>CM074723.1:297322319-298665769 GCA_037306005.1 Rhinophrynus dorsalis | reverse complement strand
AAAACACAATTTTATTTAAAGCACAAAAGGAATAATGTAACCCTCACGGGTCCAGCATATAGCACATAAATAACTGACACAGGACAGGTTACATTAGCAAGTTTAACCCACACGGGTCCAGTATGTACTACAGAATACAGTACTGACACAGGTCAGGTAAATATGATTGATACAGTGTAATAGAGTCCAGAGATACCAGTGAAGCCACTGACTCAGTTGCCCAGATAAGCGGAGGCTCAATGTCGCCTATAGACAGGGATAGCGACAGTGACAGGATGGCAGCAAAGAACAGGCAAGTTCACCTGAACGGGAGGTTGCAATGGTGGACTCCCACCGGAGACTACAACTGCATGAGCCAGAGCTCGTGCCAGGAACGGATGCCCAACCGAGACTATATACCACCACCGTGTGCCTGTGCCACCCCCGAAGGGATTAATGCACGCTATGGTCTTAAGGTGGAAGGCAACCGGAAACGCCCAACTGAACCAAGAGCGGAAGACCAAGCGAACAAGTATACCGGTAATGAGAATGACAGTGGTGAAACAAGTAGCGGCACAAGGCACCACCCCCGGAGGGGTTAATGAACACTATGGTCAGAATGTGGAGGGCTACCGGATGTGCCCAACTGAACCCAAGAGCGGAAGACCAAGCGATCAATTTAATGGCGTGGAGGATTAATGGCACACTGAGACTCAGACCCAAGGACTGGATTACCAACGGTAATGGAGTACCGTAGCTCTGTGATGCACGATAACATGAGAGAAGTGCACACATGACAGCAACAGCCACTGATCTTCGCCCAGCCGGGCACAGAAGGAGCAGGAACTACAGCCAAACCGATTCGGTTCACAGAACAGGAATGTCAGCCAAGCCGGGTTGGTACACGGAGCAGGGTCGTAGGTCTCGCCGGGTCGTCAGTCTCACCGGGTCGGTACACGGAGCAGGGTTGTCGGTCTCTCTAGGTCGGTACACGGAGCAGGAACGTCAGCCAATCCGAATCGGTACACAGAAGCAGGAACAGTAGCAATTAGCCAGGCAGTCCGGGTCATACACTGGTATCAAACAAACAGAACAAGCGCTAGGCATCAGGTACACCACGAAAGGGCAACCCCTAAGTGACAGCCCAGAGTATGTAAAAGCTGTCACTGGGAGGAGCTGTACAGCACAGCCAATGAAAAGGCACCAGGAAATAAGCCTGTCAAAATGTTGCATAATCACGGGCGCTGTGATAGTACCCTCCTCTCAAAGACCCCTCTCCGAGAAGAGGGACCTAGCTTAAAAGGATACTTGGCATGGAAGTTGTGCTGTAATCTGTGAGCATGAAAGTCCTTAGAATCAACCCATGAATGCTCCTCCGGACCGTAGCCTTTCCAATGGACCAAATATTGTAATCTCCCTCTGAATTTACGTGAGTCAATAATATTTTGTACCTCATACTCCTCTTGACCTTGTATTTGAACAGGCCCCGGAGCCACAGGGGTAGTAGTGTATCGATTACAAATCAGAGGTTTTAACAATGACACGTGGAACACATTATGGATACGCATGGATGCTGGAAGGTCCAGAGCATATGACACAGGGTTAATTTTACGAATAACTTTGAACGGACCGATGAACCAGGGAGCCAACTTATTGCAAGAGGTCTGTAGATTCAGATTCTTCGAGGAGAGCCATACCCTGTCCCCAACCTGAAATGAGACCGCCTGCAGCTGTCTACGATTAGCTTGGCGCTGATAACGCTGTAACGAGGTACTGAGGGTCCTCTGCACCTGTGCCCAAGTGGAACGGAGTTGCTCCATATGCTTATCCAGAGCTGGAATTTGCTGCGTCTGAAATGAGTCCGGGAGCAGACAAGGTTGGAACCCGTAATTGATGAGAAACGGGGAACTCCCCGATGAATTAACCGCACAATTCCTGCAAACTCTGCCCAAGGCAACAGGTCGGCCCAATTATCATGATGGTCAGACACAAAACCGCGCAAAAGCTGTTCCAAGCCCTGATTGGCACGCTTGGCGGCTCCGTTGGTTTGGGGATGATATGCAGAGGAAAATGATAATTGTATGCCCATCTGTGCACAGAATACCCTCCAGAATCTAGACACGAATTGGCTCCCACGGTCGGACACCAATACTCTGGGTATGCCATGCAACCGGAAAACTTCCCTGGCAAACACCCTTACCAGCTCCTGGGCAGAGGGAAGGCCAGGCAGAGGCACGAAGTGTGCCATTTTGGAAAATCTATTGACTATCATCAGAATAAAAGAATATCCCCTAGACACCGGTAATTCCACCATAAAGTCGATAGAGACATGAGACCAAGGATGTTCTCCATTGGGTACCAGCTGTAGCAGGCCCACCGGAAGGTGTCTAGGGGATTTTGCACGGGCATAGGTAGAACAAGCTGCTGTAAATGCTGTGAAGTCGGCACACAAGGAAGGCCACCAGAATAACTGTGAGAGTGACCAAATTAATTGATTCTTGCCAACATGCCCAGCAGCCTTAGAAGCGTGCTAAGTAGTGTTGAGCGAGCATGCTCGGCCGATGCTCGGATCGGCTCGAGCATCGCTCTGCTCGTCACATGGCGGTACTCGTACGAGTACCGCATGTGCTCGCCCGCCATGTTCGGGTCTCCTCCCCGCACGTGCAGGGAGGCTCTGACATCGGTGTAATGCCAGCAGCCATGTTGGCTGCTGGCATTACACTGATTGGCTGGCCAGAACCCGTGGTCGGGTGCTGTATAGCACCTGACCAGCGAGTTCGGCTCAGTCTTAGCCAGGGAGAGATGAGGATAGGAAGGGAAAGTCAGTGTAGGAGAAAAAAAGCAAAATTGTGAAAAAAAAAGAACCAAAAGTCCTTTTTAGGACTACTGTGTGTGGGGGCAGCAGGTTATTTTGTGTGGGGGGAAAAAAACAAAAAAAAAAAAAATTTTATATATTCTGTTTAGTGTGCAAAGTTGCAGATTAGAGCACATTCTGTTTAGTGTGCAAAGTTGCAGATTAGAGCACATTCTGTTTAGTGTGCAAAGTTGCAGATTAGAGCACATTCTGTTTAGTGTGCAAAGTTGCAGATTAGAGCACATTCTGTTAAGTCTTCAAACTAAAATATCAAAGTCACATATTCCATTCAGTGTGCGTCGCCGCAGTTTAGCAGCACATTCTGTGTACTGTGCAGAGTTGCAGAATAGGAAGAAATACTGTTAAGTCTTCAAACTAAAATATCAAAGTCACATATTCCATTCAGTGTGCTTCGCCGCAGTTTAGCAGCACATTCTGTGGACTGTGCAGAGTTGCAGAATAGGAAGAAATACTGTTAAGTCTTCAAACTGTAAAATATCAAAGTCACATATTCCATTCAGTGTGCTTCGCCGCAGTTTAGCAGCACATTCTGTGTACTGTGCAGAGTTGCAGAATAGGAAGAAATACTGTTAAGTCTTCAAACTAAAATTTCAAAGTCACATATTCCATTCAGTGTGCGTCGCCGCAGTTTAGCAGCACATTCTGTGTACTGTGCAGAGTTGCAGAATAGGAAGAAATACTGTTCAGTCTTCAAAGTAAAATATTAAAGTCACATATTCCATTCAGTGTGCGTCACCGCAGTTTAGCAGCACATTCTGTGTACTGTGCACAGTTGCAGAATAGGAAGAAATACTGTTAAGTTTTCAAACTAAAATATTAAAGTCACATATTCCATTCAGTGTGTGTCACCGCAGTTTAGCAGCCTATTCTGTGTACTCTGCACAGTTGCAGAATAGGAAGAAATACTGTTAAGTTTTCAAACTCAAATATTAAAGTCACATATTCCATTCAGTGTGCGTCACCGCAGTTTAGCAGCCTATTCTGTGTACTCTGCACAGTTGCAGAATAGGAAGAAATACTGTTAAGTTTTCAAACTCAAATATTAAAGTCACATATTCCATTCAGTGTGTGTCACCGCAGTTTAGCAGCCTATTCTGTGTACTCTGCACAGTTGCAGAATAGGAAGAAATACTGTTAAGTTTTCAAACTAAAATATTAAAGTCACATATTCCATTCAGTGTGTGTCACCGCAGTTTAGCAGCCTATTCTGTGTACTCTGCACAGTTGCAGAATAGGAAGAAATACTGTTAAGTTTTCAAACTCAAATATTAAAGTCACATATTCCTATTCAAGGAGTGTGTGTCACCGCAGTTTAGCAGCCTATTCTGTGTACTCTGCACAGTTGCAGAATAGGAAGAAATACTGTTAAGTTTTCAAACTCAAATATTAAAGTCACATATTCCATTCAGTGTGCGTCACCGCAGTTTAGCAGCCTATTCTGTGTACTCTGCACAGTTGCAGAATAGGAAGAAATACTGTTAAGTTTTCAAACTCAAATATTAAAGTCACATATTCCATTCAGTGTGCGTTACCGCAGTTTAGCAGCCTATTCTGTGTACTCTGCACAGTTGCAGAATAGGAAGAAATACTGTTAAGTTTTCAAACTCAAATATTAAAGTCACATATTCCGTGTAAGATGAAGAAGGCGGGTAAAAAGGGACGGGGAAGTGGACGTGATCCTGATAGTTCAGGGCGCGGGTCAGGACGCGGAGAAACTGTGCCTGGTGCCAGAGCACAAGAAAGAAAGACATCCACCATACCTAGCTTCATGTCTAATTTTACAGGGCGTCGCAGGACATCACTCTCGAGGTCCGACCACTGCGAACAGGTGGTCGGTTGGATGACAGCTGATACTGCTTCCAGTCGGTTAAGCACCACCCTGTCCTTCCACCAAGTCCACTCTCAGTAGCCAAGAGTCTGGTCAACATAATCCTCACTCTGATCATCCTTCCTCCCACCATAGACGGTCTGGTCAAAGAAGTGATCCCACACTGGGATATAGTGAGGAGCTCGTCTCATCACCAATCCTTCATTTGACCCTCTCTCCAAGCACGCTTGCAGAGGAACATGACATCTTGTGCCCTGATTCACAACCTCTAGAGGGTACCCAATCACAAGAAGATGACAGATGTGAACGGCATTTAAGGTCAAAGGAAGTAGTGGATGATGATGTTGATGATGAGACACAGTTGCCATTAAATCAACCACTATTACTGTCTCAAGACCTTGTTGAGGAGAATGTTATACAGTTGTCAATGACTGAGTATGTGGTGGGATCAAGACATGGGGAGGATGATCAGAGTGAGGAAGTGGAGGAGGACTTGGTGGACGATGAGGTGACTGACCCCACCTGGGAAGGTGTAGAGCCGAGCGATGACAGCAGTCCTGAGTGTGAGCCATCTGCAGCACCGCAACAGGCTGGAAGAGGCAGTGGTGTGGCTACAGAAAGAAGGCGGACCGCACCAAACCGGCCCGCAAATGTTCCACGGAGCACCCCCTTGCGTAAATCTCCCTTGCCAAAGGGTAGGTGTTCCGCGGTATGGCGTTTTTTTAAGGAAAGTGCGGACGACAAAAGAATTGTAGTTTGCAACCTGTGCCACACCAGAATGAGCCGAGGCATGAACACTAGAAACCTCACCACCACCAGCATGATCCGACACATGGCATCCAAGCACCGTAGTAAGTGGGAGGAACGCCTGGATCGCCCATCTGTGTCTGCAGGCCACACCACTGCCTCCTCTTCCCCTGTTTTCGGTGCCGGCCAATCGCCTGTCGAAGGCGCAGGCCCGCATACCTCCCGCCCTGCACCTGTACCATCTGAAGCACCATCAGCGACCACATCCACTTCCCTGTCCCAGCACAGCGTCCAAATTTCGTTACCCCAGGCATTTGAGCGCAAGCGAAAATACCCAGCCACCCACCCACAGGCCATAGCACTAACCTCAACACACCTTCCAAATTACTGGCCATCGAAATGCTGCCATTTAGGCTTGCTTGGACACTGAGTCCTTCCGCAGCCTGATGGCAGCAGCTGTCCCTCGGTACGCGGTCCCCAGCCGCCACTACTTTTCCCGGTGTGCCATCCCCGCATTACACCACCATGTGTCCCGTAACATCACCCGTGCCCTGACCAACGCAGTTACTGGGAAGGTCCACTTAACGACTGACACATGGACAAGTGCTTGTGGCCAGGGACGCTACATTTCCCTGACGGCACACTGGGTGAATGTCGTGGAGGCTGGGAGCGACTCGGACCCTGGGATGGCACGGGTGCTACCCACGCCGAGGATTGCGGGCCCTACCTCCATCAGGGTTTCCGCCAGCACCTACGTTATTGGCTCCTCCTCCTCCATTTCCACCTCCGAATTCTCTACATGCAGCGCCACTCCCCCATCAGCCAGTAGCTGGAAGCAGTGTAGCACTGCAGTGGGGAAGCGTCAACAGGCCGTGCTGAAGCTGATCTGCCTTGGGGACAAACAGCACATGGCCTCAGAGCTGTTGCAGGGGATTAGTCACCAGACCGAGCAGTGGCTCTCGCCACTCAACCTGCAACCAGGCATGGTTGTGTGTGATAATGGGCGTAACTTGGTGGCGGCTTTGGAGCTCGGCAAGCTCACACACGTACCATGCCTAGCGCATGTATTTAATTTAGTGGTTCAGCGATTTCTAAAAACCTACCCCAATGTGCATGATCTGTTGACCAAGGTGCGCCGCGTGTGTGCACATTTCCGTAAGTCATCTACAGCTTCGGCCGGCCTGTTGAAGCTGCAGCAGCGCTTACAATTGCCAGCTCACCGGCTGCTGTGTGACGTGAGCACGCGCTGGAACTCCACCTTCCACATGTTGGCCCGGCTTTGTGAGCAGCAGAGGGCAGTAGTGGAGTACCAGCTGTTACACGGTCGTCGCCTCTCCGTTCAACTTCCTGTAATCAGAAGTGAGGAGTGGGAATGGATGTCAGACCTCTGCGAGGTTTTACGCAATTTTGACGAATCGACACAGATGGTGAGCGGCTATAACGCTATTTATTCAGTGTAACCATCCCACTTCTGTGTCTGCTGAAACGCTCGCTGCTCACAATTAAAACCGACGCTTTGCATGTGGAAGAGGTGGAAATGGGGGAGGAAGAGCTTACACAAGGTGATAGCCAGAGCACCCTCACTTCGTCTTCTCAGCGACAATTGGAGGAGGCGGAGGAGGAGGAGGAGGAGGAGGAAGACACGGTTGCCTCCGCTACAGAGGGTAGCCATGGAACTTTAGTTCCATCTCTTCAGCGTGGGTGGGCAGAAGAGGAGGAAGAGGATGAGGATATTGAGAGTCATCCTCCTGGTGAGGACAGCGAAATCTTGACTGTTGGTACTCTGGCACACATGGCTGACTTTATGTTAGGCTGCCTTTCCCGTGACCCACGCGTTGTACGCATTTTAGACAACACGGATTACTGGGTGTTCACCCTTCTGGACCCCCGCTACAAAGAGAATTTCTCATCTCTCATTCCTCCGGTGGAGAGGACAAGCAAAATGGTGCAATACCAGAAGGTTCTTGTTGAAAAATTGCTCCAAAATTTTCCATCTGACAACGCTGGCGGCAGAGTACGTGCTACCTTGGCCAACCGAGAAGGGGAGAAAAGGGGAGCACACAGCAGTTCCGAGAAAGGCAGGGCAACACTCTCCAAGGCGTGGGACACCTTCATGACACCCCGCCAGCACCCTCACCCTGATGCGCAGCCTAGTGTCACAAGGAGGGAAAAGTTTTGGAAGATGGTGAAGGAGTACGTAGCAGACCGTGTCAGCGTCCTCACTGATCCCTCTGTGCCTTACAACTACTGGGTGTCCAAGCTGGACACGTGGTATGAACTGGCACTCTACGCCTTGGAGGTGCTGGCCTGCCCTGCCGCCAGCGTTCTGTCTGAGCGGGTATTTAGTGCTGCTGGTGGCATCATAACAGATAAGCGTATCCGCCTTTCCACCGACAATGCTGATAGGTTGACACTTATAAAAATGAACAAGGCCTGGATTTCCCCTGACTTCTCCACTCCACTGGAGGAATGCCCCGGGGGAACATAAACTCACTTTACATATATTATTTACAATGATGGGAATACTCTGTATTCCCATTCACCCCTTCCACCCAAAAAACGGGTATATGGGTGACTCTTAATCTTCTCATCCTCCTCCTCCTCTTCCATATGCCCTGTGCTATAATTTTTATATAGGGCCAGCTCACCAGCGGGCCCTGTGATATAATTTTTATATAGGGCCAGCTCACCAGCGGGCCCTGTTTGCCAATTTTTATATAGGTCAGCTCACCAGCGGGCCTTCTCATATAATGTTTTATTGGGTCAGCTCTCTAGCGGGCCCTCTCATATAATGTTTTATAGCGTCAGCTCACTAGCGGGCCTTCGCATATAATGTTTTATAGCGTCAGCTCACTAGCGGGCCTTCGCATATAATGTTTTATAGCGTCAGCTCACTAGCGGGCCTTCGCATATAATGTTTAGGATGGTCAGCTCTGCAGCAGACCCTCACCCATAATGTTTTAGATGGTCAGCTCAGCGCACGTTTCCCTCTTAATCATGGCCTCAGTTCAATAAAATCTAGGAAATTTTTGGGAGAATTTGCCTCTGCGCACGTTTCCCTCTTAATCATGGCCTCACTTCAGAAAATCAAGGAAATTTTTGGGATAATTTGCCTCTGCGCACGTTTCCCTCTTAATCATGGCCTCACTTCAGAAAATCAAGGAAATTTTTGGGATAATTTGCCTCTGCGCACGTTTCCCTCTTAATCATGGCCTCACTTCAGAAAATCAAGGAAATTTTTGGGAGAATTTGCAGATGATATACAAGTAAATATACAGCAAATATTGTTTGGTAACAATTTTTCGCCTAAAGTCGTTTTTATTTTCCTTTTTGTGTGTTTTATGGTCAGTCTGTAAAAATGGCGTACTACGGGCGAAAGATCGTTCCCAGCAGCGATGTTGGAGTCCAAGATGCATCCAGACATCCTCCCTATGTTGTCCCTGAACCATTTCTGTGGTGTTTCCATCATTTTCTGCCCTTTTCCTATGGACCAGGCACCCTCCCCTCATCAGAGCAGGGGGTGTCTGGTGTAATGCTCGTGTCGCCCCATTGAAGTCAATGGGGCTCGGGTGCTCGGCTGAGCACTCGAGCCTCAGGGGGTGCTCGGTCAGAGCACCCGAACACCCGAGCATTGGGGTGCTCGCTCATCACTAGTGCTAAGTCTCAAGAAGATGGGTACGGAAAGGCTCAGCTATGAAAGATTTGCCCACTGGGGTCTCAGGTGGAGCATTAGCCTGATTAGCGAGAATCTCCTCCCCCAGGGGTGAAGTAATACTGGTTCGCAATGTAGCTAAAATGCAATCAGACTGGATGATAGGTACCGGAACCTCCTCCTTCTTGGTGTCAGGGTTAAATTGCCTGGACAGGGCATCCGCCCTGATATTCTTGGACCCAGGCAGATAGGATACGAGAAAATTAAAGCGCGACAGAAATAAGGCCCATCTAGCCTGACAAGAGGGGACAGTCTCTTAGCCTCAGAAAGGTACGTTAAATTTTTGTGATCAGTCAAGATCAATACTGGAGTTCAGGTACCCTCAAGCAGGTGCCGCCATTCTTTGAGGGCCAGAATAATTGCCAACAGCTCCCTGTCCCCAATCTGATAGTGACTTTGCACGCTAGACAATTTTTTGGAAAAGAATCCACAGGGCCTTAGCATACTCCCAGGGTCCAGGCGCTGTGACAATATGGCCCCTACCCCAGATTCTGAGGCATCGACCTTCAAGGTAAATGGCAGGGAGGGATTGGGGTGGGACAGCACAGGAGCAGAGGCAAATGCAGACTTTAGTGTCAAGAAAGCCTGTTCAGCTTCCTGAGACCACTGGGAGGGATCCACACCCTTGTGTGTTAAGTCAGACAGAGGTTTCACAATTGTAGAAAAGTTTCTGATAAATTTCCTATAATAATTAGCAAAACCGAGAAAGCGTTGGATAGCCTTGAGCCCCTTAGGACGTGGCCACTGTAGGACTGCTGCCAACATATCCTTGTCCATAACGATGCCATCCTTAGAGATAATGAAGCCCAGGAATGGTACCATGGGCTTGTGGAATTCGCATTTCTTGATTTTGCAGAAGAGTTTATTCTCACGAAGTTTAAGCAACACGGCTGTCACATGCTTGATGTGCTGCGACAAGTTTGAAGAATGAATGAGAATATCATTAAGATATACAACTACGCAAGACTGTAGCATGTCACGTAAGATATCATTAATAAACTCTTGAAACACTGCTGGTGTGTTACATAGCCCGAACTGCATTACCAGATATTCATAGTGACCTGATGTGGTATTGAATGCCATTTTCCACTCATCACCGGCCCTTATCCTTACTAAATTATAGGCGGCCCGCAGATCAAGTTTAGTAAAGATAGAGGAACCGTTCAATCGATCAAACAGCTCGGTGATGAGTGGTATAGGATAAGCATTCTTAGGCATCAGTTTGTTTAATCCACGATAGTCTATACAGGGTCGTAGTTCGCCACTCTTCTTCTTTACGAAAAAGAATCCTGCCCCCGCGGGCGAGGATGACTTCCTGATAATGCCTCTCTTCAGGACATCAGCAATATAGTCCTTCATGGCCCAATTCTCCTCGCAAGACAACGGGTAAGCATGACCTCGAGGAGGAACGGCACCAGGAGGCAGATCAATCACACAGTCACAAGCCCTGTGAGGCGGCACATGATCCTAGTAGGGTGGTATATACAATATTTATCACAGAACTCTGACCAGGCTGTAATCTCGCAAGTCTGCCAGTCAAACCTGGGGTTGTGCATTTGTAACCAAGGAAACCCCAATATGAGAGCATGATGCAGGGAACGGATAATCTGAAACCGTTGAACCTCAGAATGCAGTGCCCCAATATGCAAAGATAAGGGAATAGTCTCCATAGTAATTTGGGTAGGTACCAATGGCCTACCATCAATGGCCTCAATCATCAAAGGAGACTCTTTCTCTACCAGTGGAATGTTATGGGAGGCGGCAAACGATTCATCCATAAAATATCCGGCAGCATCCGGAATCAACAAGCGCCAGGACCTCCACAGCGAGATCGGCCCAGGTGACTACAACCTGTATAGTAGGCTTCTGACTAGTTGGGTCCAGGGACTGCTGAACACCACCTAGGGCCTGTCCCCCAAGGTACCCTAGGTGCGTTTGTTTCCTGGCCGTGTCAGGCAAGAACGGAGCAAATGACCAGCCTAACCACAATATAAGCAGAGGCCTTGTCTGCGGCGATGCGCCCTCTCCTCTTTGGACGACCTAGTGAACCCTAATTGCATTGGTTCACCACTCTCACCAGCTTGTACTGGAGTCATGGGAGGTGAGGGAGGCATGGGTGGGAAGCTTGATCTTGCTGATCCCATTTGTCTGGCCCCCTGCTTCCGGTCCTTGGCCTCCATATGTTCCCTATTACGGGAATCCATCAAAATCAAGAAATCAATAAATTCATCAAGACCCATTGGCAGTTCTTGTGCTGCTGTCTCATCCTTTAAACATTCGCAAAGTCCCTGTGCAAAGGCTGCCACCAGTGCTTCATTGTTCCAGCCCACCTCTGCTGCTAAAGTACGAAATTCGATGGCATAGTCAGCAACTGTGAAAGACCCTTGTTGGATCTCCATTAGTTTTTTTGCAGCAGAGGCGGCTCTCCCAGGAACTTCAAAAACTCTACGAAATGCCCTTACGAACTCAGTGAAGTTCCTAGCACATGGTTTAGCAGCCTCCTGCAAAGGGTTTGCCCATGCCAGGGCTCTGCCCTTCAGCAAGGAAATCATGAAGCCCACCTTACTGCGATCCATGGGAAATGCATGAGGGGTTATTTCTAGGAAGATTTCCAACTGATTAATGAATCCTCTGCACAGGGTAGGTTCGCCATCGTACCTAAGAGGTAGTGGAGCGGTAGCCGTCAGTCCTCTGTTAGCGTTAGTTTGCGCCAAAGACTGCGCTCCCGGTGTCGAAACGGGGGGGACCACCGGAGCCAGTACTGGTTTATTCAAATGTGCCGTGCACTCAAGAATCGTTTGAACAGCCAATGCCAACTGATCTAACCGCTGTTCATGAAGATCCATCCTCCAATGGATCCTCTGTGCATTACCGTCACTGTTACCATCTGAGGTCATAGCCATTTCGTACTGTTACGGTTTAGTACACTCAGAAACGGTAGATGTTGGTAAAAACACAATTTTATTTAAAGCACACAAGGAATAACGTAACCCTCACGGGTCCAGCATATAGCACATAAATAACTGACACAGGACAGGTTACATTAGCAAGTTTAACCCACACGGGTCCAGTATGTACTACAGAATAAAATATTGACACAGGTCAGGTAAATATGATTGATACAGTGTAATTGATAGATACCAGGTTGCAATAGAGGTTGCAATAGGTGTAGTTTTGTACTTATAGCACTCCCTAAGGTAGGTGAACTCATACCAATGAGATGTTATTTTTCTCCAAAGAGCACTAGCTAATGAATACAGTTGGAAATTCCATGGTTTTCACAGATTTCAGTACAGTTGGAAGCATTTGGGCACAACAGGCTTGGGGCAAGAAGGCAAGTTACCCCTCATTAGATGCAGCAGGTTGTCTACTTTTCAGAAATATATAGCTTTATATAGTTATTCCACTGTTTTAGGGTAGCTTTACCACGAAAACCGTAGAATGCGCATATTAGTTCATAAAGTTGAAAATGCCATTTTGCTCTCCTGGTGATTAGTGCTGTCAGTATAGATGTGCATACCCCAGTTAATTAGCGGGAGCATACACACATATACACCCACCCGCACCTACACACGCATATATACATGTGTATAAATGTTTAATTCATTTGATCACTCCTAAGGTTAGATTGAACTTCTGATCTGATATCCATGCTTATTTACTGTTTGCTTTCCCAGGCCTAGGTGAAACTTTAACCTGGGGGAGGGCACTTGTGGAATCACCATATACTTTAATCAAGTTTCACTGGCCCCACACACCTAGTTTCTTCTATGGTTCTGAGGCCAGTTAAATTCATCACCTATTTGTATAGCTAACGAATACCAAACAGAAAACAGGGAAACACAATGTAAAAAGAAGTGTTTTATAGCAAACTATTCTACTTAATGAGTAATTCCCATATCTACAAAAATATGCATAGGTCCCTTTTTAGGACTTTTTAATTTTTTTATATGATGAGCTATTCTGACAACATGATCAAATACTCTGTTTTCTTTTTCTTCCATACCTGGAATGCATGTGCGTTACAACTAAAACGTCCATGCGATACTGTGCACAGGAGAAATCTCTACTTCCTGTTCTTTAGTTATGCACATGTCAGATACCATTCCCCAACAATAACTATACTGCAATGCATAAGCATCTCAGCCATTATCCAGTACCCAAACATTCTGAACAGTATCTTCCCTGTTTAGCCTCTGTGATTTTTCATATCCTTTTTCTTTGAAATCCTTGTGTAGCACAGCAGCCTTCTCAATAAAATTCTTCTTTTGGCTACAATTCCTTCTTAAACAATGATACTGTTCATAAGGCACATTCTGTAACCATTTTGGTAAATGCCAGCTATTGGCTTGTATATATGAGTTGCGCAAAACCTCTTTTTTATAAATAGTACTTATAATGTCACTTTTTTCTTTACTTTTATAGTGAGATCCAAAAACTGAAATTGTTGTGCACTAACTGTATATGTCAATTGTATCCCTCTATCATTGTTATTTAATCCTTCTATAAAAGAAATATGTGAATCTTGAGTGCCCTCCCAAACTAAAATAATATCGTCAATATATCTTCCATAGAGCACCAGGCTGCCCCCTCTCATGCCATGAAAGAGAAAATTGAGCATCTCCCAATGTCCCATAAACAAATGGCATAGAAGGGGGCAAATCTGGCACCCATGATAATACCCCTGACTTAAGTGTCAAAATAAATTCTAAACATACAGTTCTACATTCTTTTTGCATTTCCTACATCTTATTATGCCTTTCTGAAAAGTATTTAATAGCCTCTAATCTTAACTCGTGTTTAATACATGTATAAAATGAAGTAACATTAAGAGCTGCCCAAATATATTTGCCTTTTTCCACTTAAATGTATAAAGTTTTTCTAGGATGTGTTGAGAAGAATCTCTTATGCATGAAGGGAACTGCACTGCATATTTCTGAAGAAAGACATCTATAAAGGCTGACAGATTTGATGAAAATGAATCTATAACTGATATGATGGGGTGCCCAAGAGGATGAATTAATGATTTAGGTAACTTAGGAATATAATAGAAATACGATACTGATGGATTTACTATATTAATAAATTTATGCTCTTCCTTAGTAATACTATTCCTCTTGAGCGCCCCGCCCCGTCAGTCAGGTCTTTGAGTAATCTGAGAAATTTACAAAAATTAAAGAGTCACTCTGAATCTACAAATTGCAAACTGTGGTTCCAGAGGGTCTTAATGAAGCAATTGAGGTGGGTGTTTTATATAAAATAGATGTGTTTTCATCCTTTGTATAATCCCACAAAAATACAAAGGATGGTCACTCTCAATCTCACATTGAGAGAAACATTTCATTATTATTTTTTTCCTCTCTGTTATTTTATTATTATTATTATTATTATTATTATTATTATATTTATTTTTTTAATGTTCTATATTTTTGTTTTGTATTATTATTATTATTATTATTTCACTTTGTTATTTTAAAATATGTGGAAGGCTGTCTCAGAGCTTTGGAACGCATATGCTTTCCAAAGTAAAAGTTTAGTAAGGTGCGCCTGTTCAGAATGTTCATGAATTGAATAATGGCTGAGACACTTATGCGTTGCAGTATAGTTATTGTTGGGGAAAGGTATCGGGTATGCGCATAGCTAAAGAACAGGAAGTAGAGATTTCGCCCACGTGCAGTATCACATGGATGTTTTTGATGGAGGTCATCTAAGAAAAGGAAAACTGAGTATTTGATCATGCGAAGTAGAGCATGGTCATTGAGATGGAAAGCATATGCATTCCAGCTACTGGGACAGGGTTAGGAAAGGAGAACAATAGCCTAGTTTGGAGCCAAATGTAGACAACATTTCAGGATAATAGGTGAGTTATGAGAGTGGCCACTTGATAAATCCCTGAGGAACTGGCGTTAACTATGTAACACATAGGGTAGAGAGTAGGGAATGCTGTCAAACTATGAGACTGGTCTATTCCTCAGGAACATGTGAGTAAGATAACTGAGCCCTAAAGAAGGTGTTACTCAGCGGTGGTGGTCATTAATATTCAAAGCTGTCTACACTTAGAGAGTGTGCGCCCTTTGTGTTTTAGTCTTTTAAATTGTTGAATTCTTTGCCTTGGGATGTGAAAATCTATATATAATTTATACTTGTAATAACAGATTAGGGGCTCAATTCTATTACCCGTGCTAGAACCGGCGTTACATTTAAAAAAAAAAACCAATATGTATTTTTCAAACGTGTTACGCCAGTATTCGATTGCAGAACCGTGGTAAAACAAAACTGGCGTAGACAGCACATTAGCATTGTCTGTTTTATTCAACTACCACCTAAAAATAAAACATGCAAAATGTCAAAGTCCAAGGAAATAGGCGTACGTTTGACGACAGAAAGATAAAGTTTAGTGTTAGATGTGTTCCCCATATTATCTGTGACGGCCCGGTAGGGCCCTGAGTCTTTCAGGGTGCAGAAAACAGCGGATGAAGAACAGGCATCAAACCAGAAGGGGCAAGGCAGAGGAAGAGTCGTAAATGGTCCGAAGGTCAGGGCAGGTGGCAGGACAAACAGAGTCAGGAATCAAAGCGGAGACCAGAAACCAGAATATCAGGCAGGATTATAAGACACTGGTTACCCGTCAAGGCAACAGAACAACTGAGCAAAGACTGGAGGGAGAGAGCAGACTATAAAGGGTACAGGCAGTCAAATTACCAGTAGAGCACCACTAGCAAGCAAAGGCACTCCTACCTTACCATAATACCACCCATCTCCTCACTTACCGTGTTCGTGGCCACAGCTGATAGGTCCCCCGTTGAGGTGTCTACAGCCTGAGGGAAACCACAAGAGGCGGCGAGGGTGGTGCAAGGACCCTGGAGAGAGGAGGTACGGTCGACCAACTGCGCATGTGCCGTGTGACGAGGGCCGTGGCATTCCAAACCCAGAAACACAGCGGGCGTCCCGAACTCGGGCCTGCGGCCAGCCGACCTTGCAGATGCCGCAGGAGCAGGTAGGGGACCATTGACTATCGTGACATTATCAAAATCCAGCATAGGGTGCTCCATTCAACATTTTAACCCCTCCCCCTTTAAAATTTGAATTATATTGCTTACCATTTTAATTCTACAAATATTGTTCACGTTCGTCAGACCGGGTGACTGATTCATTGATGAAAGCGCAATGCTGCTCTTTCTAAGAATGACCCAGTGACAGGGTTCATTCATTGAAGCACTTGTACTGCAGCAGCTTATACAGCCGATCCAGTACAAGGGAAGACAGAAAATTCCTTCAGGGTCGCCCCATGGATCATCTATCCTTTTGGATAGATGATCCATGATAGGGGGGTGTCAGGAGGGGTCCTGGTGCCCCCTCGAGGTCTGAATTATATTTTTAACATAAATACAATAATATATTATTAGAAAGCCCATATAACATACGGTACACATATGTTATATGGGCTTTGGTGAAAATGACGGTAATTGTCGCCTGCATTTATCACCTATCCTTCTGGATAAGTGATCAATGGTAAGTGGTGTCAGGAGGGGTCCTGATGCCCCCTTTGAGGGCTGAATTGTTTTTAAAACATATAATTAAAAAAAATAAAATTAAATTTCATACACATATACAGGCAGGGTATGCAGCCTATTAACCCTATGAGTACCAGCGGGGTAGCAAACACATTGCTATGCGTTGCTACCTCTCTGGTACTCATAGGGTTAATTAAGCAATAGAAATACAATGAGGGCATGTCGTTAAAAATAGGAGAAGAACAATGTTAAATTTAACTGGAGAAAGAAAGTCATTGGAGCACTGTAAGTCAAGTTTTAAAGGGGGGGGGGTTAAAATGTCTAATGTGAGCAATATTTGTAGAATTAAAATGGTTTAAGTAAGCACTATAATTCAAATTTTAAAGGGGGGGTTAAAATGTTGAATGTGAACAATATTTGTTGAATTAAGCTGGTGAAAGAAAGCACTGTAATTCGAATTTCAAAGGGAGGGTTAATATGTTGAAGGGGGCACTCTATGTTGAATTTCTATGTTCGAATAACAATGGTTTTGAAATCGTCATTGTGGCTTCTACACCGACAGAAAATGTAACCAATAAACAGGCAATAATACTGAGCATGGTTAATAGAATGCTACTTGCACATTGTTTTTAGCTGTTTCCTATGGGCTTTTTTTTTTTACTGGAGTGCGTATAATTACCGCTGATTTTGTTTTCATAAGTCGGGTAATAGGATACTAAAACCTGACTTAAAAAAACACAACGGCTGGGGGGTTTTTAGCGTTGGTAATAGAATAGAGCCCTAGAAGAGGTTAGATGGGTTTATGTTATGTGTTAGTAGATTTATCAATCTCATTTTTAATAGCAAAAATAACCCTTTACTCTGCAATGCATTGCGTACCCCTCTGACACTCAGTCGTACACTATTTTTCTCAACCAGGTCACTCAAACAATTTTACAATCAGAATCCTTAAAACTAAGGATGATGGATCTCTTTAAAATGCATAAAACAGGACTCAATATAAATCTGGCATTCTTCTCTCACTGCTAGGGGTGGGCGAAAGGTCTTGTTATGTTCTTGTTTAAACTTTGTTAAAACCATGTGGTTGTCCGCAATTAAAATTGTTGCCATTTTTGCCCATTGGCAAAAAAAATTTGCTATTTTTGCAATGTCTAGAAAGTTTCTGCCCCTTTAATGACATGTTTTTGCCCTGTCATTATAAAAATGTGCCATTTTCTAGGAAGCGAAAAACAATACAAGAAGCTACAGAGTGAGAAAGAGGTGCTAGGCTGTTATGCTGTGAATTAATAGTGAAATTGAGGCAGGAGAGGATCATAGTGACTGCTATCTCTATGAGACATATATAGCTAATACACTTTCAAAATAATTATAAGTATATCTGCATTGCAAACAAAATTAACAACATAAAAAGAGAGAACTGGAAGCAGAATCCACATACTCGGATTAATAAATATTGCCCATGGGCTGCAACATAATTGTCCATTTCCGTGTTCTGGAGGAGTTTCAGTACTTATGACTGCAGAAAAAGGTCTAAAACCATCACCTTTATTAGTTTTATTTAAAATGAAACAAAATAACTATAGACATTTAAAAACATAAATCTAGTTTTAGGGGTAGTGGAAAAAGCCATCCATTCCTATGGGTGATATAACCATAACACAGTATATTTGCTTTTATCTATAATGAAGCGACAAAAGTATTTTCTAAGTGTATAAGCTTATTTGCTTTATTTGAACTAATGTGTATTACATCCAAACATTATTTCAATCCAATCCCATTCTAATTGTCTGGACTTAGCTTTAAAAAAGTCTCTTTGTTTGATTAACTGAAGAAGTTGATACTCTGATTCATCTCACAGTGTGGTATTTCCAAAGTGATACATGTTACACCCACCAAACAATAGCAACTTAACATTTAATGAGGGTACTTGAATATTTTTCACCAACACTTCTAAACCTTGTTTACTGAGGTAGTTAATACCTTGATTTATCTCCCGGTATGGTATTTCCCTAGCCGGTACTTGTTAAACCCAATTAAACAGTCCAAAAGTTGACACTTGATGCGAATACATAAATCCTTTCCATAAATACTTCTAGAGCTCAATCATCCATATTTTCAGTTATAAGATACTAAGGGATAGATTTAAAGGCTCCTGTTAAACCAGCCGCTAAGTGAAAAAGGCACATCGCTCACAAATAATACATGAGTTACGGCAGATTCAATAGGTACTCTACGAGAATAGCTATCGAGCGTAGGCACACACAAAACACGTAACACAAAAGACGTTGTCGCTCATGTTAATGCACAACGGGCGGCCAAATCAAACAATAACATCGCTCAAAACAACATGTAACATAACGGCTGCCGTTGTCTAGAAACCATGATTGATGCAAAAACAAATTCAAACACACAGCCAATAACAAAGCCCCAATGTATCAAAAAACTTCAAGTACACCTATATATACCAAAAATAACCGTCACACACTGTCTGTTATCGAGTTCTTCAGAGCCAGATATCAGGACTCAGGAGCGGAGGATAGCGATTAGAGAGAGGGAGACAGGAGCGTACATTGGAGTTTTGGAGTTTGGATAGAGGTGCACTAAATATACACATATCACACTTTTGCACATATTACATACACACATACAAAGACAAACACATACACATACATACACATAGTCCTTTTATTTTCCAACACCTTAAACATTTTACATTTTATTTTGACAGTGTGAATCTGTGAGTGAAAGTGTGTGACAGAGAGTGAGTGGATCAAGTGTGTCTGTGAGGGCCTGTGGGAGTGCCTGGGTGTGAGTGGGTGAATGATGGCAAGGAGAGGAGGACAGGAGAGAGGGATGGGGAGAGTAGTGGAGGAGGAGGAAGGTCAGGAGGGTATCCCTCAGCAGAGCAGGGGTGGGACAGGGAGATCCGCAGGACGGAGGGGGACCCGGCCCACAAGAGCAGGCACACACAGGACAGGGACAGAACCTGCAGTGGGACGAAGGGTAGTTGCTGGGGAGCAACACACACAGTCAGGGTCAGACCAGGCAGGGCACTCCGGCTCTGAATCCTCCCATGCCGGAGCTGATGAGGGCAGGATCAGGGATCCGAGATATACTGAGGAGGAGAACACGGCTCTCATAGAAGCTGTCCTGGAGAGGCAGAGTGTTCTCCACCCTACGGCAAAGGTCCCTGGCCTGTCAGTGAGGAGGAAGGCAGCCTGGAACCAGATCTGCAGCCGGGTCAACGCGGTGGCTACATGCAGGCGGGACGTGGAGTCTGTGAAGAAGAGATGGGGCGACTGCTGGAGGGTGGTCAAGAACAAGATGTCTGACATGGCCAAGCAAGCCCGAGGCACCGGAGGTGGCCCATCTGTGCCCATCACATTCTGCGGCTGGGAGGAGACCATGTCCCCGACCCTGATCGAGGGGGTTGTTGGAGGAACTGACACTGGGGATGAGAGGAGCCTCCACACTACTGGTAAGTGCAACACTACAGAACAACACACTACAGCAATCAACACCAGCTGCACACACAATCACACCTCAACACATGCCCATCACTCATCCATACAACTGCACCAACACAGCACCCTGAGGGTTAAAAGCAGGACACAACACCAGGACAAATGGCAAGGTCCAACTTGGGACAAACCTGTCAAAGTCCTACTTCAACCCTCCTGTCGCTGTGCTCATCACACACAATACACAAACCGTTATGTTCAAAATGTCGACTGTCATAGATCATCACTGTTCACACACAATGTCACCCATGTCCCCACCCCCACCCTAACCCCTTGAGTGCTAGAGGGATCATCAATGCATCAATCAACAATGCGTTGGCAACCCCTCTGGTACTCAAGGGGTTAACCAGACAACAAACAAGTCAGTAGGCCAACGATCACATGCTACACAGGGGACATTCACTAAGCGGTGACAGAGAGATGGTGGACACAAAGTAACCCTCACACACCCTCACTTCACCAATACCAGTGTTAGTCTATGGAGAATATGCCAAAACAAAAATCAAGTTCATAGGGTCCCATTGTACAGACTCCATGGAAAACACTGGAAATGGGGAAAGGAGATCACTGGAGAAGTCACCATCATGTTCACTTCATCGGTTCAACATCACCGCTTACTGAATCACAAAAAGGGGGCATCAGGTCACACATCACAGTGTCCCACAGAATAAATGCTTGTATGTGCAACACACAGGCCGAAAAGTATTTCAGAGAATTCAAGATGGAAAAAGTAGACATTGGTGTTGTGGCTGCAATCATTTACTCTGACTTGAAATGACATATCCCATATCCCGCTCTTTGGAGGATACACATTGGAAATAAATAGCAAACATTGTACCTTGGTCACCAACAGGCCATGACTGATGGATATCTAGGATTGAGTACGGTTGCCTCACACAGAAGGGTGGATGGGCTCATACACAGAGTAAAACAGGCCTCAATCAAAGATATCCCTCACTACTGGCTGGATTGTTGCCCTTAGGATTCAAATGTTACTCAAATATGTTCCAAAACGATGTGAACACAGAGATCAGTTCACTGTATGTGATTGCCTTACTGGCCAGATATGTGCACCCATCACAAATCAACCTACATTGCTACCATCCAAATACACATACATAGTATATAACACTCTACGTAGATGGGATATACGAGGTATGTTCATATCCATCATATCAAACCAATGTGCTGTTGGATGGGTGCACACATATAGCCAGTAAGGCAATCACACCTACTGAACTGCTCTCTGGCTTCACATCTTGGAAGGATATTACTGTATCCATATGAAGGGTACATATCCACATACATATATGACCATTTCTACTTGTGTGTGACTGTAATGGGATAGCAATGGGTAATGTCATCATGATGTCATATCATTGCCATCGTTAAAAGATGTGTCTCGATCTAAGTCCCATCCCTCCAACACTCATGGTTATACAGATATTGCTCTATGTGACAGGTAGAGATATCTATCATTTGACCACACGGAGGCTCTTCAGCAGAGCCAAAGTTGCAACATATCGAGATAAATACCCCTTTGGAATGGTACACAGAGTGTGCTTGCAAACCATTCCAATTAAGTACTGTTCTCTAAATGGGGCGATTTTGGCTGTGCTGAAAAGCCCTCGTGTGGACAAATGACTGAAATCTCCATCTGTCACATAGAGCAATATCTGAACAACCATGAGGGTAGGATGGATAGGACTAACAGCGAACAACATCTGTTTTCACAATGTCTACAATCTGACATCAAGGTGGACTTAACCTTTGCCATCCCCCTGGAGAGATAGACATCCCTACAAGTTGTGAAGACAAATATATGTTGTTGGATCCCCCCCCCCAGTTAAACAATGGTATTCCTACTGCTGAAAGGTGTGTTGATTCAAAAGGTATCACAGCTCAGACATGGATATGTCAGTGGCAATATCCCAGTGGCCTGAAATTGTACAGTGGTGCTGTTACTACACAATCATATGGACAGCTCTGGTACAGGGACCAGATATCTACATGGGAGGGTGTTGCAACAGCCCCACTGTACTATTTCGGGCCACTGTGATATTGCACCTGAAAATGAAACCTTCACCCGTAATAATTCAAACAACACCTTTCAGCAGTGGGAGTACCCTTGTTTACCCAGGGGGATTAACCCAAACACATATATTTTTCTTCACCACATATCAAAGTATAACTGTCTCCACAAACATATGGCTAAGGTCACTAATCACAACATCTTATTTCTCCACACAGCTTATGGCCCTCAAGCCCAGCGGGAGACAGTGGAGGAGGCAATGTCACCCCCCAGTGAGGAGTACACAGAGGAGGGGACCAGCCGGTGGTCACCTTACCCACCATCACCATCCCCTCCAACACAGGCTGCACCACCACCTACTGCACCACTTCAAGCTGGACCACCACAGGCTGCACCACCCCTTCAAGCTGGACCACCACAGGCTGCACCACCCCTTCAAGTTGGACCACCACAGGCTGCACTACCCCTTCAAGCTGGACCACCACAGGCTGCACCACCCCTTCAAGCTGGACCACCACATGCTGCACAACCACAAACTGCACCTCCCCAGTACAGTGGCTGGGTGCCACAGGAGGAGAGGTGGACATATCCATCCACCTCCACCAGCTACTACCCTCCATCAGCAGCACCACCACCGCCATTGAGGCAATGGCTGCCAGGGACAGTGGCCACCACCCAATATGGGCCATATGCCTCACAGATAAACCCACCCTCCTGGATGGCTCCACAGCATGCCCCAAGGTTTGATCCGAGGTGGGGTCCCAGCACCTATCAGTGGCCACCATATGACCCTTGGCCACTGGACTACCCACACCTGGGCCTGATTGGTGAGCCCCAGCTTCCCCTACCCAGGGACATTTTCACACCTCCACCAGCACACACATCTTTGGGCAGCTCAGGATCACTTGATGTGGTGGGCATATGCCCATCATCTGCACCAGCCACTCCAACAGCAGCCACAGCACCCTCAGCAGCAGCAGAGGAAACAGCACCCTCGGCAGCAGAGGAAACAGCACCCTCGGCAGCAGAAGAATCAGCACCCTCAGCAGCAGAGGAAACAGCAGCACCAGGGACACCGGGCACATCCACCTCCAGCACCGCACGCCTCACAGGGATGGAGGCGGAGTGTATGGCCCTTCAGAGCAGACTACTCCGGTCGAGCAGGAGTACTGACAGCAACATCACCAGGAGCAGGAGGCAATCCAGGAGGAACATTGCCCAATTGGAGACCAGAATCCAAGCCCTGGAGTCGGAGGTGGCCAGGGGGAACACACTACTCCACCAGCTCAGGACTGGTCTGATGGACATGTTGACATAGGTCCTTCTGGAGTTGAGGAAGATCAACCGCAGGGCGAACCTGAGGATGGAGAGGGAGAACTTGCATTCCACCGAGGGGTCTACTGCAACCACCACCCCCTCCAGTGTTACCCCTGAAGCCACACCTAGGGGCAGAGGGTTACCAGGAGATCAACAAGGGCATTCACCTCTGGCACCCAGGCTAAGGCCCCCCACCCAAAAAGGAAAAATGAAAGGCCCAACCTGTTAACTTTCCCCTCAATAAAGAAACCTTTTTTTTGGATTCCAGTCTGATCTGTTGTGTCTTCAGTTATGGATTGGGTGGCAGGGTTGTCTCCAATGCATTGCCATACAATGCAGTGAACACAACCTCTGCCTGGGTGAAATGTTTGTGGGATGCTACAACATGGGTTCACACATACACCGTTGTACAAATTCAACTTGAAATACATCTCTGGAGCCATATTACACCACTGTGTTATATGGCGATGTTGTGCGTTGAATTTGAACAACAAAACATACCCCTTAGCACAACAAATGGTACAACAATGAACATTCGTCTACATCATATGTTGTGTTTAACCCTTTGAGTGCCAGAATGGTAGGCAACACATTGCAAAGAAATGCATTGGGGACCACTGTTGCACTCAGTGGGTTAATGGGATAACCAGACAAACAGCTCTGTGACTTAGCGGGGACATAACAAGCAGGACAGATAAATGGGACATGTATCAATATTGTCTCGGATTCAAACACTCATTGTGCAACTGACTTACTGGGGAAGCCAATGTTTTTAACCTAGGATTTCAATGTGTAGCACACACATTGATATCCTGGGGTGAGCATTGGTGTCTCCAGTAAGTTGAGTTGCTGTTTCCCTAAGGGTGTAACAGACTTCACCAGTAATAACACATGTCCACTTAGTCTGTTTGTTCGCTGATATAGCCCATGTACTGAGATATGTCAAAGTGGAGCAAAATCTCAGAACATTGATTATATTGAGCAATACAAAAACTGTGGACAGGTATTCACTGTGGAAGTATGTCCCCTGTATCACCTCTTTATCACTCCACAACACATTGGTGCATCACTGCCACCATCATCTGTTTACATGGATACATCACAGAGTCCACTCACTGGCAAACAAGTGGTGGACTCCTGTGATGTGGGTGATGCCTTTCCATGTATGGGGGATACTCAATCCTGGGTGTGGTTACGCAATGACAAATGTGTTCTCAAATATATCCTCATACAGACACAGATAGAATGGTGATGGTTCATCTTTATTGTGTCTCAAAGTACATTAGAATGTACATGTGTTTTCTGTGTGTATTGCCTATATGCATTTAACACCTGTATGAGAACATGAAATGTACTTTGAAACTAAATCGCACTACTTCAGTAACACTGCTGCCCTGCTCATGTGTTGTCCACAAGGTTTGACAACTCTGTAGCTGAACATCCTAACTGTACAGTATATACCACTCAAGAATTAGTGTTTTATGTGTCTATATGAGAATGTTCCAGTAGAGGTTTGTGTGAACCTCAGGTCAAACACTGCATCACCAACAACATCACCATAAACAGCAAGGGGTGATCTTCATGAAGGTGTTGTCAAGACATCAATCCAGTCACATGGAAGATCTTCAGTTCAAGGATGGATCATGTTACGGATATCTGTGGGACAAGAGGACAGGATTTGGAGCAGTAGACCTGAACTGATCATCAAGCAACAACAATTTAGTCTTTTTAATCCCCTCAATTTTCACAGTTACAGGTGAGTACACAAACCATTGCTTGACAATGTGTTGTGTACTCATCTGTAACCAATTCTGTGGGGAACTAAGGACATGTGCACCAGCCCTATGGATATGTGCCCGTGACATGTATACACACATTAACAAGTGTTCTGAGAGCTCCATGGAAGTAATGACATTGTGCTGCCACTGTGAAAGTGACAGTGGCAGCCCAATGTCATTTGTTCCATGGAACTATTAGGACATATTTGTTGATGTGTGTATTCATGTCGGGGGCACATATGTCTGCACACTCACAGGTCAGCATGGAGTCCCTGGTAATCTGATCTACGTCTCATGACCTCTACATTGTGTGACACTACCACTGTACATCCACCTCTCTGCTGCTCTTCTCAGCTCTAGCACAGTACAGGTCCCATATTGAGTCCAATGTCCCTTTAACCCCTGATGTGCCTGAGTATTATCCAATGCATATCATTAGATAATACTCTTTCGCTACTGGGCTAGCATGGTTGCTCAGGCTACGATCATGGCATATCCAATTAGTTGCTGTCAATCAAGCCCTGTAAGGTGATGAACATGGGTAATATGTTGTACCTTGTTTCTCCTGGGGGTGTGCGTGATATCCTTGGGGTCTGTATGTGAACGTGGAGAGGGGAATGGAGGATGGTTTTTGAATCCACACAAACAATTTGCCACGTCCACTGCCAGTGCAGTGCTGTGTCACTGTTCCTGTGGGGTGAGACAGAACAAAATGTGCAGTGTGGTTAGTGTCACAGGACTGATGGGGGACTTGCATGGATTGTTTGCATGCCTGTGTTATACTCACAGGTGAAGTGTTCCGTGTTGAGCCTGTCTCTGATCTGTGCCCCTCTCATGTTCTCCTCCACATGCCCGATGTCCATGGCCACTTCATGTATGGGTGGTCCAGGATGTGATCCAGCAGCCTGGTGTCCACTGCGATGTTGTGCAGTATTGCGCAGGCCACAATGATGTCACACACCTTAGCAGGTGTATACTGCAGTGCTCCCCCAGAGTGGTCCAGACATTGAAATCTTGACTTGAGGAGCCCAAATGTCCGCTCATTAGCATTCCTCGTTCTGGCATGAGCCTGGTTGTACCTTTCCTGGGCATGTGTTTGGGGATTGGCCACAGGGGTCAGTAGCCAGGACTTGCATCCATAGCCAGCATCACCTGTGTAATGTGAGTGACATGGTGAGACAGGGAGCACATGTTGTGTGAATGATGTTTTGTGTGGTGGACGTAGTAGCTGTGGGTCAGGTGCATGCTGAGCAGCGTTGTGTGTACGCCTGTGTATGTGGTATGATTTTGTTTTGTGAACTCACCTACAAGCCATCCCCCTGTAAAGGTTCCATTCTCAAAATATCTGTGGACTGAGGAGTTTTGGAGAATGTATGCATCATGTGAGCTGCCAGGATATTTTGCACAAACATTCATTATCCTCATGTTGCTGGGACCTTAATCCGGACATGGGTGCAATCTATAGCACCCATGACCCTGGGCATGCCTCCCCTTGCGTAAAAGGCCTGCTTGATGTGTATCCAGTCCATGTCGGTGGTGGGAAAATGTATATAGGTACTGGCCTTGCTTTTGAGGGCTGGCAGGACCTGGGCCAGCACCCTGGAGAATGTGGCCTGTGACATGCCAGATGCGTGACCCTCAGTGGACTGGAAGGCCCCACTTGCCATGAAGTGTATGGCACACAGTAGTTTCTGCAGGCCAGTTAGGGCATGGTTGTGGATGTAGATGGGATCCACCTGATCTCTGATGACCTCATACAAGGCAATGATGCTGTCAGGCCTCAACCTGTAGCGATCAATGACCTCATCATCAGTCATTCCAAAGAGGGAGACCCTTGGGCGGTATACCCTGGGCCTTGGTGGTCGTCTATACATCCTCTGCCCTCCAGGTGGGGCTGGACTCCTGTGTGGCTGCTGAGCCAGAGCCTCCTTACTTGCAACAGGTGAAGGCTGCTGATCTCCCTTGCACGCCTTCTCCGCAGTCTTTGCAACAATATGTAACCCAACATACTGTTTGCTCTCTCTATCTCTCTCTATCTCCCTCCCTGAGTGGAAAACAAGCCACAAGTGAGTGTGTTGAGTTGTCCCTTTAAGTACTTGATAGGGCGTTGTGTAGGTGTGGTGATGAGGTGAGTGCTGACCAATGGAGAGTTGTTTTTGAGCTTATATTTGCAGGTGTCCGATTTGTGTGATAACCCCCATTATTCCGTGCCATGCTGTGTTGTTTTTTTGGTTGTCGTTGTCCCTGTGGTGTTGCTTGTTGTTGTGTGTGGAGTGATTTGTGTTGTTTGTCCATGTTTTTGTGTTGTTTTGGCATTGCACGGGTTAATTTTTCCATTTACATGGTTGTGCGGTAAGCATTTTGTGTATTTTCCTATGTAACGGGTGTTTTGTTTTGCCCTTTAAGTGTCTAACGTGTGAGAAAAGTGAGTCTTAACTTTTTGCCGTTAGGTGTGTCTTTTTTCCGGCCGTTACCAGTACCGCAAGCCTTTGAATAGCTCTGGGGTATGTTGTTCCATGCGTCTCAATGCACATAAGTGTATCGGCCGTTAGGATTCTGCAACTGCCGTTAGCTATTCTTTAGACGGATCTTTGAATTGCTACATGACACTTAACGCACCCGGTAGTGATTTTTTTTTTACTAACCGCTGCCTTTAAATCGAGCCCTAAGTATCCTGTGTAGCTGTGAAAAAAAATGCTACTGAAATTAGCGTACAAAGCCGTTAATTCACAATTAAAACTTCACAATGTAATTTACAACAACTCCTGAAAGTGGTGTATAGCAAGACTTTAGTTATTACCTCCTCTAAAGGTCCGTAGGCCATTACTAGAGGAACTTCATGAGTCTATGGACTTTTGGCCCTTTATTAAAAAATGTTTACATCCTATTTGGACCTTATGCTGGCAGTTAGCTGGCCAAAGGGACTGGTTCTCCATACACATCACACTTTTGAACATCGACTGGGTTTAAAGGGATAGTAATACTTAAAATGTAAAAAAAAATATGCTGTAGGGTTTATCCCCCTGAGTAAAACAAAAGTACTCCCACTGCTGAAAGGTGTTTCATTCAAAAGTTATTAATTTTCAAAGTTGAATTTTTTAGGTGCAATATCACAGTGGCCTGAAATTGTACAGTGGCGCTGTTGCTACACCATCCTATGGAGATTTATGGTCAACTGACCAGAGTTGTCCATAGGATCATGTAGCAACAGCTCCACTGTACAATTTCAGGCCACTGTGATATTGCACCTAAAAAATTAATCTTTAAAAATTAATAACTTTTGAATAAAACACCTCTCAGCAGTGGGAGTACCCTTGTTTTACTCAGGGGGATAAACCCTACAACATATTTTTTTTTACATTTTAAGTATTACTATCCCTTTAAGGGACTAAAAAACCAAGTGTGTCGGACTTTGTTATACACTTCCCAGTCGTAGCTTCGTACCCAGTCTCAAGGCGCAGACACGTTGTCAGAGAAAGTGGAGACTGGGCCAGTAGGCCACCCCTGATTGGCCAATTCCCTGAGTCGACATTCAAAGGTTTACTTTAGTTGTAACCTGGGGAAAAGTAGGCGACTCAGGGATTGGTCCATGAACGAACCACAGGAGGACACAGATTGTTATCAGAATGTTTATTCCAGCCCCTCAAACATTTGGCTATTGTTTATCCTCGCCAAAGTCCCTTTTTGTGTAACGTCTGGTTTATTTTATAATGCCTGATTTTCTGTTTACTGCTCTTTTGTATTTCTATGTCTTGTATTTTATGAGTACCCTGTTCGGGATGTATAAAAGGCTGCACTGTGTTCCAATAAAGTGTGTTCATGTTAAACTAAGCAGTCTCCACGTGTCGTTATTTCTTGGATGGCCTAAAGAGTCCCCTCTGACTCCCATCCAAGAGAAGCATTCTGAGCTATTCACTCCCTGTTTCCAGCATTCTCTGACTTCGACCCGAATCTTTGCCTCGAATCAGCGACTCCTGCCCGCCACCTTGCCTACTTGAAGTCGAATCTGTCCTGTCGACTTCCATTTCTCCTCATCCATCAACTTTGGTCCTGGCGAGGTGACTCGAGCTTGGTTGACTCCCCTCCCCATCGGCTTCGGCCCTGCTGGCTTTTGGTCGACTTTGACACAGGGTCGACGACTTACAATTGACGATGTCCCAAGCTATCGATCACTCCGTCTATCCTTCGACCCAACTCTTGGGTTCCCGTTACAGCTTCCGGTGACGTTATAATTTCCCTATATACACCACTCACGACCAGACACAGAAGAGGTTAACATACTTTTTTGTTTCTAAACGTGCATGATTCTTCCATCTATGTTCTCCCCAAATATGCTATTATTTAGGCTATTATATTTAGAATTTTTTTTAATTTAAGTATCAGTTTGCAGAGAGATATGTTGTTGATTATTACCTCCCGGTGGGATTACTCCCTACCTGGTACATACCTCACTATCCTGCACAGAAAGTGTTAAAGCACAACTCAACGTCTATATGCCTATTGTTTTGATATATTACTAATTTCAGGTTACTTTACATATATTACATAGTTCCGATTGTTAACTGCACTTACTTTTAAACTAATATCAGCTCCAAATTGACCTAATTACCTCCCAGGATAGTTCTCACTTCCCTGGTACATGTTACGTAGTTGTGATTACTAACTGCACTTATTTTTAAACTAATATCAGCACTAAATTGCCTCATTGCCTCCCGGGTTAGTTCTCTATTCCCCGGTACATACCTTCTCTCTTAGCAGTGGGCATTCAATTAGTAAGCAAAATCCCCCTTATTATGTCCTTAAGAGATATTAGAGAGGTAGAATTATCCTCACCAGTGTTGCTATGTGTATCATAGAAAACTGAAATAAAAAAACAAAGTTCCTTATAGGCCGTTCTAGAGAGACAGACTAGACAAATTGACCTCCCGAGTTGGTTCACACTTCGCCTGTAGATACCATCCCTGCTTCTTAATTTAGTTATAGAGAAAGCATATTAGGTATAGAGAAACACATCATTCTTACCACACTTGCAGGACAGTAAGTATATCAATCCTGTCAATTTGCAGTAGATATATTGACACATCATATATTTATTGGGTTCGTGGGTAAGAGACCACTATAGTGGAGTTTAACCACGTGCCTTCTTTATTCTGATGTAGTGACTAAATGTTAATATGTCCTTTAAATTCGGACCATGTTTGTAAGTGACGCTGGCTGTGGGGTTTAATACTTCTTTTAAATCTGGGTCCTCTGTAAGCACATACCAGTGATTATTAAAGTGATAGTAATGTTTCATAATAAAAACAGCTCTAATTAATCATCATAGTATTTGGACTTTGGAGAGTGTTATTTCAGTTCTGTCAGATTTGTAGTTCAGGAGTAATTCAATGACAAAGTGTCCCCCTCCCACCCCTTTTACTGATGTAACACTGCTCAGCCAAAGCAGAAGGGAGGTGCCCAGGTAGATTGCACAGAGGGACAATCTTCAATTAAGATAAGGGAAAAACCTGAAAAGCTTGTCAAGGGGGGCAGGGCTTTCATTGTTTTCATATAAAGAAGATTGTCCCCTGCTGTTATCTGTCTGGTCTTACAACCAGATTCACATGTGAGAAGAGATGGCTTACACTAGGTAAAAGGGGCGGGGAGGGGAAACTTTGCTTGTGAATATCTCTTAAACCATAAAGGTTTGAGAGATAAAACTTATATCGTTCTTCGTGTTTTTTTTTAATGCCTACAAAATAAAATAAAGTTAAAACGAAGTATTACTATCCCTTTAAGTATTATTTTCACTAATGCATGTTGATTATCATACTGATACACAAACCTTATAGCCTTCTGGGGTGTCTGCTTACGCTGACTGATAGGGTGTATCGGAATTACGGGCCCCATGATATGCCTTTTTTCAGAGTTTTTTTGCTATATCCCCTCTCTTTAAAACAATCACATAACTTCACTACCTCCGCTTTGAAGTCTTCTACTGTTGTGCAAATCGTTTGTAGTCTTAAATAATGGCCTACTGGAATACCTCTTTTCTGAGGTTCCGGATGGTAGCCTAGTGGCCAACAGAAGACTATTGGTTGCTGTTGGTTTCCTATATAGTGTGGTGGTTATTATATCATCCATCCAAAAATGGAATACTATGATGATCAGTCTGGCTGGTACGTTAATATTATTGACATTGATGATGATGATAATGAACTCATGAAACTGTACCTCAGTTCCCGTCCATATCAGGAGCACATCATCAATATACCTAAGCCATAATGGTATATACTGTGTATAATCTTGCATTTGATCTGTAAAAATGATAGTGTCCTCCCACCATCCTAAATATACATTTGCATATGTGGGGGCATAGGTACTGCCCATGGCAATGCCTTGTTTTTGACAATATATCCTGTGATAAAAGAGGAAACAATTATGTGTAAGCAGGAACCATAGTAATGTAATGACAAACTTGTTATGGAGGATGTATGATTGACCCCTTGTACTTAAAAAATGCTGTACTGCTGGAAACCCCACCTCATGTTTAAAACTGGTGTAGAGCAACTCTACATCCAAACTCGCAAGGAAATTAGGGGTTTCAAATGGATGCCCTCTACTTTTGTGATGGCATCCTGCGAGTCTCCAATATATGAGGGAAGGGATGTGACAAAGCATCTCAGTATTGGTTTATATAAATACTGCATTTCTCGGTTAAAGTGGAACTTTCAGATAATAGCAAGTTGCCATGCATTCATTAAATGCATGGAGACTAGCTTGAAAGTAGATGTGTGTAGGAGGGGCTAATCAACAACAATATCCTCATATTACTAGTGAGTGTGAGACTGAGGAGGAAGGCTCTGCAGCTGAACTTGATATGGTTGGTGCTAATAGTAGTAGCAATAATGGTGAAGCATTGGGGAGTCATCCCCTTCCCTTCACTAAAGTGTCCAGGTGGAACAGGATCCTGAAGACTAGGAGGCCAGAACTGTTGTTGAGGGAGAGAAGGCACACAATTAATACTACCACCTGTCCCTGCTGCTACTGCTGCCAGTCTGCCTTCTTCATGTCACCAAGTAATGGCAAGTGTGACATTAGGATATCCTCTGTCACATTGCTTGTCATCTCCTTCAAGCAGCAGTGAGATGTCTGTAATAGAGCAGCATGTAGGGGCCAATGGTGGTGGTGGTGATGATGATGGTGGAGAAGCTGGGGTGGAAGAGACGTTGATTGTGGAAACTGAGAAGGAACATTTTGGAATCTGAGGAATTTGCAACTGCTTTAATTCCTTCTGATGCTGAGTTGCAAGGGCAGCAGGATACTGAGGAGCAAGCTAGTGTGCCACAAACCACAGTGGACACAGTTGGAATAATGTCAACAAGTGATGCAGCACAAGGACAGGTTCCACTTGCCAGCAGTAGCAATATTCCTGGTCCTAGCTGCAGTGCTGAATCTGATGCAGTAGCAGCAACAGCAACAACATTATCCGCTGCCACAGATAGTGAAAGGGAAGGTTGAGGACAAGAAGAAAGAGGCCATTCTTCTCCACCTGTTCACTATCCCTATCCCCTGAAGTAATGGGTATGGGACTATTTTTCTGGTGGGGCAGGCACAATGCAGTCATCTCCAGTCGCACTGTGCACAATTTATGACAAGTCAGTGAGAAGCGGAAAGGAGGGAACACGCCTTGGCACAAGTGCCCTATTATCACACATGAAACACAGACACCATGACATCTATGTGGAACATGTTAAAGTAAAACACCATCCACAGAACTCAAGCACTGCTGTTGCAGTACCCCCTGACTCTACAGAAAGGCAACAAGAGGCGAGGTGGAGATCAGATTGGAGGAAGAATAGAGCAACCCAGGCAGAGACTGGAAGCTCCATGATGAGTGAAACAACTAGCTCACCATCAGCTTCTAGGGTAACTACATCTTCTGTCAATCCACCTCGTTCATCATTACCTCCCCTGCCAAATAATAGCCACTCTATTGATGATAGGATGTGGCAGTTCATCTCTACCCATTGCACACTGTGTGATGCACTGACCATACATACCATTGTGATGGAAGAGAATCACAAGAGGCATTTGAGGAGATTCCATACCACAGAATATGCTAAGATAGTGGCAGGGAGGGTTCATCATTACTATTAGCGGGGTGTGGGTAAGGGGTATAGTGACAGCAGCAGTACTTGTTTTCTGGTGTCATGATGTTTGGATACAGTTGTGCCCCCCCCCAGATGTTATTTACCATACACACTGTGCACATTGCAGTTGCTGATGAGAGGCACAGTTCCTGCTCTGAAGGGAAAAAATTATATTCTAATAAAAACACACCCATGATTTTGGAGGAGGGGCAGGTGGAGAAGAATTAATGGCCAACTTCTTCTTTTCTCCAAAAAGACTGGGGGCTACTTAATGTGCTGCTACTGCCTCAGGCACATCACTGAAGCCAGTTGTGGCAAGTGTAACCTTCATCAACATCCATGTTACTGCTATTGTTGATCCCATTCCCTTTCAGCTGCCTAATCATCCTGCTGCTTAAACAACTCCGCAGCAGCAGTAAGAACAGCAGTTCATTTGACAATTTGACAATTGCTGGCACTAGGCCAGTAGGGAATTTCTATTTTTTCTCAGGGCTTGTGCTTTGAAAAATAAATAAATGAACAAAAAAAATAGCATTGTCCTACAAAAAAAGAAACAATTTTTGTTTTTTATTTCCTTACAAATCAATGTTTCCTTAGGGCTTGTGTCCTTTTATACAATGTCCTTTTATACAGTGTCATATGGGGGGTTATTTGTATTTAGGATTTATTTTTTTATTAATTGCCCCCAATCCCAGTAAACAAACCCCCACAAAAAAAAACATTCCCTGTTCAACTGATTCTTTCCCCACACCCCACCAACACAGGCACCCTTGTGCCCCTTTTATACTATGACTTTGGAAAATAGAATAATATTTGGTATGTATTGTGTGTAATTTCAATGTTCCCATTTATTTCAATGGAATGAGCTAGACGAGAAAACCTGGAAAAAGCAGAAAATCTGCACTTTTCATGGGAAATTTTTCACCAAGCGGAAAGTGCCATTTTTTAGTTTGAGGTGTAAATTTTCGCCCTTCCCTAGTCATTACATTATTACAGTTCCTGCTTACACATTATTATTTCCTCTTTGATCACAGGATATACCATCAAAAACAAGGTACTACCATGGGCAGTACCTGTTCCCCCTCGTATGCAAATGTATATTTAGGATGGTGGGAGGACACTATCATTTTTACAGATCATGTGAAAGATTATGCACAGTATATACCATTATGGCTTAGGTATATTGATGATGTGCTCCTGATATGGACAGGAACTGAGGCACAGTTTCATTAACGTCATCAACGTCAATAATATTAACTTGAAAGTTACCAGCCAGATTGATCATCATAGTATTCCCTTCTTGTATATCACCATTAGAAGAGGGATGATGATATAACTACCACCCTATATAGGAAACCCACGGAAACCAATAGTCTTCTGTTGACCACTAGCTACCTTTGGAAACTCTGAAAAGAGGGATTCCAGTAGGCCAGTATTTAAGACTACGAAGGATTTGCACAACGGTAGAAGACTTCAAACTGGAGGCAGTGAAGTTACGTGATCATTTTAGAGAGATGGGATATGGCAAAAGAACTCTGAAAAAGGCATATGTGAAGGCCCTTAATTCTGATAGGGGCCAATTGCTTCACCCTATCAGTCAGAGTAAGCAGGCACCCCAGTAGGCTATAAGGTTTGTGTATCAGTATGAAAATCAATGTGCATTAGTGAAAAGAATACTTAATAAACACTGACATGTGCTTACAGAGGACCCAGATTTAAAGGAAGTATTAAACCCCACATCCAGTGTCACTTACAAACGTGGTCTGAATTTAAAGGATATATTAATATCTAGTCACTATCATCAGAATAAAGAAGGCACATGGTTAAAATCCACTTTAGTGGGCTCTTACCGATGTGGCGGTTGTCAAGCGTGCCAGTATATGCAGGACCCAATAAATACATGATGCATCTGTATATCAGCTGCAAATTGACAGGAGTGATATATTTACTGTCTTGTAAGTTGTTACGGTTCAGTACACTCAGACTCGGTAGGTGTTAGTAAAACACGATTTTATTGAAACACACAAGGAATAATGTAACCCTCACGGGTCCAGTAAATAGCAGTAAAACTGACACAGGACAGGTTACAAGCAGGTTAACCCACACGGGTCCAGTATGGTACACAAACACAAGACTGACACAGGTCAGGTAATTATCTTGATACAGTGTATGAGAGTCCAATATGTACAGTGAAGCCACTGGCTGTGTGGCCAGAAATAGCGGAGGCCCAATGTCACCGAAGGCAGCAGGAGGCGACAATGACAGGACTGCAATGGGTATACAATGGTGGACTCCCACCGTGGACTACACAAGGCTGGTCAGAGCTCGTGCCAAACCGGAGGCCCTACGGAGCTGTCAACACCAATGCTCTACCCACAAAGGGTTAATGTGCGTCTAGATAAAATGGATGGCAACCGGAAGCGCCCAACAGACCTATGGGAACGGTACGCACAGAGTAACGGACCCAAACCACACTGGTGTAGCAAGTCAGTAATGAGGCACCACCCCGGAAGGGGTTAATGATCACAAAGGTCTGGATAACGGCAACAACGGGATGTGCCCAACTGAACCCAAGTGAAGACCAAGCGATCACCGCACAGTGTGAAAGAATACTGGCACACTGAAACTCTGAACCACCTGCAAGGATTGAGCAAGGTACCGGAGTACCGGAGCAATGAGATACAGTATTGAGAGAACCGTACAAGTAGTAAGCAGCCGGAACTGCCTGGGGTTTGCCCAGCCGGGCATGCAGGAAGCAGGAACCACCACCAAGCCGATTCGGTACACAGCACAGGAACGTCAGCCAAGCCGGGTCGATACACGGAACAGGAACGTCAGTCTCACTGGGTCGGTACATGGAGCAGGAACGTCAGTCTCGCCTGGTCGGTACACGTAGCAGGAACCACCACCAAGCCGATTCAGTACACATCACAGGAACGTCAGCCAAGCCGGGTCAGTACACGGAACAGGAACGTCAGTCTCGCCGGGTCGGTACACGGAGCAGGAACATCGGTCTCGCCGGATCGGTACACATAGCAGGAACGTCAGCCAGGCCGGTTCAGAACAGGAAGCAGGAACGTCAGCCAATCCAAATCGGTACACAGAATCAGGAAGGGAGACAATGGCATGGTCAGGCAGTCCGGGGTCATACACTGGTGTCAGGATAGCAAAACTAGTGCTAGGCATCCGGTACACCACGAAAGGGCAACTGCAAACTGACAGCCCAGGGTATAAGAAGGCTGTCACTGGGAGGAGCAGTACAGCGCAGCCAATAGGACAGCATCAACACAAGATAGAATGTCGCCTGATCACGGGCGCCGTGATATAAGTGTGGTAAGAATTATGTGAATAAGACCAAACGCAGGCTTTGAATAAGTGTTTTGGAACATGGAGATATCCGCAGTTCCCAAGATAAACCCCTTGCTTAAACGTTAACCGGGTTCATAACGGAGATCCTACAGTTATTTCATTTTGAGGGATATCCAAGTTCACTTTAAATGAGAAAAAAGCAGATATTGATTAGATCTTACTTAAAAAATGAAGCCAATATGATCTATCATCTAAAAACGAAGGCACCCAACAGCTTAAATGAGGGGTTTATATTTCTCTGTTTTGTTAAGTACTGAGTGATTTTAGGCTTTTATTCTGACAATGGTAAGAGTCTCAATATTGTACGTTCACTAAACTATAATTCAGATCAGTAAAGAGTAGTTAATATGGAATATAGCCATGATTTGAGATTGTCTAAGTAGTAGACTAAGGAAAGAATGTTTGAAGCAACTATATGCAACAAAGAGTTATAAGAATCAAATATAACAATCTTGTGTATCATAATAATTTCAATGCACTTTATGTTAGTGTAGGCTATTTTCATTGGATCTACGAGGTTTACCAAAAAAATTTAAAAGTGTTTTTGTATTTGCCGTACAGTGTTGAAGTACAGACTTTATAATAGTACGTTTTCAAATGGAAGTTTAGATGTGATCCTTCACCGTGTTTGTGGATCTGCTATACTGTTTATTTAATCTTTAATTTACATCTAGAATGCATCCTAAATTGTTTCATAACCTGTCAATCCATTTTACGGCTTTGTTATTCACGTATAGCATGAAATCAGGGGATGTGTTTGATGACGTAGTTCTGGACTTCCTATTTCTAGAAGAACCTCTACAAAGGACGCCGATCAGGGTTCTCAAGCATATTTCCCCTGACGAAGCCGATATGCCAGCGGTGAAATGTGTAGGGTATTAAGGGGTTAAATAGTGGACCCCCATCCATTCCTATTGATACAATATAGAGGACTATGATTTGTTAGATATCAAAGTTACACTCTTTAAACTAATTAACACAATAACTATTCTTCTCTATGCTTTCTCTATACCTCAATTAAGAAGCAGGGATGGTATGTACAGGTGAGGTGTGAACCAACTCGGGAGGTCAATTTGTCTAGTCTCTCTAGAACGGATTATAGGGACCTTTGTTTTTCTATTCCAGTTTTCTATGATACACATAGCAACTTTGGCGAGGATAATTGTACCTCTATGATATCTCTTAAGGACATAAATAAGGGGGCTTTTGCTTCCTAATTGAATACCCACTGCTAAGAGAGAACGTATGTATCGGGTAAGTGAGAACTAAGCCAGGAGGTAATGAGGTCAATTGAGTGCTGATATTAGTTTAAAAATAAGTGCAGTTAGTAATCAGAACTATGTAACATGTACCAGGGAAGAGAGAACTAACCCTGGAGGTAATGAGGTCAATTTTGGTGCTGATATTAGTTTAAAAGTAAGAGCAGTTCGTAATCAGAACTATGTAACATAACAAGTAAAGTAACTGAAATTAGTAAGATATCAAAACAATAGGCATATAGAGGTTGGGTTCTGCTTTATCCCTTTCTGTGCAGGAGAGTAAGGTATGTACCGGTTAGTGAGTAATCCTGCTGGGAGGTAATTATCAACAATGCATCTCTCTGCAAACTGTTACTTTAAATAAAACATTTTTTTGGGGAAAAAAAAGCCTGAATAGTAACATATTTGGGGAGAACATAGAAGGACGAATCATGCACATTTAGAAACGAAAATGTGTGTTTACCTCTTCTGTGCCTAGTTTTGAGTGGTATATTAGCTTTATACACTAATTTCAGTAGCAATTTTGACAGCTGCACAGGATACTTAGTATCATATAACTGAAAATATGGATAACTGAGGTCTAGAAGTATTCATGGGAAGGATTTACGTATTCGCATCAAGTGTCAACCTTTGACTGTTTAATTGGGTGTAATAAGTTCCTATTGTTTGGTGGATGTTACATGTACCGGTTTGAGAAATACCACACTGGGATATGAATCAGAGTATCAACTACTTAAGTTAATCAAATTAAGGGACTTTTTTTTCAAGCTAAGCCCAGACAATTAGAAGGGGAATGGCTTGAAATATTGTTTGGATGTCATATACATTAGTCCAAATAAAGCAAATAAGCTTATACATTTAGAAAATATTTTTGTTGCTTCATTATTGATAAAAGCAAAAATACTGTTTTATGGTTATATCACCTGTAGGAATGGACGGTTTTTCCACTATCCCTAAAACTAGATTTATGTTTTTAGTGATTTTGTTTAATTTTAAATAAACTAATAAAGGTGATGGGTTTAGACCTTTTTTGCAGTCATAAGGACTGAAACTTCTCTGGAACACTGAACTGGCCAATTAGGTTGCAGCCAATGTGGTTGGGCGATACTTTGCTACCAGTTCTCTCTCTTTCTTCCATCACTTTGAGCAAGTTTGATAACAGTCCTTCCATGTCCTCCTTTTATTGTTATGTGCCCAGTGAGTCTGTGGAGGAGGAATTGACCCCTACAACTAACGTGAAAGGGTCTGGATGCCCTGATTCCTAAACCCAGTGCTGACTAGTTCCCCTACATCACCCCTAGGGATATTGGGCACATATTTGTCAAAGGCAGAGGAAGATGAGAATAGTAGAGTGAGCAGGACAGGTCAGTTAGTTTTGCCTGCTGCCAGTGCTGCCATCAATGCTACACCTGCTGCCAGTGTGTCTTGTAATTCTCAGAGGGGGAGGAAGAGGAGGAGATGATGCCAAGTGTGACAGAAGGGGACCCCAGTTCACACTTGCTATCCCCATGCAGTCCCACCACTTATACTACTACTAAGAAGGTCCAGCAGCTTGTACAGAGTGTTAGGAGTGAAGGAGGAGGATCATATTACTAGTGAGGAGGACATGGGAACTGAAACTGATATGGTTGGTGTTAGTTGTGGTAGCAGTGATGGTGAAGCAGCTGGTGGGACTAGAGTTAGGGGAGTAGTAGTGGAAGTAATACAGTGTGTCAAAGAAGCACACACTATTCCCCTGACCCTGGGAGTCCCCTTTGCCCCACAGCATTATCCAGGTAGAACATTATCTTGAAGAAGGCAGAATTGTTGCCTAGCAGAAATAATACCACAACCACCAGGAGCACAGTTCAGCTGCCTGTGCCTGCTGCTAGTGCTGCCAGTCATCCTTCTTCAGGTCTACAAGAAATGGCAAATGTGATATTAGGGGACCATCTGTCACATTTCTCATCACCTCCTCCAACCCATGAGATGTCTGTAACAGATCAGCAGCAACAAGAAGGGACTGGTGGTGGTGGTGATGATGATGATGGAAAAGCTGCGGTGGAGGAGACATTAATGGCCTTTTTAGCCCAAACGGAGAAAGAATGGGGGATGGGCATCACCAGCAGTTAATCTGTAAAGATTAACATAGTAAATTAGGTTGAAAAAAAAAAGTCCATCAAGTTCAACCCTTGCCTCATAACCCAGAGAAATAAGAATTATATAGCTTTCCTGCTTCCAAATACGTTGGTCTTTATCAGACCTTCCTGATTTGCCTACTAATACACAGTATAACCCTGTATGTTCTGTTTAGAAAGAAATGTATCTAATCTTCTCTTAAATGTATCCATTGTATCTGCCATTATCACATCCTTGGGCAAGAAATTCCATAAATTAACAGACTTTACTGTAAAAAAACAAACAAAAACAAAAAAAACCCTTCCTCTGCTGAAGTCTAAACCTCCTTTCCTCTGTCTCAAGGGGTATCCCCTGGTCATTTGATCAGGCCTTGGAATGAATAGCTCACCAGAGGAATCCTTGTATTGACCTCTCATATACTTGTACATTGTAATAAGATCTCAACTTAGTTGTCTTTTGTAACAAGATCCTAAGTCCTCGGATGGACGTTGCTCATTCTGCCGACTACTAGTGTTGAGCGAGCATGCTCGGCCGATGCTCGGATCGGCTCGAGCATCGCTCTGCTCGGCACATGGCGGTACTCGTACGAGTACCGCCATGTGCTCGCCCGCCATGTTCGGGTGGCAGGGATCTGTGCCGGAGGAGGCACAGATCTTGCAGACGCTCCGCTGGACCACCAGGGACTGGAGGTAGGGGGCATTGCGGAGATGAAGGGGGCATTGCGGAGATGAAGGGGGACATATGAAGGGGGACATTGCGGAGATGAAGGGGGGCATATGAAGGGGGACATTACGGAGATGAAGGGGGACATATGAAGGGGGACATTGCGGAGATGAAGGGGGACATATGAAGGGGGACATTGCGGAGATGAAGGGGGACATATGAAGGGGGACATTGCGGAGGTGAAGGCGGACATATGAAGGGGGACATTGCGGAGATGAAGGGGGACATTGCGGAGATGAAGGGGGACATTGCGGAGATGAAGGGGGGCATTGACCAGGCACCCTCCCCTCATCAGAGCAGGGGGTGCCTGGTGTAATGCTCGAGTCCTCCCATTTAATGCAATGGGGTTCGGGTGCTCGGCCGAGCACTCGAGCCTCAGGGGGTGCTCGGTCAGAGCACCCGAACACCCGAGCATCGGGGTGCTCGCTCAACACTACCGACTACCTTTCTCTAGATGACGGCTTCCTGTAGCTGGTTTTCCCGGTCAGTTCCTCCAAACAGCTTCCCAGGATGGGGGTCAACAGAAGACCCTTGATACCACCCAGTAATGCAGACACAGCACGCAGTTCAGGATCAACAGAACTCTCTCTTTATTGTGGCTGAATTCAGCTCTTTTATGAAGGTTTAGAACAAAGAACAACAATGCATAACAAGGTTAACTGACCCAGTACAATAGGTTGGGGTGACATACAATGGGACCCCTAGGGTTAAGGTAAACTCGGGTACAGTGGGACACCAGACTCCCTGGAGCCATAGTAATTCAATCTGGCTGCTTTAACCCTTAGACCAATAAGAGAGGAATAGCTGGATTCGAGCAGCCAATCCGATGGCTGCCTACTTTTCCCATGTAAAGTCTATGGAGTCCCTTTAACTGTAGGCGACCAATCGGTACCTTGGGGCGGGTCTTAGATTAGCTAATCCCTGGGTGGCCTACTTTCCCCCATGTTAACTGTATGGGAGACCTTTAAATTCGTCACCCAGAGCTTTGGCCAGTCATAGAGCTGCCTACTGCCCAAGCACCATAATGTTGGACATGTTATCAAGTCTTTGCATTCATGCAGATGTAATGACACCTACTAGTTGCCGAAGGAAATGCCTTGCAATTCCTTTGAGGGAAAAGGTGTGTGTAGGGCGTTTTAACATATTTCCCTGGAGTAACGGCCGGGATCCGTTACAACATCTCATATACTTGTACATTGTAATAAGATCTCAACTTAGTTATCTTTTCTCTGAGTCTAGAGTAAATAAACCAAGTTTGTCTAGTCGTTCCTCATACATCAAGTCCTCCATTCCCTTGATTAATTTTGTTGCTCTTCGCTGTACCCACTCCAGTTCAATACCTTTTTTTTATGAAGACAGGAATTTGTTTGCTTTTGCTACTGTTATTTGACACTGTTCACTGTTTTCAAGTTTGTAGTTTACAAGGATTCCCAGGTCTTTCTCTAGCAACGAGTACTCAAAAATTGTTCCATTAAAGGGACAGTAATGTACCAGAAATCTTTTCTAGTTTTGTAGAGGTTAAAATAATAAACTACGTGCTACAAATCCTATCTCTCAACCTGCTATTGTTTGAGAGATATAGGCATTCAAAGTTCCCCCCTCCCTCCACTTCTCCTGATATCAGCTATAAAGCTGACACCATTAGATCCAAGTCGTGTGACTTGATGAGGCTCTTCAGCAGAGCTGAAATCACATTATTTCAAAATATTTACTTAATTGTAATGGTCTACAAAGTGTGCTGGCAAACCAGGCACACTTTGTAGACCATTCCAATGAAGTAATTCTTTTGAAATAACCCTCTGCTGCAGAGCCGCCGGCTGGTCCCCGGACCGGGATCTCCTGCTGTCAGCTAGACGCTGATGTCAGGAGAAGGGGAGGGAGGGAGGAACTTTCAAAGTGAATATCTCTCAAACCATAGAGGTTTCAGAGATAGGATTTGTAACAAATAGTTTATTATTTTAACCTCTACAAAACTAGAAGAGTTTTTATGGGGCATTAGTGTCCCTTTAAATTCATAAGTAGCATTGGGATTTTTCTTCCCAAATGCATGACTTTACACTTTCCCACATTAAACTTAATTTTCCATTTGGTTGCCCAGTCTGCCATTTTATGTAAATCCCTCTGTAGAGAGCAGATATCCTGTTCTGAATTATTTACCCTGCATAATTTAGTGTAATCTGCAAATATTGATATTTTTCTTTCTATATCTATTTCCAAGTCATTTATAAACATGTTAAAAAGCAGTGGACCTAGTACCAAACCCTGAGGTACTTCACTCTCAGCTTTAACTCCTCATAAAACCATGTTGATTCCTGCTAATAATCTCATTTTTGGAGGTGTAATCCTGAATTTAGTCCCTTATTATGCCTTTTAGCAGTTTTCCCAATACAGAGGTAAAACTCACAGGTCTATAATTCTCAGGTTCTGTTTTAGCTCCCTTCTTAAATAGAGGCACTACATTGGCTCTACAGCAGTCTTGTGGCACTGAGCCTGTGGTGAGAAAACTTTAAAGGGTTCCTAAAGAACCCTTTGATGTGTGCCATCAGGACCGGTGCTTTGTTAGTCTTAATTTTGTTCAGTCTTCCCATGACCTTTTCTTGTGTTAACCCAATATCTGATAATTGTATTGTTTTACTTGTTACTTGATGAAGCTCGTCTACCATTCCTTGTTCCCTTGTATTTACTGATGCAAAGAAACATTGTTTTTTTGTTATCCTCTCTAATCAACTCACCCATCTAATTTTTGAAAGGTTCAATTAAGCTTTTTGCTATTTATATATTTGAAAAACTTCCCCTTGCAAATTGAGTTTCATTATCTATTTTTGCTAACCTAAATGTTTTTTGTACTCCCTGTATTTTAAAGGGATAGTAATGTTTCAAAATAAAAGCAGCTCCAATTAATCTTCATAATATTTGTGCCATGGAGAGTGTTATTTCAATACTGCCAGAGTTGTAGTACAGCCAGAGAGGTCTTATGCTTCCGTTCCGCACCAGCAATATGATGCAAGAGTTCCAAAACCATCTTCTTCTGAGCTTTATTTCTCACTGCCCCCAACAGCAGGAACCCCCCCCTCACCACACATTTGTGTGCCTCCCAAGTGGTAGTGTCCGATACCTCCGGTGTGACATTAGAAGTAAAATAATCCTCCAACACCCACCTCACCCCTCCCACTGCCTCTGGAGAGTCCAACAGTGTTTCATTAAGCATCCGGGAGGGAGCTGGGTAAACAAGTCATGGCAATGTAAAGGTAATAGAGATGGGAGAATGATCCGGCCAGGTCATCAGGTGAATAGTCGCCGTTTAAAAGGTGTGAAACACGTGTTGCTGTAAAAAGATGTAATCAATATGTGAGTATGTGTGGTGAAGACTAGACAGATGTGTGTAATCCTTCTTGGTTGTATGGGAAAGTCTCCATGTATCCATCAAGGAGTATGAGGAGAGGGTGGAAATAATCTCTTTCAGGTAATTGTATTGCATATAAGACTTGCCCCGAAGAACAGTCTAATGAAGGATTCAAAGCGACATTAAAATCACCTGCTAAAAATAACCTGAGAAAACTCATGTAGAGCTTTAAGCGTTTAGATTAGAAAGGGCAGAGGAGGTCCACAGATACGGGTATGAAGAGATCTGAGGCTGGACACCAACTTTAAAATGGTTTTCTTGAAGAAACACAATCTCGGCACTGAGTCTATCTAGATCCCTCAGCACTATTCATCTTTTTTCAGGGATATTGAGGCCCCCAGTATTAAATGATAACATTGGGGGTTTACCCATCATGTCAGAAACAGTAGAAAGCATTTAGAGAGCTGAAATTGTAAAAACCACGCAGGATGTGGCACCCCCCCCCCAGAAAGAAAGGAGATCAGAAGGGGAGAGTGGGGGGAGGAAGAGGAGAAAGAGAGAGGACAAAAAGAGAAGAAGAGTAAACAAAGAAACAGGAAACCACCAGTAAACTGGTGAAACAAATCATGAAAAGATCCAGGAAGCCAACAAACTCTATGATCCATTTGCGTAATGCACGGAAAGGGCCCTAGGGCCCAGGGGGGAGTATCAGAAAACATGAGCATATAATGGCTGTCCAAGAGCACTGAGAGAATCAGAGATGTATGCAACAGAACATAATGCACCTAAGTGAGTGAACTCTATAAAGCAAAGCCGTGTGCCGGGTACCTCAAATGGCCCATCCCAGAGCAAAGAATCAATAGCAATCTCCATGACTCTGGAATCTAGGCATGGACCACTAGTAACAAAACCCTGTGTGTGGGAGGAGTCAGGGAACCGACAAGCAGAAAGAAGAAAACACCCCCCTTACAGGGAATTGATCAGGAGTGGGCCAGTGGGCCTAAAGAGTAATGAGTGGATTGGGAGACATAACCAAAAGACCCCTGTGTTGGGCATCAGGGGCACACCACCACTATGAAGTGATTTGTACTTAAAGGTGTAAACATCAAACTAATATTATCAACTTTTTTTATTGTGTTGTTTTTTTTTTTTTTTTTGCTTTTTCTTTAATTTTTATATACATTTCTCTCCTCTGTCCCAAACCACCTGACACAAGTGCAGCACACTGCCCCTAATCAGAAGGAAATAAGCAAAATGATGACCCATGATACTAGACCCACTCAGCAAGAAAGACAACTACACCCACACATAGTATACCCACCAGCCCATACCTGGTCACATCCAGTCAGAACAGCCCTACAATCAAAGAAACAGAAAACATTCATTTCACAGAGGCATGAATCCCACTGCTCCGATCAACCCCCAAGAGAGAGAAGGGGATGGTCGAGGCACCTGGTAAAAGGAGCAGGCCAGCTTAAAGTGGGCCAGCAGTGGGATTCCATGACCGTAGAAACATCTTTACACCCAGCCTCTCAACAATAATCCCCACCACACCCAACCTGGTAACAGAGGCTGTCTTCCACCCTATTAAACAATAACCATCCCCACACAACCCAACATTCAATGAACATTAATAATCATTGTTATAACAGAGGTAGCTGAGCAAACAGACCTCAATCCCTGGCAAACTAAAGTAGGCACCATAGTCCAAGCCAAGGCATCCTATGAGATCATGGCCATACCAGTTACCAGTCCGATGAGTAGACATAGCCCAGAGCAGTAGGACTCAAACTTCAATCTGGATCCTCTGGCACAGCTCTCCAAGTCACGGTTGTATTGATCCTATCTTGAGCATTATTGTCCAAATCTCTCCCACGTTTCTTGCCTGCTTTCCCAACAGAGTGCCAGAGTTCCCGCTGCGGCAAGGGCCTGAGTCCCGTCGCCCCCCCCAGAGATGGATCCTCCAAAGGTTTCTGGAACTGGGATTCTCAGTGCTTGACAAAAGGCTGGTACATCCTCCATGTTCCTCAGAGTGGCAGTCACCCCATCTCTTTGACTTGCCAGCAGGAAGGGAAAGACCTAGGGGTCTAACTGACCTCATTTGCTGCAGGGTATGAAAAGACAGATCTGGATACAGTTGTTCAGAGACCCCTGCAAACTTGACGTCCCCAGCCTCTCTTTTGCCGCAGAAAACAGATCACATCTCTCGGGCTGTCTGCGGCACCACCCCTAGGCTTCAACGCCCTATGCTCTTGCTCTATTTCAATCTCCGTAGCCACAGTGTTAGGTAACAGAGAAGAGAACAAAATCTGCAGCGAGGCTGTAAGATCCTTAGGCGGTACTGATTCCGGGAGGTTTTTAATTCAGATGTTGCAGCGTCGGCTAAGATTATCCAGGCCATGAAGCTAGTCCTCTGTCTTAGTTGGGATATGTCTTTCCGAAGGCTGGTGATATCTTGGCGTACCGCCATCTTGACATCCTCTTCTAGATGCATCATGTTGGCCTTAGTCAGGAGCTGTTTAATCTGCTCTCTCGTAAGAGAAGTCACAGCCGTCTCTCCATCCACCACAGAATCCATATCTGCCACACTAGAGAGTGACTTACTATCTCAGAGTGTCGTCAGATCGCAGTGGTGAGGCCCGCTGAGAGTTCCCGCCACCACCTGCGCCGTTAGTCGGAGTCCCCAGACTCAGCAGGAACCGGGCTATATATGCCATAGCTGCAGACTTGTTTTTCTTAGATTTGCGTTTCAAACCGTTTCAAATGAAGAACGACTTCATTTGAATAGTCTAGAAAGTGTGCCTGGTTTGCAAGCACACTTTTTAGACCCTTCCAATGAAATATTTATTTTTATATCTTGCGATGTCGGCTCTGCTGAAGAGCCACCAGTTGATCTGCGGACCAGATTTCAAATCTGACAGCTAGATGGAAGACTTGACCGTTATGGTCAGTGAAGGGAAACTTTGCTTGTGAAAAATACTTATATCATTCTTCATGTTTTTTTAATGCCTACAAAATAAAATAAGGATAAAACAAAGTATTACTATCCCTTTAAACTATGAAAGTCATTAAATGTTTATCTCTTTCATGCCTGTATTTATACAGTACCTGTTATCTTTAAAAATATCAGTTAGAAACATAAAACAAGACTAGAGAGTAGCTTGTAAATAGAATTAAGAGTGAAACATATTTACCAAATGTCTCTTCCTTTCTCCAGTGTAATGAGGAGAAGGTTTTATAACTTTGCATTGTAGAAATGAGGATGAGAGAGGATTGGTGCTTTTCCATCCTGTAGTTCAGTGTGACTGGCAATGCCAATGTTAAACTGCATCTGAAGTGTTAAATTCTTTGATTGACAGAGGTGGACAATGTGTCATGAAGATGAGTAGATTTTTCCTTTATTTCAGGTTCTTACAGGAAGCATTTCAATGCTGTTCTTTTGGCATGGCTGACAGCATTGTTGGTATATTCTGTCAGGTTTTAACTTACAATGCCCAAAGATTGAATTTATATACTTTTAGGATTCTTTAACTCCTTAAGGACAGTCCTGGCACATCATGGGTACAACATGTGATAAGGACCCATGACGTGCCAGGACTGTCACTGATTTCAGGGCTCCCTGAGCGACTGCGTGCCATTCGGGCCACGGTTCTTAAAGGGATAGTAAACCTTGAAAATAAGTTTATTTTATATTGTAGACCTTAAAAAAACATGAAAAATGATATAAGTCTTATCTCCCAAACCTTTATGGTTTGGGAGATATTCAGAAGTAAAATAAAGTTCCCTTTTCCTGGCTGTTTCGGCCAAGTCTGCCATCTAGTGGACAAATTTGGAATTCGGTCCACAGATCAACCGGCAGCTCTTTAGCAGTGCCGAGATCACGATCTTTAAAAAGAACTACTTAATTGGAACTGTGTACAAGGTGTGCCTGGCATGCAAGCACACTTTGTAGACCATTCCAATTAAGAAATTGTTTTTAAAAATCGTGATCTTGGCACTTCTGGAGAGCCGCAGCCGGTCCCAGGACCGGATTCCAAATCTGAGAGCTATAACGGCGACGTCACTCAGGGGGAAACTTTGCTTCTGAATATCTCCCAAACCATAAAGGTTTGGTAGGTGAGACTAAAAAACATGAAAAATGATATAAAAGGGCTACAATATAAAATAAATTTATTTTCAAGGTTTACTATCCCTTTAAGTGCCAGCCATGTGCTCGTGCGGCCAGTCCATAAGGGATTAAGGACTAGAGGGGTGAACAATGTATTGTTTTGCAATGTGTTGCATGCTTTTTTGGTCCTTTAAAGCGTTAAACATGGTCAGTAGTACCTCATAAGAATATAACATCAAATATATCATCAGTTTGCATATCTTCAAACATGGAGCTGCAAGGGCAGCAGGATGCTGAGGAGCAGACACTCCTGGTTGCAGTGCTGATTCTGAGGCAGTACAGCATCAAACTCTACCCCCGCCAATGAAGGGGAATGTGGAGGAGATAGCACATGGAACGGAGCAACACCAATTTTACTAGTATTATAAGGTGTTAGTAATATCCAAAGGAAATGTGCTAGGATAAAAATATATAGAATTGGTCACAAAGAAAAAGATATTCACAACAGCATTCAGTGAAACTTGCGTCAGGGAGACAGACTCAAATTTTAGTTGTTTGTGTTTAGCTAAAACTGATCATGTAGAGAAGTAATTTATGATCCTTAGGTTTTACCAAGGCAGCACCAATGAAAATTAGGGTGATACGGGTTATACTTTTTCAGTCTGACATACAGGACGAGAATTAGTTCAGCTGATAGATGCGAAGAATTAAGATGTTAATATACAGGGACAGAAAATATCCGACAAAGCTACATTCAGTTAAACAAATATCTTTGTGAAACCTGGGACCAATGAAAGGATCCCATGACCAGAACATACAAATCTATAACTGTTTTACATCTAAACTTTATTCTCTGTCTCAGCGTATAACAGCATCCGGCTAATTTCACTAACTTATACCGTTGACTGTTATTTCAACGATAATCGGGTCCACACATTGAAAAGATCCCAGAACTATCATTTATCTGAGACCACAAAGACAAAAGATCTCAGTAAAATAAATATCTCTGTAAAACCTGGGACCAATGAAAGGATCCCAGGATGAGAATACAGAGACCTGTAACTGATTTTCTGTTTTAGCGTGTAAAGATTAAAAGTATCTGATTAACTATAATAAACAACATTGCTGTTCATTATTTTAATGATATTTGGGACCATATACTGAAAGGATCCCAAAACTGTAATCAAACATTTTTGTATTGCAGTAATAAATATCGTTAGCTGTCATCCCAGTGATATTTGGTACCAAAGGAAGGATCCCAGGGCGATAATACTGAGATTTCTTTTTGATCTTTATTTACACATATATTTAGACGTTACTACATATCAAATTGTGCTGTTAATATATCTTGGCTAGGCCTTTGTGTATATATATATATATATATATATATATATATATATATATATATATATATATACGGCAGGGGCACCATGGTTTAGAATTAGACATCCAATGGGTCTGGTAATCGGATCTGATAATACTGTGATGTTCTAAAGTATTGTGTCAGAGACACAGTATAGTCTCGATACTGATGACAATTATGCTGACTTACTTTTGCATCTTAGTACTCATCACAAGTATTACTATTATGGTTGTATGAATTTAACACAACCAGTTCACTCTAAACCATACAATCAAAGATTTGGCATTCTCAAATTCAAATGTGTATAATGGCGCCCTGTCTGACAAACAATTAAGCAACATGAACGCTATTATTTAGGATTGTTGTAACCTGTAGGCAGTCGTATAGATCAGTATTAGTTTTGTTTTTTTTACCTTTTTAAACAAATTTGTCTGCAATTTTTATGATACTAATAAAGGTTTATATATTTTTTAACAATATTCCTCTCCCCTTTTTCCCTTGATTTCCTATATACCTATTTGTTATATTGGCTACTTATAAGGGTGGAATTGGTGTTGTTGTGGATATCTTTTTCTTTGTGACCAATTGAATGTGGAGGAGAAGAAGAAAGAGGCCATTTTTCTCCACCTTTCCCCTTCCTCATGAAGTCCTGGGTGTGGGACTATTTTTCTCTTGGGTCAGGCACAGTATAGTCAGCAACAAGGACACTGTGCACAATTTGTCAGTGAAAAAGGTAAAGGAGGGAACACACCTTGGTACAACCACCCTGATAACATGAAACTCAGACACCCTGACATTTATGTGAAACATGTTAAAGCCAAACACCCAGCACAGAAATCAGGCACTGCTGTTACTGTACCTGTTAAACCTCATCTGAAGGGTTAAATTATTTGACAGAGGTGGACAGAGTCATGAAGATGTGTAGATTTTACCTTTATTACAGCAAAGTATGACAGGTTCTTGCAGTAAGCTTCACGGTTAACAGCATTGTTTATGCATTTCAATGGTTAATTAAGTTTGCATTATGCTCTCTTGGCATGACAAGACAGCATTGTTGCCATACTCTGGTCTTAACCTACAATGCCCAATGACTGAATATATATACCTTTAAGATTCTTTAAATATGGTCAGTAGTACCTCACAAGAATAGAACATCATATGTAATCAGTTTGCATATGTTGGAACCTGGATATTATACACTGTAGGGCCTTACTGCATCATGTATATGTAATTATCTAGATGATCATAAAGAACCACGTTATGCTTATATATACATTTTGAATGACTGGAACAGAAGGCTCTAGGCTATGTTGTAGCTAGTGTTCTAATAGTGGGGGTGGGTGACCCTTAGCTATTCTTAACTTAACTCTGACACTAGTATTACTGCTGACTTATCACAAATGGTCATAGTTAATATATTTTAAACAGTCAGTCATTTTAGATTTAACAATACCTCTGACTCTCCCCAAAGGCAACAAGAGCTGAAACAGAGAACAAAGAGGAGGAAGAATAGAGAAACTCAGCCAGAGGCTGAAAGTTCGATGGTGAGCAAAATACCTGGCTCACCATCACCTTCTTGCTCTAGGGTAACTACATCTTCTGGTGATCCACCTCCTTCATCTTTACTTCCTCCACCGATTGATAGCTATTCAGTAGATGTCCAGATGTGGCACTGACATGGCAGTGTGGTGGAGGATAATCACAACAAGGGCATAAATCACCATCTGAGGAGATTCCATCCCACAGAATATGCTAAATTGGGGTTCACTTTTAAAATGTCACATGCAAAACATCATGCGACTCCACAGCACATTCTGCACGTCGCCATGATTAAAATGGAGACATGAGAACCTCGCACTACAGGAAAGTGCGAAATTCTCATGTAGAAGCATGAAATGTCACCTGCAATGTTACGAAAGGTAAAAGCACTACAACTCCCTTCATCCTTATCATGAAAATCCTCTAAGTCCAGTAATTTATGAAATACCACTTACTGACTGTGCTGTCCTGTGGAAGTATTCTTTACCCTAAGAATGATTTGCTCATCCACTAGTACTCATAGGGTTACAACCTGCACATAACCTTTTCTCAATCTTGCTGATAGCTGCCCCGGATCTCTTTCCTCTTTTCTGCATGTTCCCCCCTGCCATTCTGCACGCAGAGAAGAGGATAGAAAGTTAGCACAGTGCTCATGAACATTGAGAAGAGGTTTGAATGGGGAACTATTTGAATGATTTCTATATGCTTGAAAAGCTACATTTCTGTTGTCCAGAAGCTTACAAAGGCAGCAGGGCTTAAAGCCAATCTCAAGGCCAATAAATTGCTCCTCTCTTGTCCTCTTCATATGTTAATCAAGAGTGTGGCAAGGGCTGGAAAGCAGTTAATGCAAAGTGGAGTTAAACACAAGCTATGCAGGGAAAGACGTTGTGATTAAGACCACAGAAATGAAATATCAGCTGGAGAAAAATCAAATGGAGGAAAATGAAGAGAAAACAGTCTGTCCCAATTCTGAAAGAAAACCAGAAAAAAAGATGCAAGATAGAGGAGAAGCAAACACCAACAAAAACTGTAGAAAAATCCAAAAAAGAGGAAACTACAAGCTAAAAATGCAGCTGGTGCACTTTCTGCTGGGAAGATACTGGATCAAAACACTCCACACCAAACTTAAAATAGCTGCATGAGGCTCATTTGAAGAAAATGGAATCTGTAGACAAGTACATGAAGTGCCATTTCATAAATTACTGGACTTAGGATTTTCATGGTAAGGATGATGGGAGTTATACTGCTGCTCTTTCTGCTTTTACCTTTCATACATTGCAGGCAACATTTCATGCTGCAACATGAGAATCTCTCGCTTCTCTGAAGTGCGAGATTCTCATGTCACCATTTTAATCACTGTGACATGCAGAAAGTGCTCTGTAGTTGCACACTATTTTGAATCCTACATTTTAAAAGGATACTCTAAGCTAGTAGCAGGAAAGGTTCATCAATGCTATTAAACTGTCTGCAAGTTGTCATGTGTCCTTAGCGGGGAGTGGACAAGGGGCATAGTGAAAGCAGCAGCAGTATTTGGTTTCTGGTGGGGGGATTTCACAGTGGGGTCCCTAAGTGTCATTTTGTTTGGATAGAGTTGTGATAGGTGTTTCATGTGAGTGCAGATGTACCCATTGTTACCAGTTCTTCCCTTATTTACCACACACACTGTGCACTTTGCAGTTGCTCATGAGAGGTACAGTTTTTGCTCTAAAAAATGTATATACTAGTAACAACACACCCATGAGGGCAGGTGGAGAAGCATTACTGACCAACTTCTTTTCTCCACATATACCTGAAGCAGTGGGGTCTAGTTGTGGTGCTGCTTCTGTCTCAGGAACATCACTGGAGCTAGTAGTGGCAAGTGGAACCATGATCACCATCAACTAGCTCACTGCTGTGTTTGATCCCCTTCCCTTTGAGCTGCCTAATTATCCTGCTTTTTAAACAAATCAGCAGCAGCAGCAGGGCATTTGACAATGGCCAGTGGCCAGCACAACATGACCTTTTTTTGTCAGGGCTTGTTATTTAAAAAAAAAAAAAAAAGAAACAGAAGCCTACAAAAAAGTGTGTGTGGGGGGCTTATTTCTAAGAAGCCTAAGTCCTACAAAACAATGTTTCCTTGGGGCTTGTGCTAATCCTCAGGGATTAGCCATAAGTCTAATTTCCTACAACTAGACAATGTTTCCTCATGACGCATAAATTTATCCCTGTTGGAAACAAATACAAAAGAAGCAAATTAAAACCAATGTGGCTAACCAGTAAAGTAATTCATGAAATAAATAACAAGAAAACGGCATTTAAACATTACAAAGCTGAGGGATCAGCAGAGGCATTTGAAGAATACAAAAATGTCAACGAAACCTGTAAAAAGGCTATTAAATTAGCTAGACTGGAAAATGAAAAAAAAATATTGCTAAGGAGAGCAAGAGCAACCCAAAAAAATTCTTTAAATACATTAATGGCAAAAAATTAAAGTCTCATAATGTTGGGTCCTTGTTATCTGAAACGGGTGAGATGGTCAAGGGGGACAGAGAGAAGGCAGATATTTTAAATAATTTCTTTTCTTCTGTTTTTACCAAGGAAGACCCAATGGACAAGAATCTGCAAACTACTTTTACAGAACAGTCACAGCAAGCATGGGACTGGCTAACACAAGAAAAAGTGTTAAAACAATTGAATGGTGTTAAGATAGAGAAAGCTCTGGGGCCAGATGGGGCCCATATTTAAAAAGGGATCAAAGTCACAGCCAGGAAATTACAGAGTTGTAAGCTTGACATCTGTGGTAGGGAAGCTGTTTGAAAGGTTGCTAAGGGAATATATTCAAGAATTCTGCTGTAACAGGAATATCCTTAGCAATAGCCAACATGGCTTTGTGAAAGACAGGTCTTGTCAAACTAACTTGATAGCATTTTATGAAAAAGTGAGTAATAATATAGATGCGGGAGCAGCGGTTGATGTGATCTATTTAGACTTTGCCAAGGCATTTGATACGGTTCCACACAAGAGGTTACTGTACAAATTAAATGAAATAGGCCTAGGGGAAAATGTTTGTGTGTGGATTGGAAATTGGCTGAAAGATAGAATGCAAAGAGTGCTAGTAAATGGAAAGTTCTCCAGTTGGATAAATGTGATAAGTGGAGTACCTCAGGGATCTGTCCTGGGTCCTCTTCTTTTTAATTTGTTTATTAATGACCTCCCAGAGGGCATAGGGAGCCATGTATCAGTGTTTGCCGATGACACAAAATTAAGTAAGGTAATAAAGTCTGAACTGGATGTGTCTTCATTACAAGAGGATTTGGACAAATTGAGTAACTGGGCAGGCAAATGGCAGATGAGATTCAATATAGACAAGTGTAAAGTTATGCATTTTGGGTATAATAATAAAAATGCAACATATAGTTTAAATGGTGTTTCTCTGGGGAAATCTACAAATGAAAAGGATTTGGGAGTTATGGTAGACAATAGACTTAGCAGTAGCATGCAGTGCCAGCTGGCAGCTGCAAAGGCCAATAAGATATTGGCATGTATTAAAAGGGATATTGACTCAAGGGAGGAAGATATAATTATGCCTCTTTACAGGTTCATGGTAAGACCCCACCTAGAATATACTGTTCAATTCTGGGTGCCCTTTCTGAAAAAGGACATTATGGAACTAGAAAGAGTGCAGAGGAGGGCTACAAAACTAATAAGGGGAATGGAAAGTTTTAGTTATGAAGAAAGGCTAGAAAAGTTAAACTTGTACACACTAGAAAAACTGCATCTTAGAGGGATATGATAACATTATATAAATATGTTCAGGGCCCATACAAATGGCTCTCCAAAGACCTGATCATTAACAGAACAGTAAAAAGGACAAAGGGCCACCCGCTTAGACTTGAGGAAAGGAGATTTAATCTACAGCAGCGGAAGAGTTTCTTTACAGTAAGGACAATAAAGGTATGGAATTCACTGCCTGAGGAGGTGGTGCTATCGAATACATTAGATGCCCTTTAAAAGGGGCCTGGATACTTATTTAAAACAGCATAACATGGAGGGCTATGTACGTTAGTATTGGTATTAATATTTATTTAGGGCTTGTTGATCCAGGGAGAAATCTGATTGCCATTTGGAATCAAGAAGGAATTGTTTCCCCCCTTTCAAGGCAGGATTTGAAATTGCTATATTGAGGGGGGTTTTTTGCCTTCTTTTGGATCAACGATGGTAAACAGGAATAGGAAATGGGTTGAACTAGATGGACGCAAGTCTTTTTTCAACCTAAATTACTATGTTACTATTAATAATGCGTCTAAGTCCTATGAATCAATGTTTCCTCAGGGCTAGTCTAAGTCCTACAAATCTTCCTCTACAAAATACTCTATCCCTTCAAGTATCAGTCTACCACAGTTGCAGCTTTCATCAGGGGGTCCCTGTCTCTGTCAAGTTACATCCAATTTCTTATTTATTTATTTATTTATCTTTTTATTAACTGACCCCCCAATACCAGTCAACAAACCCCCCACCAAACAAAGTCCCTGTTCAACTAATTCTTTCCCCAGACTCCACCAACACAGGCACCTGCCTCAGAGCCCTTTTATACTATGTCTTTTGGGTTTTTTTAATAAAATTTAGTTTTTACTTTTTTATTAACTGTCCCCTCAATCCCAGTAAACAAACCCCCACCAAAAACATTCCATGTTCAACTGATTCTTTCCCCACGCTCTACCAACACAGGCACCCTCATATCCCTTTTATATTATGCTTTGGGAAATAAAATAACATTTGCTATGTGCTGTGTGTAAATTCAGTGTACCTATTGATATCAATGGACTGAGCTAGGTGAAAAAAGCAGAAAAACTGAAATTTTCTCAGGAAATTATTTGCCAAGAGGGAAGTGTCATTATTTGCCAATTTTGGTTTGAGGCATACATTTTCGCCCATCCCTACTCACTACCAGAGGTTTCAATTACTAGTTTATCCTCTGTAGTTACAATGGTATAGTACATTGTTATCTAACTTGGTAACTATGCATTGTTTTGAACAGACTGTGTGATTGAACAGCTGTTGTGAGTCATTATTGCTTGACCGGAGGAACAGAGTTCATCTCTTGAAAGCTTGTCTTAAATTATAGACCATTAGTACAAATACAAAAGGTAACACAAAATGCTAAAATGCTCTGTCTTTGTTACAGTAGATTTAACCCTTTGAGTTCCAGAGGGGTACACAACGCATTGCTTAGCAATGAGTTACATACCCCTCTGACACTCAAAGGGTTAACAAAAAAGTTCTGATAAGCAGAGTATCACCCATCATAGAGTTGGAAAGGTTTATGTAAGTCTCATTTTATGGGATTATAGTGTGGCCAGTGTAGAATTGGATGCACTTGTGTCTGTTTTCCACCTAATTTATTAATTAACAATATAAAATAACCAAAACCAACCTAATTTCAGATAACTGACTTTCTTTTTTTTTGCCCAAAAGAGTTTTTTCCTGGATGAATTTGAGGACCTTATGGATGAACTTTTATTTCGACTAAATGCAATATCGAACAGTCTGCATCACTCTCTTCCTTCAAAATTGGATTGTTACACAGGAGAAGATGAAGAATTGTATCACATTGAAAATTGTTCTAAATGTTTCTTTAAACCAGCATTGGAGGTAGGGTATGAAGTATAAACATGCACAATTGTAAAGCACATTAAGAATCTGTATTTAAAAATACAAAATGTAAAAAAAACCCTGCCACATTATATGCTCTTACTCCCTGTTCCTAGCATTTTGCTACATGTTAGTTCATAGCCCTGGGGAGAGATGCATGAAACCTTGATAAGGGTCTAGTAGAGCAATATGGTGGGGAACCTAGCACACCCATCTTGTAGCATGCACGAAGATGCCTTCATCATCTCATTCCTTTTATTACACCCTACATCTGCCTACATTGCCACCATTTATTACCTTTGCCAGGTTCACAGAGTTTGGATCTCCTTTCCCAATGGTTTATTTGCATATTGAAATCTGACTTAATAAGCCACTTTTAATATCATATTTATATATTTGTATATTAATGAGGCTACTCGCCATATTCAGCTGTCAATTCTGTCGGAGTTCCTAAAAACCAAATTTGCTTTCCTCATTTTGGAAAATTGGTGATCTTGCCATTAGGAGTGGCCAAAAAGTGAGAAAAATTTCCTGCATAACTTTTTGTGAAAACCTGCAGATTTTTCGCTTTTTTCACGGACGTTTTCTCCATTTTGCCAATGCAAAATTTTCCTTCTTTTTGCCTAATTTAACAAATGTTTCACCTATATTTCCTATAAGAGCTACATTTCCCACTACAATATTACTTCTTCTGAGGGCTGTAGTGGAGAAATAAGTAACTGAAAGTCAAAGTTGTGAGTCCTACAGGAACATATGCCTTGAAAATTGTGTTAGCATGCAGAGTACATTTGTCCTTTGCGCACAACACTAACTTCCCACTTAAAGGGATAGTAATGTTTCAAAATAAAAGCAGCTTCAATTAATCTTCATAGTATTTGGGCCATGGAGAGTGTTATTTCAGTACTGTCAAGAGTAATTGAATGAAAAAGTATCCCCCTTCTGTCCCTTTTAACTAGTGTAAGCCACCTCCCCTCAGATGTGGAATCTGGCCCACAGACCAGACAACTCACAGCAAGGGACAATCTTCTTTCTGTGAGAACAATGAAAACCATGCTCTCCTTAGCAGGTTTTTCAGGTTTTTCCCTTATTCTAATTGAAGATTGTCCCTCTCTGCAAGCTATCTGGGCACCACCTTTCTGTTCTGAGGTGAGCAGTGTTACATCAGTAAAAGGGGCTGGAGGGGGATATTTTATCATTCGATTATTCTTGAACTACAACTCTGACAGTATTGAAATAACACTTTTCATGGCCCAAATACTATGAAGATTAATTGGAGCTGCTTTTATTTTGAAACATTACTATTCTTTTAAGTGACACTGGCACATATTAATGATGATGATGTCAAGTAATAACAAAAATAAAGTACAACCTACAATGTGGCAGATGTGTATTGTAGTGTGGTGGTGGTGGGGGACTGGCTGGTATGGTGTGATTTGTGTATGTATATAGTTTTTACCATTGTCATGTTTGCGTCAAAACGCTATCCTCCTTCTCAGATTATAGGCACACATTACTTTTCCATCATAGCAGTGGTCCCAACTGGGGTAGACGGTGGCAACCCTTCTTCACATCCCTCCTCCACCTCTTCATCTGCGCTGCTGTTAATATATTTATCCTGGCTTTCTCTGTTATGTGTTGTTTTTGCTACCTGATACTCAGATGGTATGAGATGTTGGTTCATTTTTAAGAATGTTAATCTTCCAACATTGCTGCTTAGTAGCCGCATCCTTCAGTTATTGACAATGTAACCAGCTGCACTGAAAACTCTCTTAGACTCCATGCTTGCTGGAAAACAACTAAGACTTTCCACTGCAGTATGTGTCAATGCCAGCCACACACACTGCTTTTGTTTGCCAGTAGTCCATAGGGTCATTGTTTCTGCCTAGAATGTAGATATCCTGCAAGTATGCAGAAACCATCTCACATGCAGTGGGGCCACTTCTCGGAGCAACATGGTGTGTCAGTTACCAACCCATACTCATACAAGAGATGTGCCACCACCACCACAACCAATGTTGTTTTTTTGCCACCACTGCTGAGATCCATGAATTGCCCTGTGTTCCGAATGGGATATTCGGGATGATGATATAGCTGCCCCTGATGGTTGAAATGCTTTGCTGCCTTCCTTTTCATTATACTGTCTAGATGTTTGTTGTGCCCTCAATTTCTCCCTCTCACCCTCCACAATGCAACCCTCCACTAAATCAGTAAGCATATATTGATATTCCTTTACAGAATCCGATTCTTTAGAGAGTTGCTGCTGATCGTCATAATGCCTTGTTATGACAAACTGCTGATGGCCCTTTGGCATAAATTCAGAAATTGTGTGTTTGAAGCGGGGGTCCAGCAAGAATTTATTCCTCATTGCTTTTAATAGATACTATGCAAGGTTCTTGTTCAAAACATGCTAACATGTCATTTACCAGTTGGTGCATGTCTGTGTTGTCATTATTATAAGACGCCTCAGCCATGTTCCTCAGTTTTTTCCTACAATAAAAATCAGTGATAGATTTACACTTATTTCTGCCCCAGTGTGACTCACCAGCATGGTTGCCTCCTCAAAGGGTTTCAGCAGCTCACATACATTGCAAATAAGTTGCCATTGGCCAGGTGATAAAGAAGCTCCCTCCAAATCCTTCCAGTTTTGCATGGTGTACACGCTAATGGCCTTATGCTGCTCTTACAAATGCTCTATCATATACATTGTGGAATTCCACCTGGTAGGGAGCTCCATTTTCAGCTGGTGATGGGGCAGGTTGTTCTGCTCTTGTAAGGAATATAGAGTGTTGCATGAACTGTAGGGGCGACTAACATGGGCACAGATTTTGCTGGCAATAGTAGGGCTGCAACAACTAATCGATGAAATCGATAAAAATCGATAATGAGAATCGTTGCCAACGATTCTCATTATCGATTAGTTCTGCAGGGGGGACCTGGTTGGCTGCAGACTGACACAGGCTACATACTCCCACGGGAAATTAAATACACGCATGACTATGGATTATGCGATTCGTAGTGCAATAGGATTTGGAGAGCCACAGGTTGCTGACCTCCAGTGAGCAACATGAGGCCCTCCAGTTGTTACTTTACTATAATTTCAGTCATCCACTCTTTTACTAGGAGATTCCCCATTTCTTGAATTAACAGTCTGCACTCAAACGCAGCATTATCAGCCAAAATTGGCTGGTGTGTGTACGAGCGCGTCACCATGACCATACCAAACACTAATGTTATGAGCAACATCTCCTGTGGCCGACGTCAATTTTGAGCGACTGGCAAATCATTGATGTACATGGGAAATCACAGGGATTAATCAGTATCTCAGGGTGATTGGATCCCTGCTAGTACTGTGCTAACTAGGGGAATCAGAAGTGGAAGACACCGCAGGATCCACAAACCGGAAGCAGAAGCACCTACAGACACAGACCAGACAAACCACCCTTTACCGATCAGAGGCTTGACCTGGGTGTATGTAACAGTATGTGATGGATGACAGTGTGTCTGATGTACGATAGTAAGATTGGTGCCATTCATAAGAAAATTGGCTAGTCCATAGAGAACATATACAAATATAATTGCTTTAAGTGGGGGTTTTAATTCTTTGAGTGCCAGAGAGGGTACACAACGCATTGGAAAGCAATGCGTTGCGTACACCTCTGGCACTCAAAGGGTTAACCGCCTGGCTGCTATTGCGGATTCCAAAATATGCTGGTGATCTATAAAGTACTCAAAAGGTTAACCCTTTGAGTGCCAGATACATCGTTGGCACTGAAAGGGCTAAAAGTACCAATTGAAGACATGTAAAAATTGCCCCATCAGCTCCAACCTGCCCTACCATTGCCCCCCATAATCTCCACATTGCCCCTATCAGCTCCAACTTGCCCTCACATTGCCCCATCAGTTCCAACTTGCCCCACCAGCTCCAACTTGCCCTCACATTGCCCCATCAGCTCCAACTTGCCCCACCAGCTCCAACTTGTCTTCACATTTCCATCAGCTGCACATTGCCCCCATCATCTTCACATTGCCCCCATCAGCTCCATATTGCTCCCATCAGCTCCAACTTATCCCCCATCAACTCCATATTTCCCTCACATTGCTCCCATCAGCTCCAACTTGCCCCATCAGCTCCAACTTGCCCCATCAGCTCAAACTTGCCCTCACATTGCCATCAGCTGCACATTGCCCCCATCAGCTCCAACTTATCCCCCATCAACTCCATATTGCCCTCACATTGCTCCCATCAGCTCCAACTTGCCCCATCAGCTCAAACTTGCCCTCACATTGCCATCAGCTGCACATTTCCCCCATCAGCTCCATATTGCCCCCATCAGCTCCAACTTATCCCCCATCAACTCCATATTGCCCTCACATTGCCCCCATCAGCTCCAGCTTTCCCTATCAGCTCCAACTTGCCCTCACATTCCCCCATCAGCTCCAATTTGCCCTAACATTGCCTCCCATAATCTCCACATTGCCCCCATCAGCTCCAACTTGCCCCCACATTGCCGTCAGCGCCACATAGCCCCCATCATCTTTCCTGGTGGTCCAGCGGCTTCTGCACAGACCTGTAGCTGCTATTGCACCCCACGCAGTCTTCTATTGAGGAATGCAGAGCACTGGGAGATGATGTCGTCTCCCAGCGCTCTGCATTAGAGCCGATGAGGGGGAGCAACAGCAGCTACAGGTTTGTGTTACCATGCGACAGGCGGCCTGGGGTGGCGGGTTACTGCTCGCAGTGATGTGAATATTAAAAACAAAATAAAAACACAAACAAACAAACAAAAAGTTGTACAAAAATATTTTAAAAAATGTATTTCAATGACAGGCGCCCCTCTGTGGGCTGTGCCTGTAGGCAGGTACCTACTCTGCCTTATGGCAAATCCAGCCCTGCGTACACACACACATGTATGTGTATGTATAGAGCTGTGTATGTATATATATATATCAGTTTGTTCACTAAATCATTTTAAATAATGAAAAATTAGAATTTTTTTTTTATCCGATTAATTGATTAATCGAAAAAATAATCGGACAACTAATCGATTATCAAAATAATCGTTAATTGCAGCCCTAGGCAATAGTAAACATCTCTTTGAGGGTTTCAGATTCTGCTAGGAATCTGGACACAACTAATTTTAGCACATGGGCAAAGCAGGGCACATGCACCGTACCACCTATTCTGAAAGCAGCTATTTTGTTGGAGCCTTTATCAGCAGACACAAAACCAGCTTTTATGGAGTGGGTACAAGCCATTCCTCTATCACCTGCTCTAGCTTACTTAAAATATCTACAACTTTGTGGGACTGTCTCTCAAAACTCTGCATGCACAAGGTGGCATGACGATGGTATGGGCTATCCTGCTACTGCTGTTGCCACCTTTTTATAACACTGTCAGAACCAGAAGCACGATCACTGGCTGTTACTTGATGCTGTAAGCTAGTGTTGTCCACTGTTGGTGCGTTGAAGGAGCCCAGTGATCAGGGACGTCAAAGAGAAAAATAGTCTCAAACACCTTATGGACAATGATTCTTTAATAATTAGAGAAGCGGGTAAAGGAGGAGGTCTAGTAATCCAAGACAAAGAGGATTATGAAGCACTCAGAATTCTTGGAGACCACTCCTTCTATGAAATATTATCTAATAACCCTATACGAATTTACCAAGAAGAATATAATGGCCTCATCTTAGCCCGCCCTGCATTGCCTATTTAGACTGAGCCTGGGCACCCTTTGGTTGCCCTTTCGTGTTGTCTCATGCTGCTCGCATCTTCATCATGTTCCTGAGCTTCCTGGGCCCTTGCTGTGTTCCTGCTAACCTGAGATCATCTAGTTCCTGAGTTACCAGTTCAGCTATTCCTGTTTCCGTTCCTGATCCGGTTGCAGTTGCCGTTGTGTCGCTGCTTCCTGCTGCTAGTCCCCACTGCCGTTCCTGATCCGGTTGACCATCGGAGAATGCTGGTTCCTGTTTCATCTGCTGTGCTCCTTATCCAGTTCGCTTGGGTTGGCTATTGCTCCCTGGTCGCCTTGGCGACATTTCTACTCTTGCTGGTTTATCCAGTACGCGGGTACTGGTTCGCTCCACAGCCTCACGGCTATTGTTTCCTCGATACTGATTTGTGTTCCCAGTACGTGGGTACTGGTTCCCTCCACAGCCTCACGGCTACTGTTGCCTCGATACTGATTTGTGTTCCCAGTACGCGGGTACTGGTTCGCTCCACAGCTTCACGGCTACTGTTGCCTCGAGAGGACACAGGAAGAGGAGCTCAACGGTATCCACCCGGAGCTTCAGACCACAGTAAACAATGTATTTAAAATCTTCAATTTATTGAAAACATCTAAAAGAGTTTCGTATACAATAATGGACCAAACTTTTCCATTGTAAACATGACTAAACACCTAACGCGTTTCGTAAACATACAGTCTACTTAATCATAGGCTATACTCATTCATTCTCACTAAGATCTTAAGTACCATCATTTAAATTCAAACTAACCAATGGAAACAATGTTTGAAAGTAATTGACCACAGCTATTCAATCATTCGTTAAGAACAAATTGAATCAATCATGACATGAAAACATTCAATTAAACATATCAAACACATCTCCTCATAAAGAGGACTCAAATACAATACAATACAAATATCCATCCGTGACAAACAACATATAAATACATTGTATCAAAACCAAAAATAAAAACACCAAAGAAAGCAATCAGTCAACAGACTACCGCAATCTTAAACCTTGTTATTACCGCAATTAAAGGGATCAAACCAAAATATCAAAAGCATCGCATACATTAAAGATAAATCTTCAAAACAACAAATTTAACCCCTCTATTGTCGGTGAATAAACAAGGTAACATCATGTGTTGAATTCATGCCCAATGGAATACGTGTGCGTAAATGAAGTATCCACTTTACTTCAGCTTTATCCAAGAGAATCCTTACATCCCCTCCCCGTTCCGGCACATATACCCTTTCTACCCCCTGAAACGAGAAACGTTCCAAATTACCTCCATTACACATGTGAAAATGTCGAGCCACTGGTTTGCTCAAATCTTGATTCTTAATGTGAAGAATGTGTTCCCTTATCCGATCCTTCAAGGACCGTGTGGTTCTCCCCACATATTGGGACCCACATTCACCACAAGTTACAAGATAAACAACATTTATCGTTTTACAGTTTATATACTGTTTGATATCATATTTTCTTTTAGTTACAGTGCTCTAAAAAACTTTACCTACCTTCACATGTGTACATGAGACACATCTACAGGAATCACACTTAAACATACCCTTAGTGTGAAGCCATGTAGGTGTAGCCAACGGAGAAGAATGAAATAAACTGGGTGAAAGGATACTCGCCATAGTCGGTGCCCTTCGTGCTATAAATTTGCAACCTGAACTGACAACTGTCCGCAGCTGTTCATCTCCCAAAAGTATTGGGAGATGTTTATCAATTATTTTCTTTATTTGATAAAAATCACTACTATAATCAGTAATAAAACACAATGATCTATTGTCCCTCTCTTGCATCTGAGTAGTTTTTATCTTCTTGTCCCTCTTTGTAACGAGCAAATCTTTTCTCCTACTCTGCTTGGCCCTCAGATAACCCTTCTGTATAATTTTCCACGAGTAACCACGGGCTAAAAATCTTTGAACAAGAAGATCAGATTGTTTCTCAAATTCTTCATCTGTGGAACAGTTTCTGCGTAACCGCAGAAACTGTCCCACAGGAATGCCCCTCAATATGGGGTAGATTTAAAGGCAGCCGTTAGCAAAAAAAATCACTAACGGGTGCGTTAAGTGACATGTTGCAATTCAAAGATCCGTCTAAAGACCAGCTAACGGCAGTTGTAGAATCCTTACGGCCGATACACTTACGTGCATTCAGACGCATGGAAAAACATACCCCAGAGCTATTCAAAGGCTTGCGGTACTGCTAACGGCTGAAAAAAAGACACACCTAACGGCTAAAAGTTAAGACCCACTTTTCTTAGCCGTTAGACACTTAACGGCCAAAACAAAACACCCGTTACATAGGAAAAGACACAAAAGGCTTACCGCACAACCATGTAAATGGGAAAATTAACCCGTGCAATGCCAAAACAACACAAAAACATGTACACACAAAACAAATCACTACACACACAACAACAACCAACACCACAGGGACAACGACACACTAAAAAACAACAACACAACATGGCATGGAACAATGGGGGTCATCACACAAAGCGGACACCTGCAAATACAAGCTCACCTGGGCAACATCAACACGCCACCTGCACCCCACAACTGCACGTCCGCAAATGGCACACACAGAACAAGCACAACACACCACATCTTATAACACACACAGACCTGCAAACACTTACCTGGACAAAAACAACTCACCATTGGTCAGCACTCACCTCATCACCACACCCACACAACACCCTAGCAAGTACTTAAAGGGACAACTCAACACACTCACTTGTGGCTTGTTTTCCACTCAGGGAGGGAGAGAGAGAGAGATAGAGATAGATAGAGACAGATAGAGAGAGCAAACAGTATGTTGGGTTACATATTGTTGCGAAGGCTGCGAAGAAGGCGTGCCCCTTGGGGAACATCAGCAACCTCCAAGCATGCCTGATCAACAGCCACCACCTGTTGCAAGTGAGGAGGCTCTGGCTCAGCAGCCACACAGGAGCCCATCCCCACCTGGAGGGCACAGGATGTATAGACGACCACCAAGGCCCAGGGTATACCGCCCAAGGGTCACCCTCTTTGGAATGACCGATGATGAGGTAATTGATCGCTACAGGTTGAGGCCTGACAGCATCATTGCCTTGTATGAGGTCATCAAGGAGCAGGTGAATCCCATCTACATCCACAACCATGCCCTAACTGGCCTGCAGAAACTACTCTGTGCCATGCACTTCATGGCAAGCGGGGCCTTCCAGTCCACAGAGGGTTACGCATCTGGCATGTCACAGGCCACATTCTCCAGGGTGCTGGCCCAGGTCCTGCCAGCCCTCAAAAGCAAGGCCAGTACCTATATACATTTCCCCACCACCGACATGGACTGGATACAAGTCAAGCAGGCCTTTTACGCCAGGGGAGGCATGCCCAGGGTCATGGGTGCTATAGATTGCACCCATGTCCGAATTAAGGCCCCAGCACGTGACACACAGATATTCATCAACAGGAAGAACTTTCACTCCATCAACGTGCAGATGGTGTGTGACAGCCATATGAGGATAATGAATGTCTGTGCAAAGTATCCTGGCAGCTCACATGATTCATACATTCTCCAAAACTCCTCAGTCCACAGAGATTTCGAGAATGGAACTTTTACAGGGGGATGGCTTTTGGGTGAGTTCACAATACAAAATCACATCACATACACAGGCGTACACACAACGCTGCTTAGCATGCTCCTGACCCACAGCTACTACGTCTACCACACAAAACATCATTCACACAACATGTGCTCCCTGTCTCACCATGTCACTCACATTACACAGGTGATGCTGGCTATGGATGCAAGTCCTGGCTACTGACCCCTCTGGCCAATCCTCGAACACATGCCCAGGAAAGCTACAACCAGGCTCATGGCAGAACGAGGAATGCCATGGAGCGGACCTTTGGCCTCCTCCAGTCAAGATTCCGATGTCTGGACCACTCGGGGGGAGCACTGCAGTATGCACCTGGAAAGGTGTGCGACATCATTGTGGCGTGCGCAATACTGCACAACATCGCAGTGGACACCAGGCTGCTGGAGCACATCCAGGCCCCCCCATACAGGAAGTGCCCATGGACATCGGACACGTTGAGGAGACCCTGAGAGGGACACAGATCAGAGACAGGCTCATCACGGAACACTTTACATGTGAGTATAACACAGGCATGCAAACAATCCATGCAAGTCCCCCATCAGTCCTGTGACACTAACCACACTGCACATTTTGTTCTGTCTCACCCCACAGGAACAGTGACACAGCACTGCACTGGCAGCGGACGTGGCAAATTGTGTGTGTGGACTCAAAAACCATCCTCCATTCCACTCTCCACGTTGACATACAGACCCCAAGGATATCACGCACACCCTCAGGAGAAACAAGGTACAACACATAACCCATGTTCATCGCCTTACAGGGCTTGATTGACAGCAGCTAACTTGATTTGCCATGAGCATAGCCAGAGCAACCATGCTAGCCTTGTAGCGAAAGAGTGTTATCCAATGCTATGCATTGGATAATACTCCGTCACATCAGGGGTTAAAGGGCCATTGGACTCAATATGGGATCTGTACTGTGCTACAGCTGAGAAGAGCAGCACAGGGGTGGATGTACAGTGGTATGGGCACACAATGTAGAGGTCATGAGACGTAGATCAGATTACCAGGGACACCATGCTGACCTGTGAGTGTGCAGACATATGTGCCCCCGACATGAATACACACATCAACAAATGTGTCCTAACAGTTCCATGGAACAAATGACATTGGGCTGCCACTGTCACATTAACAGTGGCACCTCAAATTTATTACTTCCATGGAGCTCTCAGAACACTTGTTGATGTGTGTATCCATGTCAGGGGCACATATCCATAGGGCTGGGGCACATGTCCTTAGTTCTCCACATAATTGGTTACAGATGAGTACACAACACATTGTCAAGCAATGGTTTGTGTACTCACCTGTAACTGTGAAAATTGAGGGGATCAAAAAGACTAAATTGTTGTTGCTTGATGATCAGTTCAGGTCAACTGCTCCAAATCCTGTCCTCTTCTTCCACAGGCATCCGTAACATGATCCATCCTTCAACTGAAGTTCTTCTATGTGACTGGATTGATGTCTTGACATCATCTTCATGGAGATCACCCCTTGCTGTTTATGTTGATGTTGTTGGTGATGCAAAGTTTGACCTGAGGTTCACACAAACCTCTACTGGATCATTTACATATAGACACAGAAAACACTAATTCCTGAGTTTTATAACCTGTACAGTTAGGATGCTCAGCTACAGAGTTGTCAAACCTTGTGGACAACACATGAGCTGGGCAGCAGTGTTACTAAAGTACTATTTTTTTGTTTCAAAGTACATTTAGTGTTCTCATACAGGTGTTCAATGCATATAGGCAATACACAGAAAACACATGTACATCCTAATGTACTTTGAGACACAATAAAGATGAACCATCACCATTCTATCTGTGTCTGTAGGAGGATATATTTGAGAACACAGTTGTCAATGCGTTACCACACCCAGGGTAGAGTTTCCCCATACATGGAAAGGCATCACCCATATCACAGGACTCCACCACTTGTTTGCAAGTGAGTGGACTCAGTGATGTATTCACGCTAACAGATGGTGGCAGTGATACACTAATGTGTTGTGGGAGTGATAAAGAGGTGATAAAGGGGACATACTTCCACAGTGAATTCCTGTCCACAGTTCATGTGTTGCTCAGTATAATCAATGTTCAGTGATATTGCTCCACTGGGACATATCACAGTACATGACCAAGTGGACAAGTGTTTTCACTGGGTAAGTCTGTTACACCCTTAGAAAAAACAACAAGTCAACTTACTGGAGGCCCCAATGCTCACCCCAGGATATCAATGTGTGTGCTACACATTGAATCCTGGGTTGAAAACATTGGCTTCCCCAGTCAGTCTGTTGCACAATGAGTGTGTGAATCCAAGACAATATGGATACATGTCCCATTTATCTGTCCTGCTTGTTATCTCACCGCTAAGCCGTTTGTTTGGTTATCCCCTTAACCCCCTGAGTGCCAGAGTGGTACCCAACGCATTTCTTTGCAATGCGTTGCCTACCATTCTGGCTATCAAAGTGTTAAACACAACATATGATGTAGATGAATGTTCAATGTTGTACCAAATGTTGGGCTAAGGGGAATGTTTTGTTATGCAAAATCAACACACAACATTGCCATATAACACAGTTGTGTAATATGGCAACAGGGATGTTTTTACAGTTGATTTTGTACAACGATGTGTGTGTGAACCCATGTTGTAACATCCCACAAACATCTTACCTAGGCAGGAGTTGTATTCACTGAATTGTTTGGCAATGCATTGGAGACAACTCTGCCACCCAAATCTATGACCAAATTCAAAGCAGATCAGACAGGATTCAAAAGCACAATGTTCCTTTATTCAGGGGAAATTTAACATGTTGGGCATTTTATTTTTTTTTCTTAGGGGGGGGGGGCTTAGACTGTGTGGCAGAAGTGGATAACCTGGATGATCTCCTGGTCACCCTTTGCCCCCTAGGTGTGGCTTCGGGGGTCACATTAGAGGGGGTGGTGGGGGCAGTGGATCCCTCTGTGGAGCGCAGGTTTTCCCTCTCCAAACGTAAGTCCTCCCTGCGGTTCAGCTCTCTCAACTCCACCAGTAGCTGTGCAAGCAGGTCCATCACCCCCGTGTGTAGCAGATGGAGTTGAGTGTTGATCCTCATGACCTCCGACTCCAGGGCATGGATCCTTGCCTCTATCCTGTTAGTGTTTATACGGGATTCCCTACGGCTCCTGGTGATGTTGTCATTGGTGCGGAGGCTTGACATGAGTAGTCTCCTTTGCAGAGCCATACACTCAGCTTCCATCCCTGTGGGCCGTTCACTGCTGGTGATGCTTGTGCCTGGTGAATCAGCTGCTGCTGTGTCCTCCTCTGCTGGTGCTGTGTCCTCCTCTGCTGGTGCTGTGTCCTCCTCTGCTGCTGGTGTGTCCTCCTCTGCTGGTGCTGTGTCCTCCTCTGCTGCTGCTGTGTCCTCCTCTGCTGCTGCTGGTTGTGCTGCAGATGGGTATGTGCCCACCACATCAATTGACCCACTGCTGCCCACCGATGTCTGTGCTGGTGGAGGTGGTGGGGTAAACACGTCCCTTCGCATAGGCTGTTGGGGCTCCCCAAGCAGGCCCAGGTGTTGGTAGTCGAGTGGCCAAGGGTCAAACCTTGGCCACTGGTATGTGCTTGGCCCCCACCTAGGATCATACCTGGGGCCATGCTGGGGAGCCATCCAGGAGGGTAGGTCAATCTGTGGGTATGGCCCGTATTGGGTGGTGGCCACATCACCGGGCAGCCATTGCCTCCCTGGTGTTGGTGGTGCTGCTGCTGCTGCTGGGGGATAATAGCTCCTGAGGTGGTGGGGGGCATCCAGTCACTGTAATAAGTTGGTGCAGGCAGAGTTGGTGCAGGCAGAGTTGGTGCAGGCAGAGTTGATGCAGGCAGAGTTGGTGCAGGCAGAGTTGGTGCAGGCAGAGTTGATGCAGGCAGAGTTGATGCAGGCAGAGTTGGTGCAGGCAGAGTTGATGCAGGCAGGGTTGGTGCAGGCAGAGTCGGTGCAGGCAGAGTCGGTGCAGGCAGAGTTGATGCGGGCAGGGTTGGTGCAGGCAGAGTCGGTGCAGGCAGAGTCGGTGCAGGCAGGGTTGGTGCATCCAGCTGGCCAAGAGGTGTGGATGTCGTTGGGTACGGTGCCCACTGGCTGGTCCCCTCCTCCAAATACTCCTCACTGGGTGGTGAGGTGGCCTCCTCCATGGGCTCCTGATGTGCTGGAGACACATAACCTGTGTGGAGGATTGAGATTGTGTGATCAGTAAACTTAGCCATGATGGTGTCAAATTGATATTAATACTTGAAATGTGTAAAGGAACATATATGTTGTATGGTGTATCCCCCTGTGTGAAACAACGGTACTCCTACTGGTGATGGGTGTTGTATTCTACATGTATTGCAGCTCAGAGTTGAATTCCTTTGGTGCCACATCCCAGTGGCCTGAAATTGTACATTTGCACTGTTGCCACATCATCCTTTGTGGATATCTGCTCCCTGGACCAAAGCTAGCCAGAGGATGGTCTGGCAACATTGGCATAGTACATTTTTCAGGCCACAGTGATATTGTCCATGGAATATTCAACTTTGAGCTGTTATACTGTGATGAAACACCTTTCAGTAGTGGGAATACCCTTGCATTACCCGGTGGATCAATCCTATGACATGTATTTTTCCTTTCACATTTTAGGTATTACTATCTCTTTAACGGGATAGCAATGGTTAATTTCACCTTGATGTAACATTGCAGGCATCATAGAGAGATGTTTAGAAAGATGTTGCTGTATGTGACAGCTGGAGATGTCAGTCATTTGACCACACGGAGGCTCTTCAGCAGACTCCACATTGACCCATTTGGAGATAACTACATCTTTGCCATTGTCTACTAAGTGTTCCTGGTTTGTAAGCACGCTCTGTGGACCATGTCAATGATGGATCCATCTCCAATTGGTTCAATTTTGGGTCTGCTGAAGAGCCTCTGTGTGGTCATATGACTGACATCCCCAGCTGTCACATACAGTAACATCTTTCTAAACATCTCTTTATGATGCCTGCAAGGTTACATCAAGTGAAATTAACCATTGCCATGCCAAGGTACACAGTGAGGAATATGGTCTGATATGTGTGTATATGTACCTTTCATACGGGTACAAACATGTCCTTGATAGATATGAACCCAGAGATCTGTTCAGAACATGTGATTGTCTAACTGCCTATATATGTACAGCCATCACAAATGAACTTTCATAGATACAAGTGATACCCATCCAAGTAGGTGTAATATACTGGGTATATGTACTCTGATGATGATATCAATATGAGTTATTTTGTTGAGGGTGCACATATATGGGCAGTTGGACAATCACACGTACTGAACCGAACTCTGGGTTTACATCTTGTTGGGACCTATTTGTACCCATTTGAAAGGGACATATCCACATACAAATCTGGTTGTTTTTCTTTCTGTACATATCTTTTTTGAATAGATCTGCAGTGTGATTCAAGTAGTATTCATCCCTATGTTATCAGTTCATCCCGTACAGTGCTGGATTTTGTCAGATTAGACATGTCCCTCTCTGGTTGTCATGATGGTATCCTATGCATTGCATTGTGATGCATGGGATACCACCGTGGCAATCAGGGATTGATGTACATTACAGGATTCTGTCCATGAGGTCTGTTCAAGTTGAATCCTGAGGGGCAACAATCAAGCCAGTATTGAAGGATATCATTGATTGAGGCCTTTTTTTTCCTGGATCAGCCCATCCATCCTTCTGTGTGAGGCAGCCAGACCCGATCATAGATATCCATAATCCCTGGCCTGTTATTGACCAAACCTCAATGGTTCATATTTGGTTCCCATATGTATCCTGCAAATAGTGTCTGGTGTACCATTCATCCATAGTATCAGCACTCCTGAGGATCTATATGTGAATCAAATGTGAGATATGTAAATTCAAGTAAGCGTAAATGATTGCATACACAACACCAAGGGCAACTTTATCACCTTTAGTTATGTGTAATCGTTTTTGGCCTGTGTGTTGCAAATACAAGCAGTTATTCTCAGTGGCACTGTGATTTGTGACCTGATCCATCCTGTTGGTGATTCAGTAAGCGGTTAAGTGGACCTGATGAACTGATTATGATGCTGACTTCTCCGCTGACCTCATTTCCACACAATGGGGCCTGTGCAGCTTGAATCCTGTTATTGGATGTTCTCCATAGACTAACATTGTAATTGGTAAAGTGAGGGTATGTAAGTGTCAAATTCTCTACATCAGCTCTTTTTCACCGCTTAATGAATGTCCCCTATGTGTCATGTACTTGTTAACCTATCGACATGTGTTTGTTGTCTGGTTAACCCTTTGAGTACCAGAGGGGTTGCCAAAGCATTGTTGATCAATGCATTGATGATCCCTCTCGCACTCATGGGGTTATGTGCTGGATTCCCTGTGTGAACATGGGTAACACTGTGTGACAACAATTGTGATGTTTGACATACAACACTTTACTGAGCATGGTTTGTGTGTATTGTGTGTGATCAGCACAACAACATGAGGGTTAACCAGGGAGTTGGACAGGTTTTGGCCTTGTTGAACCTTGACATTTGTCCTTGTCTTGATTCCTGTTTAAACCCTCAGGGTGCTGTGTTGGTGCAATTGTGTGGTTGAATGAAGGGCAGATGTTGGGATGTGAGTGCTTGTTTGTGATGGGTGTGTGGTTTGGGGTGGTGTGTGGTTTTGGGGTGATGCACTTACCGGTGGTGTGGAGGCTCCTCTCCTCCCCAGTGTCTGATCCTCCAGGGACCCCCTCAATGAGGGTAGACGACAGTGTCTGCCGCAGCCTCTCCTCCCATGCGCTGAAGGTGATGGGGACAGGTGGCCCACCTCCGGTGGCTCGGGCGTGCAGGGCGGCATCCCCCATCTTCCTCTTCACCTGCCTTTTGCAGTCGCCCCATCTCTTCTTTATCCCGTCTGCAGGTGGCCACCGCATTAACTCTGCTGCAGATTTGACTCCAGGCAGCTCTCCTCCTCGCAGACAGGCCAGGGAGTCTGTCCCCCGGGAAGAGGACACTCTCCCTCTCCAGCACAGCCTCCACGAGGGCCGTGTTTTCTTCCTCGGTATATCGGGGATCCCTGACCCTGTCCCCCTCAGCTCCGGCATGCGAGGAGTCAGACCCGGAGTGTCCTGCCTGCTCTGCCCCTGCCTGTGTGTGGTGGTCCCCAGGCACTACCCCTCGTCCCACTGCAGGATCTGTCCCTCTTCTTCTTAGTGTGCCTGTTCTTGTGGGCCTGGTCCCCCTCCGCCCTGCGTATCTCCCTCTCCCACCCCTGCTCTGCTGAGGGATCCCCTCCTGACCTTCCTCCTCCTCCTCCACTAGTCTCCCCATCCCTCTCTCCTGTCCTCCTCTCCTAGACATCATTCACCCACTCACACCCAGGCACTCTCACACACCCTCACAGACACACTCGATCCCACTCACTCTCTGTCACACACTTTCACTCACGGATTCACACTGGGAAAATAAAGTTTAAAATGTGTAAGGTGTGATGAAAAAAAAAAGACTATGTGTATGTATGTGTATGAGTTTGTATGGATGTATGTGCTATGTGCAAAAGTGTGCTATGTGTCTATTTAAATGTACTTCTCTCCAAGATCCCTCTACCTTACTGCTGTGTATGCTTCTCTCTCTATCTCTCTCTCTCTCTCTAAACGCTATCCTCCACTCCTGGGTCCTGTGCTCTAGCTTGCTGAAACTCGAAACACAGACAGGGTGTAACCGTTATTTTGAGGTATATATAGGTGTATTTGAACATTTTTGATACTTTGGGGCCTTGGGATTGGCTGTAGGTTTGAATTTTGTTTGTGCATCTATCAGGGTTGCTAGACAACGGCAGCCGTAATGTAACATTTTGAGTTAAGTTGTGTTTTAACGGGTGTTTGGGACGCACGGTGATGCAAAATCAGGTGCGACGCTGGTTTTTGTTTAACGTGTTTTTGTAGTGCCTACGCCCGATAGCTATTCTTGAACGCTTACCTTTGAATCTGCCGTAAACCATGTGTTCTTTGCGGCCGATGTGCCTTTTTTACTTAGCGGATGGTTTAACGGCTGCCTTTAAATCTAGGCCTATATGTCCAGGGTGACAACTCCTAGCATGCAATAACGTATTGCCAGCACATGGCTTTCTATACACTGTGGTTAATATCTTCCCATCAGACATAGTGAGTGCAAGATCCAGAAAAGATATTGTAATTTCCTGAAAATCCGCAGTAAAGACCAGATTAAGATGATTCTGGTTCATATATAGAACAAACGAATCAAACTCCAACCTATTACCAATCCACAGGAACAACAGGTCATCAATAAATCTCATATATACTCTTATTAATGATCGAAATGGATTATCAACTCCAAACACGTGGGTCTCCTCAAACCAACCCATGTACAAATTTGCAAATGACGGGGCAAATTTAGCCCCCATTGAGGTCCCACGTGTTTGTAGATAAAAATTCCCATCATATTTAAAGAAACTATGTGTTAGAAGATAGTGTGTTGCTGATAATAAAAACAAAATCAAATCCTCCGAGTACTCACTATAAACTCTCAGATGGTATTCAATCGCCTGTAGTCCTTTCTCATGCGGAATCATAGAGTAAACGGACATGACATCCATAGACACCCAGGATTCATCCCCTTTAACTACATATGACTCCAACAGTTGCAACACATGACCCGAATCTCTAATATAGCTTCTTAAACGAAAGTACTAAGGGTTGCAAATATGCATCCAAAAGTTCAGACAGATTCTCATTTAATGACAAAATCCCGGACACAATAGGCCTCCCTAAGGGCGGTCTGTTCGGTTTATGTACTTTGGGGAGATGGTGGAAGACCGGTATCCTAGGGAAAGAAACCACCAGATAATCAGATACCTTCTTGGTTAAGATTCCCAAAGATAATCCATCTTCCACCAATCTCACCAATTTTTTCGAAAAAGCTTTAGTAGGATCTTTAGATAATATCATATACGAATTTTGATCACTCAATTGTCTCAGGGATTCAGCATGATATTGCCTAGAATCTAGGACCACTATACTTCCCCCCTTATCAGCATTCAGTATCACAATACTCCTATCCGATTGGAGATTATAAAGCGCTTGTTTTTCCTTTCCAGTAAGATTACTCCATACATTTTTTTCACAAGCTATTCTATCCGAAAGGCTTATCAATTCCTGTTCTACCAGCGCCAGATCTCTGCTTAAGCCTTAATCTATCACGGACCAAAGTTGTACCTATATACCGTGTGATATTAGGATCATTTTCTCGCTGCAAACCCTCTATATCATGTAAAGCACATAAATCAGAAAAGGACACAATATTATCATCACTAACAGGGGGTAAAGAGGTCACATTCACATTTTCAATAACTGATGATGTAACAGTATTATTATTCTCAGAACCAATTACATCCTCAAAAGATGCTACCTCAAGGCACTCATCCTGATTCCGAAAAAACTTTCCCAATGTCAACCGTCTAGAAAAACGATTCAAGTCTATGATAGTATTAAGTAAATTGAACCTCTTTACTGGGGAAAATCCCAAGCCTTTTGACAACAGGCTAAGCTCATCCTCAGTCAATGTTCTGTCTGAAAGGTTCAAGACCTCCTGCCTTGCCCCCTCCTGAATCTTTCTCGTCCTCCTCTTCCTCTTATGGCTTCTACGGGTCGATTTTTGTCCTCCTCTCTTCATACCACAGTTCTCTGTTGTCTCCATTGTCCTCTGTGGGTCCCCCTTCCCCTGTAGTTTTTTGAGGGGGTATTACGAACTCCGTCTCTTGGATCCGCAAATACCTCACTGGCAGACTGTGTTTGTAAATTAGGAGAAACAGAGCCAGTACTTTGTTCAACGTCACTAGTATCTAGCTCCACACTGGAGAAACTGACTCTCTTACTTTCTGATCTTGAACGCAAGATAGACCGTCTATCACTCAATTTAGATCCCTGATGCTGTTCTCTCCTATCTCTCCCAAACCGCCTTTCTTTTGGCCATGTATAAACTCTCTGTTTCTCATAATCTTCTTTATCCCTATTATATTTTTTCGCTTTTAATAGGGTAATATTATGTTCTAATTTCTGTAGTTTGAGCTTTAATTCCCTATCGAAATCTACATATTCCGTACTATTCAGATAAACTTGTACTCGTTCCTGAGCCAATTTCAGATATCCCTGTATTTTCAAATATAATTCTCTTTTATAGGTGAGAATCAAATCAATTAATCTATGTGAACATTCAGTCAAAATCATATTCCACTTTTCCATAAATTCAATATTCTCAGATATAAAAGAAGGGGTTTTACTAATTCTCAATCCTCTTGGTATCATCTCACTTGTTTGATACTTCTCTAAAGTTGTAATCTCCCACCATACTCTAGTCTCTTTTATACTCAATTTCTCTAACTCACGAAAAAGCATATCACTAGAAAAAGCTTTATCACCAAGATACGGAGTATCGGAAGAAAACACTTGTGATGCTTTTATCAAACGATTAGTGTAAACATCAATTGCATTATGCACAACCTCAACTGTTGCTGTAGCCATATCCAAAGTTGAGTCCTCTGCCATTTTTAAATAAATATGTGTCAATTCAAAAAACTGGGTCTGTATTCAAAATATGGAGAATATTAAAAAATTCTCAAACGGGCGGTTCAAATAGTGTACAGAAAGGGATATTATCACCCAATATTTCTGGGGAGCAAACTGCTTCCAATGGCTGAAAGAACATTTGATACAAATCTTTTATACATATGGCAGTTGCTACAAATAATTCCCAAATATTAAAGGGATCATGCCCTATTTCTTCATCCTCAAAAATCTCATTCAGGATTATGACTCACTTAGAACTCACCCTTGACAGATACTGATTTGGTTCACAGTACGCGGGTACTGGTTCACTCCACAGCCACCCGGCTGCTGTTGCATCTATGTGATTTGGCTCCCAGTACGCGGGTACTGGTTCGCTCCACAGCCATCCGGCTACTACTGCACGATAGTACTGTGTTCCCAGTACGCGGGTAGGGGTTAGCTCCACAGCCGCCCGGCTGCTGTCGCAACATATGTGTTTTGTGCTTCCAGTATGCGGGTACTGGTTCGCTCCTTAGCCACCCGGCTGCTGTTGCTACTTTGAGATTTATGCTTCCAGTACACCGGTACCGGTTTGCTTGCATTTGTTAGCGGTTGCTGTGCACCGGAAGAGTGACGGTTTCTCCAGTACGCGTGTACTGGTTTGCTCCACTACGTCTGAGTACACTTGTACCGGTTTAGTGCTATTGTGTCCCCAGTATGTGGGTACTGGTTCTCTCTATGCTGGTTATAGCTGTCAAGTCCTAGGCAGCTATGTTGTTCCCCAGTGCGCGGGTACTGGTGGTCCCCTGCTATTCCTTGGCTTGCCACTTGTGCTCATTTAGCCTCTGCAGGTCATCCTTGTGACTGTCGTTGTCATCTAGACGGTCACTGAGGCTTCAGTGGTTGCCACCCTCTCCGTATTAGGCTCCCTTGCCCGGTATATTGGTAAGGCTGGTAGAACCTTTCTCTTGGTACCATCTTGGGTTGCCTTACCCGGTATTGGCAAGGCTGGTAGAGTCACCTATTCCTCGTATACTAGTCCACAGGCTGCCTTGCCCGGTATATTAGCAGGGTCGGTAGAGCCGATCTATTCCCTGTACTAACTTTCTGGCTGCCTTGCCCGGTATATTGGCAGGGCCGGTAGAGCCTATATCGCTATTATTATTGCTTTTCCTGTCATTGCAATATATATGTGTGTAAGTGTATGCTACCCTATGGGGTTGTCTTAAACTTTTCAATAAAGTTGTGTTTTTACCTAACTTTGCGTCTGAGAGTCACAGTACGAAAGGGCCATGACCTCAGACAATAAGAGTGATGGTAACACACAAAATATCCATTGGAGGATGGATGTTCATGAGCAACGCCTGGATCAGCTAGCGGTAGCGATCCAAACTATTCATGAACGCACTGTACTCTCAGATAAATCTGTTCCTAGTGTGGTGGTCTCCCCAGGTCAGACACCGGAGAACGATACTATGCCCTCAGGGGCTGCAGTCAAGGGGGTTAACTGCCTCCGCACCGTTGCCACTCAGATATGATGGTGATCCTAATCTGTACAGAGGGTTTATCAACCAACTTGAAATATTTATGGAATTGACTGCACATGCCTTCCCCAGTGATCGCAGTAAAGTTGGTTTCATGATATCCCTGCTGACTGGCAGAGCATTAGCATGGTCCAATCCGTTATGGGAGAATGCAAAACCCTGCACAAAGAATTTCAGAGAATTTGTGCAGTCATTTCGGAGAGTGTTCGAGCCTCCTGGTAGAACCACCTCTGCTGCTAAACGCCTTATGGAGATACAGCAGGGCAGGCGTACGGTGAGAGATTATGCCATTGAATTTCGCACCTTGGCACTAGAGGTAGGGTGGAACAACGAGGCATTGTTGGCAACCTTTGCTCAGGGCCTGAGTGATCAGATAAAAGATGAGATTGCAGCGAAAGAATTGACCACTGATCTAGATGACTATATTGAGTATGTTATCCTAATTGACACCCGGATCCATGAGAGATTAATGGCCAAAGACCACAGGCTACGGTCAAAAAATAATGGATCTAGCAGTACATTTTGCCCACCCATCCCTCCCTTGGCATCTAAGCCTAATGAACAGTTACAGGAACCAGGTGAACCTATGCAATTAGGCTTCACTAGACTAACCAAGGAAGAGAGAATATATTGCAGAAAACAAGGGCTATGCTTATACAGTATTGTGGCAAGAATGGGCACCTGCTAAGATCTTGTCCTGTACGTCCGGGAAATGAACACACCTAGGGTACCTTGGGGGACAGGCCCTAGGTGGTGGTCAATCGTCCCCAGGTTTGGGCACACTGAAACCTACCATACAGGTGGTACTTTCTTGGGCAAAACGCTCAGTGGAGGTTTTGGCCCTGGTTGATTCTGGTGCAGTTGGGTATTTTATGGATAATACCTTTGCTGAATTGCATGGGGTTCCACGGATTGAGAGAGAGACCCCTCTCGCTATTGAAGCAATTGACGGCAGACCCTTAGAACCTGCTCAGGTTACCTTTGAAACAATGCCATTATCTATGACTATTGGGGCACTTCACAAGAAGGAACAGCAGTTCCAACTTATCAGTTCTCCACACCATGCAGTAATATTGGGATTTCCTTGGTTACAGTTGCATAATCCACAGTTTGATTGGCAAAAGTGCAAAATCTCTGCTTGGTCTCAGTCTTGTATGGAGCATTGCATAACCCACCCGGTTAAGATCTTGTGTACCTCCCATTCACTGCCAGATGAGTACCAGCAGTTTGGCGATGTATTCAGTAAGGGAGAGGCTGGCACCCTACCCCAGCACAGATCTTATGACTGTAGTATTGAATTGCCTCTGGGGGTGGTGCCCCCTAGGGGACGCACGTATCCATTGTCTTGTGATGAGAACCAAGCTATGGAGGAATATATTTCTGATGCCCTTAAGAGAGGGATCATAAGGAAATCTACTTCTCCGGCCAGGGCCGGATTCTTTTTTGTGAAAAAGAAAAATGGCGAACTGAGACCATGCATTGATTACCGTGGCTTAAACAAGTTAATGGCTAAAAACGCTTATCCGATACCACTCATCACCGCTATTTGACAAGCTCAAAGGTTCTTCTATCTAAACCAAGTTGGACCTGCGTGCTGCGTATAATTTGATTCGGATCAGAGCTGGTGATGAGTGGAAAACTGCCTTTAACACTAGATCTGGGCACTATGAATATCTAGTCATGCTATTTGGTCTTTGTAACACACCCGCAGTATTTCACGAATTGATCAATGACATCTTCAGGGATATGCTGCAGTCTTGTGTCGTTGTCTACCTTGACGACATACTCATCCATTCCAAAAATATGTCACAACACATTAAAGATGTGTCTGATGTGTTGCTTCATCTTCGTAAAAATAAATTATACTGCAAATTAGAAAAATGTGAGTTTCACAGAATTAGCGTGCCATTCTTGGGGTTCGTAATTGGCAAAGAAGGCATTGCCATGGACAAAGAGAAACTAGCAGCAGTTCTGCAATGGCCACGGCCCAAGAGTCTTAAAGCCATCCAACGATTTTTGGGCTTCGCTAATTATTATAGGAAGTTTATTAAGAACTTCTCTACTATTGTTAAACCATTGTCTGACCTTACACACAAGGGTGCTAACCCATCTCAATGGTCAGTGGCTGCGGAGGAGGCCTTTGAGAAATTGAAATCTGCTTTCGTTAATGCTCCTGTGTTATCCCACCTCAACCCATCGCTCTCGTTTGCATTGGAGGTTGATGCCTCAGATACTGGTGTTGGGGCAGTGCTTTCTCAACGACCTATTAAAGGAGGAACTCTTAGACCTTGTGGGTTTTTCTCTAAAAAATTGACCGGGGCTCAAAGCCATTACGAGATAGGGGACAGAGAATTACTGGCCATTATCCTCGCCCTTAAGGAATGGCGCCACCTACTTGAAGGCACAAAAAACCCTGTCTTAATTTTGACCGATCACAAAAACCTGACTTATCTCTCTGAGGCTAAAAGATTGTCCTCACGCCAGGCCAGGTTGGCACTGTTCCTGTCTCGATTCAATTTCATTGTATCATATTTGCCGGGGTCTGAGAATGTTAGGGCTGATGCATTGTCAAGACAATTTGAGACTGAAATTGACAGAGATGAGGTATCAGCACCTATTATTCAGCCTGATCGAATATTGGCTACTATTCGTACTAGTATCACTTCACCACTAGGGGAAGAGATTTTGGCCTCCCAGGTCTCTGCTCCCCCTGAAACCCCAATGGGCAAGTGTTTTGTTGATGAGCCATTCCGCACTCGATTACTCGAGACATACCATTCCTCTAAAGCTGCAGGACATATTGGCAGAGACCAATTGTTGTGGTCCCTCTCTCAAGTCTTTTGGTGGCCTTCTATGAGGGCAGATTGTGCTGATTTTACGAATGCCTGTGCCACTTGTGCCCGTGCCAAGACCCCTTGACACCTCCCAGTGGGCCTGCTTCAGCCAGTACCTAATGGTGAACGCCCCTGGTCCCACGTTTCCATTGATTTTATGGGAGAATTGCCAGTGTCTAGATGGTATTCCTTCATACTTATGGTGGTGGACAGGTTTTCTAAAATGGCTCATTTCGTGCCCCTCCGTGGCCTTCCCTCTGCTAAAGAATTAGCGGTGGTATTTGCTAAGGAAGTATTTCGGTTGCATGGGGTACCCAGAGTGCTGGTGTCCGACCAGGGGAGCCAGTTCGTATCCTTTTCCTCCTCCTACCATCCCCAGACCAATGGGGCTGCTGAGCATGCCAATCAAGGATTGGAGCAGTTCTTGCGCTGTTTCACTACTGACCATCATGACAATTGGGCTGACCTGTTGCCCTGGGCAGAGTTCGCCAGGAACTGTGCGGTTAACTCTTCATCCGGGAGCTCTCCGTTTCTGATTAATTATGGGTTCCAGCCCTGTTTGCTCCCAGATTCCTTTCAGGCACAACAGGTTCCAGCTCTGGATGAGCATATCGAGCAACTCCGCTCCACATGGGCACAAGTTCAGAGGGCACTTGGTCAGTCATTCCATGCAAGTCCTAGGCAACTACATTGGTTCCCAAGTGCGCAGGTACTGATGGTCCACTGCTATTCCTTGGCTTGCCACTTGTGCTCATTTAGCCTCTGCAGGTCATCCTTGTGGCTGTCGTTGTCATCTAGACGGTCACTGAGGCTTCAGTGGTTTCCACCCTCTCCGTATTAGGCTCCCTAGCCCGGTATATTGGTAAGGCCGGTAGAACCTTTCCCTTGGTACCATCTTGGGTTGCCTTACCCGGTATTGGCAAGGCTGGTAGAGCCTGTATACTTGTTGTCTTCCTTTAGGCTGCCTTGCCTGGTATATTGGCAGGGCCGGTAGAGCCAACTATCCTGTGTGCACCAGTCCTGGCTGCCTTGTCCGGTATAGTGGCAGGGCCGGTAGAGCCACCTATTCCTCGTATACTAGTCCACAGGCTGCCTTGCCCGGTATATTGGCAGGGCCAGTAGAGCCTACTAAATTGTCCGTGTACTAGTCCACAGGCTGCCTTGCCCGGTATATTGCCAGGGTCGGTAGAGCCGATCTATTCCCTGTACTAACTTTCTGGGTGCCTTGCCCGGTATATTGGCAGGGCCGGTAGAGCCTATATCGCTATTATTATTGCTTTTCCTGTCACTGCAATATATATGTATGTACGTGTATGCTACCCTATGGGGTTGTCTTAAACTTTTCAATAAAGTTGTGTTTTTACCTAAGTTTGCGTCTGAGAGTCTTAACAAACCGTGACAGGAGGGTCTTCTTCACAGAATTCCATTAATATATTAAAGATCTCCTCATCCTTGCTGGTCCCCTTAATTGATTTCTTCTCTTTTTCTTTTTCATAGTATTTTTTCAAAGTTAATTTTCTCACAAATTTCTGTGTGTCTACGAAGAGTTCGAATTTGTTTGGTATTGAATTTGGTGCAAACTTAAAACCTTTATTGAGGAGGGAGATTTCATCTTTAATTAGGTTATGTGAAGATAAGTTAAAAATTCCTTCTACTCCATTTTAGTCTGGCTCTGATTCCTCCTTTTCTTTTCTCTTGTTTTTACGTCCTCCTCTTCGGTTCCATCAGATCTTTTTCACCTCAGAGGGTTTCTTTGTGATTGCTTTTCTCCTTGTTCCATTGTCTCTTGAGCCAGACTTGGATCTGAGTCCTTTGTGCCTGTGACAAAAAGCTGGTTATTGTTGAGAAGTCTTTTTTCTTGGTCTTGCTCCTTGTTCGTTATAGAAGCTCTACCTCTGCTTGTTGTTCCTGTCTGTAGTTGGAATATTTTCTTCTGTGTTTAATACAGAAGTAATGGTAGAAGTATGTTTTGCTTTAATCCCCATCAATTTCCTTGGTTTTGGTATTGGGACAACCTGTGTGTTTGAAATCAGTGTTCAATCTTCTTTTGTATTGTCTCGTATAGGAGTTTTTATTTGTTGATTGTTTTGCTGTGGTATTTGTTGATTATTTCTCTTATCGTTGAATCTTCTTTCAGTAGGTTTAGGTGGAATATATAGATTTGGTTGAGGATTCTAGTGCTTAGTTGTGATGTTTAGAATATCCATTTTCTCTTTGGTCATGGGGTTTTCCTTATTATTAAAGGGAAAATTTGAGTTGCTTAATTTTGATCCTTGTGGTTAGTGTTACTTATTTTGGTAATGCCTATACTTTATTTTTTTATTCTTTATATTAGTAGCTATAATTTTTTCCTATTTTGAAACTAATCCTTGTACATCTCACTCATTCATCTGAGACATTTTAACCACTATATGTTAAGATATGAGTTAATTTGGTCTCTGAGTATATCTGGGTATATCTCTGGGTATATCTTATATCCTATCTTTTTAACCCCTTAAGGACCAGCCTCGCAAGCACTGTGCGGTCACTTAAGGACCAGGGACTATTTTTTTTTTGGAATCAGATTCTGGACGGCGTGCAGCCTCACGGGGAGCCTGGAATTCCATGACGGTCCAGGACTGTCATGGGCCCTTAAGGGTATAAGTGTATACATTGTTGATATTTCAAAGTGTATAGCATTACCTGCACATATATTCTTCTTTTTTTACCATTTGTCTATTAATAAAATTTTAAACTTATTATTTTATGACAAATTACTCACTCCTTGGAGATACTACAGTTAGATCTTTGGTGCTCTGTCTCTCTCCTTTTATCCCTATGTATCCACTCGAGGGGACTCCGGGCAATTGACAGCAGCACAGAGTGACAAGTGTTTCCTACATACTAGCTATCAAACTCATTGAATTATTGTAATCTAACCAGTCTGTCTTCATCATACCATCATCCATTTCCTTGTACATCATTATACCATTTGTACTGGGACTTTTGAACTGAACTGTTATTCCACATTTTACTTCCAATTTAATTTACTTCCGATTTAATTTACTTCCAATTTAATACATTTTTATATTACAGTAATACGTTATTATATTTATATGTACTTGCATCTGTATATTTTGTGAATTGTTCCCAAACGTGTTGCTTTTTTAGCTATATTCTATAGTACTTGTTATCATCTTTATTATCACATGAAGTCTACTGACTCCCATTTCCCCATAGCATTCATATACAGTGAGTGCACCTATTTTCTCCTTTTTCTTTCACACAACCTTGGTCTCCTACACGCCCTCAGTTCACAAAGCTCACATCAGGCTCCCAGTCAGCTGTCTAATATATTTATTTGTTTGTTTAATTATTTATTTTTTAATTTTTTTTTTAATTTTTATTTATTTATGTTTTAAAGGTTATGGTAAATAAACCACCTGGACCTGATGGTATACTTTCAAGGATACTTGAGGAAATTAGTTCAGTAATAGCAAGACCATTATATTTAAAATTTATTGATTCACTTTCATCAGGCAAAGTGCCTTGTGATTTGAGGAAAGATGATAGTAACATTATTGAAAAATAGGCCAAGATCTAAAGCAGGCAATTATAGACCTCTGAGCTTGACTTCTGTAGTGGATATTAGAAGGGTTACTAACTGATTGTATTCAGGAATATGTGACAACTAACACCATTTTTAATCATTTTATGAAGAAAAGATCATGGCAAACTAATTTACTTCCATTTTACAACAGAGTAAGTAATATTATGGACAAGGGTATTGCTGTTAATGTACTATACTTTGACTTTTGCAAAAGCCTTTCATACTGTGCCTTACAACAGCTTACTGCTTAAATTAAAAAGCTTTGGAGAGGATAGCTGTGCATGGATAAAGAACTGGTTAAAGGGACAATAGTGTCCCATTATTTTTTTCTGGTTTTGTAGATAAAAAGAAATTATGTAGCACAAAACCCATCTCTCAAACCTTCATCCCCTTCTCCTAACGTCAGAAAGGTCTACAAAGTGTGCCTGGTTTGCAAGCACACTTTGTAGCTCTGCTGAAGAACCACCTTGTGTCGGCTGACCAGGATTTCCTTCTGTCAGTTTTACAGCTGACATCAGGAGAGGAAGAACTTTGGACATGAATATCTCTCAAAAAATTTGTGCTACATAATTTATTTTTTGAAACTCTACAAAACAAGCAAAACAATTCTGGGACATTATTGTTCCTTTAAATGATAGATTGAGGAGAGTTGTAGTAAATGGAACCTTTTCGGGTTGGTCTAAAGTTGTAAATGGGGTGCCACAGGATTCAGCACTGGGCCCAATGCTTTTTAAATTTTTATTAACCCATTCCATGCCAGAGGGCTACACATTTCATTGTTAAAGGAATAGTAATGTTTCAAAATAAAAGCAGCAACAATTAATCTTCATAGTATTTGGGCCATGGAGAGTGTTATTTTCAATACTATCAGAGTTGTAGTTCAAGAGTAATTGAATGATAAAGTACCCCCCTCCCACCCATTTTACCTAGTGTAAGCCACCTCCCCTCAGATGTGGAATCTGGTCCACAGACCAGACAGCTCACAGCAAGGGACAATCTTCTTACTGTGACAACAATGAAAACCTTGACAGGGTTTTCAGTTTTTCCCTTATGCTAATTGAAGATTGTCGCTCTCTGTGATCCATCCAGACAGTCTTGCTGCTCTGAGCTGAGCAGTGTTACATCAGCAAAAGGGACAGGAGGCGGATACTTTATCATTCAGTTACTCTTGATCTACAACTCTGTCAGAATTGAAACAACACTCTCCAAGGTCCAAATACTATGAAGATTAATTGGAGCTGCTTTAATTGTGAAACATTACTATCCCTTTAACAGGATGAAAATTGGATCACAGCTGCCTGTGTCTCCTGAGTCACATAAAGTGTTGGGGTATTTGGGGTAAATCCCCAGACTCCTCTACACAGAGAGAGCAGTCAGATCAGGAAGGAACTTGGATCACTGCTACCTGTCTCAGTCAACCAAGATTCAGAGGTATTTTGGATAAACCTCCTTTCTCACTTTATACTCCACCTGAGTCCCCCAAGACTCCCCTAACACAGAGAACAAATTCCCTGCCTATAAGATTTCCTAAACTACATTCTAACCTTCTTCTCTGTCTTCTCTAGCTCAAAATTGTGCTTCTTTCTCTAGGGTATTCAAATGGTGTCTCTTCCTGAGTGAGGGGGCGACATTTTATTTCTTTAATCATCATTCGGTATTCTTTTTTGACTGTATATGTTGTTTGAAGATCCTAGTCCATTTCACTTATTCTCCTAACTACATATTACTCATAATTTGAGTTGTTTGTCTTGAGAAAATTATTATGTTTTCAAATTCTTTATTATTCATGATCTGGACATACATTGGCTTTAACAATATACTTATTCAGTTATTGATATTTACATTATGTGAATATACAACTTTATGATAGTGTGATTGTCATCTTCTTCACACACAGATAAGAAGCCATCTTGAGTAATATTGAGCCATCTTGAGTTATATTGAGTAATTTATTTGTAACACGTTCTTGTGATATCAACAAGGAAAGTCTTGAGAGAGACTCTGAGGAGGGGCACTCCCCCCACATGTCTTATATACACTTTAAAAGCTATATACTAACATTAGATGATAATTAAAACAAGTTACAAGAATTCCCCTTTTTCATATCTAGAATGCAGTCAATAGGTTGTGAAATCATAATCCAGGAACATTATTACTGCAACATTTGTGGTCGGGAATGGGAACAAAGGTTAATCAGTCAATCATACAAAGGTTAATCAGACAAACAAAATGTTAGCTTGTTAGTTAGTTAGTGAGAAAAAATGTGCATAAAACAACAACCCAGAGGCCCCTCCAGTCCATAGTATGTTCACAGTAGGGAATCGCATATGCTTTGCAGTCTAAATTTGGGTTGTTACTGTAATCATTATGATCACAGGGTGTGATTTTGATTTAACACTAGTGTGTGTATTAATTTTGAATACCCAACGTGTCAGTCAGGGTTGCTCATTGGTCTTATTTTGATATACACCCAACTTATTAGTTGTATTTAAGGACTATTGGTCTACACTGAATTGAAACCTATGATTAAGTGACATTTTCATGAAACACATTAGGCTCTTTGTGTTGTTTTGACAATTATTATTCCAGTCAATGTGATGTAATGATTGCCTTTGTTTTTATGAAAATATGGAATAAAGTATGTGTGTTTTAAATAATATTGCACTGACTGTTTGAGATTGGGTGGATCTGTAGAGCTTTCCCTTCCTGTGTACTACTGTATCCCCCTATGCAAAATGTAAACTTGGAAGTGCTAAGTATACCTGTTGTTGATATCTAAAGAAAAATATACATATTTGCATACATACAACAGACACTAGGAATCCCCCAATAGCTCCAATAGTAATCAGCACACCCTTGCTGAACAAACCCTTTACCAACTGAAACATCATTTAAAAACCAAACCACCTAACCTGACTTAGGCACTACCAACTTGCCAATGCATAACTCCTGAAAAAACCTGCAACACTGCCATGAAAATGGCAACCTTGAAACCAGAATGGCAAACCTCACTTAGGATGAAAAGCAGCTGAAGAAAAGTAGCAAATGTATCAGGCCCTGACACCTCCTTCCTTCAAACCCTGAACTATCCAACAAATAGCAAAATGTATTATCACTCAACAATTGCACATATTCTATAGCAGCCCAGGGTAAGCTCTGTCTAGTCAAAACACTACCATGGTACTTCAAGCAACTGAACCATTTCCTCTAGCGTCTAGCGTAAATGACATATCAAACTCAACAGAATCACAAGCTCAGTGAGTCTCTGGAACTTAGGCTCCATAAGAAATCAAGGCAGCTCAAACAGGTGCCCTGTGGTGCTAAACCCCATAATTTCATAAAGTACAAATGAGACAATTAACCCCAGGACATTCTTTACCCTAAAACAAATGTTGAGCTCAAGACAGCACAAAAATAGATGCCAAGTTAACTAGTGGCAACAACCTCACGGTCGACTTATGGATCTTGAAGACCGCACCTACATTGCCCATCTAATAAATAACATTATTATAACAAAGTTCAGATCCTAACAATTCTATCACAGTCATAATGGGGAAAATCTCAAAGAGTGTCATATTTTGGATGAGCACTGAGTACTCGATACTATTATTACCGGTAAAACTAGCGGTAATAGTAAAAATAAGACAGTCCGTTAAACCAACATATGTACCTCGGCTACTATTACCACTGGTAAAACCGTTAAAACTGGTGGTAATAGTAAAAATAAGGCCATCCAATAAACCAACATATGTACCTCAGCTATTCTATATCTGGTGAAGTACATGGAGTAATGAGTATTGGTGGCCAAAACTCACTTTTTGGCCAAATGCTTGTGGTTGTTTTTTGTTCCCACAATGCGTACTAAATAGTGTGAATTGTGAGAACATCAAAGGAAAAAAAAAGCCAACTCAGTGTCAAACAATGAGAGTGACCTGAAAACAGTCCAAAATATAACATTTACCTGTCATCCACTGTCTTATTCTTTAATCTGGTCTTCTTTCTTCTGTCTTCTGTCTGCATTCTTCTTCAAAAATTAAGCCCCCCAAAGATTTGACAGTTAACCCTTTGAGTGCTGGAAGGGTATTTATTTATTTTTTTAATTATTTATGAAAAAATTTTATTTGAAAAACAAAAACAGCTTCTTTCCCCAGACTTACGCAGCACAGAGACTATAACAGCAAACAAATTGGACTCCAGCTGGCTGTGTCTTGCCAGTCAATCACAATGAATTTTGGGGTATTTTTGATCAACCTCTCTCCCCTTCTTCTCCCCCAGAGTTCTCCCAGACTCCCCTAATACAGAAAACAAATGTCTTAACTAAAAGACTCACTAAACTAAGCTTCAATTGCGCTTTATTTGCCTGTCTTCTGTAGCTTATAAATGTGCTGCTTTCTGCTCTCACAAACACTGGCATGCTGTGAGAGCTTGACACCCTTTTATATGTCTACAGGAAAAGTGGAAAAATCTTTCATGTGGTGGGGAAAAAATGTTTCTTCCCACTGATTTCAATGCAATGAAATATGCTAGGGGAAAAAAATCGGGTAAACTGCACTTCTCTCAGGAAATTATTCTCCAAGCAGGAAATGCTATTGTTTGCCAGTTTTGGGTTGAGGTGAAAATTTTTGTTCCTCCCTGTTTGCTACCAAGAGAGAGAACATAGTACGTTATTGACAAACAGAAGTCAGGCTAATAAAGTTCAGTTGAAGTTTAGTTTAGCGAGTCCCATAGACAAGAAATCTGTTTTCTGTATTTGGTGAGTCTGTGGGTACTCTGGGGGAGATGGAAGGGGAAAGGAGGTTGACCCCAAAATCCTCCAAATTCTATGTGACTGAAAAGGGATGTGCAGGAAGCAGTGACCCATGTTGCTTTCTGACCTGGCTGCTATCTCTGTGCTAGGGGGAGTCTGGGGGTGTGAGAAGAGAGCAAAAGGAGATTTACCCAAAGAAGCCAAACTTTTGTGTGACTTGGAAGACATAGGCAGCCATGATCCAAGCTTCTTCCTGATCTGGCTGTTTTCTCTATGCTAGGGGAGTTTTTTTGGGGGGCAAAGTTTATTTACCCCAAATACCCCAAAGCTCTATGTGACTGACTGCCAAGACACAGGCAGATATGATCCAAGTTCCTTCATGATCTGGCTAGAGGAGTCTGGGGGTGTGAGAAGAGAGCAAATGCCCCAAAAATTCTGTGTGACTGAGTGACTTTGAAGCCACAGGCAGCCATGATCCAAGTGTCTTCCTGATTTAGCTGTTATCTGTGTGTTAGGGGAGTCTGGGGGAAAGAAGCAGTTGAACAAGGAATGTGTTTTTTGTTTACTAGAAAAGAGAGCATTTTGAAAGGGCAAGACATCACACTCAATCAGTTTATTGTGTACTTCATTGTAAAAATACACACAGTAGTTGAATAATGTCCAGCAAACACACAAAGGGTAGGGTAGGGTGAAAGGAGTAGGAGCTGTGCAGGAACTTGTGAGTAAAATGGTAGTCCAAAAACCAACTGCAGCCATGGTTGCCTCAGCATGTGCAATAAGTGCTGGTGATCCCTCTCCTCCTGAGGAGGCAGATTAAAGTACCACAAAAAGTTCAACTGCTGTCAGAACCAGTACTATTAATAAACCATCTGAAGATGACAATGAGTCTCATTTTAGTGTTGATGGCAGAGTGGAAGAAGGCTTAGAAGATCAACCAATTGCTGAATATGGCAATGATACAAACAAGCACAAAAACTCCTGAAAGTAGTAGCAAACGTTGTGAAAAGTGGACAAGTAAAAAGAAATTGAGACCTGTAAAAAGTTAGAGGAATATAAAAGTGGTGGGGAAGAAGTAGCAGGTGATACTGAGGATGACCTCATTTTTGATGATGACATTGATCTAACAAACAAACAAAGAAACCAAGAAATACACAATCATCCTGTCATCATCAGCAGCACCTACCACTTCCAAGTCCAAGCCCCACTCAGCCACACACTAGTGTCGAGTAACTAGCAGCAAGAACACAGGTTATCAACATCCACAACTTTACCTATGAAGAGTGTCTCTGCTGCTGTTGGTAGTGAAGCACCTTTAACACCCAGTAGTACAATTGCAGCAATATCTAGCCTCAGTAGTAGCGGGCAGCCCCCAGGAACCTCTCAGTCTATGAAGTCCACATAGACTGAGTGGAGATACTTCACTAATGATCAAAAAGCTAAGCATTTTGCTATCTGTTGTCTGTGTAAAAAAACATATAAGTAGGGGAAAGCAGGCTCACACCTAGGCACCTTCTCACTGAGATCCCACCTGAAGCACAATGACAGGTCTGACTGGGAGAGACACCATCAACATGTCAGATGTATCACAACCTTCAGCAGCAAAAGCACTCCTAAAATTTCCCAGAGCTCTGGGGCACATAATAGAAGTAGTGATGTTGATGTTTCAGAGACTGTGCCAAGAGTTTGCACATTCAAATTAACACTTATGATTCCTTATGCAGAGGGGTATGACTCTTAGTTTGCTGCAGGAGATGACAAGAGTCAGAGACTGCTCACACCCTCTACACTGGGCTATCCCGGTGAGATTGTCACATTTTGATTGCGCCAATGATCGATCCTGCAGATATGTCTTGTGTTGTGGTCCAACAGGACACCAGACTTGACCAGCGTACAGCACATATAACACGGACTCTGAGTTGGACTCTATTGCTGTTATGCTCCAACATATGCAGCAGTGGTTTGATGCAACCACACCTTCACAGAGTCCTCCTGTTGGGTCTCCTACTACTGCCCCATCACCATCTGGGTTTTTGCCCTGTAGACTGCCTTTGCCAGACTGGTATGATGAGTCCTCTATTGACCTCCAATGGTTTTTAAATCCGTGTTACCTTCATTTCCAGAACCAGCTGGAGGCCTATGCCTCTCATCAGGCGCTCATAACTTTTATAGTCTTCCTGCTTCGTGGTCCTACCCGGGCTTGGGTTTCATCTCTCCTAGATCACCAGTCTGCTGTGTGAAGGGTCAGAGCAGAGTCGACAATCTTGGGCTGCCAGCAGAGTTTGTGGACTGTCTTACAGTATGATATGGATTGGGGCAACAATGCCCTGAAGGCTTCCTTTTGGAAGAATTTATCAGACCACCTCAAGGACGAGCTCACTACCTATCCCATTCCTGATTCCCTTGAGGCACTCATAGCTTTATATGCCACACTGGAACACCAGATTCAGGAACGTTGGGCTGAACGCCTCAGAGACCACACCAGACACTAGCGGTTAAACCACCTGCTCTCCTTGACCCCAGATTTCAAAATCCTGTTCCTTCCACTGAGACCACCAAGGAACCCATAGATGTAGAATGGGTTCTCCGTCTCTCCAAGAAAGAATAGACCAGAAGGCGCACATCAGTCCTCTGCCTGTACTGTGCTCAGACCATGCATTTTGCCCATCCTGTCCAAATAAGCAAGGAAACTCCCTCAAAGGAAGACAACAAGTTTGTCATTCCTATCACCTTGGCCCATGCCCATAAAAGGGTCTATGCATCGGCCTTTTTAGACTCTGGATTTGCGGGCCTCTTCACGGATGCTGCTTTTGCTGCCCAATAAGGCATCCCTTATCTGAGCTAGGAGGTCCCTCTTTGCATTGTCACCATTGACAGATCTCCTCTGGGGGCTGAGATTATTACCCTCTCCACTGTCTTGCTTACGCTGCAGATGGACTCTCCCCATTCTGAAATCATTGCCTTTGATCTCCTCACATGCCCTTGTAATCCCGTTATTTTGGGTTATCCGTGACTACTTAAAGCTAACACTGTCATTGACTGGAGATCAGGTACCCTTACCTTTCCTGTGACCTCTCCGGGGGTTTCCTTATCAGCACTGGATGTATTGGAAATGGTTTCTCCTTTGGTGCCTATGCCTTACCTATTTTTTTCCGACGTCTTTTGTAAAGGACAGGCCAAGATGTTGCCCCAGAATTGTGAATATGATTGCCCAATTGACCTCTTACCTGGCTCTTCTCCTCCTTGGGGCAGGGTTTACACATTGTCCGTTCCTGAGACCAAGGTGCTTGAAGATACTTGAGGCTGATGCCTCTGAATTTTACTACATGACAGAAGGCTTCATATTTTGCATTAACTTCCTTTACTGAACTCCATAGCTGCACAGATCCACATAACCAATCAAAAAAGAGAAAGAAGATCTATATAAGACCCCTTCTGTCTAACCCCTCCTTCTTTCTTTGCTGCTCCAGATAAGTGCACAGGTCAGAGTTTTGCATTTGCTCTATATATTTAATATTGTATTTATGTACTCTGTTTATACTGTATTTCAATACTGTATTTGTTTAGTAATATCTTTATGTACTGTATTTCAGTGTTTTACTTTTTAATGGAGCAGCTTTAGAGCCTTCCCTTGCTTATCCATGGGGGTTGTGTGATCGGCAGCCTTGCCTGGGTCTGCGTCTCTCTGTGTGCTTTATTTCAGTGTTCGCACCCTGCCAGGTTTGGTACTCCGTTTCCTTGCTGAGTTTGTGGAGACTTAGTTCCCACTTGTGGTGAGTTTCGATCCGTGGCTTTACCGCGGCTCGGCAGGTGTCTTGGGCTGGCCATCCAAAATCTTGCGAGATTGCGGCGGCCATCTTGGTACTCCCGTTCAGCTTTGCTGGCGTTATCAGGCTTTCAGTTGCCGGTGTTGAAGGTCAGACTAGGCATGGTTATTTGCAACTATTTATATATATATTTAAATTGTTTTATTATGCTGGGGTTAACCCCTGCAGTGCAACTGGGGTGAGCCCCCATATTTCTGGATTTTATGCGGTTAGTGATGCATTATTGTACTCTGCGTAACACTAATCATGAACACAAAAAAAAAATTAACCCATTGATCAATACTTTTGGTAGGGGTGAGCCCTCTTTTGTCTCTGCTGCTTCTGGGCAGCTGGTCCTCCTTTTGGGGAGTTCCTTTTTTTTTTTTCTTCACCAATTGACTTCTGGGTGAGCCCCAGTTGTACTAGACAAGCGGTTGGCCCTGTTTTTGTTGCTTATTTAAGGTAATTAAGTGGATTTCTTTTACCTGCAGATTGATTTTGGTCATGTCGGACTCTCAAGAGTTCCAAACAATTATTAATGAGGCTGTTGCAGCTTCTGTAGAGAAGGCGTTGGTGTGGATGCTTTCTCAGCGTCCGACAGATTCTACATCAGCTCTTCATTCTTCTTACAGGATAGCGCGGGAAAGTGAAGATGGATCCGTAGTGCCATTTGGAGAGGAATTATCTACTGTGAAACACCACTGTAAAGGGACGGCTTCAGGCTCCAGAGAGGTTTCAGGTAAAGCGCCATCAAACGTCCAAAACTCCAAAAAGGGTTTGGATGACGCCCTTCCTGCACCGGTCCATTCATCTGAAGAGGAGGAACTTTTGGCTCCGGTGCTAGATGTGGTTGATGAATGGAGATCAGATTTCCCCACCTTGGCGGACAACACTACGTGGGAATCTACCCCGACTGGTGATTCGCAATATGTTAAGGAATCCTTTGTGGAAAATTCTTGGGGGGGTGCCTTCTGGTTCTCGTGGATCGGCTCTGGAAGATGAGGAGTTCCTCTATGGCTCTAAGGGCACTCCGTTATTTGATCCGAGGTTTCTTCTCCATCCCAAGTCATCGGAGTGGCGCCTGTCGGATCATCTCGCAAGATATGTTCACTTTTGTCTATGTAAGCCTTTAGAAAGAAAGGTGCGGAATCTATTGCGGGCAGAATGCCCTAGACCTTCACTTCTGGATAAGATTGCATTTACTCCTGAGTCTGACCCTACAGTCTTGACCTTCATGTCCAGGTCAGGCCGGGACCATCATAAATGTATTGAGAAGGGTCTGAAGACATCACAAGACAAGTTACTGGATGTTTTGGGGCCGTTGTCCAATATCTTATATTTTGCTGATCTGTCCCTGTCAGAAGGGTGTTATCACGGTGCAGCTTCTCGTGCTGTCACTCTCACTTGTGCTGCGCTACGATTGGTTGAGCCTGTTTGGCCCGCCCCTGGTGACCTTTTTATTCTGGGCTAGTGGCATCTGTCACTTGCCCTTTCGTGGTGTTCCTGAGCCAGTTTTGCTGTGCTGTGTTCCTGCGTTCCTGATCTCCGGTGTACCGACTTGGCTATCTCTGACTACGATCCTGTGTACCTGCTCTGTATTTGACCCGGCCTAACTGACGTTCCTGCTCGTTTCCTGATCCGGCTTGTCTGAGAACCTGCTCCGTGATTTGACCCGGCCTGGCTGACGTTCCTGCTCGTTTTCTGATTCGGCTTGTCTGAGAACCTGCTCCGTGATTTGACCCGGCCTGGCTGACGTTCCTGCTCCGTGACCTGTTCCATTTTCTGTGGCCGGTCTCCGTTCCTGTCTGCCTTGTCGCCACGATGACATTGTGACTGTGCCACTTGCTGTTCAGTGCGGCTCTGAGCTGTGCTGGTTCCTGCCACTGAGCTGCTTACTGCTGAGCTGTGTCTCTTGGGTCGAGCTGTTAACCTGTGCAGAGCTGTGTTCCAACTACCGAGCTGTCTGTCCGTACAGAGTTGGGTTCCAACTACCGAGCTGTTAACCCGTGCAGTGCTGTGCTCCAACTATCGAGCTGTTATCATGTGCAGAGCTGTGTTCCAACTATCGAGCCGTTAACCCATGCAGAGCTGTGTCCCAGTACGGGGCTTTCAGTCTATACAGAGAGTTGCTTGTGCTGAGCCGTTCCTCTCCTTGCAGTCCGGTGTAGCTCATTACCGCGCCCGGTGGCGCACGGCTCTAGCTACTTCTGTGCACGTCTCTGTGGTAACGCCCGTGGGGGCTATTGGTCCAAGCTCTTGCAATTCAGTTTCTACTTTACGCCCGTGGGGGCTACTGGCTCAAGCTCTTGCAATCCAACTCCTTCCATTACGCACATTTGGGTTATAGGCTCAAGCTCTGGTAACTATGTTGTCTCCCGAACGCCCGTGGGGGCTATTGGTCCAAGCTCTTGCAATCCTGTTCCAACCACAATGCCCGTGGGGGCTAGTGGTTCCAGCTCCGGTAACCCAGTTATCTCCGTTATGCCCGTGGGGGCTATTCGCTCTAGCTCTGGCAGTCTGTTCGCTCTGCTCATACGCCCGTGGGGCTACCATTCAAGACAGCAGGCAGGGTGGCAGGTTTCTCTTTGCTGGACAGTTTCTTCAGTATTACAAGACTGTGAGTGTTGAGTCTTCTCCACCATTCTCCACCTTTAACATCTTGGGCGTGCCAAACAACACAACTGAGACAGACTGATTATTCTATTAACCCTTTGTATATCAGTACTCAGTGCCTGTCTATTGCCAGTACTCTGTTCTAAATATTGTATACTGTACATACTTTTGCCCATCTGCTATTTCGCAGTGCTACCCATAGGGGGCGTTCTCTGTCATTATTTTGTTCTTAATAAAATTGCATTTTATTTTTACCCACTGGTCTGAGTGTCTTGAAAACCATGACAGGTCTCCATTGGATGCAGATGCTATCCGTGAATGGGCCCAGAGATCCGTTTATCTGCTTGGGAATTCAAATGTTGATCTCTCTACAGAACGCAGGAAGGCAGCCTTGTTGTGTATAGATGTAAAGTTTTCTGATTTGGGGTATAAGGACTTGGGCCTGGCAGCCAAGGGTCTATTATTTGGGGAACCCTTTATTATGGAGTTGAAGAAGCATGTCAACTTGTTCACAACTCTCAACAAGGCACAGACTTCCTTGAAGCAAATGTTCCGTCCATCTTTCCACAGAGGTGTTTTTGGGAGAGCTGGTCGGCAGCAGGGCTGTGCCGCAAGCAGATTCTGGTCTTCAGGTCCCAGAGGAAATCCGCCAACAACATCATTCTTTCCTTCATCCCATTATCGACCTACCTCTTTTCAGCAAGGCTCAGATAGGAGCAGAGGAGCTCGGGGATGTGGTCAAGGCAAGTTCAGTTCCGTTGAGTGTTCTGAACATGTTTGCTTGTCCCAATGTAACTGCAGGCAGACTCGCTCTTTTCTTTCAGGAGAAGATTTCCATGGACACTTGGATTCTACAGATTGTAAGAGGCTATGTGATAGATTTACATTCACCTCCGGTTCAAAGGTTTCCTCCTCCAGTAGCCATGGTGTCCAGGGAAGCCAGGTTGTTGATAGACATCAAGATTCAGGCTTTGTTTTCCAAAGGTGCGTGCAGTACGTGCTGGATGCCAGCAGTTTCGTCAGCAACATCTTTTTGGTGTGGAAGAAGACGGGGGATTTCCGTCCTGTCATCAATTTGCAGAAACTCAACGAATTCGTCATCTACCGCCATTTCAAGATGGAGGGGATTCATCTTTTGACTGAAGGAGATTGGTTTACGAGACTAGATCTGAAGGATGCGTATCTGTCCCAGTAGACGTGGATTGTCGCCGGTTCCTGAGATTCTGATGGCGGGGTCACATGTGTCAGTTCACGGGTCTTTCTTTCGGTCTCAGTTCAGCTCCGTGGTGTTTCACGAAGTTGCTGAAGCCGGTGGTCGCTCATTTCAAGGCTCAAGCTATTCGTTGCCTGATTTGTCTAGACAATCTGTTGATTTTTTTGCAACGGCAATTCACAGCTGCAATTTCAAATGACCTTTATTGTGCATTTTCTCGAATCCCTGGGTTTTGTGGTAAACAGGAACAAATCATCCTTGGAACCGTCTCAGGTGGTACAATTCCTTGGCTTCAAAATAAATTCGGTCCTCTGCCTTCTGTGTCTGACACTGTCCAAGATTGCAGCTATTCGGAAAGAGATTCGCCGGGTTTTGCGGAAGACCAGGGTTTCTTTACTGTATGTCTTCTGGCTTGCATTGTGGGTCTTCTTTTCATCTTGAATCCATGTGATTTTTCCAGGGCCTCTGCACTACAGAGCAATGCAGGGTTTGAAAGCATGTCATCTTCGCTCAGGCCTTTCATACGATCATCAGGTGGCTCTCTCTCTGGAGGTACGGGCGGATCTTCGTTGGTGGCTGCTCCACATGCAGGCGTGGAACGGCAATGCGATATTTGGTCGCTCTACAGATTTCGTTGTGGAGTCAGACGCCAGTCTTTGGGGTTGGGGAGCGCATTGTGCGGACTCCTCCACGGGGGGTCTTTGGTCTCAGGATGAATTGGGACTGCATATCAATTGTCTGGAAATGATCGCGGGATCTTTTGCGGTCCGCAGTCTAGCCAGGGATCGGTCAGATTGTTGCATCCTCTAATCTATGGACAATATTTCAGCGGTCCAATACATCAACAAGTTGGGGGGTGTCAGATCTCAAGACCTCACAGAAGCAATGAAAGACATTTAACGGTTTTGTTTTGAACGTAACATCTTGTTGCGGACGGAGTATCTTCCAGGAGTTTCCAATTGTTATGCGGATTGTTTCTCCCACAATTGGCGGGACAGCAGCGATTGGAAGTTAGATGTCGGAGTGTTTCATCGGCTTTGTGGGCTGCGGGGACCTCTAAAAATAGATCTCTTTGCATCACGCATCAATTACCAAATAAGGAGATATTACAGTTGGCTTCCAGATCCGAGTTGCTTGGCAGTGGATGTGTTTCTGCAAGTCTGGCCAGATCTAGGGGCATATGTGTTTCCACCGTTCACCATGTTGGCGAAAGTGGTTCATTAGAGTCGGTGCCAGGGGGTGAGGCTTCTGCTAGTTGCCCCATGGTTGCGGAGTCAACCTTGGTACCCAGATCTTCTGGAACTGTCCTGCAACAATCCTCCTCTCCTCCCTTATCTTCCTCATCTATTCACCCGTCCACGAGGGGAGCCGCATCCGTTGGTGGTGCAGGATCGTGTATCTCTGGTGGCCTGGATGCTTTCAGGGATTCCTGGGCAGTCGAGGGCCTATTGCAGACAACTAAGGACCTATTGTGGGACTCCTGGGCTCCTGGCACAAGACATAGCTACATTTTGGCATGAAATTCCTGGTCTCGCTGGTGTGTGGAGAGGGATGGCTATCCCTTTACAGCAACTGTACCTGTGGTCTTAAATTTTTTAGCAGATCTTTTTTCATTAGGTCGTTCTTATCGTTCCATCAATGTAATGAGGTCGGCCATTTTGGAGGCTCACGTGCCGTGTTCAGGTGTCCCAGTCAGACGGGATCCGTTGGTTTGTCGTTTGATGAGGGGCTTTCGGTTGGCTCGTCCTACGAAGCCTAAGTATAACCGATTTTGGGATGGACGTTGTCTTTCGTTTTTTTGCGTAGTTGGCCAGCTAATGACTCATTGTCGTTATGCCAACTTTCTGCTATACTGACGTTACTTCTTTGTTTGGTTTCGTTTCGACGGGTGTCAGATGTTAGAGCTTTCGATGTAGATGGGTTTTCGGTATCTCCGGAAGGGGTATCTTTTACTATCTCTAGGCATACTAAGTCGGATTCTTCTTCAGTATTTTACCCATTTTTTTAGGGAGGTTCCCCAACTTTGTGTGGTTGGGTATTACTCAGGTACGTGGAGGTTACAGCTCTATTGCGAGTTGTTCAATCTGGTCAGCTGCTTGTTTCCTACCTTCGGCCTCATAATCCCGATTCCTCTACTACTTTAGCTAGATGGATTTGTTGGGTCTTTACCCTGGCAGGGGGTTGAGCCTTCTTTTGGTGCCCATTAGGTCAGGGAAGCAGCGGCAATGTTTGCTCTGTCTGGAGGAACGTCAGTGGCGGATATTATGCATTCTTGAGAGAGGAAACTTTTCGGGTTTTCTACTTTAGACCATCCACTCATGCATCGTTTTTGATTATTTCTCAGCGTTAAAATTGCAAAATAAGAAGCCTCCTGTCATGTGGTAAAATTGTAGATTATGCTAACGTAGTGTACTGATAATCTTAATTTTATTAATGACAGGAGGCAAATATTTTCCCTTTTCCTTTTTCCCTCACTGGAGATGTTGGTTGGTAGTGTTGCCAGGGTTTAAGTTGGGGAAAGATTGTTTGTTTTGATATGTATTTATGATGTTCAATTCATGTTGTGTACACATACTATGTTTGTTATTTATTGCTTCGATATAATGGAGTTCATGTACTTTCATACATTTTCTTTTCTTTCAGTGTGATTACTACTTCATGGACGGATTGGTGGAAGGATTTAAGCATCAAGGGTCGCCGACTTCAGGATGATGCCGAATTAGGAAGATGGCTGCTTTTCCTGTTGTGTGTTTTATTTGTTACTTGTTTGTGTTTGCAAAGAAAGAAGGAGAGGTTAGACAGAAGGCGTCTTATATAATCTTCTTTCTCTTTTTTGATTGGTTATGTGGATCTGTGCTGCTATGGAGTTCAGTAAAGGAAATGCAAAATATTCACCTCCTGTCATGAATAAAATTAAGATTATCAGTACACTCCGTTAGCATAATCTACAATTTGCTGTCAATGCGGTTCTCTCTCAATGGTCCTCTAATTCTGGTCCTCTCCATCCATGCTTGTTTTTCACCAAGCTCTTCTCCTCTGCTGAGAGGAATTATGACACAGGGAATAGAGAACTGTGAGTGGTCAAGTTAGCCTTGGAAGAATGGAGGTATTTGGGATCCCCTCACGTAGTGACCATTCTAACAGATCACCAAAGCCTCCAATATTTGGCATCTTCCAAAAGCCTGAATGCCCGACAGGCATACTGGTCTTTAATCTTTTCCCGTTTTGACTTTCATACATACCAGGGACAAATAATACCAAAGCCAACGTCTTGTCTCACCAACACGACTCACCCACGTCTTGTTCAGTAGCTCCTGAATAGGGATGGGCAAAAATTTCCGCCTCAAACTGAAATCGTCGAAAAATTTATTTTTCCGCTTGGAGATTTTCCACTTTTTTTCACCTAGCTCATTCCATTGAAATCAATGAGAACATAGAAGTTACAACACAACACATAGCAAATATTATTTTATCTCCCAAAGGCATAGTATAAAAGGTGCATGAGGGTGCCTATGTTGGTGGGGTGTGGGGAAAGAATCAGTTGAACAGGGGATAATTTTTGGGGGGTTGTTTACTGGGATTGGGGGGCAGTTAATAAAAAATAAATCCTAAATAAAATAAAATAAAAACCATAAGACATGGTATAAAAGGATCTGAGGAGGGTGCCTGAGTTGGTGAATGAATGAATCATTTGAACAGGGAATTTGTTTTTATTGGAGTTTCTGGGATGCTATTGGGGGGACAGTTAATAAAGAAATAAATCAATAAAATAAAATAAGAAATTTTCATTGTATGTAAAGTGAGACAGGAACCCCCTGACATAAGCTGCCACTAGGGTGGAGTGATACTTGACTTGATAGTATTTTGGAGAGGATGATTTGTTTGATTTGTTGTTAGAGGCCTTTGTAGGACTTAGACTTATTAGAGGCCCAAGACCTGAAGAAACATTGATTAGTAGGACTTAAGCTTGTTTGGAACAAGCCCTAAGGAAACATTGATATGTAGGACCCCAAAAAAATGGTTTATTTTTTTTTGTAGGACTAGTCTTTTTTATTTTTTAATTATTTTTTTTTCTTCAAAACACAAGCCCTGAGAAAAAAATAAAAATGCCCTACTGGACTAATGCCAGCAGGTCATGTTGGCCAGTGGCCACTGTCAAATGTCCTCCTGAGTTGCAACTGTTGTTCGTACTGCTGCTGCTGAGCTATTTAAGCAGCAGGATGATTAGGCAGCTGAAAGGGAATGGGATCAACAATAGCAGTAACATGGAAGATGGATGATGAAGGTTCCACTTGCCACGACTGTCTCCAGTGATGTGCCTGAGGCAGTAGCAGCAGAATAAGTAGCCCGCAGTATATGTGGAGAAAAGAAGAAGTTAGCCATTAAATCTTCTCCACCTGCCCCTCCTCCAAAATCATCATGGGTATGTTGTCATTAGAATATATTTTTTCTCTTGAGAGCAGGAGCAGCGGGTCTCATCAGCAACTGCAATGTGCACAGTGTGTGTGTGGTAAATAACATTTGGGGGCACAATTGTATCCAAACACCATGACACCTGAAACCAAGTACTATCACTGCACCCCTTTCCCAGACCCGCTAAGGACACATGACAACTTGCTGACAGTTTAATAGTAAACATGAACCCTCCCTGCCACCATCTTAGCATATTCTGCGGGATTGAATCTCCTCAGATGCCGCTTGATGCACTGATTGAGATTGTCCTCCACCACATTGGCATGTGTGGTCAGTGCACCACACAGTGTGCAATGAGTAGAGACGAACTGCCACATCCTAACATCAATAGAGTGGCTATCATTTGGTGGGGGAGGTAATGAACGAGGTGGATTGGCAGAAGATGTAGTTACCCTAGAAGGTGATGGCGAGCTAGTTGTTTCACTCATTATGGAATTTCCAGTCTGCCTGGGTTGTTCTATTTCTCCTCCTTTTTAATCTCTGCCTTGCCTTTTGTTGCCTTTCTGGAGAATCAGGGACAGCCTGCCCCATCATAAAAATAGTTTCACACCTATGATGACTTCAGGGGGAAGGGAACAGATGGGAACAGATGGAGAAGAATGGCCTGTTTCTGCTACTGCATCAGATTCAGCACTGCAACTAGGATCAGGAGTATTGCTACTGCTGACAAGTAGAACCTGTCCTAGTCCCGCATCACTTGTTGACCTCATTCCCACTGTGTCCATGGTGGTCTCTGGCACACTAGCCTGCTCCTCAGCATCCTGCTGCACATGCATCTCAGCATCAGAAGGAATTAGAGCAGTTGCAAATTCCTCTAATTCCAAAATGTCATTGCTAGTGGTGGTGGTGGTGGTGGTGGTGATACTCATACTCATCCCTGTCTCCCATTCCTTCTCAGTTTGTGCTAAAAAGCCATCAATGTCTCTTCCACCCCAGCTTCTCCAGCATCATCACCACCACCACCACTAGTCCCTAAATGCTGCTGTTGCTGCTGCCCTATTCCAGACATCTCACTGCTGCTTGGAGGAGGTGATGAGCAATGTGACACAAGGTCCCCTAATGTCACACTTGCCATTTCCTTTTGACCTGAAGAAGAAGGCAAACGGGCACTAGCAGCAGGCACAGGCACCTGATCTGTGCTCCTGTTGGTGGTGATGGTATTAATTCTGAGCCTGCTCTCCCCCAGCACCAGTTCTGGTCTCTTAAAGATCATGTTCAACTTAGACACTGTATTGAAGGGAAGGGGACTTCCAAAGCCAGAGGAATGGTGTGGGCTCCCTTGACCGCTAGTCTGGATGCTCTCAAATGCTTCCCCTACCACTCTGGCTGCTTTACCATTACTGCTACTACTACTAACACCATCCACATCAAGTTCAGCTGCAGAGTCTTCCTCCTCAGTCTCACAGTCACTAGTAATATGAGGATATTGTTGATTACCCCCTCCTTTACTCTTAACTCTAACAAGCTGCTGGACCTTAGTAGCAGTAGTACTAGCACTGGCAGGACTGCTTGGGAATGGCAAATGTGACTTGGCATCATTTTCTCCTTCCCCTCTGAGTACTACAAGAAACACTAGCAGCAGGCAAAGTATTGGTGGCAGCAGGTTCAGCACTGGCAGCAGGTACAAAACTAGTGGCTGCAGGTACAGCAATGGTGGCACTGGCAGCAGGTACAACATTAGTGGCTGCAGGTACATGTCACGGTTCCCAGAGACGTTCAGGAGTCAGTACGGTATAGTTAAATGCAATTTATTAATTGTAGTGGTAGGCAAATATATACAATAGGAAATAGGCAAATATATACAAAGAAACAAGCAGAGGGTTACAAGCCAGCGTGCACAGTTATCAGAAATAATAGGCTGCCAAGCTTAACCACAATGCTACAGACTAGGCCTCAGCCACTGGTAGTCTCTACCAGAATCAGGAACAGAACAGGAGCAGGAACTGGGTCAAGAACAGGAACAAAGGATCTTGATCCGAAGTAGGAGATGTACCGACGCACGCCTGCCATCAGTAAGGAGAGAACTCTGACTCAGCCTGCAGTCAGAGAGGGACTAGATAACTTACTCAAGCCTGCAGTCAGTATCAGAGCTGGTCTACCAGAGCCCCAGGTCCGCACTAGGTTGGGTGTCTGCTAGGTAAAGGGAGCAAACGTAAGAGTAGTCAGACAGAGCCACAAGTCAGCACCAGAGAGGCTAGTCAGACAAGCCAGGTCATGCACAGTTCAGGTAGTCAGACAGAGCCACAGGTCCACACCAGGTTGGATGTCCACTAATAGGGATACACAAAGGAATAGTCAGACAGAGCCACAGGTCTACACCAGGTTGGATGGAAGACTAGCCAGGTCATACACAGAGCCCAAGGTAAGAGAACTGCTAAGCACAACAACGCAAGGGCAACTGAGTCAGGACTCAGTCTGCCTTTTAAACCCCTCCACAGGAAGTAGGTAGGAGGAGCAGCTCAGAGGGAGGAAGTAGGTAGGAGGAGACAACAGTAAGCAATCACAAAAAACAGAGGCCTGCTGCATGCTTGAAGCCTCGCGCCTGTAGATGACGCTGAAACTAAGGTAAGCTGTAACAGTACAGCAATGGTGGCACTGGCAGCAGGGACCACATGTCTGGCAGCAGGTACAACACTAGTGGCTGCAGGTACAGCAGTGGTGACACTGGCAGCAGGGGCAGCATGTCTGGCAGCAGGTAAAATACTAATGGCTGCAGGAACAGCAATGGTGACACTGGCAGCAGGGGCAGCACGTCTTGCAGCAGACACAAGCAGCTGACCTGTCCTGCTCTCACTAGTACTACCATTTTATCGCTTCCTTCCCATTCCCTTTTCTCCCTTCCTTCTCATTAAATTCCCCAAGATACCTTGGGGTGATTTAGGGGGACTGGACAGCATTGGTTCTGTACTGTTAGTCACTTGCCCCTCCTCCTCACACTCAGTGGACACATAATAAGGGTCCTTCCAGTTCCTCTTTTTGCTACTCATAGTGATAGGAGTCCCTATGAGCCTCTCCTGCCTCAATTTCTGCAAAATATCACAGCAGAACAGTACAGCACGTCTATCTCGCTCTGTAGCGGCTTCTATTGTGTCACGGTTTTATAGTGGAAGTGTGAAAACAATGTAAATAAATGGGTGAAAACTTTATAGCCATTGAAAAAATGGCAAAAGATTTTGATCAACGGGCGAAAAATTCTAAAATTTTAGCTGCTAGTTTTAAAGTGGATTTTCCCGAAAAAAAGCAGATAAAGCAGTTTACGCAAAATTTCTCGCGGGAACACGCCGACAACTTTCGCACCATCCCTACTCCTGAACCAATTGTCTCATCCACTTGGACAGTCTCCTCTTTCTATAGCCCTTCTTACTAACCTTAAGAAGGCTCAGTCCACCTGTCCATCAGGAATCACCCTGTCTCCTGACATATATTATGTACCAGAACAGAACCGTTCGGATCTCCTCCATTGGGGGCATTGTTCAGTGACACCCGGTCATCCCGGCCTCCTTCACACTCAACCTCATTGCCAGGTATTTCTGGTGGCCTGAACTGAAGTCGGATGTGTTTTCCTTTGTATCTTCCTGCCCTGTTTGTGCCCAAATGAAAATACCCAGAACATGGCCGCTGGATCTTCTGCAACCGGCTCTGCCATGGACACAAATTTTCATTGACGTTGTAGTGGATTTACTTTTCTCTACCAGCAACATGGTCATTCGGGTCCTTGTGAACTGGGTCTCCAAGCAAGGACACTTTGTTCCTTTGACCAAACTGCCGCCCTCTTTAGCGTTGACCGATTTATTTATCCAAAACATTTACTACCTGTGTGGGATCCCTCCTCAGCATGTTTCTTTTGACTCTGGCTCACAGTTTGTTTCAGAGGGTGTTTTGTTCCAGGTTGGGTATACACCTGCAGTACTTATCAGTGTATCACCCTCAGGCAAATGGTCAAACAGAAAGGCTTTATCATAACATGAAGCACCATCTCCGTTGCAACTGCTCCCATCAGCAGGACAACTGGAATCGTCTTTTGCCTTTGGCAGAGTTCTCCTACAATTCCCTGTTTCAGACCTCATTGAAGTGATCACAGTGCCATTCTTCTCTAAGACGCGGCAGAAAGTGGCAGCTGATCACCATCTGTCCTTAGCACCCAGGTCTGATCCCAAAGACCTGGTTTGGTTTTCTGCCTGACAAATTGGGTCCCAGATACTTAGGACCTTTCAAGGCTGAGACCCATATCTCCCAGGTCTCCTACCATTTGACCCTCCCTGGGACACTGATGATCCATCCAGTATTCCATGTTTCCCTTCTCAAACCTGGTAGGACGGGTATCCTTTAAAAATGTTGCACACAAAAGAGCATGTGACTTTACATTTTGCCCAGTAGTTTGAAGACATTTGGACATCTTAGTACTCTATACCTGATCCCAATGTTGCTGAGAGCTGCTCCAGGTTCTCTCTCCTCTTCTCTGCATGCTCCACTCTGGCCTGTCATTCTGCACACAGTGAAGGGGAGAGAGAGCCCAGAGCAGCGCTCAGCATAAACCAGTGAAAATAAAGGAAGCACCAGTCTGTGGCCAAAAATAAATAAGTAAAGTACTAGCTATGCCAGAAATTGCATTATGCTTGAATCTTTCAGTGTCTGAAGAGAGACGAATGCTTTGTAACCTTAGTAATATATTGGAGTCCTATCACGGTGCCGTGATTGCTGGCTTGTGCTGTCAGTCAGTGGCAAGAGCCCTCCATTGGCTGCCTGTCATTTGCCCACCCAGTGTTGCCTATATAGACTGGGCTCAGGCACCCTTTGAGGGCCCTTTCGTGGTGTCTCTATGTCAGTGGTCACCTGCCCTTGGTTCCTGTGTACTTGGGCCTGCTTATGCTATTGTGTCAGTGTCAGTATCTGTGTCCAGATGTCAGCATTACTCCTGAGTGGTACCTGCTTCCATTCCTGATCCGGTTTGGCTGACATTCCTGCTTCCGTTCCTGATCCAGTTTAGCTGTCGCTACTGTTCCAGTATCCTGTTTGGCCTGACTGTTGTTCCTGCTCCTGAATCCGGACTGACATTCTCCTTATTACTGTGGTCGCCTGGGCGACATTATGACTATTGGTTTACTCCATAGCACCGGTTACTAGCTGCCACCATTGCAGCACTGGTGGGGCTTACGTGTTGTCCAGTACGCGGTACTGCTTTACTCCATATCACCGGTTGCTAGCTGCCACCATTACAAGCACCGGTAGGGCTTCTGTGTTGTCCAGTACGCAGTACTGGTTTACTCCATATCACCGGTTGCTAGCTGCCACCATTACAAGCACCGGTAGGGCTTCTGTGTTTTCCATTGTGCGGTACTGGTGTACTCCATATACCGGTTGCTAGCTGCCACCATTACAAGCACCGGTAGGGCTTCCGTGTTGTCCAGCACGCGGACCGCGATAGGTCCCCTTTGGAACCTCCTGAGTTAACACTTTGAGTAGCAGTGGGGTTTCCAACACATTGCAGAGCAGTTATTTGGATACCTCCTGGGTAAAAAAAAAGTAAATGCTGCAATGGTACAATATGGCTTACACAGTACTGATCGGATCCCTCCAAACAATTCCTCCAAATGTTCTAATCTAAAGTAAATAACATTCTATAGAAGACTGCACTAATGCACCAGACTCTCTCTCCCCTTCTCTGCATGCAGAATGACTGGTGGAGCAGAGCATGCAGAGAAGGGGAGAGAGCTCAGAGCAGTGCTCAACAACATTGGGATCAGGTATAGCATACCAAGATGTCCAAATGTCTTCTGACTACCAGGCAAAAGATAAAGTAAAGTAAATCTGACATTGTTGTCAAACAATTTCTTGTAGCTTATAGCAAAAGTTTTCTACTTCGCGAATGGAGCACAGTTTCTTGTCAGCAAAATTCATTGAAGGGTTGAAGCAGCGTTTAATTTGACAACATTAAAACCTCATGTTTTTGATGCAGGGTTCACCCTTTTAATCATGGCAACATAGTTGATGCTCTGTGTAGTCACACGCTCTTTTGTGTGCATAAAGTGAACCCTCAAACCCTCCGTGAAGGCTCATGCCTCTCATCCCCCCTCTACTCCTCCTCCTGTTTCTGTGGATGACTCTGATGAGTTTGTTATTGATGCGGTACTTGATTCCTGCAAGGTACATCTCAGTCAGCTTACACTGATCTCTCCCAGTTAGATTATCACACTGTGATAGGTTTCCCTCTTATACGTGCAAGGATCACTGGGGTCTGTACAATTATGCCTCCCTGCCATCATGTTATAAAGACTCCAGCTACAGTTTGTTCTGATATAACAACTGAACCACCTATGGAAATTGCAGGGGTGATTGAAGCCATCGCAGACCTAATGCAACAGAATTCTCTACTGGCTCACACAGTACAAGAGATGCAGGGACATCAGATGCAGATCCAGAATCAGCTCTCGGATCTTAAGGCCGCTAGAGCTCCATCTCATCAGTTTTCTCAACCTGCTCACTCTGATACAGCCACAGCCTCTGCAGAAGCCTTGGCTAGTGCTGTCATAATACCCCCAGAGTGTCATGTTCAGCTCCCAGATGAGTTCAATGGTGAGTGAAGGCAATATCACTCCATTTTTAAAGCTTGCTAAATGCTGTTTTGTCTCAAACCCTGCTCATAGAGTACAGACATTAAGATTCTGACTGTTATCTCCTTCTTGTCTAGGGAATCTATGGCCTGGGCCCATCAACTGCTGAATACTGACAGTCCAGTATTAAAGCGGAGCTATCACTTAAATTAAAAATTTTAGTGTGTTTTAATAGTTAACCCAACATTAGAGCTGGGTGTATTTTGTAAAAAAATTGCTTAGAAGTGCAGATATTAGCCTGTAAAAATCGGGCACTTTCACGTTCTGCGGGACTGAATGTCGCGCTTGACTTCCCAGCTGCCCCTGGGAGCACGTTCACCTCCCCTTCGAAGCTGTGTTTCTGTGCTGTAGCATTACAGCAAACGTGTACAATTCTACTGAGGTTGCAACCACTGAACCTGCCTTTATTGTGGCAAGACAGGGTATGTGATCCTCAACTGTACAGTTAATCCATCTACTCCATCCACCGTCCTTGCTTTTGGGTGAACTTCCTTCTTAATTCACGTTTTTTGTGTTTCTTTACAGTGGGGTACCAAGAAGCATCTACTTCCTGCCACTGTTTTTCAGGAGCCAGTTGGTATTTTATAGACCAACACATAGCCAAGAACATTAAACATGTACTAAGAACCAACCTGTTGCAATCCACCTAGTAGATGGAAGTCCAAGAAGTTTGATCAAATCTAGACCTGTTACAACCAAGGCTATCCTGATTGACATGTGCATCGGCGCCAGCATGCAGAAAAACATTCAGTCTGATATTATTGAAGCTCCCTTGTTCTTTCTGATCCTAGGTCTGCCCTGGTTGTGGAAGCATAATCCACAAATTGACTGTGAGGCAGGAATACTCACATTCTAGTCCATATACTTCGACAACTACTGCCTGACCACCTTCTTCTCCCTCAATTGTACCTCTCCAGCTCATTCTGCCATCAAAGTCAAAGTCCATCTTCCTCCCTAGTATCACCCCTTCAGAGATGTGTTGGACAGGAAAGGGGCTGACCACCTTCCTCTGCATCGCCCCTATGAATTCCCTATAGAATTGTTCCCTGGAGCTTCTATACCTTTCGGCCACATCTACCCCTTAGCAGTAGGGATGGGTGACATTTTTCACCTCAATCTGAAATTAGCAAAAAATTACACTTCCGCTTGGCAAAACATTTCCCACAAAAAGTGCAATTTTGTCCCGCTTTTTTCGCCTAGCTCATTGCTTTGAAATCAAAGGGTAGAAACATTTTTCTCCACCACATAAAAGTTTTCTACAGCCATATAAAAGGCTGTCAGTCTCTCACAGCATGCCATTCTGTGTTTGTAAGAGGAGTGAGCAGCATATTTTTGAGCTAGAGATGATAGGCAAATAAAGGGGAACTGAAGCTTAGTTTTAGGGAGTCATTCAGGTAGGACATTTGTTCTCTGTAGTAGAGGAATCTGGGGGCACAATATGGAGAAGAAGGGAGGAAGGAGGTTGACCCAAAATACCCCAAAATTTGGTGTGACTGTCTGCTAAGACACCGGTAGCTGGGGTCCAAATTGCTTGTTGATTTTACTTTTATTGTTTCTGTGCTGGGAAAGTCTGTGGAAAAAAGTTGCTGATTTTGTTTTTTAGTTATATATATTTTCTGGGGACTAAGGGCTCAATCCAAATGTTGGTGTCGGCAGAAAAAACTGGCAACGGTGGTTTTGTACGTCAAGTAAGCAATGCAAATGTTCCCACTAGTAAGAAATAAGGGCAGTTCTGAAACACACATTGCCCGTCTCCAAAACATCAAAATCTCGCCCACAGAGGACAATGTAGAAGTGAAGCCCAGAGCCATTAAAATTTTGGAGTTAGGGCTAATGCAAGTGTCACGGTTTGCTTTGACTCTCAGACAGTTAAGATAAAAACACAACTTTATTGAAAAGTTTAAAGAGAACCCTCACGGGTTAGGCATACACATATAACGACATTACATTTGTACACGGTAATAGTGAGTAGTGGTACAGAGAATGTGAGACAGGCTCTACCGGCCTTGCCAATATCGGGTAAGGCAACCTTAGCCTGGCACGAGATGGAATAGGTTCTACCGGCCTTACCAATATACCGGGCAAGACAGCCTGGAGGCTTGCAACAGAGGAAGGAGGCTCTACCGACCTCGCCAATATACCGGGCAAGGCAGCCTAGAGACTGGTACAACGAGAGAGGAGGCTCTACCGGCCTTGCCAATATACCGTGCAAGGCAGCCTCGAGAGTGGTACAACGAGAGAGGAGGCTCTACCGGCCTTGCCAATATACCGGGCAAGGCAGCCTTGAAACTGGTACAATGAGAGAGAAGGCTCTACCAGCCTTGCCAATATACCGGGCAAGGCAGCCTTGCTAAATCATGAGACTGCAAGTACTGGTGCACAAAAAGAGATTACCTCGGCAACTGGCATATAGTTGGAGTAAACCAGTCGCCTATGCTGGGCACACAGAGGCCTTTCCGGGGCTGTATGGGTGTCAGTGAGCACCCGGTAATTATGGAGCGAACCAGTACCCGCGTACTGAACAGACAAGGATCACCGGTGCTATATGGAATGCAGCAAGCAACTGGCTATGCGTGGAGCGAACTAGTACCCGCGTACTGGAATACACAGACTCTTCCGGTGCTATATGGAATGCAGCAAGCCACAGGTTATACGTGGAGCGAACCAGTACCCGCATACTGGGTGACACAAGGCTCTACCGGTGCTGATGGGATGCAGCAAGCCACCGGTTATACGTGGTGCCAACCAGTACCCTGCGTACTGGGTTACACAATACTCTTCCGGTGCTGTATGGAATGAAGGAAGCAGCCGGTTATACATGGAGCGAACCAGTACCCACGTACTGGGTTATACAATCTCTACCGGTGCTGTATGGAACTCAGCAAGCAGCCGGTTATACATGGAATGAACCAGTACCTGCGTACTGGGTGACACAATATCTACCGGTGCTGTATGGAACGCAGCAAGCAACCGGTGATATGTGGAGCGAACCAGTACCCGCGTACTGGAGACAAATCAAAGAGAGGTGAAAATGTCATCAAAGGCGATCAGAAGGAAGAGGCACTTTGCAGGAGATCCAGGACGAGGAACACAGCCGGTACAGGACAGGAAACAGGAACAGTGACGGTGGCCAACCGGACCAGGAACGGCAGCAGGAAGAACAGCCCAAACCGGATCAGGAACGGAAGCAGGAACCGAGGAAGCTGTCAGGCAGTAACTCAGGCGTTCACTGGAGAGCAGTAGTGTAGAAATGGCCCAGGAAGCTCAGGAATACAGTGCAGGTGCAGGCGACATAGAGACACCACGAAAGGGCAACCAAAGGGTGCCCAAGCCCAGTCTAAATAGTCAATACTGGGCGGGCTGAAGGCAGGCAGCCAATGGAGAGCCCATTCAGGTAACTGACAGGAAAAGGCAGCAATCACGGGCACCATGATAGCGAGTTAAATTTCAACATTTTCCTCAGAAATCTAACACCTATTTTTTTTGTCGAACATCACACAAGTCAGAGTATAAAACCACCATCGGGGAAAATAAAACAAGAGAGTTAAGGATAACATGAGTCTGCGCTTCGCTACCCAGCCAGTAGGGGAACACAGAGATGGCTTTCAGCACCATAGGGATGTGCATTGCTCACCTCTGTGGCATTCAAAGGGTTACAATAAAGAAAACTAGTACACCAAGCACTACACAATGCCCCCCTTCAACACCCCCTTAGTATGTCCACATATAGTGCATATATGGGACATACTAACTCCATCCACAATCACCTCAGGGACTTCCATGTAGTGGACAAATCTGTCTGATATTCAACACTTAACTCTTTGAGTACCAGAGAGGTAGGAAAGCACTGCTTATCATGTTTCCTAGCCCTCTGATACCTTGCCTGTATATGTGTGTGTGTGTTTTAAACATTTGTTTTATTAAGAAAACTTTTATTAAACATATACATATTAGACCTCAAGGGGAGTGTGTAACGGAAGCTGAGAAGGGACCGCGTCGCCTTCCGCCGTCGTTCCCGGGTCTCTCCTTCTCGACGCAGATAAGCGCCGTCGGATGCACCAGTTGAAGTATGGACAGTCACTGGAAACAGCCTCAGGATCGCTGGAAGCAGGGAAGAGTCCACGTCGCCGCCTGACAGTCCACAAAGTTAGGTCGCAGGAAACTGGCAGCAGGCAGTCGGCGATTCAGGATACTTGGCGCAGATGGGTATCAGAGTGGATACTTTAGACCATAAGCAATACAAGACTCCAGGACTCCTTGTTCACTCCAAAACAGAACTCTCTTTATTGAACCAAAGCACACATATTTATACAGTTTCAAACCACACTAACTTGGAGCACAGTACAGGAGACTTAATTCAATCACAGTTCATCAATAGGACACAGCAAATGGTAGGGCAGAATACAATGGAGTAGTCACAGGGATAATTCAGTCACCACAAAGGGTCCAAGAACCAACAACAAATGATTCAGGGAAACATAATAGGGCAGACATGATTGGATTAATCACACAGCAGGGGGCCACAAGACAGTGCTCAATACAATGACTTGAGTAATTAAGCAAAAGGCTTGGGGGACTACAAAACATATTGAAAGTAAATATGCTCAAACTCAAATGATTAACCCTTTGCAGGTCAGAAGAGTTTGCAGCACCCAAGCCTTGAATTGTTCTTTCCTCTGGTACAGCTGCCTATCCACATAAGGCTAGCCAAAGTCTCTTAGTCCAGGATAAGGGCTTGAGAGATCGTATGCCAGGGCACAAAGGAGTGTCCAATATCCATAATCCTTGGGCCCAGGGGTGAATAAATGCCATGCCCAGACAAGAGCTCCCAGTAACGGGTAGGATCCGTTACATTTCTCCCCCTTTTGGTTCCAAGCCAGCGGGTGCGGTAGTAAACGCTGGCTGGCAGCTGTAGGAGGGCATGGAGGTGGTGAGGCACTTGTCTGGACAGTGCACTAGTCCGAAGGCCTTGGTCCTAGGCCAGTTTCTACTGAGGTGCCCCTTGTCCTGGGCCAGTGGTTAAAGTAGTCTTTCTGTTCTGGGCCAGGGGAAAACATGAGCCCTTTGTCTGGGCCAGGTAGGGGGAAACAAGGCCCTGGTCCTGGGAAACAATTGCAAGTCCCTTTGTCCTTAATCCTGGGCCAGAGGGTGAAGCAGTCTTTTTGACCTGGGCCAGGGGAAAACATGAGCCCTTTGTCTGGGCCCGGTAGCGGTGTACAGGGCCCTTGTCCTGGGCCAGTGAAGAAAATGCCAGTTCCTGTGTCCTTAAACCTGGGCCAGGGGAACTGATGCCTGTTTGTCCTGACAAACATCAAAACAGGTGGCCTCTCCTGGGCCCTTCTCCAGGCAGTGCTGAAGTCAAATCCTTCTGGGTCTGGGGCCAGTGGCTCAGGGTCAAGAGCCAGTCTATAAGGGGGATCTCCCTGGGGCAATTGTGCCTCTGGCTTCTGGGCACCAGAGTTTGGGGATAGAGACCCATCTCCCCCTTTTAGTTGGGCCAGGGCCCCAGAGGGACAGGAGCGGATGCAGCTCCCACGCTCCTGGGTCAAATCAGGTATGGGCCTGATGGGGAATACATTCCCACCCACCAAGCTGGGGTCAACAGGGGACAGGGCAACACAAATGTCCTTGGTGAGGATCCTGGTCCCACTCACCAAGGTGGGAATCTCCAGTGCAGGGAGAATAGCAGGCTCTTTAATGATGACCGTGGCCCCACGCACTAGGCCAGGGGTCTCAGGGGAAGGCAGAACAGATGCTGGGCTGGGGATGAGGACGGCTGTCCCACTCATCCCAGCCAGGACTTCACATGACCTGGTGCTCTTGCTCTCCCGCACCAAGTCAGGGGTTACAGGGGGACTGATGGGGCACTCTTCCCCACCCATCAGGTCAAACAATATATCCAGGGGAGTTCCAGCAGCCCTACTTTCTCCCAGTCCGCTGGTGTCCTCCTCTGGTAGGCCATCACGCACAGGCCTTTCTTTTGCCTTGAGGGAGACAGCAGTCCCATCCCTCAAGGCGGCATTACTTGTACTCCTGGGGAGCACGCACGGCTCCGCTCCCAGGCCATCTTCCACCCCCACCAGGGTCAACATTTTGTGGCTGCTGCTGGGTTCTGTCCCACCCAGTACAGCAGGGGTCTCAGGGGGACTGATGGGCTTGCTCCCACCCAGCAGTTTACAGTCCATGTCTTTCGAAGGGCCAGCGGCACTGTTTTCTCCCAGCCCACTGGGGTCCTCCCTTTGCGGGCCATCACACACCGGCCTTTCTTCTCCCTGGAGGGAGACCGCAGTCCCATCCCTCCAGGCGGCATCACTCATAATCCTGGGGAGCACGCACGGCTCCGCTCCCAGGGCATCTTCCACCCCCACCAGGGGCAACATCTTGGGGCTGCTGCTGGGCTCTCTCACACCCACTACAGCAGGGGGCTCAAGGGGACTGATGGGCTCGCTCCCACCCATCAGTTGGGGCACACAATTGCTGCTGGTGGGGACCTGCGTCTCGTCCACCGCAGCTGGGAAAACAGGGAAAGGGGCAACTGGCCTCTCAGGGGAGACGTCCGTCCCATCCCCTGATGCCGAGGCATCTTCTGCACTGAGGGGGAATGAATTCCCACCCCTCAGCTCAGGCAACAGACAGTCTAGGGAAATAGGGGTATCAGGCAGGGCAACAGGGGCACTGGTGAGGAACGTATTCCCACCCACCAGTGTGGAGTGAACAGGGGCAGCTCCATCCAAGTCCTCAGCTTCACTGAGGTCCTCCTCAGATGAGTGGCCCCCCCAATATTCTTCCTCTCTTCCTGTACAAAGTTCACGCATATACCGGTCATGCACCATATTCATCAGCCTATCAATCTTGGCCACCGATGGCTTGTATCCCAGGAGCGGCATAAGGTTCACCATCCTTCGGTACATGGGGTCATCACTTGGTCCGATCCCAAAAATGGTCCACTTTTCCTTCACTAAAAAGTCAATGTACTTCCAGTCGGGCTCTACAGCTCCGAGGCGCTTGTGGAAGTCACTGAGACCCCATGCGGGTCCAACTGATTCGATAAGATCCAAGAAGTCCAGAAAACCCCATTCGGGCAATACTGCTCCGCCGGATCCGCGTGCCGCCATTCCTCATTCGATACACTCGATGAAAGAAGGAGAAATCCCACCGCTATGCCACCAATGTAACGGATACTGGGAAGGGACCGCGTCGCCTTCCGCCGTCGTTCCCGGGTCTCTCCTTCTCGACGCAGATAAGCGCCGTCGGATGCACCAGTTGAAGTATGGACAGTCACTGGAAACAGCCTCAGGATCGCTGGAAGCAGGGAAGAGTCCACGTCGCCGCCTGACAGTCCACAAAGTTAGGTCGCAGGAAACTGGCAGCAGGCAGTCAGCGATTCAGGATACTTGGCGCAGATGGGTATCAGAGTGGATACTTTAGACCATAAGCAATACAAGACTCCAGGACTCCTTGTTCACTCCAAAACAGAACTCTCTTTATTGAACCAAAGCACACATATTTATACAGTTTCAAACCACACTAACTTGGAGCACAGTACAGGAGACTTAATTCAATCACAGTTCATCAATAGGACACAGCAAATGGTAGGGCAGAATACAATGGAGTAGTCACAGGGATAATTCAGTCACCACAAAGGGTCCAAGAACCAACAACAAATGATTCAGGGAAACATAATAGGGCAGACATGATTGGATTAATCACACAGCAGGGGGCCACAAGACAGTGCTCAATACAATGACTTGAGTACTTAAGCAAAAGGCTTGGGGGACTACAAAACATATTGAAAGTAAATATGCTCAAACTCAAATGATTAACCCTTTGCAGGTCAGAAGAGTTTGCAGCACCCAAGCCTTGAATTGTTCTTTCCTCTGGTACAGCTGCCTATCCACATAAGGCTAGCCAAAGTCTCTTAGTCCAGGATAAGGGCTTGAGAGATCGTATGCCAGGGCACAAAGGAGTGTCCAATATCCATAATCCTTGGGCCCAGGGGTGAATAAATGCCATGCCCAGACAAGAGCTCCCAGTAACGGGTAGGATCCGTTACAGAGTGGCATGACCCCTCCCTACCATGAGGCCAACAATTGCCCTTTAATAACTGACTGAATGATGGGACCGCAGCGCTCCCTTCACCTCCATTCATTCATTAAGAGCTTGATGCTGCGGGCGGCTGTAAAGCCGGCAGCATCAAGAAGGCAGTGAATGCCTTTGGGGTCACCCCATGGATCATCTATCATTTTGGATAGATGATCCATGGTAGGGGGGCTACCAGGAGATGTCCTGGTGCCCCCGTTTGAGGTCTGATGGTTTCATAAACCATAAAAGCGCATATAAGCTATATTGCACATAGCTTATTTGCACTTCAGGTTATTAAAGGGCAAGTGTTGGCCTCATGGTAGGGAGGTGTCATGAGGGACATGTGGACATACTAAGGGGGGGGTGATGTCGAAAGGGGGCATTGTGTAGTGCTTGGTGTACTAGTTTTCTTTATTGTAACCCTTTGAATGCTCCAGAGGTGAGCAGTGATATCCCTATGGCATTCAATGCTGTCCATGGTGCTGAAAGCCATCTTTGTGTTCCCCTTCTGGCTGGGTAGGGAAGCGCAGAGAATGCTGTTCAGAACTGTCATCGGTGATTTTGGGTTTTCTGACTGAACTTTCTACTATGGAGTGCTATGATTGGCTGTGGTGCTAGGTAACATTTTTATTGTGTGTTTTTAGGTAAGATTTTCTATGCAACGCAGGTTTTGTTGGTCATCGCTCATTAGCCTTTCTGGGTAAGAAAGATTTGAATCTCACGTTACCTGGTCTTGGTTAACTCGCGAAGGCAATTTTTTTTCTTCATGTTGGTTTTAACGCCAACATTTGGATCAAGTCTTAACTATGATAATATATGGTGAACAGCTAAAATAAATAAATAAAAAACATAAATAATTAAACAAATAAATATATTAGAAAGCTGACTGGGAGCTCTGTGACTGAGACAGCCTTGATAGACAGCAGACAACATTGAGAATTTTTTTGAGGGCCATGGCAAGACATCACACTCCATCAGTTGTGTACAGTAGTGAGTAAAAACACACACAGTAGTTGAGTAATGTCTAGCAAATGCACAAGCGGGAGGGGGAAAGGCGGAGGAAGTGCAGGGGGGTGGAACTAAAGTGTTAGCACAAAAAATGACTGCAGCAGTTGTTGCTGCAGCATGTGAAATAAATGATCATTATCCCTCTCCTCCCGGGGTGGATGCAATTTGTCAAGGTCCCACCAATCACACCACCCATTCCCCCACCACCACTGCCATACACATCTGCCACATTGTAGGTTGTACTTTTTTTTTTAAATCACTTGACATCATCATGAATATGTGCCAGTGTCACTTAAGCAGGAAGTAAGTGTTGTGGGCAAAGGACAAAGGCACTCTACATGCTAACACATTTTTCATGGTATATGTTGCTGTATAAACTCACTACTTTGACTTCCAGCTACTTATTTCTCAACTAGAGCCCTCAGAAAAAGTAATATTGTGCTGGGAAATGTTGTACTGTATTAAACATAGGAAAAAATGTGTTGGAATAGGAGAAAAATGTGTTGGAATAGGAGAAAAATATGTTAGAATGTGTTAAAATAGGACAAAAATGTGTTCAGTTGGAGAAAAATATATTGGAATAGGTGAAAAATTTGCTGGAATAGGTGAAAAGGAGGACAATTTTGCATTTGTGAAAAATCTGCTATTTTTCACAATAAGTCATGTGGGAAATTCTTTTCACTTTTCCCCCACCCCTACTTAGCAGAACCAGAACTAAACAGAGGAGAATAGGGCATCACAGGAAGAACTATGGTAGTGGAATAGCCACACCTGGCAGCGTGTGTGTCTCACCGGTAATTACCACATGTGGATGGGTATTGTGCCAAAGGATGCAAGTGCAATATGATCTTTGTGTACTGCTACACAAAGTAGTGTATTCGCTATGTTGAGTGCAGTAACGCGTGAGACCGTGGATGAAGATAAATGGCTATCTACACTTGCACCAGACGGTGAGGAAGGTAGACGCCACTGTGAAGGAGCTTAGCAAGACCCAGGTACCTGACAGTGTGTGTAAAGAAACATTATGAAAGAGGGAAATGACTTGGGAAATATCTCAGCAATTGACATATCAGTTCTCATGTTAGGCAACTGACACAACTACAACCAAACACCTTGACGCTTAGTTCAGCAATGTAAAACCATCCCCCAAGAAATCAAGTACTGCTCTCTCTATGGCCTTTGCCCTCTCCACAAAGGACACATGGTGATGCGAAGACAATCAAAATATGAACTCTCCCTGCCACCAGCTTAACATATTCAGCGGGATGGCATGCCAGCAGATGTTCCCTGATACCCTGCATTCAATTACTCTCTACCACATTGATTTGTGTGGTTAGTGCACCACACAATGTGCAGTGGGTGGACATTAACTGCTAGATCTTCACATTTACAGACTTGCTATCAGCTGCTGGGGGAGGTAATGTTGGCAAAGGTGGTATGCCAGAGGAGGAGGTAGAGGATCCTGAAGATGCCTGGTTGGGGACAATGGGTACCATCTTCCCATGCCCAGACCCTAGCAAAAGAAGATGATGACAATGCAGCTATTATTGACCTTCCAGGCTTAGGCTGGGCTTCTATTGCTTTCTTCTGGGATTTTCACCCACATTCTTTATGTCCTTGGAGAGGGACAGGGGACATAATGACAGCGGCTCATCTCAGTTCTTTTATTGGGGGTTTGACATCCACATTCTTAACTAGGGATAGGCAAAGTTGTCGCCGTGTTCCCATGTGAAATCCTGTGAAAACCACGTTATTGTCCGCTTTTTCATGGAAAAATCCACTTTTAGAACAGCGAGTAAACTATCCGCCATTTTCCAAAATTCCCTGCCAATTTTTCAGTGGCTAGAAAGTTTCCACCCATTGATTTACGTTGTTTTCGCTACAAAAAATGTGATGTATTTGTGAAACATAATAGAAGCAGCTACAAAGTGAGTAGACATGCTGTGCTATTCTGCTGTTATTTATTTTGAAAACTGAGTCAGGAGAGGCTCATAGTGACTTCTAGTAAAAGGAGAAACTGGAAGGACCCTTATTATGTGTCCACTGAGTCTAAAGAGGAAGAGAAAGTGAGCAGTACTGAACCAATGCTGTCCAGTCCTCCCAAATAACCCCAAGTGAATTTAATGGGAATTGAGGGAAAAAGGGAATGGGAATAGAGGGAGAAAAGGGTAGTACTAGTGAGAGAAGGATAGGTCAGCTGCCTGTGCCTGTTGCAAGACGTGCTTCCCCTTGTGACAGTGCCACCATTGCTGTCCCTGCTGCCACTAGTGCTGTACCTGCTACCAGACATGCTGCCCCTGCTGCCACTAGTGCTATACCTGCTGCTAGAAGTGCTGCCCCTGCTGCCACTAGTGCTATACCTGCTGCCAGAAGTGCTGCCTCTGCTGCCACTAGTGCTGTACCTGCTGCCAGATGTGCTGCCCATGCTACTGCTACCACCATTGCTATGCCTGCTGTCAGGCGTGCTGCCCCTGCTGCTAGTGTGTCTTTAGTAGTACTCAGGGTGTGGGGAGGGAGAAAATGATACCAAATGTGACAGCAAGAGACTAAGTCACACTTGCCATCCCCAAAGCAGTCCCGCCAGTGCTAGTACTACTACTACTAAAGTCCAGCAGCTTTTAGCATTAGTAGTTTAGAAGGGGGTAATCAACAACAATATCCTCATATTACTAGTGAATGTGAGACTTAGGAGGAAGACTCTGCAGCTGAACTTGATGTGGTTGGTGTTAGTAGTAGCAGCAGTAATGGTGAAGCAGCTGGAGTTATCGGGTAAACATTTGAGAGCATCCAGACTAGAGGCCAAGGTAGCCCACACCTTTCCTCTGACCCAGGGAATCCTCCCCTTCCCTTCACTAAAGTGTCCAAGTGGAACAGGATCCTGAAGAACTGTTGTTGGGGGAGAGCAGACACACAATTTATACCACCACCACCACCAGTAGAAGCACAGATCAGCTGCCTGTGCCTGCTGCTACTGCTGCCAGTCTGCCTTCTTCAGGTCTAAAAGAAATGCCAAGTGTGACATTAGGGGACCCTCTGTCACACTGCTCGTCACCTCCTCAAGCAGCAGTGAGATGTCTCTAATAGAGCAACAGCAGCACGTAGTAGGGTGTTAGGGACCAGGAACCAGACAGACACAAAAAATATAAAAATGCAAAACACCTTTATTAAAGTAACAAAAAAAAAACAAAACAGAATGGTGATCCAGGACCATAAACCAAAAGGCAAGCCGGGGTCAGGAACCAAGGCAAGTACTCAGCCTAGCCAAAGTCAGGAACACAGAAGTCAGCAATGGCAGGAACAAGCCAGGAGTAAGGACCCAGAAGGGTCTTCAAAGGAAGCCAGGTCATACACAGATAAATAGGAGCACATGAGAATGCACAGTACCCAGCAACAACAACACAAGGACAAAGAGGAAGTGGGCCAAGCTGTTTTAAATTACCCTGGGAAGGTTGGCTGATAACAATCAGGTGAGTAATCACAGATAGGTCAGCTGATTCAGCCTGACACAGGAAAGGGAAGGCAGCAGCAATCAATAGCAGAGCTCTAGATTAGCTCAGGCAGCAGAATCAATAGCAGAGTTAGAGAAGCTTAGCTAAACCTTGACAGTACCCACCCCCACCTGAGAGGCAGGGCCAGGTTTGAGGGGAAAGTGTGCATGGAAAGCACAGAGGAGGGTGGGTGCATGCACTTCCACGGCTGGACCATACATCTTACAATGGACCAAATATTGAAGCCTCCCTCAGAATCTACGAGAGTTGACTATGGAGTGGACCTCAAACTCCTCATGGCCGTCATCGGGCACCGAATGAGGTCGAGGAATGACCGTAGTAAAACGATTACATACCAGGGTTTTCAACAACGAGACATGGAACACATTGTGTATCTGAATATTGGGAGTGAGGTCTAGGGCAAAGGCCACAGGGTTCACACGTCGGAGGATACGGAAAGGCCCCACAAAATGGGAAGCCAGTTTCTGAAAGGGCGCTCGGAGGTGGAAATTTCTGGAGGTCAACTAGACCCTCTCCCTGATCTGATAGGAGGGTAGTGTAGGCCTTTACGATTGGCCTGGAGCTCCTGGGATTGTTGTGAGCATCTCAAAGAGTCTTGGACCTGCACCCATGTAGAACGGATCTGCTGGAGATGATCTTCCAGTGCCGGAATCCCCTGGGGAGCGAACAAATCTGGAATCCATGGAGGGTTGATACCTGTAATTCACCATGAAGAGCGAGAGCCAGGTAGAAGCCGAGACAGCACTGTTATGAGCAAACTCCACCCAAGGTAGCAGGCCCGACCAGTTATTGTGGTGGTCTGAGATGTAGCACCGCAGGAATTGCACCAAGGCCTGATTAGCCCTTTCCGCAGCCCCATTCGATTGGGGGTGATCGGCCAATGAGAAGAAGAGTTGGATACCTGGTTGCGCACAAAAGGCCTTCCAGAATCTCAAGACAAACTGGTTACCTCGGTCGGAAATTATGACTTTGGGAACACCGTGTAGCTGATAGACCTCTTTGATAAAGACTATAGCCAACTCTTTAGCGGATGGGAGTTTTTTTTAATTGTATGCAGTGGATCACCTTAGAAAATTGGTCAACAACCATTAGGATTACCGTTAGACAGAGGGAGGTCAACTAAGAAGTCCATGGCAAGGTGTGACCATGGCTTCACCCCATTGAGTATGGGTTGGAGAAGGCCCACTGGAAGGTGACAAGGTGATTAGGTCTGCGCACAGACTGGACAGGTGGAGACAAAGCAGAAATATATTTGTTAAGTTCTGGCCACCAAAATACAGGAAACTGACCAGAGAAGCTGTTTTTTTTCAGGGATGCCCTGCTGACTGCTATTATAGTAGGTTGAAAGTACCTTGGTATGGAGGTTAACAAGTAAAAAACAGTGCCCAGAGGGAGTCTCAGTAGGTGCATCTACTTGGGCAGCCTGTATTTTCTCCCCAAGGGGAGATGTTATGCTGGTACGTGGCCAGTTCTCAGTCCTGAGGAATAACAGGACTAGGAGGACTCTCCTTTTTAGAGCCCGAGAACTGTCTAAATAGGGCATGAGCCCAGGCATTTTTGGTACCCGGCAGGTATAAGACCACATAATTAAGCAAGACAAAAATAAGGCCTATCTGGCCTGCCTTGGAGACCAGCGCTTAGCCTCAGACAGGTAAGTGAGGTTTTTATGATCCCAGAGGATTAGGACTGGCATGGAAGTTCCCTCAAGCAAATGCCTCCATTCTTTGAGAATGAGTATTATCACCAGCAACTCTCGGTCACCAACTTCATAGTTGCACTCCGCAGGACTTAGATTTTTGGAGAAATACCCACACAGGTGCAACTGGCTGTCAGGAGTAGGACGTTGAGACAGGAGGGTGCCTACTACTGTCTCAGACGCATCGACCTCAAGTACGAATGGAAGCTCGGATTTCGGGGGTGCCAAAATGGGTGCTGTGGCAAAAGCAACTTTTAATGCCTCAAATGCTTTGATGGCTTCCAGGGTCCAGTGAGTGGAGTTACCGTCTTTTTTGGTCATGTCGGTAACGGGTTTTACAATAGAGGAAAAAGTGTGGATACAGTCCCTGTAGTAGTTGGCGAACCCAAGGAAACGTTGAAGAGTGGTTGTGGCCACTCGAGAACAGCCGAGAGTTTATCATGGTCCATAGTGAAAAACCGACCCCTGAAATTACGTACTCCATCTGCGTGGTGGCTTTCCGTGGAGGCGGAATGGATCAGAGTATATCACCACACATTGTTGGAGCATTTCCCGGAGGACATAATTTAGGAATTCCTGGAAAACCGTTGGAGCATTGCAGACCGAAGGACATTATGAGGTATTCATAATGCCCACTCCTGGTGTTAAACGCAGTTTTCCATCTGTGGCCATCCTTTATCCGTATCAAATTGAACGCCCCTCGCAGATCGAGCTTAGTAATGACCTTGTACCCTCTCAATCGATCGAATAGTTCTGTAATGAGTGGAATTGGGTAGGCATTTTTAACCGTGATATGGTTGAGACCCTGTAATCAATACAGGGTCTCAGTTCACTCTTTTTCTTCACAAAGAAGAATCCAGCCCCGGCGGGAAAGGAGGACTTGTGGATGACCCCCCGGGACAGCGCATCCGCAACATACTCCTCCATGTCCTTATTCTCCGCGACAGACAGAGGGTAGACTCGACCTTGAGGAAGTATGGCACCCGGTTGTAGATCAATGGTACATATGTATGGGCGGTGAGGCGGGAGCTCACCAGCCCGGCCCTTATTGAATACATCACAGAACTCTTGGTACTCTTCAGGCAGCAAAGAGACCGGGGATGTGGTTAGCACCTTCACTACTTTTACTAGGCATGTCTTGGATCAGTTGGGTGACCACGCCATGACTTCGGCCTTTACCCAATCGAAGGTGGGATTGTGTTTGTGCAACCATGGATAACTATCACATTCCTCGTGATCCTTCTGTCACTCTCAACTGTGCTGCTCCCTGATTGGTTGAGCTGTGTTGGCCCGCCCCTGGTTATCTACATAGTAACATAGTAACATAGTAAATTAGGTTGAAAAAAGTCCATCAAGTTCAACCTTCGCTTCATACCTCAGTAACTGAGAATTTTATAGCTTTCCTGCTACCAATTAAATTAGTCTTTATCAGACCTTCCTGATCAGCCTACTGATAAACAGTATAACTCTGTATGTTCCCTTTTGAAAGAAATGTATCTAATCTTCTCTTAAATGTATCCATTGTATCTACCATAACTACCTCCCTGGGCAATGAATTCCACAATTTGACAGACCTTACCGTAAAAAAAAACCCTTCCTCTGCTGAAGTTTAAACCTCCTTTCCTCTAACCTCAAGGGGTGTCCCCTGGTCACCTGATCAGGCCTTGGAATAAATAGCTCACCGCAGAGATCCTTGTATTGACCTCTCATATACTTGTACAATGTGATAAGGTCTCCTCCTAGTCGTCTTTTCTCTAGAGTAAATAAACCAAGTTTGTTTAGTCGTTCCTCATATGTCAAGTCCTCCATTCCCTTAATTAATTTTGTTGCTCTCCGCTGTACCCTCTCTAGTTCTAGTATATCCTTTTTCAGAACCGGTGCCCAAAATTGCAGTGCATACTCAAGGTGAGGTCTTACCAATGATTTGTATAATGGAAAAATAATGTTATCCACTCTTACTTCAATACCTCTTTTTATGCAAGACAGGACTTTGTTTGCCTTTGCTACTGCTGTTTGACACTGGTCACTGTTTGCAAGTTTGTAGTTGACAAGGATACCCAGGTCTTTTTCTAGCAACGAGTCACCTAAAATTATTCCATTAAGTTTATAAGTAGCCTTGGGATTGTTTCCTCCCAAATGCATGACTTTACACTTCCCCACATTAAACTTCATATTCCACATGTTTGCCCAATCTGACATTGTATGTAAGTCCCTCTGTAGAGAGAAAATATCCTGTTCTGAATTAATGACTTTGCATAATTTAGTATCATCTGCAAATATTGATATTTTGCTTTCTATATCTATTTCCAGGTCATTTATAAACATGTTAAAAAGCAGCGGACCCAATACTGAACCCTGAGGTACTCCACTTTAACTATACTGGAGAATTTTCCATTTACAACCACACACTGTTCCTTATCCTTCAACCAGTTTTGTATCCAATTGCAAAGGTTATCTCCTAGCCCCAATTTCCTTATTTTATACACCAGCCTTCTGTGTGGTACTGTATCAAATGCCTTTGCAAAGTCTAGATATACTACATCTACTGCCTTGCCATTGTCGAGGTTGCTGCTTACCTCCTCATAGAAGCTGAAAAGATTAGTTTGGCATGATCTATTCTTCATAAAACCATGTTGATTCGTGCTAATGATCTTTTTTTTGTGTTGTAATCCTGAATATAGTCCCTTATTATGCCTTCTAATAGTTTTCCCACTACAGAGGTCAAACTCACTGGTCTATAATTCCCAGGTTCTGTTTTAGTTCCCTGTGGCACTGAGCCTGTGGTAATAGAATCTTTAAAGAGTAAATATAGGGGTTTTGCTAACACTGCACTGAGTTCCTGAAGAACCCTTGGATGTATACCATCAGGACCCGGTGCTTTGTCGGTCTTAATTTTGTTCAGTCTTCCCATGACATCTCCTTGAGTTAACCCAATATCTATTAATTGTATTGTTTTATTTGTTACTTGCGGAGGCTCTTCTACCATTCCTTGCTCCCTTGTATATACTGATGCAAAGAAAGTGTTTAAAACATCGGCCTTTTCCTTATCCTCACTAACCAACTCACCCATCTCATTTTTCAATGGTCCAATGCACTCCCTCTTAAGTTTTTTGCTATTTATATATTTAAAAAACTTTTTTGGATTAGTTTTGCTTTCCCTTGCAATTCGAGTTTCATTATCTATTTTTGCTACCCTAATTGCCTTTTTGCAATCTTTGTTGCACTCCCTGTATTTTAAGAAAGATTGTTCAGTTCCTTCTGACTTAAATAATTTGAATGCTTTTTTTTTCCTTGCCATTTCCTTCTTTACATGTGCAGTTAACCACATTGGCTGTGACTTACTTCTTTTGCACTTGTTCCCCATTGGTATATACAGTTGGGTACATTTCTGCAACCTAAATTTGAATTCTGTTTTATTCTGGCCACTGGCACCTCTCAGGTACCCTTTTGTGGTGTTTCTGAGCCAGTGTTGCTGTTGCCGTATTCCAGTATTCTGATCTCCCGTGTACCGACTTGGCCTGTACTGATGACGTTCCTGTGTTCCTGTTCGTGATTGACCCGGCCTGGCTGACTTCCTGCGTGTTGCTGATCCAGCTTGTCTGTGAATCTCCTACCGTATCCGACCCGGCCCGGCTGACGACCTCGCTCCGTTGCTGATCCAGCTTGTCTGCAAATTTCCTACATGTCCTGACCTGGCTTGGCTGACGACTGACTCCTGTGTTTGCTCCTGTTCCTGCCGTTCCGGTCAATGATTCCTGTTGTCGCCTCGGCGACATTCTGATCGCTGCAGTGTGTGTGATCTGAGCCTCCATTTAACAATTGCTGAACCGTGTTGTTTGAGCTGAGCCTTCCGTCTGCTTTGTCTGGTGACGTAGTGCTGAGTCTAGTACCATTGCTGTGCCATGTCGCTACTGGGATCCTAGACACTTGTGTTGCTTCCATCTTACCACTGCCACTTTACCATCATTTGCATTACTCTGTTACGCTGCTTCTGTGAGCCGGCCGCGTTGTGGGCCTCGGTAGTCTGCGGCTCTCCCCTTGACAGAGCAGTGGTTCCGTTATGCCCGTGGGCTATTGGCAAGCAGTGCTGCAACCAGTGGTCTCCGTTACGCCCGAGGGGTGGTCTTGGCTCAAGCGATTCAGTTACTGATGGTCTCCGGTATACGCCCGCAGGGGCTATTACTCTAGCTATCACGGTACTGTTGGTCTCCGTTACACCCGTGGGGGCTATTGACTCAAGCTAGCAGAATACTGTTGGTCTCCGTTACGCCCGTGGGGGCTATTGGCTCAAGCAATCACGATACTGTTAGTCTTCGTTACGCCCGAGGGGGCTATTGGCTCAAGCAATCACTATACTGTTGGTTTCCGTTACGCCCGTGGGGGCTATTGGCTCAAGCAATCACGATACTGTTGGTCTCCGTTACGCCCGTGGGGGCTACCACCTTATCACTCTGCAGCTTCAGCTCTAGTCGCAGCTCTAGTCTACAGCTTCACACATTGGATGGACTTTAGGTGCTATCACCTAGCACATATCGCAATATACATCACCAAGGGCATGCCTAACACCACATTTGAGACTGTTTACCATTGTTATTAACCATTTATCTCCTGTTATTGTTTGCTAGATCTAGTGATTTATTTCCTAATGTACCTGGTATTTCAGCCCATATTCTGCTATGTCAGTACTGCCTTAGGGGCAACCTTGTTATTATTTTTGCTTTAATAAAATTGTATTTTTTTTTTATCTAACCCTCTGTCTGAGTGTCTGAAAACCGTAACAATAACCCAGGATCACAGGATAGTGAGGAGAGGGGATCACCTGGAATTGTAAGGTTTCATGATGGAGAGGCCCTTGACAAAGGAACAGTTTAGTTGTTGACCTGCGGCTGCTGTAGGGGTCTGTCATCAATTGCCTCCATGGCAAATGGAGTGGTACTGAACTACAATTCAATGGAGTGCTTCTGGGCGAAGGCACTGTCGATAAAGAGACCCTCAGCACCGGAGTCAATGAGTGCCTCTGAAATAATGGAAATCTTGCCCGAAGAGAGCCCAGCGGAGACTAGTGGTTTATTCCTATGGATAGGTGGGGAAGCGGAGACGCCACATAAGGTCTGTTCCCATAGGTGTGGGCATTTCCCAGATGTGTGGAGCAAGTTCGCAGTAGATGCCCTGCCTTACTGCAGTAAAGGCACAGACCCTCCCTCCTCCTAAAGGCCCTTTCTTCAACTGAAAGGCGAGTGAACCCAAGTTGCATGGGCTTCACATCTCCTGAGGGTTCAAGACTAGCAGGAGAGGGAAGCATGAGTGTGGATGAAAAGCTTGGAGTTAAATGGATGGGATGCCTCCGCAGACGCTCCCTGAAGGAAGGGGTCTCACGGATTCGGGAGTCAATCAGTAGATAATATGAGATCAGTTCCTCTAAATCTCTTGGGAGATCCCGGACTACAATCTCATCTTTAACCGTATCCGAGAGCCCATTAGAGAAAGCAACCATGAGAGGTCGTATTATTCCAACCACCCTCAGCTGCCAGGGTATGAAACTCTATGGCATAATCTGTAACCATCCTAGTACCCTGATGGGTGGACATAAATTGCTTGGCAGCTGAGGTGGAGCAGCCCGGTACATCAAATACCCTTTTAAAGGATGCCATAAACTCAGGGTAATTGTATACTATAGGTTTCTGCGTCTCCCACAGGGGATTAGCCCATGCCAAGGCCCTTTCAGAGAGTAAGGAAATCACGAAGCCCACCTCACTCCTATCAGACAGGAAGGACTGTGGTACCACCTCAAGATAGATACCAACCTGGTTCAGGAAACTTCTGCACTGGCTAGGGTCACCCCCATAACACTGGGGAAGCAGGGCAGGCCCTGTCATGCCTCTAGCAACATTGGAATCACAATTAGCAGTGGGAGTGGCAGCAGCTACAGGACCAGCTATAGGCTCAGGCGGTGGAGCCAGATGCTCAGTACGGAGCAGCAAAGCCTGGAGGGCTAACGCAAACTGGTCCATGCTTTGTTCTACCTGGTCCAACTTCCAAAAAACACTCCGTGTATTGCCTGTGCCTCCTGGGTTCATGGTCCTTTACTGTTAGGGACCAGGAACCAGACAGACACAAAAAATATCAAATGCAAAACACCTTTATTAAAGTAAAGCACTTAACACCCTCTTACCCCATTGTATGTCTCCTTTTACCCATTTAGACTGTAAGCTCCTTGGGGCAGGGACCTCTCTCCCATTGTTTCTATGAATATCGCACTTATTTCATCCCCTCTTATTTATTGTAACATATGTCTATTGTAAGGCGCTGCGTACACTGTGTGGCGCCATATAAATAAAGATATACATACAACAAAAAACAAACAAAAGAGAATGGTGATCCAGGAGAATAAACCAAAAGACAAGCCGGGATCAGGAACCAAGGCGGATACTGAGCCAAGTTGGAATCAGTAACACAGAAGTCAGCGATGTCAGGAACAAGTCAGGAGCCAGAAGGGTCGTCAGTGGAAGCCAGGGACAATAAGGAAGTGAGCCAAGCTGCTTTAAATACACTGGGAAGGTTGGCTGATAACTCAGGTGAGTAACCACAGAAAGGTCAGCTGATTTAGCCTGACCCAGGAAAGGGAAGGCAGCGGCAATCAATAGCAGAGCTCTAGATTAGATCAGACAGCAGAATCAACAGCAGAGTTAGAGCAGCTTGGCCAAACCTTGACAGGGAGGTGATGATGATGCTGGAGAAGCTGGGGTGGAAGAGACATTGATGGCCTTTTTAGCAGAAATTGTGAAGGAATGGGAGACAGGAATGAGGGTGGGCATCACCACCACTAGCAGTGACATTTTGGAATTTGATGAATTTGCAACTGCTCTAGTTCTTGCTGCTGCTGAGATGCAAGGTCAGCAGGATGCTGAGGAGCAAGCTAGTGTGCAACAGACCACTGTGGACACAGTGGGAATGGGGTCAGCAAGTGATGCGGGACTAGGACAGCTTTCACTAGTTGCAGTGCTGAATCTGAGGCAGTAGGAGCAACAGCAGCAACATTATCCACTGCCACAGACAGTGAAGGGGAATGTGGAGGGCAAAAAGAAAGAGGCCATTCTTCTCCATCGGCTTCCTCCCCCCTGAAGTCATGTGTGTGGGACTATTTTTCTCTTGGGGCAGGCACAGTGCAGTCATCAGCAACGGCACTGTGATGAATTTGTTACAAGTCAGTGAGAAATAAGTAAGTAAGTATCTTTATTTATATAGCGCCATGCATGTACACATCTATTAACAGAAGTTGAAATAATAAAATACAGAACAGGGTTAAGAGCATTAAGCTAAGGTGCGACCATTGTATTATTTTGGGGGGAAAATGCAGCAAGGGAATCATACACTGGGAAAGGAACCCTGCCCCAAGGAGCTTACAATCTAATTAGAGTTCATGATGTCATACAGAGACAGTAGGAGAATGATTATAAGTGCAAGTACAAGGTGAAGGAAGTGCAGAAGGATTCTGTCACTATCGTTGTGCAAGGAGGAGGATATTACTATTGAGATGCCTGCTTTAGCAGGTGCTGTTTGAGGAGACGCTTGAAAGTGATGATTGTGGATTACTGGCGGATGGTAATAAGGAGGACATTCTAAAGTCGAGGGGCAGCCAGTGAAAACGCTTGTAGCCGAGAGATGGCTCGAGTTGTGTAGGGAGAGGAGAGGAAGAACCCTTGGTAAGACTATAGGGGACAGGTGTAGCGGGAGATAAGAGCAGAAATGTAAGAGGTTGCTGAAGAACACAGAGACTTACAGGACAGGAAGATAATCTTGTAAGAAATACAATACTTTATAGGTAGCCAATTGAGGGATTTCAGGAGGAGATGAGAGGAAAGGTATCTGGGAGCAAATGTGGTGATTCTTGCGGCTGAATTGATAATAGATTGAAGTGGAGAAAGATGAGAAGCAGGAAAACCCGAGAGTAGAATATTTGTTATGATCAGACTGAAGCACCCTGTGTTAGCAGCTAGGGAAGCCCTAGAGGGGAGAAAACCCCAGAAGAAAAGACTAGCTGCTGTTTGCTTTATGCAGAATAAGTGCAGATAATAACAGATAGAACAATAATAACTAGAAGTAGTTTGCTCAGTACTAGTAATATGTATATGTATATATATATATATATATATATATATATATATATATATATATATAGATAAACAGAAGACGATGGACAAAACTATATACTCACTGGGTAGGGCCCAGTGAGCCAGAAGCTAGAGAGCGCAGAGTAGGGAGCGGTGATGGCTATCGGTGGCTGCTCCCAAGGTGGCAGACAACTACTCACAGGACAGGAAACAACTAAAGAAGACCTACCTGTGCTAATACAGTTTTGTCGAGGAGCAATCGAAGAAGCTGGATGAATAGTCAAGAGCGAAAGTCGACAAGAATGTGGATAGCTCGATGCCTAATCAAAGATGACAAGGGAATAACTGGGTACCGGGAGTCGACGACACCAAGAGAGGCTTGATGTGGAGTCGAAAGCGTCGGATAAAAGGACTGGGCACCAGGGATGTTTGATGCCAAGTCGAACGAAGGATGTCGACAACGGATAGGAGTCGACAAAACCTGAAGGGGAGACAGGAAGAAAAGTCAAACAAGGCGAGGTCGATAGTCAGTCGAGCTGAAGCGGTACCAAACCAATAGACAAGAGAGGAGTCGCAAACAAGCCGGGGTCAGTAACACTAGAACAGAAGCCAAATCTGGAGACAAGAGAGGAGTCGAGGATAGCCTGGTTGATAACAGGAATCACTAAAACAGGATAAGAACAGTATCAGAAATCTCACAGTACTGAATGCTTAGATCGTGCACTGATATGAATGAATCGGTGCTACATATAGACCAAGAACAAGGGTGTGAATTAGACAGGGCAGAAACACAACAAGGGAGCCAGAGAATCTGGAAAGGGAACAGAGAAGAAACTAGGAAAACATGACATTATCCCCCCCTCAAGGGACTACCTCCGGGAGGACCCAGAAGGCCGTGACGGAAAAGACAGATGGAAGCGGCTGACCAAGACTGGGGCATGGACATCTGCAGAAGCCACCCAGGATCGCTCCTCCAGACCGTAACCCTTCCAGTTAACAAGATACCGGAGGACACAGAGATTAAGACAGGAGTCAAGAATGGCATCTATGACAAACTCATCGGAGTCCTCTGCAGATACCGGAGGAGGCGGCGTTGAGGGGGATATTGGCGTAATGGGGTGCCACGTGAGGTTTCAGGAGGGACACATGGAACACCAGGTGGACTCACAGCGAGTCCGGAAGAATCAACTGGTAAGAGACCTGGGAAAGACGAGATGCAACCTAGAATAGACCTAGGAACTGGGGACCCAATTTACCAGAGGGCTGGCAGAGATTAATATTCCTAGCCGACAACCAAACTAGGCCCCCTGGATTAAATCTAGGAGCCAAGGAGCGGCTACGATCAGCCATAGTCTTCTGCTGCATTTGGACGCTGAAGAGAGTACGGCGAATACCCTCCCAGTGAGTAGCCAACTGCCTAACACTAGCATCGGCTGAATGAACATCGAAGGCTGGCAGGCACAGAACGATGGCCGGGGGGTTGTACTCTAGAGCTGCAAAAACCGGAGAGCACTTCAGAGACAACTGTAGGAAGGCATTATAAGAGAACTCCGCCAAAGGCAGGAGACAGGCCTAATCGTCCTGTTGGTGTTCTGGTTAAGCTGTTCCGTCTGGCCATTGGTTTGGGGGTGATATGCTGTGGAATGCTGCAAATGGATGCCCAATCGAGAGCAAAACACCCTCCAGAATCATGAGACAAATTGGGAACCCCTGTCAGAGACAACGTGTTGAGTTATTCCAAGCAGATTATATATGTGTTCGATGAACAGGTCTGCCAACATTGTGGAAGTGGGCAGCCGTGGCATGGGAATAAAATGCCCTTGTTTACTGAACCGATCCACTATCACCCAAATGATGGTGTTTCCAGCAGAAGGCGGGAGTTTAACCACAAAATCCATGGAAATACAAGTCCATGGCTAAGAAGGTACCTACAGGTCAGATCCTGGGGGTTTTCATGTGGGCACATATTGGGCATGAAAGAACAAAGGAAGAGATATCAGATCTCAAGGAGGGCCACCAGAAGTACCAGGAGATGAGATCCTGAGTACGTAATAGGCCTGGGTGACCAGCCTTTGTGGAACGATGTCCCCAACCAAGGACATCCTTATGGTAGGAGTCTGCCACAAAGTAAACACCAAGAGGAACGTTGTACTCTGGAGGGCAAGAGGACTGAGACTCACGTATCTGGGTCAATAGGGTAGTAGACAATGAAGAGACCACCCTGGTTGGGGATATGATGGTCTCAGGTGTGTAGAATGGAAAGTTGGGTGGTTCGTATTGGTGAGACAGGGCATTGGCGTTAACGTTCTTTGTCCCGGGTACATAGGAAATGACCGTAATTAAAATGGGAAAAGAATAGTGACCAACGTGCCTGACGGGCGTTAAGATGTTTAGCCAATGCGAGGTATTGAAGGTTCTGGTGATCCGTAAGTATGGAGACCATGTGAGGGGAACCCTCTAGAAGGTACCGCCAGTCCTCCAATGCTAACTTAACCACTAGTAACTACCGGTTACCGTTTGTCATAATTATTTTCGGCAGGGGAGAAGCGCCTAGAAAAGAATGAGCAGGGATGAAGGACTCCAGTGTCGGGATCCCTTTGAGAGAAGACTGCTCCGGAAGCGACCTCTAGGATGAATGGAGTCAAAGGGTCAGGGTATCTAAATATGGACGCAAAGGAGAAAGCCCTTTTTAGGGCTTCAAATGCCAGTAAGGCCTCGGAGGACCATAAATGGGGGTTAGCCCCTTTTCGTGTCATGGCAGTAATGGGAGCTATTAGCTTGGGGAAACACTTAATAAACTGGCGGTAATAATTGGAAAAGCCAATAAAGCTTTGCACGGCCTTGAAGTCATGGGGTAAGGGCCATTCCATGACTGCAGCCCATTTCCGGGGGTCCATATCCAGACCTTGGGCCGATATAATGTACCCCAGAAATGCCAGAAGGGAGGTTTCAAACTCGCATTTCTGGATTTTGCAGTACAGGTGATGTTCACACAACAGGGTAAGAACTTGCCGTACGTGATCATGGTGTTTCATTAGGGAAGAGGAGAATACCAATATGTCATCAAGTGTCACGGTTTTTGATGAACACTCAGACCAGACTGGTAAGTTTAAAATTCTTTATTAGGATAAAGTACAAACAGCAAATATAAGGCCCACAAGCCCACAATAACAGTACAGTAATAGCACAATAAGGCAGACACAATCTGATGAGAGATACTGAAAGTAGCCAGTCCCCTAGCGGACTAGGGAGAAAGGGAGGCAATGACTGGCGGATGAACACATTGATCCTTGAACCCAATAGACTGGAGGCACACATTAGACTACTGGCAACCAAGACCCTAGATGACTAGGGAGATGCAGAGGCTATGCAGCCCAAGCACTGGCAACAGGACCCTAGTTCACTAGGAGTCCAGAGGAAGGTAACTGGCATACAGCCTGGCAGCCCTGGGAGACACGGAACCCAGCAGTGAACAAGGCAGCTCAGACCCTAACTCCCTAGGGTTAAAGAATGACCAAGGCAATCGCTACTGGTAAGACAGACCCTAGAACGATAGGGGTGGATCGAGGCAACTCAACAAGGGAGGCAACCAGTGTCCCAGCACCAAAGTGCAAAAATATATGTCACGCAACAGCTGGCTCTTGAGCCTTGCGGCTACTGCAGAGAGCAAAGCGAGCAATGACCCTGCCTAGAGGATCTAGGCACAGAAAGGGTCCCGAGGTAACGCCCAGAGGTATATCTGCAACTCCCACAGGGAGTGAGCCCAGCTAGAATAAGCAGAATGGAGGACACGTATGGATCACAGAGTAACACAGTCAGAGCTATGCAGCACTGAACCGGTAGTTCGCATGTGCACACCGCCTGCGGCGATTAACCAGTGTAAGCGGCTTAGCAACAAGTGCACAGCCTAGGTTGGCTAGATAAGCGAAAGAGCCACACGGCGCTACACAGTGGGAGAGCAACAGATTAGGCAGCAGTGCGGGTTCGCTAGCCAGATCGGTCAGCAACGTAACGGTACTCAGCCAGGCCAGTAGCACAGCCAGATCAGACGGCAACGGAGCGGGTTCTCAGCCAGATCAGTCAGCATCGGAGTGGGTTCTCAGCCACATCAGTCAGCAACGGAGCGGGTTCTCAGCCAGATCAGTCAGCAACAGGAATCAGCAACACAGGAAGAGCAGGAACGTTGTCAGGCAGGCCAGGTCATACACGCGCAGAGCATAAGCAGAATCTCACGTCAGGAACAGGTACACCAAGTAAGGGCGCACAAGAATAGTAATGACAAGGTATATAAATGCTGGCCTTGGGTGGAGTCACTATCACATAACCAATAAGAGAGAGGCAGTAAACCAGGAAGTGATAATGTCGCCGCCTGCGGCCAGGAGCACGGGCACCGTGATATCAAGGTAAACGATGATATAGGACAGTAGGAGGTTCCTGGAAAATGTAATTTACAAAAACCTGAAAAACAGCCAGAGCATTACGGAGGCCAAAAGGCATCAGGTATTCGTAATTCCCAAATCTGGTATTAAAGGCCATTTTACTCTCATCCCCCTCTTTCATCCGGAGGAGATTATAAGCACCCCTCAGGTCCAACTTTGTAAAATACCGGACTCCACAAAGCCAGTCTAGTAGTTCCAGGATCAAGGGTAAGGGGTAGCTGTTCTTTTTGGTAATGAGGTTTAAGCCTCTATAATCCACACAAGGGCGCAGACCACCACCTTTTTTAGAGACAAAGAAAATTCCATCCCCTGCAGGTTATGTGGAGGGCCGAATTAACCCACTGGCCAGACTCTCTTGAATGTAATCCTCAAGGACTTTAGTCTCAGGGATAGATAAAGGATACACCCTGCCTCGGGGGGGGGGGGGTCGTCCCTGTAAGAAGGTCTATGGGACAGTCATAAGGATGGTGATGAGGTAGCTGACCAGCCTTCACTTTACTGAACACATCAGCAAAGGCTGTATAATGGGGTAGGTAAGATGGGTAAATCAGTATAGATAACAGCTACACTGAGCTCTAGGGTCGGCATCGGAGATGTGGGAAACATAAGATGACTGGAAACCCAGTCTACCACAGGGTTGTTTTTCTTCAACCAAGGAAGGCCAAGGATAATAGGGCTGGCAGGGCATGAAATGATGTCAAAGGATACCGTTTCTGTATGAGAAGGACCTATTTGCAAAACCAGAGGTACAGTAGACAAGGTTATAAGCCCAGCCCTTAAAGGTGAACCATCAATGGTCACAATGCGCATAGGAGCCTTCTTAGAAACGGACGAAATGCCATGCTGGTTAGCAAAGGCGGCGTCCATAAAAAGTCCGGCAGCGCCGGAATCAATAAATGTCGAAGCCCATATGATCCCATGTGGATGGCTAAGAGAAACCGGAATGAGGACTTTATTGTCGACTTTGGAGGGGACTGAAGACAGACTTAGTGTTTTTTCTGGGTGTTTCCCGGTTTCTTAGGACAAGAAAAGGCAAAATGTCCGGCCTGGGCACAATATAGGCACAAGCCGGAGTCATGCCATCTCGACTTCTCTTCTGCAGAGAGACGGAGTACCCGACCTACCTCCATGGGTTCTTCAGGGGCCACTGGTGGTGATAACGGAACTTGGAACCGGGATGCCAGACAAAAGGCCGGTTTAAGGGGTGGGCGCTTAAAGCAATCCCGTTCTCTTTCTGTGCGACGCTCCTGGAGTCGATGTTCCAACGTGTTACATAAGAAAATGAAGCTTTCCAAAGTGTCAGGGATTGCACGGGTAGTAAGGTCGTCTTTAAGTCTATCAGAAAGACCCCTCCTAAACACAGCTTTGAGAGCCCGCTCGTCCCACTCTGCATCGTAGGCCCATGTATGAAATTCAACCGCGTACTGTTGAAGGGTATGGGAGCCTTGTTGAATATCAAGGATGGCTGCCTATGCTCTCATCTGGTGTCTGGGAGCATCAAACATGGAGCGGAAGGCAGTAATAAAAGTATCAAAGGTAGCCAGGATAGGAGATTGGTGGTCAAGCAGGGGACTGACCCAAGCCAAGGCAGACCCATGCAAGAGAGATACCAGGAAGGTGATGCAGGAGTGAAGGCCTCAGGCTGATTGTGAAAATGTAGAAAACACTGATTGAGAAACCTCCTAAGCTCATTAGAAGACAGGACGAACCGGTCCGGTAATGGCATTCGGTAAGGTGAATAATAAACCGGCAAAGGAGGAACAGGTTCCGTTGCAAGTGGTCCAATAGGGGGTTCAGTGGAGTTCTGCTGCATCTGTATCTGCTGCAAGAGAGTCGTAAGGGTATCCAGCTTGGTGTCCAGTTGAGTGACCTGTGCGGCAAGTTGGTCAATCTGTGCGCCCTGATGGGCCACAATTCACGACACACTGGCAGGGTCGGTCATTGGCGTGATCGAAATGTTATGATCAGACCAAAGCGCCCTGTGTTAGCAGCTAGGGTAGCCCTAGAATGGAGAAAACCCCAGAAGGAAAGATTAGCTGCTGTTTGCTCAATGAAGAATAAGTGCAGATAATAACATAAAACCATAATAACTAGCAGTAGTTTGCTCAGTACTAGTAATATGTATATTTATATAAACAAAAGACGATGGATAAAACTGTATACTCACTGGGCTGGCCCCTGTGAGCCAGAATCTAGAGAGCGCAGAGTAGAGAGCGGTGCTGGCTGTCAGTGGCTGCTCCCAGGGGGCCTTGCTGTGGCAGGGGCTGGGTGGGGTAGCAGGCCGCGAAGCCTGAAAGTCAGATGACTTCTCCCCTTTACATCTAAGATGAAGCTGCAGCCTCGAGTAGCGGCGTCTATTAGCGATAGCGTTCGCGTGGTAGGCCTAAACCATGGCCTAAAGTTGAGGGAGTCTCCAGGAAAGGTATCCACAGGGTGCCCAGATCAAACCATGGTGTTGTACACCTTTGGGGGGAGGTGAAGCCTGCCTCTCTCATCAACTGTCCACCAATAGTGTGCCTCCAGGTAAACAGTGAGGCAGGTGCTGTGGTTGCACACCCCTCACCAATCCAGTGAGAGGTTTGTTCAGCAGAGGGGAGGGGTGAAAACCCATGACACTATAAAACCCCCTCAGACTGTGTCCACTTTGCTTCAGTGTTCCAGAACTTTGGTTCCTGTGTGCTCTAAGCTTCCAGTGCTCAGTGCCTCCTTCCTTGCTCTGCTACAGACCTTCTGCTGGATTTCCCATTGCCTGACCTTCTGCTTGCCTTCTGGACTTCCCTGCTTACCTGTTTCCTGACCTTGGCTAGTTTTACCGATTCTGCTTGATTGCCGCCTGCCCTGATCTTCTGAACTGTTCCTGACTACGCTTTGCTTAACCCTTGCATTCCCGAGCTGTCATTCTTACCTAGGTGTTCTACCAGTATCCCTCCGTGGATCACCTGGTAAGGGTGTCTGGCAAGAGATAGCATTCCCTGCTCCTACGCTCCATCCATAACAAGCCTGACATTACACTGAAGCCTTATGGAGCTGACAGGGATGGTTGATGCTATTGCGTCATTGACTCAGCAACTCACTACATTATCCCACACGGTACAAGGTATACAAGAAAACCAAGCTGCTTTACAAGCTCAGTTCCAGGGATTACAACCTGCTCCAGTACAACCTCCAGCTATGTATCAACCACCTTCTGTGAATGAATCGGGATCTCTTGGAACTGGGGCCACTACTACTCCAGAACCACATGTCAAGCTTCCTGTTTGTTTTTCCGGAGATCGTAGCAAGTACCGGTCATTCATTACGTCCTGTGAACTGTTGTTCGTTATGAAACCTAGTACATATGCCACAGATTTTATTAAAGTTCGTACTGCCATATCCCTACTCATTGACGCCCCTCTGTCCTGGGCCCATCACCTACTACATGCTAACAGCCCTGTTCTAGACTCCTGGACAACCTTCTGTCATGCAATGGGTGCCCTTTATGATGATCCCCATAAAAGGGCCACTGCTGAGGCCACTGTGAGATCACTACGTCAGGAGCGCCATCCTGTGGAGAACTATTTATCTGAATTGAGAGTAGCAGTAGAAACGGAATGGAACAAAACTGTTTTGCGTGACCAATTCCGCCTGGGCCTTGCAGATTCTTTAAAAGATGAGTTAGCTCGGACTGGCATTCCTGACTCTCTAGATGATCTAGTCGTCCTGGTAACCCAGATAGAGCAGAGACTCTCGGAGAGACACATGGAGCGTACCACTAACCTCCCTCTCCGCTTAACCTCTACACCTCGTCCTCCTTTATCTGTTTCCTCGACTCCTGGTACCACTTCGGAGGAACCCATGCAGCTGGGTGCTACTCGTGGACCACTCACTGAAACCAAAAAGACTAGGAGGAGACGAATGAATCTGTGTCTTTATTGTGGTGGCTCTGGTCACCAACTCTGTCTCTGTCCTGAATTGGCAGCCAGAGGTAAGCCAGATGCAGTACAGTATCCACTACTCCTGGGTGGAACTGCTCCTCATTTATCTCTTCTTTTCTCCTTACAGTGGACACATAACAAGACGCCATCATTGATTCCGGGGTCAGTGACTGTTTCTTGGATTATAAGTTAGCCCAGAGTCTGAACATACCTACACGACTAAAAAAACAACCCCTCACGATACTTCTTATTGACGGCAGCAATATTAACTCCGGACCTGTCACCACAGAGACTGTTCCTCTCACCATGAGCATTGAGGCTAAACATGTGGAGACTCTTAGCTTTAATTTAGTACGATCTCCTTTGTTTCCCATAATCCTTGGTCTTCCTTGACTTAAACACCACAACCCCACCATTAATTGGTCGACAGGACAAATCACCTTTGCATCATCCTACTGTAAAGAACACTGCATCTCTCACACCACAGTTTCCACCTTGCATGCTACTTCTTCTAAGACATTGGAAATACCGATACCCTACCGTGCTTTCAGCCAAGTCTTCAGCAAACAAGAAGCCAACAAACTGCCCCCACACTGTCCATATACGTTTGGTCATATATTTCCTCTCTGTGAACCTGAATTAAGCTCCTTAAAGGACTATATAGAAGAGAACCTAAAGAATGGATTCATAAGACAATCCACTTCTCCTGCCGGGGCTGGCATATTTTTTGTGGAAAAAAAAGATGGAGGTCTCCGGCCCTGTGTGGACTACAGAGAGCTTAACAAGGTTACCATCAAAAACAAATATCCATTGCCCTTAATCTCAGAGTTAATTAATCGACTTAGAGAGGCACAAATATATACTAAGTTGGACTTACGAGGAGCCTATAATTTGGTACGCGTAAAAAAAAGACATGAATGGAAGACGGCTTTCCAACCCCGGTATGACCACTATGAATACCAGGTCATGCCGTTTGGGCTCTGTAATGCCCCTGCCACCTTTTAACACTTCCTCAACTATGTATTCCGAGATATGTTGGACATATTCGTAGTGGTATATCTCAACGACATCTTAGTCTACTCACCATCGCTTACCACCCATCGGGAGCATGTGAAACGTGTCCTTTCTCGTCTTCAGCAACATGGACTTTATGCGAAATTAGAAAAATGTGTGTTTCAGACAACATCTGTTGAATTTTTGGGATTCATATTAACTCCGGGGAATATCAAAATGGACCCCAAAAAGGTATCAGCCATCTTGGATTGGCCTGTTCCTACTTCTGTTAAAACTGTGCAACAATTTGTGGGGTTCTCAAATTTCTACAGAAAATTCATGCACGGTTTCTCTAAAGTTATCGCTCCCATCACCCAGCTAACCAAGAAACATGTCCCGTTTGCCTGGTCACCTCAAGCACAACATTCTTTTGATGAACTTAAACAGAGGTTCACATCAGCCCCCATTCTCGTACTGCCAGACCCTAAAAAAACATTCTTTATGGAGGTTGATGCCTCCGAGACAGCCGCAGGGGCCATCCTATCACAACGACAAGGAGAAAGTGAGACACTTCATCCTGTGTCTTTCTTTTCTAGATGATTATCCCCAGCAGAGACTAACTACAGCGTGGGAGACAGAGAATTACTAGCCATTAGAATGGCATTGAAGGAATGGCGTCACCTCTTGGAGGGGGCTAACCATCCAGTCACTGTTTTCACTGACCACAAGAATTTAGAGTATCTACGAGGAGCTCACCGTCTATGTCCTAGACAAGCCAGATGGGCTCTGTTCTTCTGCAGATTCAACCTGCATATCACTTACAGACCGGGATCACGAAATGGAAAAGCGGATGCCTTGTCCCGTCTACATGGACCCCATACAGATACAGATACGGATACTATCCTCCAACCTGGTAATTTCTTGGCTACTCATTCCTCGCTATTGGAAGCTTTGCAGACCCATTCTCAAGCAGATTCCTACCTGTCTCAATATCCTTGCCTTACCAAAAAACATGGGCTGCTGTACAAAGACACTCTTCTTTTCGTTCCTCCTGAAGTTCGTACCAATGTACTTCATACGGTACATGACCACCCGTTAGCAGGCCATGGAGGTGTTAAGAAAACCACAGAACTCACCCAACGGTCATTCTGGTGGCCTGGTATGAAAAAGACATCGAACAATACATACAATCATGTGATGTGTGTGGGTGAGCCAAAGGTACTAATTCAAGACCCGCTGGGTTACTACAACCGTTACCAGTGCCAACAAGTCCTTGGGCTGACATAACTGTGGACTTCATTGTGGAACTCCCACCATCACAACGTTACACCACTATAATGGTGTTTGTAGACCGCCTAACCAAGATGGTACATTTTGTCCCCGTTATCGGATTACCTACAGCTGCTGAGACCGCAGACTTGTTCATCAAAGAAATTTTCCACCTTCATTGTATCCCACAAACCATCCTCTCTGACCGTGGTGTCCAGTTTACCTCCCATTTCTGGTCTGCCTTTTGTCATGGTTTGGGTATACAAAGACTCTTGTCATCCGCATACCATCCTCAAACTGATGGTCAGACAGAGAGAACAAACCAAACGCTTGAACAATATCTACGTCGCTATGTCACCCATCTTCAGGATGACTGGTTGTCCCTGCTACCAACAGCAGAATTTGCTTATAACAACCATCTACACAGTTCTATAGGCATGTCCCCCTTCAAGGCCAATTATGGTTATCATCTACCTTATATTCCTCAACTACCTGTTACTACCATGGTCCCTCAGGCTACAGACCGCCTTCAACTACTGAACCAAGGTTTTACTCTATTACAGGAAACATTAAAAAAGGCACAACAGTCTTACAAGAACCAAGCTAACCGGTGACGGAAACCTTCCCCCTTATACCAGGTTGGGGATAAGGTATGGCTGTCTTCAGCCCATGTTAAGATGTCTTGCCCTACCAAGAAATTGGGTCCCAAATTCATGGGGCCTTTCCCCATCACAAAAATCATTAGCCCTGCTGCAGTTTCCTTACAATTACCTACTACATGGTGCACCCATCCTACATTTCATGTGTCGCTTCTCAAAGGAGACCACCTACTCCTCCTCTTCCAATAATGGTGAATGATGTAGAAGAATTAGAGGTTCAAGAAATCATGGACTCACGTATACGTCGAGGAAGACTACAGTATCTAATACACTGGCAACCAGTCGCCAATATCCATGCCCCAGCATGCCTTAGGGCATTCCACCGAGCCCATCCTGAACGTCCAGCACCAAGACGCGCCTGGAGGTCGCTCGAAGGAGGAGGGTACTGTCATGCCCCTCTAGCTCCTACCTCCATGTCCCAGCCATCTGCCACTGCTGGGGGCTTCCCGGATGTGCCGCGATTGCGGAGTAGGCAAAAGCCGTGGCTTCAAGTAGCGGTGTCTATTCGCAATCGCGCGGTAGGCCTAAACCATGGCCTAAAGTTGAGGGAATCTCCAGGGAAGGTATCCACAGGGTGCCCAGATCAAACCATGGTGTTGTACACCTGTAGGGGGGAGGTGAAGCCTGCCTCTCTCATCAACTGTCCACCAATAGTGTGCCTCCAGGTAAGCAGTGAGGCAGGTGCTGTGGTTGCACACCCCTCTGTTGGCCAATCCAGTGAGAGGTTTGTTCAGCAGAGGTGAGGGGTGAAAACTCATGACACTATAAAACCCCCTCAAGCTGTGTCCACTTTGCTTCAGTGTTCCAGAACTTTGGTTCCTGTGTGATCTAAGCTTCCAGTGCTCAGTGCCTCCTTCCTTGTTCTGCTACAGACCTTCTACTGGATTTCCCATTGCCTGACCTTCTGCTTGCCTTCTGGACTTCCCTGCTTGCCTGTTTCCTGACCTTGGCTAGTTTTACCGATTCTGCTTGATTGCCTCCAGCACTGATCTTCTGAACTGTTCCTGACTACGCTTTGCTTAACCCTTGCACTCCCGTGCTGTCATTCTTACCTAGGTGTTCTACCAGTATCCCTCCGTGGATCATCTGGTAAGGGTGTCTGGCAAGAGATAGCATTCCCTGCTCCTACGCTCCAACCATAACAAGCCTGACACTCGTTCATTTTTACCCGCCCCCTCCAAATGATAGTGATGTTGTTGATGTTAGGATGTGGCAGTTCGTCTCTATCCTTTGTACACTGTGTGGTACACTGACCACACATCCCAGTGTGGTGGAGGAGAATTGCAAGCAGTGCATCAAGCGGCATCTGAGGCGATTCCATCCCACAGAATATGCTAAGATGCTGACAGGGAGGGTTCATCACTACTATTAAACTGTCAGCAAGTTGTCATGTGTCCCTAGCGGGTTCTGGACAAGGGATATAGTGACAGCAGCAGTACTTGGTTTTGGGTGTCATGGTGTTTGGATACAGTTGTGCCCCCAGATGTTATTTACCATACACACTGTGCACCTTGCAGTTGCTGATAAGAGCCACAGTTCCTGCTCTCAAGGGAAAAATGTCTTTTCTAATAACAACACACCCATGATTTTGGAGGAGGAGCAGGTGGAGAAGAATTATTGGCCAACTTCTTCTTTTCTCCACATAGACTGGGGCTAATTATTGTGCTGCTACTGCCTCAGGTGCATCACTGGAGGTAGTCGTGGCAAGTGTGTCAGGGAACCAAGAAAACCAGATGGAAACAGGAGATGCTGGTAAATAAAATACTTTTAATTAAATAATAAAATTAATCGCAAAAATAAATGCAAAGCACAATCCGGAATCGTAGTCAAAAATACAAGCCAGGGATGAAAGCCAAAAGAGGTAGTCAGACAAGCCGAGTAGGAGCACAGGAAGCAGCATTGTTAGGAACGAAAGCCAGGATCAGAAACCAGATGAATCAGTCAGCCAGGCCAGGGTCATATACCAGAACAATAGCAGGAATACGCAGGGAAGTCATAGACCACGCAAGGGCAAAAAGATACTGAATCTTAGCAGCTAAATAGCCAGAGCACAGCAAGAAAGGGCTGGCTAATTGACAGGTAACTGTAGTAAGTGAGATTGACACACAGTAGTAACCTATCAGAGTAAGCCTGAGACAGGGAAGTAAGGTTGCTCGTTAGTGATCAGCTGAGGTGTATACCTCTATTGCTGAGCAAAAAGCAATAGTGGAGCGGGGGAAGGGTTATAGCCCTGGCAAAGTGGAAGCTTCATCATCCATATTAGTGCTATTGTTGATCCCATTTCCTTTCAACTGCCTAATCACCCTGCTGCTTAAACATCTCTGCAGCAGCAGTAAGAACAGCAGTTGCAAATTCTGCAATTGGATTCAGACACTTGACAATGGCTAGGGGCCACTGGCAAACATGACCTGCTGGCACTAGGCCGGCAGGGCATTTTTATTTATTTCTTAGGGCTTGTGCTTGGAAAATAAATAAATGAAAAAAAACATAGTCCTACAAAAAAACCAAGAATTTTTGGGGGGTTTGTTTCTAACAAGCCTAAGTGCTACAAATCAATGTTTCCTCAGTGCTTGAGCCTCTAACAACAAATCTAACAAATCATCCTCTACAAAATACCCAAGTATCGGTCCACCCCAGTGGCAGATTATGTCAGGGGGTTCTTGTCTCTATCACTTTACATACAAATTTCTTATTTTATTTTTTAACTAGCTGAAGAGCCCGTTACACGGACCACAGTTCCACTGCCAGCCGGTCGCGGGGCAGTCATGCACAGTAGAGAATGCCCACGCCGAGGCTGATACAGTGCCAGCCAGTCGCAGTACAGTCATGCTCAGTAGAGACTGCCTGTGCCGTGGCTAATACAGAGCTGGACGCTCCTTCGAAGCGCCCCGCTCTGTATCAGCATCGTCACTGGCAGTCTCTATACGCATGGCTGCAGCATGCGCAGCAGTCTCTACTGCGCATGTCTGCGTCTTTACACACGTTTTAGCAAATTATTATATAGGATAGCTGTACCCCCCCAATACCAGTCACAACCCCCCCCCAAAACAAATTCACTGTTCAACTGATTCATTCATTCACCAACACAGGCACCCTCCTCAGACCCCTTTTATACCATGTGTTTAGGATTTATTTTGTATTATCTGCCCCCCAATCCCCGTAAACAAAGCTCATTTCGCCCATCCCTATTTTTAACATAAACGTCAATGTGTTTATGTTGTATGTCCTTAAAGAAGACTGTTGTGTCCTTTCCCCTTTTTACTAATTTGTCACCCATAGTGCACAGTGAAATTGCTGATGATTCACTATGCCTGACAAAAGGGGAAAATATTCTCACACCCACGATTTCATAGGTGGAGAAGAATGGCCTTCTTCTACAGGAACCCCTTCTCTTGCTGGGGCAGGTGATGCTCTTGCTGCCTCAGCATCAGCGCTAGAACTTGGGCCAGGACTAGGTGGCAAGTGGAACCTGTCCTAGTTCCATTTTGGGGGGTATATCACTTTGGGATGTGGATTGGATATATACTTTTTATGTACAGTATATGGGACGTAAGGAGGGTCTCATTTTACATATGTTAGTCTCATTTTAAAGTGATAGTAATACTTGAAACTACATAGAGTTAATTCAATAGATATTTAAAAAATAAATTAACTGTACCGTTTCCGATCTCCCATACCTTTATGGTTTGGGAGATATAAGTCTGCAAAGTTCCGCCTTCCCTCCCCTTGTGCTGATGTCAGCTTTCTAACTTAGAGACGGAGATTGCAGTCCATAGACTGTCCTGCGGCTCTTCAGCAGAGCCGTGATTGCGGTAGTTACAAAGAAATACTTCATTTGAACAGTCTACAATGTGTGCCTGGTTTGCAAGCACAAGTTGTAGATCATTCAAATGAAGTGTTTATTTGTAACTACCCTGATCATGGCTCTGCTGAAGAGCCGCAGGATGGTCTATTAAATCTATGTAATTTCAAGTATTACTATAACTTTAAGTATGTGGAGGAAAGCTGAGGAGCTAATGTTGGGTATGGGGTATGGATAGGGATCTCATTTTTTAAGCATGTTGGGTGGAAGGAGAATCAGGGAATCTCATTTTAGATATGGGCGTGTATAAGTCTAATTTTGGTCTGTAGAGTGTGTGGAGAGAGACTAATAGAACATAGGCGGATGTTAGAGCTTTCGTACGATAAATGTTTTTTTGTTGCTGAAATTCACACATTTAAAGGGATAGTAATACTTGCAAATTACTAATCCCCATATTGTAGCTTTGTTAAAAAGAAACTTATTGCCCCCAGTGTTATGATCTGAGAGATGATAGCACTCAAAGTTACTCCCTCCCTCCCCTCCCTGAATGCTGACTGCAGGGATATCCGGTATTACTTGCATCAGGCGACTCTGCAGCATTGCCGATATCGCATTTATAAAAAAAGAAATCTTTCACTAAAACGGTCTTCTACGTGTGCTTGCAAACCAAGCACGCGTAGAAGACCGTTTCAGTGAAAGAATTATTTTTTATAAACGCGATCTTGGCTCAGCTGCAGAGCCACCCAATGCACATAAGACTGTTGTATGACAGCTTCCCCTGCAGTCAGAGTTCAGCGCTCAGTCAGGGAAGGGGGAGGAAGGAGGGAACTTTGAGCGCTATCATCTCTCAAACCATAAGGGTTTGAGAGATGACACTGGGGGCAATAAGTTTCTTTTTAACAAAGCTACAATATGAGGATTAGTAATTTGTAAGTATTACTATCCCTTTAAGAATGAGTTGCTAATTTGCCTGTATGCATTTTACTTGTTACTACTTTAACACCTTAATGACCAGAAGGTCGGGCAGTGCATTGCTTGCCTATCTGGTCCATACAGGGTTAAAGAGGGCATATTAACTTTCCAAATCCATATAGAAAGGATTTTCATGATTATCCCAACTCATTGATTAATCACTGTTTCTTCTAATATTTTGTTTATACATTAAAGGGATAGTAATGTTTCATAATAAAAGCAGATCTAATTAATCATCATAGTATTTGGACTTTGGAGAGTGTTATTTCAATTCTGTCAGAGTTGTAGTTCAAGAGTAATTCAATGACAAAGTATCCCCCTCCCGCCCCTTTTACTGATGTAACACTGCTCAGCCAGATCAGAAGGGAGGTGCCCAGGTAGTCTGCAGAGAGGGACAATCTTCAATTAAGATACGGGAAAAAACTTAAAAACTTGTCAAGGGGGGCAGGGCTTTCATTGTTCTCATAGGAAGAAGATTGTCCCCTGCTGTTATCTGTCTGGTCTATGGACTGCATTCCACATCTGAGAAAAGATGGCTTACACTAGGTAAAAGGGTCGGGAGGGGATATTTGTGAATAGCTCTCAAACCATAAAGGTTTGAGAGATAAGACTTATATCGTTCTTCATGTTTTTTTAATGCCTACAAAATAAAATAAAGATAAAACGAAGTATTACTATCCCTTTAAACATTGTATTTAACTGTTTGATTTTGACCAGTCTCATTTTGATATCAACAGAGCTATTTAATTTTCATAAATAATAATAAGCAGTGTACTGTACAGTCAAAAAGCATATCAAATGTGCAAATAATAGAAATATCCCTGTATGATAAAATATACACTTTGGGTAACCCTTTAAAAACAAGAATGATATGCACTGCATTTCTTCCAGATGTGTCACTCAACCCTCTGGTCCCTAAAGGACTAAGGAAGTATTAAACTTGTAAACTGACATAATACCCCTGAGATGCCCTAAGCCTGCCACTTAAGAGTGACTGATAAGTTTCATTTTATTTTTAATTATCATGATATAACATGGATGTGGGCGTAGTTTTGTTGGGGGGAGGCAGTATACATTCAAATTATTAGCACAAATCAACATGGTTTTATTAAGAATAGATCATGCCAAACTAATCATTTCAGCTTCTATGAGGAAGTAAGCAGCAACCTTGACAATGGCAAGGCAGTAGATGTAGTATATCTAGACTTTGCAAAGGCATCTGATACAGTGCCACACAGAAGGCTGGTGTATAAAATAAGGAAATTGGGGCTAGGAGATAACCTTTGCAACTGGATACAAAAGTGGTTGAAGGATAGGGAACAGTGTGTGGTTGTAAATGGAAAATTCTCCAATACAGTTAAATTGGAGAGTGGAGTACCTCAGGGTTCAGTATTAGGTCCACTGCTTTTTAACATGTTTATAAATGACCTGGAAATAGATATAGAAAGCAAAATATCAATATTTGCAGATGATACTAAGTTATGCAAGGTCATTAATTCAGAACAGGATATTTTCTCTCTACAGAGGGACTTACATTCAATGTCAGATTGGGCAAACATATGGAATATGAAGTTTAATTTGGGAAAGTGTAAAGTCATGCATTTGGGAACAAACAATCCCAAGGCTACTTATGAACTTAATGGAATCATTTTAGGGGACTCATTGCTAGAGAAAGACCTGGGTATCCTTGTCAACTACAAACTTGGAAACAGTGACCAGTGTCAAACAGCAGTAGCAAAGGCAAACAAAATCCTGTCTTTCATAAAAAGAGGTATCGAAGCAAGAGTGGATAACATTATTTGCCATTATACAAAACATTTGTAAGACTTCACCTTAAGTATGCAGTGCAATTTTGGGCACCGGTTCTGAAAAAAGATATACTAGAACTAGAGAGGTTACAGCGAAGAGCAACAAAATTAATTAAGGGAATGGAGGACTTGACATATGAGGAACGACTAGACAAACTTGGTTTATTTACTCTAGAGAAAAGACGACTAAGAGGAGACCTTATTGCATTGTACAAGTATATGAGAGGTCAATACAAGGATCTCTGTGGTGAGCAATTTATTCCAAGGCCTGATCAGGTGACCAGGGGACACCCCTTGAGATTAGAGTAAAGGAGGTTTAAACTTCAGCAGAGGAAGGGGCTTTTTATGGTTTTTTTAAGGTCAGTTGTGGAATTCATTGCCCAAGGAGGTGGTTATGGCAGATACAATGGATACATTTAAGAGAAGATTAGATGTATTTCTTTCAAAATGGAACATACAGAGTTATACTGTTTATCAGTAGGAAGATCAGACAGGTCTTATAAAGACTAACTTAATTGGTAGCAGGAAAGCTATAAAATTCTCAGTTACTGGGGTATGATGAGAAGGTTGAACTTGATGGACTTGTGTCTTTATTCAACCTAATTTACTATGTTACATTCAAAGGGTTAAAAGCTTCACTTATAACAAAGGGAACTTGCGGAATTTGTATTTGTCCCCTAGGGTACAAAGTCCAGGTTGTTGTTCAGTTAATCTGCAATGTACATTTTATATTGTAATTGCAATTACAATTTACACGATTTCATGGTATTCAAATGCTCTATACTCACAATGTACAGTTTGCATGATTTCTGGAATCTGGATGCACTGCTGTAACTCCCCTTCTTCTCACTACACACTCTGCAACTTTCAACCGTCCCTGTTATCCATTTCTCGAACAATACTACCCCATTCATCTGTCCACTTTCACTCAACTCCCCCCTTATCTCATACCTATCCTTTACCAAATATATAGAAACTAGTTGAACAGCCCGTTACACAGGCCACAGTGCCACTGCCACCTGGTCGCGGGGCAGTCACGCGCAGTAAAGACTGCCTGCACCACGGCTGATACAGAGCTGGAAGCTCCTACGGAGCGCCCAGCTCTGTATCAGCCACGGCGCGGGCAGTGTCTACTGCGCATGTCGTGGCGTTACACACAATTTAGCAAATTATTATATAGGATGTTAAATAATAGTTTGTTTGGCGCTCACCAGTGAGTTCCCCCTCTTTGTTTTGAAAAATCCCTTTGAAATAAGATTTGAAAGGGGTTATGGAAGAGTATACAACCAATTCTTTAACCCCTTAAGGACCGGCGGCAGAGCGGACGGCAGTTAAAGACCACAAACAGAACGGTGTGTAGCAGCATGGGGAGCCCTGAATTCCTCCACAGTAACCCAGTCCTGCAGATCATTCCTCCCTCCTCACCCAGCCCTGCAGATCATTCCTCACCCAACCCCGCAGAGCATTCCTCCACTCTCACCCAGCCCTGCAAAGCATTCCTCCATCCTCACCCAGTCCTGCAGACCATTCCTCCACCCTCAACCAGCCCCGCAGAGCGTTCCTACACATTCATCCAGCGCTGCAGAGTATTCCTCCATCCTCACCCAGACCTGCAGAGCATTCCTCCACCACTTCCCAACCCTGCAGAGCTTTCCACTATTCTCACCCAGCCCTGCAGAGCATTCCTCCACTCTCACCCAGCCCTGCAAAGCATTCCTCCATCCTCACCCAGTCCTGCAGACCATTCCACCACCCTCACCCAGCCCTGCAGACCATTCCTCCACCCTCACCCAGCCCCGCAGAGCATTCCTCCACATTCATCCAGCGCTGCAGAGTATTCCTCCATCCTCACCCAGTCCTGCAGAGCATTCCTCCACCATTTCCCAACCCTGCAGAGCATTCCACTATTCTCACCCAGCCCTGCAGAGCATTCCTCCACTCTCACCCAGCCCTGCAAAGCATTTCTCCATCCTCACCCAGTCCTGCAGACCATTCCACCACCCTCACCCAGCCCTGCAAACCATTCCTCCACCCTCACCCAGCCCCGCAGAGCATTCCTCCACATTCATCCAGCGCTGCAGAGTATTCCTCCATCCTCACCCAGTCCTGCAGAGCATTTCTCCACCATTTCCCAACCCTGCAGAGCATTCCACTATTCTAACCCAGCTCTGCAGAGCATTCCTTCACCCTCACCCAACTCCACTGAGCATTCCTCCACCCTTATCCAGCTCCACAGAGCATTCCTCCACCCTCACCCAGCCCTGCAAAGCATTCCTCCACCCTCACCCAGGTCCACAGAGCATTCCTACACCCTCACCAGGCTCCAGAGAGCATTCATCCACCCTCACCTAGCCCTGCAGAGCATTCCTCCATCCTTAACCAGCTCTGCAGAGCATTCCTCCACACTCAACCAACCTTGCAGAGCATTTCTTCACCCTCACCCAGGTCTGCTGAACATTCCTCCAACCTTATCCAGCTCCGCAGATCATTCCTCCACACTCACCTAGCTCCGTAGAGCTTTCCTCCACCCTCACCCAGCCCTGCAAAGCATTCCTTCACCCTCACCCAGCTCTGCAGAGCATTCCTACACCCTCACCAGGCTCCAGAGAGCATTCCTCCACCCTCACCTAGCCCTGCAGAGCATTCCTCCACCCTCAACCAGCTCTGCAGAGCATTCCTCCACCCTCAACCAGCCCTGCAGAGCATTCCTCCACACTCACCCATTCTCACAGAGCATTCCTCCACACTCACCCAGCCCCGCAGACTATTCCTCCACCTTCACCCAGCCCTGCAGGTCATTCCTCCACATTCACTTAGCCCTGCAGAATATTCAACCACCATCACACAGCCCTGCAGAGCATTCCTCCACCCTGACCCAGTTCCACAGAGCATTCCTCCACCCTCACCCAGCCCCCCAGAGCCTTCCTCAACACTCACCCAGCCCTGCAGATCATTTCTCCACCCTCACCCAGCCCCACAGAGCATTCCTCCACCCGCACCCAGCCCTGCAGAGCATTCCTCCACTCTCACCCAGTTCTGCAGAGCATTCCACTATTCTCACCCAACCCTGCAGATCATTCCTCCACCCTCACCCAGCTCCACAGAGCATTCCTTCACCCTCACCCAGCCCCGCAGAGCATTCCTCCATCCTCACCCAGATCAACAGAGTATTCCTCCACCCTCCCCCAGCCCTGCAGATCATTCCTCCACCCTAACCCAGCTCCACAGAGTATTCCTCCACCCTCACCATGCCCTACAGATTGTTCCTCCACCCTCATCCAGATCCACAGAGCATTCCTCCACCCTCACCCAGCTCCACAGAGTATTCCTCCACCCTTACCCAGCTCCACATTGTATTCCTCCACCCGCACCCAGCCCTGCAGAGCATTCCTCCACTCTCACCCAGTTCTGCAGAGCATTCCACTATTCTCACCCAACCCTGCAGATCATTCCTCCACCCTCACCCAGCTCCACAGAGCATTCCTTCACCCTCACCCAGCCCCGCAGAGCATTCCTCCATCCTCACCCAGATCAACAGAGTATTCCTCCACCCTCCCCCAGCCCTGCAGATCATTCCTCCATCCTAACCCAGCTCCACAGAGTATTCCTCCACCCTCACCATGCCCTACAGATTGTTCCTCCACCCTCATCCAGATCCACAGAGCATTCCTCCACCCTCACCCAGCTCCACAGAGTATTCCTCCACCCTTACCCAGCTACACATTGTATTCCTCCACCCTCACCCAGCCCTGCAGATCATTCCTCCACCCTCACCCAGCTCCACAGAGCATTCATCCACCCTCACCCAGCGCTGTAGAGCGGCCGGCAGTTAAGGACCACAGGGCTTTTTTTTTTTTCCTTTTCAGGAATCGATTCAGGGCTCCCCGAACGGTGTGCAGCCGCATCCCTGAATTCCAAAACGTGCCAGGACCATCATAGGTCCTTATGGCAAGTTCTCCCATGACGGTCCTCACACGTCATGGGTCCTTAAGGGGTTAAAATAAGTGCCAAGGTCTTAGCCTGTGAATGATGGGAGGAGGTATAGGTGCAGGGAGGTAAGGAGAGAGGTAACAATTGGGAGGATATATTGTGGGTTGGAGGGGAAAGTAGATCAGGGAGGAAAAGTAAAGTTGTTGTAAAGTAAAGGTGAAGTTCTGCAGTAGTACACATGCAGTAGTGCGCAGTATGTTTGTCCGATGCAGTCATGTGCAGTACAGACTGCCCGAATGCACCTCCCAGCATTCTGTGCACCTCCCAGTATAGTAACATAGTAGATAAGGCTGAAAAAAGACATGCGCCCATCAAGTCCAGCCCATGCCAAAAACACCCCTGTTGATCCAGAGGAAGGCAAAAAAAAGCCCTCTGGAGCCATTTCCAATCTAGTCCTAAGTGTGTGTGTGGGAGGAATTATTCCTTCCTGACTCCAATTGGTAGTCAAATAGTTCCCCGGATCAATATCCTATTTGCTTTGAAGACATCTGTCATAATTGTCAATATTGTTCTGTGCTAAATAGGCATCCATTGCTTTTTGAATGCAGTTGCATTATCTGCAAGCACAACATCCCGAGGCAAAGAATTCCATAGCCTTACCACCCTTACTGTAAAGAATCCCTGCATTTGTTTTAGTTGAAAGTGCCTTTCCTCAAGTCTTAATGGATGACCTCTTGTTCTTAGCTCAGTTCTTTGCATAAATAATTCATTGGATAGTTTTTTGTATTGACCTTGAACGTATTTGTAAATGGTAATCATATCACCCCTTAGACGTCTCTTCTCTAATGTAAACTAACCCAGTTTGGCTAGTCTCTCTTTGTAACTCAGATCCTCGATTCCCTTTATCAGTTTTGTTGCACGTCTCTGCACCTTTTCCTGTTCAGTAATGTCTTTTCTTAGAACAGGCCAAAATTGCGGTCCATATTCTAGATGAGTCCTAACCAAGGATTTATACAGAGGTAGGATAATATTAGCATCCCTTGCTTCTATTGTCTATCATTACTCCTAAATTTTTCTCTAATGAAGATTTCCCAAGTTGTCTGCCATTTAGAATATATGTAGCAAGTTTGTTTCTACAGCCCAAATGCATAACCTTACATTTATCTACATTAAATGACATCTGTCACTTTCCTGCCCATTCACTTAGTTTATCTAAATCCTTCTGTAGGAAAAAAAACACCCAACTCTGTATGTATGTCCTTACATAGTTTAGTGTAATCAGCATAGATTGAGATGCTACTTTCAATTCCCACTTCTAGATCATTAATAAACAATTTAAAAAGCATTGGTCCCAGGACTGAACCCTGCTGCACCCCACTTATAACCTTAGACCAGTTTGAAAAAGTTCCATTTACAACAACTCTCTGCCATCTATCATTTAACCAGTTCTCAATCCATGTACAGATAACACCGCCAAACCGAAGCCTTTTAATTTATGCAGTAACCTGTTGTGAGGCACTGTTTCAAAGGCTTTTGCAAAATCCAAGTATTCTACATCAACAGCAATTCCCCTGTCCAAATTACTACTCACTCTTTCATAAAATGCAAGTAAATTAGTCTGACATGATCTGTTCTTCATGAAATCATGCTGATTCCTAATAATGACATTGTTTATCTTCACATAGTTCTGAATACTGTCAGTTATTGTTAATAACCCTTCTAGTATCTTACCCACTATGGAAGTCAAGCTTACAGGTCTATAATTTCCTGGTTTGGATCTTGCTCCCTTTTTAAACAAAGGAAACTATATCAGCTTTCCTCCAATCACAGGGAACTATGCCTGATGAAAGTGAATCAATAAATATTAAGTATAATGGTTTTGCTATTACTGAACTAAGTTCCTTAAGTACCCTTGGGTGTATACCGTCCGGTCCAGGTGCTTTATTCACTATTACCCTTTCCAGTCTCTTTTGGACCTTGTCCTCGGTAAGCCATGTAGATGTTGGAGGAAATTCCGTGGTTTTGTCTGTTTGCCCATAGCTTGTCATTGCTGCTTCCTTTGTATATACTGAAGCAAAGAACATATTTAGGGTGTCAACCATAGCTTTATCCTCACTAATCAATTCACCTGTCTCAGTCCTAAGAGGACCAATATCAACCTTAACTTTTTGTTATTAATATACTTGTAGAATTGTTTAGGGTTTTTCTTGCTCTCATTTGCAATGTTTCTCTCATTTTCTATTTTAGCTAGCTTAATTGCTTGTTTGCAGATTTTATTACATTCTTTACATTTTTTAAATGATGCATCTGACCCGTTTGACTTAAACACTTTAAAAGCCTGCTTTTTATTTCTCATCCCCCTGATAACCACAATATTAAGCCACATTAGTTTCACTTTACTTCTCTTGTGCTTATTCCCCAATGGTATGTATTGACGTGTATATTTGCCCAAGAGCATTTTAAATACATTCCATGATTCTTGTGCATTTTTATCTTTGAAAATTACATCCCACTGGATATCCTTTAATACTTCTTTTAACTGTAATATTAGCCTTTTTGAAATTTAATGTTCTGGTTAAACCCTTGCTATTGGGTTTCTCATAATAAACTTCAAAGGATACCATATTGTGGTCACTGCTGCACAAATGTTCCCTTACTTGCACATTGTTTATCATGTCAGAATCATTGAGAGCACTAGGTCAAGCAAGGCCTCTTTTCTAGTTGGCTCCTCTACTAGTTGGGACATAAAATTATAATTTATCATACTTAAAAAATGATTTGCCTTTCTTGTGCCGGAAGTAATATTGCTCCAGTCATGTTCAGGATAGTTGAAATCTCCCATTATAATTACCATTGCTGACCTAGCAGCCTTTTCTATTTGCAGTAAAAGTTGGGCCTCCTCCAACTCCCCAACATTAGGTGGCTTGTAGCAAATCCCCACCAATCTTTTTATTATGTGTGCCCCCAGTGTTTATTTCAACCCACAAGGCCTCTACCTTTTCATTAGACCCTTCATTTATATCTTCCCTTAAACTAGGATTTAAGGCCCATTTTACATATAGGCATACCCCTCCTCCCCTTTTATTAACCCTGTCCCTCCTAAAAAGTGAATAACCCTCTAGATTGACTGCCAAGTCATATGTATCATCTAACCAGGTTTCAGACACTCCAATCAGATCATACTGCTCATGTACTGCAATCATTTCTAGTTCCCCCATCTTACCAGCCAGACTGTGAGCATTTGCATGCATACATTTTATCTTTTTCCCATTCCTAAAGATTTTGTTCTTTGTCAAATGTATTTGTCTTTTATCAGGCTGTAACAATAGCAACTCCCTATTAGATGAACTAGCCCATTCCCCCTCTCCACCTATACTTCCCAGCATTCCTACACCTCCCAATATTCCTACACCTCCCAGCATTCCCACACCTCCCAGTATTCCTACACCTCCCATCACTCCTGCACCTCCCAGTATTCCTACACGTCCCAGTATTCCTATATCTCCCAGCACTCCTACGATTCCCACCATTCCTACACCTCCCACCATTCCTACACCTCCCAGCATTCCTACAACTCCCAGCATTCTGTGCGTTCAGGCAGTCAGTACTGCGCATGACTGCATCAGACAAACATACATCTGACATTTTATATTATTTGATGATTCTTCATGTACGTTTTAAATGTTATTTTACTTTGTATTATGATCTCATGTCTACTTTACTGTTTATATTTTTAATTCTTTATTTTGAGAAAAAAAATGTTTTTCTATTAACATAAAGTACATTAACATATACCACATAATATATTAACACTCCTTGGCCCGTGTACATGGGATTTTACACTAGTTCTCTATAAACAGCTACACAGTTAGGGAAACTATTAATTTCTAGTATGTAATGAAGTTGTGTTGTGTGGTATGACCCAAAAGTGTTACAGTAATAGTTCAATACTCAATTAATTACACATACCTAGTCTGTATATGGACTCATATACTAATGTAAATTATGATTCAAAAGAAACACATGATCAATGTCAGCAGATGAAATGTGACTCAGATAATGGATGGAATGATAATTAGATGAGAATAAATTAATGCTGTAAATATAGAGGGTTATTCCCCGTTTAGGAGAGACAGGATTAATAGAAAAGGGGGAGGTGTGTGCTTATATTTGAAGCCAGAGCTAAATCCAATTTTGAGGTGTGATATTAGTGAGGAAACTGGCCAAAATGTGGAGTCCTGGGTAGAAATTGAAACTAAATGTGGTGTAAAAGGTAAAAAAAGGTGTTGGTGGGTATATGCTACAAACCACCAAATATTGATGTTGAGGCCCAACTGCTATTGCAAATGTGGAAAGCTGTCCAGCTTGGGCATACTGTAATTATGGGAGATTTTAACTATCCAGATATCAACTGGAAAAATGAGACCCATCACAGTGCTAAGGGAAGCAGATTTGTGAGCATGCTTCGGGAAAGCTACATGTCACAAATGGTGGAAGTGCCAACAAGAAATAACAATGTATTGGACCTAGTGATCACTAATAACACAGAAATGGTATCCAATATTAAGGTAAGAAAACATTTGGGAAACAGAGGTCACAACATGGTTACAAATGCATGACTTTACACTTCCCCACATTAAACTTCATATTCCATATGTTTGCCCAATCTGACATTGTATGTAAGTCCCTCTGTAGAGAGAAAATATCCTGTTCTGAATTAATGACCTTGCATAATTTAGTATCATCTGCAAATATTGATATTTTGCTTTCTATATCTATTTCCATGTTAAACATGGAAAAAAGCAGCGGGCCTTATACTGAACCCTGAGGTACTCCACTCTCCACTTTAACTGTGTTGGAGAATTTTCCATTTACAACCACACACTGTTCCCTATCCTTCAACCAGTTTTGTATCCAATTGAAAAGGTTATCTCCTAGCCCCACTTTCCTTATTTTATACACCAGCCTTCTGTGTGGCACTGTATCAAATGCCTTTGCAAAGTCTAGATTTACTACATCTACTGCCTTGCCATTGTCAAGTTGCTGATTACTTCCTCATAGAAGCTGAAAAGATTAGTTTGGCATGATCTATTCTTCATAAAACCATGTTGATTCGTGTTAATGATTTTATTTTTTGTGTTGTAATCATGAATATAGTCCCTTATTATCCCTTCTAGCAGTTTTCCCACTACAGAGGTCAAACTCACGGGTCTATAATTCCCAGGTTCTGTTTTAGTTCCCTTCTTAAATAGAGGCACTATGTTAGCTCTTCACCAGTCCTGTGGCACTGAGTGTTTGGTAATAGAATCTTTAAAGAGTAAATATAGGGGTTTTGCCAACACTGGATGTATACCATCAGGACCCGGTGCTTTGTCGGTCTTAATTTTGTTCAGTTTTCCCATGACATCTGCTTGAGTTAACCCAATATCTGTTAATTGTATTGTTTTATTTGTTACTTGCAGAGGCTCTTCTACCATTCCTTGCTCCCTTGTATATACTGATGTAAAGAAAGTGTTTAAAACATCGGCCTTTTCCTTATCCTCACTAACCAACTCACCCATCTCATTTTTGAATGGTCCAATGCACTCCCTCTTAAATTTTTTGCTATTTATATATTTGAAAAACTTTTCTGGATTAGTCTTGCTTTCCATTGCATTTCGAGTTTCATTATCTATTTTTGCTACCCTAATTGCCTTTTTGTAATCTTTGTTGCACTCCCTGTATTTTAAGAAGGATTGTTCAGTTCCTTCAGACTTAAAGGGATAGTAATGTTTCATAATAAAAGCAGCTCTAATTAATCATCATAATATTTGGACTTTGGAGAGTGTTATTTCAATTCTGTCAGAGTTGTAGTTCCAGAGTAATTCAATGACAAAGTGTCCCCCTCCTGCCCCTTTTACTGATGTCACACTGTTCCGCCAGGGCAGAAGGGAGGTGCCCAGATAGACTGCAGAGAGGGACAATCTTCAATTAAGATAAGGGAGAAACCTGAAAAGCTTGTCAAGGGGGGCAGGGATTTCATTGTTTTCATATGAATAAGAGTGTCCCCTTCTGTTATCTGTCTGGTCTATAGACTGCATTCCACATCTGAGAAGAGATTGCTTACACTAGGTAAAAGGGGCGGGAGGGGGAAACTTTGCTTGTGAATATCTCATAAACCATAAAGGTTTGAGAGATAAGACTTATATCATTCTTTGTGTTTTTTTAATGCCTACAAAATAAAATAAAGTTAAAACAAAATATTACTATCCCTTTAAATAATTTGAATGCTTTTTTTTCCTTGCCATTTCCTTCTTTACATGTGCAGTTAACCACATTGGCTGTGACTTACTTCTTTTGCATGTGTTCCCCATTGGTATATACTGTTGGGTACATTTCTGCAACCTAAATTTGAATTCTGACCATTTTTCCTCAATGTTTTTGCCTTTAAATAAAATATCCCAGTCTATGTGTTGCATTGAAGCCCATAACAATTTGAAGTTAGCTTTTTTAAAATTAAGAGTTTTGGTTGAACCTATACAGTTTTGCTTTGCCAGACTAATCTCAAATGTAACAATGTTGTGATCACTGTTTCCCAAATGTTTGTTCTCTTACCTTAAAATTGGATACCATTGCTGTGTTATTAGTTATCACTAGGTCCATAGACTGGTATACATTATTTAAAGGCTAAAATACTGAGGAAAAATGGTCAGAATTAAAATTTATGTTGCAAAATTGTACCCAACAGTATATACCATTGGGGAACAAATGCAAAAGAAGTAAGTCACAGCCAATGTAGTTAACTGAACATGTAAAGAAGGAAATGACAAGGGAAAAAAAAGCATTCAAACTATTTAAGTCTGAAGGAACTGAACGTTCTTTCTTAAAATACAGGGAGTACAAAGATTTCAAAAACACAATTAGGGTAACAAAAATAGATAATGAACCTCAAATTGCAAGGGAAAGCAAAACTAATCTAAAAAGTTTTTCAAATATACAAACAGCAAGAAACTTAAGAGGGAGTGTATTTATCACGGTTGTCCCGTGGACTGCTGGCACCCCTATCCTGTTCCTGTACTTATCTTGGTCCCCTCGGCAGGTGGCCAGTGGCGTGCCGGCTACTTCCGCATTCCTGCTACCTCTTGGAGTTGTGCATGTGTCTGCGCTCTGCTTTTGTAGCCTCCTGTGCTATTGGCTCTTACTTGTCCCACCTTCCAGACAGACTACTTAAGTGGCTTGAACGCTGGGCTTAGTAGCCCTTTCATGGTTTATCAGTGTGTTAGCTTCCTGTGCCTGCTCTCTGTTGTGACCCTCGCTTTACCTTGGGGACCATGACAGTATTGGACCTTTCAAAAATGAGGTGCGTGAGTTGATTAGAGAGAATATGGAAAAGGTCAATATTTTAAACACTTTCTTTGCATCAGTATATACAAGGGAAAAAGGAATGTTAGAAAAGCCTCAACAAGTAACAAATAAAACAATACAATTATTAGATATTGGGTTAACTCAAGAAGATGTCATGGGAAGAATGAACAAAATTAAGACTGGAAAAAGCACCGGGTCCTGATGGTAAAAATCCAAGGTTTTACGCTTTAAAGATTCTCTCACAACAGGCTCAGTGCCACAAGATTGTTGAAGAGTCAATGTAGTACATCTATTTAAGAAGGAAACAGAACCTGGGAATTATAGACCTGTGAGTTTGACCTCTGTAGTGGGAAAACTGCTAGAAGCGATAATAGGGGACTATATTCAGGATTAAAACACAAAAAATAAGCTTATTAGCAGGAATCAACATGGTTTTATGAGGAATAGATCATCCCAAACTAATCTTTTCAGCTTCTATGAGAAAGTAAGCAGCAACCGAGATAATGGTAAGGCAGTTGATGTAGAATATCTAGATTTTGCAAAAGCATTTGATACAGTGCCACGCAGAAAGCTGGGGTATAAAATAAGGAAATTGGGGCTAGGAGATAACCTTTGCAATTGGATACAGAACTGGTTGAGGGATAGGGAACAGTGTATAGTTGTAAATGGACAATTCTCCAATACAATTAAAGTGGGGAGTGGAGTACCTCAGGGTTCAGCATTAGGTCCACTGCTTTTTAACAATGAGCTGGAAATAGATATAGAAAGCAAAATATCAATATTTGCAGATGACACTAAATTATGCAGGGTAATTAATTCAGAACAGGATATTCACTCTCTACAGAGGGATTTACATAAAATGGCAGATTGGGCAAACAAATGGAATATGAAGTTTAATGTGGGTAAGTGTGAAGTCATGCATTTGGGAGGAAATAATCCCAAGGCTACTTATGAACTTAATGGAAACATTTTAGGGGACTCATTGCTAGAGAAAGACCTGGGTATCCTTGTCAACTACAAACTTGGAAATAGTGACCAGTGTCAAACAGCAGTAGCAAAGGCAAACAAAATCCTGTCTTGCATAAAAAGAGGTATCGAAGTAAGAGTGGATAACATTATTTTGCCATTATACAAAACATTTGTAAGACCTCACCTTGAGTATGCAGTGCAGTTTTCGGCACCAGTTCTGAAAAAGGATATACTAGGACTGGGGGGGGTACAGTGAAGAGCAACAAAATTAATTAAGGGAATGGAGGACTTGATGTATGAGGAACGACTAGACAAACTTAGTTTATTTACTCTAGAGAAAAGACGACCAAGAGGAGACCTTATCACATCGTACAAGTATATGAGAGGTCAATACAAGGATCTCTGCGGTGAGCTATTCATTCCATGGCCTGATCAGGTGACCTAAAGACACCCCTTGAGATTAGAGGAAAGGAGGTTTAGACTTCAGCAGAGGAAGGGGCTTTTTACAGTGAGGTCTGTTAAATTGTGGAATTCCTTGCCCATGGAGGTGGTTATGGCAGATACAATGGATACAGTTAAAAGAAGATTAGATACATTTCTTTCAAAAGGGAACATACTGGGTTATACTGTATGTTAGTAGGCAGATCAGGAGGGTCTGATAAAATTGGCAGCAGGAAAGCTATATAACTCTCAGTCACTGGGGTATGACGCAAAGGTTGAAACTGATGGACTTGTGTCTTTATTCAACCTAATTTACTATGTTATTATGTAATGGATGAAGGATGTATCAATAGATGGTTAATGGATGTTCAGTCTGTTGATAAACTTCTATGTATCTTTTTGAGCAGCTCTAGTAGAAAACCAGGATCCACAGGTATAGAAAAAATTTCAGTAGAATAAGAACTAAAGCTCTCAAGAAAATAAGCTAAAAAGAAACGAAAGAAATAATCCCTAAGTTTAGTATTCACTATAAAAGATAAGTCAAATATCAAGTGAATAATAAATAAGTACAGTATTTATTTGTTATATAAAAAAATAACTAGTTCTATTCATGTTTAAAGTGGACGAACAATAATACTGTGATAAGGAGAGATGTTCCTTTAAAAAAAATAAATAAATAAATAAAAAATGTGATATAAGTTTAAAATGTAGGCTAATATGTTAATAGTATGCTAATAAGCTCCAGTGTGCAGCATTGCTTAGAATCAGCACCGCCAAAGCTTGACACATAATGGCACGATGATCATAAATGGTTACTGAGGTATGAGGCGAAAGTTGAACTTGATGGACTTGTGTCTTTTTTCAACCTAATTTACTATGTTACTATGTTACTAATTACCAGAACGATGGATGTTAGTCATAAACATCTCATAAAAAACGTTCAAAAATGTGTCCCGCTTCCTCAGTGCCCCTTATGGTATTCTGCTTACTGTACGATTTCTTGACAGTGTACACACCAAGGTAATGTTTATTCTGAGTGTCACCACAAAGTTTCACTGTAGTTCCAAAGTCATTCACTCTCCAGCGTTTGGTCCGGTTCTTCTGAGTTTCTCTGGTGGGCTTTCACTCCTTGTGGTCTCCAACATATTTCAGAGCTCATACAAGGCTTCATCTTCAGTGAAAATAGTAATGGTAGTGTAATACATGGTTCATGTAGCACTTTATAAAAGTTGTGTTTGACTTGTAGTTCAAAAGTAAATCAGTATAAAGTATCCCCCTCTCGCCCTTTTTACCTCTTGGGTGTGCCTCCCCACAGATGTAGAATCTGGTCAAGCTTGACAGGACAGCTTACAGCGAAGGACATTGGGACAATCTTCTCGCTGTAAGCATAATTAAATCCTGCCCTCCTTCATCACTGAAGACTGTCCGTCGCTGCCTGCTGTCCGGACTGGCTGAGAAAGTGTATCCAAGAGGTAAAAGGGGTAGGAGAAGGGTTCTTTTAAAATTGATAGTTGAACTACAAGTCATACACAACTTATATACAGCCCTACCTTAACCTTAATCTAGGAGCATTAATTGGAGCTACATGTATTTCCATCAATTACTATCCCTTTAAACCCCTCTGTTACAGAGACCCAAGCAATGCATTGCAGAGCAAGTTACTTTGCAATATATTGCACTGCTTTTTGCTCCTGAAAGGGTTAATATTTTTTAAAATACCACTAACTGACTCTTAACCCCCACAATAAAAATTCCAAGCAATGCATTGCAGAACATTTTTCTTTCCAATACATTGTTCGCCATTATGTTTCTGAAGTGGTTAAATTTTTGAAAATAACAATCATTTATTTTTATACTCGTAGAGATACTTCCAAATTCTACTTTCACACCCTTGCCTCTCATCCCCTTCATACTTCTGATTTCAGTGGATTGCTTTCTGAGCTCTGTCTTCTAGTGTTGAGCGAGCATGCTCGGCCGATGCTCGGATCGGCTCGAGCATCGCTCTGCTCGGCACATGGCGGTACTCGTACGAGTACCGCATGTGCTCGCCCGCCATGTTCGGGTCTCCTCCCCGCACGTTTTGCGGCTGCTGCGCAGCCAATAAACGTGCAGGGAGGCTCTGACATCGGTGTAATGCCAGCAGCCATGTTGGCTGCTGGCATTACACTGATTGGCTGGCCAGAACCCGTGGTCGGGTGCTGTATAGCACCTGACCATCGAGTTCGGCTCAGTCTGAGCCAGGGAGAGCTGAGGATAGGAAGGGAAAGGCAGTGTAGGGAGGAAAAAAAAAAATTGTGAAAAAAAAGAACCAAAAGTCCTTTTTAGGACTGTTGTGTGTGGGGGCAGCAGGTTATTTTGTGTGGGGGGAAAAAAACAAAAAAAAAAAAAAAAAAAATATTCTGTTTAGTGTGAAAAGTTGCAGATTAGAGCACATTCTGTTTAGTGTGCACAGTTGCAGATTAGAGCACATTCTGTTTAGTGTGCAAAGTTGCAGATTAGAGCACATTCTGTTTAGTGTGCAAAGTTGCAGATTAGAGCACATTCTGTTTAGTGTGCAAAGTTGCAGATTAGAGCACATTCTGTTAAGTCTTCAAACTAAAATATCAAAGTCACATATTCCATTCAGTGTGCGTCGCCGCAGTTTAGCAGCACATTCTGTGTACTGTGCAGAGTTGCAGAATAGGAAGAAATACTGTTAAGTCTTCAAACTAAAATATCAAAGTCACATATTCCATTCAGTGTGCTTCGCCGCAGTTTAGCAGCCTATTCTGTGTACTGTGCAGAGTTGCAGAATAGGAAGAAATACTGTTAAGTCTTCAAACTAAAATATCAAAGTCACATATTCCATTCAGTGTGTTTCACCGCCGTTTAGCAGCCTATTCTGTGTACTCTGTACAGTTGCAGAATAATAAGAAATATTGTTAAGTTTTCAAACTCAAATATTAAAGTCACATATTCCATTCAGTGTGTTTCACCGCCGTTTAGCAGCCTATTCTGTGTACTCTGTACAGTTGCAGAATAATAAGAAATACTGTTAAGTTTTCAAACTCAAATATTAAAGTCACATATTCCATTCAGTGTGTTTCACCGCCGTTTAGCAGCCTATTCTGTGTACTCTGTACAGTTGCAGAATAATAAGAAATATTGTTAAGTTTTCAAACTCATATATTAAAGTCACATATTCCATTCAGTGTGTTTCACCGCCGTTTAGCAGCCTATTCTGTGTACTCTGTACAGTTGCAGAATAATAAGAAATACTGTTAAGTTTTCAAACTCAAATATTAAAGTCACATATTCCATTCAGTGTGTGTCACCGCCGTTTAGCAGCCTATTCTGTGTACTCTGTACAGTTGCAGAATAATAAGAAATACTGTTAAGTTTTCAAACTCAAATATTAAAGTCACATATTCCATTCAGTGTGTATCACCGCCGTTTAGCAGCCTATTCTGTGTACTCTGCAGAGTTGCAGAATAGTAAGAAATACTGTTAAGTTTTCAAACTCAAATATCAAAGTCACATATTCCATTCAGTGTGTTTCGCCGCAGTTTAGCAGCCTATTCTGTGTACTGTGCAGAGTTGCAGAATAATAAGAAATACTGTTAAGTTTTCAAACTCAAATATTAAAGTCACATATTCCATTCAGTGTGTTTCACCGCCGTTTAGCAGCCTATTCTGTGTACTCTGTACAGTTGCAGAATAATAAGAAATACTGTTAAGTTTTCAAACTCAAATATTAAAGTCACATATTCCATTCAGTGTGTATCACCGCCGTTTAGCAGCCTATTCTGTGTACTCTGTACAGTTGCAGAATAATAAGAAATACTGTTAAGTTTTCAAACTCAAATATCAAAGTCACATATTCCATTCAGTGTGTTTCGCCGCAGTTTAGCAGCCTATTCTGTGTACTGTGCAGAGTTGCAGAATAATAAGAAATACTGTTAAGTTTTCAAACTCAAATATTAAAGTCACATATTCCATTCAGTGTGTATCACCGCCGTTTAGCAGCCTATTCTGTGTACTCTGCAGAGTTGCAGAATAGTAAGAAATACTGTTAAGTTTTCAAACTCAAATATCAAAGTCACATATTCCATTCAGTGTGTTTCGCCGCAGTTTAGCAGCCTATTCTGTGTACTGTGCAGAGTTGCAGAATAATAAGAAATACTGTTAAGTTTTCAAACTCAAATATTAAAGTCACATATTCCATTCAGTGTGTTTCACCGCCGTTTAGCAGCCTATTCTGTGTACTCTGTACAGTTGCAGAATAATAAGAAATACTGTTAAGTTTTCAAACTCAAATATTAAAGTCACATATTCCATTCAGTGTGTATCACCGCCGTTTAGCAGCCTATTCTGTGTACTCTGTACAGTTGCAGAATAATAAGAAATACTGTTAAGTTTTCAAACTCAAATATTAAAGTCACATATTCCATTCAGTGTGTATCACCGCCGTTTAGCAGCCTATTCTGTGTACTCTGTACAGTTGCAGAATAATAAGAAATACTGTTAAGTTTTCAAACTCAAATATTAAAGTCACATATTCCATTCAGTGTGTTTCACCGCCGTTTAGCAGCCTATTCTGTGTACTCTGCAGAGTTGCAGAATAGTAAGAAATACTGTTAAGTTTTCAAACTCAAATATTAAAGTCACATATTCTGTGTAAGATGAAGAAGGCGGGTAAAAAGGGACGGAGAAGTGGACGTGATCCTGAAAGTTCAGGGCGCGGGTCAGGACGAGGAGAAACTGTGCCTGGTGCCAGAGCACAAGAAAGAAAGACATCCACCATACCTAGCTTCATGTCTAATTTTACAGGGCGTCGCAGGACATCACTCTCGAGGTCCGACCACTGCGAACAGGTGGTCGGTTGGATGACAGCTGATACTGCTTCCAGTCGGTTAAGCACCACCCTGTCTTCCACCAAGTCCACTCTCAGTAGCCAAGAGTCTGGTCAACATAATCCTCACTCTGATCATCCTTCCTCCCACCATACACGGTCTGGTCAAAGAAGTGATCCCACACTGGGATATAGTGAGGAGCTCGTCTCATCACCAATCCTTCATTTGACCCTCTCTCCAAGCACGCTGGCAGAGGAACATGACATCTTGTGCCCTGATTCACAACCTCTAGAGGCTACCCAATCACAAGAAGATGACAGATGTGAACGGCATTTAAGGTCAAAGGAAGTAGTGGATGATGATGATGATGATGAGACACAGTTGCCATTAAATCAACCACTATTTCCGTCTCAAGACCTTGTTGAGGAGAATGTTATACAGTTGTCAATGACTGAGTATGTGGTGGGATCAAGACTTGAGGAGGATGATCAGAGTGAGGAAGTGGAGGAGGACTTGGTGGACGATGAGGTGACTGACCCCACCTGGGAAGGTGTAGAGCCGAGCGATGACAGCAGTCCTGAGGGTGAGCCATCTGCAGCACCGCAACAGGCTGGAAGAGGCAGTGGTGTGGCTACAGAAAGAAGGCGGACCGCACCAAACCGGCCCGCAAATGTTCCACGGAGCACCCCCTTGCGTAAATCTACCTTGCCAAGGGGTAGGTGTTCCGCGGTATGGCGTTTTTTTAAGGAAAGTGCGGACGACAAAAGAATTGTAGTTTGCAACCTGTGCCACACAAGAATGAGCCGAGGCATGAACACTAGAAACCTCACCACCACCAGCATGATCCGACACATGGCATCCAAGCACCGTAGTAAGTGGGAGGAACGCCTGGATCGCCCATCTGTGTCTGCAGGCCACACCACTGCCTCCTCTTCCCCTGTTTTCGGTGCCGGCCAATCGCCTGTCGAAGGCGCAGGCCCGCATACCTCCCGCCCTGCACCTGTAGCATCTGAAGCACCATCAGCGACCACATCCACTTCCCTGTCCCAGCACAGCGTCCAAATGTCGTTACCCCAGGCATTTGAGCGCAAGAGAAAGTACCCAGCCACCCACCCACAGGCCATAGCACTAACCTCACACCTTTCAAAATTACTGGCCATCGAAATGCTGCCATTTAGGCTTGTGGACACTGAGTCCTTCCGCAGCCTGATGGCAGCAGCTGTCCCTCGGTACGCGGTCCCCAGCCGCCACTACTTTTCCCGGTGTGCCATCCCCGCATTACACCACCATGTGTCCCGTAACATCACCCGTGCCCTGACCAACGCAGTTACTGGGAAGGTCCACTTAACGACTGACACATGGACAAGTGCTTGTGGCCAGAGACGCTACATTTCCCTGACGGCACACTGGGTGAATGTCTTGGAGGCTGGGAGCGACTCGGACCCTGGGATGGCACGGGTGCTACCCACGCCGAGGATTGCGGGCCCTACCTCCATCAGGGTTTCCACCAGCACCTACGTTATTGGCTCCTCCTCCTCCGTTTCCACCTCCGAATTCTCTACACACAGCGCCACTCCCCCATCAGCCAGTAGCTGGAAGCAGTGTAGCACTGCAGTGGGGAAGCGTCAACAGGCCGTGCTGAAGCTGATCTGCCTTGGGGACAAACAGCACACGGCCTCAGAGCTGTTGCAGGGGATTAGTCACCAGACCGAGCAGTGGCTCTCGCCACTCAACCTGCAAGCAGGCATGGTTGTGTGTGATAATGGGCGTAACTTGGTGGCGGCTTTGGAGCTCGGCAAGCTCACACACGTACCATGCCTAGCGCATGTATTTAATTTAGTGGTTCAGCGATTTCTAAAAACCTACCCCAATGTGCATGATCTCTTGACCAAGGTGCGCCGCGTGTGTGCACATTTCCGTAAATCATCTACAGCTTCGGCCGGCCTGTTGAAGCTGCAGCAGCGCTTACAATTGCCAGCTCACCGGCTGCTGTGTTACGTGAGCACGCGCTGGAACTCCACCTTCCACATGTTGGCCCGGCTTTGTGAGCAGCAGAGGGCAGTAGTGGAGTACCAGCTGTTACACGGTCGTCGCCTCTCCGTTCAACTTCCTGTAATCAGAAGTGAGGAGTGGGAATGGATGTCAGACCTCTGCGAGGTTTTACGCAATTTTGAGGAATCGACACAGATGGTGAGCGGCGATAACGCTATTATCAGTGTAACCATCCCACTTCTGTGTCTACTGAAACGCTCGCTGCTCACAATTAAAACCGACGCTTTGCATGTGGAAGAGGTGGAAATGGGGGAGGAAGAGCTTACACAAGGTGATAGCCAGAGCACCCTCACTTCGTCTTCTCAGCGACAATTGGAGGAGGCGGAGGAGGAGGAGGAGGAGGAAGACACGGTTGCCTCCGCTACAGAGGGTAGCCATGGAACTTTAGTTCCATCTCTTCAGCGTGGGTGGGCAGAAGAGGAGGAAGAGGATGAGGATATTGAGAGTCATCCTCCTGGTGAGGACAGCGAAATCTTGACTGTTGGTACTCTGGCACACATGGCTGACTTTATGTTAGGCTGCCTTTCCCGTGACCCACGCGTTGTACGCATTTTAGACAACGCGGATTACTGGGTGTTCACCCTTCTGGACCCCCGCTACAAAGAGAATTTCTCATCTCTCATTCCTCTGGTGGAGAGGACAAGCAAAATGTTGCAATACCAGAAGGTTCTTGTCGAAAAATTGCTCCAAAATTTTCCATCTGACAACGCTGGCGGCAGAGTACGTGCTACCTTGGCCAACCGAGAAGGGGAGAAAAGGGGAGCACACAGCAGTTCAGAGAAAGGCAGGGCAACACTCTCCAAGGCGTGGGACACCTTCATGACACCCCGCCAGCACCCTCACCCTGATGCGCAGCCTAGTGTCACAAGGAGGGAAAAGTTTTGGAAGATGGTGAAGGAGTACGTAGCAGACCGTGTCAGCGTCCTCAATGATCCCTCTGTGCCTTACAACTACTGGGTGTCCAAGCTGGACACGTGGTATGAACTGGCACTCTACGCCTTGGAGGTGCTGGCCTGCCCTGCCGCCAGCGTTCTGTCTGAGCGGGTATTTAGTGCTGCTGGTGGCATCATAACAGATAAGCGTATCCGCCTTTCCACCGACAATGCTGATAGGTTGACACTTATAAAAATGAACAAGGCCTGGATTTCCCCTGACTTCTCCACTCCACTGGAGGAAAGCCCCGGGGGAACATAAACTCACTTTATATATGTTATTTACAATGATGGGAATACTCTGTATTCCCATTCACCCCTTCCACCCAAAAAACGGGTATATGGTTGACTCTTAATCTTCTCATCCTCCTCCTCCTCCTCTTCCATATGCCCTGTGCTATAATTTTTATATAGGGCCAGCTCACCAGCGGGCCCTGTGATATAATTTTTATATAGGGTCAGCTCACCAGCGGGCCCTGTTTGCCAATTTTTATATAGGTCAGCTCACCAGCGGGCCTTCTCATATAATGTTTTATTGGGTCAGCTCTCTAGCGGGCCCTCTCATATAATGTTTTATAGCGTCAGCTCACTAGCGGGCCTTCGCATATAATGTTTAGGATGGTCAGCTCTGCAGCAGACCCTCACCCATAATGTTTTAGATGGTCAGCTCAGCGCACGTTTCCCTCTTAATCATGGCCTCAGTTCAATAAAATCAAGGAAATTTTTGGGAGAATTTGCCTCTGTGCACGTTTCCCTCTTAATCATGGCCTCAGTTCTGAAAATCAAGGAAATTTTTGGGAGAATTTGCCTCTGCGCACGTTTCCCTCTTAATCATGGCCTCACTTCCGAAAATCAAGGAAATTTTTGGGATAATTTGCAGATGATATACAAGTAAATATACAGCAAATATTGTTTGGTAACAATTTTTCGCCTAAAGTCGTTTTTATTTTCCTTTTTGTGTGTTTTATGGTCAGTCTGTAAAAATGGCGTACTACGGGCGAAAGATCGTTCCCAGCAGCGATGTTGGAGTCCAAGATGCATCCAGACATCCTCCCTATGCTGTCCCTGAACCATTTCTGTGGTGTTTCCATCCTTTTCTGCCCTTTTCCTATGGACCAGGCACCCTCCCCTCATCAGAGCAGGGGGTGCCTGGTGTAATGCTCGAGTCCTCCCATTGACTTCAATGGGGCTCGGGTGTTCGGCCGAGCACTCGAGCCTCAGGGGGTGCTCGGTCAGAGCACCCGAACACCCGAGCATTGGGGTGCTCGCTCATCACTACTGTCTTCACATTTCTGTTTATTGATCAGGTTACTGATATTTGTCAGCTCCAACTAGTGTGTGAACCACCATGACATGGCAAGAATTCTACAACTGATTTGTCCAAATACAAAAACTGCAAATATTAAAAAAACAGATATTTAAACCCATTGAGTACCAGAGTCCACCACTGGCACATTTAATTAAATACTTATCTGGTGCTCAAAAGGTTAAAAGCAAGCATATCATAATTATTATCCTTTAAATCTCCAGAGAAGTATCCAAGACATTGCCTTTGATACTACTGAGACTACTTTTCTTGCCATTGGGGGACACTACTGATGAAAGATGCAGAGTAATTCTGCTTGACTAGTGCATCTGTAAGGATGAGATCATGTGACATCCTGTGACCCCCCTCTCTGATATCACAGGACATCCATGAGCAACCTGAACTTTCTATGGAGAACCACAGATATCTATAATTGGAAAATGAAGTGCCCATTGGTTATTGTGACAGGAAACAACACCTGTCCTGTGCTACAAGAAAATGGTCACCAAGCCTTAAGTCCTAGCATAGCTTAATTTTACCATACAGTGACTCTGCAGCTCCAGTTTGGCATTGGGAAGTAACACTCAGTTCACCCTACATTGTTTAGAAAGCTATGTTGAAGATGGTTTCTTATAGTCTAGCACTTTCTGCCATAACAGTCAATAGGAAATTATCCCTCTAGCGCAGAGTTGTCCATGTTCCGTCCTCAAGAGCTTCCAACAATCCAGGATTTAAGGATGTCCATGTTTGAGCAAGGTGGGCCAATCAAAAGGAATGAGCCATTGACTAACTTATTTAGGAAAATCCTTAAATCCTTGCCTGTTGGTGGTCCTTGAGGATCGAACTTGGACACCCCCACTCTAGTGTTCAGAACTCTGTGCTGTGTAATATTAATTTCAAGTGTGTATTGTCTGTCTGGACAAAGGACATATATTTAAAATATGGGATGGTCCTGGACAATTCAGGATATGTGTTCACCTTACTAGCACCTATCTGGCATTAAGACTATTAAACGTGCAATGCATTGAGTACTACTTCTGCTACTTCTGCTTTATGTTTGCTTAGCTGGCATATATATACACAGAGCCCCTTATCTGGCTCTTTCTGCATCCACAGAGATTTGTTACATGTTGAGTGTCTGATTGGGAGCAGTGCCATTCTAGACCCAATAAATTTTGGCTTTGGGCAAAAGGCACTAAAGTTCACACTGCTCCCAGTCACACACACACCAAGTAATAAATATCTAAATCTTCCAAGGGAAGCAGACACCAGCCATGTAAAACTACTATATGTCTGAACATGTCACTATGCTATAAATATGTTAATATTCTCTAAGGTCAGCAGCACACTGTTAATATTTTACTGCTATGCCAGGGTGAGGGGTGTGCCGAGTGAATCTTAAGTTGGGGATGTCACCAGCATGTTGCCTGCTGATTTTCTGTTTCTGCCTTTCATTGTTAACTGTATGTGGATGAAACTGGATTTATGTATTAAAAAAAATATATATATTTTTGTGTATGAAACAAAGAAATAAATGTCAGATGCCACTTCAGCTAAATGTGTTTTATTTAAAAAAGTCTTTATCGGGGGAGTGGCCTGTCAGCCATACTGAGCGGTCACGATTTGGAGAGGCTCCGCTGTGACTTATTGTTATCCATTGTCATCCTTGCCGTACAGATATATTTTTGCAAATATATGCACTGATTCCTGTCTGTCATCCACTGGACTACTCAGTGGTACCTTCATTTCTTGTTTTGAAGCTTGTGCCTGTTTCTGAGCGTCTGGGCCGGGAGCTGCGGCCTGGCGTGTTGCATCCGCCCGACAGGGCGCTGAATGAAGGCGGATTACTTTGGAGGATTCGGTGCCTGGCGCCAGTGATTGCCTGCACGTATTTTGCTAACGGGGGAATAAACGAGGCAGCGGTACAGTGGTGACGCGGAGGCCCTGCTGTTTTTAACATCCAATGCCAGTCCATCGTCTGTATTCAGTAAGTAACTGATTCTGTTGCTGCTGGTGGCCCCTGTGGGCATGGGATGAGCCAAACACTGCCCTCTTGAGTTTTAGTGCCCCCTCCTATTTGTTATTTTCTTCCCAGTAACCCTTTCCTTGCCAATAGCTTTACTGATATCACCTCTTGCAATAGAGCTAGCTGTAGAGCTTGGATGGTGGACTCCCCAGTTTGTTGCCTTTCCTTTTTTTGTCTTCCCCTTCTGCCCCATATATAATTGGCTAATTAAACCTTGACTATCAGATTATATTTGCTTTTCTACAATCAAGATATCTTGTGGCTGCAGAGTAAACCGGTGGTCTATGGTAGCCATGATGCCTTTTGGATATACACATCATTACTAGCTACACTAGTGGGTCTGCATTGATGACACAGAGGAGGCTGGCAGTCCTATTGTTGCTGCACTCCTTGGCCTGTTTAAGTTACTACTACATATCCTTCTTCTGCAACATCATATTCTAAAAAGAGGAGCTTTCTACCTTCTACAGTGGGGCCACTTGCATAACTCTGGATGGTGGAATCCCCTGTTTGTTGTCTTCCCTGTATTTGTTCCCCCCTTCTGCCCCATGTATATTTAGCTGCATAGGCCCTGAGTTCCTGATCATTGTTCATCATCGACCACAAGTTGTGTATGTTGCAGCTACGATGGGAGATTGGTGGTCTGTGGCTGCAATACTGCCTTTTGGATGTGAATGTCATCTCTTATTGCCACTAGCGGGACTGCATTTGAGATACGAGTGTGGCTGGAGAGCCTACTGTTGCTGTACTATTATCTGACTGTAGCCTTTACTCTTACATGCTGTTTAAGAATCGGATACTGCAGGTTCTAACGCTGCAAACTTCCCTGTTCGTCCTCTTTCCTATATATGTTCTCCCCTGTTGCCCCATGTATAATTGAGTATCAAGGCTTCTGATACCGTTTGTTGCTTGCTTACTCCATCTCATGTATATGACCTGGGGACACTTATGTTCTATAACTAAGTCTTGGGGGTCCCTACTTACCCTAGATTCCTGCAGTTCTTCATTTACTTCAGTTTGAATGTAAAAACATGAGACAAATTATGCGTGTCATTTGAATTTTGAGGGGTCCTGTCTGCACCTACTTGCCTCAGCAGCTACTGTCCACCCTACACTTGCTTTCTCAATCCCAGTATGGAAAAGACATCAGAATACAGGAAAAAATTAAGTAAATTTGCTAGGAGAGCTATGGCGGCGGAGGAGGTCACGGACATGCTGGAGGCCCCTTCTGAGTTCGCCTCGCCGGCTCAGTCTTCAGTTTCTGAGGAAGATGATTCGAAATCCCAATTTACAGAAATAATGACTGCAATCGCTACCTGCCAGGCAGTCCTGACCAACAAAATTGACACTGTGCAGGTGGAGCTAAATCTCTTACATGCAGACCAACAAAATCTGCGTGAAAGCATCACCGATGTTCGACAACGTATCTCTACTGTGGAGGAAACACTTCCCCCTGTGGTTACCACGGTGGACGAATTAAAGAATCAAGTACGTTCTCTGCAATCCAAAGTAGATGATCTTGAAAACAGGTCTAGGCGCAGTAACGTTCGTATATTTGGGCTGCCGGAGGACCACGAGGGTCGTGCCCCTGAGCAATACATGGAGACCTGGATAAAGGAACATGTTGGCACAGAGGGTCTCTCACCATCCTTTACTGTTGAAAGGGCTCATCGTTTACCGACAGGCCCCAGACCCCCCGGATCACCTCCCCGTCAGATGATTATCAAACTCCTGAATTACAGGGATCGAGATGCCATACTTCGCATGGCCAGGTTGAAAGGTCAAGTTCTCTTTGAAAATCGCCAAATCTCCTTTTATCCAGACTTCTCGGCTGATGTCCAACACCAGAGATGTAGGTTTCTGGAGGTGAAGCACAAATTTTGAGAGAAAAACATCTCCTACTCTGTGCTGTTTCCTGCTAGATTAAGAATTATCCATGACGGCAACACCATCTTCTTCACGTCAGATTTGGAGGCTAGCGAATGGGTGGACGCTCATTGAAGCCATTTCATCACTTCATCATTTCATGACACTGCTACCACGTTCTCAAATTCCTGTGCTTTCATTTACTTAGTCTCTCTAGTTTACGATGCTCCTGGGGCGGTCCCCGGTGGACATGGCAATCTTTTGAACTGATCCCTCCCCTGCTGATTTACCTGGATGGGGGTTGAATTCTGTGGGACATGACAACATGGCCCCTGTGTAAGGTGGATACAGAACACTGTTAACACTGAAGTCCACTCCTCCATGGCTCACGTCCCGTGATGAACTGCTTTGAGATCTCTACTGGAGTGATGAGGTTGGGGGAGGGATAATATGTTATAATGCCATACACCTGCCTAAATGCCTGTTTTAAACTCATTATCATTAACATATATCTTTATTTTTTTATTATTTTTTTTTACCACCACGCTGATATTGTGGGCACTTTTCCGAACTGTTACTAGAATGCTGATTTTTGTCTTGCATCCCTCGGGCGGTGGTTTGATGCTGTATTGCCGTGGTTCTGCACTTGGCTTCCTTGAAGCTGTTAGATTCTGTTCATATATTCTATGGTGCCTCTGACCAGCCCAAGGGGTGCCGGGACAGGGTGAATAAGTGGGGGAAATATCTAGTAGCTTTGGGGGGATCTGTTATGCTATTGGGTTGCATTACTGCTATTGCCCATATATATTTGAGTGTATATGTTTCTGTACCTATTTAGGGGAAATTGAGAAGGAAGAAGCTGTCCCCCCCATTTTTTTTCTCCCCATCGTGTTGACATTGTGGACACTGTTCTGAAATGTTTCACTATTCTGGCATTGTCTTGCACATCTTGGGCGGTGGTTTGATGCTGTATGGGCGTGATTCTGCATTTGGATTCTTTGGAATTTTTAATTTTGTTCATATAGTTTAGGGTGCCTCCGATCCGCCCGAGAGGTGCTGAGACAGGGTGTATAAATGGGAGACATATCTAGTAGCTTCGGGGAGACTTACTTTGCTACTGAGTTTTGACAATGCTATTGCTAAAATGTATCTGACTGTATATGTATATGTCTATATATTTATCTTTAGGAATATGGGTTATGGTTCCAAAATAATATTGTTAAGCTTGTGTCGTCTTGCATGTTTTGGGCAGTGTTTAGACACTATGTTGCCGTGATCCGGCACTTGGACCCCTTGAAGCTGTTGGAGTCTGCTCATTTGATGATGCCTCAGATCTGCCCGAGAGATGCTAAGACAGGGAGGATGGGTGGGAGAAATGCTGGGTTACAGCCAAGGGATTGGCTTACTACTGAGCGGGAGATGTTGTGTTCTGGGGAAGGCTCTGGTGGTATGGTCATTAAGTTCTCCTTCGACCGTTGCTATGAAGTGATGGTGTATTTACTGTTTGCTCTATTTTGCTGCTGTGGGGGACGGGGGGTGTAGATGGGACCGTACGTGATCTGTTGATCACTAGTTAATTGGTTTATGTTTGTTGGGTGGGAGGGAGGGAGACGGTGTTTTGGCTGCCAGGCCGCGGGTATGGGTTGGTTAATGGGATAAAATCTCTGTCAGGTTGGGGGGTGATAGAGATAGGGTGGGATGTTTGGTTAGGTTACTGGGGTTCCTCTCTCTTCTGGGCCGGGCACTTCTTGCCTCCAGCGTGCCCAGCCATGTGGCCAGGGACGTAGCATATAATATCTATCTCTGTAATGACAGCACTAAACTGTAAATTTTTGTCATGGAATGTGCGTGGCTTGAATGATTCCGTGAAAAGATCCTTAGTCTCAAACCACGTCAGGAAACAGACTACAGGGGTGGTCATGCTGCAGGAGACACATCTCTCTGCAAGTAGAGTTCTGTCTCTTAGGAGGCAGTGGATACAAAGTCATTACCATGCCACATACTCCCCAGGTGTTTCCATTCTTATTACTAAACTGGTTTCATTTGAATTCATCGACCTCAAGTCGGACCCCCAGGGACATTACCTCTTTTTAACATGTAAATTGCAGGGGGCTCTGTTTGTTTTACTGAATGTTTATATCCCGCCGCCTTTCAACCCTTCAATCCTTAGATACATACTTATATACATTTCTGACACGCCACATCACTATATTGTTTGTATGGGCGACTTTAACATAGCTACTAATTCTGACTTGGATAGATTAGGTGGGACGGCTGTTGACTCCAGACTGCATAGAGATGCCTTCCTCAGTCTCATAGGTGACATGGGATTCATAGATGTATGGAGGACTCTCCATCCACAGGCCCGGGAGTTCTCATGCCACTCAGCTACTTATAAAACATTATCTAGAATTGATTATGTGTTCGTCAATTGGTTGACCTTGAATTTGGATAAAGATTGTTGTTTTCTGACCAGGGTCGCTTCCGACCACTCCCCACTATTATTAACGCTACAGCGAGACCAGAGACCTAGGTGTAGAGTGTGGAGGATTAGTCCCATGTGGTTGACTAATACACATCTGGTGTCCAAACATAGGGAAGATCTGAATCAATATTTTGTTAATAATGTTGACACTGCTGCTCAAGGCACTGTTTGGGAGGCTGCTAAGGCAACTGCAAGGGGCTCCTTGATATCCCTTATATCTATGAAAAATAGGCTTGGGTCTAGGGAAGTGGAGGAATTGGAATCGGATGCTGCTGAGGCGGAAAAACAGTTTGTAGAAAAGAGGGACTCGGTATCTTATACTAACTTTGTTTCTTGCTCCTTAAAGTATTCTATAAAATTGTCTGACCTGAGTGTCCGTCACATTTTTTACAAAATATTTTTGAAAATGGAGATAAGGCAGGGAAGCTGATGGCTCATCTCGTTTATCAAAAGAGGGGGACTTCGTCGGTTTCCTCACTTCGGGACCCTGGGGGTGAACTGGTTCTTGATCCACAGATGATTAATTCGCAATTTCGGTGCTTCTATTCTCGACTTTATGAATCTCGATTGACCCGCTCTGAATCTCAGATTTCTTGTTTTATTGACCAATGTGGCCTTCCGCAACATTTGTAGAGTACCTTCTATGCTGCTATTGACGACGGACATCTTCCGGATTCTATGAATAATGCTTCAATTATTGTATTGCCCAAACCAGGAAAAGATCCGGAGATATGCGATTCTTACAGGCCCATTTCCTTATTGACTACGGACGCCAAAATTGTAGCAAAAATCCTAGCTAACAGATTAAATATGGTACTGGGAACCATAATACACGAAGATCAGACCAGCTTTATCCCAGGTAAATCAACATCACACAATCTTAGAAGGTTATTTATGCACATGCAACTCTCTCATGATACAATGGGATCTCGGGTGATAGCATCTCTCGACGCATCTAAGGCCTTTGACTCTGTCGAGTGGCCATATTTTTGGCATGTGCTCAGGGGATTTGGGTTTGGCCCATCCCTTAGCAAATGGATACATATTCAGTGTTCACAGTCCTTTTCCTTGCATCGTGGCACCAGGCAGGGCTGCCAACTCTTGCCCGGCCTGTTCGCCTTGGCCTTGGAAGCCCTGGCTGTTCTCATTCATGCAAATCCATTGATTAGGGGGCTCAGGGTGGAAGGCAGAGAGGAAAAGCTTGCACTATACGCTGATGTCATCCTGCTTTTTTTGGATGATGATGGGAACTCCTTGGAGACCACATTGAAATTGGTGGAAGATAAGTCATCTTTGCTTCCGATTGATAGTAAGTCGCGGGAGTCTTGTCCGACTAACATCCCACTTTCATATGTGGATGAATGTACATACTTGGGGATTAGGGTGGCAGCAATGATGGACTCCTTTTTGGAGATGAATCAGTACTTTAACGACAAAACAACTGCGTGGCTTCACCTGCCCTTAAATGTTATTGGTAGATCGAATCTTATTAAAATGATTTTTTTGCCTAAATTTTTGTATGTTTTTCAAAACACGCCGGTCCCTATACTTAAAAAATATTTCCAACAAATAGACAAAATTATATCACGTTTCATATGGCGGGGGTGGGGGGGATGGGCTAGAATTAGGCTGACTTCCCTCATGAGATCTAAACGTGAGGGGGAATTGCTTTGCAAATTTCTCTAGGTGCTACTTGGTGGTGCATTGTCGATATGCATTGGATTTTGTTTCTTCCCAACCTCGTTACCAGACTACTCAGATAGATACATTATTGTTGCAGCCTGCCTATACGCTGCCCCAGTTCTTACATGGAGGTCCCGCAGTTTTTAAAACTCGGACTCCGCTGATAACAACCTTATACGAGGCGTGTGTGGAGTTGAAAGGGCTGTTGGGATACACCGCAATGGACCCGGATACCCCCTTATGGGGCGCTGCGGGGCTACGTCATTTACTTGATAGTGACTTTGGCCCCTTGTGGGCTAGATTTGGGATTACTAACCCTGGACAGTTATACCAAGATAGTCAGCTGAAATCCTTTGCACAATTGCATGACGAATACCATGTACCGCATAATCTCTTTTACTCATATTTATGTATTAGACATGCTCTTCGTGCTCAGTGGGGTGATCGAGCCCCAATGATTTCTACGTTCCCCCTTCTTGCCAGATTGATGCTTCTTGAGCCTTCGAGACCTCTTTCTTTTATTTACCAATGGCTGGAATCTCATGTGGGGTGTCAGGAGTTCCCTTCACGGAACAAATGGGAAATGGACGTGGGTCTGTTAGAGAATTGGGAATGGGATTTGGCTAAGGCGGGACCAACACTGGTGGCAACGTTTACTAGACACCAGATGATACAGTTGAATATCTTACATCGAATTTACTATATGCCGGTCAGACTGTATAGAATGAGGAATTCTGGTACTGACTGTTGTCTCTGGTGTGATAATGTTCAGGGCACATACTTCCATATGATCTGGGAGTGTCCTGGAGTTGGGAGGTTTTGTAAAGAAATAATGCGTATTGTGGTCCTGGTGCTGGGGAGACCTGTCCCTGTGACTCCAAAAATTTGTTTATTGTCTATTTTCCCCGATGAGATTGAGGATGCAACTGATAGATCTCTACTGAGTGAGCTCTTGGTAATGGCGAGAAAGGTGGTGGCCTTGAACTGGATGTCAAACAGAGTTCCCAATTGCAGGGCATGGATAAACCTAGTTTTACAGTGTATTTCACATTAAATGCTGGTTTACTTACAACGGGGTTGTAAGTTTGACAAGATCTGGGGACGATGGCAGAACTGGTGGACGCATAGAGAGGATAATAATGTGGCGCTTGATAACGTGCAGATTGTTGGTGATGGTTGATTGAGGTCATACCTGCTTGTTGCGTGGATGGCTGTGGTGCATGATTAATGCGTGACATTGTGTATGAACCCTGTGTGAAGAAACAGGAGGTTCAACTTTCATGTTCCTGTGATGTATGAGGACTGTGGGATTACATGGACATTCCAGCAATACATCTGTTATGGACTTTTCCTATCTCAAGTCCTTTGAACTCAACCTCGCCATCTATTGGTTGAACCTTGCATTGCAGCATTGTACTATGCACTGCCATCTATTGGTTGAACCTTGCATTGCAGCATTGTACTATGCACTGCCATCTATTGGTTGGTGACCTACATTGCAGCATTGTTTTGTCACATGTGAGTATGCAAATATGTCAGTGTTGCATTCTGGGACCTTCAGTTTCTCACCAATGTTTTCATTATACTCCCCCATCCTACATCCTAAAATTGTTATACCAGGTTATGTTTGTTGTATGTCTTGTCTTCTATGTATTATGATATTTTGGTATATTCATGTCACCTCAAGTTGAATGAAGGCTGTGAAAGGCCTGGCATTCCATTTCAATAAACTTATGTGTTTTTCCCTACCCCTAAAGCAGATGTTTAGGCTCTGTTATTGGGGGGAGGTGTGGGATATATGACCCAAGGCCCGTGTAGCCGAAAGCGCCTTTATAAAGGCGGTGTCGTTTTACCTGGGCAGAGGGGTGAGTTCCTGCCAGGAGGAGGCGCCATCGTTGCAGAGGGATCTGAACCTGTTTCCCAGGACAAGGCAGAGGGGACGATACCTGCTCGCAGTGACCTGTTCCAGTGGGTAGAAGTGTGAGTCCCTACCCAGGTCACTGCTCCCCATTTGGCTGGCTGCACCTGGAGGTCTTCCAATCCGGTTGACCGCTCCTCCTCTGTGTGGTGCAGCTAGATCCAGTGGCAAACGGCCCAGGTCTGTCCGGTGGTCCTCTGAGGCCGGTCCGGTGTAAATGACCTGGTAGGCGCCCCCCTAACGCTACAGGGGCGGGTGCCTGCCGCGGGAGGCGGGCCTTCACATTGGTGGCAGCGGTGGGATCTCTGCACTACAGAGTCCAAACCACCACCGGGATTCACCTCCATCGGGAGGTTCAGAGGAGAGCACAGCCAGCCCCGAGATGGAAGCCATATACAAGCAGCTGAGCATCGCATCGCTGAAGGAGCTGATCATCGCCCGAGGGTCTGATCATGGTCATCGCAGTAAGCCAGAGCTTGTTGTTCAGCTGATCAGAATGGATGTGGAGGCTGGCATAGCTAAGGCCCCAGCTCCACAGCAAAGAACAGAAACCCCCTTTCAGCAGAGGATGAGGGAGAAACTGGCTTACTTAACCCCACCTGTCTCTGAGGGCGCCATCAGAGAGATAGAGCGGCAGGTTCGGGCAGAGCTAGCCCGTACAGAAGACACAAGGTTCAATAGTAGATCCCTTCTTGATGCTGGGTCCTGGAGAAACAATGGAACAATAATGAATCTTAAAGTAACCCACCAGCTCCCCTGTGTTGTGATACCTGAACTGGTGAGTAGGAGTGAGCTCACCAGCAGCCCCATGAAGATGGCCCCTTTGTCAATGGACACTGCCCTGGAGAAGGAGCAATGTGTGCTTTCCAGGGGCACAGATGATACGGCCCTGAGGAATGGGACTTCGGTCTTCCTCAAGGCAGAGGATGGCCCTGCTGTTTGTGGCCTAAAAGAAGAGGACCCCAGCCAAATGGAGGAGATTAGTGCTGCTTACCCTCTTGTTGACACTATGGACTGTGAACTGGTGGGTGGGAATGCGTTCCCCATCAGCCCCCCTGTGAACCCTGGCCTGGTGAGTAGGAGCAAGCTCACCAGGGCCTGGAAAACCCCTGCTGCTGTGGACGAGACGCAGGTCCCCACCAGCAGCTCCTGTCCGTGCCTTGTGGATGTCGCCCTGGAGAAAGAGGAATGTGTGCTCTCCAGGGCCACAGATATGTCTGCCATGGGAAGTGGGACCGCAGTCCTTCCCTCTGGCCACGTGGACCTTGAACTGGTGAGGGAGGAGACATGCCTTACCAGCAACCCCGCAGCTTTTCCTGCAAACCCCATACTGGTGAGTAGGAGAGAGCTCCCCAGTCCCCCTGTGACCCCTGGCCTGGTGAGTGGGAGCGAGCTCACCAGACCCTGTGGAACCATGGCTGTGATGAGTGGGACAACCGTCCTCATCAGCAGTCCAAAGCCTGTTGCCCCTTTCCCTGATACCCCAGCCTTGGTGAGTGGGACCATGGTCCTCACCAGGGATGCCCTTGTTGCCCATGAATCTTTTGATCCCAGCCTGGTGGGTGGGAAGTCATTCTCGACCAGGCCAACTGTTGATTCAGCCAAAGGGAGTGGGACCACCGTCCTCCCTAAGGAAGTTGGGAGTTGCCCCAGTTTTGCCAGCAGCCCAACGCCTGTTTGTCCTGGATTGGTGAGTGGGAGTGCGCTCCTCACCGGTCCTCTAGATGCCCCTATTCTGAGCAAAAGAGTCCACAGTGTTGTCAATAGCCCTTTGGGTGCCCCTGCCAAACAAGTTCCCGGTGGTGCTAACAGTTGTCTGAGTGTTGCCGCAATTCAGGAGAGTGGGAACAGCATCCTCTCCTGCTCCTGGGGGCTCCTTGCCCCACAAAAAGGGGGAGATGTGCCCCTCTCCCCACACTTTGATCCCCAGGCCATTGAGAGCCCAAACATCCAGTTGCCACAAACGGATCCCCCCTATAGACTGGCTCTGGACCCTGAGCCGCTGGCCCCAGATCCAGGAAAGGGTTGCCCCAGCCCTGCATGGAGCCTGGCCCAGGAGAAGCCTCCCAACTTGGTGCTAGTCAGGACTCTGAGACAAATGTGTTAATTCCCCCTGTAAATCAAGTGAGTTTGCGGGGGGCCTGTGGGAGACCACCCCGCCACTCACTTATTTGGGAGTGTGAAGAAACAGGAGGTTCAACTTTCATGTTCCTGTGATGTATGAGGACTGTGGGATTACATGGACATTCCAGCAATGCATCTGTTATGGACTTTTCCTATCTCAAGTCCTTTGAACTCAACCTCGCCATCTATTGGTTGAACCTTGCATTGCAGCATTGTACTATGCACTGCCATCTATTGGTTGAACCTTGCATTGCAGCATTGTACTATGCACTGCCATCTATTGGTTGGTGACCTACATTGCAGCATTGTTTTGTCACATGTGAGTATGCAAATATGTCAGTGTTGCATTCTGGGACCTTCAGTTTCTCACCAATGTTTTCATTATACTCCCCCATCCTACATCCTAAAATTGTTATACCAGGTTATGTTTGTTGTATGTCTTGTCTTCTATGTATTATGATATTTTGGTATATTCATGTCACCTCAAGTTGAATGAAGGCTGTGAAAGGCCTGGCATTCCATTTCAATAAACTTATGTGTTTTTCCCTACCCCTAAAGCAGATGTTTAGGCTCTGTTATTGGGGGGAGGTGGGGGATATATGACCCCAGGCCCGTGTAGCCGAAAGCGCCTTTATAAAGGCGGTGTCGTTTTACCTGGGCAGAGGGGTGAGTTCCTGCCAGGAGGAGGCGCCATCGTTGCAGAGGGATCTGAACCTGTTTCCCAGGACAAGGCAGAGGGGTTAGTACCTGCCAAGCAGAGACATCGCAGCAGAGGGGACGATACCTGCTCGCAGTGACCTGTTCCAGTGGGTAGAAGTGCGAGTCCCTACCCAGGTCACTGCTCCCCATTTGGCTGGCTGCACCTGGAGGTCTTCCAATCCGGTTGACCGCTCCTCCTCTGTGTGGTGCAGCTAGATCCAGTGGCGAACGGCCCAGGTCTGTCCGGTGGTCCTCTGAGGCCGGTCCGGTGTAAATGACCTGGTAGGCGCCCCCCTAACACTACAGGGGCGGGTGCCTGCCGCGGGCGGCGGGCCTTCACACCCTGTGCATATTAAGATCTTGTGATATTGCTGGCTGGTGGGCGGTTGGGGGGGTGCTGTGGGTTCAGGAGAGAGAGGAACTGGAATTTGGATAGGGGAGTACAGCATAATTTAAGTTAGGTTAGATTCTGGGAGTTTTGGTTATTGGAGGTTGGAATAACAATAAAAACCTCAGGTTGACTCTGTACACCCTACTGATATGCATATGTTCTTTTCATTCTTACAAATGTCCACATATCTTTGCTGTATTGTACAATTTTACATGTATTTTTCTGTATATGAGATGTGTATGGAGCGATCTAATAATCTATCTATATATATATATAAAAGAATAAGCCTCATTGCATAATTTATGTCTCCTCAGAAAAGAAACTTGCATTGAACAGAATGTCTAATTACATAATTTATGTCTCATTAGGAGACACAACTCCTATTGGGTGATTCAATGGGGATTTTACTGCTTCCATTGGGTGATTCATTGGGGGCATGTTTATCATACAGGGAGTTGGCCCGCCCCCTCCAGCCCTCCCACCAGTATCCAACTGACAAAAAAAATATAGCTGCCACTTGCTCCTGGAGTAGGGGATATCAGTAACTTCTCCTGGTCCACACACACTCTCACTCAGGATCATGACCCCACAAACACACAGTTTCACCTCCCACAGATAACTGTAACCCTCCATACACTCTGTTTCAGAACAAGGGTGTAATGTTCCCATAAAATACAAACTCAGGGATAGACTTAATAGCAACTCTTTTATTTAACTCTTCATCTCTTCAGTCACCTCACTAACTGTCTCAACTGTCACTCCTCCAATTCCTGCTTCGTGATTCCCGCCGTTTCTCCTTAAAGGGAGAGAGATGCTTTGCTGTATGTTACAGAGGGCAAGCCTCAAATACCACTTTCTATTTGTTCCCTCAGCATATTGCTATGCTGCCTCAACTGAAGAGCCACCGTGTGTTATATTGCTATGTTAGCTCAACTTAACCCTTTGAGTGCCAGAGGGGTAAGCAACGCATTGCAAAGCACAAACTCTCAGTCTCACACTCTCAGTCACAAACACTCTCAGTCTCACACACTCTCAGTCTCACACACTCTCACACACACTCTCACACACTGTCTCACACTGTCACACACATACTCACACACTGTCTCACACACACACTCACACACTGTCTCACACATACTCTCTCACTCTCTCTCACACACTGTCTCACACACACACTCTCTCACACTCTCTCACACTGTCTCACACACACACTCTCACACACTCACACACTGTCTCACACACACTCTCACACACACTCACACACACTCTCAGTCTCACACACTCTCACTCTCACAGTCTCTCACTCTCACAGTCTCTCTCACACTCTCACAGTCTCTCTCAGTCTCTCTCACACTCTCATAGTCTCTCTCACAGTCTCTCTCAAAATTTCACTGTCTCTCACACACTCTCACAGTCTCACAGTCTCACACTTTCACACTCTCAGTCTCACACACTCTCACAGTCTCACACTCTCAGTCTCACACTCTCAGTCTCACACTATCTCTCACTCTCACAGTCTCACACTCTCTCACACTCTCACAGTCTCTCTCACACTCTCACAGTCTCTCACACTCTCAGTCTCACACTCTCACAGTCTCACACTGTCACACATTCTCACAGTCTCTCACACTCTCACAGTCTCACACAGTCTCACACTCTCACAGTCTCACTGTCTCACACTCTCACAGTCTCACACTCTCACAGTCTCTCACACTCTCACAGTCTCACACTCTCACGCAGTCTCTCACACACTCACAGTCTTACACTCTCAGTCTCACACTCTCACACTCTCACAGTCTCACACTCTTACACAGTCTCTCACACACTCACACACTCTCACAGTCTCACACACTCACACTCTCACACAGTCTCTCACACACTCTCAGTCTCACACACTCTCAGTCTCACACTCTCAGTCTCACACACTCACACAGTCTATCACACACTCTGTCTCACACACTCACAGTCTCTCACACACTCTCACACACACTCTCACACACTGTCTCACACTGTCACACACATACTCACACACTGTCTCACACACTGTCTCACACACACACTCACACACTGTCTCATACACACACACTCTCTCACACTCTGTCACACACTCTCTCACACACACTGTCTCACACTCACACTCTCACACTCTCTCACACACACTGTCTCACACTGTCTCACACACACACTCTCACACTGTTTCACACTGTCTCACACACACTCTCACACACACACTCTCACACACTCTCAGTCTCACACACTCTCACAGTCTCTCACTCTCACACAGTCTCACACTCTCAGATCACACTCTCACAGTCTCTCACTCTCACAGTTTCTCACTCTCACAGTCTCTCTCACACTCTCACAGTCTCTCTCACACTTTCACAGTCTCTCACACACTCTGACAGTTTCTCACACTCTCAGTCTCACATTTTCACACTCCCAGTCTCACACACTCTCACAGTCTCACACTCTAAGTCTCACACTCTCAGTCTCACACAGACTCTCACTCTCACAGTCTGACACTCTCTCACACTCTCACAGTCTCTCTCACAGTCTCTCTCACACTCTCAGTCTCACACTCTCACAGTCTCACACTCTCACACAGTCTCACACTCTCACAGTCTCACTCTCACACAGTCTCACAGTCTCACACTCTCACACAGTCTCACACTCTCACACTCTCACACTCACACTCTCAGTCTCACACTCTGTCTCACACTCTCACAGTCTCGCACTCTTACACATTCTCTCACACACTCACACACTCTCAGTCTCACACTCTCACAGTCTCACACACTCACAGTCTCACACTCTCACACAGTCTCTCACACACTCTCATTCTCACACACTCTCAGTCTCACACTCTCACAGTCTCACACTCTCACAGTCTCACACACTCACAGTCTCACACGCTCACACAGTCTCTCACACACTCTCAGTCTCACACACTCTCAGTCTCACACTCTGTCTCACACTCTCACAGTCTCTCACACTCTCACACAGTCTCACAGTCTCACACAGTCTCACACACTCTTACACAGTCTCACACTCACACAGTCTCACACAGTCTCACAGTCTCTCACACAGTCTCACAGTCTCTCTCACAGTCTCACACAGTCTCACACACTCTTACACAGTCTCACACTCACACAGTCTCACAGTCTCTCACACAGTCTCACAGTCTTTCTCACAATCTCTCTCACAGTCTCTCTCACACTCTCACAGTCTCTCACACTCTCAGTCTCACACTCGCACAGTCTCAGCCTCACTCTCTCACACAGTCTCACACACTCTCACAGTCTCACACACTCTCACACAGTCTCTCACACATTCGCACACTCTCAGTCTCACACTCTCACAGTCTCTCACACTCTGACTCATTCTCACTCTCACACAGTCTCACACTCTTTCACACAGACTCACACTCTCTCACAGTCTCTCTCACACTCTCACAGTCTCTCTCACAGTCTCTCACACTCTGTCTCACACTCTCACAGTCTCAGTCTCACACTCTCACACAGTCTCACACTCTCACACAGTCTCTCTCACACTCTCACAGTCTCTCACACTCTCGATCTCACAGTCTCTCACTCTCACGCAGTCTCACACACTCTCACATACTCTCACACAGTCTCATACACTCTCACACAGTCTCATACACTCTCACACAGTCTCACACACTCTCACAGTCTCACAAAGTCTCACAGTCTCTCACACTCTCACAGTCTCACACACTCACAGTCTCACACGCTCACACAGTCTCTCACACACTCTCAGTCTCACACACTCTCAGTCTCACACTATTACAGTCTCACACTCAGTCTCAAACTCTCACACAGTCTTTAACACATTCGCACACTCTCAGTCTCACACACTCTCAGTCTCACACTCTGTCTCACACTCTCACAGTCTCTCACACTCTCACACAGTCTCACAGTCTCACACAGTCTCACACACTCTTACACAGTCTCACACAGTCTCACAGTCTCTCTCACAGTCTCACACAGTCTCACACAGTCTCACACACTCTTACACAGTCTCACACTCACACAGTCTCACACAGTCTCACAGTCTCTCACACAGTCTCACAGTCTTTCTCACAATCTCTCTCACAGTCTCTCTCACACTCTCACAGTCTCTCACACTCTCAGTCTCACACTCTCACAGTCTCAGCCTCACTCTCTCACACAGTCTCACACACTCTCACAGTCTCACACACTCTCATACAGTCTCACACAGTTTCACAGTCTCTCTCACAGTCTCTCTCACACTCTCAGTCTCACACTCTCACAGTCTCTCACACTCTCCCAGTCTCTCTCACTCTCAGTCTCACACTCTCTCACACTCTCAGTCTCACTCTCTCTCACACTCTCTGTCTCACTCTCTCTCACACTCTCAGTCTCACACAGTCTCACACTTTCACAGTCTCTCTCACAGTTTCTCTCACACTCTCACAGTCTCTCTCACACTCTCAGTCTCACAGTCTCTCACTGTCACACAGTCTCACACACTCTCACACAGTCTCACACACTCTCACACAGTCTAACACTCTCACACAGTCTCACAGTCTCTCACAGTCTCTCTCACAGTCTCTTTCACAGTCCCTCTCACAGTCTCTCTCACACTCTCAGTCTCACACTCTCACAGTCTCTCTCACTCTCAGTCTCACACTCTCTCACACTCTCAGTCTCACTCTCTCTCACACTTTCTGTCTCACTCTCTCACACACTCTCAGTCTCACACAGTCTCACACTTTCACAGTCTCTCTCACACTCTCACAGTCTCTCTCACACTCTCAGTCTCACAGTCTCTCACTGTCACACAGTCTCACACACACTCACACACTCTCACACAGTCTCACACACTCTCACACAGTCTCACAATGTCTCACAGTCTCTTTCATAGTCTCTTTCACAGTCTCTCTCACACTCTCACAGTCTCTCACACTGTCACAGTCTCTCACACTCTCAGTCTCACACTCTCACACTCTCAGTCTCACACTCTCACACAGTCTCTCTCACACTCTCAGTCTCACAGTCTCTCACTCTCACACAATCTCACACAGTCTCACACTCTCACACACTCTCACACAGTCTCACATTCTCACACACTTTCATACAGTCTCACACTTTCACACACTCTCACACACTCTCACACAGTCTCACAGTCTCTCACACAGTCTCACACTCTCAGTCTCACACTCTCACTCTCACACAGTCTCACACTCTCACACAGTCTCATACTCTCACACATTCACACACTCTCAGTCTCACACACTCTCAGTCTCACACTCTCAGTCTCACACTCTCTCACACAGTCTCACACTCTCTCACACTCTCACAGACTCTCTCACACTCTCACAGTCTCTCTCACACTCTCAGTCTCACAGTCTCACACAGTCTCACACACTCTCACACACTCTCACACAGTCTCACACACTCACAGTCTCTCACACACTCTCGGTCTCACACACTCTCAGTCTCACACACTCTCAGTCTCACACTCACAGTCTCAAACTCTCACACAGTCTCTCACACATTCGCACACTCTCAGTCTCACACACTCTCAGTCTCACACTCTCACAGTCTCTCACACTCTGACTCAGTCTCACTCTCACACAGTCTCACACTCTCACACACAGTCTCACACTCTCTCACACTCTCACAGTCTCTCTCACACTCACAGTCTCTCTCACAGTCTCTCACACTCTCAATCTCACACTCTCACAGTCTCAGTCTCACACTCACACAGTCTCACACTCTCACACAGTCTTTCTCACACTCTCACAGTCTCTCTCACTCTCGGTCTCACAGTCTCTTACTCTCACGCACTCTCACACACTCTCACACAGTCTCACACACTCTCACACAGTCTCACACAGTCTCACACTCTCACACAGTCTCACAAAGTCTCACAGTCTCTCACACAGTCTCTCTCACAGTCTCTCCCACACTCTCACAGTCTCTCTCACACTCACAGTCTCTCTCACACTCTCACAGTCTCTCACACTCTTAGTCTCACATTCTCTCACTCTCACACAATCTCACACAGTCTCACACAGTCTCACAGTCTCACAGTCTCACACACTCTCACACAGTCTCACACACTCTCACACAGTCTCACAGTTTCTCTCACAGTCTCTCACTCTCACACAATCTCACACACTCTCACACACTCTCACACAGTCTCACAGTCTCACACAGTCTCACAGTCTCACACACTCACACACTCTCACACACTCTCACACACTCTCACACAGTCTCACAGTCTCTCACACAGTCTCACAGTCTCTCTCACAGTCTCTCACACAGTCTGTCTCACACTCTCACAGTCTCAGTCTCACACAGTCTCACAGTCTCTCTCACAGTCTCTCTCACACTCTCACAGTCTCTCACACTCTCAGTCTCACACTCTCACACTCTCAGTCTCACAGTCTCAGTCTCAAACTCTCACACAGTCTCTCTCACACTCTCAGTCTCACAGTCTCTCACTCTCACACAATCTCACACAGTCTCACACTCACACCGTCTCACACACTCTCACACAGTCTCACACACTCTCACACAGTCTCACACTCTCACACACTCTCACACAGTCTCACACTCTCTCACAGTCTCACAGTCTCTCACACAGTCTCACACTCTCACTCTCACACTCTCACTCTCACACAGTCTCACACACTCTCTTTTTTTAAAACTTAAGATTTTTATTAAGTTTTGTCATAAAGATAGGTATCTTTATATGAGATTAAGCGTAATAACGACAAAGTCTTGACAGTAATATAATACTTATTAAATACTCAATAAAGAATTATAATTTCTCCCATATTTACTACAAATCCATGGAGACCAGATCTTCTGAAATAAGTGATATTTGTCAGTTCAAAAGAGGACAAGTATTCATTAGTACAGATGAAACTGATTTTATCCAAAATCATGTACCAAGGAATATTTGTTTTTTTCCACTGAGCCGCGATACATATTCTTGCTGCTGAGCAGCAACTATTGACAAATGTATCTTCAAATTTAGCTAAAGAGGTTAATCTTTTGCCTAGCAAGGCCTCCCAAATACCCAACCTAATTTCTTTTTTTAAAACATAGGATATTAGATTCTCCATTTTCTTCCAGAGGTCTAAAGACTTATGACAGGACCACCAAATATGTTCAAAAGTGCCAGCCTCCCCGCATCCCCTAAAGCACAGATCCGATGCATCCGCAAACATTAGGGAGATCTTACTTGGTACCAGGTAGGTTAGATGAAACATTTTAAAGGATTGTTCTATCGAATTAGCATTGATATAATTTTTATGCATTCGGGACATAATTTCTAGCCAGTTGTTTTCGTCCAAGACTTCCCCTGTTAACTGTTCCCAACGTTCCTGACAAGGTAACTTACTATTATCAAATAATAGCATTCTGTAGAGTATTGAAATAGTTCTAGTTGTGGGAGTCCATGACTTTACCGAAGACTCAAATCTCGTCAATGGAATGTTAATATAATTGCCTAAGTAACAAGTTAATCTATCTTTAATGTCAAGATATGTGGTTTTAAAGTCGTCAGCAACGTTCAATATCCCCTTAATGTTATCCCAAGAAAGAAAATGGTTACGGGACATTAAGTCGTTAATAGATTCAATACCATGGCTCCAGAGTCTGTCTATTAGGTCCAGGTCATGGCTTGCCGAATGGAACTCTTTTTTATTACTTAATGGTAGCATTTTTGATCTGAATTCCATTAGTCTTGCTCTAAATCTGATATTGTCCCATATCTTTAAATCTACTTTAGTACTATTCAGTAGATTACGTTTTATGTCATCCCTCTGTCTCGGATGAGACCACATGTAATTTAGGAAAGATCTACGATCAGAGAAATGTCTTTCCTGCCTCACCCAGCCTGCTACAGTCCAATCCACCTCAGGTTTATAGCGCAAACCAATTAATTGTGTTAGTCTTGTAGACTGATAATAGCTAAACAAATCAGGCATTAATAGACCACCAAACCTCTTTTCTCTATAAAGAGTTCCCCTCTTTATTCGTGGGTGTTTACCATCCCATAGAAATCTGAAGAGAGCATTTTGAATTCCCAAGATATCTGCTTTAGATATTTTTATGGGGAGAGATCTGAAGTAGTATAATATTTTGGGAAGTAAGTTCATTTTAATGGCATGTAGCCTTCCAAGGAAAGAGAGTGGCAAGGAACTCCAATTATCTAATTTGCCATGGATTTTTTTCCACAGTTCTGGGAAATTAATTTTATAAACATTTAGAGGAGACCTAGGAATCTTGACACCCAAATATGAGACATATGTGTCGCACCAATAAAAGGAATATTTTTTTTAAGTGTCTGCTTCATAGATTCATTAAAATTTAAATCCAAAATTTCAGATTTTGATTCGTTTATATGAAGGCCCGAGATCTCCCCAAACTGATGCAATATTCCCCATAATCTAGTGATGGAATTCTCCGGGTCAGTTAAGGATAATAAAATATCATCAGCGTATAAGCTAATTTTAGTATCTAATTCTCCGATTCCCTTAATAAATTTATCCTGTCTAATCATACATGCCAAGGGCTCAATACAAAGAGCAAAGATCAAAGGTGATAGAGGGCATCCTTGTCTAACGCCTTTTTGAATGGCAAAACTTTTACTTTCAAAACCCATTGTTCTGATAATACTGAAAGTGTCTGATTGAATGGCCCTAAGAAATTTAGAAATATGTCCCTCAAGACCAAAAGTTTGTAAGATAAATTGTACATATTTCCATTTGACAGAGTCAAAAGCCCTGGCAAGGTCCAAAGACAAGAGGACAGAATCCCTGATCTCAAATCTCTTAGAGATCTCAATTAAATTGAGCACTTTTCTAACATTATCACAAGTTGTCCTTCCAGGTATAAAACCACATTGGTCTGGGTGTATCAAAAAGGGAATAAATTGAGCTAGTCTTTTGGCTAGTATTTTAGATAAAATTTTAATATCAGAGTTTATTAAATTAATTTGTCTATAGTTATTAATGTTCTCCTTATCTTTGCCGGGTTTTTCTAAGATAGAGATAAAAGTTAAGTTAGCATCTTTTTCCAGGGTTTCTTCTTCAAGAATTTCATTAAAATAGTTAAGTAAATGTTTAGATAATTTATCGCTAAAGGTTTTGTAATATATATTCGAGAATCCATCTGGGCCAGGGCTTTTCCCATTCTTTAATTCCTTGATTGCTTGCTCTACCTCTTCCAGAGATAATGGTTTGTTTAATTGTTCTCTACCACTTTCGTTTAGACCAGGAAGTCTAAGAGATGAGAGGAAAGATATCATTTTGGAGTCATCAAGGGTTTCAGAGTCAGTAAATCTTTCAGAGAAAAATTTTTCAAATTGCAGAATAATCTGTTTTAAATCAGAGGTTTTACCTAAGTTTTCCCCGCAATTTATAGATTTAATTATTTGGAATTGTCTTTTTGGCTCCAAAAGGTGAGCAAGTAAGGTATGTGGTTTATTTCCCCATAGATATATTCTTTGTTTAAACCATCTAAGTCCATTATCCACCTCCCTGTCCAGCAAAAGATCTGTTTGTTCCCTGACCATACAACTTTTTCTTGCAGTGTTTTTATTGGGGTTATTGGATTGTTTTTTAACTAAGTTTTCTAATTCCCCTTCCCAGAAGTGTAAGTCTAAGAGTCTTTTGTTATATCTTATTTTTGCTAATCTAATTAGCTCGCCTCTAATTACAGCTTTATGTGCAAGCCAAATTGAACTTGCATTTATGGAGTCATCTTGTGTAGTATTTTCTGTGAAATATAAATCTAATTTATTAGAGGTTTCGAGTTTAGTTTTTTGGTTCTGGAGCATTTTTTCATTAAGTCTCCATCTCTGTTTCCATGGAATACCTAAGTTGGAGGAGAGCCAGACCACAACAGCTTTGTGATCTGACCAAGACTGAGAAAACATATCTGTTTTTATAACATCATTAAGAGAAGAATGATCTATGAGGAAGAAATCTATGCGAGAAAAGACGTTAAAGTGTGGTGAGAAGCAAGAGTAGTCCTTAACTCTAGGATATCTGTATCTCCAGGGATCAACCAGGCCCAGGCCATCAATAAAGTCAGTTATTAATTTTGACTGGGAAGATCTAAAGCCAGACGCCTCAGACCTATCAAGTTGTGCATCTTGACAAGTATTAAAGTCACCTCCAATAACTAGGGTGCCTCTCTTGTTCTCCTGAATCACTAGTCTGAATGTTTGAAAAAATTCCTTTTTTTTAACCTGTGGGCCATAAACCGTAGAGATAGTGATAGGAAGACCTGAAATGCAACCGATTAGTATAATATATCTGTAACAGAAGGTAGTAAGAGGACCGGGTCGCCTTCCGCCTTAGTCCCCGAGTCTCTCCTTCTCGACGCCGGACTGGCGCCGTCGAGTGCACCGGTCGAGCAAACCAGCGTTCCGGAGGTCGACTCAAAGCGGCGTCGAACCTCGGGAAGACCGATTGTGCCTCGAAAGGATGCGGCTACCGGAGGGGTCACGGCACTCGAACACCGTCGAACAAGCGCAGGACCGAATCAGGGAAAATGTAGCAGGAACCAAAGTCGGTATCTCTAGCCGTTTGAGCACTCCGGTGCTCGACTCGAAGGTTGGAGCTTAGGCAGGAAACCAAAGGGCAGAGTCCACGTTGCCGTCTGACAGGATACAAAGGTCGGTAGCGGGATCCTGGCAGCAGACGGCCGAACGTACAGGAACCTGGTTCGAATGGGCGGCAGAGTGGCCACTTTTACCACAGGAACAGACAGACTCCAGGACTCTGGTTCACTCCAACAGTAACACACTTTATTGAACAAGACACTCAACTTTTATACAGTTTACAACATGGTACCACAATAGGGAGGGGAAGGGCCAGGCATTCTAATGCAGGCTTGGCCCAGGGACCAATCCAACACAATGGGCATAGACACCAGACCAATGGTGACAGTGAACAATGGACCAATGGCAGGGGGAACAGAGGGGCCAATGGTAGCCAAGGGAAACAAGCCAATGGGAGATGGGCAACTGAACACAATATGGACAATGGTAGACTTAACAGGATTAATCAACGCCTGGACAAAGACAATGGACTGATCTGAGGGAATACACATCTGAGGACTGGGCCAGGGGTTGAAGCACGTACACACTAGTTTGAATATGCGGCTTCAACCCTGGCCAATCAGTGTGTGCAGTGAGTCGTACGTCGGCCAATCCGGCGTCGACTCACTGCCTCCGGTTTCCCGCGTTCGAGATGGCGTGGATACCTCGAACAAAGGAACCGGGGAATCACCGGCTTCGGTGTTCGTGTATCCCTCAATACATTATACTGTACAATACATTAAACCTTCGACATTCGACAATATACAAACATACAACATTCGACATGAAAACCTTTTAACATAATGTTAGGGGAACCCCTATCAGAGTTCAAATGAGGCCACAAGGCCATAGTCTTTAAGGAAATTGTTCGTGGTCCAGACAAGGGCCTAAGTAACGGATAACATCCGTTACACTTCTCCCCCTTTTGGTTCCAAGCCAGTGGGTGCGGTAGTAAACACTGGCTTGGAGCTGTAGGAGGGCATGGAGGTGGTGAGGCACTTGTCTGGACAGTGCACTAGTCCGAAGGCCTTGGTCCTAGGCCAGTTTCCACCGAGGGGCCCCTTGTCCTGGGCCAGTGATTAAAGTAGTCCTCCTGTCCTGGGTCAGAAGAAAACAGGAGCCCTTTGTCCGGGCCTGGTAGGGGGAAACATGGCCCTGGTCCTGGGCTAGTGAAGCAATTGCAAGCCCCTTAGTCCTTAATCCTGGGCCAGAGGGTGAGGCAGTCTTTTTGTCCTGGGCCAGGGGAAAACATGAGCCCTTTGTCTGGGCCTGGTAGTGGTGCACAAGGCCCTGGTCCTGGGCCAGTGAAGCAATTGCCAGTTCCTTTGTCCTTAGTCCTGGGCCAGGGGAACTGATGCTTGGTTGCCCTGACCAATAGCAAATTAGGGGGCCTCTCCTGGGCCCTTCTCCAGGCAGTGCTGGAGTCAAATCCTTCTGGGTCTGGGGCCAGTGGCTCAGGGTCAAGAGCCAGTCTGTAAGGGGGATCTCCCTGGGGCAATTGTGACTCTGGCTTCTGGGCATCAGAGTTTGGGGAGAGAGGCACATCTCCCCCTTTTAGTTGGGCCAGGGCCCCAGAGGGACAGGAGCGGATGCAGTTCCCACGCTCCTGAGTCACATCAGGTATGGGCCTGATGGGGAATACATTCCCACCCACCAAGCTGGGGTCAACAGGGAACAGGGCAACACAAATGTCCTTGGTGAGGATCCTGGTCCCACTCACCAAGGTGGGAATCTCCAGTGCAGGGAAAATAGCAGGCTCTTTAATGATGACCGTGGCCCCACGCACTAGGCCAGGGGTCTCAGGGGGAGGCAGAACAGATGCTGGGCTGGGGATGAGGACGGCTGTCCCACTCATCCCAGCCAGGACTTCACATGACCTGGTGCTCTTGCTCTCACGCACCACGTCAGGGGTTACAGGGGGACTGATGGGGCACTCCTTCCCACCCATCAGGTCAAACAACATATCCAGGGGAGTTCCAGCAGCCCTACTTTCTCCCAGTCCGCTGGTGTCCCCCTCTGGTAGGCCATCACACACAGGCCTTTCTTTTTCCTTGAGGGAGACCGCAGTCCCATCCCTCAAGGCGGCATTACTTGTACTCCTGGGGAGCACGCACGGCTCAGCTCCCAGGCCATCTTCCACCCCCACCAGGGGCAACATTTTGTGGCTGCTGCTGGGTTCTCTCCCACCCAGTACAGCAGGGGTCTCAGGGGAACTGATGGGCTTGCTCCCACCCAACAGTTCACAGTCCATACTTGTAGGAGGGCCAGCGGCACTATTTTCTCCCAGCCCACTGGGGTCCTCCCCTTGCAGGCCATCACACACCGGCCTTTCTTCTGCCTGGAGGGAGACCGCAGTCCCATCCCTCCAGGCGGCATCACTCATACTCCTGGGGAGCACGCACGGCTCTGCTCCCAGGGCAACAGGGGCACTGGTGAGGAACGTATTCCCACCCACCAGTGTGGAGTGAACAGGGAAACCTCCATCGAAGTCCTCTTCAGATGGGTAACCCCCCCCAACATTCTTCCTCTTCTCCTGCACACAGTTCGCGCCAGTACCGGCCACGTACAATATCCATCAGCCTATCAATCTTGGCCACTGATGGCTTGTATCCCAGAAGCGGCATAAGGTTCACCATCCTCCGGTACACCGGGTCATCACTCGGTCCGATTCCAATAATAGTCCACTTTTCCTTCACTAGAAAGTCAATGTACTTCCAGTCGGGCTCTACAGCTCCGAGGTGTGTGCGGAAGTCACTGAGACCCCATGCGGGTCCAACAGCTTCGACTAGATATAAAAAGTCCGGGAAACCCCATTCGGGCAATACTGCTCCGCCGGAACCGCGTGTCGCCATTCCTCATTCGATACACTCGATGAAAGAAGGAGAAATCCCACCGCTATGCCACCAATGTAACGGAAGGTAGTAAGAGGACCGGGTCACCTTCCGCCTTAGTCCCCGAGTCTCTCCTTCTCGACGCCGGACTGGCACCGTCGAGTGCACCGGTCGAGCAAACCAGCGTTCTGGAGGTCGACTCAAAGCGGCGTCGAACCTCGGGAAGACCGATTGTGCCTCGAAAGGATGCGGCTACCGGAGGGGTCACGGCACTCGAACACCGTCGAACAAGCGCAGGACCGAATCAGGGAAAATGTAGCAGGAACCAAAGTCGGTATCTCTAGCCGTTCGAGCACTCCGGTGCTCGACTCGAAGGTTGGAGCTTAGGCAGGAAACCAAAGGGCAGAGTCCACGTTGCCGTCTGACAGGATACAAAGGTCGGTAGCGGGATCCTGGCAGCAGACGGCCGAACGTACAGGAACCTGGTTCGAATGGGCGGCAGAGTGGCCACTTTTACCACAGGAACAGACAGACTCCAGGACGCTGGTTCACTCCAACAGTAACACACTTTATTGAACAAGACACTCAACTTTTATACAGTTTACAACATGGTACCACAATAGGGAGGGGAAGGGCCAGGCATTCTAATGCAGGCTTGGCCCAGGGACCAATCCAACACAATGGGCATAGACAACAGACCAATGGTGACAGTGAACAATGGACCAATGGCAGGGGGAACAGAGGGGCCAATGGTAGCCAAGGGAAACAAGCCAATGGGAGATGGGCAACTGAACACAATATGGACAATGGTAGACTTAACAGGATTAATCAACGCCTGGACAAAGACAATGGACTGATCTGAGGGAATACACATCTGAGGACTGGGCCAGGGGTTGAAGCACGTACACACTAGTTTGAATATGCGGCTTCAACCCTGGCCAATCAGTGTGCGCAGTGAGTCGTACGTCGGCCAATCCGGCGTCGACTCACTGCCTCCGGTTTCCCGCGTTCGAGATGGCGTGGATACCTCGAACAAAGGAACCGGGGAATCACCGGCTTTGGTGTTCGTGTATCCCTCAATACATTATACTGTACAATACATTAAACCTTCGACATTCGACAATATACAAACATACAACATTCGACATGAAAACCTTTTAACATAATGTTAGGGGAACCCCTATCAGAGTTCAAATGAGGCCACAAGGCCATAGTCTTTAAGGAAATTGTTCGTGGTCCAGACAAGGGCCTAAGTAACGGATAACATCCGTTACAATATCTACCTTCTTTATCATGAATAACCCGTTCAAACACAAATGGTGTAGAGTTTCTGATTAGTATTGCAACACCATGTTTTTTGCGGAGATCGCAGCTCAAATAAAACCTTTTATACTTATTATTAAAATATTTTAAAGGATTATTTTTGGAGAACTTGGTCTGTTGCAAGAGAAGAAAGTCAGGTTTAAACTTTTCTAAACTGGTAAAAACCTTACTTCTCTTCCTGGGAGAATTCAAGCCACGTACATTTATTGATAGAAAGCAGAATTTATCAGCCATTAAACCCCCCCCCCTTCCCCCCCCCCCCCGAAGAGAAAAGTTAGCTTTCGCCCTAAGGTGTAGTGTTGGCGAAATTCGGCTTACGCCTTATTTTGTCTCTTCCAATCAACCCCCACCATGAACAAACATTAGTTATAAGTGTAAGGTATGAAAATATTTAACGTTTATGAAAATAGATTGAAAAAGTGAATATTATAGAAGCCCAAATCATGGGTATAGACCTTCCAAAATAACAGGTGGTTAGTTTTATAACAGTCTAAATGTGCAAATAGTTTTAAGCGATCAGTATAATATAAATTACATTTATATAAGGGTAGAAGAAAGGATTCATATAAATTCCCATCTTCCCCCCCTTCCCCTCTTCCCCTTCCCTCTCCAAGCCATCCCCTCCCTTCTCCTATAAATATTGTTCCCACCAGTCCCGATCCCTTATACGGTTTTCTAAGACCTCAATTGGGACAGAATCTGATAGATACATACATACATACCAATAGCAATATATGAGTTGTCCCAGGTTTACAGTTATATGCATAAATGTAACCATATATTCACAATGCCAAGTATCAAATAGGATTTAGGTATAATATAAATTAAAGGTTTTTGTATTATTAAATATAATATATTGGAGGGGAGGGAAAAAAAAAACAAAAAAAACGGGGGGGCAATACTGGTACAAAACTGATAAGGTATTGGCATTAGGTACAATGTATTTGAATGGACAAACAATGTATAGGTAAGGGACAAGTAATACAGGTGTGAGTATAAATTGATAAGATAGAAGTAAAGGGCTTGTCATGGAGGATGTATGCAACGGAAGGGAGTAAGACGACCGGGTCGCCTTCCGCCTTTGTTCCCGGGTCTCTCCTTCTCGACGCCGGACTGGCACCGTCGAGTGCACCGGTCAAGCAAACCAGCGTTCCGGAGGTCGACTCAAAGCGGCATCGAACCTCGGGAAGACCGAATCTGCTCGAAGGATGCGGCTACCGGAGGGGTCACGGCACTCGAACGCCGTCGAACACGTACACAGGACCGAATCAGGGAAAAGCGTAGCAGGAACCAAGTCTGTATTTCTAGCCGTTCGAGCACTCCGGTGCTCGACTCGAAGGTTGGAGCTTAGGCAGGAAACCAAAGGGCAGAGTCCACGTCGCCGCCTGACAGGATACAGAGGTCGGTAGCGGGATCCTGGCAGCAGACGGACGAACGTACAGGAACCTGGTTCGAATGGGCGGCAGAGTGGCCACTTGTACCACAGGAACAAACAGACTCCAGGACTCTGGTTCACTCCAAACGGTAACACCCTTTATTGAACAAGACATTCAACTTTTATACAGTTTACAACATGGTACCACAATAGGAAGGGGAAGGGCCAGGCATTCTAATGCAGGCTTGGCCCAGGGACCAATCCAACACAATGGGCATACACAACAGACCAATGGTGACAGTGAACAATGGACCAATGGCAGGGGAAACAGAGGGACCAATGGTAGCCCAAGGAAACAAGCCAATGGGAGATGGGCTACTGAACACAATGTGGACACTGGGAGACTTAACATGATTAATTAACGTCTGGACAAAGACAATGGACAGACTAGAGGGAATACACATCTGAGAACTGGGCCAGGGGTTGAAGCACGTACACACTAGTTTAAATATGCAGCTTCAACCCTGGCCAATCAGCGTGCGCAGTGAGTCGTACGACGGCCAATCCGGCATCGACTCACTGCCTCCGGTTTCCCGCGTTCGAGACGGCATTGATGCCTCGAACAAAGGACCCGGGGAACCACCGGCTTCGATGATCGTGTATCCCTCGTACATTAAACCATACAATACATTAAACCTTCGACATTCGACAATATAAAACATACAACATTTGACATAAAAACCTTGTAACATAATGATAGGGAAATCCCTATCAGAGTTCACATAAGGCCACAAGGCCATAGTCTTTAAGAAAATTGTTCGTGGTCCAGACAAGGGCCGAAGTAATGGATAAAATCCGTTACACTTCTCCCCCTTTTAGTACCAAGCCAGCGGGTGCGGTAGTAAACGCTGGCTTGGAGCTGTAGGAGGGCATGGAGGTGGTGAGGCACTTGTCTGGACAGCGCACTAGTCCAAAGGCCTTGGTCCTAGGCCAGTTTCCACTGAGGGGCCCCTTGTCCTGGGCCAGTGGGTAAAGTAGTCTTTCTGTCCTGGGCCAGGGGAAAAGTAGTCTTTCTGTCCTGGGCCAGGGGAAAACATGAGCCCTTTGTCTGGGCCCGGTAGCGGTGTACAAGGCCCTTGTCCTGGGCCAGTGAAGCAAATGCCAGTTCCTTTGTCCTTAAGCCTGGGCCAGTAGAACTGATGCCTGTTTGTCCTGACAAACATCAAAACAGGTGGTCTCTCCTGGGCCCTTCTCCAGGCAGTGCTAACGTCAGACCTTTCTGGATCTGGGGCCAGGGGCTCAGGGTCAAGAGCCAGTCTATAAGGGGGATCTCCCTGGGGCAATTGTGCCTCTGGCTTCTGGGCACCAGAGTTTGGGGAGAGAGACACATCTCCCCCTTTTAGTTGGGCCAGGGCCCCAGAAGGACAGGAGCGGATGCAGCTCCCACGCTCCTGGGTCAAATCAGGTATGGACCTGATGGGGAATACATTCCCACCCACCAAGCTGGGGTCAACAGGGAACAGGGCAACACAAATGTCCTTGGTGAGGATCCTGGTCCCACTCACCAAGGTGGGAATCTCCAGTGCAGGGAAAATAGCAGGCTCCTTAACAATGACCGTGGCCCCACGCACTAGGCCAGGGGTCGCAGGGGGAGGCAGAACAAATGCTGGGCTAGGGATGAGGACGGCTGTCCCACTCATCCCAGCCAGGACTTCACATGACCTGGTGCTCTTGCTCTCACGCGCCACGTCAGGGGTTACAGGGGGACTGATGGGGCACTCCTTCCCACCCATCAGGTCAAACAACATATCCAGGGGAGTTCCAGCAGCCCTACTTTCTCCCAGTCCGCTGGTGTCCCCCTCTGGTAGGCCATCACACACAGGCCTTTCTTTTTCCTTGAGGGAGACCGCAGTCCCATCCCTCAAGGCGGCATTACTTGTACTCCTGGGGAGCACGCACGGCTCCGCTCCCAGGCCATCTTCCACCCCCACCAGGGGCAACATTTTGTGGCTGCTGCTGGGTTCTCTCCCACCCAGTACAGCAGGGGTCTCAGGGGGACTGATGGGCTTGCTCCCCCCCATCAGTTTACAGTCCATGTCTTTAGGAGGGCCAGCGGCACTGTTTTCTCCCAGCCCACTGGGGTCCTCCCCTTGCAGGCCATCACACACCAGCCTTTCTTCTGCCTGGAGGGAGACCGCAGTCCCATCCCTCCAGGCGGCATCACTCATACTCCTGGGGAGCACGCACGGCTCTGCTCCCAGGGCAACAGGGGCATTGGTGAGGAACGTATTCCCACCCACCAGTGTGGAGTGAACAGGGACACCCTCATCTAAGTCCTCCTCAGATGGGCAATCCCCCCAGACCTCATCTTCATCTCTTGGAATCTCCTGGGCTTCCTCTATCCAGCCCATACACATCAGCTCCAAATCCCACTCCTCCTTAACTAACCGGTCAAGGGTCCCTCCCAGTTCTGGAGGAAAGTGGCTCCCAAACATAGCCCTTCGCTTATCCCAAATGTCCCAGTAGCGGCTGGAATACTGCTGGCCGAAAGTATTATCCTCCATCATAGCCATCCACACAAGTTGTTGCAGGTCCAGACGCAGTTGAAATGGGAAAAAACCAACCATAACCTCGGCATATTCCTTGTTAAGGTGTTTGATTAATTCCCAGTACCCGTCCTGGACTCGAAGCTCTTCTTTAATGCAGGCGGTGATCTCCCAGTAAAACTCTTCGGCGAGGTCACCCACAAAATTTCCCCATCGATCTCCGATGTCCTGGTACCGCATCTCGAACACTCCTATGGCCTCCGGTAGTAGCGCTTTGGCCGCCATCTCTCAACTGGTACACCCGATGAAAGAAGGAGAAATCCCACCGCTATGCCACCAATGTAACGGAAGGGAGTAAGAAGACCGGGTCACCTTCCGCCTTTGTTCCCGGGTCTCTCCTTCTCGACGCCGGACTGGCGCCGTCGAGTGCACCGGTCGAGCAAACCAGCGTTCCGGAGGTCGACTCAAAGCGGCGTCGAACCTCGGGAAGACCGAATCTGCTCGAAGGATGCGGCTACCGGAGGGGTCACGGCACTCGAACGCCGTCGAACACGTACACAGGACCGAATCAGGGAAAAGCGTAGCAGGAACCAAGTCTGTATTTCTAGCCGTTCGAGCACTCCGGTGCTCGACTCGAAGGTTGGAGCTTAGGCAGGAAACCAAAGGGCAGAGTCCACGTCGCCGCCTGACAGGATACAGAGGTCGGTAGCGGGATCCTGGCAGCAGACGGACGAACGTACAGGAACCTGGTTCGAATGGGCGGCAGAGTGGCCACTTTTACCACAGGAACAAACAGACTCCAGGACTCTGGTTCACTCCAAACAGTAACACCCTTTATTAAACAAGACATTCAACTTTTATACAGTTTACAACATGGTACCACAATAGGAAGGGGAAGGGCCAGGCATTCTAATGCAGGCTTGGCCCAGGGACCAATCCAACACAATGGGCATACACAACAGACCAATGGTGACAGTGAACAATGGACCAATGGCAGGGGAAACAGAGGGACCAATGGTAGCCCAAGGAAACAAGCCAATGGGAGATGGGCTACTGAACACAATGTGGACACTGGGAGACTTAACATGATTAATTAACGTCTGGACAAAGACAATGGACAGACTAGAGGGAATACACATCTGAGAACTGGGCCAGGGGTTGAAGCACTTACACACTAGTTTAAATATGCGGCTTCAACCCTGGCCAATCAGCGTGCGCAGTGAGTCGTACGACGGCCAATCCCGCGTCGACCCACTGCCTCCGGTTTCCCGCGTTTGAGACGGCATTGATGCCTCGAACAAAGGACCCGGGGAACCACCGGCTTCGATGATCGTGTATCCCTCGTACATTAAACCATACAATACATTAAACCTTCGACATTCGACAATATAAAACGTACAACATTTGACATAAAAACCTTGTAACATAATGATAGGGAAATCCCTATCAGAGTTCACATAAGGCCACAAGGCCATAGTCTTTAAGAAAATTGTTCGTGGTCCAGACAAGGGCCGAAGTAACGGATAAAATCCGTTACAATGTACTAAATAACAATTGAACTAAATAACGATTGAACTAAATAACAGTATTATTTACAACAATTCTGGCGTTGTAGAGCATCCGTGCACTCCATAGATTCCATTTACAGTGGAGTGGAGCGTACGTCATCTGCCCTGCCTCAAGATGGTGACGATGAACGGAGGGGGCCGGACTTTCCCAGCTCCAGCCAACTACCATTAAAGTCTGTGGAACGCTCTGTTGAAACGCAGAGTGGCTCCAATGAATGGGAATAAAAAGTCTCACACACTCTCAATCTCACAGTCTCACACTCTCACACAGTCTCTAACACATTCACACACTCTCAGTCTCACACACTCTCAGTCTCACACTCTCACAGTCTCACACAGTCTCACACTCTCTCACACAGTCTCACACTCTCTCACACTCTTACAGACTCTCTCACACTCTCACAGTCTCTCTCACACTCTCAGTCTCACACTCTCACAGTCTCACATACTCACAGTCTCACTCTCTCACACAGTCTCTCACACACTCTCAGTCTCACACACTCACAGTCTCTCACACACTCTTAGTCTCACACACTCTCAGTCTCACACTATCACAGTCTCACACTCACAGTCTCAAACTCTCACACAGTCTCTCACACATTCGCACACTCTCAGTCTCACACTCTCACAGTCTCTCACACTCTGACTCAGTCTCACTCTCACACAGTCTCACACTCTTTCACACAGACTCACACTCTCTCACACTCTCACAGTCTCTCTCACACTCTCACAGTCTCTCTCACACTCTCACAGTCTCTCTCACAGTCTCTCACACTCTGTCTCACACTCTCACAGTCTCAGTCTCACACTCTCACACAGTCTCACACTCTCACACAGTCTCTCTCACACTCTCACAGTCTCTCACACTCTCGATCTCACAGTCTCTCACTCTCACGCAGTCTCATACACTCTCACACAGTCTCACACAGTCTCACAAAGTCTCACAGTCTCTCACACAGTCTCTCTCACAATCTCTCTTGCACTCTCACAGTCTCTCACACTCTCAGTCTCACACGCTCAGTCTCACACTCTCACAGTCTCAGTCTCACACTCTCACACAGTCTCACACTCTCACACAGTCTCTCTCACACTCTCACAGTCTCTCTCACACTCTCACAGTCTCAGTCTCACAGTCTCTCACTCTCACACAATCTCACACAATCTCACACACTCTCACACAGTCTCATACACTCTCACACAGTCTCACAGTCTCACACAGTCTCACACACTCTTACACAGTCTCACACTCACACAGTCTCACACAGTCTCACAGTCTCTCACACAGTTTCACAGTCTCTCTCACAGTCTCTCTCACACTCTCACAGTCTCTCACACTCTCAGTCTCACACTCTCACAGTCTCAGGCTCACACTCTCACACAGTCTCTCTCACTCTCACAGTCTCTCACACAGTCTCTCTCACACTCTCACAGTCTCTCTCACACTCTCAGTCTCACAGTCTCACACACTCTCACACACTCTCACACAGTCTCACACACTCTCACACAGTCTAACACTCTCACACAGTCTCACAGTCTCTCACACAGTCTCTCTCACAGTCTCTCTCACACTCTCACAGTCTCACACTCACACACTCTCAGTCCCACACTCTCACAGTCTCAGTCTCACACTCTCACACAGTCTCACACTCTCTCACACTCTCAGTCTCACAGTCTCTCACTCTCACACAATCTCACACAGTCTCACACTCTCACACAGTCTCACACACTCTCACACACTCTCACACAGTCTCACATTCTCACACACTCTCACACATTCTCACTTTAACGGATCCTAGGCCGTTACTTGGGTCCTTGACCGGACCTCAAACAGTTGTTTCAAAGACTATGGGCCTGTGGCCTTATTTGAACTATGATAGGGGTTCCCCTAGCCCTATGCTACAAGGGTTCATGTCGAATGTTGTACTTTTTGTATATTGTAGAATGTCGAAAGTCTAATGTATTGTATGGTACAATGTACGAGGGATACACAAACACCGAAGCTGGTGGTTCCCCGATTCCTTTGTTCGAGGTATCCACGCCATCTCGAACGCGGGAAACCGGAGGCAGTGAGTCGATGCCGGAGTGGCCGACGTACGACTCACTGCGCACACTGATTGGCCAGGGTTGAAGCCGCATATTCAAACTAGTGTGTACGTGTTTCAACCCCTGGCCCAGTTCTCAGATGTGTATTCCCTCAGTCAGTCCATTGTCTTTGTCCAGACGTTGATTAATCATGTTAATTGTACCATTGTCAATAGTGTGCTCAGTAACCCATCTCCCATTGGTCTGTTTCCCTTAGTTACTATTGGTCCCTTTGCACCCTCTGCCATTGGTCCATTGTTCACTGTCACCATTGGTCTGTTGTATATGCCCATTGTGTTGGATTGGTCCCTGGGCCAAGCCTGCATTAGAATGCCTGGCCCTTCCCCTCCCTATTGTGATAACCATGTGTAACTGTATAAAAGATGGGTGATGTGTTCAATAAAGTGTTCTTGTTTGGGAGTAAACTGTCTCTGAGTTTACTTGCTGACTGGGGTGGTCTAAAGAGTCCTCTTTGACTCCCATCCCTCACTCACAATTGAGCCATTCACTCCTCGAAGATCGAAGGCATCGACGTCGACCGGGTCCGACCTGCGAATCCGACGTCCTGGAAGTACTACCGGACTGGAACATCCGACGCAGCTCGGCCGACCTCGAAGGCGAGATTCCGGGAACGACGGCCCAGCCCATACCGGTGGCTAGGGTTACCGTTATAGTGGTGGCAGGCGACGGGATCGATTCGAACTGAAACCAGCATCCAGGGGGAGATACAGCCGTTGGCTTGACCCCGGTTTCAGCAACGGTGATCGAACTGAAACCAGCATCCAGGGGGAGATACAGCCGCTGGCTTGACCCCGGTTTCAGCAACGAACGAATCTCGCCAAAAGATGTCTCAGAGCGACAGGAAGGGTCCGAGCTCCCAACTAATGGCGGATCTGTATAAATATGCTCCGCTGGCGACCCTACAAAAACTGGTGGGACAACGAGGCCGCAACGCAGCTAACCTATGAAAACTGGATTTGATCCAAATACTGCTGGAAATCGATACGGAGGCAGCGGACTTGGCCAGACGAACGGAGTTACCGTCCGTGGACAATTTTGCACCGTTCACCGTTCTATCCGAACCGGCCGGTTCGACACAGCAGGTGCTCGATCCGATGGCAGACCGCTTGCAAGGGGGAGGTGTCGGAGTACGAAGATGGATCGACGGTGAAGATCCAGTCACCAACATAGTAGCTCAGAGGTTGGCTTTGTATGGTTCGAACCCGACAACAGAGGTCATCGATAGGTTGATGGCGGCAGCCAGGGCGGACTGGGCGAAGACCCTACCGGGGGGCTCTTGATCTGCTACAACACCAGAGACCAGCTCCGACTCAGGAAAGGTGACTTTGCCTATTAGTTTCCAAGCTTTCCCTACCTTTGATGATCGGAAAGGGGATATTGATGGGTTTTTGCTCGACTTCGAGAGGATGTGCCAGTTGACGAGAGTAGATGAAACCCAATGGACTGCCATTCTCGCAGTGAAGCTCACGGGGCAGGCTATGGAAGCCTACCGGGCTGTACCGGAGACGGACATATTGGACTATGAGGAAGTCAAGAGGAGGCTCCTGGCCCGGTACGCCATTACTCCGGACACATACCGCCGGCAGTTCCGGGAGACACTAAAGAAAAGCCAGGAGTCACACACAGAGTGGGCTTATGGGTTAGAAAGGGCCGCTCGCAACTGGATGCACGGATGCGGGGCCCAGTCTTTTGAAGACTGCTGTCAGCAGATGATGCTAGAACAGTTTTTCTTAAACATACCGGATCACATTAGGGATTGGGTCCGGGACCGCGAGCCCTCTACCCTTACGGAGGCAGCACAGCTGGCAGATCACTATGAGGACACCAGGAAAATGGGTAACCGATCCCAGCGGCTGGTAAGCGGGGGAGGGATTAGGACAGCAACTACCGGGAACCTGTCCACCCGGCACAGACTATCACAGGGTCACGCCCCTACCTCTCAACGGAGGGACCCCAACCCCGGGCCTCGCTGCTTCTCCTGCAACCAGCTGGGCCACACCCAATATACTTGTCCCCTGGGCCGCAAGAACATTACCAGGAATGTAGATCCAAGGGAACAGTCTAACCGGTATCCCGCGGCCCCCAGGTTTAGCACCGTACCTCAGATGACCAGGATGCCCCCCAAGGACTCCCATTGCATCCAAGACACTGGTCCCTATGGGAACCTCACCCGATCTTACGACCAGGAATGGCCCCAGCCAGTGGAGGTCCACGCTTCGCCGGGAGGACCCCCCAAGTGGGGGTTATCGCAAGAAATTGCCCTAATTCAGGATCTTGTGGAGGATAACCGGCAACAACACCGGCAAACGGTATACCTCAATGGGAATCCAGTCATTGGTCTGCGAGACACAGGGGCCACCCTAACCTTGGTCCAGCCCGGCTGCTTGTCCCCGCATTATAAGACCAATCAGATCGTGGAGGTACGCGTAGCAGGGGGTAGAGTCTACCAATTACCCACGGCCAATGTGCACCTCAACTGGGGTTCTGGACAGGGCGATCGGTGCGTGGGAGTGATGCCAGGATTACCGGCTGAAGTACTGCTGGGGAACGACTTGGGCCACCTGCAAAGCTGGTATGCCTCAACCCCGCCTCAGGAAAACTGTCAGGTGATCACCCGAGCGGCTGCCCAGCGCCAGATGGTAAGCCCCCCGACACCCCCACCCGGAGACCCTGACGCTGACAATCCCCTCCACTGGTTACCCCCTGCGGAATTCCGTGCAGCTCTCTTAGATGACCCCACGTTAGCAGGATACAGGAGACTCGCAGACTCTGGGGAGGCAGGCCCAGGGGGGGGAAGTTCCTTTGGGAGAATGGGCTCCTATATCGCAGCACCCCATACCACTGCCAGGGTGCCACCCAGTTAGTGCGCACCCAACTCATAGTTCCCTATCAGCATAGGGCTGCCTTATTGTCCCTGGCCCATGAGATTCCCTTAGCCGGCCACATGACAGTTCGACGAACCGAACAACGGGTGAGTCGAGCTTTCTTCTGGCCAAAGTTATCTCGGGATGTTCGCAACTTTTGCCGCACCTGCGACATTTGTCAGCGGGTAGTCAAGAGGGGCGACCACCCAGCCGCTCCTTTACAGCCATTACCCTTGATAGGTGAGCCGTTCCAGCGGGTAGCCGTGGACATTGTACGGCCCTTAGCACGTCCCAGTCGCACTGGTAAGCGGTTCATCCTTACCATTGTGGACTTCGCCACACGGTACCTTGAAGCCGTGGCCCTCTCAATCATTACTGCCGAGAGTGTGGCGGACGCCCTGGTTAAAGTATTCTCACGGGTAGGGTTTCCCGCAGAAGTTCTTTCCGATCAGGGTTCCCAATTCACCTCAGAAGTCATGCAGCAACTATGGGAGCTGTGTGGGGTGAAGCCTATTCACACCACAGCATACCACCCCCAGACCAATGGCCTCTGTGAACGGTTCAACGGAACCCTGAAACAGATGTTACGGGCTTTCACGGAGACGCACTGGGACTGGGAGCGCTATTTGCCCCACCTGTTGTTTGCCTACCGGGAGGTGCCTCAGGAGTCCACGGGCTTCTCCCCTTTCGAGTTACTGTTCGGAAGGAGAGTCCGGGGACCCCTGAACCTCCTCCGGGAATACTGGGAGGGCAAGTGCGACTCCGAAGAAACCCCGGTAGTGACATATGTGCTAGAACTCAGGGAAAAACTAGCCGCCCTCACAGGTCTCGCCCAAGAGCACTTGCTTCGGGCCCAAAAGCATCAGAAACAGCAATACGACAGGCGGACACAGACCCGAGAATTTTTTGCGGGGCAGCAGGTATTAGCTCTGCGCCCCGTGAAAGGGAATAAGTTGCAGACTGCCTGGGTAGGCCCCTACCGGGTGGTAGATCGACAGGGAGAGACCACTTATGTGATTGCCAAAGGGCCTCACTTACGGGACCGCCTGACCTGCCACGTGAATGCCCTGAAAGTCTATCACCAGCGGGAGGAAGTAGTGTTAGCCATCTGTACACAGGCTGGGGACGACCCGGAAGAACAGGATATTCCTGATCTCCTGGCCGCCGCTAGGGAACTCAGCAGTCCCAATCTTCCCAGTCTAGGGTCCCAGCTTAACTCCGCCCAACGCCAACAGATACGGGACATGGCCCAGAGGTGGCCACAGCTGTTCTCTGCACGGCCTGGCCTCACTAACATAGCCCAGCATCCAGTCCTCACCACGGGACAGGAGGCCCTACGGCTGCCCGCCTACCGAGTCCCCCAGTCAGTGAGAAAGGGCATGTTGCAGGAAATCCAGGAAATGTTGGAGTTAGGGGTTATTGAGCCCTCTACCAGTCCTTGGGCCTCTCCGGTAGTTCTGGTCCCTAAGAAAGATGGAACCACTAGGTTCTGTGTGGACTACCAGAGTCTCAACGACCGGACCATCACCGACGCTTACCCCATGCCCCGGGTGGACGAACTCCTAGACAGGCTCGCAGGCGCTAGTGTAGTCTCCACCCTCGACCTTAGTCGGGGGTACTGGCAGATACCCCTGGCCCCTGAGGCGGTGGCCAAATCCGCCTTCATCACCCCGTTTGGCCTCTACCAGTTTACGGTGATGCCATTCGGGATGAAGAATGCGCCGGCTACTTTTCAGAGGCTAGTGGATCATCTACTAACAGGGGCACAGGATTTTGCCTGTGCCTATTTAGATGATATTGCCATTTTTAGCGACTCCTGGGAGGAGCATCTGCTGCACCTGGAAGCTATCTTGGGGCGTATTGCGAGAGCAGGGCTAACTCTGAAGCCTGACAAATGCCAGATAGGGATGGGGGAAGTCCAGTACCTAGGTCACCGGGTGGGGGGTGGACAGCAACGGCCTGAACCCGCTAAGATCGCTGCCATTGTTGACTGGCCCACCCCACGTACCAAAAAACAAGTGCTGGCCTTCCTGGGCACAGCCGGATACTATAGAAAATTTGTTCCGCAGTACAGTGCCGTGACCAAACCCCTCACGGACTTAACCAAAAAGGCACTGCCCCGGAACGTAGACTGGTCCCCGGACTGTGAAAAGGCCTTCCAAGCTCTCAAGGAAGCCTTGGGCAAAGGGCCTGTGTTGGCCGCACCGGATTTTAACAGAGCTTTTCTGGTCCATACAGATGCCTCAGACTACGGACTAGGGGCGGTGCTGAGTCAAGTCAACGACGCCGGGGAAGAACATCCAGTCATTTACTTGAGCCGCAAACTGTTACCCCGGGAAGCTGCCTATGCTGCGGTTGAAAAGGAATGTTTGGCATTAGTTTGGGCCCTCAAGAAACTGCAGCCCTATCTATTCGGACGTGAGTTTACAGTATTCACCGATCACAATCCCCTGGTGTGGCTCAACCGGGTAGCCGGAGACAATGGACGTTTGTTACGCTGGAGCCTGGCCCTTCAAGCTTTTAACTTTACAATCAAATACCGTACTGGAAGGGAGAACCAGAACGCTGATGGTCTGTCCCGCCAGGAAGAGGACTAATAGACTGGCCAGCCTTTCCCCGTGTGTGTGGACTAAAAAAGGGGAGTGATGTAACGGATCCTAGGCCATTACTTGGGTCCTTGACCGGACCTCAAACAGTTGTTTCAAAGACTATGGGCCTGTGGCCTTATTTGAACTATGATAGGGGTTCCCCTAGCCCTATGCTACAAGGGTTCATGTTGAATGTTGTACGTTTTGTATATTGTAGAATGTCGAAAGTCTAATGTATTGTATGGTATAATGTACGAGGGATACACAAACACCGAAGCCGGTGGTTCCCCGGTTCCTTTGTTCGAGGTATCCACACCATCTCGAACGCGGGAAACCGGAGGCAGTGAGTCGACGCCGGATTGGCCGACGTACGACTCACGGCGCACACTGATTGGCCAGGGTTGAAGCTGCATATTCAAACTAGTGTGTACGTGCTTCAACCCCTGGCCCAGTTCTCAGATGTGTATTCCCTCAAGTCAGTCCATTGTCTTTGTCCAGACGTTGATTAATCATGTTAATTGTACCATTGTCAATAGTGTGCTCAGTAACCCATCTCCCATTGGTCTGTTTCCCTTAGTTACTATTGGTCCCTTTCCACCCTCTGCCATTGGTCCATTGTTCACTGTCACCATTGGTCTGTTGTATATGCCCATTGTGTTGGATTGGTCCCTGGGCCAAGCCTGCATTAAAATGCCTGGCCCTTCCCCTCCCTATTGTGATAACCATGTGTAACTGTATAAAAGATGGGTGATGTGTTCAATAAAGTGTTCTTGTTTGGGAGTAAACTGTCTCTGAGTTTACTTTCTGACTGGGGTGGTCTAAAGAGTCTCTTTGACTCCCATCCCTCACTCACAATTGAGCCATTCACTCCTCGAAGATCGAAGGCGTCGACGTCGACTGGGTCCGACCTGCGAATCCGACGTCCTGGAAGTACTACCGGACCGGAACTTCCGACACAGCTCGGCCGACCTCGAAGGCGAGATTCCGGGAACGACGGACCAGCCCATACCGGTGGCTAGGGTTACCGTTATACTCACACTCTCACACACTCTCACACAGTCTCACAGTCTCTCACACAGTCTCACACTCTCAGTCTCACACTCTCACTCTCACACACTTTCAGTCTCACACAGTCTCACACTCTCTCACACAGTCTCACACTCTCTCACACTCTCACAGACTCTCTCACACTCTCACAGTCTCTCTCACACTCTCAGTCTCACACTCTCACAGTCTCACACAGTCTCACACAGTCTCACACTCTCTCACACACTCTTACACAGTCTCACACTCTCACACAGTCTCTCATACACTCACAGTCTCTCACACACTCTCAGTCTCACACACTCTCAGTCTCACACTATCACAGTCTCACACACTCTCACACAGTCTCACTCTCACACAGTCTCACACTCTCTCACACAGTCTCACACTCTCTTACAGTCTCACACTCTCTCACACTCTCACAGTCTCTCTCACACTCACAGTCTCTCTCACAGTCTCTCACACTCTCAGTCTCACACTCTCACAGTCTCAGTCTCACACTCTCACACAGTCTCTCACACAGTCTCACAGTCTCTCTCACAGTCTCTCTCACACTCTCACAGTCTCTCACACAGTCTCACACTCTCTCAGTCTCTCTCACAGTCTCTCTCACACTCTCACAATCTCTCACACAGTCTCACACTCTCTCAGTCTCTCTCACAGTCTCTCTCACACTCTCACAGTCTTTCACACAGTCTCACACTCTCTCAGTCTCTCTCACAGTCTCTCTCACACTCTCACAGTCTCTCTCACAGTCTCACAGTCTCTCTCACAGTCTCTCTCACACTCTGTCTCACACTCTCCCAGTCTCTCACACTCTCCCAGTCTCTCTCACTCTCAGTCTCACATTGTCTCACACTCTCTGTCTCACATTCTCACACACTCTCAGTCTCACACAGTCTCACACTTTCACAGTCTCTCTCACAGTCTCTCTCACACTCTCACAGTCTCTCTCACACTCTCAGTCTCACAGTCTCTCACTGTCACACAGTCTCACACACTCTCACACAGTCACACAGTCTCTCACACAGTCTCTTTCACAGTCTCTCTCACACTCTCACAGTCTCTCACACTCTCAGTCTCACACTCTCACACTCTCAGTCCCACACTCTTACAGTCTCAGTCTCACTCTCACACAGTCTCACACTCTCACACAGTCTCTCTCACACTCTCAGTCTCACAGTCTCTCACTCTCACACAATCTCACACTGTCTCACACACTCTCACTCACTCTCACACAGTCTCACACAGTCTCACATTCTCACACAGTCTCACACTCTCACACAGTCTCACTCTCACACAGTCTCACACTCTCTCACACTCTCACAGTCTCTCTTACAGTCTCTCACACTCTCAGTCTCACACTCTCACAGTCTGTCTCACACTGTCACAGTCTCACACACTCTCACACAGTCTCTCACACAGTCTCACAGTCTCTCTCACAGTCTCTCTCACACTCTCACAGTCTCTCACACTCTCAGTCTCACACTCTCACAGTCTCAGTCTCACACTCTCACACACTCTCACACTCTCTCACAGTCTCACACACTCTCACACAGTCTCACACAGTCTCTCACACAGTCTCACAGTCTCTCTCACAGTCTCTCTCACACTCTCACAGTCTCTCTCACAGTCTCACAGTCTCTCTCACAGTCTCAGTCTCACACTCACACAGTCTCACGCTCTCACACAGTCTCTCTCACACTCTCACAGTCTCTCTCACTCTCGGTCTCACAGTCTCTCACTCTCACGCACTCTCACACACTCTCACACACTCTCACACACTCTCACACACACTCACACAGTCTCACACAGTCTCATACTCTCTCACACAGTCTCACAGTCTCACACAGTCTCACACACTCTCACACAGTCTCACACTCTCACACAGTCTCACAAAGTCTCACAGTCTCTCACACAGTCTCTCTCACAGTCTCTCTCACGCTCTCACAGTCTCTCCCACACTCACAGTCTCTCTCACGCTCTCACAGTCTCTCCCACACTCACAGTCTCTCTCACACTCACAGTCTCTCTCACACTCACAGTTTCTCTCACACTCTCACAGTCTCTCACACTCTCAGTCTCACATTCTCTCACTCTCACACAATCTCACACAGTCTCACACACTCTCACACAGTCTCACAGTCTCACACACTCACACACTCTCACACAGTCTCACACACTCTCACACACTCTCACACAGTCTCACAGTCTCTCACACAGTCTCAAAGTTTCTCTCACAGTCTCTCACTCTCACACAATCTCACACACTCTCACACAGTCTCACAGTCTCACACAGTCTCATAGTCTCACACACTCACACACTCTCACACACTCTCACACAGTCTCACACACTCTCACACACTCTCACACAGTCTCACAGTCTCTCACACCGTCTCACAGTCTCTCTCACAGTCTCTCTCACAGTCTGTCTCACACTCTCACAGTCTCAGTCTCACACTCTCACACAGTCTCTCTCACACTCTCACAGTCTCTCTCACACTCTCAGTCTCACAGTCTCTCACTCTCACACACTCTCACACACTCTCACACAGTCTCACACAGTCTCTCACTCTCACACAATCTCACACAGTCACACACAGTCTCACAGTCTCACACACTCTCACACAGTCTCACACACTCTCACACAGTCTCACACACTCTCACAGTCTCTCTCACAGTCTCTCTCACTCTCAGTCTCACACTCTCACAGTCTCAGTCTCAAACTCTCACACAGTCTCTCTCACACTCTCACACTCTGTCTCACAGTCTCTCACTCTCACACAATCTCACACAGTCTCACACTCTCACACAGTCTCACACACTCTCACACAGTCTCACACAGTCTGACACACTCTCACACAGTCTCACACTCTCACACAGTCTCACACTCTCTCACAGTCTCACAGTCTCTCACACAGTCTCACACTCTCACTCTCACACACTCACACAGTCTCACACTCTCACACAGTCTCACACACTCTCAGTCTCACACACTCTCAGTCTCACACTCTCACAGTTTCACACAGTCTCACACTCTCTCACACAGTCTCACACTCTCTCACACTCTCACAGACACTCTCACACTCTCACAGTCTCTCTCACACTCTCAGTCTCACACTCTCACAGTCTCACATACTCACAGTCTCACACTCTCACACAGTCTCTCACACACTCTGTCTCACACACTCACAGTCTCTCACACACTCTTAGTCTCACACACTCTCAGTCTCACACTATCACAGTCTCACACTCACAGTCTCAAACTCTCACACAGTCTCTCACACATTCGCACACTCTCAGTCTCACACTCTCACAGTTTCTCACACTCTGACTCAGTCTCACTCTCACACAGTCTCACACTCTTTCACACAGACTCACACTCTCTCACAGTCTCTCTCACAGTCTCACAGTCTCTCACACAGTCTCAAAGTTTCTCTCACAGTCTCTCACTCTCACACAATCTCACACACTCTCACACACTCTCACACAGTCTCATAGTCTCACACACTCACACACTCTCACACAGTCTCACACACTGTCACACACTCTCACACTCTCACACAGTCTCACAGTCTCTCACACCGTCTCACAGTCTCTCTCACAGTCTCTCTCACAGTCTGTCTCACACTCTCACAGTCTCAGTCTCACACTCTCACACAGTCTCTCTCACACTCTCACAGTCTCTCTCACACTCTCAGTCTCACAGTCTCTCACTCTCACACACTCTCACACACTCTCACACATTCTCACACAGTCTCTCACTCTCACACAATCTCACACAGTCACACACAGTCTCACACACTCTCACACAGTCTCACACACTCTCACACAGTCTCACACACTCTCACAGTCTCTCTCACACTCTCACAGTCTCTCACACTCTCAGTCTCACACTCTCACAGTCTCAGTCTCAAACTCTCACACAGTCTGTCTCACACTCTCACACTCTGTCTCACAGTCTCTCACTCTCACACAATGTCACACAGTCTCACACTCTCACACAGTCTCACACACTCTCACACAGTCTCACACAGTCTGACACACTCTCACACAGTCTCACACTCTCACACACTCTCACACAGTCTCACACTCTCTCACAGTCTCTCACACAGTCTCACACTCTCACACACTCACACAGTCTCACACTCTCACACAGTCTCACACACTCTCAGTCTCACACTCTCACAGTTTCACACAGTCTCACACTCTCTCACACAGTCTCACACTCTCTCACACTCTCACAGACTCTCTCAGACTCTCACAGTCTCTCTCACACTCTCACAGTCTCACATACTCACAGTCTCACACTCTCACACAGTCTCTCACACACTCTGTCTCACACACTCACAGTCTCTCACACACTCTTAGTCTCACACACTCTCAGTCTCACACTATCACAGTCTCACACTCACAGTCTCAAACTCTCACACAGTCTCTCACACATTCGCACACTCTCAGTCTCACACACACTCTCAGTCTCACACTCTCACAGTTTCTCACACTCTGACTCAGTCTCACTCTCACACAGTCTCACACTCTTTCACACAGACTCACACTCTCTCACAGTCTCTCTCACACTCTCACAGTCTCTCTCACACTCACAGTCTCTCTCACACTCTGTCTCACACTCTCACAGTCTCAGACTCACACTATCACACAGTCTGACACTCTCACACAGTCTCTCTCACATTCTAACAGTCTCTCACACTCTCGGTCTCACAGTCTCTCACACTCTCGGTCTCACAGTCTCTCACTCTCACGCAGTCTCACACACTCTCACACACTCTCACATAGTCTCATACACTCTCACACTGTCTCATACACTCTCACACAGTCTCACACACTCTCACACAGTCTCACAAAGTCTCACAGTCTCTCACACAGTCTCTCTCACAATCTCTCTCACACTCTCACAGTCTCTCACACTCTCAGTCTCACACTCTGTCTCACACTCTCACACAGTCTCACACTCTCACACAGTCTCTCTCACACTCTCAGTCTCTCTCACACTCTCACCGTCTCAGTCTCACAGTCTCTCACTCTCACACAATCTCACACACTCTCACACAGTCTCATACACACTCACACAGTCTCACAGTCTCACACACTCTTACACAGTCTCACACTCACACAGTCTCACACAGTCTCACAGTCTCTCACACAGTCTCACAGTCTCTCTCACACTCTCACAGTCTCTCACACTGTCAGTCTCACACTCTCACACTCTCAGTCTCACACTCTCACAGTCTCACACAGTCTCACTCTCACACAGTCTCTCTCACAGTCTCTCTCAATCTCACAGTCTCTCACACTCTCAGTCTCACAGTCTCTCACTCTCACACAGTCTCACACACACTCTCACACACTCTCACACACTCTCACACAGTCTCACAGTCTCTCTCACAGTCTCTCTCACACTCTCACAGTCTCTCACACAGTCTCACACTCTCTCAGTCTCTCTCACAGTCTCTATCACACTCTCACAGTCTCTCTCACAGTCTCTCTCACAGTCTCTCTCACACTCTCCCAGTCTCTCTCACTCTCAGTCTCACACTCTCTAACACTCTCACTGTCACTCTCTCTCACACTCTCTGTCTCACACTCTCACACACTCTCAGTGTCACACAGTCTCACACTTTCACAGTCTCTCTCACAGTCTCTCTCACACTCTCACAGTCTCTCTCACACTCTCAGTCTCAAAGTCTTTCACTGTCACACAGTCTCACACAGTCTCACACACTCTCACACAGTCTCACACACTCTCACACAGTCTAACACTCTCACACAGTCTCACAGTCTCTCACAGTCTCTCTCACACTCTCAGTCTCACAGTCTCTCACTCTCACACAATCTCACACAGTCTCACACTCTCACACATTCTCACACACTCTCACACAGTCTCACACAGTCTCACATTCTCACACACTCTCACACAGTCTCACACTCTCACACAGTCTCACACAGTCTCACAGTCTCTCACACAGTCTCACGCTCTCACTCTCACACAGTCTCACACTCTCACACAGTCTCACACACTCTCAGTCTCACACTCTCACACACTCACAGTCTCACACTCTCACACAGTCTCTCACACATTCACACACTCTCAGTCTCACATACTCTCAGTCTCACACTCTCAGTCTCACACTCTCACAGTCTCACACTGTCTCACACAGTCTCATACACTCTCACATAGTCTCACAGTCTCACACAGTCTCACACACTCTTACACAGTCTCACAGTCTCTCAGTCTCTCACACAGTCTCACAGTCTCTCTCACAGTCTCTCACACTCTCAGTCTCACACTCTCTGTCTCACACTCTCACAGTCTCAGTCTCACACTCTCACACAGTCTCACACGCTCACACAGTCTCTCTCACACTCTCACAGTCTCTCTCACACTCTCACAGTCTTTCACACTCTCAGTCTCACAGTCTCTCACTCTCACACAGTCTCACACAGTCTCACACACTCTCACACAGTCTCACACACTCTCACAGTCTCACACACTCTCACAGTCTCACACACTCTCACACAGTCTCTCTCACAGTCTCTCTCACACTCTCACAGTCTCACACTCTCTCAGTCTCTCACACTCTCACAGTCTCTCTCACAGTCTCACAGTCTCTCTCACACTCTCAGTCTCACACTCTCACAGTCTCTCACACTCTCCCAGTCTCTCACACTCTCTGTCTCACATTCTCACACACTCTCAGTCTCACACAGTCTCATACTTTCACAGTCTCTCTCACAGTCTCTCTCACACTCTCACAGTCTCTCTCACACTCTCAGTCTCACAGTCTCTCACTGTCACACAGTCTCAGACACTCTCACACAGTCTCAGACACTCTCACACAGTCTAACACTCTCACACAGTCTCACAGTCTCTCACACAGTCTCTTTCACAGTCTCTCTCACAGTTTCTCTTACACTCTCACAGTCTCTCACACTCTCAGTCTCACACTCACACACTCTCATTCTCACACTCACACACTCTCAGTCCCACACTCTCACAGTCTCAGTCTCAAACTCTCACACTGTCTCACACTCTGTCTCACAGTCTCTCACTCTCACACAATCTCACACAGTCTCAAACTCTCACACAGTCTCACACACTCTCACACAGTCTCACACAGTCTCACATTTTCACACACTCTCACACAGTCTCACACTCTCACACACTCTCACACAGTCTCACAGTCTCTCACACAGTCTCACACTCTCAGTCTCACACTCTCACTCTCACACACTCTCAGTCTCACACTCACAGTCTCACACTGTCACAGTCTCACACACTCTCACACAGTCTCTCACACATTCACACACTCTCAGTCTCACACACTCTCAGTCTCACACTCTCAGTCTCACACTCTCACACAGTCTCACACTCTCTCACACTCTCACAGTCTCTCTCACACTCTCACAGTCTCTCACACACTCTCACACACTCTTACACAGTCTCACACTCTCACTCAGTCTCTCACACACTCACAGTCTCTCACACACTCTCAGTCTCACACACTCTCAGTCTCACACTATCACAGTCTCACACACTCTCACACAGTCTCACTCTCACACAGTCTCACACTCTCTCACACAGTCTCACACTCTCTCACACTCACAGTCTCTCTCACAGTCTCTCACACTCTCAGTCTCACACTCTCACAGTCTCAGTCTCACACTCTCACAGTCTCAGTCTCACACACTCTCACACAGTCTCACACACTCTCACACAGTCTCTCACACAGTCTCACAGTCTCTCTCACACTCTCACAGTCTCACACTCTCTCAGTCTTTCTCACAGTCTCACACTCTCTCAGTCTCTCTCACAGTCTCTACGGCTAACACGGTACCAACTCTCATCTATTACAGTCTCTCTCACACTCTCACAGTCTCTCTCACAGTCTCACAGTCTCTCTCACAGTCTCTCTCACACTCTCCCAGTCTCTCTCACTCTCAGTCTCACACTCTCTCACACTCTCTGTCTACATTCTCACACACTCTCAGTCTCACACAGTCTCACACTTTCACAGTCTGTCTCACAGTCTCTCTCACACTCTCAGTCTCACAGTCTCTCACTGTCACACAGTCTCACACACTCTCACACACTCTCACACAGTCACACAGTCTCACACACTCTCACACAGTCTCTTTCACAGTCTCTCTCACACTCTCACAGTCTCTAACACTCTCAGTCTCACACTCTCACTCCCACACTCTCACAGTCTCAGTCTCACACTCTCACACAGTCTCACCCTCACACAGTCTCTCTCACACTCTCAGTCTCTCACTCTCACACAATCTCACACAGTCTCACACTCTCACACACTCTCACACACTCTCACACAGTCTCACATTGTCACACACTCTCACACAGTCTCACACTCTCACACACTCTCACACCGTCTCACTCTCACACAGTCTCACACTCTCTCTCACAGTCTCACACTATCTCACACTCTCACAGTCTCTCTCACACTCACAGTCTCTCACACTCTCAGTCTCACACTCTCACAGTCTCACACACACTCTCACACAGTCTCTCACACAATCTCACAGTCTCTCTCACACTCTCACAGTCTCTCACACTCTTAGTCTCACACTCTCACAGTCTCAGCCTAACACTCTCACACAGTCTCACACACTCTCACAGTCTCACACACTCTCACACACTCTCACACAGTCTCACACACTCTCGCACAGTCTCACACAGTCTCTCTCACACTCTCACAGTCTCTCACACTCTCCCAGTCTCTCTCACTCTCAGTCTCACACTCTCTCACACTCTGTCTCACTGTCTCTCACACTCTTTGTCTCACACTCTCACACACTCTCTGTCTCACACAGTCTCACACTTTCATAGTCTCTCTCACACTCTCACAGTCTCTCTCACACTCTCAGTCTCACAGTCTCTCACTGTCACACAGTCTCACACACTCTCACACACTCTCACACACTCTCACACAGTCTAACACTCTCACACAGTCTCACAGTCTCTCACAGTCTCTCTCACACTCTCAGTCTCACACTCTCACAGTCTCTCTCACTCTTAGTCTCACACTCTCTAACACTCTCAGTCTCACTCTCTCTCACACTCTCTGTCTCACACTCTCACACACTCTCAGTCTCACACAGTCTCACACTTTCACAGTCTCTCTCACACTCTCACAGTCTCTCTCACACTCTCAGTCTCACAGTCTCTCACTGTCACACACTCTCACACAGTCTAACACACTCTCACACAGTCTCACAGTGTCTCACAGTCTCTCTCATAGTCTCTTTCACAGTCTCTCTCACAGTCTCTCTCACACTCTCACAGTCTCTCACACTCTCACACTCTGTCTCACACTCTCACACTCTCAGTCTCACACTCTCACACAGTCTCAGTCTCACAGTCTCTCACTCTCACACAATCTCACACAGTCTCACACTCTCACACACTCTCACACAGTCTCACACAGTCTCACATTCTCACACACTCTCACACAGTCTCACACTTTCACACACTCTCACACAGTCTCACAGTCTCTCACACAGTCTCACACTCTCAGTCTCACACTCTCACTCTCACACACACTCAGTCTCACACTCACAGTCTCACACACTCAGACTCACACAGTCTCTCACGCATTCACACACTCTCAGTCTCACACACTCTCACACTCTCAATCTCACAGTCTCACACAGTCTCACACTCTCTCACACAGTCTCACACTCTCTCACTCTCTCACACTCTCACAGACTCTCTCACACTCTCACAGTCTCTCTCACACTCTGTCTCACACTCTCACAGTCTCACACACTCTCACACACTCTTACACAGTCTCTCACACACTCACAGTCTCTCACACACTCTCAGTCTCACACTATCACAGTCTCACACACTCTCACACAGTCTCACTCTCACACAGTCTCACTCTCTCACACAGTCTCACACTCTCTCACACTCTCACAGTCTCTCTCACACTCAGTCTCTCTCACAGTCTCTCACACTCTCAGTCTCACACTCTCACAGTCTCAGTCTCACACACTCTCACACAGTCTCACACACTCTCACACAGTCTCTTACACAGTCTCACAGTCTCTCTCACACTCTCACAGTCTCTCACACAGTCTCACACTCTCTGTCTCTCTCACAGTCTCTCTCACACTCTCACAGTCTCTCAGTCTCTCTCACAGTCTCTCTCACACTCTCAGTCTCACACTCTCACAGTCTCTCACACTCTCCCAGTCTCTCTCCCTCTCAGTCTCACACTCTCTCACACTCTCTGTCTACATTCTCACACACTCTCAGTCTCACACAGTCTCACACTTTCAGTCTCTCTCACAGTCTCTCTCACACTCTCACAGTATCTCTCACACTCTCAGTCTCACAGTCTCTCACTGTCACACAGTTTCACACACTCTCACACACTCTCACACAGTCACACAGTCTCTCACACAGTCTCTTTCACAGTCTCTTTCACAGTCTCTCTCACACTCTCACAGTCTCTCACATTCTCAGTCTCACACTCTCACACTCTCAGTCCCACACTCTTACAGTCTCAGTCTCACACTCTCACACAGTCTCACACTCTCACACAGTCTCTCTCAGTCTCACAGTCTCTCACTCTCACACAATCTCACACAGTCTCACACTCTCACACACTCTCACACAGTCTCACATTCTCACACACTCTCACACAGTCTCACACTCTCACACAGTCTCACTCTCACACAGTCTCACAGGGCTAGATTTAAAGGCAGCCGTTAGCAAAAAAAATCACTAACGGGTGCGTTAAGTGACATGTTGCAATTAGTGTTGAGCGAGCACCCCGATGCTCGGGTGCTCGGGTGCTCTGACCGAGCACCCCCTGAGGCTCGATTGCTCGGCCGAGCACCCGAGCCCCATTGAAATGAATGGGGCAACACCAGGCACCCCCTGCTCTGATGAGGGGAGGGTGCCTGGTCAATGCCCCCTTCATCTCCGCTATGCCCCCTTCATCTCAGAATGCCCCCTTCAGCTCCGCAATGTCCCCCTTCAGCTCCGCTATGCCCCTCTTCCACAATGTGCCCCTTCATCTCCGCTATGCCCCTCTTCCACAATGTGCCCCTTCATCTCCGCTATGCCCCTCTTCCACAATGTCCCCCTTCATCTCCTCTATGCCATAGAGGAGATGAAGGGGGACATTGTGGAAGAGGGGCATAGCGGAGATGAAGGGGCACATTGTGGAAGAGGGGCATAGCGGAGATGAAGGGGCACATTGTGGAAGACGGGCATAGCGGAGATGAAGGGGGACATTGTGGAAGAGGGGCATAGAGTCTATGCCCCTCTTCCACAATGTCCCCCTTCATCTCCGCAATGCCCCTTTCATCTCCGCAATGCCCCCGTACCTCCAGTCCCTGGTGGTCCAGCGGAGCGTCTTCGGATCTGTGCCTCTTCCGGCACAGATCCCCGCCACCCGAACATGGCGGGAGAGCACATGGCGGTACTCGACGAGTACCGCCATGTGCCGAGCAGAGCGATGCTCGAGCCGATCCGAGCATCGGCCGAGCACGCTCGCTCATCACTAGTTGCAATTCAAAGATCCGTCTAAAGACCAGCTAACGGCAGTTGTAGAATCCTTACAGTCGATACACTTACGTGCCTTCAGACGCATGGAAAAACATACCCCAGAGCTATTCAAAGGCTTGCGGTACTGATAATGGCTGAAAAAAAGACACAGCTAACGGCTAAAAGTTAAGACCCACTTTTTTTAGCCGTTAGACACTTAACGGCCAAAACAAAACACCCGTTACATAAGAAAATACACAAAATGCTTCCCGCACAACCATGTAAATGGGAAAATTAACCCGTGCAATGCCAAAACAACATGACAAAAACATGCACACACAACAAAAATCACTACACACACAACAACAACCAACACCACAGGGACAACGACACACTAAAAAACAACAACACAACATGGCATGGAACAATGGGGGTCATCACACAAAGCGGACACCTGCAAATACAAGCTCACCTGGGCAACATCAACACGCGACCTGCACCCCACAACTGCACGTCCGCAAATGGCACACACAGAACAAGCACAACACACCACATCTTATAACACACACACAGCTGCAAACACTTACCTGGACAAAAACAACTCACCATTGGTCAGCACTCACCTCATCACCACACCTACACAACGCCCTAGCAAGTACTTAAAGGGACAACTCAACACACTCACTTGTGGCTTGTTTTCCACTCAATGAGGGAGAGAGAGAGAGAGAGAGGGAGAGAGAGAGAGAGATAGATAGATAGAGAGAGAGAGAGAGAGAGCAAACAGTATGTTGGGTTACATATTGTTGCAAAGGCTGCGGAGAAGGCGTGCAAGGGAGAGAGCTGGGGAACATCAGCAACCTCCAAGCATGCCTGATCAACAGCCACCACCTGTTGCAAGTGAGGAGGCTCTGGCTCAGCAGCCACACAGGAGCCCATCCCCACCTGGAGGGCACAGGATGTATAGACGACCACCAAGGCCCAGGGTATACCGCCCAAGGGTCACCCTCTTTGGAATGACCGATGATGAGGTAATTGATCGCTACAGGTTGAGGCCTGACAGCATCATTGCCTTGTATGAGGTCATCAAGGAGCAGGTGGATCCCATCTACATCCACAACCATGCCCTAACTGGCCTGCAGAAACTACTCTGTGCCATGCACTTCATGGCAAGCGGGGCCTTCCAGTCCACAGAGGGTTACGCATCTGGCATGTCACAGGCCACATTCTCCAGGGTGCTGGCACAGGTCCTGCCAGCCCTCAAAAACAAGGCCAGTACCTATATACATTTCCCCACCACCGACATGGACTGGATACAAGTCAAGCAGGCCTTTTACGCCAGGGGAGGCATGCCCAGGGTCATGGGTGCTATAGATTGCACCCATGTCCGAATTAAGGCCCCAGCACGTGACGCACAGATATTCATCAACAGGAAGAACTTTCACTCCATCAACGTGCAGATGGTGTGTGAGAGCCATATGAGGATAATGAATGTCTGTGCAAAGTATCCTGGCAGCTCACATGATTCATACATTCTCCAAAACTCCTCAGTCCACAGAGATTTCGAGAATGGAACTTTTACAGGGGGATGGCTTTTGGGTGAGTTCACAATACAAAATCACACCACATACACAGGCGTACACACCACGCTGCTCAGCATGCACCTGACCCACAGATACTACGTCCACCACACAAAACATCATTCACACAACATGTGCTCCCTGTCTCACCATGTCACTCACATTACACAGGTGATGCTGGCTATTGATGCAAGTCCTGGCTACTGACCCCTCTGGCCAATCCTCGAACACATGCCCAGGAAAGCTACAACCAGGCTCATGGCAGAACGAGGAATGCCATTGAGCGGACCTTTGGCCTCCTCAAGTCAAGATTCCGATGTCTGGACCACTCGGGGGGAGCACTGCAGTATGCACCTGGAAAGGTGTGCGACATCATTGTGGCGTGCGCAATACTGCACAACATCGCAGTGGACACCAGGCTGCTGGAGCACATCCAGGCCCCCCCCATACAGGAAGTGCCCATGACATCGGCCACGTTGAGGAGACCCTGAGAGGGACACAGATCAGAGACAGGCTCATCACGGAACACTTTACATGTGAGTATAACACACGCATGCAAACAATCCATGCAAGTCCCCCATCAGTCCTGTGACACTAACCACACTGCACATTTTATTCTGTCTCACCCCACAGGAACAGTGACACAGCACTGCACTGGCAGCGGACGTGGCAAATTGTGTGTGTGGACTCAAAAACCATCCTCCATTCCACTCTCCACGTTGACATACAGACCCCAAGGATATCACGCACACCCTCAGGAGAAACAAGGTACAACACATAACCCATGTTCATCGCCTTACAGGGCTTGATTGACAGCAGCTAACTTGATTTGCCATGAGCATAGCCAGAGCAACCATGCTAGCCTTGTAGCGAAAGAGTGTTATCCAATGCTATGCATTGGATAATACTCCGTCACATCAGGGGTTAAAGGGCCATTGGACTCAATATGGGACCTGTACCGTGCCACAGCTGAGAATAGCAGCACAGGGGTGGATGTACAGTGGTATGGGCACACAATGTAGAGGTCATGAGACGTAGATCAGATTACCAGGGACACCATGCTGACCTGTGAGTGTGCAGACATATGTGCCCCCGACATGAATACACACATCAACAAATGTATCCTAACAGTTCCATGGAACAAATGACATTGGGCTGCCACTGTCACATTAACAGTGGCAGCCCAAATTCATTACTTCCATGGAACTCTCAGAACACTTGTTGATGTGTGTATCCATGTCAGGGGCACATATCCATAGGGCTGGGGCACATGTCCTTAGTTCTCCACATAATTGGTTACAGATGAGTACACAACACATTGTCAAGCAATGGTTTGTGTACTCACCTGTAACTGTGAAAATTGAGGGGATCAAAAAGACTAAATTGTTGTTGCTTGATGATTAGTTCAGGTCAACTGCTCCAAATCCTGTCCTGTTCTTCCACAGGCATCCGTAACATGATCCATCCTTGAACTGAAGATCTTCTATGTGACTGGATTGTTGTCTTGACATCACCTTCATGGAAATCACCCCTTGCTGTTTATGGTGATGTTGTTGGTGATGCAAAGTTTGACCTGAGGTTCACACAAACCTCTACTGGATCATTTTCATATAGACAACACTAATTCTTGAGTTTTATAACCTGTACAGTTAGGATGCTCAGCTACAGAGTTGTCAAACCTTGTGGACAACACATGAGCTGGGCAGCAGTGTTACTAAAGTACTATTATTTTGTTTCAAAGTACATTTAGTGTTCTCATACAGGTGTTCAATGCATATAGGCAATACACAGAAAACACATGTACATCCTAATGTACTCTGAGACACAATAAAGATGAACCATCACCATTCTATCTGTGTCTGTAGGAGGATATATTTGAGAACACAGTTGTCAATGTGTTACCACACCCAGGGTAGAGTATCCCCATACATGGAAAGGCATCACCCATATCACAGGACTCCACCACCTGTTTGCTAGTGAGTGGACTCAGTGATGTATTCACGCTAACAGATGGTGGCAGTGATACACTAATGTGTTGTGGGAGTGATAAAGAGGTGATAAAGGGGACATACTTCCACAGTGAATTCCTGTCCACAGTTAATGTGTTGCTCAGTATAATCAATGTTCAGTGATATTGCTCCACTGGGACATATCACAGTACATGACCAAGTGGACAAGTGTTTTCACTGGGGAAGTCTGTTACACCCTTAGGAAAAACAACAAGTCAACTTACTGGAGGCCCCAATGCTCACCCCAGGATATCAATGTGTGTGCTACACATTGAAATCCTAGTTTAAAAACATTGGCTTCCCCAGTCAGTCTGTTGCACAATGAGTATGTGAATCCAAGACAATATGGATACATGTCCTATTTATCTGTCCTGCTTGTTATCTCACCGCTCAGCCGTTTGTTTGGTTATCCCCTTAACCCCCTGAGTGCCAGAGTGGTACCTAACGCATTTCTTTGCAATGCGTTGCCTACCACTCTGGCAATCAAAGGGTTAAACACAACATATGATGTAGATGAATGTTCAATGTTGTTCCAAATGTTGGCCTAAGGGGAATGTTTGGTTATGCAAAATCAACACACAACATTGCCATATAACACAGTTGTGTAATATGGCAACAGGGATGTTTTTACAGTTGATTTTGTACAACGATGTGTGTGTGAACCCATGTTGTAACATCCCACAAACATCTTACCTAGGCAGGAGTTGTATTCACTGAATTGTTTGGCAATGCATTGGAGACAACTCTGCCACCCAATCTATGACCAAATTCAAAGCAGATCAGACAGGATTCAAAAGCACAATGTTCCTTTATTCAGGGGAAATTTAACATGTTGGGCATTTTATTTTTTTTTCTTAGGGGGGGGGGCTTAGACTGTGTGGCAGAAGTGGATAACCTGGATGATCTCCTGGTCACCCTTTGCCCCCTAGGTGTGGCTTCGGGGGTCACATTAGAGGTGGTGGTGGGGGCAGTGGATCCCTCTGTGGAGCGCAGGTTTTCCCTCTCCAACCGTAAGTCCTCTCTGCGGTTCAGCTCTCTCAACTCCACCAGTAGCTGTGCAAGCAGGTCCATCACCCCCGTGTGTAGCTGATGGAGTTGAGTGTTGATCCTCATGACCTCCGACTCCAGGGCATGGATCCTTGCCTCTATCCTGTTAGTGTTTCTACGGGATTCCCTACGGCTCCTGGTGATGTTGTCATTGGTGCGGAGGCTTGACCTGAGTAGTCTCCTTTGCAGAGCCATACACTCAGCTTCCATCCCCGTGGGCCGTTCACTGCTGGTGATGCTTGTGCCTGGTGAATCAGCTGGTGCTGTGTCCTCCTCTGCTGGTGCTGTGTCCTCCTCTGCTGGTGCTGTCTCCTTCTCTGCTGGTGCTGTCTCCTCCTCTGCTGGTGCTGTGTCCTCCTCTGCTGGTGCTGTCTCCTCCTCTGCTGGTGCTGGTTGTGCTACAGATGGGTATGTGCCCACCACATCAATTGACCCACTGCTGCCCACCGATGTCTGTGCTGGTGGAGGTGGTGGGGTAAACACGTCCCTTCGCATAGGCTGTTGGGGCTCCCCAAGCAGGCCCAGGTGTTGGTAGTCGAGTGGCCAAGGGTCAAACCTTGGCCACTGGTATGTGCTTGGCCCCCACCTAGGATCATACCTGGGGCCATGCTGGGGAGCCATCCAGGAGGGTAGGTCAATCTGTGGGTATGGCCCGTATTAGGTGGTGGCCACATCACTGGGCAGCCATTGCCTCCCTGGTGGTGGTGGTGCTGCTGCTGGAGGATAATAGCTCCTGGAGGTGGTGGGGGGCATCCAGTCACTGTAATAAGGTGGTGCAGGCAGAGTCGGTGCAGGCAGAGTCGGTGCAGGCAGGGTTGGTGCAGGCAGAGTCGGTGCAGGCAGAGTCGGTGCAGGCAGGGTTGGTGCATCCAGCTGGCCAAGAGGTGTGGATGTCGTTGGGTACGGTGCCCACTGGCTGGTCCCCTCCTCCATATACTCCTCACTGGGTGGTGAGGTGGCCTCCTCCATGGGCTCCTGATGTGCTGGAGACACATAACCTGTGTGGAGGATGTAACGGACCCTAGGCCGTTACTTGGGTCCTTGACTAGACCTCAAACACCTGTTGCAAAGACTAGGGGCCTGTGGCCTTATTTGAACTTTAATAGGGGTTTCCCTATCTTTATGTTAAAAGGTTTTATGTATTGTCAAAATATTGTATGTGTTAATTGTACTTGTCCAATTCAGAGGTTTGGGCAATCACCAACTACCAGGTATGCAAATATCTTCCATAGCCTAACATGGGGAATGGTAGGCAGTTCAGTGATTGGTCAGGGGACCTGTTTTCTATTTCCAGGCATGGACAAGGGGCTTGCATTTTCTCCTGGCCCAGGACCTCAGGCTGAATCCTTGTTTCCCTGGCCCAGGACAAGGGGCTCCTCCTTTAAGACTGGCCTAGGACCAAGGCCTCCGGACTAATGAACTGTCCAGACAAGTGGCTCACAACCTCAATGCTCTCCTACAGCTCCAAGTCAGCGTTTACTACTGTCCCCGCTGGCTTGGTACAAAAAAGGGGGAGAAATGTAACGGATCCTACCCTTTACTTGGGTCCTTGACTAGACCTCAAACACCTGTTGCAAAGACTAGGGGCCTGTGGCCTTATTTGAACTTTAATAGGGGTTTCCCTATCTTTATGTTAAAAGGTTTTATGTATTGTCAAAATATTGTATGTGTTAATTGTACTTGTCCAATTCAGAGGTTTGGGCAATCACCAACTACCAGGTATGCAAATATCTTCCATAGCCTAACATGGGGAATGGTAGGCAGTTCAGTGATTGGTCAAGGGTGGAGCAGGCCATTCAAAATAGTCAAACAAAGGCTCCAGCCATTTGACTATTTGTACTGTAGCTAGACCTCCTGCTGTGTTTTAATTAAGCCAATGTGAACTGCAGTCAGACCCCTGGCCTAGTCTCCTAATTGTGCATTCCCTCTACTCAAGTCTTTGTCCTTGTCTAGAATTAATCAGATATGTTTGTACTACCCTTAGCAGTATTGGGTTTGTGAGGTCACTTGCCATTGGCCCCTTTCCCTTAACTGCTATTGGTCTTTTTGTTACCCTCTGCCATTGGCCCATTGTCTCCAGTTACCATTGGGCTTTTGTTCCCTGTGTCATATGCCCATTGTGTCTGATTGGTCCCTGGGCCAAGCCTGTATTAGAATACCTGGCCCTTCCCCTCCCTATTGTACTGTATAAAAGATGTGTGGTTTGTTTCAATAAAGTGAGTTCTGTTTTGGAGTGAACAAGGAGTCCTGGAGTCTTGTATTGCTTATGGTCTAAAGTATCCACTCTGATACCCATCTGCGCCAAGTATCCTGAATCGCCGACCGCCTGCTGCCAGTTTCCTGCGACCTAACTTCGTGGACTGTCAGGCGGCGACGTGGACTCTTCCCTGCTTCCCTGCTTCCAGCGATCCTGTGGCTGTTTCCAGTGACTGTTCATACTCCAACTGGTGCACCCGACAGCGCTTATCTGGCGTTGAGAAGGAGGGACCCAGGAACGACGGCGGAAGGCGACGCGGTCCCTTCACAGCTTCCGTTACACTGGTGGCAAGCGGTGGGATCGAACTGAAATCAGCCCAGCAGGGGGAGATATAGCCGCTGGCTTGACCCCGGTTTCAGCAACAGTTTGTGGGATCTTCTCCTTCTGTCATCGGTTGTATCAAATGCAGCATGGCGACACGAGGACCTGGAGGAGCAGTAGTGCCTGAATGGAGTTTCCTGGACTTCATGGAACTTGTTGAATCAGTTGGACCCGCATGGGGTCTCAGTGACTTCCACAAGCGCCTCGGAGCTGTAGAGCCCGACTGGAAGTACATTGACTTTTTAGTGAAGGAAAAGTGGGCTATTATTGGAATCAGACCAAGTGAGGACCCTGTGTACCGGAGGATGGTGAACCTTATGCCGCTTCTGGGATACAAGCCATCAGTGGCCAAGATTGATAGGCTGATGGATATTGTCCGTGGCCGGTACTGGCGCGAACTGTGTGCAGGAGAAGAGGAAGAATGTCGGGGGGGACCCTCATCTGAGGAGGACCTCAGTGAATCTGAGGACTTGGATGGAGCTGCCCCTGTTCACTCCACACTAGTGAGTGGGAATACGCTCCTCACCAGTGTCCCTGTTGCCCTGGGAGCGGAGCCGTGCGTGCTCCCCAGGATCACAAGTGATGCCGCCTTGAGGGATGGGACTGCGGTCTCCCTCAAGGCAGAAGAAAGGCCTATGTGTAATGGCCTACAGGAGGAGGACCCCAGTGGGCTGGGAGAAAACAGTGCCGCTGGCCCTCCTAAAGATATGGACTGTGAACTGATGGGTGGGAGCAAGCCCATCAGTTCCCCTGAGGGCCCTGCTGTAGTGGGTGGGAGAGAACCCAGCAGCAGCCTCAAGATGTTGCCCCTGGTGGGGGTGGAAGATGCCCTGGGAGCAGAGCCGTGCGTGCTCCCCAGGATTACAAGTAATGCGGCCTTGAGGGATGGGACTGCGGTCTCCCTCCAGGCAGAGGAAAGGCCTATGTGTAATGGCCTACAGGAGGAGGACCCCAGTGGGCCGGGAGAAAATAGTGCCGCTGGCCCTCCTACAAATATGGACTATGAACTGATGGGTGGGAGCGAGCCCATCAGTTCCCCTGAGACCCCTGCTGTAATGGGTGTGAGAGAACCCAGCAGCAGCCCCAAAATGTTGCCCCTGGTGGGGGTGGAAGATGGCCTGGGAGCGGAGCCGTGCGTGCTCCCCAGGATTACAAGTAATGCGGCCTTGAGGGATGGGACTGCGGTCTCCCTCAAGGGAAAAGAGAGGCCTGTGTGTGATGGCCTACCAGAGGAGGACCCCAGCGGACTGGAAGAAAGTAGGGCTGCTGGAACTTCCCTGGATATGTTGTATGACCTAATGGGTGGGGAAGAGTGCCCCATCCGTCCCCCTGTAACCCCTGACTTGGTGCGTGGGAGAAAGCGCACCAGGTCATGTGAAGGCCTGGCTGGGATGAGTGGGACAGCAGTCCTCATCCCCAGCCCAGCAGTTGTTCTGCCTTTCCCTGAGACCCCTGGCCTAGTAAGTGGGGCCACAATCATCCTGAAGGAGCCTGTTTGTACCCCTGCACTGGAGATCCCCACCTTGGTGAGTGAGACCGCGATCCTCACCAAGGATATTTGTGTTGCCCTGTCCCCTGTTGACCCCAGCTTGATGGGTGGGAATGTATTCCCCATCAGGCCCATACCTGATTTGACTCAGGAGCGTGGGAACTGCATCCGCTCCTGTGCCTCTGGGGCCCTGGCCCAACTAAAAGGGGGAGATATGCCTCTCTCCCCACACTCTGATGTCCAGAAGCCAAAGTCACAATTGCCCCAGGGAGATCCCCCTTATAGACTGGCTTTTGACCCGGAGCCACTGGCCCCAGACCCAGAAGGATTTGTCCTCAGCACTGCCTGGAGAGGGGCCCAGGAGAGGCCACCTAATTTGATGTTGGTCAGGGCAACCAAGCAACAATTTCCCTGGCCCAGAAGTAAGGACAAAAGAACTGTGCGCTGTTCCCCTGGCCCGGACAAGGGGCTCATGTTTTCTCTGGGCCCAGGACAAAAAGACTGTTCCAACCTCTGGCCCAGGATTAAGGACCAAGGGGCTTGCAATTGCTTCACTGGCCCAGGACCAGGGCCTTGTTTCCCCCTACCAGGCCCGGACAAAGGGCTCATGTTTTCTCCTGGGCCACTGGCCCCAGACCCAGGAACATTGAACCCCAGCTCTGCATGGAGCATGGCCCAGGAGAGGCCACCCAATTTGATGATTGCCAGGACAAACAGGCACCAATTTCCCCGACCCAGGATTAAGAACCGAGACTGTACCCCTGATCCAGGACAGGGGACCTGTTTTCTATTTCCAGGCATGGACAAGGGGCTTGCATTTTCTCCTGGCCCAGGACCTCAGGCTGAATCCTTGTTTCCCTGGCCCAGGACAAGGGGCTCCTCCTTTAAGACTGGCCTAGGACCAAGGCCTCCGGACTAATGAACTGTCCAGACAAGTGGCTCACAACCTCAATGCTCTCCTACAGCTCCAAGTCAGCGTTTACTACTGTCCCCGCTGGCTTGGTACAAAAAAGGGGGAGAAATGTAACGGATCCTACCCTTTACTTGGGTCCTTGACTGGACCTCAAACACCTGTTGCAAAGACTAGGGGCCTGTGGCCTTATTTGAACTTTAATAGGGGTTTCCCTATCTTTATGTTAAAAGGTTTTATGTATTGTCAAAATATTGTATGTGTTAATTGTACTTGTCCAATTCAGAGGTTTGGGCAATCACCAACTACCAGGTATGCAAATATCTTCCATAGCCTAACATGGGGAATGGTAGGCAGTTCAGTGATTGGTCAAGGGTGGAGCAGGCCATTCAAAATAGTCAAACAAAGGCTCCAAAATAGTCAAACAAAGGCAACTACCAGGTATGCAAATATCTTCCATAGCCTAACATGGGGAATGGTAGGCAGTTCAGTGATTGGTCAAGGGTGGAGCAGGCCATTCAAAATAGTCAAACAAAGGCTCCAGCCATTTGACTATTTGTACTGTAGCTAGACCTCCTGCTGTGTTTTAATTAAGCCAATGTGAACTGCAGTCAGACCCCTGGCCTAGTCTCCTAATTGTGCATTCCCTCTACTCAAGTCTTTGTCCTTGTCTAGAATTAATCAGATATGTTTGTACTACCCTTAGCAGTATTGGGTTTGTGAGGTCACTTGCCATTGGCCCCTTTCCCTTAACTGCTATTGGTCTTTTTGTTACCCTCTGCCATTGGCCCATTGTCTCCAGTTACCATTGGGCTTTTGTTCCCTGTGTCATATGCCCATTGTGTCTGATTGGTCCCTGGGCCAAGCCTGTATTAGAATACCTGGCCCTTCCCCTCCCTATTGTACTGTATAAAAGATGTGTGGTTTGTTTCAATAAAGTGAGTTCTGTTTTGGAGTGAACAAGGAGTCCTGGAGTCTTGTATTGCTTATGGTCTAAAGTATCCACTCTGATACCCATCTGCGCCAAGTATCCTGAATCGCCGACCGCCTGCTGCCAGTTTCCTGCGACCTAACTTCGTGGACTGTCAGGCGGCGACGTGGACTCTTCCCTGCTTCCCTGCTTCCAGCGATCCTGTGGCTGTTTCCAGTGACTGTTCATACTCCAACTGGTGCACCTGACAGCGCTTATCTGGCGTTGAGAAGGAGAGACCCAGGAACGACGGCGGAAGGCGACGCGGTCCCTTCACAGCTTCCGTTACACTTGTCCCCGCATTATAAGACCAATCGGGACGTGGATGTACGTGTAGCCGGGGGTAGAGTCTACCAATTACCCACGGCCAACGTGCACCTCAACTGGGGTTCTGGTCAGGGCGATCGGTGCGTGGGAGTGATGCCGGGATTACCCGCTGAAGTACTGCTGGGGAACAACTTGGGCCATATGCAAAGCTGGTTTGCCTCCAACCCGCCTCCGGAAAACTGTCAGGTGATCACCCGAGCGGCTGCCCAGCGCCAGATGGTAAGCCCCCCGACACCCCCACCCGTAGACCCTGACGCTGACCATCCCCTCCACTGGTTACCCCCTGCGGAATTCCGCGCAGCCCTCTTAGATGACCCCACGTTAGCAGGATACAGGCAACTTGCAGACTCCGGGGAGACAGGCCCAGGAGGGGAAAAGTTCCTTTGGGAGAATGGTCTCCTCTACCGCAGCACACCATCCCATTGCCAGAGCGCCACCCAGCTAGTGCGACCCAACTCATAGTTCCCTACCAGCATAGGGTTGCCTTATTGTCCCTGGCCCATGAGATTCCCTTAGCCGGCCACATGGCAGTTCGACGCACCGAACAACGGGTGAGTCGAGCTTTCTTCTGGCCAAAACTATCCCGGGATGTTCGCAACTTTTGCCGCACCTGCGACATTTGTCAGCGGGTAGGCAAGAGAGGTGACCACCCCGCCGCCCCTTTACAGCCCTTACCCTTGATAGGTGAGCCATTCCAGCGGGTAGCCGTGGACATTATAGGGCCCTTAGCCCGTCCCAGTCGCACTGGTAAACGGTTCATCCTTACCATTGTGGACTTTGCCACACGGTACCCTGAAGCCGTGGCCCTCTCCAGCATTACTGCCGAGAGTGTGGTGGATTCCCTGGTTAAAGTATTTTCACGAGTAGGGTTCCCCGCAGAAGTCCTTTCCGATCAGGGTTCCCAATTCACCGCAGAAGTTATGCAGCAACTATGGGAGCTGTGTGGGGTGAAGCCTATTCACACCACAGCATACCACCCCCAGACCAATGGCCTCTGTGAACGGTTCAATGGAACCCTGAAACAGATGTTACGGGCTTTCACGGAGATGCACCGGGACTGGGAACACTATTTGCCCCACCTGTTGTTTGCCTACCGAGAGGTGCCTCAGGAGTCCACGGGCTTCTCCCCTTTCGAGTTACTGTTCGGGAGGAGAGTCCGGGGACCCCTGAACCTTCTCCGGGAATACTGGGAAGGCAAGTGCGACTCCGAAGAAACCCCGGTAGTGACATATGTGCTAGAGCTCAGGGAAAAGCTAGCCGCCCTCACAGGTCTCGCCCAAGAGCACCTGCGACGGGCCCAAAAGCATCAGAAACAGCAGTATGACAAGCGGACGCAGATCCGAGACTTTTTCGCTGGGCAGCAGGTATTAGACCTGCGCCCTGTGAAAGGGAATAAGTTGCAGACTGCCTGGGTAGGCCCCTACCGGGTGGTGGATAGACAGGGAGAGACTACTTATGTGATTGCCAAAGGGCCTCACTTACGGGACCGCCGGACCTGTCACGTGAATGCCCTGAAAGCCTATCACCAGCGGGAGGAGGTAGTGTTAGCCATCTGTACGCAGGCTGGGGACGACCCGGAGGAACAGGATATTCCTGACCTCCTGGCCGCCGCTAGGGAACCCAGCAGTCCCAATCTTCCCAGTCTAGGGTCCCAGCTTAACCCCACCCAACGCCAACAGATACAGGACATGGCCCAGAAGTGGCCACAGCTGTTTTCTGCACGGCCTGGCCTCACTAACGTAGCCCAGCATCCAGTCCTCACCACGGGACAGGAGGCCCTACGTCTGCCCGCCTACCGAGTCCCCCAGTCAGTAAGAAAGGGCATGTTGCAGGAAATTCAGGAGATGTTGGAGTTAGGGGTCATTGAGCCCTCTACCAGTCCTTGGGCCTCACCGGTAGTTCTGGTCCCTAAGAAAGATGGAACCACTAGGTTCTGTGTGAACTACCGGAGGCTCAACGACCGGACCGTCACCGACGCCTACCCCATGCCCCGGGTGGACGAACTCCTAGACAGGCTCGCAGGCGCTAGTGTAGTCTCCACCCTCGACCTTAGTCGGGGGTACTGGCAGATACCCCTCGCCCCTGAGGCGGTGGCCAAATCCGCCTTCATCACCCCGTTTGGTCTCTACCAGTTTACGGTGATGCCATTCGGGATGAAGAATGCGCCGGCTACTTTTCAGAGGCTAGTAGATCATCTACTAACAGGGGCACAGGATTTTGCCTGTGCCTACTTAGATGACATTGCCATCTTTAGCGACTCCTGGGAGGAGCATCTGCTGCACCTGGAAGCCATCTTAGGGCGCATTGCGAGAGCAGGGCTAACTCTGAAGCCTGACAAATGCCAGATAGGGATGGGGGAAGTCCAGTACCTAGGTCACCAGGTGGGAGGTGGACAGCAACGGCCTGAACCTGCTAAGATCGCTGCCATTGTTGACTGGCCCACCCCACGCACCAAGAAACAAGTGCTGGCCTTCCTGGGCACAGCCGGATACTATAGGAAGTTTGTTCCGCAGTACAGTGCCATAGCCAAACCCCTCACGGACTTAACTAAGAAGGCACTGCCCCGGACCGTAGACTGGTCCCCGGACTGTGAAAAGGCCTTCCAAGCTCTCAAGGAGGCCTTGGGCAAAGGGCCTGTGTTGGCCGCACCAGATTTTAACAGAGCTTTTCTGGTCCATACCGATGCCTCCGACTACGGACTAGGGGCGGTGCTGAGTCAAGTCAACGACGCCGGGGAGGAACATCCAGTTATTTACTTGAGCCGCAAATTGCTACCCCGGGAAGCTGCCTGTGCTGCAGTGGAAAAAGAATGTTTGGCATTAGTCTGGGCCCTCAAGAAACTGCAGCCATATCTATTCGGACGCGAGTTTACAGTGTTCACCGATCACAATCCCCTGGTGTGGCTCAACCGGGTAGCCGGAGACAATGGACGTTTGCTACGCTGGAGCTTGGCCCTTCAAGCTTTTAACTTTACTATCAAATACCGTTCTGGAAGGGAGAACCAGAACGCTGATGGTCTGTCCCGCCAGGAAGAGGACTAACAGACTGGCCAGCCTTCCCCCCGTGTGTGTGGACTAAAAAGGGGGAGTGATGTAACGGACCCTAGGCCGTTACTTGGGTCCTTGACTGGACCTCAAACACTTGTTGCAAAGACTAGGGGCCTGTGGCCTTATTTGAACTTTAATAGGGGTTTCCCTATCTTTATGTTAAAAGGTTTTATGTATTGTCAAAATATTGTATATGTTTAATTGTACTTGTCCAATTCAGAGGTTTGTGCAATCACCAACTACCAGGTATGCAAATATCTTCCATAGCCTAACATGGGGAATGGTAGGCAGTTCAGTGATTGGTCAAGGGTGGAGCAGGCCATTCAAAATAGTCAAACAAAGGCTCCAAAATAGTCAAACAAAGGCAACTACCAGGTATGCAAATATCTTCCATAGCCTAACATGGGGAATGGCAGGCAGTTCAGTGATTGGTCAAGGGTGGAGCAGGCCATTCAAAATAGTCAAACAAAGGCTCCAGCCATTTGACTATTTGTACTGTAGCTAGGCCTCCTGCTGTGTTTTAATTAAGCCAATGTGAACTGCAGTCAGACCCCTGGCCTAGTCTCCTAATTGTGCATTCCCTCTACTCAAGTCTTTGTCCTTGTCTAGAATTAATCAGATATGTTTGTACTACCCTTAGCAGTTTTGGGTTTGTGAGGTCACTTGCCATTGGCCCCTTTCCCTTAACTGCTATTGGTCTTTTTGTTACCCTCTGCCATTGGCCCATTGTCTCCAGTTACCATTGGTCTTTTGTTCCCTGTGTCATATGCCCATTGTGTCTGATTGGTCCCTGGGCCAAGCCTGTATTAGAATACCTGGCCCTTCCCCTCCCTATTGTACTGTATAAAAGATGTGTGGTGTGTTCAATAAAGTGTTCAAGTTTGGGAGTAAACTGTCTCTGAGTTTACTTTCTGACTGGGATGGTCTAAAGAGTCCTCTTTGACTCCCATCCCTCCCTTGCAATTGAGCCATTCACTACCCGAAGATCGAAGGCGTCGACGTCGAACGAATCCGACCTCCTGGAAGTACCACCGGACCGGGACATCCAACGCAGCTCAGCCGACCTCGAAGGCGAGATTTCGGGAACGACGGCCCAGCCCATACCGGTGGCTAGGGTTACCGTTATAGAGGATTGAGATTGTGTGATCAGTAAACTTAGCCATGATGGTGTCAAATTGATATTAATACTTGAAATGTGTAAAGGAACATATATGTTGTATGGTGTATCCCCCTGTGTGAAACAACGGTACTCCTACTGGTGATGGGTGTTGTATTCTACATGTATTGCAGCTCAGAGTTGAATTCCTTTGGTGCCACATCCCAGTGGCCTGAAATTGTACATTTGCGCTGTTGCCACATCATCCTTTGTGGATATCTGCTCCCTGGACCAAAGCTAGCCAGAGGATGGTCTGGCAACATTGACATAGTACATTTTCAGGCCACAGTGATATTGTCCATGGAATATTCAACTTTGAGCTGTTATACTCTTGTGATGAAACACCTTTCAGTAGTGGGAATACCCTTGCATTACCCGGTGGATCAATCCTATGACATGTATTTTTCCTTTCACATTTTAGGTATTACTATCTCTTTAACGGGATAGCAATGGTTAATTTCACCTTGATGTAACATTGCAGGCATCATAAAGAGATGTTTAGAAAGATGTTGCTGTATGTGACAGCTGGAGATGTCAGTCATTTGACCTCACGGAGGCTCTTCAGCAGACTCCACATTGACCCATTTGGAGATAACTACATCTTTGCCATTGTCTACTAAGTGTTCCTGGTTTGTAAGCACGCTCTGTGGACCATGTCAATGATGGATCCATCTCCAATTGGTTCAATTTTGGGTCTGCTGAAGAGCCTCCGTGTGGTCATATGACTGACATCTCCAGCTGTCACATACAGTAACATCTTTCTAAACATCTCTTTATGATGCCTGCAAGGTTACATCAAGTGAAATTAACCATTGCCATGCCAAGGTACACAGTGAGGAATATGGTCTGATATGTGTGAATATGTACCTTTCATATGGGTACAAACATATCCTTGATAGATATGAACCCAGAGATCTGTTCAGAACATGTGATTGTCTAACTGCCTATATATGTACAGTCATCACAAATGAACTTTCATAGATACAAGTGATACCCATCCAAGTAGGTGTAATATACTGGGTATATGTACTCTGATGATGATATCAATATGAGTTATTTTGTTGAGGGTGCACATATATGGGCAGTTGGACAATCACACGTACTGAACCGAACTCTGGGTTTACATCTTGTTGGGACCTATTTGTACCCATTTGAAAGGGACATATCCACATACAAATCTGGTTGTTTTTCTTTCTGTACATATCTTTTTTGAATAGATCTGCAGTGTGATTCAAGTAGTATTCATCCCTATGTTATCAGTTCATCCCGTACAGTGCTGGATTTTGTCAGATTAGACATGTCCCTCTCTGGTTGTCATGATGGTATCCTATGCATTTCATTGTGATGCATGGGATACCACCGTGGCAATCAGGGATTGATGTACATTACAGGATTCTGTCCATGAGGTCTGTTCAAGTTGAATCCTGAGGGGCAACAATCAAGCCAGTATTGAAGGATATCATTGATTGAGGCCTTTTTTTTCCTGGATCAGCCCATCCATCCTTCTGTGTGAGGCAGCCAGACCCGATCATAGATATCCATAATTCCTGGCCTGTTATTGACCAAACCTCAATGGTTCATATTTGGTTCCCATATGTATCCTGCAAATAGTGTCTGGTGTACCATCCATCCATGGCATCAGCACTCCTGAGGATCTATATGTGAATCAAATGTGAGCTATGTAAATTGAAGTTAGCGTAAATGATTGCATACACAACACCAAGGCCAACTTTTTCACCTTCAGTTATGTGTGATTGTTTTTGGCCTGTGTGTTGCACATACAAGCATTTATTCTCAGTGGCACTGTGATTTGTGACCTGATCCCTCCTGTTGGTGATACAGTAAGCGGTTAAGTGGACGTGATGAACTGATTATGATGCTGACTTCTCCGCTGACCTCATTTCCCCATCTGCAGTGTTTTCTATGGAGTCCACACAATGGGGCCTGTGCAGCTTGAATCCTGTTATTGGATGTTCTCCATAGACTAACATTGTAATTGGTAAAGTGAGGGTATGTATGTGTCAAATTCTCTACATCAGCTCTTTTTCACCGCTTAGTGAATGTCCCCTATGTGTCATGTAATTGTTAACCTATCGACATGTGTTTGTTGTCTGGTTAACCCTTTGAGTACCAGAGGGGTTGCCAAAGCATTGTTGATCGATGCATTGATGATCCCTCTAGCACTCATGGGGTTATGTGCTGGATTCCCTGTGTGAACATGGGTAACACTGTGTGACAACAATTGTGATGTTGGACATACAACACTTTACTGAGCATGGTTTGTGTGTATTGTGTGTGATCAGCACAGCAACTTGAGGGTTAACCAGGGAGTTGGACAGGTTTTGGCCTTGTTGAACCTTGACATTTGTCCTTGTCTTGATTCCTGTTTAAACCCTCAGGGTGCTGTGTTGCTGCAATTGTGTGGTTGAATGAAGGGCAGATGTTGGGATGTGAGTGCTTGTTTGTGATGGGTGTGTGGTTTGGGGTGGTGTGTGGTTTTGGGGTGATGCACTTACCGGTGGTGTGGAGGCTCCTCTCCTCCCCAGTGTCTGATCCTCCAGGGACCCCCTCAATGAGGGTAGACGACAGTGTCTGCCGCAGCCTCTCCTCCCATGCGCTGAAGGTGATGGGGACAGGTGGCCCGGACGTGCAGGGCGGCATCCCCCATCTTCCTCTTCACCTGCCTTTTGCAGTCGCCCCATCTCTTCTTGATTGAGTCCACATCCCGTCTGCAGGTGGCCACCGCATTAACTCTGCTGCAGATTTGACTCCAGGCAGCTCTCCTCCTCGCAGACAGGCCAGGGAGTCTGTCCCCCGGGAAGAGGACACTCTCCCTCTCCAGCACAGCCTCCACGAGGGCCGTGTTTTCTTCCTCGGTATATCGGGGATCCCTGACCCTGTCCCCCTCAGCTCCGGCATGCGAGGAGTCAGACCCGGAGTGTCCTGCCTGCTCTGCCCCTGCCTGTGTGTGGTGGTCCCCAGGCACTACCCCTCGTCCCACTGCAGGATCTGTCCCTGTTCTTCTTCGTGTGCCTGTTCTTGTGGGCCTGGTCCCCCTCCGCCCTGCGTATCTCCCTCTCCCACCCCTGCTCTGCTGAGGGATCCCCTCCTGACCTTCCTCCTCCTCCTCCACTAGTCTCCCCATCCCTCTCTCCTGTCCTCCTCTCCTAGCCATCATTCACCCACTCACACCCAGGCACTCTCACACGCCCTCACAGACACACTCGATCCCACTCACTCTCTGTCACACACTTTCACTCACGGATTCACACTGTAAAAATAAAGTTTAAAATGTGTAAGGTGTGATGAAAAAAAAAAGACTATGTGTATGTATGTGTATGTGTTTGTGTTTGTATGGATGTATGTGCTATGTGCAAAAGTGTGCTGTGTGTCTATTTAAATGTACTTCTCTCCAAGATCCCTCTACCTTACTGCTGTGTATGCTTCTCTCTCTATCGCTCTCTCTCTCTCTAAACGCTATCCTCCACTCCTGGGTCCTGTGCTCTAGCTTGCTGAAACTCGAAACACAGACAGGGTGTAACCGTTATTTTGAGGTATATATAGGTGTATTTGAACATTTTTGATACTTTGAGGCCTTGGGATTGGCTGTAGGTTTGAATTTTGTTTGTGCATCTATCAGGGTTGCTAGACAACGGCAGCCGTAATGTAACATTTTGAGTTAAGTTGTGTTTTAACGGGTGTTTGGGACGCACGGTGATGCGAAATCAGGTGCGACGCTGGTTTTTGTTTAACGTGTTTTTCTAGTGCCTACGCCCGATAGCTATTCTTGTACGCTTACCTTTGAATCTGCCGTAAACCATGTGTTCTTTGCGGCCGATGTGCCTTTTTTACTTAGCGGATGGTTTAACGGCTGCCTTTAAATCTACCCCACACTCTCTCACACAGTCTCACACTCTCTCACACTCTCACAGTCTCTCTCACACTCACAGTCTCTCACACTCTCAGTCTCACACTCTCACAGTCTGTCTCACACTCTCACAGTCTCACACACTCTCACACAGTCTCTCACACAGTCTCACAGTCTCTCTCACACTCTCACAGTCTCTCACACTCTCAGTCTCACACTCTCACAGTCTCAGCCTCACACTCTCACACACTCTCACACACTCTCACACACTCTCACACAGTCTCACACAGTCTCTCACACAGTCTCACAGTCTCTCTCACAGTCTCTCTCACACTCTCAGTCTCTCTCACTCTCAGTCTCACACTCTCTCACACTCTCAGTCTCACTCTCTCTCTCACTCTTTGTCTCACACTCTCACACACTCTCAGTCTCACACAGTCTCACACTTTCATACTCTCTCACAGTCTCTCTCACACTCTCACAGTCTCTCTCACACTCTCAGTCTCACAGTCTCTCACTGTCACACAGTTTCACACACTCTCACACACTCTCACACAGTCTCACACAGTCTCACACACTCTCACACAGTCTAACACTCTCACACAGTCTCACAGTCTCTCACAGTCTCTCTCACAGTCTCTATCACTCTCAGTCTCACACTCTCTAACACTCTCAGTCTCACTCTCTCTCACACTCTCACACACTCTCAGTCTCACACTTTCACAGTCTCTCTCACAGTCTCTCTCACACTCTCACAGTCTCTCTCACACTCTCAGTCTCACAGTCTCTCACTGTCACACAGTCTCACACACTCTCACACAGTCTAACACTCTCACACAGTCTCACAGTGTCTCACAGTCTCTTTCACAGTCTCTCTCACACTCTCACAGTCTCTCACACTCTCAGTCTCACAGTCTCTCACTCTCACACAATCTCACACAGTCTCACACAGTCTCACACAGTCTCACACACTCTCACACAGTCTCACACTCTCTCACAGTCTCACAGTCTCTCACACAGTCTCACACTCTGTCTCACACTCTCACTCTCACACAGTCTCACACTCTCACACAGTCTCACACACTCTGTCTCACACACTCTCAGTCTCACACTCTCACAGTCTCACACACTCACAGTCTAATACTCTCACTCAGTCTCTCACACATTCACACACTCTGTCTCACACACTCTCAGTCTCACACTCTCACAGTCTCACACACACTCTTAGTCTCACACACTCTCAGTCTCACACTCTCACAGTCTCACACAGTCTCACACTCTCTCACAGACTCTCTCACAGTCTCTCTCACACTCTGTCTCACACTCTCACAGTCTCTCTCACACACTCTCACACAGTCTCACACACTCTTACACAGTCTCACACTCTCACACAGTCTCTCACACACTCTCAGTCTCACACACTCTCAGTCTCACACTCACAGTCTCAAACTCTCACACAGTCTCTCACACATTCGCACACTCTCAGTCTCACACACTCTGTCTCACACTCGGACTCAGTCTCACTCTCACACAGTCTCACACTCTCACACACAGTCTCACACTCTCACAGTCTCTCTCACACTCACAGTCTCTCACACTCTCAGTCTCACACTCTCACAGTCTCAGTCTCACACTCACACAGTCTCACACTCTCACACAGTCTCTCACACACTCACAGTCTCACAAAGTCTCAGTCTCTCACACAGTCTCTCACACAGTCTCTCACACAGTCTCTCTCACAGTCTCTCTCACGCTCTCACAGTCTCTCTCACACTCTCATAGTCTCTCTCACACTCTCACAGTCTCTCACACTCTCATTCTCACATTCTCTCACTCTCACACAATCTCACACAGTCTCACACACTCACACACTCTCACACAGTCTCACACAGTCTCACAGTCTCTCACACAGTCTCACAGTTTCACTCACTGTCTCTCACTCTCACACAATCTCACACACTCTCACACACACTCTCACACACTCTCTCACAGTCTCACACAGTCTCACACACTCACACACTCTCACACACTCTCACACAGTCTCACACACTCTCACACTCTCACACAGTCTCACAGTCTCTCACTCAGTCTCACAGTCTCTCTCACAGTCTCTCTCACAGTCTCTCACACTCTCAGTCTCACACTCTCACACTCTTAGTCTCACACTCTCACAGTGTCAGTCTCACACTCTCACATAGTCTCACTCTCACACAGTCTCTCTCACACTCTCACAGTCTCTCTCACTCTCACAGTCTCTCACACTCTCAGTCTCACAGTCTCTCACTCTCACACAATCTAACACAGTCTCACACACTCTCACACACTCTCACACAGTCTCACACAGTCTCTCACACAGTCTCACAGTCTCTCTCACAGTCTCTCTCACACTCTCACAGTCTCTCACACAGTCTCACACTCTCTCAGTCTCTCTCACAGTCTCTCTCACACTCTCACAGTCTCTCTCACAGTCTCACAGTCTCAGTCTCACACTCTCACAATCTCTCACACTCTCCCAGTCTCTCTCACTCTGAGTCTCACACTCTCTAACACTCTCAGTCTCACTTTCTCTCACATTCTCTGTCTCACACTCTCACACACTCTCACACAGTCTCTCACAGTCTCACACACTCACACACTCTCACACACTCTCACACAGTCTCACACACTCTCACACACTCTCACACTCTCACACAGTCTCTCACTCAGTCTCACAGTCTCTCTCACAGTCTCTCTCTCAGTCTCTCACACTCTCAGTCTCACACTCTCACACTCTTAGTCTCACACTCCCACAGTGTCAGTCTCACACTCTCACACAGTCTCACTCTCACACAGTCTCTCTCACACTCTCACAGTCTCTCTCACTCTCACAGTGTCTCACACTCTCAGTCTCACAGTCTCTCACTCTCACACAATCTCACACAGTCTCACACACTCTCACACAGTCTCACACAGTCTCTCACACAGTCTCACAGTCTCTCTCACAGTCTCTCTCACACTCTCACAGTCTCTCACACAGTCTCACACTCTCTCAGTCTCTCTCACAGTCTCTCTCACACTCTCACAGTCTCTCTCACAGTCTCACACTCTCAGTCTCACACTCTCACAATCTCTCTCACTCTGAGTCTCACACTCTCTAACACTCTCAGTCTCACTCTCTCTCACATTCTCTGTCTCACACTCTCACACACTCTCAGTCTCACACAGTCTCACACTTTCACAGTCTCTCTCACAGTCTCTCTCACACTCTCACAGTCTCTCTCATACTCTCAGTCTCACAGTCTCTCACTGTCACACAGTCTCACACAGTCTCACACACTCTCACACAGTCTCACAGTCTCTCACAGTCTTTCTCACACTCTCAGTCTCACAGTCTCTCACTCTCACACAATCTCACACAGTCTCACACTCTCACACACTCTCACACAGTCTCACACAGTCTCACATTCTCACACACTCTCACACAGTCTCACACTCTCACACACTCTCACACAGTCTCACAGTCTCTCACACAGTGTCACACTCTCAGTCTCACACTCTGACTCTCACACAGTCTCACACTCTCACACAGTCTCACACACTCTCAGTCTCACACTCTCAGTCTCACACTCTCGCAGTCTCACACACTCACAGTCTCACACTCTCACACAGTCTCTCACACATTCACACACTCTGTCTCACATACTCTCAGTCTCACACTCTCACAGTCTCATATACTCTCACATAGTCTCACTGTCTCACACAGTCTCACACTCACACAGTCTCACACAGTCTCACACAGTCTCACAGTCTCTCTCACAGTCTCTCTCACGGTCTCTCTCACACTCTCACAGTCTCTCACACTCTCAGTCTCACACTCTCACACTCTCAGTCTCACACTCTCAGTGTCTCAGTCTCACACTCTTAGTCTCACACTCCCACAGTGTCAGTCTCACACTCTCACACAGTCTCACTCTCACACAGTCTCTCTCACACTCTCACAGTCTCTCTCACTCTCACAGTGTCTCACACTCTCAGTCTCACAGTCTCTCACTCTCACACAATCTCACACAGTCTCACACACTCTCACACAGTCTCACACAGTCTCTCACACAGTCTCACAGTCTCTCTCACAGTCTCTCTCACACTCTCACAGTCTCTCACACAGTCTCACACTCTCTCAGTCTCTCTCACAGTCTCTCTCACACTCTCACAGTCTCTCTCACAGTCTCACACTCTCAGTCTCACACTCTCACAATCTCTCACACTCTCCCAGTCTCTCTCACTCTGAGTCTCACACTCTCTAACACTCTCAGTCTCACTCTCTCTCACATTCTCTGTCTCACACTCTCACACACTCTCAGTCTCACACAGTCTCACACTTTCACAGTCTCTCTCACAGTCTCTCTCACACTCTCACAGTCTCTCTCATACTCTCAGTCTCACAGTCTCTCACTGTCACACAGTCTCACACAGTCTCACACACTCTCACACAGTCTCACAGTCTCTCACAGTCTTTCTCACACTCTCAGTCTCACAGTCTCTCACTCTCACACAATCTCACACAGTCTCACACTCTCACACACTCTCACACAGTCTCACACAGTCTCACATTCTCACACACTCTCACACAGTCTCACACTCTCACACACTCTCACACAGTCTCACAGTCTCTCACACAGTGTCACACTCTCAGTCTCACACTCTGACTCTCACACAGTCTCACACTCTCACACAGTCTCACACACTCTCAGTCTCACACTCTCAGTCTCACACTCTCGCAGTCTCACACACTCACAGTCTCACACTCTCACACAGTCTCTCACACATTCACACACTCTGTCTCACATACTCTCAGTCTCACACTCTCACAGTCTCACAGTCTCATATACTCTCACATAGTCTCACTGTCTCACACAGTCTCACACTCACACAGTCTCACACAGTCTCACACAGTCTCACAGTCTCTCTCACAGTCTCTCTCACGGTCTCTCTCACACTCTCACAGTCTCTCACACTCTCAGTCTCACACTCTCACACTCTCAGTCTCACACTCTCAGTGTCTCAGTCTCACACTCTCACACAGTCTCACACTCTCACACAGTGTCTCTCACACTCTCACAGTCTCTCTCACACTCTCACAGTCTCTCACACTCTCAGTCTCACAGTCTCTCACTCTCACACAATCTCACACAGTCTCACACACTCTCACACAGTCTCACACACTCTCACACAGTCTCTCACACAGTCTCACAGTCTCTCTCACAGTCTCTCTCACACACTCTCAGTCTCACACACACTCTCAGTCTCACACTATCAGTCTCACACACTCTCACACAGTCTCACACACTCTCACACAGTCTCACACTCTCTCACACAGTCTCACAGTCTCTCACACTCTCACAGTCTCTCTCACACTCACAGTCTTTCTCACAGTCTCTCACACTCTCAGTCTCACACTCTCACAGTCTCAGTCTCACACTCTCACAGAGTCTCACACACTCTCACACACTCTCACACACTCTCACAGTCTCTCACACAGTCTCACAGTCTCTCTCGTAGTCTCTCTCACACTCTCACAGTCTCTCACACAGTCTCACACTCTCTCAGTCTCTCTCACAGTCTCTCTCACACTCTCACAGTCTCTCTCACAGTCTCACAGTCTCTCTCACAGTCTCTCTCACACTCTCAATCTCACACTTTCACAGTCTCACACAGTCTCACACACTCTCACACACTCTCACACAGTCTCACACACTCTCAGTCTCACACACTCTCAGTCTCTCTCACAGTCTCTCTCACACTCTCACAGTCTCTCTCACACTCACAGTCTCTCTCACAGTCTCTCACACTCTCAGTCTCACACTCTCACAGTCTCAGTCTCACACTCACACAGTCTCACACTCTCACACAGTCTCTCTCACACTCTCACAGTCTCTCTCACTCTCTGTCTCACAGTCTCTCACTCTCACACACTCTCACACACTCTCACACAGTCTCATACACTCTCAAACAGTCTAACAGTCTCACACAGTCACACACACTCTAACACAGACTCACACAGTCTCACAAAGTCTCACAGTCTCTCACACAGTCTCTCACACAGTCTCTCTCACAGTCTCTCTCACATTCTCACAGTCTCTCTCACACTCTCACAGTCTCTCACACTCTCACCGTCTCTCACACTCTCAGTCTCACATTCTCTCACTCTCACACAATCTCACACAGTCTCACACACTCTCACACACTCACACACTCTCTCACACTCTCACACAGTCTCACACACTCTCACACACACACACAATCTCACAGTCTCACACAGTCTCACACACTCACACACTATCACACACTCTCACACACCCTCACACTCTCACACAATCTCACAGTCTCTCACTCAGTCTCACAGTCTCTCTCACAGTCTCTCTCACACTCTCACAGTCTCAGTCTCACACTCTCACACAGTCTCCCTCACACTCTCACAGTCTCTCACACTCTCAGTCTCACAGTCTCTCACTCTCACACACTCTCACACAGTCTCACACACTCTCACACAGTCTCACAGTCTCTCTCACAGTCTCTGTCACACTCTCACAGTCTCTCACACTCTCAGTCTCACACTCTCAGTCTCACACTCTCACAGTCTCAGTCTCAAACTCTCACACAGTCTCTCTCACACTCTCACACTCTCAGTCTCACACTCTCACACAATCTCACACTCACACAGTCTCACACACTCTCAAACAGTCTCACACAGTCTCGCAGTCTCACACACTCTCACACTCTCACATACTCTCACACAGTTTCACACTCTCTCACAGTCTCACAGTCTCTCATACAGTCTCACACTCTCACTCTTACACTCTCACTCTCACACAGTCTCACACTCTCACACAGTCTGACACACTCTCAGTCACACACTCTCACAGTCTCACACACTCACAGTCTCACACTCTCACACAGTCTCTAACACATTCACACACTCTCAGTCTCACACACTCTCAGTCTCACACTCTCACAGTCTCACACAGTCTCACACTCTCTCACACAGTCTCACACTCTCTCACACAGTCTCACACTCTCTCACACTCTCACAGACTCTCTCACACTTTCACAGTCTCTCTCACACTCTCAGTCTCACACTCTCACAGTCTCACGTACTCACAGTCTCACACTCTCACACAGTCTCTCACACACTCTGCCTCACACACTCACAGTCTCTCACACACTCTCAGTCTCACACTATCACAGTCCCACACTCACAGTCTCAAACTCTCACACAGTCTCTCACACATTCGCACACTCTCAGTCTCACACACTCTCAGTCTCACACTCTAACAGTCTCTCACACTCTGACTCAGTCTCCCTCTCACACAGTCTCACATTCTCTCACACAGACTCACACACTTGCACAGTCTCTCTCACACTCTGTCTCTCTCACACTCTCTCACACTCTCTCACACTCTCTCAGTCTCACACTCTCACACAGTCTCTCTCACACTCTCTCAGTCTCTCACACTCTCGGTCTCACAGTCTCTCACTCTCACGCAGTCTCACACACTCTCACACAGTCTCATACACTCTCACACAGTCTCATACACTCTCACACAGTCTCACACACTCTCACACAGTCTCACACACTCTCACACAGTGTCACACAGTCTCTCACACAGTCTCACACTCTCACACAGTCTCACAAAGTCTCACAGTCTCTCACACAGTCCCTCTCACAATCTCTCTCACACTCTCACAGTCTCTCAGACTCTCAGTCTCACACGCTCAGTCTCACACTCTCACAGTCTCAGTCTCACACTCTCACACAGTCTCTCTCACACTCTCACACAGTCTCTCACAGTCTCAGTCTCACAGTCTCTCACTCTCACACAATCTCACACAGTCTCATACACTCTCACACAGTCTCACAGTCTCACACACACTTACACAGTCTCACACTCACACAGTCTCACAGTCTCTCTCACAGTCTCTCTCACTCTCAGTCTCACACTCTCACAGTCTCAGTCTCACACTCTCACACAGTCTCTCTCACAGTCTCTCTCACACTCTCAGTCTCACACTCTCACACTCTCACAGTCTCAGTCTCACATTCTCACACAGTCTCGCTCTCACACAGTCTCTCTCACACTCTCACAGTCTCTCTCACTCTCACAGTCTCTCACACTCTGTCTCACAGTCTCTCACTCTCACACAATCTCATACAGTCTCACACACTCACACAGTCTCACACACTCTCACACACTCTCACAAAGTCTCTCACACAGTCTCACAGTCTCTCACAGTCTCTCACAGTCTCTCTCACAGTCTCTCACACAGTCTCACACTCAGTCTCTCTCACAGTCTCTCTCACACTCTCACAGTCTCTCTCACAGTCTCTCTCACACTCTCAGTCTCACACTCTCACAGTCTCTCACACTCTCACGGTCTCTCTCACTCTCAGTCTCACACTCTCTAACAGTCTCAGTCTTACTCTCTCTCATACTCTCTGTCTCACACTCTCACACACTCTCAGTCTCACACAGTCTCACACTTTCACAGTCTCTCTCACACTCTCACAGTCTCTCTCACACTCTCAGTCTCACAGTCTCTCACTATCACACAATCTCACACAGTCTCACACACTCTCACACAGTCTCACACACTCACACAGTCTCTCTCACACTCTCAGTCTCACAGTCTCTCACTCTCACACACTCTCACACAGTCTCACATTCTAACACACTCTCACACAGTCTCACACTCTCACACACTCTCACACAGTCTCACAGTCTCTCACACAGTCTCACACTCTCAGTCTCACACTCTCACTCTCACACAGTCTCACACTGTCACACAGTCTCACTCTCAGTCTCACACTCTCGCAGTCTCACACACTCACAGTCTCACACTCTCACACAGTCTCTCACACATTCACACACTCTCAGTCTCACATACTGTCAGTCTCACACTCTCACAGTCTCACACAGTCTCACACAGTCTCATACACTCTCACACAGTCTCACAGTCTCACACACTCTCACACAGTCTCACACAGTCTCACACAGTCTCACAGTCTCTCTCACAGTCTCTCTCACAGTCTCTCACACTCTCAGTCTCACACTCTCAGTCTCACACTCTCACAGTCTCAGTCTCAAACTCTCACACAGTCTCTCTCACACTCTCAATCTCACAGTCTCTCACTCTCACACAATCTCACACTCACACAGTCTCACACACTCTCACATAGTCTCACACAGTGTCACAGTCTCACACACTCTCACACAGTCTCACACTCTCACACACTCTCACACAGTTTCACACTCTCTCACAGTCTCTCACACAGTCTCACACTCTCACTCTTACACTCTCACTCTCACACAGTCTCACACTCTCACACAGTCTGACACACTCTCAGTCACACACTCTCACAGTCTCACACACTCACAGTCTCACACTCTCACACAGTCTCTAAAACATTCACACACTCTCAGTCTCACACACTCTCAGTCTCACACTCTCACAGTCTCACACAGTCTCACACTCTCTCACACAGTCTCACACTCTCTCACACTCTCACAGACTCTCTCACACTTTCACAGTCTCTCTCACACTCTCAGTCTCACACTATCACAGTCTCACACTCACAGTCTCAAACTCTCACACAGTCGCACACTCTCAGTCTCACACACTCTCAGTCTCACACTCTCACAGTCTCTCACACTCTGACTCAGTCTCCCTCTCACACAGTCTCACACTCTCTCACACAGACTCACACACTCGCACAGTCTCTCTCACACTCTGTCTCTCTCACACTCTCTCACACTCTCACAGTCTCAGTCTCACACTCTCACACAGTCTCTCTCACACTCTCTCAGTCTCACACACTCTCAGTCTCACACTCACAGTCTCAAACTCTCACACAGTCTCTTACACATTCGCACACACTCAGTCTCACACACTCTCAGTCTCACACTTTCACAGTCTCTCACACTCTGACTCAGTCTCACTCTCACACAGTCTCACACTCTCACACACACAGTCTCACTCTCTCTCACACTCTCACAGTCTCTCTCACACTCACAGTCTCTCTCTCACAGACTCTCACACTCTCAGTCTCACACTCTCACAGTCTCAGTCTCACACTCACACAGTCTCATACTCTCACACAGTCTCTCTCACACTCTCACAGTCTCTCTCACTCTCTGTCTCACAGTCTCTCACTCTCACGCAGTCTCACACACTTTCACACACTTTCACACACTCTCACACACTCTCACACAGTCTCACACAGTCTCACACAGTCTCATACACTCTCACACAGTCTAACAGTCTCACACAGTCACACACACTCACACAGTGTCACACAGTCACACAGTCTCTCACACAGTCTCTCTCACAGTCTCTCTCACGCTCTCACAGTCTCTCTCACACTCTCACAGTCTCTCACACTTTCACCGTCTCTCACACTCTCAGTCTCACATTCTCTCACTCTCACACAATCTCACACACTCTCACACAGTCTCACACACTCACTCACTCTCTCACACTCTCACACAGTCTCACACACTCTCACACACTCTCACACACTGTCACAGTCTCACAGTCTCTCACACAGTCTCGCAGTTTCTCTCACTGTCTCTCACTCTCACACAATCTCACACACTCTCACACACACTCTCACACACTCTCTCACAGTCTCACACAGTCTCACAGTCTCACACAGTCTCACAGTCTCACACACTCACACACTCTCACACACTCTCACACAGTCTCACAGTCTCTCACTCAGTCTCACAGTCTCTCTCACAGTCTCTCTCACACTCTCACAGTCTCAGTCTCACACTCTCACACAGTCTCCTTCACACTCTCACAGTCTCTCTCACACTCTGTCTCACAGTCTCTCACTCTCACACACTCTCACACACTCTCACACAGTCTCTCACTCAATCTCACATAGTCTCACACACTCTCACACAGTCTCACACACTCTCACACAGTCTCACACAGTCTCACACAGTCTCACAGTCTCTCTCACAGTCTCTCTCACACTCTCACAGTCTCTCACACTCTCAGTCTCACACTCTCAGTCTCACACTCTCACAGTCTCAGTATCAAACTCTCACACAGTCTCTCTCAAACTCTCACACTCTCAGTCTCACAGGTTCTCACTCTCACACAATCTCACACTCTCACACAGTCTCACACAGTCTCACAGTCTCACACACTCTCACACAGTCTCAAACTCTCACACAGTCTCACACTCTCTCACAGTCTCACAGTCTCTCACACAGTCTCACACTCTCACTCTTACACTCTCACTCTCACACAGTCTCACACTCTCACACAGTCTGACACACTCTCAGTCTCACATTCTCACAGTCTCACACTCTCACACAGTCTCTAACACATTCACACACTCTCAGTCTCACACACTCTCAGTCTCACACTCTCACAGTCTCACACAGTCTGACACTCTCTCACACAGTCTCACACTCTCTCACACTCTCACAGACTCTCTCACACTTTCACACTCTCAGTCTCACACTCTCAGTCTCACACTCTCACAGTCTCACATACTCACAGTCTCACACTCTCACACAGTCTCTCACAGTGTCTCACACACTCTCAGTCTCACACTTTCATATTCTCACACTCACAGTCTCAAACTCTCACACAGTCTCTCACACATTCGCACACTCTCAGTCTCACACACTCTCAGTCTCACACTCTCACAGTCTCAGTCTCACACTCTCACACAGTCTCACACACTCTCACACAGTCTCACACAGTCTCTCACACAGTCTCACAGTCTCTCTCATAGTCTCTCTCACACTCTCACAGTCTCTCACACAGTCTCACACTCTCTGTCTCTCTCACAGTCTCTCTCACACTCTCACAGTCTCTCTCACACTCTCACAGTCTCTCTCACACTCTCAGTCTCACACTCTCACAGTCTCTCACACTCTCCCAGTCTCTCTCACTCTCAGTCTCACACTCTCTCACACTCTCTGTCTCAGATTCTCACACACTCTCAGTCTCACACAGTCTCACACTTTCACAGTCTCTCTCACAGTCTCTCTCACACTCTCACAGTCTCTCTCACACTCTCAGTCTCACACACTCTCACACAGTCTATCACTCTCACACAGTCTCACAGTCTCTCACACAGTCTCTCACACAGTCTCTTTCACAGTCTCTCTCACAGTCTCTCTCACACTCTCAGTCTCACACTCTCAGTCCCACACTCTCACAGTCTCAGTCTCACACTCTCACACAGTCTCTCTCACACTCTCAGTCTCACAGTCTCTCACTCTCACACAATCTCACACAGTCTCACACTCTCACACACTCTCACACAGTCTCACATAGTCTCACATTCTCACTCACTCTCACACAGTCTCACAGTCTCTCACACAGTCTCACTCTGTCAGTCTCACACTCTCACTCTCACAGTCTCACACTCTCACACAGTCTCACACACTCTCAGTCTCACACTCACAGTCTCACACTCTCACAGTCTCACACTCTCACACATTCACACACTCTCAGTCTCACACACTCTCAGTCTCACACTCTCACAGTCTCACACAGTCTCACACTCTCTAACACAGTCTCACACTCTCTCACACTCTCACAGACTCTCTCACACTCTCACAGTCTCTCTCACACTCTCAGTCTCACACTCTCACACAGTCTCACACACTCTCACACAGTCTCACACACTCTCACACACTCTCACACACTCTTACACAGTCTCACACTCTCACACAGTCTCTCACACACTCTCAGTCTCACACACTCTCAGTCTCACACTTTCACAGTCTCTCTCACAGTCTCTCTCACACTCTCACAGTCTCTCACACTCTAAGTCTCACAGTCTCTCACTCTCACACAGTCTCTCACTCTCACATAATCTCTCACACTCTCACACAGTCTCGCACTCTCACACACTCTCACACTCTCTGTCTCTCTCTCAGTTTCTCTCTCATTCTCTCTCACAGTCTCTCTCACACTCTCAGTCTCACACTCTCACAGTCTCTCACACTCTGACTCCGTCTCACTCTCACACAGTCTCACATTCTCTCACACAGACTCACACTCTCTCACACTCTCACAGTCTCTCTCACACTCTGTCTCTCTCACACTCTCTCACACTCTCTCACACTCTCTCACACTCTCTCACACTCTCACAGTCTCAGTCTCACACTCTCACACAGTCTCTCTCACACTCTCACAGTCTCTCTCACTCTCGGTCTCACAGTCTCTCACTCTCACGCAGTCTCACACACTCTCACACAGTCTCATACACTCTCACACAGTCTCATACACTCTCACACAGTGTCACACACTCTCACACAGTGTCACACACTCTCACACAGTCTCACACTCTCACACAGTCTCACACTCTCTCACACTCTCACAGTCTCAGTCTCACACTCTCTCACAATCTCTCTCACACTCTCACAGTCTCTCAGACTCTCAGTCTCACACGCTCAGTCTCACACTCTCACAGTCTCAGTCTCACACTCTCACACAGTCTCACACTCTCACACAGTCTCTCTCACACTCTCACAGTCTCTCTCACACTCTCACAGTCTCAGTCTCACAGTCTCTCACTCTCACACAATCTCACACAGTCTCATACACTCTCACACAGTCTCACAGTCTCACACACTCTTACACAGTCTCACACTCACACAGTCTCACAGTCTCTCACACAGTCTCACAGTCTCTGTCACAGTCTCTCTCACACTCTCAGTCTCTCACACTCTCAGTCTCTCACACTCTCAGTCTCACACTCTCACACTCTCACAGTCTCAGTCTCACACTCTGACACAGTCTCGCTCTCACACAGTCTCTCTCACACTCTCACAGTCTCTCTCACTCTCACAGTCTCTGTCTCACAGTCTCTCACTCTCACACAATCTGACACAGTCTCACACACTCTCACACAGTCTCACACACTCTCACACAGTCTCACAAAGTCTCTCACACAGTCTCACAGTCTCTCTCACACTCTCACAGTCTCTCACACAGTCTCACAGTCTCTCTCACAGTCTCTCTCACACTCTCACAGTCTCTCTCACACTCTCAGTCTCACACTCTCACAGTCTCTCACACTCTCCCAGTCACTCTCACTCTCAGTCTCACACTCTCTAACACTCTCAGTCTCACTCTCTCTCACACTCTCTGTCTCACACTCTCACACACTCTCAGTCTCACACAGTCTCACACTTTCACAGTCTCTCTCACAGTCTCTCTCACACTCTCACAGTCTCTCTCACACTCTCAGTCTCACAGTCTCTCACTGTCACACAGTCTCACACACTCTCACACAGTCTCACACACTCTCACACAGTCTAACACTCTCACACAGTCTCACAGTCTCTCACAGTCTCTCTCACACTCTCAGTCTCACAGTCTCTCACTCTCACACAATCTCACACAGTCTCACACTCACACATTCTCACACACTCTCACACAGTCTCACATTCTCACACACTCTCACACAGTCTCACACTCTCACACACTCTCACACAGTCTCACAGTCTCTCACACAGTCTCACACTCTCAGTCTCACACTCTCACTCTCACACAGTCTCACACTCTCACACAGTCTCACACACTCTCAGTCTCACACTCTCGCAGTCTCACACACTCACAGTCTCACACTCTCACACAGTCTCTCACACATTCACACACTCTCACTCTCACACTCTCAGTCTCACACTCTCACAGTCTCATACACTCTCACATAGTCTCACAGTCTCACACAGTCTCTCACACTCTTACACAGTCTCACACTCACACAGTCTCACAGTCTCTCACACAGTCTCACAGTCTCTCTCACGGTCTCCCTCACACTCTCACAGTCTCTCACACTCTCAGTCTCACACTCTCACACTCTCAGTCTCACACTCTCAGTGTCTCAGTCTCACACTCTCACACAGTCTCACACTCTCACACAGTCTCTCTCACACTCTCACAGTCTCTCTCACACTCTCACAGTCTCTCACACTCTCAGTCTCACAGTCTCTCACTCTCACACAGTCTCACAGTCTCACACACTCTCACACAGTCTCACACACTCTCACACAGTCTCACACAGTCTCACAGTCTCTCTCACACACTCACAGTCTCTCACACACTCTCAGTCTCACACACACTCTCAGTCTCACACACTCTCAGTCTCACACACTCTCAGTCTCACACACTCTCAGTCTCACACTATCACAGTCTCACACTCACACAGTCTCACACTCTCTCACACAGTCTCACACTCTCTCACACTCTCACAGCCTCTCACACTCTCAGTCTCACACTCTCACAGTCTCAGTCTCACACTCTCACACAGTCTCACACACTCTCACACAGTCTCTCACACAGTCTCACAGTCTCTCTCATAGTCTCTCTCACACTCTCACAGTCTCTCACACAGTCTCACACTCTCTGTCTCTCTCACAGTCTCTCTCACACTCTCACAGTCTCTCTCACACTCTCACAGTCTCTCTCACAGTCTCTCTCACACTCTCAGTCTCACACTCTCACAGTCTCTCACATCTCCCAGTCTCTCTCACTCTCAGTCTCACACTCTCTCACACTCTCTGTCTCAGATTCTCACACACTCTCAGTCTCACACAGTCTCACACTTTCACAGTCTCTCTCACAGTCTCTCTCACACTCTCAGTCTCACAGTCTCTCAGTCTCACACACTCTCACACAGTCTCACAGTCTCTCACACAGTCTCTCACACAGTCTCTTTCACAGTCTCTCTCACAGTCTCTCTCACACTCTCAGTCTCACACTCTCAGTCCCACACTCTCACAGTCTCAGTCTCACAGTCTCACACTCTCACACAGTCTCTCTCACACTCTCAGTCTCACAGTCTCTCACTCTCACACAATCTCACACAGTCTCACACTCTCACACAGTCTCACACACTCTCACACAGTCTCACATAGTCTCACATTCTCACTCACTCTCACACAGTCTCACAGTCTCTCACACAGTCTCACTCTCTCAGTCTCACACTCTCACTCTCACAGTCTCACACTCTCACACAGTCTCACACACTCTCAGTCTCACACTCACAGTCTCACACTCTCACAGTCTCACACTCTCACACATTCACACACTCTCAGTCTCACACACTCTCAGTCTCACACTCTCACAGTCTCACACAGTCTCACACTCTCTAACACAGTCTCACACTCTCTCACACTCTCACAGACTCTCTCACACTCTCACAGTCTCTCTCACACTCTCAGTCTCACACTCTCACACAGTCTCACACACTCTCACACAGTCTCACACACTCTCACACACTCTCACACACTCTTACACAGTCTCACACTCTCACACAGTCTCTCACACACTCTCAGTCTCACACACTCTCAGTCTCACACTTTCACAGTCTCTCTCACAGTCTCTCTCACACTCTCACAGTCTCTCACTCTCACACAGTCTCTCACTCTCACACAATCTCTCACACTCTCACACAGTCTCACACTCTCACACTCTCTGTCTCTCTCTCAGTTTCTCTCTCATTCTCTCTCACAGTCTCTCTCACACTCTCAGTCTCACAGTCTCACACTCTCACACAGTTTTACACTCTCACAGTCTCTCACATTCTCAGTCTCACAGTCTCTCACTCTCACACAGTCTCACACTCTCACAGTCTCACTCTCAGTCTCACACTCTCACACTCTCTCACAGTCTCTCTCACACAGCCTCTCACAGTCTCTCTCACTCTCATAGTCTCCCTCACTCTCACAGTCTCTCACACACACTCACACAGTCTCACACTCTCACAGTGTCTCACACTCTCACACACTCACTCTCACACACTCTCACACAGTCTCTCACAGTCTCTCACGCAGTCTCCCAGTCTCTCACAGTCTCTCACACTCTCTCTCACTCTCAGTCTCCCTCACTCTCACAGTCTCTCATACACACTCACAGTCTCACCCAGTCTTACAGTCACCCTCAATCACACTCACGCACTCAAACACACACTCTCACTCACACCCTCTCACTCTCATACACCCTCACACTCTCATACACCCTCTCACTCACACACTCACGCAATCACTCACACGTAATCACTCAATCTCGCACTCAAACGCAATCACTCACACGTAATCACACTCAGGGAGCCAACACAATCCACCTTCCACCATAGTATGTGCAATTACCACATGCATTTCAACTATATGAATGAATGCTACAGTTGAGGCATAAGTACAAACACAAACTCATTACAATGACACATAAGTCACCCCCTTATGACTCACTTCTGTGTGTGTGTGTGTCTCTGTGTGTGCCTGTGTGTTTCTCACTGTGTGTGTTGCATGTCTGTATCACACTCTATGTGTCTGCATGTATGTGTGTATGACTGTCGCTCTTTAAACATCTCAGTGCATGTGTGTGCATTTGCATGTGTGTCTCTGTGTATGTCTTGCATCCGTGTGTGTGCATTAATTCCCTATATATCCTGACGGGCAACGCCGTCCCACATTGCTAGTATATATATATTTTCACTCACATGCTATCTTGGCTATGTCATCCTATATAATAATTCGCTAGGATGTTTGTCAGAAGCCGTCATGTGCAGTAGAGACTGCCCGAACGCACAGAATGCTGGGAGCATTCTGTGCGGAATGCTGGGAGTTCTGTGCTAGGAGCATTCTGTGCGGAATGCTGGGAGTTCTGTGCTGGGAGCATTCTGTGTGGAATGCTGGGAGTTCTATGCTAGGAGCATTCTGTGCAGAATGCTTGGAGTTCTGTGCTGGGAGCATTCTGTGCTTTCGGGCAGTCTCTACAGTGTATGATTGCGTCGGTGGCAGGACGCAGAGCAGGACCGGGCTCTTGACCCTTTGAGCGCCAGAGGGGTGTGCAATTGATTGCAAAGCAATGCATTGCGTACCCCTCTGGCAATGAAAAGGTTAACATTACCTGGACCTTGACCCGTGTACACGGGCTTTTACACTAGTCTAGTATAATATACACAGCAATAACTCTTGCAGAGAAATTCCCACCATCTCTGCTTGGTGTTCGACAGCTGGATAGACTCCTTATGTCAGCACAGAACCACTCTACATATGAACCGCTACTCCAAATCAATGGACTTTATTAAAATAATCCAATAAAAGATATGTTACTATCACCTTTATCTCTAGTGCTATAGTGCTATACTTTACATATATAGATCAATGTAGAGGTAGCAATGATCATATTGATACTGATTATATTATAGAATGGTAATAAACACTGCACCACAACTTAATAAATCAAATATATTTTACTAGTGTAAAAGCCCGTGTACACGGGCCAAGATCCAGGTGATGTTAACCCTTTGAGTGCTTTGCAATGCATTGCGTACCCCTCTGGCACTCAAAGGGTTAAGAGGCCAGTCCTTCTATGCTTCCTGCCTCCGACGCAGTCATGCTCTTTAGAGACTGACCGAAAGCACAGAATGCTCCCATCATTCTGTGTTCCAAGCATTTCATGCTCCCAACATTCCATGTTCCCAGCATTCTGTGCTCCCAACATTCCATGCTCCCAGCATTCCATGCGTTCGAGCAGTCTCTACTGAGCATGACAGCTTCTCACAAACATTCTAGCGAATTATTATATAGGCTATGTATAATTACACTGCGCCAAAAAAAATAAATGCTGCAAATAAATGTTTTTTTTATAATGAATAATGATTTCATAGAACAGTGTAATGTATCAATCCATCCATTCAGAATTTCTTTCAAAAAATAAAAATTCGTTTAAAGGGGAACTATTACCCCACATAAAGTTTACCCCCAAGAATTTACCCATCTGGAGACTAGCTGAACAATAGTACTATTTGCCAGAATAATTTCCACTTTATAGAGAAATCCTACTCTGCTGAGACTGACGGCCAGGTAACACAGCAGACATCTTTGCTTAGAGACATCTGTGTGCCTGTGCTGTCAGTCCTGGTCTCCTCTAGGAGGCGCTGCTTGTTACCGGAAGGGACTTACAGTGCAGGCGCTCATATTCTTCTAAAATGTTGTCTGGCCGTCAGTCTCGTCAGCAGTGGGATTTCTCTGTAATGCGGTAATTATTCTGGCGAATACTACTATTGTTCAGCTAGTCACCAGATGCGTAATTCTTGGGGGGAAACTTTATGTGGGGTGATAGTTTCCCTTTAACCCCTTTGAGTGCAAGAGAGGTGCTCAGTACATTGGAAAGCATTATACACCCTCCAACATGACACTCGGGTTAAATTAAAAGGATAGTAACACAATATTATATATAATATATACACATATATTGCAGGGTTTATCCTCCTGAGTAAAACAGTGCTTCTCTCGCTGTCGAGAGATGCTTTATTGTAAAGTTATTGAAGCTTAAACTTGTATTTTTTGGGTGTAGTACTTCCGTGGTGTGAAATTATGAGACACGAAGCCTATAACGGATGCTGGAAGGGGACCGCGTCACCTTCCGACGTCGTTCCTGGGTCTCTCCTTCTCGACGCAGATAAGCGCCGTCAGGTGCACCGGTTGGAGTATGGACGGTGTAACGGAAGCTGCGAAGGGACCGCGTCGCCTTCCGCCGTCGTTCCTGGGTCTCTCCTTCTCAACGCCAGATAAGCGCCGTCAGGTGCACCGGTTGGAGTATGAACAGTCACTGGAAACAGCCACAGGATCGCTGGAAGCAGGGAAGAGTCCACGTAGCCGCCTGACAGTCCACGAAGTTAGGTCGCAGGAAACTGGCAGCAGGCGGTCGGCGATTCAGGATACTTGGCGCAGATGGGTATCAGAGTGGATACTTTAGACCATAAGCAATACAAGACTCCAGGACTCCTTGTTCACTCCAAAACAGAACTCACTTTATTGCCACAAACCACAGATATTTATATACAGTACAGTACATTGGATCACATGGGGAACCTGATACAATAGGGAACTTGATTAAATCAAACACATCAGACAAAAGGCAAGGGCTGACACAATGAGAGCATTCACAGAGGTAATCAACTCACAACATATAATACAAAGGGCTGGCAACAGAGTTTCAGGCTATACAATAGGTGACTCACAGACTGAGGGGTGTGAATGGATTAACACACACAGCAGGGGGGTCTCAGGACAGTTCTCACTCCAAGGACTTGAGTGGCCAGAATATTCATTTCCTTAACAATGGCCAGGGGTTGAGTAATTAAGCAAAAGGCTTGGGAGTCTGCAATACATATTGAAATAATTAACCCCTCACTGCCTATTCCCTTGGAGTAAACCCTCAAACATACTACATACAATAACTAAAACGTTCGCCATACATTAAACATACCATGTGATCCAAAGTCTATGAATTTAAGTCTTTCTCTTAGGGAATAGCTGGCCAGTTTGTACGCCAAGGCACAGCACAGAGTCCAAACAGTAATAAATGTCCATAGTCTTTGAATAAATAGTTTGAGGTCCAGACAAGGGCTCAGTAACGGGTAGGATCCGTTACATTTCTCCCCCTTTTTGTACCAAGCCAGCGGGGACAGTAGTAAACGCTGGCTTGGAGCTGTAGGAGAGCATTGAGGTTGTGAGCCACTTGTCTGGACAGTTCATTAGTCTGGAGGACTTGGTCCTAGGCCAGTCTTAAAGGAGGAGCCCCTTGTCCTGGGCCAGGGAAACAATGACTCAGCCTGGTGTCCTGTGCCAGGAGAAAATGCAAGCCCCTTGTCCACGCCTGGAAATAGAAAACAGGTCTCTTGTCCTGGACCAGGGGTACAGTCTCGGTTCTTAATCCTGGGCCAGGGAAATTGGTGCCTGGTTGTCCTGGCAATCATCAAATTGGGTGGCTTCTCCTGGGCCATGCTCCAGGCAATGCTGGGGTTAGACCCTCCTGGGTCTGGGGCCAGGGGCTCGGGGTCCAGAGCCAGTACATACGGTGGATGTCCCTGGGGCAATTGTGTCTCTGGATCCTCAGGGACCTGGGAATCAAAGTGTGGGGAGAGGGGCACATCTCCCCCTTTTAGTTGGGCAAGTGCCCCAGAGGGACAGGAGAGGATGTTTGTCCCACTCCCCTGTGCTGGGGCAACGTTCTGGGGCACATTCCCACCCCCCCATGCAGAACTCAGGGAATTCAGGGGGCACAATCGTTGGGCTGGGGATGAGGACTGTTGTCCCATTCATCCCAGCCAGAGTTTCACAAGGCCTGGTGCGCTCGCTCCCATGCACCACGCCAGGGGTTACAAGGGTGCTGATGGGGAACGCATTCCCACCCATCAGTTCACAGTTCAAATCCACAGGAGGAAATGGGGTCTTGGGGCAACATCCAGGGTCTTCGGGGCCAGTAGCAGCACTGCTGTGAGGCAGTGTGTTGGACCCCTCTTCTTTCTGGCCCCTCACATCAGGGCCATCTCTTCTCTTGGGGAGGAGGGCACTCTCAATCCTTCTAGCCATCTTATCCATGTACCTGGAGAATACATTCTTCCCCTTCTCCAGGGCAACAGCAACAGCGGACAGACTGGGGCTGCTGGTGGGGACCTGCATCTCCTTCACCACAGCAGGGTTATCCCAGGCCCTGGTGAGCTCGCTCCTACTCACTAGGCCAGGGGTCACAGGGGGGCTGGTGGGAAACGCATTCCCACCCACCAGTTCACAATCCATATCCACAGGAGGGCCAGCAGCACTGCTTTCTCCCAGCCTGCTGGGGTCCTCCTCTTGTAGGCCATTATTAACAGTCCCTTTTTCTGCCTTGAGGGAGACCGCAGTCCCATCCCTCCAGGCGGCAGCATCCATGACCCTGGGGAGCCCACACGGTTCCGCTCCCAGGGCATTCTCCCCCAAACCAGGGGACATCTCTTTGGGGCTGCTGGTGAGTTCTTCCACACTCACCAGCGTCAGGGCAAAACAAGGGGTGGTGTGCTCACTCCTACCCACCACAGCAGGGGATTCACAAGGGCTGATGGGGACCGCATTCCCACCCATCTGTTCAAAGTTCACAAGGTTCACAGAGCCAGCAGCAGCACTGCATTGGGGCAGTCCGCTGGGTTCCTCTTCCAGGCCATTCACCGTAGGGCCCTGCTCTGCCTTGAGGGAGACCGTGGTCCCATCCCTTAAGGATGCGTCATCCATATCCCTGGGGAGCACACACTGCTCCTTCTCCAGGGCACCTTCCACATTGCTGAGGGAGAACGCATCCCCACTCCCTAGTTCAGAGTTACCCATATCCAGGGCTACAGGTTCATCAAAGAGGACAGTTGTCCCGCTCCCCGATGCAAAGTCCACACAATAGTCCTCACAGGGCCTGGTGAGGAATGTATCCCCTCTCACCACGGCCAGAGTAATTGCACAGCGTTCCTGCAGTGCACTTCATAAGTCGATCAATCCTTTCAATCGACGGATGTGGTCCCAGGAAGGGCATTAGCTTTTCCATCGCTCGGAAGACTGGGTCCTTGTCGACCGGGTCCCCTTTCCTCGCTATCAGCATTATCCAGAGTTCCTCCAGCGCAAACTTAATGAAGTTCCAGTCTGGTGACATGCCGTCGTGGCCCAGGATCTCCGCCATGTGTCATTCGATGTACCCGATGAAAGAAGGAGAAATCCCACCGCTATGCCACCAATATAACGGATGCTGGGAAGGGGACCGCGTCACCTTCCGCCATCGTTCCTGGGTCTCTCCTTCTCGACGCAGATAAGCGCCGTCAGGTGCACCGGTTGGAGTATGGACGGTGTAAAGGAAGCTGCGAAGGGACCGCGTCGCCTTCCGCCGTCGTTCCTGGGTCTCTCCTTCTCAACGCCAGATAAGCGCTGTCAGGTGCACCGGTTGGAGTATGAACAGTCACTAGAAACAGCCACAGGATCGCTGGAAGCAGGGAAGCAGGGAAGAGTCCACGTCGTCGCCTGACAGTCCACAAAGTTAGGTCGCAGGAAACTGGCAGCAGGCGGTCGGCAATTCAGGATACTTGGCGCAGATGGGTATCAGAGTGGATACTTTAGACCATAAGCAATACAAGACTCCAGGACTCCTTGTTCACTCCAAAACAGAACTCACTTTATTGTCACAAACCACAGATATTTATATACAGTACAGTACATTGGATCACATGGGGAACCTGATACAATAGGGAACTTGATTAAATCAAACACATCAGACAAAAGGCAAGGGCTGACACAATGAGAGTATTCACAGAGGTAATCAACTCACAACATATAATACAAAGGGCTGGCAACAGAGTTTCAGGCTATACAATAGGTGACTCACAGACTGAGGGGTGTGAATGGATTAACACACACAGCAGGGGGGTCTCAGGACAGTTCTCACTCCAAGGACTTGAGTGGCCAGAATATTCATTTCCTTAACAATGGCCAGGGGTTGAGTAATTAAGCAAAAGGCTTGGGAGTCTGCAATACATATTGAAATAATTAACCCCTCACTGCCTATTCCCTTGGAGTAAACCCTCAAACATACTACATACAATAACTAAAACGTTCGCCATACATTAAACATACTATGTGATCCAAAGTCTATGAATTTAAGTCTTTCTCTTAGGGAATAGCTGGCCAGTTTGTACGCCAAGGCACAGCACAGAGTCCAAACAGTAATAAATGTCCATAGTCTTTGAATAAATAGTTTGAGGTCCAGACAAGGGCTCAGTAACGGGTAGGATCCGTTACAAAGCCCACTAAAATATTTTACAGTTGTGGCCCATGGGCCAAAATAATTGCCCACCTCTGCCTTAAATCTTCTCCCATAGGTGCAGACTCATTTCCATTTAATTAGAGCTTTTGACTACAAGGCTGTCTCCTAGCCTGTTCTATAATGTGGCTGTATTTGCATTTGGCAGATTTTAAATAAAGCTGAAGAACAACAGAAGTAAATCTTGCGTCAAGGACCTTTAAAGTGATAGTAATACTTGAAAACTTTTAAATTTAATTCAATAGATATTTTAAAAATACATTAATTGTGCCATTTTCGATCTCCCAAACGTTTATGGTTTGGGAGATATAAGCCTGCAAAGTTCCCCCTTCTCTCCTCTTGTGCTGACGTCAGCTTCAAACTCAGAGATGGAGATTGCAGTCCATAGACCATCCTGCAGCTCTTCAGCAGAGCCATGATCGCAGTAGTTACAAAGAAAACTTCATTTGAACGGTCTACAACATGTGCTTGCAAACCAGGCACACGTTGTAGTCCATTCAAATGAAGTATTACTTTGTAACTACTGTGATCACGGCTCTGCTGAAGAGCCGCAGGACAGTCTATGGACTGCGATCTCCGTCTCTGAGGTTGAAAGCTGACGTCAGCACAAGGGTAGAGAAGGGGGAACTTTGCAGACTTATATCTCCCAAACCATAAACGTTTGGGAGATCAAAAATGGCACAATTAATGTATTTTTAAAATATCTATTGAATTAAATTTAACCCTTTGAGTGCCCGAGTGGTACGCAACGCATTGCTTCACAATGCGTTGCGTACCACTCTGGCACTCAAAGGGTTAAAAGTTTTTAAGTATTAATATCACTTTAATGGGACAAGCATTACCCTACATAAAGCATCTAGTAGTAAGCACACATTGTTCTCAGAGAGATAGCCAGATTTTTTTTACTTTGTATATTCTGCAAATTGCCAATATTTTCCATTTTATTTTATGTAAATTATCTTCACCTATTTCTTATATTTTAATGTTTCTGTCAATGAGTTGCCAGGATCTCCGTTTTCTGAAAGATTTCAATTTGGCACTGCAAAAATGGGCATAGCGATAAATTGTTACAGTCTTTTTCAGCTAAGAGTAATCTGCAGGGGTGATTCTAAAAAAAAAAAACATAAAAAAAAAAACAAAAACACAGGTATGTCACCTTATTCTCGCTGGACAAAGTGGCAAAAAAATGTTTAGTCGCTGGTTACCGACCTGGCATAACCGGGCTGAATATCAGCTCTGGTGATCTGTAGGCTGTAGAGGCGGCTTTTCTACATTGTTTTACTGTATTTTTATATTGTATATTTTAGAACATTGTTACATTCACTCTGCTTTTACGCTACCAAAGAGGAAGCTTTCTGAAAGCAAACTTAGAGAACTCCATGTCGGTGACATTAATGTATAAAAAAATATATATAGGTGAAGAGAAAAATCTAAAAATAAAAGTATATGAAATTTGACCTTACGCATTATGCTCTTGCAAAATTTGTAAAGTCAAATAGGAGGTATACTGTCAGTTACAGTGAAGCTGTCACCTAAGAGCTTTCATAATAGTCTATATTTATGTAAGCCAATTTTATGTGAAAAAATATTTTGAGATATTTAGCTTTATTTGTTTGTCTGTTAATGCAAATGATCTAGTACTAGCCAGCAGAGAATACAAGGTGAGAGGATGAACAGTGTCCGCTGTAGTATCTCGCCAGCAGGGAGCAGCAGGTAGGAGAGAGCACTGTGGAATATTAGTATTTTACCAAGTAGCAGGTAAGAGGGACAGCAGTGTGGAATGTTACAATCTGGCCAACATGGAGTAGCAGGTAGGAGGGAGAGTAGTGTGGAATTTTAGTATCTATCTGGTCAACAGGGAGTAGCAGGTAAGGGGGAGAGCAGTGTGGAATGCTAGTATCTGGTCAGCAGAGAGTAGCAGATAAGAGGGAGAGCAGTGTGGAATGTTAGTATTTGGCCAGTAGACAGTAGCAGGTAAGAGGGAGAGTAGTATAGAATGTTAGTATCTGGCTGGTATACCTGCTAGTAAACATAGGCGTGCGCACGGGGTGTGCCGGGTGTGCCCAGGCACACCCTAATCGGCCCAGTGCGCACCGGCCAGGGAAGCTGGGGATTTTTTTTCTTTTTTTTTTTTAAATATATCTGCCGCGAGGGAGCGCTGATTTAAACTACCAAGCGCTCCCTCGCGGCATCTATGTGACAAGCCGCAGCGAGACCCAGGCTCTGTAGTAATACAGAGCGCTGGGAGATGACATCATCTCCCAGCGCTCTGCATTACTGAGAGCAGCGCGTGGGAGCTTCAGCTCTGTGCCGAAGGAGGCACAGAGCTCTCTTATGGCACACCGCTAGACCACCAGGGACTGAAGCCTTAAGGTAGGGGATGGAGGGGGCATTGTGGAGATGAATGGGGCATTGTGGAGATGAAGGGGCATTATGGAAGGGGGCAATGTGAAGATGATGGAGGCAATGTGGAGCTGATGTCAATGTGAGGGCAAGTTGGAGCTGATGGGGGCAAGTTGGAGCTGAGGGCAAGTTAGAGCTGATGGGGGCAATGTTAGGGCAAGTTGGAGGTGATGAGGGCAAGTTGGAGGTGATGGGGATAAGATGGAGCTGATGGGGGCAAGTCAGAGCTGAGGGCAATGTGGAGATTATGGGGACAATGTTAGGGCAAGTTGGAGATGATGGGCGCAAGTTGAAGCTGGAGGCAAGTTGGAGCTGATGGGGGCAATGTGAGGGCAAGTTGGAGCTGATGGCAGTGTGAGGGCAAGTTGGAGCTGATGGGGGCAAGTTGGAGCTGAGGGCAAGTTAGAGCTGATGGGGGCAATGTTAGGGCAAGTTGGAGGTGATGAGGGCAAGTTGGAGGTGATGGGGATAAGATGGAGCTGATGGGGGCAAGTCAGAGCTGAGGGCAATGTGGAGATTATGGGGACAATGTTAGGGCAAGTTGGAGCTGAGGGCAAGTTGGAGCTGATGGGGGCAATGTGAGGGCAAGTTGGAGCTGATGGGGGCAAGTTGGAGCTGAGGGCAAATTAGAGCTGATGGGGGCAATGTTAGGGCAAGTTGGAGGTGATGGGGATAAGATGGAGCTGATGGGGGCAAGTCAGCTGAGGGCAATGTGGAGATTATGGGCACAATGTTAGGGCAAGTTGGAGCTGATGGGGGCAAGTTGGAGCTGAGGGCAAGTTGGTGCTGATGGGGGCAATGTGAGGGCAAGTTGGAGCTGATGGGGGCAAGTTGGAGCTGAGGGCAAGTTAGAGCTGATGGGGGCAATGTTAGGGCAAGTTGGAGGTGATGGGGATAAGATGGAGCTGACGGGGGCAAGTCAGAGCTGAGGGCAATCTGGAGATTATGGGCACAATGTTAGGGCAAGTTGGAGCTGATGGGGGCAAGTTGGAGCTGATGGGGGCAAGTTGGAGCTGATGGGGGTAATGTGAGGGCAAGTTGGAGCTGATGGGGGCAGTGTGAGGGCAAGTTGGAGCTGAGGGCAAGTTAGAGCTGATGGGGGCAATGTTAGGGCAAGTTGGAGCTGATGAGGGCAATGTGAGGGCAAGTTGGAGCTGATGGGGGCAAGTCGGAGCTGAGGGCAATGTGGAGATTATGGGGGCAATGTTAGGGCAAGTTGGAGCTGATGGGGGCAATGTGAGGGCAATATGGAGTTGATGGGGGACACGTTGGAGCTGATGGGGGCAATATGGAGCAGATGGGGGCAATCATTTATTTAGCTAGCACACACACATATATATTACATATGCGCACGCACGTGTGTGCTTTTGGGTGCACACCCTATTGCAATTGGCTGCGCACGCCTATGCTAGTAAAATATATTTGAAAAAAAAAGTCTTTATCAATATTGTAATATATATATATTTCTTATACAGGAGACGAGAATGATTACCTACAATCAAAGAGCTGAGCAACCAACACTGAAAACCAATCGCATTAGAATCACATTAGAACTCTGAACATAATGTTTTGTGATTTGTCCAAATAAACTGAAACCCTAACCCACAAATAAATGCTATTTTGTCTTTCAATATGAAGAAGACTGTAGAAACCATTGTTTAAACTTTTTCCACGTTATATTTAATTTTCATTTTATTTTCATAATATGTAATGAAGAGAACTTACAAATGTAATTTTCATAGTCATGATTGAAATCATCTCGTTTAAAAATTATTATTATTAAACTTTTCAAGCAATTTGTGTAATTATTTCCTTTTTAATGATTTAACAGTTGACATAATGGCTTCTGTAAGATGAAGATATCTGTAAAATACAGTATTTTTAGGACAGAGAGTGTGTAGAGATATTTTTAGTTATGAGTTTTGGTTCAAAGAATGCTATCCTATGATTTTTAGAACATTGTATTGGACAACATTCTGGCACAGCAATATAAACTCATTAATTGATGGCAAGTATTTTGTAATATGCTCACATTATAGAGTAATAGTATCGGCATGATGTTTCAGTGAATGTTCAGATTATATAAAGGTGACATCTGTTAAACACAGAGAGGAGAATTTTAATTGTCAGAATTTTAATTTTATTTATCTGGTATAAGAGGCAAAAAACACTGTCGATCTTGTATGCTGTGAATAGCTTCTGTTTTCAGTGAGATGTTATCTTTATTTGTACTGGGATATCCTGCAGCCTAGAATCTCCCAGAACAATCTTCCTTTAACAGACAGTTTTGTGTGCCTCTTTTTTTCCAGATAATTGTGTACATTCCAGTGATCTGGAAGACAGATTGTTTTCTGTGTACTGAATTAAACTTCATCCAAGAATTGTTAATAAGACTTCTGTTCTGCTTGACTATGTCTGCTCTTCATTTCTGTTTATGACTGTTGTTTAGTCTGATAACATCTGATCTGACCTCTGCTGCCTGTTTATATAACACTATGACTGCTCTCCACTCCTTGGTAATAGGACCACTGCCTATTTCCACTCTTAACCTCTATAGACTAAATATAAACCTCTGCTTCTTATTTATATGATCTCTGCTCAGTTTGACTGCATCTGCTCTCTGCTACCTGTTCAGTGCAAGTGTTCCTGGGCAAGCCTCAGCGTCCTTTGAAACATTGTATGGGATTGCGTGTGTTGGTGATGGTCTGTTGTACTGACTACTGTCTTCCTTTCTCCGAAGCCCGTAATAGTATAATATGGCCACATATGCAGCTGGCTTTTGCTGATTTTGCCCAGTCAAATGATATTATTGCTTTGACAAAAACTGCCCAAAATCAGAATCAGATATTTCAAAACCTGCACACATTAACATACATTGTAATATAGTTGATGATGCTGATAAAAGACAGATGTATCAAGTTCAGTATGTGCTATATCACCCTTGTTCCAGGGGAAGGCAAGAAAACCCATTTGAAGTCATTTCTAATTGATCCCCAAGTGGTTGAAAAAATCCCTTCCTGACTCCAAAAGGTAGTAGGATATTTCCCTATCTTCTTTTTTTACAGATACTGCCATAATTCTCAATATTGTTCTAAACTAGAAAGAGATCCATTCTGTTTTTTTTAATGGCTACATTGTCTGCAAGCACAGCATCCTGAGGGAAAGAATTCCATAACTGTACTGCTCTTACTCTAAAAATCTTGTTTTTTCTTAGCTCTTTGAGTAAATAGGAATAAAGAAAAATAGCTCTCAGCACTAACTAACTAACCTTAGTTTATAGTATTTTATATATTATTTATATATGTATTTTATTTATATATATATATATATATATATATGAGATTTATTTTTTATTTTTTTATGGTGTTACTGAAGTGTGCAGCAAGGAATGAGAGGGTTCTCTAGTCCCCCAAACATCAGGCAGAAGCCCAAAGTGCAAGCACAATAAAAACAACAAACCTATGCTCCTCCAGTCTAATTGTGGTGGGAATTTAATTCTACCTCTATATAAATCCTCATCTAAAATATAGCATACAATTTTGGGTGCCATTTCTTATAAAAGACAATACTGATCCGGAAAAACTGCAGAAATTTAAAAAAATAAAATAAAAATAAAAAGATAAAGGTACTGGAATAAAGAGTTATAAAGAGAGAGATTAGGCAAACCAGGTTTGTATACCTTAGAAATGAGACATTTAACCCCTTAATGACCATCAGTCCCGGGGTGTGCGGTCCTTTAAGGACCAGATAGGAAACTTTGACGTGCCGTCCCACGTGACTGATCACGTGGGGCGGCACGCCGAACGGGGGACTGATAGAGATCGCTCCGGTCTTGGAGTGATCAACTTCAGTCCCCGTTATTACTCACTGCGCTCCTACAGGAGCGCGGTCAGTAAAAGTACATGACATGCCAGGACCATCACTGGTCCTTAAGGTGCTGGACCAGCGTGACGGTCCTGCCATGTCAATGGTCCTTAAGGGGTTAAGGGGTGTACAAACATATTCGAGAATTCTGTGTGAAACTATTTACTCAAAGACAAAACAAACAACAAACCTGCACTCCTCCAGTCTAATTGTGAATAGTGTGCCCTGTGTTATGCATGTATAATAATACTGTTGATAAATATGAGGTTTTAGTGCCCACCTTTTTGGCCAAAAAAGATGTATAAGCTTGCCAACCCCATCAAGGTACCTCAAGTATGGCAAATACCTACTCTAAACACCTGAAAACCCTATCTAAATTGAAAATAAAAATGTAAAAATAGCCCCTGAAGAGATGTTGTAATAAACACGTTGCAGGGGTACCCTTTATTGTAGTTTTTTTTTAATGCTTGGAGGTTCCCATGCATGCAATTAAAAACAAATGACAAACAATATTTAAAAAAAAGTATAATGGAGGGGGACTGGAGAACCCTCTCATTCCTTGCCGTACAATTCGGTAACACCAATTCTTTCAATGTTCACTTTATATAAAAAAATACAAAATCAATAATTTTATTCTGTATTAGTATAAACTAAGGTGAGTTAGCGCTGTGAGCTATTTTTCTTAATTCCTGTTTCCACATATCTCCTTTGCTTATTCTAGCAGCTTTTCTCTTTCACTAATACACAATTTTTTTATTGCACTAATTCTTTTCTTTATATTCTAGGCCTTTAAGAGCTTTCATATACCCTGTCTGTTTGCAACTGATTATTCCTCATGTGGCCTGCGGGGGTGGTAATATGTTACTTATAAAGGCTGATTGTATTACAGTCCTTTTGCATGGGTATCCACTCAATGCAGACACACAAGGCAAGTTCTCCGTTACACTTTTTTAAAAATATTGTTTGTCATTTGTTTTTAATTGCATACATGGGGACCTCCAAAGGGTCCCTCTCCAATGCATTTAACCCCTAGAGTGCAAAGCACTTACCACATACGAGAACAGACAGCTGTATCTGCTGTGCCAGACTCGTACGTGGTACAGGTAAAATGCGGTCATTGAATAAGCTGGTATAACTGGCATGCAATGGTCGTATTTAAAAAAAAAAAAAAAATAGCCTGGCACTTTTGGGGGATCACTCTGCATGCTCCCCCCCCCCCAGCGATCACATTGGGAGATCAATATCTCCAAAGGAGAAGCACAGATCTGAGGAATGCAAAAATTAAAAAAAACTCTGTGAGTGTTGCAGGGGTCCAGGGCCGGATTTATAATAAGGCAGAGTAGGCATCTGCCTACAGGCGCAGCCCACAGAGGGGCGCCTGTCATTGGATTTTTTTTTTTTTAATTTTCACATCTAATTCACTGAGTATGCGTGCCACACTTGATATATGCTCACGCACCACGCAATTGCGCTTTACTCTGAGTCTGCATGAGCCAGTCAGTCAGAAGTTGTTTGATTGTGAGCTGATGGCAGCACTGAGCAGCAAACTGAATGGGCGACAAATCCGAGAAAGTTAGGCAAACTGACTGGTCAAATCACCTCTTCTTTCCTACTGTGACAGGTAGAATACTACTAATTACTAGTGGTGGCACCTGGCTGAGCTCAATTCATTGCGGGGGTATCATGGCTGGCCATGCAGTGCTTCGCGGACCAGCACTCAAAGGGTTAAAATGTATTTCTTCTAAATAAAATTGCAAAAGTACTGAAATTGTAGTCTGCAATTTGCAAAAAAAAGAAAAATGTCCTTGTCACTGTATTTTTCATGCATTGTGACCTTCTATGGCATTCAAAGGGTTACAAATCTTTTTGGAGCTGAAATGTAACCCTTTGAGTGCCAGAAAGGTACGGAACGCATTGCAAAGCAATGCGTTCCGTACCTCTCTGGCATTCAAAGGGTTACATTTCAGATCAGCGCTAACCACTTAGCTGTCTTTTACTTGATGGAATGTATTTCCCGCGTTGCTGCAGCCCATGCCATCCACAGAGCCTCAGTATGCATGGGTTCTGGATTACAGGTGCCCCACTTACTCTCCTGGCAACTCTATTCTGCGGGGAATCAGTGAATATCGGTGCCTGCATAGTGATTCACAGCCAGTGCTCCAGATCAGCCCCTCTGTCTTCCTATGCAGCTTCCAGCAGCACCTTCCCAGACAGAGTTCAGTTAAGCTTACTCTGTACTGTGCAGCTGCACGCAAAAACGGAGCTGCAATCCGATCTCGGTTGTGAAGGAGGAGGTAACTTTCACTTGTCTTGCTTGGAGGTGGCAGTGCTGTGGTGAGACAGGGTGGCTATAAACTTGGTGGGTGTCTTGTGGCATTACAGGTGGGACTGGCTGCTTCCAACAGGGCCAGTGTTTCAGGTACATATATCATCTCCAAGGGAAGCAAATCACATAACAACAGGAGGTGGTGGGGCAACAACAGCTTCACTCTGTACACATAGGACTGTACAATCAACTGCACCAGGGAACAAACAAAACATGCCACTGATTTTAAAGATAGATTTTAACCCCTTTGAATTAGGAGACACACCAACTGCACAATATGGAACAAATTAAAATCCCCATTAATTTCATTGTGAATTTTAGGGAGTTGTATTTCCTCCCTATGGTGCAGGTGGTTTGGTCCAGAATAGCAGCAATTGTCTTAGTACTTAAGATTCTTAAAGAATGATATACTAAATAAAAGTGGCTCAATTCTGGTGCAAACTAAGTGCACCATAGGGAACTTATACAAACGAATTCAAAATTCTCTATTTAAATTGTATTTTTAACCAATTGAATGCAAGAGAGGTTTTTGGAATGCATATCTCTAGGAGGGGCCAACCCTCTTTTTCCCACCCTGGTGTCCCTCTATTTAGGAGATCGGACTGTGTGGTGTGTGTATATAAGTGTATCACCCTGGTGTCCCTGTGTGTAGGAGATCAGACTGTGTGGTGTATATATAAGTGTATCACCCTGGTGTCCCTGTGTTTAGGAGATCAGACTGCGTGGTGTGTATGTAAGTGTATCACCCTGGTGTCCCTGTGTTTAGGAGATCAGACTGCGTGGTGTGTATATAAGTGTATCACCCTGGTGTCCCTGTGTTTAGGAGATCAGACTGTGTGGTGTGTATAGAAATGTATCACCCTGGTGTCCCTGTGTTTAGGAGATCATACTGTGTGGTGTGTATATAAGTGTATCACCCTGGTGTCCCTGTGTTTAGGAGATCAGACTGTGTGGTGTGTATAGAAATGTATCACCCTGGTGTCCCTGTGTTTAGGAGATCATACTGTGTGGTGTGTATATAAGTGTATCACCCTGGTGTCCCTGTGTTTAAGAGATCAGACTGTGTGGTGTGCATATATAAGTGTATCACTTTGCTGTACAGCAATAAAACTAATGTTAATGTTTATATAAATGTCAGTACATGTGTATATAAATTAGTCTGTGTAAATAAAATTGTTCTAAATCATTTATTCAGTTGCACTAAGAATTGTCCGTAGGTCATAAAAAAACCTAAAAATTCCTGGTAATGCCATGCCCCCTTTTTGGCCATTTGAAATGTTGGGAGGTCTGGAATTAGCCTTGCTGCACATCAAGCTGCTGCATGGGGGGGTGATGAACTCCTCTTTCTCTCACCTCTGAGTGTCGTGGTCGAATGTGAGTCATGAGTGACAGAACTTGAAGAGCAGATCTGAAGCTGGAGTCACTTGCCGAGACTGCCCCATCCTTTCCCAGATGCTGTAGGGAGCCCACGAACAGCACAGCCACAGAGGAGCTGCCTGTACACAGTTGGTCACACTTTTTGCATTTTTTGTATGGGGGTGGGCACTTCAGGTTTCTGTGCCTACAGGCGCCTGAGATGTAAATCCGGCCCTGCAGGGGTCCCCAGCGCATTGCAAAGCACAGGGTCACTTCTTTTGGGGGCATATTTTTTTTTTTGTAAGACCTCATTGGGGGATCAGGAGGAGTAAATAATAATTAAAAAAAAAATTATATATATATATATATATATATTTTTTTTTTTATTTATATTAACCCTTTGTGTGCCACGGGGGGACCCAATGCAGATCCCCCATCCTGTGGCACACACAGGGCTTTTGTCAATATTTTGTAATTGTAGGAGTGGTCCTGATGGTCCCCATCAAGCTTTAATTAAAAAGTAATAATTAAAAAAATGATTTAACCCTCTGAGTGCCACAAGGGTCCAATGCATTGTGGCACTCACAAGGAAAATTATTTTGGGGACAGTTTTTTTTTTACTAAGACCTCATTGGGGAGATTAGGAGGGGTCCTGAAGCCCCTCAATGAGGTCTATAATAAAAAAAAAATAATGCAAAAATTAACCCTGTGTGTGCCATGGGGAGGGGGCGTTCAATGTAGACCCCCTTCCTGTGGCACACAGAGGAATTTTTATCATTCCTTTGTAATCAGAGCTACTTTGGCGGCCATCTGAATACAAAGTAACGATTAAAAAAATTAACCCTTTGTGTGCCATAGGGGTCATATGCATTGCTTTGCAATGCACTGGACACCCCAGTGGCACACAAAGGATTATTTTATTTTTCCCATTTTATTTTTTTTATTCAGACCTCATTGTGTGGATTCTGATGCCCCCAATGAGGTCTACACAAAAATATTGGGGGGAAAAGCCCCAAAAACTGCACGTGCCACAGGGGGAGGGTCCTTTGCAATGCGTTGGACCCCTGTGACACACGCACACACTTTTTTTCATTATTATTATTATTTTTTTTAGACCTTAATGGGGGCACCAGGAGTGTTCCTGATACCGCCTCCCCAACGAGGTATGAATAAAAAAATAATAATTAAAAAAAAACTGTTTGTGTGCCGCAGGGGGTCCAATGCATTGCTTTGCAGTGCATTGGGCACACCTGTGGCATGCACACAAAATGCCTTCAATCCCCCCCCCATGTACCCTATCCCCTGCCTGGTTCCACAGCCTACTGGCAGTCCCATTCCCTGGCCTAACCCCCAGCCTGTTTCCACTGACTAATGGTAGACTCAAAGTACCAGTATGCATTAGATGCAGGCTGGGAATCAAACTTTGTATAAGGGGAACATACAGTGCACACATATAAACTCTCGGACATTGCCCCACCACCACCACCACCATCCTTACTCTGCTGCTTATACCCACATACACTGCCCAACCCCTCACCCTCCTACACACTTTGTTACACTGGTAGTCACAGATCCGTACATACACCGGCTGACTCCCTAGCTTCTTTCATTTGTTAGCCATAAAATCACACATACACTGTTTGCTTTTCCATCCCTGTTCCACTGGTAGCTACGCTCCTGTCGCCCAAATCGGTATGTCAACCCACAGCAGTGGGGTACCATTTTTATTAGGCTGTCAAGAGGTCCTCCTAGGAAATCCCACACTGTTAAACCATTTTAGTATCTTTGAAGTGACTGATGTGTAAAAAAATGTTGTTTTTTTTTTCCTGTAGCACCACATTTTGGAAATAGTTGTGCATACTAACTTAGGGGTATAAAGGCAAGTGACCCCTCGTTCAGTGCAGAAAGTTATCTTCTTTCCAAAATGGTATGGGTTGTGTACCCTTTCTTCACTTCTGTAACTGTTATAAACATTTTTGTACAGCAAAGCCCCGTTTGAGAAAATGTTAGAAGAATCAGATGTTGTAGTAGGTGTTGTTTTGTGCTTCTATCGCTGCATAAGGTATGTCAGCTTATACCAGTGGGGTGTCATTTGACTCCTAAGAGCACTAGCCAATGAATACAGTTGAATAATCTTTGGTTTTCACAAATTTAAATACATTTGAAGGGGCAGAAATGTAAGAAAATGCAATTTCCTTCAGCACAAACCTCCGGAAACATTTGTGCACATCATTCTTGGGGTAAGAAGGCAAGTGACCCCTCATTAGATGAGGCAGGTTATCTTCTTTGCAAAATGGCATGGTTTATCTACATTTTTTTCATTTTTGAAGGTGTTATAGCCATTTCTGTACAGGCAAGTCTGGTTTGAGAAAATGTTAGAAAAATCAGAGGTTGTAGTAAGTGTAGTTTTCTACTTCTAGCACACCCTAAGGTAGGTGAACTCATACCAATGAGGTGTCATTTTTCTCCTAAGAGCACTAGTTAATGAATACAGTTGGAAATTCCAGGGTTTTCTTAGATTTCAGTAGATTTGAAGGGGCAGAAATGTAAAATGCCATTTTTTTTCCTATAGTGCCAAATTCTGGAGGCATTTGTGCACACCAGGCTTGGGATAAGAAGGCAAGCTTATACCTCTTTTTTGGCCAAAAATGTGGGCACTAAAACCTCATATTTAGCAACAGTGTTATTATACATGCCTAACACAGGGCACACTATTCACAATTAGACTGGAGGAGTGCAGGTTTGTTGTTTGTATTCTTTGAGTAAACAGTTTCACAAGAGTTCTTTGTATTGACCCTGAATATGTTTGTACACCCGCTCGGACGTTTCATCTCTAAGGTATACAAACCTGGTTTGCCTAATCTATCTCTTTATAACTTAGGTATTCCAATACCTTTATCTTTTTTTTAATCTTTCTGCAATTTTTCCAGATCAGTATTGTCTTTTATAAGAAATGGCACCCAAAATTGTACTCTATATTTTAGATGAGGATTTATATAGAGGTAGAATTATATTCCCATCCTGTGCATCTGTACTCCATTTTCTTAGTCATGATTAAAATAATCTATTTTAAAAAATAGTTAATTATTAAACTTTTCAAGCAATTTTTGTAATGATTTCCTTTTTAATGATTTAACAGTTGAGGTAATATGTAGAAAGAAAGGTGAGAGATGCTCAACTAGGGTCGTGAGCTAGCAAATACATGCAAAAAAGCTCACTGGGATCGTATCCTTGCGCCCAGGGTGCAATCTCTTTTAGCTCACCAGTGCCATACACAGAGAGGAAATCTTCTGAAGCATATCACCCTGGGCGCGAGGACACAGTCCCAGTGAGCTTCTTGCATGTATTTGCTAGCTCATGAGCCTAGTTGAGCATCTCTCACCTTTCTTTCTACAACAGTTGAGGTAATGTCTTCTGTGACATGAAGACATCTATAAATAGAGTGCTTAGGACAGAGAGTTAGAGATATTTTTAGTTATGAGTTTTGGTTCAAAGAATGCTATCCTATGCATTCTAGAACACTAAGAGCCCTATCGGCTCTTGCAAAGGCTGAGTGACACACTGCTCTTTAGTACTTTGTCTATCGGTACTCCTAAATTTCTCTCTAATATGGATCCCCCAGGTAGTTTACCATTTAGTGTATATGTAGCATGTTGTTTCTGCAGCTCAAATGTATAACCTTAATGTATAATCTTTCTTCAGAGAAAAAACAATCTGCTTGTATATATTTCCTTACACAACTTAGTGCCATCAGCAAAAATTGAGACCCCCACTTTCAATACCTACTGGTAGATCATTCATAAACAAGTTGTAAAGAATTGGACCCAGGGCTGAATCATGTGGCACCTCACTTATATCTTTGAGTTGAGAAGGTCCAATTTACAGCAACTCTCTCCCATCAATCATTTAACCAGTTCTCTGTCCATTCACAGATATCAAATCCCAAACCGAAGCCCTTTAATTTATGCATTAACCTGTTGTGAGGCACAGTATCAAAGACTTTTGCAAAATTCAAGCATACTATAGCAATTTATAGAGATTAATACTTACCCTTTTGTAAAATGTTAGTAAATTAGTATTGTGCAATTTAGTCATCTAAATCATGTTGGCCCCTACTAATTTTCTTGTATTTTTGAATACTATCGGTGAGTAGACATTGTAATAGATTTTCATGTGTATCATCTAATCAGGTTTGAGTAACAGCAATAAGATCATATTCCTCATTCATTGCAGTCAGTTTCTGTTCCCTTATCTTACCAGCCAGACTATGAGCATTTTCATGATTTCACTTTGTTATTGCCATTTTGAGGAATCGCTTTGTTTGGATTATTGTCTTTTTTATCAGGCTGTAACATAGACACCTCCATTTTAGGTGAATGAACCCATCCCCCATCTCTGACCGCTTGTCCCTTTTCTAATCTCATTTTACACTGCCTATGCCTATACCCTGTGTTGTATCTCTCTTCTTTCCCTTTCCTAGTTTAAAATCTCCTCCAGCCCTCTAACCATCTTAATCCCTAGCACAGTAGACCCCTTCCACTAAGTATAATACAGCTCTACTATAATGATTGCTCCCAAGGGAAAAGACAGCTCAGTGCCCTTGAAGCCCAAACTTCTCCTGTTTATACCAAGTCTATAGCCACATATTTAACTCTCTAATCGCTGTTCCCTTTCTGGTGTACCACCTTACCTTTGCTTCAGCTTATTTTCTAATCCCAAGAAATTCTTCTTAATTGACTTTGTCACTGGTACCAACATGTACGAAGTTAAGATCTGTGAGCTGAAAAAAGCTAAACTTGGGATACTTGCTGGTGAAATTGAATACATTTATTTTTGTGTGGTGTAATGTGTACGAGAGAGTTTAAAAAACAAAACCCTTTTTTCCTCCTTCTGCAGTTGTAGAAGGGATTGATTGCAGTCTGGTGTGGTGGGAGTGGTTAATTGCCGGGTTGCAAGTGATGGCTTTTTGCTTTAAAAGGAAGAGAGACAGTGAATATTTGAATCTCGCATCAGTGTGTAACAGGGGGATTCAAATACAGGGATTACACAGGGAAACACATATTTATTAACCTTATTGTGCAGATATTTTTTTTCTGCCTGCCTTTTAACTTGTGGTAACTGGCATAATATGATGGTAGCATGTTTGTTCATTTAACTCGGTGAACAATCTGCCATAGGTTTGCACACCTGGAACAATCCTCTGTGGCAGATATGAGCAAGTGGTCTCTCTAGAAGCTTGTATTAGAGATCTGGAGAGGCAAGTTGCAACATTGAGGTAGATGGACAATCTTGAGAGGGGTCTGTTGACTGAGCAGCAGGAAGCAGTAGTTGGTAGTTCTGGGAGTGGAGACTGTATAAAGAAAGATCAGGTAGTCATATGGGTCACAGGTAGACGTAGCAAAGGGGGGGTAGAGGAATAGGGAGGACACTCCTGTATATACTAACCCTAACAGATTTGCTACAGTGAGTAATGATGTTGGCACAGGAGTGCTTTTGCTGGAGAGGACTGTTCTCTCTAACAGCTGGGAGAACAGTCTATAGTAACATAGTAACATAGTAGATAAGGCTGAAAAAAGACATGCGTCCATCAAGTCCAGCCCATGCCAATAACACCCCTTTTGATCCAGAGGAAGGCAACAAAAAAGCCCTCTGGAGCAATTTCCAATGTAGTCCCAAGTGTGTGTGTGTGGGGGGGGGGGGAGACTATTCCTTCCTGACTCCAACTGGTAGTCAAATAGTTCCCCGGATCAATATCCTATTTGTTTTGAAGCCATCTGTCATAATTGTCAATATTGTTCTGTGCTAGATAGGCATCCATTGCTTTTTTGAATGCAGTTGCATTATCTGCAAGCACAACATCCCGAGGCAAAGAATTCCATAGCCTTACCGCCCTTACTGTAAAGAATCCCTGCCTATGTCTTAGTCGAAAGCGCCTTTCCTCAAGTCTTAATGGATGACCTCTTGTTCTTAACTCAGCTCTTTGCATAAATAATTCATTGGATAGTTCTTTGTATTGACCTTGAATGTAGTCCCTCAAGCAATGATGGGATCCGGGACTTGGCCAGACCTAGACAGATGGTGGGGGTAGGGGATTCTAATATTGGGAAGACAGACAGGGTAATCTGTCACCAGGATTGTTACAATAGAACAGCTTGCTGTCTCCTGGGAGCTCAGATTCAAAATCTGGCAGATCAGGTTAATAGATTGTTCAAAGGGACTGGGCAAGACCCAGCTTTCATGGTACATGGTGGTACTAATGACAAAGTCAGTGGGAAATGGAGGTCCGTTAATAAGGATTTCAGGAATTTAGGATATTAGCTTATGCAGAGGACCTCTGTGCCACGCGCTACATTAGAAAGGCAACAAGAGATTAGGGAGTTAAATGTGTGGTTAATGACTTGGTGTAAGCAGGTGTGGTTTGGGTTCCTAGAGCACTGGTTGATCTTTTCCCTTGGGGGCAATCTTTATAGTTGAGATGGATTGCACCTTAGTGCTGGGCATTAGGATGTTTTGAGTGTTGTAGGAGACCTTAAACTAGAAAGGGGGAGGGTGCTGCAACACAGGATGGGGAAGTTAGTATAATTGAGGAAATGGAATTAGAGAAGGGACATGGGGGAGGAGAGGGGGGATGGGCTAGTTCATCTAATAGAGAGGTGCCATTGTTACAGACTGATAAAAGGCAAATACATAGAATGACAAACAAATACAACGTATACATGCAAATGCTCGTAGTCTGGCTGTTAAGATGGGGGAACTAGAAATGATCGCAATGAGCAGTATGATCTAATTGGTGTGTCTGAAACATGGTTAGATGATACATATGTCTTAGCAGTCAATCTAGAAGGTTATTCACTTTGTAGGAAGGCTAGAGTTAATAAAAGGGGAGGGGTATATGCCTAAATCTGCAAACAAGAGATTAAGCTCTCTAAAATTTAAAATGAGAGAAATATTGCAAATGAGAGCAAGAAAAATCCTAAAGAATTCTACAAGTATATTAATAACAAAAAATGTAAGGTTGATATTGGTCCTCTTAAGACTGAGACAGGTGAATTAGTGAGTATTAGGCTATGGCTGACACACTAAATACATTTTTTGCTTCTGTATAGACAGTGGAAGAAACAATGACAGGCTATGGGCAGATAGACAAAATCACAACATTTCCTCCATCATGTACATGGCTTACTGAGGACAAAGTCCAAAAGAGACTGGAAAAGGTAATGTTGAATAAAGCACCTGGAACCAATGGTACTTAAATAACTTAGTTTAGTAATAGCAAGACCATTATACTTGATTCACTTTCATCAGGCATAATGCCCTGTGATTGAAGGAAAGTTATATAGTAACATAAAACAGTAACATAGAAAATTAGGTTGAATAAAGACACGGTCCATCAAGTTCAACCTTTGCTTCATACCCCAGTGACTGAGAATGTTATAGCTTTCCTGCTACCAAATAAGTTAGTCTTTATCAGACCTTCCTGATCTGCTTACTAAGAAACAGTATAACTGTATGTACCTAATCTTCTCTTAAATGTATCCATTGTATCTGCCATAACCACCTCCTTGGGAAAGGAATTCCACAATTTAACAGACCTTACTGTAAAAAAACTCCGTCCTCTGCTGAAGTCTAAACCTTTCCTCTAATCTCAAGGGACGTCCTCTGGTCACCTGGTCAGGCTTTGGAATAAATAGCTTACTGTAGATATCCATGTATTGACCTCTCATATAGTTGTACAATGTGATAAGGTCTCCTCTGTCATCTTTTCTCTAGAGTAAATAAACCAAGATTGTATAGTCGTTCCTCCTATGTCAAGTCCTCCATTCCCTTAATTAATTTTGTTGCTCTTTGCTGTACCCTCTCTAGTTCTAGTATATCCTTTTTCATAACTGGTGCCCAAAACTGCACTGCATACTCAAGGTGAGGTCTTACCAATGATTTGTACAATGGCAAAATAATGTTATCTACTCTTGCTTCAATACCTCTTTTTATGCAAGACAGGATTTTGTTTGCCTTTGCTTACTGCTGTTTGACACTGGTCGCTGTTTCCAAGTTTGTAGTTGACAAGGATACCCAGGTCTTTCTCTAGCAACAAGTCCCCTAAAATGATTCCATTAAAGGGATAGTAATGTTTCATAATAAAAACAGCTCTAATTAATCATCATAGTATTTGGACTTTGGAGAGGGTTATTTCAATTCTGTCAGAGTTGTAGTTCAAGAGTAATTCATTGACAAAGTATCCCCCTCCCGCCCCTTTTACTGATGTAACACTGCTCAGCCAGATCAGAAGGGAGGTGCCCAGGTAGTCTGCAGAGAGGGACAATCTTCAATTAAAATAAGGGAAAAACATGAAAAACTCAAGGGGGGCAGGGCTTTTATTGTTCTCATAGGAAGAAGATTGTCCCCTGCTGTTATCTGTCTGGTCTATGGACTGCATTCGACATCTGAGAAGAGATGGCTTACACTAGGTAAAAGGGGCGGGAGGGGAAACTTTGCTTGTGAATATCTCTCAAACCATAAAGGTTTGAGAGATAAGACTTATATCATTCTTCATGTTTTTTTAATGCCTACAAAATAAAATTACGATAAAACGAAGTATTACTATCCCTTTAAGTTTATAAGTAGCCTTGGGATTATTTCCTCCCAAATTCATTGCCTTTATACTTCCCCAAATTAAACTTCATATTCCATTTGTTTGCCCAATTATGTAGTTCCATTGTTCAAAGAAGGAAATTATAGACCTGTGAGCCTGACTTCCAGTGAGTAAGATACTAGAAGGGTTACTTACTGACAGTATTCAGAACTATGTAAAGACAAACAATATTGGTAGGAGTCAGCATGGTTTTATGAAGAATAGATCATGTCAGACTAATTTACTTGCATTTTACAAAATAGTAAGTAGTAATTTAGACAAGGGAATTGCTGTTGATGTAGTATACTTGGATTTTGCAAAAGCCGTTGATACAGTGCCTCATAACAGGTTACTGCATAAATTAAAATACTTCAATATGGGCGGTGTTATCTGTACATGGATTGAGAACTGGTTAAATGATAGATGGCAGAGAGTTGTTGTAAATGAAACCTTTTTAAGTTGGTCTAAAGTTATAAGTGGGTTGCCACAGGGTCCAGTCCTGGGTCTAATGCTTTTTAATTTTTTATTAATGATCTAGAAGTGGGGATTGAAAGTAGTGTCTCAGTCTTTGCTGATGACACTAAGCTGTGTAAGGAAATACATACAAGGCTGGATGACATTTATTGTAGATTTGGGTTGTAGAAACAAACATGCTACATATACTCTAAATGGGAAACAACTTGGGAAATCCTAATTAGAGAGAGATTTAGGAGTAATGATAGAAAATATACTTTGCAGCAGTGTGCAGAGTCACTCAGCTGCTGCAAGAGAAAATAGGGTACCAGCCTGCATAAAAAGAGGTGTAGATGCAAGGGATTTTAATATCCTACCTCTATATAAATCCTTGGTTAGGCCTCATCTAGAATATGGAGTACAATGTTGGGCACCCGTTCTTAAGAAAGACATTGTTGAAACAGTGCAACGATGTGCAACAAAACTGACAAAAGAGATTGAATGATCTGTGTCATAAGGAGAGACTAGCCAAACTGGGATTGTTTACATTAGAGAAGAGATGTCTAAGGGGTGATATGATTACCATTTACAAATACATTTAAGGTCAATACAAAGAATTATCCACTGAATTATTTACACAAAGAGCTAAGCTGAGAACAAGAGGTCATCCATTAAGACTAGAGGAAAGGCTTGGATCAACAAGGGTGTTTTCAAAAAGGGCTGGATTTGATGGACGCATGTATTTTTTTCAGCCTCGTCAACTATGTTACTATGTCACCATGTCAGCCAGGTCATGACCAGTACCTCCTAACAATCTATCAACCCAGTCTACTACATGTCAAACCTCAGCACCTTGGAGCATTAGCGCTAGAGGGGCTGTTCTCTTGGCTGATAGAGAGAACAGTCCTCTCCCGTAAGGGCATTATTCCTGTGTCAACACCCCCAATAGCATCACTGTAGCAAATATGTGTGGGTGAATAAATATAGGAATGTCCTCTCAACTCCTCTGCATTTCCTTGCTACATCTAACTTGAACTTATCTTCAACTTCAACCAACATGATCCTCATTTGTGCAATCTCCAATGCCTGCTTCCATCAGTTCAGTGAACAGAAAACCCCTATCATTAATATGCAGTGTTTCTCAATGCCCGTCTAATAAAAATTTACAGACTCCTGTTATTAACATCCAAGGTCCTCTACCAGAATTACAAGCTAATCATGATGCATTTGCTTTAGCTTCTGAGGCACATTTTCAATTGCAAGACAAGATTACTGGTGACTGACAATATTACAGAGGCTTAAGGAGTTAATGCAATCTGCATTTTTTTAAGTGACTTTATTTAAAAATTAAGAAGGTACAATAATGTGGTGCGAGAGCAAATCAAGACTTTGGATACAAACCAAGGGCACGTATGATACAAAACATAGAATATAGGCAGAATAACAGCAAGAAAACCGTCAGAGATAATATTAAAGTGCAAGTTGTAGTACTCAAGAAATAGTCATATCCGAACCATCAATAAAGTAGCAATGAAGATGAGGAGAATAAAGCAGAATAGAAGAAGAAAGGATATAGTGAAAGAGAAAAAGAAACAGAAAAGAAAACTGAATGGAAGAAGGGAAATGAGGAGGAAGGAAGTAGAAAAGGAGGGCAAGAGGGATGGAGATTGCATGGGGTGTGCAGACCAGTGAGTACACAGCAAAGTTATAGACCATGGGGCAGCTATCAGATCAAATCGATATATTGTGCGAGAGGTACCAGGGAGAACAAATTTCAGAGAAAGTGGGTGCTCCCCCAGATAATAGAGGTGAGCTTCTCAAGCGTCAATATCTCGCCCATCTTCCCCAACCAGGTAACTAGCGAAGGAGGAGTGTTGGATTTCCATAATAGCGGAATACACATCCGAGCCAAAGTAAGTAGATGAGAGAGAAGGGATCTAACATACCTATATTTCGAGAGATCGGAGAGTCCAATACAGAATAGGAAAAGATGAGTGGTAAGGAGGATAGTAATGCCTAGGGAAGAGGATATTTCCCCACGTACCGCTTCCCAATAAGGAATCAACTGCAATCTGCATTTTTAACTACAGCCAAACAGCTTTGCCACAAAACAGTCCAAGACAATTTTTTTGTTTTTTACTTTTCTAAACCAAGATCCGGTTCTTGGCTAGGTTTCTCTTTACTTGAAGCAAAATTCTCTTCTCAGAAATGTCTCTGACTTTATTGCAGCTGTGGACATGATTTTAATTGTAAAGCCTCTCTTCTGAACTTGAGATGAAGTAAACACTTACTGAACAGAAGGGCTCATGAAAGCAAAACAGAGGAAGACCTGTCATGTGTGAATTGACAGAAGGACCATAGAGAGAAGATTGGTATCACTTCTGGGGTATTGTCATCATGACCAAGATGCATGTCTGGTATCACTTCTTTTTCTTATGCAAAATGTAGATCCTGAACATTCACAGGTGGATATTTTGACAGTTCATATGAGTTATCAGGAGGCTGACTACACTGTGGGTAATCAGAGCATTGCAATGCATTGCATATAGTGTTGAGCGAGCACCCCGATGCTCGGGTGCTCTGACCGAGCACCCCCTGAGGCTCGAGTGCTCGGCCGAGCACCCGAGCCCCATTGAATCCAATGGGGCGACACGAGCATTATACCAGGCACCCCCTGCTCTGATGAGGGGAGGGTGCCTGGTCTATGCCCCCCTTCATCTCCGCTATGCCCCCTTCATCTCCGAATGCCCCCTTCAGCTCCGCAATGTCCCCCTTCATCTCCGCAATGTCCCCCTTCATCTCCGCTATGCCCCCTTCATCTCCGCTATGCCCCTCTTCCACAATGTCCCCCTTCATCTCCGCTATGCCCCTCTTCCACAATGTCCCCCTTCATCTCCGCTATGCCCCTCTTCCACAATGTCCCCCTTCATCTCCTCTATGGCATAGAGGAGATGAAGGGGGACATTGTGGAAGAGGGGCATAGCGGAGATGAAGGGGGACATTGTGGAAGAGGGGCATAGAGGAGATGAAGGGGGACATTGTGGAAGAGGGGCATAGCGGAGATGAAGGGGGACATTGTGGAAGAGGGGCATAGAGTCTATGCCCCTCTTCCACAATGTCCCCCTTCATCTCCGCTATGCCCCTCTTCCACAATGTCCCCCTTCATCTCCGCAATGCCCCCTTCATCTCCGCAATGCCCCCGTACCTCCAGTCCCTGGTGGCCCAGCGGAGCGTCTTCAGATCTGTGCCTCTTCCGGCACAGATCCCCGCCACCCGAACATGGCGGGCGAGCACATGGCGGTACTCGACGAGTACCGCCATGTGCCGAGCAGAGCGATGCTCGAGCCGATCCGAGCATCGGCCGAGCACGCTCGCTCAACACTAATTGCATAGCTTTCTACTTTTGAAGGGGTTAATGTTTTTAAAATACCACTAACTCTTAACACCCTCAGTGACAGTTCTAAGCAATACAAAAACATTTTTCTTTGCAATTAATTGCTTGCTTTTATATTTCTGAAGTGGCTACAGTTTTGAAACCATACAATTTTTTTTCAACTCTTAGAGACTCTTCGAAATGTCACTTTCACTCTCCCCCCTCCCCCATCCCTTTCAAACTTCTTATTTCAGTGTGTATCCTCTCTGTCTTCGCACGTCTATTTGTTGATTGGATTCACACTGTCATTAATCTGATTCTTCACTCAAACTCCCACTCAGTGTTATCTGAAATTTGCTTTTTCACAGTTTTGCAGTTTATTGAGGTCACTTGGTAAAAGTATAGGCAGCTGTAACGGGTAGGGACCCGTTACTGGAGTTATACCCAAGAATCTGCCCGGGAAACCGGTCATGAAGGAGTGACATTCACGGGAACACGGGGCAGCCACTGGGTAATGGGATTCTATGCGGCCGGCCAGCGTCCCATTGAGAAAAAGGGAGGATTAACATGGTGAATGGTCGGCCTCCCTCTGATTGGTGGACTGGGGTTTAAAGGGACGCCATAGACTTAACATGGCGAATGGTCGGCCCCGTTCTCATTGGCTCTCGAACATCAAGCCCAGAAGAGGATTTTCCCATTGACTTAGAACGGGGCCGTCGCTCGCTTCCTGATTGGCCGTCGACACTCGAACTGAGTTAAAGGGACTCCATAGACTTAACATGGGAAAATGTCGGCGGCCCAGGGATTGGCTGCAGGGACTCCGCGGCACGACCTCTGATTGGCTAACACCTAAAAACGGAGGTCGAACGCTGGCGTCCCCAAGTCTACTGCCCTTTGTCCCGGGCAATCACCCCAGCCCATTGTATGTGTCCCAAGACCCATTGTGTCCCCAAAGTGTCCACAACCTTCTTTTGTGTGCATGTTAATAAGGTTACCTGTGTGCTATTGTCAGTGAATTCAGCCTTTTGTTAAGAAAATATGATTGAATTATCCTAACTCAGTTAACTGTGCATAAAAGTACTGGTTTCACGTGAATAAACTGTTCTTCTGGTTGACTAAGAAGCGTGTCTTGTGTCTTCATTGAGAGGTGGTATCAAGGGTCTTCTTGCAACCCCCACCTCTGGCGGAGAAGCGATACGGGGGACCGAGGGTTCGGCCAAACTCAGGCAGCTTCAGGGGCTCACTAGTCCGGTGCGAGATCTCAGAGGATCCCGGGGAGGTATGAACCCCGTTACACTGGTGTCAAGCGGTCGGATCTCCTGGAACCAGCCCAGCAGGGGGAAAAATAGCCATTGGCTTGACCCCAGGTTCCAGCAACACATCGGGACGGTGGGATCTCCTGGAACCAGCCCAGCAGGGGGAAAAACAGCATTTGGCTTGACCCCAGGTTCCAGCAACGCGTCAGGACCGGAGGATCACCTGGAGCCAGCCCAGCAGGGGGAAAAATAGCCATTGGCTTGACCCCAGGCTTCAGCAACATTCGTGAGGAAAGTACCAGTTTGCGGAGACATCAGGGTGCCAGCCGGGATATGGCCGACTTATACAGACAAAAATCGGTGGCTGAGCTACAACAGATGGTAGAGGAGAAAGGACAGGAGGCACGGGGCCTCAAAAAGACTGAGCTGGTCAACTTACTGCAGTCCTTGGATGAGGACATGGTGGAGGGGGCCAGGGACACTGATCTGCCACCGGAGGGTGGATACAGCAGGGGCTCGCAGCAGTCCCAGTCGCCCCGAGGGTTGGTGAACCCTCCTACCCGTGGGGATGTGGTGGCAGAGAGGGTGGCAAGCCGCCTGGCTTTCCTGGGACCGAACCCACCACAGGACTTTGTAACCAGGACTATCTTGGCCGTGGAACAAGAATACTTGAGAGAGCTGGAACAAGCACGGTCCAGTTTGCATAGCCCGGCCATGGAGAGTCGCAGTAACTCTGCAGACTATTCATATAAGTTGCCGCACCAGCTGTTTAAACCTTTTGATGACAGCGTGGGGGATATTGACGGGTTTCTGCGGGACTTTGAGAGGCAATGCCGCCAGGTCCGGGTGGACCCACAGGACTGGGTACCCATACTAGAGGGGAAACTGACCGGACGGGCGGCGGATGCCTACCGGGCAATCCCAGAGGAATGGAGCTCAGATTACCCAGAGATCAAGAGAAGACTGCTGCAGCGCTATGCTATTACTCCGGACACGTACAGGAGGCAATTCAGGGAGAGCAGGCGGCAGCAGAAGCACACCCACACAGAATGGGTATATACCCTAGAAAGAGCTTGCCGAAATTGGATGCAAGGCTGTGGGGTAAGGTCTGTGGAGGACTGCTATCAGCAGATTTTGTTGGAGCAATTCTTCCATCATGTTGCCCCTGAAGTAAGAGACTGGGTTCATGACCATAGTCCCCGCACGGTCACAGAGGCAGCTGAACTGGCAGACCGATTTGAGGAGTCACGACGGATGGGGCAGCGGGCGGCTACGGTCCATGGGCCCGCAGGGACTAGGATGTTGGGAGGATCCGCGGGTCCCTCCCGTCCCCCACAGGCCGGTCCATCTAGAGGGCCCTCAGGCCCCCGGGCTAGGAACAATCCGGGGCCAGAATGCTACCTGTGTCATCAACGAGGGCATCTGCGCCCTAACTGCCCCTTGAACAGGGCTGGTAACCGACCCTCAGCAGGACCAGCCCGGTGGGGGCCCCCACCACCTCAGACACGGGTGCCACCCAGGTCTGTTAATTGTGTTAGCACCCCGGAGGAGGAAGGGTATGACTGGCCCGCTCCCAGGGAAATCATACGGGGGCAGGATGATTTTGCACCCTGGGGACATTACCATGAGGTGGCTCTGGCTCAAGCGGCGGGTCTGGACAACAGAAGCCATCACTTGCAGAAAATCCAGGTGGACGGCTACCCAGCAGAGGGGCTGCGAGACTCAGGAGCAACACTGACCCTGGTGCAACCCCGGTGCTTACAGCGCCAGCACCGGACCAACCAAGCTGTGGAAGTGCGAGTGGCAGGAGGGAAAGTCTACCAGCTCCCTACGGCCAGGGTACATTTGGACTGGGGCACCGGGCAAGGACATCGAATTGTCGGGGTCATGCCAGGACTCCCGACCGACGTTCTGCTGGGGAATGACCTGGGACGACTCGAGAGCCAGTTCATATCAGGTCACGTCGAAGATTGCCAGGCTGTCACCCGGGCACAAGCCAGATCAGCAGCAGCGGTGAGTTCGAATGACCCAGCCCCATCTTCCCCTTCCGATTCTGGGGTTACTCAGTGGGCGCCCCCGGCCGAGTTTAGGGATGCGCTGCAGGTAGATCCCTCGCTATTAGGGTACAGGCACAGGGCAGACAGTGGGGAGGTTAGCCCAAGTGGGGAGAAGGTATACTGGGAGCAGGGGCTGCTATATAGAGAAACTATTTCCACGGGTTGGGATGGGGTAGAAGTAGCCAAAAAACAGCTGGTAGTACCCGCCCGATATAGATCTGCCCTTCTGGCCCTGGCTCACGAGGTCCCTTTGGCTGGGCACCTTGGGGCCAGGTGCACCGAAGAGCGACTTACCAGGACCTTTTTCTGGCCCAAAGTCTCCCGGAGTGTACACACGTTTTGCCGGACCTGTGACACCTGCCAGTGGGTTGGCAAACGGGGAGACCACCCTAAGGCTCCACTGCAGTCTTTACCTATTGTAGGGGTTCCCTTCCAGCGGGTGGCAGTGGACATCGTGGGTCCCTTGGCTAGGTGCAGCCGCTCAGGGAAGAAATTCATTCTCACGGTGGTGGACTTTGCCACCCGTTACCCTGAAGCTGTTGCCCTAGCCAATGTAACCGCAGAGTCCATAGCTGACGCTCTGGTGGGCATTTTCACAAGAGTAGGGTTCCCCCAGGAGATATTGTCAGACAGAGGGACACAGTTCACTTCTGAACTATTACAACAGGTGTGGAAGCTCTGTGGGGTGAAAGCGGCTCACACCACCGCTTATCACCCCCAGACGAACGGCTTATGTGAGAGGTTCAATGGGACCCTCAAGCAGATGCTGAGAGCATTTACCGACTCCTGTAGGGACTGGGAAAAGTATTTGCCCCATCTCCTCTTCGCATACCGAGAGGTGCCTCAGGAGTCCACGGGATTCTCGCCCTTTCAGCTATTATATGGGCGGAGAGTCCGGGGACCCCTGAACATCCTTCGGGAATACTGGGAGGAGAAATGTGAAACGGAGGAAACCCCAGCTGTTACCTATGTGCTGGAGCTAAGGGACCGTCTGGAGACCCTGATGGGCATGGCCCGCCAGAATCTTCAGCGGGCTCAGGACCGCCAGAAAGCCTACTATGACCAGCAGGCCAGGGTCAGAGAGTTTTTAGTAGGACAGCAGGTGCTAGCTCTGCGGCCGGTCCGCCAGAACAAACTGCAGACTGCTTGGGAGGGCCCCTATCAGGTGGTGGGTCAACAGGGGGAGACCACGTACCTTATAGCCAGGGGACCCCAGCTAAAGGATTGGCGGATCTGCCACGTAAATGCCCTTAAGGCGTACGAGCAGAGACCTGAAGAGATTATGGCGATATGCACTCCCCCGGCTCAGGAGACAGAGGAACGGGAGATTCCCGATTTTCTGTCCGCTGTTCAGGAGGAGGTGGAAGGGGGGTCCCTGCCCCTAGGTAGTCACCTTCCTGCAGATCGACAGGAGCAGCTGCGGGAAATAGTGGGCCGCTGGCCCGGGTTGTTCTCCCCTTTACCCGGTCGTACGTCCCTGACTGACCACCGAGTAGAGACGGGGGACACAGCCCCACTTCGACAACCCGCCTACCGGGTACCTGAGGCTGTTAAGTCCCACATCCAGAGGGAACTTAGGGAGATGCAGGAGCTGGGGGTCATTGAGGAGTCAGACAGTCCCTGGGCTTCCCCGGAGGTGTTAGTGCCCAAGAAAGATGGCACTACCCGATTTTGTGTAGACTATAGGCGGCTAAATGAGAAAACAGTTACCGATGCCTACCCCATGCCTCGGGTGGATGATCTCCTAGATAGGCTGGCAGGAGCTCGCTATGTCACCACGCTAGACTTAAGCAAGGGCTATTGGCAGATTCCTCTGGCTCCAGAGGCCAGGCGCAAGTCAGCCTTCATCACCCCGTTTGGCCTGTACCAATTCACGGTCATGCCATTCGGGATGAAGAATGCCCCAGCTACCTTTCAAAGGTTGGTTGACTGCCTGCTCAGTGGAGCCCAGGAGTTTGCCTGCGCTTACTTGGATGATATAGCGATTTACAGCGAGTCCTGGGAGGATCATCTGCTCCACTTAGCCGCAGTTTTAGGGAGAATACACAAGGCGGGCTTAACCATCCGCCCTGACAAGTGTCAGGTAGGGAAAGGAGAGGTGCAGTATTTGGGTCATAGGGTAGGTAGTGGGTGCCAGAGACCGGATCCAGCTAAGATAGAGGCCATAGTGGCCTGGCCCCAGCCCCAGACTAAAAAACAGGTTTTAGCCTTCCTGGGAACCGCTGGGTATTACCGCCGGTTTGTACCCCGCTACAGCGATCTGGCCAAGCCCCTGACGGACCTGACCAAGAAAGCTCTACCCCGAGTGGTGTCCTGGACCTCAGCCTGTACCCAGGCTTTTGATGCCCTTAAGGCAGCGTTAGGGAAAACTCCTGTGCTTGCTGCTCCGGACTTTAACCGCCCGTTTCTGCTCCACACAGACGCATCCAACGTCGGCTTGGGAGCAGTATTAAGCCAAGTGGACGAGTCCGGAGAAGAACATCCCATTGCCTACCAGAGCCGTAAGCTGCTGGACCGAGAGAAGGGCTATGCAGCCATTGAGAAGGAATGTTTGGCTTTGGTATGGGCCATCAAGCGGCTGCAGCCTTATTTGTACGGACGGGAGTTCACGGTGATTACGGATCATAACCCCCTGGTCTGGCTGAACAAGATTGCGGGGGATAATGGACGCTTATTACGGTGGAGCCTGGCCTTACAACCGTACACCTTCTCTGTTCAATACCGCTCTGAGAAGAACAACCGGAACGCGGATGGTCTATCCAGGCAAGAGGACGTGTAGGGGCAGCCGGGGGGGGGTGCACTACCTGGCTGGTTCCCAAGACCTCCTCCAGGGATTATGGAGGTCTTGGGCACTGAAAGGGGGGGGGGGTGTAACGGGTAGGGACCCGTTACTGGAGTTATACCCAAGAATCTGCCCGGGAAACCGGTCATGAAGGAGTGACATTCACGGGAACACAGGGCAGCCACTGGGTAATGGGATTCTATGCGGCCGGCCAGCGTCCCATTGAGAAAAAGGGAGTTAAAGGGACGCCATAGGATTAACATGGTGAATGTTCGGCCGCCCTCTGATTGGTGGACTGGGGTTTAAAGGGACACCATAGACTTAACATGGCGAATGGTCGGCCCCGTTCTCATTGGCTCTCGAACATCAAGCCCAGAAGAGGATTTTCCCATTGACTTAGAACGGGGCCGTCGCTCGCTTCCTGATTGGCCGTCGACACTCGAACTGAGTTAAAGGGACTCCATAGACTTAACATGGGAAAATGTCGGCGGCCCAGGGATTGGCTGCAGGGACTCCGCGGCACGACCTCTGATTGGCTAACACCTAAAAGCGGAGGTCGAACGCTGGCGTCCCCAAGTCTACTGCCCTTTGTCCCGGGCAATCACCCCAGCCCATTGTATGTGTCCCAAGACCCATTGTGTCCCCAAAGTGTCCACAACCTTCTTTTGTGTGCATGTTAATAAGGTTACCTGTGTGCTATTGTCAGTGAATTCAGCCTTTTGTTAAGAAAATATGATTGAATTATCCTAACTCAGTTAACTGTGCATAAAAGTACTGGTTTCACGTGAATAAACTGTTCTTCTGGTTGACTAAGAAGCGTGTCTTGTGTCTTCATTGAGAGGTGGTATCAAGGGTCTTCTTGCAACCCCCACCTCTGGCGGAGAAGCGATACGGGGGACCGAGGGTTCGGCCAAACTCAGGCGGCTTCAGGGGCTCACTAGTCCGGTGCGAGATCTCAGAGCATCCCGGGGAGGTACGAACCCCGTTACAGCAGCCAATAACAATCACTTCTGCTTCCTACTCTAATACCATGTATTGCCAGTTACCAGATTACTGACCTGTGTAAGCTCCAATCAGTGTATGATTCACCATGACGTAATAAGAATTATCCAACTGATTTGTCCAAATAAGCTGCAAATATTGCAAAAAACAGTTTTCTAACCCCTTTGAGTACCAGAGTGGTGTACAGTACATTTTATTGAATATCGCACAAAAGGTTAAAGAAAGCACATCATCAGTATTATCCTTTACATCACCAGAGAAGTATCCAAGACATTGCCTTTCATACTACAGTGACTACTTTTCCTGTCTGTCATTCAGGGACACTGCTGAGATGAGAGAGGCAGAGTACTTCTGCTTGACTAAAGTTCATCTGCAAGGGTGGGATCATGTAACATCCTGTGACCCCTCTGAGACCTCAGATGATATCCATGAGCAGCCTGAGCTTTCTCTGGAGAACACAGAGATTGGTTATTGTGACAGAAAAAAAATACCTGTGCTTCAGTATGAAATCAAGACATAGGGCTCAGTTCTCCCTGTACTGTTTAGAATTCTTGTAGTGTAGCACTTTCAGTCACAACAATCAATAGGCAATTATCTCTCTAGTGCAGGGGTGTCCAGGTTCAGTCCTCAAGAGCTACCAACAGTCCAGGATTTAAGGATGTCCATTTTTGAGCAAGGTGGGCCAATCAAAATGATGAGACACTTATTAACTCACCTATGCTTAATCAGGGATAGTAATTAAATACCCAGTATCTAAATTCATACCAGATATGGTATCAATTAATATCTGCTAACACTTTACAGATTTACTCCCAAAGTTACTCATGGAAAACAACACAAAAGAAACCAAGATGGAGTCCCAAATCATGTGAGGAAACCAACATGGAATCAATAGCATGCAGTACAATGGGGGTCAAATAACACTCCCCTGAAGCGTTACCTCAACAACAAATTATAATGATCGAGAGATCTGGCAACAATGTGTCAGAAGCTCGTGAGCATTTAAACAAAAAATATAGGTATACTCGAAGAGGTATATTGCAACAATTAGCATCCGACTGATGCACACACTTGAGTAGTTGTGTAATATATATATATATATATATATATATATATTAAAAGGCACTGTACACACATACACACATATATACACAAACACACATATATACAAAACCCTATATACTTTAACTAACAATGTGACTCTACAGCTATCTTAAACTTATCTTATGCGGAAACAATATCACAATGCTATGTACACAGCAACCATTGAATCAGGAATTAAAATGATCTTTTCCCCACTCAAGTGTTTTTTCAAATACTTTTAGTTTAATCAAGGCACTAAACACAGTACCCTAATTACACTAAAATGGAAAAGTACATACAATACAAACTAATCTAGACAAGGAAAATGAAAAGTGATACAATTCTTATATATGCGGCAAGACTTATGGTGTGAATCCAAAACCCAAAATCACAGAATTCAAGGAGAACCGCTTAATGATACTTGAATCTGGTTACACTCCTAGGCTGATCACAAGATATTACCTCTGCTGACAAAATGGTTCTCCCCTCAAAAGCCTTGGCTTCTCCCTACAGTCACTGAGCATGTGACTCTCATTACCCAATCGCTGTGTGCTAAGTCATGAGGAGGAGTCAGGCATCCAGTTTGCAGTCTCCATTGACCTCATGGAAACAGACAAAGGGATTTCCCATGTGGTGCTATCTTAAAACTGCATTCAGCATATTGAACTTAATAGGTGATTTATATGAAATAAAACCATCATAAATTTACAGCACTATCTGTGCCCACAACACAGAGTAATAATATGCTGAAGTTGATTCCTCCTGCCTCTTTACCTGATTCCAAGCCACCTCCCCATAGATCTGAAAACTGTTCCCTGGACCCCTCTTTCCCTCTTTCAGTATAAGGAAAACTTGGCGAAGGGACAAAAATGCTTAAGTCAGTGCAGGAGGGATCAACTTCAACATATTATTACACTGTAACTAACAGGTAGGAGCATCACACTGCAACAAAAAGTGTAAGGAATTACACCCTTCAGGTTAGAAACTGTGGTCAGTCACTTATCCATTGTTTTCTATAGCCTAAGGTATAGATGCGCCCCCTCAGCAATGCTGGATTCAGGAGCTGCTGGGAGTTTCCTGGTTCAGGAAAGGGAGCCAGATTAGTATGATAACTTGGTCAGTTCCTCCCTCTGATGATTTCTATATTAACCTTCTTGAAATACAGTAAATAATTATCGATAAAAATGTATAATCATTTATTATAGAGATACATTAAAACATTCTTGTCTCATAGCAGAAAAATGCTTGTGTTACATGAAGATTGAGGTGTACAAGCAAGCAGATGATGCTGACAGCAAAGATCAGGGCTGATCAAAGATGTCTTTGTTCAATCATTACGTTTAAAGGAGTTTCCACCAATTGAATCCATGTCATGTATACGTCACAATCACCATCATAAAAATGACTGACAAAACCCTAAATAAGACTTCAATCCCACCAACAGGTTAAAAAGTAAAAGGAATGGTCACAGTTACTCTTATGACAAGATAGACACTTTTTTAGCTGAGCTCCGCTCCCGAGCTCTCCTTTAGCTAATATATACAATTCATGGGGGGGGATTATTTGGCACACACTGATATCACTACATGAACACCAGGAAATTACTGGCTGGAGGAGTAAAAATGGCTCAATTATGACTTTCCTCCTAGATGGCGGACCCAGTGGATCCATACTAAGGATGACATAAAGGTCTTGCTACCAAAACTGCTTGACGCATTTAAGGATGACATTAATGCTCTCCTCGGAGATGTGCAGTAAATTACCATGAGGATTTTATACCTAGAGTAAACCACTGAGCAACTTTTCAGCATCTGGAGGACATGTTCTTGGATGGCACCCACTGGAAGGGGCTCAGGCCTTGAGCCGTGGGACCTGGGAGGGAGATATATTCATATTGAGCACTGAAGATTTTTGCATATTGGGTTTAAATTTCTAGCAACACAGGAAGGGAGGATGAGGGTTCGGTGACAATAAATATACTATGTCTGCGAAAGGCACTAGTTTATGATCCTTAGTTTTGGTACAGATGCCATTTATGTTACCAGTTTTGACACAAAAGACTCTCCATCAACAAAAAGAAAATCAGTGGGGACAGGGGGCATCAATCGAGAGAAGAAGGGTGTCCTGCATAGAACCGTGCAACCGTGATACATTTAATGGTGTTGTCTCTCGCCTCTTGACCCAGGACAAAACCCACCTGGTCAGGGTCTATTAGTGTCTGAAGAAGCTTTTGATGGTGGAGAGCAAGGATTTATGTCAGTATTCAGTAGGGAAATGTGTTTATAGATAGCACACTGTTTGGGGTCTTTCCCATCCTTGGACAACACCATAATGAATGCTTCTGTGACTTTGTAACCAGCAACCTGAGTTGGCAAGTCATTGAAGAGGCGTAGTAAAATGAGGGAATGTGTAAGTAGGAAGGCCTTGTAGAAGGATAATGGGAAGCAGTCCAGACCTGGACTTTTTCTCTCCGGGCATCTCCTTAATTGCTAGCTCAATTTCTTCCACCAAAAATGTCACTCTCAAGAAGCAGCTAGTCAGGGCAAATCCACAGACAGTAAGTAGACTATTTTGGTCTGAGACTGATCAGTAGAATAATCGCTAGGTGGATTATAAGATACTGGTATTAAAGTCTTGTCGATGGCTGGTAATTCTCTGGTAGCAACATTAGGCGCTGTCTCAATTTGGTGAACAAAAGAGGCAGAGTCTCTCTCGCATGCCTGGCTAGTCAAGAGCTTCCCACATTTATTATTGAACTTGTAAAAATTCTGTTGTGATCAATTATTATTTTTTTTTTAAAAAAAAAGCTTTATTGAAAACAAGTACATAACACAGGAAGATAAAAAGGACATCAATTGATTCAGTAGTAACAAGCCCATAGCATATGACAATTTGTTGTCACGGGCACCCAGGAATGCTCAGAACTCAATACGGTAATATAATGCAAAATATTTATTAGAATAAATCACAGCGATAAATAAGTGGTACAACAAGCAAAGGGTTACTACCTGGCAACACTACTACCAGAAATAGTAGGCCTCTTGCTAAACCACAATGCGAGACTGGACTGAAGCCCCTGTTAGTCTCAGGAGGATACATGAACGCCAACTCTTGATCCGTCGACTGGAACACTGGAACAGGTGACCACTGTGAACACTGGCTCAGCAATCTTGATCCGACGAACAGGAACACAAGGACTGCTGGACTGGAGAACTGACCCACACCTGTAATCATTCAAACCAGCAACACCACACCTTTGCAGCAACCCGGTGACCCACGCCTGCAGTCACCGCTAAGAGACCCTGTGACTCTGCCTGCAGTCACTATGTCGGACCCCTGTGACTCACTCCTGCAGTCACATATAAAGACCCTGTGGCTCACTCCTGCAGCCACCACACAAGACCCTGTGACTCACGCCTGCAGTCACTACACCAGACCCTGTGACTCTGCCTGCAGTCACTATATCGAGACCCTGTGACTCACACCTGCAGTCACCAATCAGACCCTGTCCACAAAAGTGGTCTGTCTTAAGCCAATAGCACAAATTGATCACAGTAAGGGATACTCGTGATCACTGGGTCATACACAGAGAGGGTTCTCGTACTTATCTGGGTCATACACAGAAAGGGTTCTCTTACTTAGCCGGGTCATACACAGTGCAGGTTCTCATAAATAGCCAGGTCATACACAGTGCGGGTTTTCATAGATAGCCAGGTCACACACACAGAGCTGAAGTACTTCACCTAACAACAACAACGCAAGGGCGACTGAGTCAGGACTCAGTCTGCCTTTTAAACCCCTCCACAGGAAGTAGGAGGAGCAGCTCAGAGGGAGGAAGTAGGAAGTAGGTAGGAGGAGACTACAGGAAACAAACAGATAAAACAGAGGCCTGCTGCATGCTAGAAGCCTCGTGCCTGTAGATGCTGCTGGAAACAAGGTAAGCTGAAACTGTAACATTTGTACAATAGTAAATATGAGCTGGAAAATGTGAGTGTTCAATAAACAATTGAGTAGCAGGGATAAAGCAGCTATGTTCATGGAAGAAAGCTGAAGCATATGACCCTATAAGAAGGGTAGAGATAGAAGATTGATAGACAAAGGGGTAGCAAGAAAAAGAGAGGAAAGGCGAGAAAGGGGGTACAGATAAAGCAGAACATCAGGGTGAGAGAAAAAAAAAAGGGGTGGAGGAGGAAAGTAGACAGGGAATCGGAAGGAATGTACGTGGGGATCGGAGCATTCTACCACAAACAATAATATCCAACAGGACTCAGAAAGGGCACGTTGAGAAAAAGCTATCCACAGTGTCCGGGTCTTTACCTAATTTTACAAGATGCATTCGCATCATAGATATTTGAGATCTAACCTTGGTTCTCCACTTCTGGACAGTCGGGGGTTATTCATCTTTCCAATGGTATGAAATGAGGGATTTTGCTGCGAGTAGCATAGTGCATAGAAAACATTTCCAAAGAGTTGACAGCCGGGGAAGACCTAGGAGAAACAGTGCCTGCCAAATGTTCCCAGAAAGATGGACACGTAAACAGTCCATAATGGAATCCAGACATTGTGCTCAGTATGTACGTATTTTTGAGTAGGTCCACCAGATATGGGAGGGGGTACCAGTGTCCAAATGGCAACGGCAGCAAAGCATACTAGCAGAAGAAGACATTGCGTGTAGACTAGAAGGGGTCAGATACCACAGCAAGATTAATTTATAGTGGGATTCAAGTACGGAGGCAGAGATAGAAGCTAAGGAATCTTCTCTCCAGATAGATTGCCAATCATCAGACTCTAATGAAACACCTAATTCACGTTCCCAAGACGATACGTATTGCAGTCTAGTAGAAGGTGAAGTAGAAGTTAAAATGGTGTATATCTTTCCCAAATTATTGGAAGGTTTCACAGTCGATAGTAAGATAGATTCAAATTTACTTTGCGGGAAGGACCACACAGACTGCAAGGGAGGTGGTGTTTGATGCAAAAAAAATTCCAAAATTCAGAAGTGGGCAGGGAATACTTCGTCTTCAAGTCCTCAAATTGTTGTATGTGTCCATCAGATACCAGATCTGTAATACGAAAAGGATTGATTGCTGACCATCATGGGAAGGAAGCAGATGGGAGAGAGAAAGGGTTGTTGTGTACACAAAATATGGGAGAAGCATGGTATGGGGCGTGAGACAGTTTGAAATCATAATTACAGATGTACCAAACAGAGAAGATATTGGAAATAATAGGATGAGCGTTTAATAACTTGGTCCTAGATTTAGAGAGCAGGGCAGTGGATCCCCAGAAGTAGCAGCTCCTCTCTCAATGTCTACCCAGGTTTCTCTGAACCGTTATGAGCCCAATCAACGACGGAAGTAAGTATCACTGTGTGATAATATTTAAGATGATTCGGAAAACCCAAGCCCCCTTTGGATTTATGCATATTAAGACATTTGAGAGCTATTCTAGGAGGTCTGGAATGCCACAGAAAATGGTGAACGGAGCTGTTGATGAGGGAGAAAAAAGAGGAAGGGATGTGTATAGGAAGGGTCTGAAATAGGTAGAGAAAGCGGGGAATCACATTCATCTTAATAGTGTTGAGTCTGCCGTACCAGGATAAGTAGAGTGGGTTCCATTTGTCAAAATCACTATTAATCATTTTCAGGAGAGAAGGGAAATTTAGATTAAAGAGAGACTGGATGGAAGAAGATAAGTTGACCCCCAGGTACTTGATGTGTGATGCAGCCCATCTAAAAGGAGTACGTGAATGAAGGGCGCATAGTGTCATGGGAGAAAGATGAAGGCCCAGAGCTTCTGATTTTGTAAGGTTGATCTTGAAGTTAGAGAGGATCGAGAACTCTTCAAGGTCCTCAAGGATGGCATTTAGATATTGTTCTGGGTCGGTGACAGTAAATAGAACATCATCCGCAAACATAGATAACTTGTGGGTAGAGGAGCCTATACATACCCCCTTGATGAGATCATTGAATCTAATATGTTGGGCTAAAGGTTCCATGACCAGAACAAATAAGAGGGGTGAGAGTGGGCAACCCTGTCGGGTGCCATTTGAGATATTAAATGGGGCAGACAGAAGTCCATTTACCCGGACTTGGGCAGTAGGGGAAATATACAGGGAAAGGATGAGGCGTATTATGGAAGGGCCAAAGCTGAAGGCTTGCAACGTCCTCTCGAGAAAAAGCCAGCTTACTCTGTCAAAAGCTTTCTAAGCGTCCGTTGACAGGAAAACTGAGGGTGTAACCTCTTCTTACAGGAAATGGATGATATTCAGCAGCTATCACGGTGCCCGTGATTGCCTCTCGCTGTATTGCCTATGAGCAACATTGTTTACTTCCTGAACTGTCGCTCCCGCTGAGTCGCTATTCTTATAGGTCTACTTGTTGGTGAGGTCATCTCTCCACCCACCTGTCAGGGTTTTTAAACCTCAACCTGTGTCATTACCTTTGCCCTTTCGTGGTATACCTGAGCTTATTGCTGTGTTGGTCCATTCCTGTTCCTGTGCTTAACCTGGCTACGTCTGACTACCTGTTCCGGTTCTGACTCTTGGCTACGTCTGACTATCCCGTTCCGGCTCTGACCCCTGGATACATCTGACTACCTGCTCCGGCTATGACCACTGGCGACGTCTGACTACCTGATCCGGTTCTGACCATTGGCTGCCTCTTGGGTTGCTCTCTCCATTGTTGCACTCTGTTACCATTCCGTGCCTCAGTTTGGGCTCCAAATTGCCTGTGCCTTCCGCTCAGCGCCCGCTTCCGTTAGCGGCGCTTGTTGTTCATACCGTGTGTTTGACCTCCCGTGGCCGTTCTGGTTGCATGCTGCTTTATCGAGCCTCAGTTTACTACCAGCATATTATACCCTGTCCGGGTATTAGTGCGCTCCTTTCATTTCTGATCGACTGTGTATGTGTGGGAGTGCTCTGCACTGCCCTCACATCTACCGTGTAAGTCCAAGGGCCATTCCATTACGGTTCACCTGCCTGGTGAAGGGTGAGGAAAGTGAGTCCACTGGTTCCTCCCTGGTCTCGTGAAGGTGTACTATCCAGACATAAGCGTTGTATGCGCACACTGTAATTCCATCTACCTGTGTGAGTCCCTGGGCCTTTCCATTGTTGCTCATCTGCCTAGTGAAGGGTGAGGATAGTGAGTTCACTAGTCCTCCCTGGTCTTGTGAAGGTGTGCCAATCATTCCGTGTATGCAGTGTACCCGCACTGTCCTCGCATATACCTACTCACCCTACTCTCTGAACGTGTTACCATCTACTGCCACTTGTGTCATTACCTATTACTGTTGTTATTTGTTGCCACCAGTCTGTTTCATTACTACCTGGCTTTATTGTACTTAATAAGGTTTTATATTAAGTTCATCTGTACTTGTCAGTGTGTTTATTTCATAGTCACTCCGTGACAGTACGAAAGGGCCATGAACACTGACAGTACTGACACCAGTAGTGGGCAGTCACTGAATATATTGTCCAGAATGGACATGCAGGAACAACGTCTCAATCAATTATCAGTAATGTTGTAAACACTACTAGACCGAACAGTACATTTGGACAAAGTTGGGCAACCACTGATGGCCTCCTCGGTATCGGCATCAGTAACTACCACTCAGGTGGAAAATATGCATTGTAAAGGCTTGTCTGGGTCTGCTCCTTTGCCCCTGAGATATGATGGGGATCCCATGTTATGTTGTGGTTTCATTAACCAGCTGAGAATTTTTTTGGAACTGGTCCCGCACGCATTCCAAGAGAAGCAAAGTAGGCTTCATGATTTCTCTGTTGACTTGCAAAGCCTTGTCATGGGCCAATCTGTTATGGGAGACGGCAAAACTCATAACTTCCAATTTCGCTCAGTTTGTTGAAGCCTTCAGAAGAGTTTTTGATGTCACTGGTAGGTCCATCTCTGCAGCAAAAAAACTGATGACGATTCAGCAGGGCACCGAAACGGTAGCAGATTATGCTATAAAATGTCGCACATTTGCGGCAGAGGTGGGATGGAACAATGAGGCTCTGGTGGCAGCCTTCTCGCAGGGACTAAACGATACAATTAAATATGAAATCGCAGCCCGTGAATTACCAAGTGATTTGGACCAACTAATTTCATTTGTCATCCTAATTGACACTCGCATAAGAGAAAGGTCCACATTTAAGAACAGCAGGCTATCACAGTGCCTGTGATCTAGCTGTCACTCTCTTCTCTGTACAAGGGTGATTTGTTCACTTAGTTTGGCCCGCCCCTTGGTTTCCTTTTTATACCTGGCAATTCCATCTGTCAGGCGCCCTTTCGTGGTGTTTCTGAGCCAGTTGTTCTGTTGCTACGTTTCTGATTCCTGTGGACCGATTTGGCTAGCCCTGACCATTCTCCAGTGTTCCTGCTTGTGTATGACCCGGCTCGTCTGACTATCTCCTCCGGATCTCGACTCTGCTTGGCTGACGTTCCTGCTTGTGTATGACCCGGCTCGTCTGACTATCTCCTCTGGATCTCGACTCTGCTTGGCTGACGTTCCTGCTTGTGTATGACCCGGCTCGTCTGACTATCTCCTCCGGATCTCGACTCTGCTTGGCTGACGTTCCTGCTTGTGTATGACCCGGCTCGTCTGACTATCTCCTCCGGATCTCGACTCTGCTTGGCTGACGTTCCTGCTTGTGTATGACCCGGCTGGTACGACTACCTCCTACGTGCTCCGATCCGGCCTTGCTGACTTCCTCCCGCAAGATCACCTCCAGCATGTTCCAGAAGACCCACGTTACAGTTTGTCGCCGTCGCGACATTATCATCCACTGTTCCAGTACTTGTGTGGCTGTCTTGCCTGGTGTTACTTCGTGCAGTGCAGTGTTACTATCGTGTAGAGCTGTGTGCGCCTCCCTCAGACCGCAGTGCTGTGCTACCGCAGAAAAGCCTTGTGTAAACGTGCCTTTTAACCCTACCAGTGCTGTCTCGGTCCCACTCTCCCTACTCCAGTGTGAGCCTCGTTCATAGTGAAACTCTTGCTGAGTTGGCCGCTCTCCGTCGGCAACTCGATACCATCCCAGTAGAGTGTTCACTTCCTATTAGGCCGGTTGGGCGCTTTGGCTCTCTATCTCTCTCGTTGTATACACTGGGCAATTCCGTTATACCGAGTGGTGACGGGCACAGGCTTTAGCACTAGCATTCCGGTACTACTTCTGAGAGTCTTTAAAAAAACCGTGACAGTACGAAAGGGCCAATGACCTCAGACAGTAAGGGCGAAGGTAACACTCAAAACATCCACTGGAGAATGGATGCCCAAGAGCAGCGCTTAGATCAATTGGCACTGGCTCTACAAACCCTGCTGGAGCGTACGATACACCTAGACAAGCCTAATCCGAGTCCGGTGGTCTCCTCAGTCTTGACACCGGACAATCCGCCTATAGCTCCTCCTACGGGCTTCAGGGGCTTAACGGCTACGGCGCCGTTACCGTTGAGATATGATGGCGAGCCTTCCCTATGCAGGGGCTTCATTAACCAGTTAGAGATCTATCTGGAATTAACCCTCAGGCTTTTCCTAACGACCGAAGCAGGGTCGGTTTCATGATATCGCTACTAACTGGCAAGGCTTTGGCTTGGGCGAACCCCTTGTGGGAAGGTGCCAGACCTTGCACGCTGAACTTTAACGAATTTGTAAGAAAGTTCTGCCGTGTGTTTGAGGTGCCTGGTAGAGTGGCCTCCGCTGCCAAAAAGCTAATGGAGATTCAGCAGGGCGAACGTTCCTTGGGCAGTTATGCGATAGAATTTCGGACCCTGGCTGCGGAGGTGGGCTGGAACGATGAGGCATTATTGGCAGCCTTCGCTAAGGGGCTCTCCGAGACAATTAAAGATGAAATTGCTGCCCGGGATGTACCCGGTAACCTAGATGAATTCATTGACTATGCAATGATCATTGACTCCCGTATCAGGGAGAGAAGGTTGGCACGAAAGGCAACCTCCAGGAAGCATGGGGTGAACTGCTTCTTTGACCCACCCTCTCCACCCTTATCTCCTGAACGCAGGGGGAGATGCAGCAGAGCCAATGCAACTGGGTTTCACGAGACTCTCCAACGAGGAGAGGTCTTTTCGTAAAAAGCATGGTCTCTGTCTTTATTGTGGCAAACAGGGGCACCTTTTGCGCAATTGTCCGGTAAGGTCGGGAAACGCACGCACCTAGGGTACCTTGGGGGACAGGCCCTAGGTGGTGTACAACAGTCCCCAGATCCTAACATTGCTAAACCCACCATCCAGGTGACGTTCTTTTGGGCAGATAAGGGCGCAGACACCTTGGCACTAGTGGACTCTGGTGCAGCCGGATACTTTATGGACCAATCTTTCGCAGACTTGCACAATATTCCTCTATGCAAGAAGGAGTGTCCGTTGGCAGTAGAGGCCATTGATGGCAGACCATTGGAGCCAGCCTTTATTACTATGGAAATTATTCCTATCTCTATGTCAGTTGGGGCTCTCCACAAAGAGGAGGTTCAGTTTCAGATTATCCGCTCTCCTCACCATGCAGTCATATTGGGGTTTCCATGGTTGCTTCGGCATAATCCTCAATTTGATTGGCAAACATGCGAAGTCAGTGCCTGGTCCAATTACTGTAAAGAAAACTGCCTATCGATCCCTGTGAAAATTATGTGTTCCTCCCCTGCTATACCAGTTGAATATGGTGGATTCAGTGATGTATTCAGAAAGGGGGAGGCTAGCACATTGCCCGAGCACAGACCCTACGATTGCGCTATTGATCTGCCTCCTGGCGTGTTTCCTCCAAGGGGTCGTACTTACCCACTGTCTTGCGAAGAGAACAGGGCTATGGAGGAGTACATTGAGGATGCCCTTAGTAGAGGAATTATCCACAAGTCTAACTCCCCGTCTGGTGCCGGATTCTTCTTTGTTAAGAAGAAAAATGGCGAACTTAGGCCTTGTATAGATTACCGGGGGCTTAACAAGCTGATGCCCAAGAATGCATACCCTATACCACTCATCACTGAGTTATTTGACAGATTGAAGGGCTCTTCTGTCTTCACCAAACTTGATTTACGGGCTGATTACAATCTAGCAAGAATCAGAGAAGGTGATGAGTGGAAAACGGCATTTAATACCAGAACGGGACACTACGAATATCTGGTAATGCCATTTGGCTTATGTAATGCACCTGCGGTATTTCAGGAGCTGATTAATGACATCTTGCGTGACATGCTTCAGTCCTGTGTGGTGGTATATCTGGACGATATATTGATTTACTCCTCTATGCTAGCCCAGCATATTAAAGATGTCACGCAAGTTTTGTCACTACTCAGGGCTAATAAGCTGTTTTGCAAGTTGGAAAAATGCGAATTCCATGTGTCACAAGTACCATTCTTGGGGTTCATAATCTCGAAGGATGGAATCGCTATGGACCAAGAGAAGTTGGCAACGGTATTGCAGTGGCCTCGCCCTAAAGGGTTAAAAGCGATTCAGCGCTTTTTAGGGTTTTCCAACTATTATAGGAAATTCATACGCAACTTTTCCACTATTGTGAAACCCTTGTCTGACTTAACTCATAAGGGCGCTTCTCCCTCTCAGTGGTCCGAGGCCGCTGATAATGCGTTTGAGACCTTAAAATCTGCCTTTGCGTCTGCTCCAGTACTGTCCCATCCCAACCCCTCCCTGCCTTTTACGTTGGAGGTCGACGCCTCTGAAGTTGGGGTTGGGGCAGTACTCTCCCAGCGTCCTGTGGGAGGTGGTAGCTTGAAACCTTGTGGGTTTTTTTCTAAGAAGTTGTCTACCGCACAAAGTCACTATGAGATTGGCGACAGAGAGTTATTGGCTATTATTCTGGCATTGAAGGAGTGGCGCCACCTGTTGGAGGGTACTAAGAACCCAGTATTGATCCTGACCGATCACAAGAACTTGACATATCTCTCTGAAGCTAAGAGGTTGTCTTCTCGTCAGGCCAGGTGGGCACTCTTTCTGTCCTGATTTAACTTCGTGGTATCATACCTTCCAGGGTCTAAGAATATCAGGACAGATGCATTGTCTCGTCAGTTTGCATCGGACACTGACAGGGAGGAGGAGCCGGTACCCATCATTCAGCCTGACCGTATTTTGGCTACCATCTGCACTAGTATAACCTCACCTCTGGGAGAGGAGATTCTGGGGTCTCAAGCTAGGGCTCCACCCGAGACTCCAGTTGGCAAATGCTTTGTGGAAGAGCCTTTCCGTACTCGCCTTTTGGAGACCTATCATTCCTCTAGGGCTGCCGGGCACATTGGCAGGGATCAACTGGTATGGTCTCTTTCGCAATTATTCTGGTGGCCGACGCTCAGAGCCGATTGTTCTGCCTTTACTGCCGCCTGTGCCACATGTGCCCGTGCCAAGACCCCCAGGCATCTTCCAGTGGGCTTGCTCCAACCTGTGCCTAATGGGGAACGACCCTGGTCCCACATTTCTATTGATTTTATGGGAGAATTGCCTAACTCGAGGGGGTTTACTTTTATACTTATGGTGGTTGATCGGTTCTCCAAAATGGCTCATTTTGTGCCACTCAGAGGGCTTCCATCGGCTCAGGAACTAGCTAAAGTGTTTGCTAGTGAGGTGTTTCGTTTGCACGGGGTACCCAGAGTGGTGGTCTCTGACCGTGGGAGTCAATTCGTGTCCAGGTTCTGGAGGGCATTCTGTGGCATGATGGGCATTCAATTGTCCTTCTCTTCCGCCTACCATCCCCAGACCAACGGAGCCGCTGAGCGTGCCAACCAGGGATTGGAACAGTTCCTGCGCTGTTTCATCTCTGATCATCATGACAACTGGGCCGACCTGTTGCCATGGGCGGAGTTTGCCAGGAACTGTGCAGTTAACTCATCATCCGGGAGCTCCCCGTTCTTAATCAATTATGGGTTTCAGCCAGGTTTGCTCCCGGATTCGTTTCAGTCTCAGCAGATTCCGGCTTTGGATGAGCATATGGAGCAGCTCCGTTCTACATGGGCACAGGTACAAAGGACCCTCAGTCAGTCCTTCCAGCGACATCAGAGGTATGCCAATCGCAGACGGCTGCCAGCGGTCTCTTTCCAGGTTGGGGATAGGGTATGGCTTTCCTCCAGAAACCTCAACCTGCAAGTCCCTTCGAATAAGTTGGCTCCCCGGTTTATTGGCCCATTTAAGATTATTCGCAAAATTAATCCGGTCTCCTATGCGTTGGAACTTCCACCGTCTATGCACATTCACAATGTGTTCCATGTGTCTTTATTAAAACCCTTGGTTTGCAATCGTTACACGACCACTCCGGTGGTTCCTGGGCCGGTGGACGTCCAGGGGCAAGAGGAATATGAGGTCCAGAGCATTATTGATTCTAGGCGACTTAGAGGGAAGTTGCAATACTTGGTCCACTGGAAGGGCTATGGCCCAGAGGAGCGCTCTTGGATTGACCAGGAGGACCTCCATGCGCCCAGACTTGTGCGCAATTTCCACTCCAAATACCCTCAGAAACCGAAGCCTCCAGCTGGGAGAGGGGGTCTTTGAGGGGGGGGTACTATCACAGTGCCTGTGATCTAGCTGTCACTCTCTTCTCTGTACAAGGGTGATTTGTTCACTTAGTTTGGCCCGCCCCTTGGTTTCCTTTTTATACCTGCAATTCCATCTGTCAGACGCCCTTTCGTGGTGTTTCTGAGCCAGTTGTTCTGTTGCTACGTTTCTGATTCCTGTGGACCGATTTGGCTAGCCCTGACCATTCTCCAGTGTTCCTGCTTGTGTATGACCCGGCTCGTCTGACTATCTCCTCCGGATCTCGACTCTGCTTGGCTGACGTTCCTGCTTGTGTATGACCCGGCTCGTCTGACTATCTCCTCCGGATCTCGACTCTGCTTGGCTGACGTTCCTGCTTGTGTATGACCCGGCTCGTCTGACTATCTCCTCCGGATCTCGACTCTGCTTGGCTGACGTTCCTGCTTGTGTATGACCCGGCTGGTACGACTACCTCCTAAGTGCTCCGATCCGGCCTTGCTGACTTCCTCCAGCAAGATCACCTCCAGCGTGTTCCAGAAGACCCACGTTCCGGTTTGTCGCCGTCGCGACATTATCATCCACTGTTCCAGTACTTGTGTGGCTGTCTTGCCTGGTGTTACTTCGTGCAGTGCAGTGATACTATCGTGCAGAGCTGTGTGCGCCTCCCTCAGACCGCAGTGCTGTGCTACCGCAGAAAAGCCTTGTGTAAACGTGCCTTTTAACCCTACCAGTGCTGTCTCAGTCCCACTCTCCCTACTCCAGTGTGAGCCTCGTTCATAGTGAAACTCTTGCTGAGTTGGCCGCTCTCCGTCGGCAACTCGATACCATCCCAGTAGAGTGTTCACTTCCTATTAGGCCGGTTGGGCGCTTTGGCTCTCTATCTCTCTCGTTGTATACACTGGGCGATTCCGTTATACCGAGTGGTGACGGGCACAGGCTTTAGCACTAGCATTCCGGTACTACTTCTGTTGGGCTTTGGGCCCTGTCTCATTATACTCAGTCCGGTAGAGTCTGAAGAGGCTTGGGAGCTCTTGCACTGCAGGCCAGTTCGATACACGCCCGTGGGGCTAAGATCACTTGCACCAGCAGTAGCCATTCCTGTAGGTACGTCCGTGGGGGGCTATTGGGCTCTGCTATACTACACACCGTGGCGAGACAGTCCCTATCCACTTGTGGGTGAACATTTCTTCAGCACAGCTTATCTACACCTTGGGCGTGCTAAGCATCCACTTAAGAGACTGTTCATAATCAAGGACTTAACCCTCTGTGGTTACCTTAAGCTTAGCCTACTTATACCCAGGGCGTGCCAAACAGTTCCTTTTAAACTATATTCATCAAGGACTTAACCCTCTGGGGTTATACCCCTTCCTTGGTGGTAATTTGTACTTGCTTTCCGTTTGTGCATTTAACTTTGTATTTTCCAGTCACTATCATTTATGTACACCCAACCGCCACTAGAGGGCGACCTTATGTGTTATTATTGCTAAATAAAACTGTGTTTTATTTTACATACTGGTCTGAGAGTCTTTAAAAAAACCGTGACACAGGCCAAGGCAAGAGTTGCATTCAATACCTAACAGGGAGCTCGTGCCTCCCTCACCTCCCTTACCACCCAGTGTAGAGCCTAGTAGGGCCGAACCCATGCAGGTTGGCTTTATACGGTTGTCTCGGGAGGAATGGTCCTTCCACCGCAGAGAGGGTCTATGCCTATATTGTGGTAAGGCTGGACATCTGCTACGAGGTTGCCTGGTGCATCCGGGAAACACGCGCACCTAGGATCTCTAAGGGGACAGATCCTAGGTGGAGTCAGTCGGTCCCCAGAGCCTGCTCCAAGCAAACCTATTCTTCAGGTGGCGATTTATTGGGCAAATTCCTCAGTGGCCACATGTCACGGTTAGTTAAGACTCTCAGACTTAAGGTTTAGATAAAAACATAACTTTATTGAAAAGTTAAGGCAATCCGATAGAGTTATCATACACATACAAACAATACAAATAAGCAAATGACCATATGAATAGGTTCTACCGGCCTTGTCAATAATACCGGGCAAGGCAACCCAGGCGACTTAGACGAAATAACAGTAGCAGGCTCTACCGGCCTTGCCAATACCGGGTAAGGCAACCGTGAGATGGTAACGTACCGGTTCTACCGGCCTTACCAATACCGGGCAAGGCAGCCTGAGGGAATACTGTGAGTAGGCTCTACCGGCCCTGCCAGTACCGGGTAAGGCAACCTAAGGATGGCAACGTGAATAGGTTCTACCGGCCTTACCAATACCGGGCAGGGCAGCCAAGAGAGGAGACCTTCCTGAAACCAACTAACTGTCAGGAGACAATGACAGTAGGATGGATAAGGTAGGAACTAGGACAAGCAGTCTCACTCAAGCAGAAGTCTCATGCCAGAGAACTACAAGACAACTGCATTAGGGACTGGACAGCAACTCGGACCTCACAGTACCTGACTACAGTCAGGGAGTAAACCAGCGTCCGCACGCTGGGACCAACTGACAGAAATGTGAACCGCAAGGTGTACTGGAGTAAACCAACAGTAGTAATGGCCACAAGGTTTAATGGAGTAAACCAGTGTCCGCACGCTGGAACCAACAGTAGTATAGGCCACAAGGTTTAATGGAGTAAACCAGCGTCCGCACGCTGGAACCAACAGTAGTATGAGCCACCAGGTTTAATGGAGTAAACCAGCGTCCGCACGCTGGAACCAACAATAGTATAAGCCACCAAGTTTAATGGAGTAAACCAGCGTCCGCACGCTGGAGCCAACAGTAGGATATGTCACCAGGTTTGATGGAGTAAACCAGCGTCCACATGCTGGGACCGACAGTAGTAATATTGCCGGAGCGAAATGAAAGCAATGTCGCCTCAGCGACTGCAGACAGGGAACCACTGAGACCAGGCAGAGGATCAACCGGAATGAGCACCGCTGAACTGACAGGTGACCGGAACATCAGCAACCACGGAGAACAACCGGAACCGACTGGAACGACAAGCAGGCAGGTACACAGGAACAGGTAGACTCAGGAACTCCGTAACTCTGAAACACTGGAACTCTGGTACTCTGGAACTCAGGCCCAATCAGCATGGCAGGCAGGACAGAAAAGATGCTGTCAGAGACACCATGAAAGGGCAACCAAAGGGTGCCCGAACAGAGTTTAAAAAGGCAATGTGAGGCGGGCTGACAGCAGACAGTCCATGGGGAGCCTCCTGCAAGTAATAGACACTGGATAGCACGAATCACGAGCACCTTGATACCACATCAGCCTTGATCGATTCTGGTGCGGCTGGTTATTTCATTGATGGCGATTTTGTGAATATACGCAATATTCCGGTAACACCCCATGAGTCTCCATTAGCCGCTGAAGCGATAAACGGTCATCCTCTCGAGCCTTCCCATGTCACACATGAGACCTGTCCGTTGACACTAAGGATAGGAGCTGTCCATGTGGAGACTCTACAGTTCCAGGTGATCCAGTCTCCACACCATGCTGTCATTTTGGGGTTCCCATGGCTCCAGAAACATAATACCAGAGTGGACTGGGAGATGTGTGACATAATATCATATTCTGACTATTGTGAAGTGACCTGTCTACAGCACCCTATTAAGATTTTGTGTACCTCCCCCCTCGTTGCCTCGGAGTACCAGTCTTTCAGTGAGGTGTTTAGCAAGGGGGAGGCTAGCACTTTACCGGAGCATAGACCGTATGACTGTGCTATTAATCTGACGCCAGGCTCAATACCTCCTAAAGGCCGCACCTATCTTCTGTCAATAGAGAGAATAAGGCAATGGAGGAATACATTTCAGATGTTTTATCCAGAGGCATAATAAGAAAGTCTTCCTTGCCCGCGGGGACTGTTTGGTTTTTTTTTTGTAAAGAAAAAGAATGGGGAACTTAGACCTTGTATCGATTACAGAGGCCTAAACAAACTATTGGTGAAGAACGCTTACCCCATTCCAGTAATTACAGAATTGTTTGACCGTCTAAAGGGCTCCTCTGTATTCATGAAACTTTATTTGCGTGCAGCATACAATTTGATTAGAATCAAAGAGGGTGATGAGTGGTAGACTGCTTTTAATACCCGAAGTGGCCATTATGAATATTTGGTTATGCCTTTTGGGCTGTGCAATGCGCCAGCGGTCTTCCAGGAGTTCATTAACGATGTACAGAGAAGTTTGCTACAGTCCTGTGTCGTAGTGTACCTGAACGATATTTTGATACACTGTCCTGATATCAAAACTCATAGGAGAGATATAATTTCGGTACTACAAAAACTGAAGGAAAACAAATTATATTGCAAACTTGAGAAATGCGAATTTCATAAAGACCAGGTACCCTTCCTGGGTTATGTTATCTCTGCCAGTGGTATTGCCATGGATACAGAAAAGCTCTTGGCAGTATTACAATGGCAATGTCCAGTGGGTCTGAAGGCCATACCAAGATTCCTCAGTTTTGCAAACTATTATAGAAAATTCATTTGTAATTTCTCATCCTTGGTCAAACCTTTGACTGATATGACTCATAAGGGCGCTAACCCATCAATATGGTCTCCTGAGGCTAACAATGCTTTTGAGGCCCTGAAGTCTGCCTTCTTGACGGCTCCTATATTGGTGCATCCTAACACTGCCTTGCCATTTACCCTCAAGGTAGATGCTTCAGAGACAGGGGTGGGGGCAGTGCTGTCACAGAGAAAGGAGCCTGGCAAACCCCTGTTGCCTTGTGGTTTCTTTTCTAAAAAGATGACAAAGGCCCAAAGCCTATATGATATAGTGGACTGTAAGTTGCTGGCCATCATCCTTGCCCTTCGGGAGTGACATCACCTCCTGGTGGGGACAAAGGCCCCTGTATTAATACTAACAGACCACAAGAATCTAACATATTTATCAGAGGCCCAGAGATTGTCACCCAGACAGGCCAGATGGGCATTATTCTATATTTAATTTAGTAGTTTCGTACCTCCCTGGTTCCAAGAACACTAGAGCTGATGCTTTGTCTAGACAGTTTGGTCCAGAGAGTGAATCTGAAAGTAAACCCGTTCCAATTATCCATCCTGATCGCATTTTGGCTATTATTCGTACTAGCATTACTTCTCCTCTGGGTGAGGAGATTCTGGCATCACAAAACAATGCCCCAGTTGAGAAACCCAATGGGAAATGTTTTGTAGCTGACAATGTCCATACTAAGCTACTAGAAGCCTACCATTTGTCTAAGGCAGCCGGGCACATTGGTCGGGACCAACTGATTTGGTCAATCTCACAGTTATTTTGGTGGCCTAGCCTGAGGGCAGATTGTGCAGCCTTTGTGGAAGTCTGTTCCGTATGCGCTCATGCCAAGACTCCTAGGCATCTACCTCTAGGACTACTCCAGACTGTTCCTAATGGGGAACGCCCATGGTCACACATTTAGATGGACTTTGTGGTAGAATTGCCTAGATCCAAGGGCTGCACAGTCATACTAATGATCGTGGACAGATTCTCCTGTTTCCGGGACTACCCTCCTCTAAGGAATTGACTGTGTATCACGGTGCCCGTGCTCCCTTGTTTTTGTTTTCCTGTCAGTTATCCTGTGTGATGCTCTCATTGGCTGTCCTGTGTTGATCCCGCCCAGTATGGCCTTTATATACTGGGCTCCTGCACCCACTCGGTGCCCTTTTGTGGTGTTCCTGTACCAGTACTAGCTTACTGCTCAGTGTTTCCCAGTGTACCGACTTGGCCTGCCTGACTACTCTTCAGTTTCCAGCTCCTGTGTACCGACCCGTATTGCCTGACTTCTCTTCAGTGTCTACTCCTGTGTATCGACCCGGCTTGGCTGACGTTCCTGCTCCAGTGTATCAACCCGGACCGGCTGACGTTCCTGCTCCAGTGTACTGACCCGGACCGGCTAACATTCCTGCTCCTGTGTTCTGACCCGGCCTGGCTGACGTTCCTGTGCACCGACCCGGCTTGATTGTCGTTCCTTGCTTCTTCAGCTATTGTCGCCTCGGCAACATTCTTATTCAGCAGACAATCCAGTTGCCTGAGCCTGTTCCTCTACTGCTCCTGCAGGTTGCTAGTGTGTGCCTCCGTTACTGCTCTGGCAGTGTGCCTTGACCTAGTCCTTCATTACTGCTATACAGGCTGCAAGTGTGTGCCTCCGTGATTGCTCCGGTAGTCGCCATTGGCTTGTCCTCAGCTACTGCTCCTGCAGGTTGCTAGTGTGTGCCTCTGTTACTGCTCTGGCAGTGTGCCTTGGCCGGTTGCAAGTGTCTGCTTCCGTTATTGCTCCGACAGTGCTCATTACTACATCTGTTGAGCTCAGGCAGTTCACGTTAATTCTGCTGGCGCTTTGGTGACCTGAAGCTCGGTATAAGTGCTATCTCAGTACCTTCACACATGGGACTCTTTGCAATCATTGATGGACTTTAACTCCTGCAGTACCAGAGACCTGGGAAACTTACTCCTCTTGTCTGACCTGTGTCAGTATATACTGTCTGTACCTTCATTTTATACTGGACCTGTGTGGGCATTGTATAATTAACCTGTCGTGTGTCTGTATTATACTGTCTGTATATTACAGGACCTGTGAAGGTTCTTACTGTATTGTGAATTCAATAAAACTGTGTTTTTATCCTAAACCACTGTGTCTGTGAGTTGAACAAACCGTTACACTGTGGTATTCTCTACGGAGGTATTCAGGCTCCACAGAGTAGCCCGAGTTGTGGTTTCTGATCGTGGGAGTCAGTTCGTATCAAGGTTTTGGAAGGCCTTCTGTGAACAGATGGGCATCAAACTGCTATTTTCCTCTGCCTGTCACCCCCAGACCAATGGAAAGAGGACTGGAGCAATTCTTGCGTTGCTTCGCTTCTGACCATCATGACAATTGGGTTGACCTGTTGCCTTAGGTGGAGTTTGCCAGGAATTGTGCCATAAACACTTCATCCGGGAGCTCTCCTTTCTTGATTAACTATGGGTTTCAACTCTCTCTGCTCCTGGATACTTTTCGGGCACAGGTGATTCTGGCTCTGGATGAGCATCTGGAGCAGCTCCGCTCCACATGGGCACAGGTTCAGAATACTTTGCGAAGGTCCTCAGAGCGATATCAGAGACACGCAGATCACAGGAGACGTCCTGCTCCAGTCTTTCAGGTGGGGAATAGAGTCTGGTTGACTACCAAGAACCTGCACCTGCAAGTGCCATGTCACAAGTTGGCTCCACATTTCATAGGACCCTTCCGGGTACTCCGCAGAATTAACCCTGTGTCCTATGCCTTAGACCTCCCTAGGAATATGCACATCCACAATGTGTTTCATGTCTCTCTCCTAAAACCATTGATTTGCAACCATTACACTTCTGCTCAAGTAGTCCCAGGTCCAGTACGTATTCAGAACCAGGATGAATACGAAATACAAAGCATCCTGGATTCCCGTAGGGTACGGGGGTGCATTCAATATTTTGTCCACTGGAAAGGTATCACGGTCCCTGTGATCCTTCTGTCACTCTCAACTGTGCTGCTCCCTGATTGGTTGAGCTGTGTCGGCCCGCCCCTGGTTACCTGTTTTATTCTGGCCACTGGCACCTGTCAGGTGCCCTTTCGTGGTGTTTCTGAGCCAGTGTTGCTGTTGCCGTATTCCAGTATTCTGATCTCCCGTGTACCGACTTGGCCTGTACCGATGACGTTCCTGTGTTCCTGTTCTGTGATTGACCCGGCCTGGCTGACTTCCTGCGTGTTGCTGATCCCTCTTGTCTGCAAATCTCCTACGGTATCCGACCCGGCCCAGCTGACGACCTCGCTCTGTTGCTGATCCGGCTTGTCTGCGAATCTCCTACGTGTCCTGACCTGGCTTGGCTGACGACTGACTCCTGTGTTTGCTCCTGTTCCTGCCGTTGCGGTCTACGGTTCCTGTTGTCGCCTCGGCAACATTCTGATCGCTGCAGTGTGTGATCTGAGCCTCCATTTAACCATTGCTGAGCCGTGTTGTTTGAGCTGAGCCTTCCGTCTGCTTTGTCTGGTGACGTAGTGCTGAGTCTAGTACCATTGCTGTGCCGTGTCGCTACTGTGAGCCTAGACACTTGTGTTGCTTCCATCTTACCACTGCCACTTTACCATCATTTGCCTTAGCCTGTTACGCTGCTTCTGTGAGCCAGCCGCGTTGTGGGCCTCGGTAGTCGGCGGCTCTCCCCTCGACAGAGCAGTGGTTCCGTTACGCCCGTGGGCTATTGGCAAGCAGTGCTGCAACCAGTGGTCTCCGTTACGCCCGAGGGGCGGTCTTGGCTCAAGCGATTCAGTTACTGATGGTCTCTGGTATACGCCCGCTGGGGCTATTACTCTAGCTATCACGGTACTGTTGGTCTCCGTTATGCCCGTGGGGGCTATTGACTCAAGCAATCACGATACTGTTGGTCTCTGTTACGCCCGTGGGGGCTATTGGCTCAAGCAATCACGATACTGTTGGTCTCTGTTACGCCTGAGGGGGCTGTTGGCTCAAGCAATCACTATACTGTCGGTTTCCGTAATGCCCGTGGGGGCTATTGGCTCAAACAATCACGATACTGTTGGTTTCCATTATGCCCATGGGGGCTACCACCTTATCACTCTGCAGCTCCAGCTCTGGTCGCAGCTCTAGTCTACAGCTACACACATTGGAAGGACTTTAGGTGCTATCACCTAGCACATATCGCAATATACATCACCAAGGGCGTGCCTAACACCACATTTGAGACTGATTACCATTGCTATTAACCATTTATCTCCTGTTATTGTTTGCCAGATCTAGTGATTTATTTACTATTGTACCTGGTATTTCAGCCCATATTCTGCTATGTCAGTACTGCCTTAGGGGCAACCTTGTTATTATTTTTGCTTTAATAAAATTGTATTCTTTTTTATCTAACCCTCTGTCTGAGTGTCTGAAAACCGTAACAAAAGGTTGCAGTTCTGGTTACAGTTCTGAGGAGCGTTCATGACTGGATCAGAAGGATATCCAGCTCCTAGATTGTTGTGCAGTTTCCAAATGAAATTTCCCAATAAGGTTTGGTCTCCTCCGCAGGGGGGAGATCATTGAGTGGGGGGTACTATCACGGTGTCCGTGATTGCCTCTCGCTGTATTGCCTGTGTGTGACATTATTTACTTCCTGAACTATCGCTCCCGCTGAGTCGCTATTCTTATAGGTCTACTTGTTGGTGAGGTAATCGCTAGTGATGAGCGAGCACCCCAATGCTCGGGTGTTCGGGTGCTCTGACCGAGCACCCCCTGAGGCTCGAGTGCTCGGCCGAGCACCCGAGCCCCATTGAAGTCAATGGGAGGACTTGAGCATTACACCAGGCACCCCCTGCTCTGATGAGGGGAGGGTGCCTGGTCCATAGGAAAAGGGCAGAAAAGGATGGAAACACCACAGAAATGGTTCAGGGACAGCATAGGGAGGATGTCTGGATGCATCTTGGACTCCAACATCGCTGCTGGGAACGATGTTTCGCCCGTAGTACGCCATTTTTACAGACTGACCGTAAAACACACAAAAAGGAAAATAAAAACGACTTTAGGCGAAAAATTGTTACCAAACAATATTTGCTGTATATTTACTTGTATATCATCTGCAAATTCTCCCAAAAATTTCCTTGATTTTCAGAACTGAGGCCATGATTAAGAGGGAAACGTGCGCAGAGGCAAATTCTCCCAAAAATTTCCTTGATTTTCAGAACTGAGGCCATGATTAAGAGGGAAACGTGCGCAGAGGCAAATTCTCCCAAAAATTTCCTTGATTTTCAGAACTGAGGCCATGATTAAGAGGGAAACGTGCGCTGAGCTGACCATCTAAAACATTATGAGTGAGGGTCTGCTGCAGAGCTGACCATCCTAAACATTATATGCGAAGGCCCGCTAGTGAGCTGACGCTATAAAACATTATATGAGAGGGCCCGCTAGAGAGCTGACCCAATAAAACATTATATGAGAAGGCCCGCTGGTGAGCTGACCTATATAAAAATTGTCAAACAGGGCCTGCTGGTGAGCTGGCCCTATATAAAAATTATATCACAGGGCCCGCTGGTGAGCTGGCCCTATATAAAAATTATAGCACAGGGCATATGGAAGAGGAGGAGGAGGATGAGAAGATTAAGAGTCAACCATATACCCGTTTTTTGGGTGGAAGGGGTGAATGGGAATACAGAGTATTCACATCATTGTAAATAACATATATAAAGTGAGTTTATGTTCCCCCGGGGCTTTCCTCCAGTGGAGTGGAGAAGTCAGGGGAAATCCAGGCCTTGTTCATTTTTATAAGTGTCAACCTATCAGCATTGTCGGTGGAAAGGCGGATACGCTTATCTGTTATGATGCCACCAGCAGCACTAAATACCCGCTCAGACAGAACGCTGGCGGCAGGGCAGGCCAGCACCTCCAAGGCGTAGAGTGCCAGTTCATACCACGTGTCCAGATTGGACACCCAGTAGTTGTAAGGCACAGAGGGATCATTGAGGACGCTGACACGGTCTGCTACGTACTCCTTCACCATCTTCCAAAACTTTTCCCTCCTTGTGACACTAGGCTGCGCATCAGGGTGAGGGTGCTGGCGGGGTGTCATGAAGGTGTCCCACGCCTTGGAGAGTGTTGCCCTGCCTTTCTCGGAACTGCTGTGTGCTCCCCTTTTCTCCCCTTCTCTGTTGGCCAAGGTAGCACGTACTCTGCCGCCAGCGTTGTCAGATGGAAAATTTTGGAGCAATTTTTCAACAAGAACCTTCTGGTATTGCACCATTTTGCTTGTCCTCTCCACTGGAGGAATGAGAGATGAGAAATTCTCTTTGTAGAGGGGGTCCAGAAGGGTGAACACCCAGTAATCCGTGTTGTTTAAAATGCGTATAACGCGTGGGTCACGGGAAAGGCAGCCTAACATAAAGTCAGCCATGTGTGCCAGAGTACCAACAGTCAAGATTTCGCTGTCCTCACCAGGAGGATGACTCTCAATATCCTCATCCTCTTCCTCCTCTTCTGCCCACCCACGCTGAAGAGATGGAACTAAAGTTCCATGGCTACCCTCTGTAGCGGAGGCAACCGTGTCTTCCTCCTCCTCCTCCGCCTCCTCCAATTGTCGCTGAGAAGACGAAGTGAGGGTGCTCTGGCTATCACCTTGTGTAAGCTCTTCCTCCCCCATTTCCACCTCTTCCACATGCAAAGCGTCGGTTTTAATTGTGAGCAGCGAGCGTTTCAGTAGACACAGAAGTGGGATGGTTACACTGATAATAGCGTTATCGCCGCTCACCATCTGTGTCGATTCCTCAAAATTGCGTAAAACCTCGCAGAGGTCTGACATCCATTCCCACTCCTCACTTCTGATTACAGGAAGTTGAACGGAGAGGCGACGACCGTGTAACAGCTGGTACTCCACTACTGCCCTCTGCTGCTCACAAAGCCGGGCCAACATGTGGAAGGTGGAGTTCCAGCGCGTGCTCACGTCACACAGCAGCCGGTGAGCTGGCAATTGTAAGCGCTGCTGCAGCTTCAACAGGCCGGCCGAAGCTGTAGATGACTTACGGAAATGTGCACACACGCGGCGCACCTTGGTCAAGAGATCATGCACATTGGGGTAGGTTTTTAGAAATCGCTGCACCACTAAATTAAATACATGCGCTAGGCATGGTACGTGTGTGAGCTTGCCGAGCTCCAAAGCCGCCACCAAGTTACGCCCATTATCACACACAACCATGCCTGCTTGCAGGTTGAGTGGCGAGAGCCACTGCTCGGTCTGGTGACTAATCCCCTGCAACAGCTCTGAGGCCGTGTGCTGTTTGTCCCCAAGGCAGATCAGCTTCAGCACGGCCTGTTGACGCTTCCCCACTGCAGTGCTACACTGCTTCCAGCTACTGGCTGATGGGGGAGTGGCGCTGCGTGTAGAGAATTCGGAGGTGGAAACGGAGGAGGAGGAGCCAATAACGTAGGTGCTGGTGGAAACCCTGATGGAGGTAGGGCCCGCAATCCTCGGCGTGGGTAGCACCCGTGCCATCCCAGGGTCCGAGTCGCTCCCAGCCTCCACGACATTCACCCAGTGTGCCGTCAGGGAAATGTAGCGTCCCTGGCCACAAGCACTTGTCCATGTGTCAGTCGTTAAGTGGACCTTCCCAGTAACTGCGTTGGTCAGGGCACGGGTGATGTTACGGGACACATGGTGGTGTAATGCGGGGATGGCACACCGGGAAAAGTAGTGGCGGCTGGGGACCACGTACCGAGGGACAGCTGCTGCCATCAGGCTGCGGAAGGACTCAGTGTCCACAAGCCTAAATGGCAGCATTTCGATGGCCAGTAATTTGGAAAGGTGTGAGGTTAGTGCTATGGCCTGTGGGTGGGTGGCTGGGTACTTTCTCTTGCGCTCAAATGCCTGGGGTAACGACATTTGGACGCTGTGCTGGGACAGGGAAGTGGATGTGGTCGCTGATGGTGCTTCAGATGGTACAGGTGCAGGGCGGGAGGTATGCGGGCCTGCGCCTTCGACAGGCGATTGGCCGGCACCGAAAACAGGGGAAGAGGAGGCAGTGGTGTGGCCTGCAGACACAGATGGGCGATCCAGGCGTTCCTCCCACTTACTACGGTGCTTGGATGCCATGTGTCGGATCATGCTGGTGGTGGTGAGGTTTCTAGTGTTCATGCCTCGGCTCATTCTGGTGTGGCACAGGTTGCAAACTACAATTCTTTTGTCGTCCGCACTTTCCTTAAAAAAACGCCATACCGCGGAACACCTACCCTTTGGCAAGGTAGATTTACGCAAGGGGGTGCTCCGTGGAACATTTGCGGGCCGGTTTGGTGCGGTCCGCCTTCTTTCTGTAGCCACACCACTGCCTCTTCCAGCCTGTTGCGGTGCTGCAGATGGCTCACCCTCAGGACTGCTGTCATCGCTCGGCTCTACACCTTCCCAGGTGGGGTCAGTCACCTCATCGTCCACCAAGTCCTCCTCCACTTCCTCACTCTGATCATCCTCCTCAAGTCTTGATCCCGCCACATACTCAGTCATTGACAACTGTATAACATTCTCCTCAACAAGGTCTTGAGACGGAAATAGTGGTTGATTTAATGGCAACTGTGTCTCATCATCATCATCATCATCCACTACTTCCTTTGACCTTAAATGCCGTTCACATCTGTCATCTTCTTGTGATTGGGTAGCCTCTAGAGGTTGTGAATCAGGGCACAAGATGTCATGTTCCTCTGCAAGCGTGCTTGGAGAGAGGGTCAAATGAAGGATTGGTGATGAGACGAGCTCCTCACTATATCCCAGTGTGGGATCACTTCTTTGACCAGACCCTCTATGGTGGGAGGAAGGATGATCAGAGTGAGGATTATGTTGACCAGACTCTTGGCTACTGAGAGTGGACTTGGTGGAAGACAGGGTGGTGCTTAACCGACTGGAAGCAGTATCAGCTGTCATCCAACCGACCACCTGTTCGCAGTGGTCGGACCTCGAGAGTGATGTCCTGCGACGCCCTGTAAAATTAGACATGAAGCTAGGTATGGTGGATGTCTTTCTTTCTTGTGCTCTGGCACCAGGCACAGTTTCTCCGCGTCCTGACCCGCGCCCTGAACTATCAGGATCACGTCCACTTCCCCGTCCCTTTTTACCCGCCTTCTTCATCTTACACGGAATATGTGACTTTAATATTTGAGTTTGAAAACTTAACAGTATTTCTTCCTAGTCTGCAACTGTGCAGAGTACACAGAATAGGCTGCTAAACGGCGGTGACACACACTGAATGGAAAATGTGACTTTAATATTTGAGTTTGAAAACTTAACAGTATTTCTTCCTAGTCTGCAACTGTGCAGAGTACACAGAATAGGCTGCTAAACGGCGGTGACACACACTGAATGGAATATGTGACTTTAATATTTGAGTTTGAAAACTTAACAGTATTTCTTCCTATTCTGCAACTGTGCAGAGTACACAGAATAGGCTGCTAAACTGCGGTGACGAACACAGAATGGAATATGTGACTTTAATATTTGAGTTTGAAAACTTAACAGTATTCCTTCCTATTCTGCAACTGTGCAGAGTACACAGAATAGGCTGCTAAACTGCGGTGATGAACACAGAATGGAATATGTGACTTTAATATTTGAGTTTGAAAACTTAATAGTATTTCTTCCTATTCTGCAACTGTGTAGAGTACACAGAATAGGCTGCTAAACTGCGGTGACGAACACAGAATGGAATATGTGACTTTAATATTTGAGTTTGAAAACTTAACAGTATTTCTTCCTAGTCTGCAACTGTGCAGAGTACACAAAATAGGCTGCTAAACGGCGGTGACACACACTGAATGGAATATGTGACTTTAATATTTGAGTTTGAAAACTTAACAGTATTTCTTCCTAGTCTGCAACTGTGCAGAGTACACAGAATAGGCTGCTAAACGGCGGTGACACACACTGAATGGAATATGTGACTTTAATATTTGAGTTTGAAAACTTAACAGTATTTCTTCCTAGTCTGCAACTGTGCAGAGTACACAGAATAGGCTGCTAAACGGCGGTGACACACACAGAATGGAATATGTGACTTTAATATTTGAGTTTGAAAACTTAACAGTATTTCTTCCTAGTCTGCAACTGTGCAGAGTACACAGAATAGGCTGCTAAACGGCGGTGACACACACTGAATGGAATATGTGACTTTAATATTTGAGTTTGAAAACTTAACAGTATTTCTTCCTAGTCTGCAACTGTGCAGAGTACACAGAATAGGCTGCTAAACGGCGGTGACACACACTGAATGGAATATGTGACTTTAATATTTGAGTTTGAAAACTTAACAGTATTTCTTCCTAGTCTGCAACTGTGCAGAGTACACAGAATAGGCTGCTAAACGGCGGTGACACACACTGAATGGAATATGTGACTTTAATATTTGAGTTTGAAAACTTAACAGTATTTCTTCCTAGTCTGCAACTGTGCAGAGTACACAGAATAGGCTGCTAAACGGCGGTGACACACACTGAATGGAATATGTGACTTTAATATTTGAGTTTGAAAACTTAACAGTATTTCTTCCTAGTCTGGAACTGTGCAGAGTACACAGAATAGGCTGCTAAACGGCGGTGACACACACTGAATGGAATATGTGACTTTAATATTTGAGTTTGAAAACTTAACAGTATTTCTTCCTAGTCTGCAACTGTGCAGAGTACACAGAATAGGCTGCTAAACGGCGGTGACACACACTGAATGGAATATGTGACTTTAATATTTGAGTTTGAAAACTTAACAGTATTTCTTCCTAGTCTGCAACTGTGCAGAGTACACAGAATAGGCTGCTAAACGGCGGTGACACACACTGAATGGAAAATGTGACTTTAATATTTGAGTTTGAAAACTTAACAGTATTTCTTCCTAGTCTGCAACTGTGCAGAGTACACAGAATAGGCTGCTAAACGGCGGTGACACACACAGAATGGAATATGTGACTTTAATATTTGAGTTTGAAAACTTAACAGTATTTCTTCCTAGTCTGCAACTGTGCAGAGTACACAGAATGTGCTGCTAAACGGCGGTGACACACACTGAATGGAAAATGTGACTTTAATATTTGAGTTTGAAAACTTAACAGTATTTCTTCCTAGTCTGCAACTGTGCAGAGTACACAGAATAGGCTGCTAAACGGCGGTGACACACACTGAATGGAAAATGTGACTTTAATATTTTGTTTGAAGACTTAACAGTATTTCTTCCTAGTCTGCAACTGTGCAGAGTACACAGAATAGGCTGCTAAACGGCGGTGACACACACTGAATGGAAAATGTGACTTTAATATTTTAGTTTGAAGACTTAACAGTATTTCTTCCTATTCTGCAACTCTGCACACTACACAGAATGTGCTGCTAAACTGCGGCGAAGCACACTGAATGGAATATGTGACTTTGATATTTTAGTTTGAAGACTTAACAGTATTTCTTCCTATTCTGCAACTCTGCACACTACACAGAATGTGCTGCTAAATTGCGGCGAAGCACACTGAATGGAATATGTGACTTTGATATTTTAGTTTGAAGACTTAACAGTATTTCTTCCTATTCTGCAACTCTGCACAGTACACAGAATGTGCTGCTAAACTGCGGCGAAGCACACTGAATGGAATATGTGACTTTGATATTTTAGTTTGAAGACTTAACAGTATTTCTTCCTATTCTGCAACTCTGCACACTACACAGAATGTGCTGCTAAACTGCGGCGAAGCACACTGAATGGAATATGTGACTTTGATATTTTAGTTTGAAGACTTAACAGTATTTCTTCCTATTCTGCAACTCTGCACAGTACACAGAATGTGCTGCTAAACTGCGGCGAAGCACACTGAATGGAATATGTGACTTTGATATTTTAGTTTGAAGACTTAACAGTATTTCTTCCTATTCTGCAACTCTGCACAGTCCACAGAATGTGCTGCTAAACTGCGGCGACGCACACTGAATGGAATATGTGACTTTGATATTTTAGTTTGAAGACTTAACAGAATGTGCTCTAATCTGCAACTTTGCACACTAAACAGAATGTGCTCTAATCTGCAACTTTGCACACTAAACAGAATGTGCTCTAATCTGCAACTTTGCACACTAAACAGAATGTGCTCTAATCTGCAACTGTGCACACTAAACAGAATGTGCTCTAATCTGCAACTTTTCACACTAAACAGAATATTTTTTTTTTTTTTTTTTTGTTTTTTTCCCCCCACACAAAATAACCTGCTGCCCCCACACACAGTAGTCCTAAAAAGGACTTTTGGTTCTTTTTTTTCCACAATTTTGGTTTTTTTCCTCCCTACACTGCCTTTCCCTTCCTATCCTCAGCTCTCCCTGGCTAAGACTGAGCCGAACTCGATGGTCAGGTGCTATACAGCACCCGACCACGGGTTCTGGCCAGCCAATCAGTGTAATGCCAGCAGCCAACATGGCTGCTGGCATTACACCGATGTCAGAGCCTCCCTGCACGTTTATTGGCTGCGCAGCAGCCGCAAAACGTGCGGGGAGGAGACCCGAACATGGCGGGCGAGCACATGCGGTACTCGTACGAGTACCGCCATGTGCCGAGCAGAGCGATGCTCGAGCCGATCCGAGCATCGGCCGAGCATGCTCGCTCAACACTAGTAATCGCTCCACCCACCTGTTTTTTTACCTCAACCTGTGTCATTACCTTTGCCCTTTAGTGGTGTACCTGAGCTTATTGCAGTGTTGGTCCATTCCTGTTCCTGTGCATTACTTGGCTACGTCTGACTACCCGTTCCGGTTCTGACTCCTGGCTACGTCTGACTACCCGTTCCGGTTCTGACTCTTGGCTGCGTCTGACTATCCCGTTCTGGCTCTGACCCCTGGATACGTCTGACTACCTGCTCCGTCTACGGCCACTGGTGACGTCTGACTACCCGATTCGGTTCTGACCATTGGCTGCCTCTTTGGTTGCTCTCTCCATCGTTGTGCTCCGTTACCATTCCGTGCCTCAGTTTGGGTTCTGTATTGCCTGTGCCTTCCGCTCAGCGCCTGCTTCCATTAACGCCACTTGTCAGTCATACCGTGTGTTTGACCTCCCGTGGCCGTTCTGGTTGCGTGCTGCCTTATCGAGCCTCAGTTTACTACCAGCATATTATACCCTGTCCGGGTATTGGTGCGCTCCTTTAATTTCTGGTTGACTGTGTATGTGTGGGAGTGCTCTGCACTGCCATCACATCTACCGTGTAAGTCCAAGGGCCATTCCGTCACGGTTCACCTGCCTGGTGAAGGGTGAGGAAAGTGAGTCCACTGTTCCTCCCTGGTCTTGTGAAGGTATACTATCCAGACATAAGCGTTGTATGCTCACACTGTAATTCCATCTACCTGTATGAGTCCCTTACAAGTGCTATCACGAACCTCTCATCCTGGGACAAAACCTGCCCGGTCCGTACAAATTAAGGATGTCAGGAGAGGTTTGATACATTCCGCCAAGATCTTAGCGTAGATTTTAAGATCCAGGTTGAGCAAAGAAATTGGTCTGAAATTCTCACACCTCTACAGGTCTCTACCAGGTTTGGGGAGAATAGTAATATGAGCTTCAGCGAGAGACGGATGAGACCCAATATCTGTAGGTAAAGAGGTAAATGCTTCGGAGAGGAGAGGAATCAGTTTAGTGTGGTATGTCTTAAAGTATATATGAGTAAGGCCATCAGGCCCAGAACTTTTCTCAGGGGGTAGGGCCTTAATAGCCTTGCTGATTTCAGAGGGTGTTATAGGCATCTCCAGATATTTGTAGGCAGAGGAAGGCAGCTGAGGGAGATGTGCTGATCAAAGATAAGACGAGATACGTGATTAGATGTCAGGTAAGGATGATGACCCAGTATTCTGTAAGTTATAGAGAGAGAGGAATAGTAGTCTTTAAAAATGTCTGCAATAGTTTGCAGAGCTACTGATCGAGGGGATGTAGTGAGAAGCAAATTTGGAGCAAAGCTGATGGGTCAGAAGTGACCCTATTTTGTTGCCTCGTTCAAAGAAGGCACATTTGGTCTTAAGGAAGAGGCGTTCGATCCTGAGATTTAGGAGAGAGGAGAGTTGTGAACGCAGTTGAGTAAGTCCTGATCAGCATCAGAGAGCTTATGGATGGCCTCTAGGCCAGCAATGTCAGCTAGGAGTTACGAGATTTGTTGTGAGCGCTTCTTCTTCCATGTGGACTCCAGTTTGATGAGTTCCCCGTGGATAACGCATTTATGTGCCTCCCATCCCTGTTCTCAGCAATATAGTGATCTAGAACCACGTTCAAGTGGGCTACGGTATCCTGATTCAGTAGAAGAGATTCATCTAATCCCCAATGGGGGAGGTCTAGTTATCTTTGGGTACTCGTAAATCCAATCTGACAGGCGCGTGGTCAGACCACGTAATATTATCAATAGCAGCAGACTCCAGGAGGTGTAATTGGTCATGTGAGGTAAGTAGTCTATTCGGGAATAAGCAATTCATTGTTTTTATCTACTTTGGAGATAAGGAGAGTTCTAGCCTGAGTGCACAATTTGAACAGATCTAGGACTAAGGGGGACTGGGGAGGGGCCCTGTGGTGTTTTGTGAGATATTTCCAGGGAGGGTATAAGGAGCACAGATCCTGTTCCCGGTCCCTTTTCTGTTTTGCCTAGTATTGAATAAGGATCCCACTGGCGAAGCACTTCAGGGTTTCCTAAAGTGTTGCTAGTGACATCAGGGGCTTATCATTAAGGGAGAGGAATTATGTCAAATTGGGCTGTTAAGTCAGCAATGAGTGAGGGATCACATAATGTGCCCTCCCTCATTCTCCAAGTATTTGTTTGTGGAAGGAGGCGCAGCAGCAACAGAACCAGCTCAATAGGAGCATAATCCTACAAGGAGATTCTGTGTAGTGATGGATGAAAAAAATCTAAAAATTTCCCACAAGACTTTTCCAGAAAAAAACAACAATTTCCCTCTTTTTTTTTTTTTTGCAAAAGTTGTTGCCCTTAAACAATAAAATGTTCTCCTTTTCACCACAGTCAATACATTTTTCTCCAGAACTTTGCTATATTTTGCCTTTGTGATTGCACCACACCACAATATTACTTCTTATGAGGACTGAAAGGGAGAAATAATAAAGAAATAGTTAAAGTAAAAGGTGTGAGTCCTACAGCAACATGTGCCTTGGAAAAATTGTTAGCAGCCTGAGTGCCTTTGGCCTATGCCCACAACACTAACTTCCTGCTTAAGTAACATTGCACAACCATCCTTGAACAATAGCCGCGGCTTGGGATATTCCAGCAGGTTGCAAAACATGACATCAGTTCTTTCAAGTCTCTGTTTTCAACAAAAGAAAAGGGCAGCATGCAAGAGAAAAAAGGTACCACTTACAATCTGGCAAAAGTGTATGGTAGTGGTGGACTGGTGTGGTGTGATTATCCTTATTCTAACATAGTAACATAGTAACATAGTAATTTAGGTCAAAAAAAGACTTGCGTCTATCTAGTTCAACCTTTTCCTATTCCTGTTTACCATCGTTGATCCAAAAGAAGGCAAAAAAAACCCCTCAATTAGCAATTTAAAATTCTGCCTTGAATGGGGGGAAAAAATTCCTTCTTGATTCCAAATGGCAATCAGATTCCTCCCTGGATCAACAAGCCCCAACTAAATATTCATCCCAATACTAACGTACATAGCCCTCTATGTTATGCTCTTTTAAATAAGTGTCCAGGCCCCTTTTAAAGGCATCTAATGTTTTCGATAGCACCACCTCCTCAGGCAGTGAATTCCATACCTTTATTGTCCTTACTGTAAAGAAACCCTTCCGCTGTTGTAGATTAAATCTCCTTTCCTCAAGTCTAAGTGTGTGGCCTCTTGTCCTGTGTACTGTTTGGTTAATGAACAGGTCTTTGGAGAGCCCTTTGTATGGGCCCTGAACATATTTATATAGTGTTATCATATCCCCTCTAAGACGCCGTTTCTCTAGTGTGTACAAGTTTAACTTTTCTAGCCTTTCTTCATAACTAAAGCTTTCCATTCCCCTTATTAGTTTTGTAGCCCTCCTCTGCACTTTCTCTAGTTCCATAATGTCCTTTTTCAGAAAGGGCGCCCAGAATTGAACAGCATATTCTAGGTGGGGTCTTACCATGGACCTGTAAAGAGGCATAATTATATCTTCCTCCCTTGAGTCAATACCCCTTTTAATACATGCCAATTTCTTATTGGCCTTTGCAGATGCCAGTTGGCACTGCATGCTACTGCTAAGTCTATTGTCTACCATTACTCCCAAATCCTTTTCATTTGTAGATTTCCCCAGAGAAACACCATTTAAACTATATGTTGCATTTTTATTATTATACCCAAAATGCATAAATTTACACTTGTCTATATTGAATCTCATTTGCCACTTGCCTGCCCAGTTACTCAATTTGTCCAAATCCTCTTGTAATGAAGACACATCCAGTTCAGACTTTATTACCTTACTTAATTTTGTGTCATCGGCAAACACTGATACATGGCTCCCTATGCCCTCTGGGAGGTCATTAATAAACAAATTAAAAAGGAAGAGGACCCAGGACAGATCCTTGAGGTACTCCACTTATCACGTTTATCCAACTGGAGAACTTGCCATTTACTACCACTCTTTGCATTCTATCTTTCAGCCAATTTCCAATCCACGCACAAACATTTTCCCCTAGGCCTATTTCATTCAATTTGTACAGTAACCTCTTGTGTGGAACTGTATCAAATGCCTTGGCAAAGTCTAAATAGATCACATCAACCGCCTCTCCCGCATCTATATTATTACTCACTTTTTCATTAAAAAAAGTTATTGTTACACAATACTTGTTGGTCATAGCAGTGGTCCAGAGTGTTGGGACATGGTAGAAACCCATCACATCCCTCCTACTCATCTGGGCTTTCTCTGTCATGTGTGGTTTCTGCTAATGATATTCAGATGGTATTAGATGTTTGCTCATTTTTAAGAATGTTAGTCTCTCAACATTGCTGATTGATAGCCACATCCTACGATCATTTACAGTGTAACCAGCTGTATTGAAAACCTTCACAGACTCAACATATGCTAGATGGCAACTAAGGGTTTCCACTGCGTATGTGACAGTGCTGGCCACACTCACTGATTTGTTTGCCAGTAGTACATGGGGTCATTGTTTCTGCCTAGAATGTAGCTATCATGCAAGTATGCAGAAACCATATTGCATTCAGTGGGACCACTCTTAGGTGTTCCTGTGTGTCAGTTACCAACCCAGACTCAGGGAGCAAGTCCCAAAAATATGTGCCACCACCACCATAGGGCAGGACTTGTCAATAGGTGGACTAAGCACTGACTTAGGGTGCCCAATTTTCAGGGGTGCCTAAATTTTTTTTTTAATTATTTATTACTCACTTCCATACAAAAAAGGATATCACAATAAATACCATTCCTTCTCTACTTCCATATCCTAAAATCACTAACACATAACAATTATTATGATCTATCCTTAAACAATCTTTAAAAGGCAACTCAATCATACCTTCAAATCATTAAACTAACATCCAACTATACCCTTCATCCCCATTCCGGCAGGGACCTAGTTATGTCATAAACTCAAGGGACTCACAATTCCACCTCAGAATTGGCTATCTCTTACTAATTAATTCCAGCCATGGTGCCCAAATAAGTTTCCACTTATCCTTAAGATTTCTACTCTTATAACCTTCCTCCATCTTACACTGAAAATGGATCTGCATCTTTACTTCACCTAAGGATACTTTACCCTTTCTTTTCCAATTTCTTGCTAAGGATATCTTACAAGCCAAAAGAATTTGTACCATTAAATACTTCTTATACCATACACATGATGGAGAATTCAAATGGAACAAAAATACCTCTGGGGAAAACTTAAGCTCTATCCCTATTATAGTATAGATCAAATGCAATATCATTTTACATATGTTATTAACCTCTATACATTGCCACCACATATGATACAGAGTTCCCTCCTCCATACATCGCCAACATCTACTCGATAGACTGCTTTCATATTTATGTATCTGAGTAGGAACCTGGTACCACCTGGGAAAAATGTTATACTGCATTTCATGCATCCCTATACAATGCGTGATTTTCCTTATCTGACTATATGCCCGATACCAACATTCCACAGGGATACTTACTCTCATATCAGCCTCCCATTTCCTTATCTTAATTTCAATTTGATCTACCGAGAAGTTCTCCCATAACCTCCTCGTCCTTGAAATCAATCTAGGCTTATCGACGTCTTTCAAAAAATTCTCCACCCTTTCATTCCTTGAAAATCCCAATGATCTGATTCCATATCTAATCCACAAGTAATTAAATTCTTCCGTACACGGAAGGGAGTTGAACTTATCCCTAAGTCTAAGAAAGGTCATTACAGAATCCCCTTCTAATAAGTCACTCAAGCTTTTGATATTTGCTTGTTTCCATCTCACTAAATCCAAATCTTTAATATACATTTTAAGAACTTGCAATAGAGTAGAGAGAAATAATTTCTTACCAAAATCCATTCTGTTTTTAAATTTCCTTAGGGTTTGTAGGGCATTTTTTATTATAAGATTCTCCCCCATATATTTAACAGTATCATCATTCATCCATATCCAATTACTCAAAGGGACATTCTGATTATCCTATTTCTCCAACAGAAACCAAGGCATCTTTATATCTTCCCTACCACACCATAACAGGACATGTGAGATGATAGTAGCCTCATTTCCTTACATTTGGAAAAGAGACACCCCCTTTATCTCTATTTTTTATCAAATGGCTAAATGCTATTCTAGGTCTTTTACCATCCCATATAAACCCATTTATTAATTTTTGAAACCGCGACAATATTACAGAGGGGACTCTCAATGGTATTGCCCTCATTACATAAGCAATTTTAGGCATCAAATATGCGTTAATTGCATTAATTTTACCCAACCAAGATGTCTCTAAACCCTTCCAATCAATCAACTTTTTCTTTATTTTTGCCAACAGAAACTGATAATTTGTCCTAGCCATTTCCTGTATATCAAATTTAATCTTAATGCCCAAATAATCCAGTACATCACTATCCCAATCTAAATCGAATTTCTCTCTAATCCCCTCAAGTTGTTCTGGTGTCTGATGGACTGAAATAACTTGATTTTTATTTATATTCAATTTATAATTAGAGTAATAACCATATTCCACTATCTTCTCCATTACTTTAGAAATAGATTTATCTAACCTAGTTAAAGACAATAATATATCATCTGCAAAAAGAATAATCTTATGCTCCATATATTGTGTCCTAGCACCATAAATTTCCTCCGTTTGCCTTATATATATTGAGCCAATGGCTCTATTGTAAGAGAATATAACAGAGGTGCTAATGGGCACCCCTGTCTTTTCCCATTCCGGATATTGAACCAACCTGAATCTAATTGAGGGCCCACTATTTTAGCTATAGGATTAGTATACAATGCTAAAGTATTATGTTGAAAAGCACCAATAATACCGAATGCTTCCATTGTCTCAGCTAGAAAATTCCAGCTGACACGATCGAAGGCCTTTTTTGCGTCCAAGGCTAAAATCTACGTACTCTCCCCCTTCCTATTGACAATATCAATCAAATTTATAATTCTCCTTGTATTATCAATAGTCTCTCTATTAACAATGAATCCCACTTGGTCTCTATGAATTACCTCAGCCATGATATCCTTAAGTCTATCAGCCAAAATGTTTGAATAAATCTTAATATCTAAATTAATTAATGAAAATGGCCTATAATTAGATACTAAAGCCGGATCTTTATTTGCCTTCAATATTGGGCTAATATGGGCCTGCAACATCTCCACGGGAATCTCCCTACCTTCCTCTATTTCTCCATAAACTCTGAATAATAGTGGGGCCACTATATCTTCGAATACCCTGTAAAAAATCTCAGAATACCCATATGGACCTGGTGCCTTCCCTTTCTTAAGATTTCCTATTGCAAACCGAATCTCTTGCATAGAGATTGGTGCGTTCAACTTCTTCAAACTATCTTGGCTAACTCTAGGCAAGTCAAGACCACTTAAGAATTGCTTCATTTCCACCCTTGAATTACACGAAGGATTCAAATTATATAATGATTCATAATAATCCCTAAAACACTTCGCTATCTGAGAGGGGGAAATATATACTTTATTACCTACTTCCAATTTTTTTTTGTAATACTCTTCTTCCCCTTAAAATTCAATTTGTTAGTTAAATATTTCCCCACCCTATTATTACCATAATACCACTCCTGTCTCATAACCAATAAATTCCTATTGATCACTTCATGCAATCTCTCAGTGATATCAGCTCGCAACCTAAGAATGTCCAGCGAGATTGATTCACTGGGATTTGCCTTATTCAATCTCTCCAACTTTGACAGAGAGATATAGAGATCTGATAAATCCGGGCCCTTTTTTTTTCTTTATTAGTGCCCCCAATCTAATAAAATAACCCCTCATAGTACACTTAAATGCATTCCATAAAGTTAGATTAGAGACATCCCCTTTATCATTTAATTCTATAAATTCCTTGCTTTATCGGTTTCAATCGATCTGCCTCATTATCCAATAATGATTCATTCAAGCGCCATCTAAAACTTTTCTTATAATTAGGGTTATTTGTAAACTCAATAAACACTGGGGCATGATCTGACCAGGTTATTAATCCAATTGACACCCGAAGTATCACTCAAGACAGCAGCATTTAATAAACATCTGCGCAATATCCTCAACAAATTAGGTCTCAACGCACTACACTATCCCCGCCATTCCTTTAGAATAGAAGCAGCATCCTATCTGGTTCTGTCAAAATTAAATTGATTCTTGAATATGATCTATGGGGTTGGGAGAAAAAAGTAAATTCCTTCTCACTTGGATTAAATACTCTTCAAGTATCATAAAGATTATTTTGAAAAATAAAGTCCTGGAAACCTTTAGCCAAACTTATTAACCCAGGGTCCATAACTGCCCCCTCTGGCAACTTCTTATCCAATTCTGGGCTAATAACACAATTGAAGTCACCTCCTATAACGAGATTTCCTTGTTCTATTTAACTCTAGTAAATACTTTCCTCAAGACCCTCAACGGGTTAACATTTGGAGCATAAACATTCACTAGAGTATATGGAATATCATTCAATCTACAAATCAGCATTAAGAATTGCCCATTCAAGTCCGCTTCCTGATATACCAATTAGAATTTAACTTTCGCGGAAATAATTATTGCAACTCCTCTTTTTTTTCCCTCCCTTCCAGATTTGAATAGAATAATTCAGGATAAAGGGGGTCCTCCATAATCTCCCAGGAGTAACAAGCCAGTGAGCCTCCTGTATAAACGCAATATCTATCTTATTATGTAACAACAGATCTTTTAGACAACCTCTTTTCTGTGGGGAATTGAGCCCCTGTATGTTTATGGAGACTAACTTGAGTGAAATTTAACAAGTCCTCCTCCCCCTCTCCCCTGCCGGAATGGTACACTCCTACCTAAATATTCCATCTCATTCATACATACAACATTCATTTTGATTCCATATATATATGTCATAGGATCCATCCTACATCTAATGTAAGACACATTCATTTCTTGCCTTCAAGGCCGTTGGAAGGCGACCAACCCAAAATCTTTAAAACTCAAACAGATAAACATATCTATATTTAATATATTCCATCAGGTCCTCAGTTCCGAGAAGGGTCAACTCGAGATTCGTGCCTGCCCCAGGTTGCCCAATCCGGAACCGAAGGCCACTTTACACATGCCTTCCAAATAAGCAAATGGGAGACACCTCTCCCAGCGAACCCTGTCTTTAAAAGAAAAAAAAAAAAAAGGGAATAAATCCTAAGACTCTGGACCCAGAAAAGGACAAGAGAAACCCAAGATTCCCTCCAAAACTCCTCCCACTCTCCCTCAAATCAACTATAAAAGACAAGGTTCTCTGGAAGCATAATGTTCCCCATCTCACATCAGGCATCAATATAAGTAACTTCCAATAAAACAATTCAACCCCACCCAAACAGATCGATAACTCCACCCCCCAGCCTCATCTACATCAAGACATTCCCAGCTTAAAGCGAAACCTGAATAATCTCTTCCACCATAAATTCACTAACACGTGCCCTACAGGTTAACCCCAAATGTTATCAACCCGTAAGTACCCCCACCACCTCAATCCTCTCGTTGATCTACTACCCCAAACCTTTAACAACAAAATGGCTATAATTAATCTCTAGCCCAATCTCTGGCGTGTCCCTTTAGTGTCACTAATTTAACCCACCTATACACCTATTATTATTATTACCCCTAATCATATTACACCCTTGTTGTCATCAAGTCATCTAAAATTGTGTTAAAAAACCTCCCAACACCATCCGTGTAGACAATCCTCCATACAACCACCCCTTAAATTCACACTCCCCGAACCTATCCAACCCACCTCATATCTTCCCCTGTCTTTCTATAAATCCCTTCACCTATCATCTAGAATGATACACAATACATATTCCAAACACCAATCCAGTGAACAATCCTACATAATACGTCAAATTAACTTCACTTCCCCCAAACCCACCTTACATGCCCTACCCCTAAACCATCTATAAATCTCTCCATCTCTAAGAAACATAACCCCATTCTTCAAATTTCGCCCTAGCACTCCCCACATCTCTGAACGAGAACCACTCCCTCCATGGCTCAAGACCAGAGATGCAGGGGCCCCCCATCGATAAGGAACGTCCTTTTGTCTCAGTAATGAAGTAAAATCACGGAAAGTCCTTCTGGCCGCTCTGGTTCCCACTGACAAGTCTTGATACACTTTAACGTCTTACACTAAAATCTCTGGCAGATCTTTCCTTCCCCACATTTTCTTCATCAACTGCTCCTTTATTGAAAAATTTGAAAAGCACACTACCACATCCCTAGGGATGGCGGAGTTGATCTCTTTAGGTCTCCCTATTCTATACAATCTTTCCACAACTGTCGATCCCAGATCTTGGCCAACCTCCATTAACTGCAGAAAGTCCATACAATATTTTTCCAACTTCTCCCGGGAAACAGTTTCAGGAATAGCTCTTATACGCACATTACCTCTCCTGCTTTTATCTTCCAAAGCCATGATCTTATCCTCCATTTGTTTAAGCCTCCCATGTAAGACACGGTTTTCCTCCTTCAAACCCTGATATTCATCCTGAATCTTAGTTAGAAGTGAGGTATGGGATATTATTAATTTAGACATGGAGGAAACTTCCTTCTTGATATCTACCATATTTACTTCAATATCCCTTTTGATTTTTGCATATAAATTATCCATCAATGCCATCAAAGTCTCTTTAGATTCATCCAAATTCAAAGTTAACTCCTGAGACTCTGATTGATCCTTGTCTCTATGGGGCTCTCCCCCTTCAGCTTCATGAGCTCTCTCCATACCCCCTCCAGTCATAGAGCTCCGCTGTTTAATGGGGTTTTGCGATTTAGTAATTTTAGCAGAGAAATATACATTTATTGATTTATTATTTTTATCTTGCTTTTATGCCTTTTCCTTATCCTTATCCTTTTTTGGAGGCATTTTACCAATTATACTTAAGACGTTCTTTATCCTTTATTTGTCTTCAGATATTGTAATATTACCATCTCCTTTATATTTATCTCATTAAGAAGCCAGTCTATCATGGGCACCATACACAATTACCGATTCGCAGACCAAAGTCTTCCTTTATTATACCTCCTCCACCCACTCTGAGATCTCCTTTAATCCAGCTTGGAATGCTATTACCAGTTATTCCCAACAATGTTTATTCTGCTACCCTACCATAATACACTTCATTTAAGTACCGTAATTCACATAAACCTTTTACCGCCTTGTCAAGGCTACTCACGGCTCCAGGGTTCAGCAGAATTCGCTGGAAAATATATCATATCGTGCTTCCAGAGAACAATTATCCTTAAGGGCTCACAGAGTAAAAATCCAATCGTCCAAACCAGCCTCCTCCATATTCTCTCATCGCCTCTCCATAACTGCCGTCCTCAAGTTACCCAGGGTGACTGCTCACAGCAACTCCACACGATAGAAAGGAGGCTCAAATAGAGAAGGTATTGGAGGGCATCCTTATACTCCATTCTCCCGATGCCTTCGGGTCCACCAACAGTGTCCTGCTTTGCCCATCTTTCCAGCTTCTACGACACTCTCCAGGCTAATCCACTCAGGCAGAACGCTATCTGGGTGTTCAATAGTATCAAAGCCTGGCTGCCCGCCTCCAGCCTCACAGCGCGCTTACGCACGTCACGTTACGTCATCTCCTCCCAGGAATTTTGCTAGGTTTCAATTTAAATTACTGACTGTGCTTTTGTCTGTGCCACCCTGCCTGGGCCATCCTCATGTGATTCAATGCTTCTTTTTTTTGCTCCCTGACCTGCCAGATCTGATGCTGTAGCTAGCGTGGGATGCATATATAGTACAGGAAACAGATATGCATATGGATTTTGCAGTACATAGCTGGGGAGACTGTGCTCAGGGCAAGTAGCAGAAAATGAGTGACCAGACCACACCAACAAAAATAATTGGTGGGAGGGTGGAAGTGGTAGCATCAGCAGCCACTCAATAGCAAGGTGTGTATATGCCGCCTTCAACTCTAAACTTAATGAAAAATAATAAATGTTTTCCGATCCCAAATAACCCACTCAAGCAATTCATGCCTTATTCAGATGAGTATTTATGATCCAGGCATGAACCTTTTCAGCTGACTTTAATATGAACCTATTCTTTTTATTCTTCTGATTTAATGATGACGATGATGTGAATCACTGTGATAGTGTAACACGCAGGCTTTGGCCTGCAGGAGAGAGTGCTAGGGGTCGTAGACTAGGGAGCGGAGCTTGTAAGCGGTGACTGTTTGAGGCAGTGCCGTGCTGCGGCGGAGGCCGGAATGAAGTGAACAGGATGGCTACACCACAAGCAGTGTAAGCTCTCCTGCAGGGGTGACTGAAGGCTAGAGTACTTGGAGTAGCGTACGGGGCTACAGCTCGCAGGTAACTCTCCAGAAGAAGGAGAATGGTCAGGTAAAAGCCAGAGGTCCTACACTGATAGGCAGCAGGTGTGAAGCGGCAGGCGGAAGAATGGTCAGGTCAGAGCCAATGGTCATACACCGATAGACAGCTGGAGAGAAGTGAGAGATAGGAGGATGGTCTGGTCAGAGCCAATGGTCATACACGGATAGGCAGCTGGAGTGAGGCGGCAGGCAGGAGAATGATCAGGTAGAAGCCTGGGGTCATACACGGATAGGATCTAAGACAAGGGAAGTGTCACAGTTTGTTTTGACTCTCAGACACAGAGTAAGAAAAAATCTAACTTTATTGAAAAGTTTAACGGGAACCCTCACAGGTCCTGAACATACACATATATCACATGTACATAATGGATTCAAACAGTAGTATTTGCAAGATACAGCATGGTAGGCTCTACCAGCCTTGCCAATATACCGGTCAAGGCAGCCTACAGGGAAACATGACAATCTAACTGTGGCTCTACCGGCTTTGCCAATATACCTGGCAAGTCAGCCTGGAGGGTTACACGACAATCTGAATGTGGCTCTACCGGCCTTGCCAATTTACCGGGCAAGGCAGCCTGAAAGATGGCACTGTGGAATGGAGACAGGCTCTACCGGCCTTGCCAATATACCGGGCAATGCAGCCTGGAGGGTAACAATCAATCTGAATATGGCTCTACCAGCCTTGCCAATATACCGGGCAAGGCAGCCAGGAGGACAGAAGGACAGCTCCACAAATGCTGAATAGATGGAACAGCAGCATAAGATGGAACAGTGGAGCAAACCAGTCTCACAACTAGGGAAACCAAATTGGTTCAATAATGAAGGCAGCAGCAACCGGTGAATGAAGGGTTAACCAGTACTGCACTGGACAACAGTATAGCAAACCGGTTCTATATAGATGGATCAGCAACCGGAAATGTGGAGTAAACCAGTATCATGTATTGGACAACAGGAATGCCCAACCGGTTCAGTCATACAGCGGAATCAGCAATCGGTAAAGGTGGAGTAAACCAGTATCGTGTATAGGACAACAATAGCGTCTAACCGGTTCTATACTAGCGAATCAGCAACCAGTGAATGTGGAGTAAACCAGTACCACGTACTGGACGACAGGAACGCCCAACCGGTTCTATAAGCGGAATAAGCAACCGGTAGATGTGGATAAACCAGTACCACATACTGGACTACAGGGACGCCCAACCGGTTCTATACAGCGAGATTAGCAACCGGTGAAAGTGGAGTAAACCAGAATCGTGTATAGGACAACAGGAATGCTCAACCGGTTCTATAAGCAGAATCTGCAACCGGTTAATATGGATTAAACCAGTACCGCGTACTGGACAACAGTGAAGCCCAACCGGTTCTATACAGCCAGATTAGCAACCTGTGAATGTGGAGTAAACCAGTACCACGTACTGGACAACTGTGAAGCCCAACCGGTTCTATACAGCGGAATCAGCAACCGGTGAATGTGGAGCAAACCAGTGATCAGAATGTCGCCCAGGAGACCCAGCAGCCAGATGATGACAGTGAGGATACAGCAGCAGGAACAGCAGACAAGCCAGGACGACCACTGGAACGACAGAACTGCCAACCAGGTCAGGAACGGAGCAAGAACAACGGCAGAGTGGGATCAGGAACGGAAGCAGGATCGGCAGCCCAACCGGATCTGGAACGGAGGCAGGAACCACGCAGGAGAGGCACTGACTACTGGAGAACCCTGACACGGGTAGCAGAGCAGAGCAGGCCCAAGGAACAGGTACAGGTACAGGTACAGGCAGGTGACTGCTGACATAGAGACACCACAAAAGGGCAACCAAAGGGTGCCTCAGCCAAGTCTATATAGGCAATACTGGGCGGGCAAAAGACAGGCGGCCAGTGGAGAGTACACACACCTGACTGACAGCAGAAGTCAGCAATCACGGGCACCGTGATAGTACCCCCCTCTCAAAGACCCCCCCCCCCCTTAGGAAGAGTGATCTGGTTTCTGGGAGTACTTAGAATGAAAAATGTGCAGTAATTTGGAAGCATGAAGGTCCTTACTATCCATCCAGGATCGATCCTCAGGACCATAACCTTTCCAATTTACCAAATACTGCAATTTTCCTCTAAATCTGCAAGAATCAATGATACTCTGAACTTCGTACTCCTCCTGACCCTCTACGTCTATAGGCCCTGGCACCACAAGGTTAGTAGTATAACGGTTGCATAAAAGAGGTTTGAGGAGAGATACGTGGAACACATTGTGAATGCGCATGGACGCAGGGATGTCCAAGGCATACGAAACAGGGTTAATTTTGAGGATCACCCTATACGGACCAATAAACCGGGGAGCCAATTTATTAGATGGAACTTGTAACTTAAGGTTTCTGGAGGATAGCCATACCCTGTCCCCAACCTGGAAAGAGACCGCTGGCAGCTGTCTAGGATTATCATGGCGCTGGTGACGCTGAAAAGACTGACTGAGTGCCCTTTGAACCTGTGCCCATGTGGAGCGGAGCTGCTCAATATGCTCATCCAGAGCTGGAATCTGTTGAGACTGAAATGAATCCGGGAGCTAGCACGGCTGGAACCCGTAGTTGATAAGAAACGGAGAGCTTCCGGATGAAGAGTTAACTGCACAGTTTCTGGCAAACTCTGCCCACGGCAACAGCTCAGCCCAGTTATCGTGATGGTCAGTAACAAAACAGCGCAGGAACTGCTCTAGTCCCTGATTGGCACGCTCAGCAGCCCCATTGGTCTGGAGGTGGTATGCGGAGGAAAAGGACAATTGGATGCCCATCTGTTCACAAAAGGCTCTCCAAAACCTAGACATGAACTGGCTCCCCCCGTCGGACACCAGAACGCTTGGTACCCCGTGCAATACTTCCTTAGCAAAAACCACTGCTAATTCTTTGGCAGAGGGAAGGCCATGGAGAGGTACGAAATAAGTCATTTTAGAAAACCTGTCCACCACATAAGTATGAAGAAATATCCCCTAGACACTGGCAATTCTCCCATAAAGTCAATAGAAACGTGAGACAAGGAACGTTCGCCATTAGGCATTGGTTGAAGTAGGCCCACAGGGAGGTGTAGGGGTCTTGGCACGAGCACAGGTGGCACAGGCATTGGTAAACGTGGCACAATCTGTCCTCAAGGAGGGCCACCAGAAAACTTGTGAAAGTGGCCATATTAATTGATCCCTACCAATGTGCCCAGCAGCCTTAGAGGAATGGTAGGTTTCAAGTAGTCTAGTGCAGAATAGCTCATCGACAAAACACTTGCCCACTGGGGTTTCTGGGGGAGCAGTACCCTGGGTGGACAGAATCTCTTCCCCCAGTGGCGAAGAGATACTAGTGCGTAATGTGGCCAATATACGGTCAGGCTGTATAATAGGTGCTAGGACCTCACCCCTGTCGGTCTCAGGCTCAAATTGTCTAGACAGTGCATCAGCCCTAACGTTCTTGGAACCTGGCAAGTAAGATACAATAAAATTGAATCGGGAACAACGCCCATCTGGACTGGCGAGAAGACAATCTTTTAGCTTCTGAAAGATAAGTCAGATTTTTATGGTCTGTGAGAATCAATACGGGATTTCTGGTGCCTTCCAATAAATGACGCCACTCCTTAAGAGAGAGAATGATAGCCAGTAGTTCTCTGTCACCTATCTCATAGTGACTCTGGGCAACAGACAATTTCTTTGAGAAAAACCCACAAGGTCCGAGGGTACTCCTTTTTTCTGGTCTTTGAGAGAGTACTGCCCCCACCCCGATCTCTGAGGCATCGACCTCCAATGTAAACGGGAGAGCTGGGTTGGGGTGGGATAACACTGGAGCAGCAGCAAAGGCAGATTTCAATGTCTCAAAGGCACATTCAGCCACCTCGGACCATTGGGAAGGATTAGCACCCTTATGAGTAAGGTCAGACAATGGTTTAACAATCGAAGAGAAGTTCTTAATACATTTTCTGTAATAATTAGCGAAGCCCAGAAATCGCTGAATCGATTTTAGGCCTTTAGGTCGTGGCCATTGCAAAACTGCCGCAAGTTTCTCCTGATCCATGGCAATACCCTCCTTGGCAATAACGAACCCCAAGAAGGGCACACTGGATCTATGAAACTCGCATTTTTCCAATTTGCAATACAATTTGTTCTTACATAGGCGGAACAACACTTCTGACACATCCTTGATGTGTTGTGACAAGTCATCTGAGTGAATAACTATATCATCCAAGTAAACCACCACACAGGACTGCAGCATAGCTCTGAGGATATCATTAATTAGTTCTTGGAACAGTGCAGATGCATTACAGAGACCAAACGGCATAACTAGATATTCATAGTGCCCGGATCTAGTGTTAAAAGCCGTCTTCCACTCATCACCAGCTCTGATCCGAATCAGGTTATATGCTGCACGTAGGTCCAATTTTCTGAAAATGGAGGAACCTTTTAACCTGTCAAATAATTCGGTGATGAGTGGTATCGGATACGCATTCTTAGGCATCAATTTAATTAAGCCACGGCAATCAATGCATGGTCTTAATTCGCCATTCTTTTTCTTCATAAAAAAAAACCCAGCCCCAGCTGGTGAGGTGGATTTCCTGATTATCCCTCTTTTGAGGGCATCTGAAATATATTCCTCCATAGCTTGGCTCTCCTCACAAGACAAAGGATAAGTACTGCCCCTAGGGGGTACCACCCCCGGGGGTAGTTCAATTGTGCAATCGTAGGACCTGTGCTGAAGCAGGGTGCCAGCCTCCCCTTTACTGAAAACATCACTGAACTGTTGGTACTCGTCTGGCAATGAAGGGGAGGTGCACAGAATCTCTACCGGGTGAGACACACAATGCTCCATACAGTATTGGGACCAGGCAGAAATCTCACACTTTTGCCAATCAAACTGGGGATTATGCAATTGCAACGAAGGAAAACCCAGGATGACTGCATGGTGAGGAGAATTGATTATCTGAAACTGCTGTTCCTCTTTATGGAGCGCCCCAATAGTCATAGGAAGTGGCATAGTTTCAAACGTAACCTGGGCAGGTTGCAGTGGTCTGCCATCAATAGCCAGAGGGGATTCTCTTTTAACCATCGGAATCTTGTGCCGTTCAGCAAAGGCATTATCCATGAAATATCCGGCAGCACCAGAATCAATCAGGGCCAGAACCTCTACAGAGCGATCTGCCCATGAAAGTACCACCTGGATGGTGGGTTTTTGTATGCTCAAACCTGGGGACGGATGAACACCACCTAGGGCCTGTCCGCCAAGGTACCCTAGGGGTGTTAGTTTCCCGGACATACGTGACAGGTTCTTAGCAAGTGACCAGATTTACCACAGTATAAACATAACCCCTGCCTCCTGAGAAGTGCTCGTTCCTCTTTGGTTAACCTGGTAAAACCTAATTGCATAGGTTCACCAAGTTCCCGTGCATGGTCATTGGATTTAGGCAACGAGGGAGGGATGGGTGGGCAAAATGAACTGCTAGGCCCAGTGCTTTTTGACCATCCCCTATGGTCTTTAGCCTTTAGCCTGTCCCGGATCCGAGTGTCAATTAGAATTGTGTAATCAATATATTCATCCAAATCATTAGGCAGCTCTTTAGCTGCAGTTTCATCTTTGATATAATCGCCCAGACCTTGAGCAAAGGCAGCCAACAACTCCTCATTGTTCCAATGCTAGTGTACGGAATTCTATGGCATACTCGCCCATAGTCCGTTTGCCCTGTTGAATCTCCATTAGACGTTTAGCAGCAGAGGTGGTTCTACCAGGGATCTCGAATACTCTCTGAAATATTTGCACAAATTCCCTGAAATTTTTTGTGCAAGGTTTAGCATTTTCCCATAAGGGATTTGCCCATGCCAGTGCACGCCCAGTCAATAGGGATATCATAAACCCCACTTTACTGCGATCATTGGGAAAAGCATGAGAGGGCAATTCCAGAAATATCTCAAGTTGATTGATAAACCCTCTGCACAGACTGGGTTCGCTATCATATCTGAGTGGCAATGGTGCAGAAGCAGTAAGCCCTTTAACTGCAGCCACAGAGGAAATAGTACATCCATCCTCCAATGGATGTTCTGTGCGTTACCTTCACTCTTACTGTCTGAGGTCATGGCCCTTTCGTACTGTCACGGTTTGTTTTGACTCTCAGACACAGAGTAAGATAAAAATCAAACTTTATTGAAAAGTTTAATGGGAACCCTCACAGGTCCTGAACATACATATATATCACATGTACATAATGGATTCAAACAGTAGTATTTGCAAGATACAGCATGGTAGGCTCTACCGGCCTTGCCAATATACCGGGCAAGGCAGCCTGGAGGGTTACACAACAATCTGAATGTGGCTCTACTGGCCTTGCCAATATACCGGGCAAGGCAGCCTGAAAAATGGCACTGTGTAATGGAGACAGGCTCTACCGGCCTTGATACTATACCGGGCAAGACAGCCTGGAGGGTAACAATCAATCTGAATATGGCTCTACCGGCCTTGCCAATATACCAGGCAAGGCAGCCAGGAGGACAGAAGGACAGCTCCACAAATGCTGAATAGATGGAACAGCAGCATAAGATGGAACAGTGGAGCAAACCAGCCTCACAACCAGGGAAAGCAAACCGGTTCAATAATGGAGGCAGCAGCAACCGGTGAATGAAGGGTTAACCAGTACCGCACTGGACAACAGTATAGCAAACCGGCTCTATATAGATGGATCAGCAACCGGTAATGTGGAGTAAACCAGTATCGTGTATTGGACAACAGGAATGCCCAACCGGTTCAGTCATACAGCAGAATCAGCAACCGGTAAATGTGGAGTAAACCAGTATCGTGTATAGGACAACAATATCGTCTAACCGGTTCTGTACTATCGAATCAGCAACCGGTGAATGTGAAGTAAACCAGTACCACGTACTGGAAGACAGGAATGCCCAACCGATTCTATAAGCAGAATCAGCAACCAGTTAATGTGGAGTAAACCAGTATGATGCATTGGACAACAATAGCGTCTAACCGGTTCTATACTAGCGAATCAGCAACCGGTGAATGTGGAGTAAACCAGAACCACGTACTGGTCAACAGGAACACCCAACCGGTTCTATAAGCGGAATCAGCAACCGGTAGATGTGGATAAACCAGTACTGCGTACTGGACTACAGGGATGCCCAACCGGTTCTATACAGCGAGATTAGCAACCGGTGAAAGTGGAGTAAACCAGAATCGTGTATAGGACAACAGGAATGCCCATCTGGTTCTATAAGCGGAATCATCAACCGGTTAATGTGGATTAAACCAGTACCGCATACTGGACTACAGGGACACCCAACCGGTTCTATACAGTGAGATTAGCAACCTGTGAATGTAGAGTAAACCAGTACCGCGTTCTGGACAACTGTCAAGCCCAACTGGTTCTATACAGTGGAATCAGCAACCGGTGAATGTGGATCAAACCAGTGATCAGAATGTCACCCAGGCGATCCAGCAGCCAGATGATGACAGTGAGGATACAGCAGCAGGAAAAGCAGACAAGCCAGGATGACCACTGGAACGACAGAACTGCCAACCAGGTCAGGAACGGAGCAGGAACAATGGCAGCACGGGATCAGGAACGGCAGCCCAACCGGATCTGGAACGGAGGCAGGAAACATGCAGGAGAGGCACTGACTACTGGAGAACGTTGACACTGGTAGCAGAGCAAAACAGGCCCAAGGAACAGGTATAGGTACAGGCAGGTGACTGCTGACATAGAGACACCACGAAAGGGCAACCAAAGGGTGCGTCAGCCCAGTCTATATAGGCAATACTGGGCGGGCAAAAGACAGGCAGCCAATGGAGAGTACACAGACCTGACTGACAGCAGAAGTCAGCAATCACGGGCACCATGATAGGAAGACAGGCTTTAATGTGAAACCTGAATAAGCTGACAAGACTGGAGTGGAGAGGACTAGACTAGAATAGACTCTAAGGAGCTGGGACAGCCAGGGACCTAAGGTCTGGACCAGAAGGGAACACTAAGAAAGTGCACCGATGCAAGAGAGCGCTGCCCAGATATAGGCACCGATAGACTACGTCACGAGGACGTGACGCGTGCGGAGTAAACCCGGAAGTTCGGGCTGAAGCACAGTAAATCCGGAACGAGACATCGGGGAGACAGCACACCGCCAGGAAGTGCAGGGCAGAGCGCGAAAAACCTCTGGTGGAGGAAGAGGGAAAGCCGCAAAGGACAGTTCGGGTAGGAGGGGGCAGAGCACGGATGACAGTGCCCCCCTGACAAAGAGCGCCTCTGGAGCCTCAAGGAAAGGGAAACCGCCAGTGAAAGTCCCGTATGAGGGCATAGGCATGCACATCAGAGGAGCGGCTCCATGAATGTTCCTCGGGGCCGTAGCCCTTCCAGTTCACAAGATACTGGAGACGACCCCTGGAACGACGAGAGTCCAGAACTGCATCGATGAGGTACTCCTCCTGACCATCAACCGACACCAGTGCTGGAGGCCTAGTAAGAGAGACGGTAGGGGAGACAGACGGAAAGAGATCCTTGAGTAGAGAGACATGGAACACTGGATGTACCCGTAGACTACGAGGCAGGGCCAGTCTATAGGAGACTGGAGACAAACGCCTCAAAACGTGGAAAAGACCGATGTAGCGAGGACCCAATTTAGCGGATGGCTGGGCTATAGACGCAGATGTCTAGTGGATAACCAAACCCGTGAGCCCATCTGAAAGAGGGGTGCGGGCGTCCTGCGATGATCTGCAGCGATTTTCTGATGGATTTGGGCATTGAGCAATGTTGATCGGAGGGAGTGCCAATGTGCAGAGCGAGACTGAACCCTAGTCTCGGCTGCAGGCACCAAGGAAGAACCTGAGGAGAGTAGAAGAACATGAGGATTGAAGCCGAGGACTGCGAAGAACGGTGAACAACCCAGGGAGGAATGCCGAAGACAGTTATAGGAGAACTCAGCCCAAGGCAGCAGATGTGCCCAGTTGTTCTGTTGGTGATTGCTATAGGTACACAAATACTGCTCTAGGACTTGATTTAAATGTTCTGTCTGCCCATTAATCTGTGGGTGATAGGCTGAGGAGAAATGCGAAGCCACCCCTAATTGGGTTCAGAAAGCTTTCCAGAACCTAGAAACTAATTGAGAGCCAGACCAATACCTGCTTCCTGTAGGTCTCAGGAACCAGGAGCAGTGAGGCCGGGCAGGAAGAGGGTCTAACAACAGGCTGGGACTGTTGGATCCCTCTGAGGATGGAGGTGGATAAGGAGGCCAAAAACATTGTGGAGGGCAGAATAGGTTCTGGAATGGTCGAGGAAGGAGAGTCATCGTAGCGCCTAGACAAGGCATCTGCCTTGGTGTTCTTCATTCCAGGAATGTATGATATAGTATAATCAAACCTGGAGAAGAATAAAGACCATCTAGCCTCACGAGATGTGAGCCGTGTGGCTGAGGCGAGATAAGCCAGGTTCCGATGGTCTGTGAGGATAGTAATACGATGCGTGGCCCCCTCGAGAAGATAACGCCATTCCTCCAGAACCAATTTAATGGTGAGTAACTTCTGGTTACCCTTGTCATAGTTGGCCTCGGCAGAGGAGAATTTACGGGAAAAGTAAGAACATGGGAGAGGAGAGAGTGCTAGGGGTCATAGACTGGGGAGCGGAGCTTGTGAGCGGTGACTGCTTGAGGCAGTGCCGTGCTGCGGAGTAGGCCGGAATGAAGTGGACAGGATGGCCACGCCTAGACTTGTGCACGGGCAAAATTTTCGGTAAAATTCGACTTCGGACTAATTTTTTTTTTCTAATTCGGATGATCCTAATTTCGGACCAGGCCTATTCGATTCGGATGAAATTCTGATCCATTCCGAATTATTCGGCCGAATTTAACATGGGTTAAATTATAGCAGTGCGCCTCCGTGCACGCTGCTATCATTATTTGCAGACAGGGTGTGCATTTAGAAAAAGATCCATCCCAAAAACGGACATTGTCGTACATTGCCAGTCTGTGCATGTCACCTCTACTCCAGCATGGGATGCCAGTCACAATGCAAACGTCGAACATCGAGAACCCATGCCTGTCATTCAATTTAGCATATGTTCGAACATCGAAACCCCATGCCTGTCCTTCAATATAGCATATGTTCGAACATCGAAACCTCATGCCTGTCATTCAATTTAGCATATGCTCGACATCGAAAACCCATGCCTGTCACATCCTACTCAACATAAGTGGTCGACTCGAACATGGACAAACTACATGTCACATTCTATGTTAGTACATGGGTAAAGATTAAGGGCTAGATTTAAAGGCAGCCGTTAAACCAGCTGCTAAGTGAAAAAGGCACATCGCTCGCAAATAATACAGGAGTTACGGCAGATTCAATAGGTACTCTACAAGAATAGCTATCGAGCGTAGGCACACAAAAAACACGTAACACAAAAAGCCGTTGTCGCTCATGTTAATGCACAACGGGCGGCCAAATCACACGATAACTGCGCTCAAAACAACATGTAATATAACGGCTGCCGTTGTCAAGCACCCATGATTGATGCCAAAACAAATTCAAACACACAGCCAATCACAAAGCCCCAATGTATCAAATAACTTCAAATACACCTATATATACCCAAAAATAACCGTCACACACTGTTATCGAGTTCTTCAGAGCTAGATATCAGGACCCAGGAGCGGAGGATAGTGATCAGAGAGAGGGAGAAAGGAGCATTCATTGGAGGTAGAAGGAGATTTTTGAGTTTGGAGTTTGGAGAGAGGTGCACTTACTAGACACATATTACACTTTTGCACATATTACATACACACATACAAACACAAACACATACACATACATACACATAGTCCTTTTTTTTTCATAATACCTTACACATTTTACTTTTTATTTTGACAGTGTGAATCTGGGAGTGAAAGTGTGTGACAGAGAGTGACTGGATCGAGTGTGTCTGTGAGGGCCTGTGGGAGTGCCTGGGTGTGACTGGGTGAATGATGGCAAGGAGAGGAGGACAGGAGAGAGGGATGGGGAGAGTAGTGGAGGAGGAGGAAGCTCAGGAGGGGATCCCTCAGCAGAGCAGGGGTGGGAGAGGGAGATCCGCAGGGCGGAGGGGGACCCGGCCCACAAGAGCAGGAACACGCAGGACAAGGACAGAACCTGCAGTGGGACGAGGGGTAGTTGCTGGGGAGCACCCCACACAGTCAGGGTCAGACCAGGCAGGTCACTCCGGCTCTGAGTCATCCCATGCCGGAGGTGACGAGGCCAGGATCAGAGACCCAAAGTATACAGAGGAGGAGAACACGGCTCTCGTGGAAGCTGTCCTGGAGAGGCAGAGTGTTCTCCACCCGACAGCGAAGGTCCCTGGCCTGTCAGCGAGGAGGAAGGCAGCCTGGAACCACATCTGCAGCCGGGTCAACGCGGTGGCTCCATGCAGGCGGGACGTGGAGTCCATCAAAAAGCGATGGGGTGACTGCCGGAGGGTGGTCAAGAACAAGCTCTCAGAACTCGCCAAGCACGCCCGAGGCACTGGAGGTGGCCCACCTGTCCCTATCACCTTCTGCGGCTGGGAGGAGATGGTGCACCAGAATATGTCCCCAACCCTGATCGAGGGGGTTGTTGGAGGAGCTGACACTGGGGATGAGAGGAGCCTCCACACTACCGGTAAGTGCAACACTACAGAACAACACACTACAGCAACCAACACCAGCTGCACACACAGTCACACCTCAACACATGCCCATCATTCATGCACACAACTGCACCAACACAGCACCCTGAGGGTTAAAAACAGGACACAACACAAGGACAAATATCAAGGTCCAACTTGGAACAAACCTGTCCAAGTCCTACTTCAACCCTCCTGTCGCTGTGCTCATCACACACAATACACAAACCATGCTGTTCAAAATGTCGACTGTCATAGATCATCACTTTTCACACACAATGTCACCCATGTCCCCACTGGGATGTCAGCACTTAACCCCTTGAGTGCTAGAGGGATCATCAATGCATCGATCAACAATGCTTTGGCAACCCCTCTGGGACTCAAAGGGTTAACCAGACAACAATCAAGTCAATAGGCCAACGATCACATGCTACACAGGGGACATTCACTAAGCGGTGACAAACAGATGGTGGAGAGAAATTCACCCTTACACACCCTCATTTCACCAATACCAGTGTTAGCCTATGGAGAATATGCAATAACATGAATCAAGTTGCTAAGGTCCCATCGTATACACTCCATAGAAAACACTGGAAATGGGGAAATGAGATCACTGGAGAAGTCGGCATCATGTACACTCCATCATGTCGACAACACCGCTTACTGAATCACAAAAAGGATGGAGCAGGTCACACATCACAGTGTCACTGAGAATAACTGCTTGTATGTGCAACACACAGGCCTCAAACAATACCCCAGAATTAAAGGGGGAAAAAGTAAGCCTTGGTGTTGTGTCTGCAATCATTTACTCTAACTTCAAATGACATATCTCACATCTGATTCCCACATGGATCCTCAGGGGTGCTGATGCCATGGATGGATGGTACACCAGACACTGTTTGCAGGATACACATGGGAACCAAATATCACCCATTGTACCTTGGTCACCAACAGGCCATGAATGATAGATATCTCGGATTGAGTAAGGTTGCCTCACTCAGAAGGATGGATGGGCTCATACTCAAAGAAAAACAGGCCTCAATCAAAGATATCCCTCACTACTGGCGTGATTGTTGCCCTTCAGGATTCAACTGGAACACACGACATGGACAGGATCCTGTCCAGTTCATCAATCTCTGATTGCCAGGGTGGTATCCCATGCCCTACAATGCAATGCATAGGATATGATCCTGACAACCAGAGAGTCAATTGTCAAATAATGAAAAATTGTGAATTGGACGGGATCAGCTAAGAAGATAGGGTTGAATAACACTTGATTCCCACTGCACATCTGTTCAAAAAAGATATGCACACAAAGGAAAATGGTCAGATATGTACCTTTCAAATGGCTCAAAATATGTCCCAACACAATGTGAACCCAGAGATCATCTCACTGCCTGTGATTGCCCTACTGGCCAGATATGTGCAACCATCAGAAACTAACTTACATTGATACCATCCAAATACACATACCTAGTATATCCCACTCTACGTAGATGGGATATACGAGGTATGTTCATATCCATCATATCAATCCAATGTATATTTTGATGGGTGCACATATATAGCCAGTAAGGCAATCACACCTACTGAAATGATCTCTGGCTTCATATCTGGAAAGGATATATTCATATCCATATGAAAGGTACACATCCACATGCATATATGACCATTTCTCCTTGTATGTAACTGTAATGGCACAGCAATTGTTAATTTCACCAACATGTGGATCCATGTTAGTCCTATCCCTCCAACCCTCATGGTTAGACAGATATCGCTCTATTTGACAGCTGGAGATTTCAGTCATTAGACCACACGGAGGCTCTTCAGCAGAGCCTAAATTGCCCCATTCAGAGATGGATACATCTTTGAGATGGTCAACAAAGTGTGCCAGGTTTGCAAGCACACTGTTCACCATTCCAATGAAGTTTACATCTCTTAATGGGGCAATTTAGGCTCTGCTGAAGAGCCTCTGTGTGGTGAAATGACTGTCAAACATGTCAAAATGACTGTCAAATAGAGCAATATCTGTCTAACCATGTGGGTTGGAGGGATAGGACTAACATCGATCCACATCTATCTCTTACAATGCCTACAATATTACATCATGGTGAAATTAACCATTGCTATTCCATTAAAGGGATAGTAATACCTAACATGTGAAAAGAAAAATATATTGCAGGGTTCATCCCCCGAGCAAAACAAGGGTATTCCCACTGCTGAAAGGTGTTTCATTCAAAATGTAGCAAAGCTCATAGTTGACTACTCCAGGGGCAATATCACAGTGGCCTGGAACTCTACAATGGCGATGTTGCTAGACCATCCTATGGACAGCTTACGTCCAGACGCAATAAATTCTCATAGGATAATGTAGCAACAGTGCCAATGTACAACTTCAGGCCACTGGGATATAGCACCAAAGCAATTCTATTCTGAGTTGGGAGACTTTTTGAACAAAAACCCCCTCCAGCAGTGGGAGTACCCTTGTTTCACTCAGGGTGATAAACCACAAAACATATATTTCCCTTTCTGCATTTCATGCATTAGTATCCCATTAATCCCATCATGGCTGCGTTTACTAATCACACAATCTCAATTCTCCACACAGCTTATGGGCCTCCATCGCAGCAGGAGCCCGTGGAGGAGCCGACCACACCACCCAGTGAGGAGTATACAGAGGAGGGGACTAGCCACTGGGAACCGTCTACAACCACCACACCTCCTCCCCAACTGGCTGCATCACCACTGCCTGCCTCTCAACTGCCTGCCTCTCAACTGGCTGCCCCTCATCTGCCTGCCCCACCACAGGATGCTCCACAAATGTACAGCGGCTGGATTCAGGGGGAGAGATGGATGCATCCCACTACCACCGGGAGCTATTACCCTCCAGCAGCAGCACCACCACCACCAGGGAGGCAATGGCTGCCCGGGAATGTGGCCACCAGCCAATATGGGCCATATTCCACCGAGATGGATCTACCCTCCTGGATGGCTCCCCAGCATGGCCCCAGGTATGATCCCAGGTGGGGGCCAAGCACCTACCACTGGCCAAGGTATGACCCTTGGCCACTTGACTACCAACACCTGGGCCTGATTGGGGAGCCCCAGCGCCCTCAGCCAAGGGACTTGTTCACCCCACCACCTCAACCAGCACAGACATCAGTGGGCAGCAGTGGGTCCCTTGATGTGGTGGGCACCCACACACCGTCTGTGCAAGCCACTCCACCAACACAAACAGCAGTAGCAGCCACAGCACACCCAGTACCAGCAGAGGAGACAGCAGAGGCTGGGGAGATAGAGGCTGAGGAGACAGCTGAACCTGTGGAAGCAGAGGCTGAGGAGACAGCTGAAGCTGGGGAAACAGAGGCTGAGGAGACAGCTGAAGCTGGGGAAACAGCACATGTGTCACCGGCCACTCCCATCTCCAGCAGTCAACGCACCACAGATCTGGAGGCTGAGTGCATGGCCCTTCAAAGAGGACAGCTCCGGGCAACCCACGCCTCCAACGACAACCTCACGAGGAACCGGAGGGAATCCCGGAGGAACACGAGCAGGTTGGAGACCAGAATCCAAGCTCTGGAGTCAGAGGTTGCCAGGGGGAACACACAACTCCACCAGATCCATACGGGGATGATGGACATGTTTGCACAGGTGCTCGTGGAGTTGCGAGAGATTAACCGCAGGGAGAACCTGAGGATGGAGAGGGAGAACCTGCGTTCCACAGAGGGATCCACTGCACCCACCACCCCTTCCAGTGTTACCCCAGAAGCCACACCTAGGGGACAGAGGGTGACAAGGCAATCAGCCAGGGCATCCACCTCTGGCACCAAGTCTAAGGCCCCCCCCAAAATAAAGAAATGAAAGGCCCAACCTGTCATCTGCCCCCTCAATAAATGAAAATTGTGCTTTTGAATCCTGTCTGATCTGCTGTGTATTCAGTTCTAGATTGGGTGGCAGGGTTGTCTCCAATGCATTGCCAAACAATGCAGTAAACTCCACTCCTGCCTGGGGGAAATGTCTGTGTGATGTTACAACATGGGTTCACACACACCCACACCGTTGTCCAAATTCACCTGGCAACCCATCCCTGTAGCCATATAACACGACAGTGTTACATGGCCATGATGTGTGTCAGATTTGATCAGAACATACCCCTTAGCACAACAACTGGTGCAACACTGAACATTCGTCTGCATCAATTGTTGTGTTTGAGGGGAAAAACAAACAAACAGCTATGCGACTTAGCAGGGAAATAACAAGCAGGACAGATGGAACATGAATCAATATGGTCTTTAAATCAAAATTCCATTGTGCAGCTGACATACTGGGGAACACAATGTACACCCTAGGATCTCAATGTGTGTGTTACACATTGTGATCCTAGGGTGAGCATTGTGTTCTCCAGCAAGTCAGTTGCACAACAGGAGTTTGAATCACAGCCTAACTTACTGCATAACCCAATGATCTTCTTAAGATTTCATTGTGTAGCACGCACATTGGAACCTTAGGCTGAGCATTGGCTTATGTATTAAAGGGATAGTAAACCTTGAAAATAAGTTCATTCTATATTGTAGCCCTTAAAAAAACATGTAAAATGATATGTCTTATCTCCCAAACCAAATATGTCATATATATAATTTTTCATGTTTTTTAAAGGGCTACAATGTGAAATAAACTTATTTTCAAGGTTTACTATCCCTTTAAGTTGTGTTGTTGTTTAACTAAGGTTGTAACACACTTCACCAGTGATAACACTTGTCCACATGGTTGTTTTTGTTGATGTAGCCCATGTACTGAGATATGACAACCTACAGCAATCTCAGGACATTGATTATATTGAGCAACACACAAACTGTGGACATCACATCACAGTGGAAGTGTGTCCCCTGTATCACCAGCTAATCACTCACAACACACATCAGTGTATCACTGCCATCATGTCATTGCATGTATACATCACAAAGTCCACTCATGGTCAGGCAACTAGTGGACTCCTGTGATGTAAATCATGCCTTCCTTTGTATGAGGGATACTCTAGCCTTGGGTACGGTTCCACATTGACAGGTGTTTGATCCAACATTCATTCATACAGACACGGATTGAGTAGTGATGTTTCTTGTGTATTTAGCCAATATGCATTAAACACTTGTATGAGCACAAAAAGGTACATCTGAACTAAATAGGAATACATTAGAAATGCTAGTGAACTGCTCATGTGTTGTCCACATAGTTTGGCATCTGTGTATGAGCAGTCTTACTGTACAGGTCTGATACCTGGATGTTAGTACACACATTAATTTGTGTCCATATGTGAATGTTCCAGTAGAGGTTGCTGTGAACATCAGGTCAAACACTGCATCACCAACACAATCACTTGAAACACCAAGGGGTGAGCTTCATGGAAGTGTTGTCCAGACTTCAGTCCAGTCATATGGAAACTCCTCTGTTCAAGGATGAATTGTGCTATGGATGCCTGTGGGACAAGAGGACAGGATTTGGAACATCACCCTCGAAGTGATCGTCATGCAACAGCTACAACATCATGATCCTCTTAATCTTTCCCGTTACATAAGTCTACACAAACCACTGCTTTGTAATGTGTTGTGTACTGGTCTATGAACCATCATGGGGGGAACTAAGGGGATGTTAACCATCCTTAGGGATATTTGCCCCTGACATGGTTACACACATCAACAAATATGTCCTAATAGCTTCCTGACAACAATATATTTGGGCTGCCACTGTCAGAGACAGGCCAAATATGTTTGGTTCATGGAGCTAGTAGGACATATTTGTTAATGTGTGTATTTCTTTCTGGGGCACATATCACTGCACACACACACACACACACACACACACAGGGCAGCATGGTGTCCATGGAGATGTGATCCACATTTCATGAGCTCCATGTTGTGTAACACACTATTACTGTCGATCCACCCCTCTGCTGCTTTCTTCAACTGTAGCAAGCTACTGGTCCCATGTCCCCATGAATGCCCCCTGAACCCCTTATATGACAGAGTGCTATCCAATGCATTGGCTTGGCTGAGACTCCCTCGCTGCAGGGGTACCATGGTTGCTATGGGTCTGATCCTAGCAGAACACTTTAGTTGGTGCCTAGGGAGCTGTGGGATATGCTGAACAAGGTTAAAGTGTTGTACCTTGGTTTCCAGGGGGGCATGCATGATATCCTTGAGGTAGCAGTATCAACATGGACGACAGGTTGTCAGATGTATTCGGAATCTCTAGGCCCAATCTGACTGGTCCACGGAATAGTTGATGCTGGTGGTCTATACTGCAGCCAGTGTCAGGGCTGTGTCACTGATCCTGTGGGGTGAAACAGAACATGTGTGTTGTGGTGGGTGTGTATGCATGGATTGTGTGCATACATGTATTATACTCACAGCAGAAGTGATCCCTATAACGGATGCTGGAAGGGACCGAGTCACCTTCCGCCATCGTTCCTGGGTCTCTCCTTCTCGACGCAGATAAGCGCCGTCAGGTGCACCGGTTGGAGTATGGACGGTCACTGGAAACAGCCACAGGATCACTGGAAGCAGGGAAGCAGGGAAGAGTCCACGTCGCCGCCTGACAGTCCACGAAGTTAGGACGCAGGAAACTGGCAGCAGGCGGTCAGCGATTCAGGATACTTGGAGCAGATGGGTATCAGAGTGGATACTTTAGACCATAAGCAATACAAGACTCCAGGACTCCTTGTTCACTCCAAAACAGAACTCTCTTTATTACAACAAACCACAGCATATTTATACAGTTTCAAACCACACTAACTTGGAGCACAGTACAGGAGACTTAATTCAATCACAGTTCCTCCAATGGGTACAGCAAATGGTAGGGCAGAATACAATGGAGTAGTCACAGGGATAATTCAGTCACCACAAAGGGTCAACGAACCAACAACAAATGATTCAGGGAAACATAATAGGGCAGACATGATTGGATTAGCACACAGCAGGGGGCCACAAGACAGTTCTCAATACAATTACTTGAGTGGCCAGAATATTCATTTCCTTAACAATGGCCAGGGGTTGAATAATTAAGCAAAAGGCTTGGGAGTCTGCAATACATATTGAAATAATTAACCCCTCACTGCCTATTCCCTTGGAGTAAACCCTCAAACATACTATGTGATCCAAAGTCTATGAATTTAAGTCTTTCTCTTAGGGAATAGCTGGCCAGTTTGTACGCCAAGGCACAGCACAGAGTCCAAACAGTAATAAATGTCCATAGTCTTTGGATAAATAGTTTGAGGTCCAGACAAGGGCTCAGTAACGGGTAGGACCCGTTACAATCCCTGATCAATCTGTCCCTTGTCTGCATCCCTGTTGGGGTTTCCTCACACTCAACGATATCCACAGGGTCTTCAGGTCTGGGTGGGGGATGGACATCGTCGATGAGTCTGGTGTCCACCGCAATATTATGTAGGATGGCACATGCCACGATGATGTCGCAGACCTTGCCTGGTGCATACTGCAATGCTCCCCCCGATTGGTCCAGGCATCGGAATCGGGACTTGAGGAGGCCGAAGGTCTGCTCAATGGCATTCCGTGTTCTGGCATGAGCCTGGTTATATCGTTCCTGGGCATCGTTTTGGGGATTGGCGACCGGGGTGAGGAGCCATGGCTTGCATCCATAGCCAGCATCACCTGTGGAAAGTGAGTGACATGGTGTGACAAGGAGCACATATTGTGTGAATGATGTTTTCTGTGGTGAACGTTCTAGCACATGTGTATGTGGTGTCATTTGGTGCTGTTAACTCACCCAGAAGCCATCCGCCTGTATAGGTCCCATTTTCGAAATCCCTCTGCACAGATGAATTTCTGAGTATATGTGAATCGTGACAGCTCCCAGGAAATTTCGCACAGACATTCATGATGGCCAGGTTGCTGTCACACACCATCTGCACATTCATGGAGTGGAAGTTTTTGCGGTTCAGGAACATATGTCCCTGACGTGCTGGTGCTTTGATACGGACATGGGTGCAATCTATTGCACCCATGACCCTGGGCATGCCTCCCCTTGCATAGAAGCCCTGCTTCGATGTGTCCACTCCATATCGGTGATGGGGAAATGTATGTAGGTACTGGCCTTGGCTTTGAGGGCTGGCAAGACCTGGGCCAGCACCCTGGAGAATGTGGCCTGGGACATGCCAGATGCGTAACCCTCTGTCGACTGAAAGGCGCCACTTGCCATGAAGTGTATGGCACACAGGAGTTTTTGAAGGCCAGTTAGAGCATGGTTATGGGTGCATATGGGATCCACCTGCTCCTTGATGACCTCATACAGGGCTATGATGCTGTGTGGCCTCAACCTGTAGCGATCAATAACCTCGTCATCGGTCATTCCAAAGAGAGTGACCCTTGGGCGGTATACCCTGGGCCTTGGTGGTCGTCTATGCATCCTGGGCTGCTGCAGGGGTCCCTGTGGCAGCTGGGGAGCATCCTGTTGCTGCAGCTGTGCATCTGCAGGCAGGTGTCCTCCGGGTGGGGATGGGCTCCTGTGTGGCTGCTGAGCCAGAGCCTCCTCACTTGCAACAGGTGGAGGCTGTTGATGAGGCGTGCTTGGAGGTTGCTGATGTTCCCCAGCTCTCTCCCTTGCATGCCTTCTCCGCAGCCTTCGCAACAATATGTAACCCAACATACTGTTTGCTCTCTCTATCTGTCTCTATCTGTCTCTATCTCTCTCTCTCTCTCTCTCTCTCTCTATCTCTCTCTATCTCTCTATCTCGCTTTCTCTCCCTCCCTGAGTGGAAAACAAGCCACAAGTGAGTGTGTTGAGTTGTCCCTTTAAGTACTTGCTAGGGCGTTGTGTAGGTGTGGTGATGAGGTGAGTGCTGACCAATGGTGAGTTGTTTTTGTCCAGGTAAGTGTTAGCAGGTGTGTGTGTCTTATAAGATGTGGTGTGTTGTGCTTGTTCTGTGTGTGCCATTTGCGGGTGTGCATTTGTGGGGTGCAGGTCGCGTGTTGATGTTGCCCAGGTGAGCTTGTATTTGCAGGTGTCCGCTTTGTGTGATAACCCCCATTGTTCCGTGCCATGCTGTGTTGTTGTTTTTTTGTGTGTCGTTGTCCCTGTGGTGTTGCTTGTTGTTGTGTGTGTAGTGATTTGTGTTGTGTGTGTATGTTTTTGTGTTGTTTTGGCATTGCACGGGTTAATTTTCCCATTTACATGGTTGTGCGGTAAGCATTTTGTGTGTTTTCCTATGTAACGGGTGTTTTGTTTTGGCCGTTAAGTGTCTAACGTGTGAGAAAAGTGGGTCTTAACTTTTAGCCGTTAGGTGTGTCTTTTTTTCAGCCGTTAGCAGTACCGCCAGCCTTTGAATAGCTCTGGGGTATGTTGTTCATGCGTCTGAATGCACGTAAGTGTATCGGCCGTAAGGATTGTGAAACTGCCGTTAGCTGTTCTTTAGACGGATCTTTGAATTGCAACATGACACTTAACGCACCCGTTAGTGATTTTTTTTACTAACGGCTGCCTTTAAATCGAGCCCTAAGTGTCAGGACTGGCCAGTGCAGGTTATCACCTGCAGGGGAGGGAGTGCTAGGTAGAGAGGATTTGGGTTCGGTGCTGGAGAGCGGTGACTGTCTGCGGTCAGGCCTTGCTGCGGCAAGGGCCGAGTAAAGATGCTGGCCGCAAGGCCAGATGTCTGAACCCCAGTTGAGCCGGGATCCAGACCAGGATGACCTTCCACAGACAGTACAAACTCCCCTGCAGGGGGGAGTGAAGGCTGGAGGGCGGAGGCTAGGGAGCGGAGCTGGGGTGCGTAGGCCACGAAGTAGCTAAAGCTCCCCAACGGAAAAGAAAAACCTAAACCCCTAGAGCAAGACGAAGCTAGGGATGGTTTAACCAGCAGAAGAATGATCAGACTTGCCTGAAAGCGACTGGAGATCTGGACTGGACAATAGACTAGGCAGATGAGTGGTCAGACTAGCTGGTCAGCCACTGGCGGTCAAGACTGGACAAAAGGAGCAAGCAAAAGTGTGGTCAGACGAGCCGGTCAGCAACAGGAGGTCAAACAGGACAAATGGAGTAGGCAGAAGAGTGGTCAGACGAGCCGGTCAGCAACAGGAGGTCAAACAGGACATATGGAGTGGGCAGAAGAGTGGTCAGACGAGCCGGTCAGCAGCAGGAGGTCAAACAGGACATATGGAGTGGGCAGAAGAGTGGTCAGACGAGCCTCAATCGGTACACGAAATTCAACACAGCAAGGAACAGGACTGGAGTACAGAAAACCTGCTGGAATCTAGGCAGCAGTGAACACTACTGAAAGTGCACCAGGCAAATGAGCAGGACACCTAAAATAGTCACCGGAAGATGACGTCAGAAGCCAGCCACAGACGAAAAACCGGAAGTGTAGAGCCGCCGGAGAAGGAGACCTGGCAGACACGCGGCCGCCGCCGAAGAAGCACGCCGCAAGAGGCAGAAGAGAAAGGCGGAGAAAACAAGCTCCGCCAGAGGAGAGAGCCGCAGAATGAATACGTCGCGGGAGGGAAAGAAGCCTCCGCCAGGAAGGTATGCTGCAGCGAGCACAGAGGACGTGACATTAAGGTTTCATTTTCTGGTACCAGCCAAATTCCTCTCTCTCATTTTCCTATCCTGATTTCCCCTCATATCAGATAACTCTATGTGTATATACATTGTAGTGTTTCATACTACATCAAGAATAAACATCAATGATTGTAATGTGATAGATGTAATGTGTTAAAAAGAAAAATTGAGACATTCTGTTGTGAACAAACTGCAACACAGGAGAGAAATAAAAAAAAATGCTTGACATCTATACTGAAGAGGGGTCCACAGCATTGTCTTAGTATAGCAATATCACCGTTTTCCGTGAGTGTGCAATACAGGGCTCTACGGTAATTGCTGGGCATTTCCCAATGTCATAATCAGGGGATGATGGGAGTTGTATTCTAACTACTGTTAGGAAACACATAAGTGATGCACATTCATCTCCCACCTAGAAATTATTTACACACGAGGCAACTCCCCCAAGTAATACCTAGCCCCTTTCCAAGTGAAAGGACTTCCAGAAAGGCTTCAGATCTCTTAGTGACTCACTTGTTATTGCCAGTCAGCGGGACCCGGAGAGTAGGAGGGGGTGATGCTATGCCTGCAGATTAAGTCTGGCACGGTGCTCTTAGTTGGTCACTTGTCGCAATGTTGAAGCTCAGCCCGGCCAGCACCTTCTGGGTGGAGACACCTCACAGCAATCCTGTTCAGGACACATCATGCGCTGTTGTGCACTCATAATAGGGATCCCAAATGTTTAGACTCATTTTGTACAGGGGGCACCCTCCTGTATTTGTAAAACCTCTCTAGCAAATCTGGGACGGTAGACCTATTTACTCAAGTCTTGACTTTAGGTGGGTGATAAACAATACAAAATAGGCATAATGTTTCACTATCACTTAATTCACGTCACTGAAGCAGCCAGCAGGCATCGCCACTGAGTGAGCATAGGGCTGCCCGGCTGCTGACAGTCACACTGATGGGACACCCTGCAACACAGAAATGGCGGAAGAGCACAAAATAAACATGCTATGGGACAGCAAATTGCCGCCCCTGTCAAAGTGCCGCCTGGGTCCATGGACCCACTGGGACCCATGTAAGGGCCGTCCCTGTATTCAAACAAATACCTAATATTTTTTTATATTTTGCAAAGGAACAAATATTACTTGCTCTTGCAGTGGCAATAACTGGAACTAATGCTGGCTGCCTACCTATGCCTAGCCTAATGCTACCTGCCTGCCTACACAACAACTGTACACTCTCTAATATCTTCTCTCTCTGAGCTCCAACAACCCAATGAGGAAATGCAGGCTGTCTGTCTGTGTGACTGTGTCATTAGTCCAACCCCCATCATGAAACGAAGAAGGCTATTCAAATACAGACAAAAGAGGGAAGTAGTGCATGAAACGGAGAATGGAATTGGACTAGAGAAATGGAGGGAAAATTATGGAGGGAAAGTAATTGAGCGCACACAGGAACTACAAAAAAGTCCTGGTCAAAAGTAGTCAAAACTTTTGGAAATGTGTCGATTGCCGAAACTTCCGAAAGTTTCGACGAATTTCGGACCTGGGCTGTTCGGAGTCGGATCATTTTTTCTGAATGACCCTTGAGTTTCGGATTGGCCGAATGTCTCCGAATGACCCCATTTTCGATGAAATCCGAATGTCTCCGAATGAATTCGCACATGTCTAGCCACGCCACAAGCAGTGTAAGCTCTCCTGCAGGGGAGAGTGAAGGCTAGAGTACGTGGAGTAGCTTACGGGGCTACAGCTCGCAGGTAACTCTCCAGAAGAAGGAGAATGGTCAGGTAAAAGCCAGAGGTCATACACTGATAGGCAGCAGGTGTGAAGCGGCAGGAGGAAGAATGGTCAGCTCAGAGCCAATGGTCATACACGGATAGACAGCTGGATAGAAGCGACAGGCAGGAGGATGGTCTGGTCAGAGCCAATGGTCATACACGGATAGGCAGCTGGAGTGAGGCAGCAGGCAGGAGAATGGTCAGGTAGAAGCCTGGGGTCATTCACTGATAGGATCTAAGACAAGAGAAGACAGGCTTTAATGTGAAACCTGAATAAGCTGACAAGACTGGAGTGAAGAGGACTAGACTAGACTCTAAGGAGCTGGGACAGCCATAGACCTAAGGTCTGGACCAGAAAGGAACACTAAGAAAGTGCACCGATGAGAAAGAGAGCTGCCCAGATATAGGCACCGAGAGACTAAATCACGAGGACGTGACGCGTGCGGAGGAAACACGGAAGTTCGGGCCGAAGCACAGTAAATCCGGAGCGAGATGGCGGGGAGACAGCACACCGCCAGGAATTGCAGGACGAAGCGCGAAAAATCTCTGGCGGAGAAAGAGGGAAAGCCGCAAAGGACAGTACGGGTAGGAGGGGGCAGAGCACAGATGACAGATAGTAATTTTGGGGAAAACCAAATGGGGACACATACAAATGGCCGTTGATGTAAACTGGGCTTTTAACCCTATGAATGATAGCTATATTTCCAACACATTGCTTTGAATGTTTAGAGACTTTTCTAGCGGTAAAGTTGTTAAGAGCCACTTTTAAATCAATGAAGAACTGGGAAAAATATTTGTTTCCTATAATGCAAATGGTTTCTTACAAAGTTTCCTTTGTAGAGCATCAGCCTCAGTGTGATCAATTTTCTTGGTAATCTGAATAGTTGTGACAAATGAAACGATAAACATAAAATTAGTTCCCAAAACCACTTTTGGGTTTTGTGAATCTGGCGATTTCAGGATGCATATTAAACTTACATCCCTAATATCAATCTCATAGAAAGGTGCCTATGAGAGTTGAAGAGATCATGACAAACTAAAACAGAAATATTTCAGGTCCATCTGCTGACTCACAGGACCACTACTTCTTACAATGGTTTTTGTTTTATTTAGTTATTGCCACCATTTCTGAGTAAATGACAATAAGGATTATTTAAGATTAGTAAACCAAAAAGAAAAGCTACTTCCTAGGCACACTTGATTTCATTCATTTATATCAAATTTATACTTTGGTTAGGAAATAGTGTGTTTGGGTGCATACATAAAATGTAACCTTTATTCAAAAAATATAATTAAAATGTAACTATATTTTAACTATAGCTAACGATTATTTCCCATCCTAACTAAGCTAATACTTGACATATAATACTAGCTGTCATTCCCATTGTAACTAAAACTAATACTGTGTATGCTAAGATTCCCCAACCCATTGGCATCTGTGCACAAAAAACACCTAATGCATTTCGCCTGAGGTGAGGGCTTCTTCTGAGGCAATCACTGGGTGTTGGAAGAAGTAAGGTTTAAATACCCTATATCTTCAAAAATTGATCAGTCAGATTTGAATATTTTGGTTATGTCATTCTTGATGGAAGACAAGATCAGTCAAACACCGATATTCAAGTGTCAGAGAGAAAATGACTGACTATTGAGATTCATCCGATCCCATAGAGTTATACAATCGGACCACCACACAAGACTATAAATACATACTTCACATCTATATTATTATTATGCTATATTTTCTGAGCCCTAGAATTCATATATACCAGTTTAAAATCCAAGTAAGATATTATTATGAATTCCACTTTTATTCAAAAAGAACACGTAAGTTCTTATTAATATTATGGAATCTATCATTGGTAATAAGTAATAGCAAACTAGAGACACTTATACATAATAAGGTTATTATGTGAGAAAGTAAACCATATATTTAACCATGATAGTTATTTTGGGATTGATTACAGAAACACTCCAAAATTAAAATTTTAATTCATACCATTGGGGGATAAATTATTAAGATTAAAAATCCACTGGTGCTCACTGCGTAGTAATGATTTAACGAAATGTCCTCCTCTTATGCCCAATGAGATGTTTTCCAATCCCCAACAGGTAAAATATTTGAACTTATCCTGATGATAATCATGGAAATGTTTAGCAACTGGAGAAATAATTTTATTCTTTTTAAGATCTTTTTGTATATTCCTTATGCCTCTGATATGCTCACAAATTCTTTCTTGTAGCAATCGTTTCATCATACCACCATATCTTTTATGAGAATCACATTGGATACAATATATCACTCCTTGGGTTTTACAGTTGGTATATTGTCCTATTAGGTGTTTTTTTCTGGAATCGGTCAAACACTTCCTTTATACATCGCATAAATTCACATGTAATACATGTATGACAGGGGAAGGATCCTTTAATTATGTAATTCTTTTTGCATCTGATAGAATGACTGCTTACTATTTTGTTCCTTAAATTAGGGCTTCATCTGAAAGTAATGGGGACATTGTACCCTACACTAGTTTTCAGATCTGGATCATTTTGGAGCACATGTATGTGTTTGTTTAGTATCCACCTGATTTCAGGCGTATTGCCCTTATAATCTGTTATTAAACAAATGGGTCCTTCCTGGATTTTACATTTTAGGTATTAATAAATCCTGTCTGTTAGTATATGGTGCTCATTGATATGCTTTTCTAATAGAGGTTTTACTATAACTTCTATCTATTAATCTCTATCTGAGACCTGTACTGCTGTGTTTGAAGAGTTCCATAGTACCGCAATTCCTGTGCAAAATTCCCCTGTTGGAATATTATTTTTTACACTGTAAGGATGAAAGCTAGTGTAATGTAAAATAGATATTGTGGAGGTTTCCTTACGATACAAATCAGTGGTAATTTATTATCAGGTACTCTCATTATGGTCAGGTCCAAGAAGTCAACTCTATTGGGATCAATTTGATAGGTGCAAGTTTAAATTGTTGATATTCAATTTTTGAATGAACTCCTCGAACAGGTCTTGAGGACACTCCCAGAATATCAAAATATCATCAATATATCTGAGGTACAATAAAATGCATTCAGTATATTGAGAAGAGATGTCTGTTCTCCCACCATCCCAAATATAAATTTGCAAACATGGAAGCACAGGCACTTCCCATAGCCATCCCCCTGAGTTGTAAATAAAATCTGTCATCAAATGTGAAAAAGTAATGAGTGAGTATACATTTCATTACAGTTATTCTGATTACTGGCTTGTGTATTTAAGAAGAATTTAATTGCTTCACATCAAACACCATGTTTGATGCTGGCATACAATGATTCAACATCTGCTATGACTAACAATGTTTTTTTCTGTAATATATAATAATAACTAGTATTTATATAGCACCTTTCTTCCAGTGGGACCCTTTAAATACCCCACTTTCTATGTCAGATGCACACTGAGGGTTTATATTAATATGTAAATAGTAAATAATAGTAATAGTAAATAAATATTAATGATAGTAACAACAACCCAATGAATATAGCAGTGACTGGTTACTTAATGAGGGTTTCAATTCCAATATCCTTCTAGCAGATCTAACATCTAACTTGATCTATAGATATATCTATTGGAGCACAAAAGTCTGATATATTTATATATATATATATATATATATATATATATTTTTTTTTTTACTAGAAAAAGGGCCACGGCTTTGCCCGTGCAGAATAAGGGCTCGATTCAAATGTTGACGTTAAAATCAGCGTGAAGTAAAAAACTGGCTTCGCGAGTTAAACAAGACTGGGTAACGTGAGATTCAAATCTTCCTTACCCAGAAGAGTTAACGCGCAACGGCCAACAAAACACACGAAGACTACAAAACTGGAGTCGCCAAATATTTGACCTCATTGTCGACGCCAAACACACGATAAATGCGAGAAACGTCTCCAAAAAAACAAACACGCAAAACGTACAACGTGACCCAGTCCCAGCCAATCACAGCACCCCAAAGTATCAAGTTGAGTCGAATAAGCTATAAATAGACCCAAAATCACCTACGCACCTTTGTCTATTATCGAGTTCCCAAGAGCTAGATATCAGGACCCAAGGAGTGGAGGTTAGTTTTCAGAGAAAGGGAGTTTAGACAGCACACACACAGACAGGTAGAGGGAGCGTTTGGCAGCACACAAAGCAACACAATACACTTTTGAACATACAAATACACGCATCCAAACACACATACACATAGCCCATATTTTTTTTGTAAAACACACACACACACTTTTTATCTTTATTTTGACAGTGTGAGTCTGTGAGTGCAAGTGAGTGACAGAGAGTGAGTGAGTGAGTGTGTGAGGGCCTGAATGAGTGCCTGGGTGTGAGTGGGTGAGAGGGATGGAGAGGAGAGGAGAGAAGAGAGGGGTGGGGAGTGTAGGAGGAGAGGAGGAGGAGATTCAGGGGGGCAACCCTGGTCAGGGTAGGGGCGGGAGAGGGAGATCTCTGGGGCGGAGGGGCAGTCACCAGAGTGCATGCACATCCAGTGCAAGGGCAGAGAGAGTGGGATGAGGGGTAGTCCCCCTGCACCACACACAGCCAGGGCCAGTGCAGGCAGGGCTGGAGAGCCACAGCCAGGGCTCTCAACCAACCTCTGGGGGTGAGGAGGAGGAGAGATCAAGAGAGCCCAGGTTCACAGAGGAGGAAAACCTGGTCCTCTGTGAGGCTGTGCCACTACTGATACCTTTTCCCCAAGGGGCCTAAAGCTGGCCTGTCATCAAAAAGGAAGGCAGCCTGGTCTATGGAGTCTGTAAAGAAAAGGTGGACAGACTGCAAGGCTAAGGTAAGACAGTAACATAGTAACACAGTAATCAATGTTGAGAAAAGACCTGTATACATCTAGTTCAACCCTTTTCCCATTTTTGTCTACCATTATGAAGGTGAAAAAGAAGATGGGCGAGCAGGCCTTGCACGCTGCTGGCAAAGGGGGTGGTCCTCCCCTGCGTGTGGAATACAGCCAGTGGGAGGAGGCTGTGCGTAGGACCATCTCCTCCATCATGGTGTGTGGGATCCCTGGATGGAGTGACACCGGGGATAAAAGTAGCCTCCAGTCCACTGGTAAGTGCATCAAGGCCCACACACACATAACACAAATCCTGACACCCACCAGACAGAGGACAACACAGTGACACCTGAACACATGGACAGCATTCCACACCATAATTCAGCCACACAGCTTGGAGGGATGTCAAACAAGGACAGAATACATGACCAACCCAGCCTGAATAGTAATGGTCAAGTCCCTGTTGAACCCCCTTCATGCTGTCCGAAACAACATCATGCACAGCACAAAAACAATGCACACTGTCATGTGTCAGTCACAGATCCAACTGTTATGTGTATCACAATGTCATACACAGAGTGACAAAGAGGTCAGCACACAACCCCTTGAATGCCACAGGGATAAGCAATGCATTGGTCGACAATACATTGACTAGTCCCTTGGCATCCAAAGGGTTTCCAGAGAATAGCAAGGAGGGGAATTGGTGTTTCCTATTGTATTGTTACTGCATGTCAGGGCTAGACGTTGTACATGTAGGTAGTTAGTCTAAGTGGAATAGTCAAGGTTCAGCTTTCTGCATCATATGTAGCCTGCAGAGTGGGGATGGCCAGGGGTCATTCACCTCCATCCCCACTCTGCAGGACATATGTGATCCACAAGACTCAACCATGATGGGGGGACATTCACTAGGATGTCAGAGAGAGGTGACAATACGTACATGACAACTGCAGTGTCATCACACCTGCAATCCCTGTAGTGTTCTGTGGAGCCAATGCACTGAGATCTAAACAACACGTGACATACCAGTGCTTAGGCTCCATAGCATAACATGTGAAAAGGTAGAAACAACCTCCAATAGTACATTCTAACAATGCGCATGTTTGCATGTGCAGGCATCCATGGCATGATTTCTTATGGTCCAGAAGTTTGTTCCAGTGACATGTTTACTCCACGTCCACGTGTTCACTGCATAGCTTTGCAATACATTGGAGACAACTCTGCCCCTCTAACTGTATCATCTGAATAAAACACAGACATGGACATGTTCTGAAGCAACAACTGCACATTTATTTCTTTTTTTGGGAGGTGCTTTGGGCGGGACTGCAGGAGTGGCTTCCTGCACTTGATGCCGTGAGGCCCTAGTGGTTCTGGAGGCTGGGGGTGCCTCTGGTGGAGTGCTGGCAGGGGTTGTGGCACTGGAACTGGAGGCCTGGGCCTGGCAGATGGTCTCCCGCCTGTTATTTTCATGGAGCTCAGCAACCATCTGGTCAATTGAAGCTTTCATCCTGTTGGTGTGGGTGACCAGGTGGTTGCTGAGAGTAACTTGATGGGCCTCCAGTGCCCTCATGATGTCCAGGAGGTGTGCCATATGCTGCTCCAGCCTGTTGAGGGACCTCACACAGCTCCTGGCCACCCTGAGTTGCCTCCTTTGGATTACCAGACACTCCCGATCTTTCACCATGGTGTTGTCAGGAGTGTGTGGTGTGGAGGGGGAACGGGACAGTGGTGTGGATGCCCTCTGGCTGTCCTGTGGCTCCTCCACAGGTGGTGGGGAAGATGGGGTGGACTGATATGTTCAGCTGTGGAGGGAGCATGGGGACCCCATCACTGCATCCCCAGATGAGTGACCCCCTGGGGATGTCCCATCCGCCATATGTGTGGCTTACATGGTTGGTGGGGGTGCTGTGTGTTGGGGCGGTGATGGTGTGGTGACCACCACCAGGGCCTGTGGCCGTTGTGGCTGGCCAATGAGGCCAAAATGCTCAGAGTCCATGGGCCACTGGCTACTGTCCCGTGGCTGTGGCCTGGTGGCTGCCTGCAGTGGCCCATGCTGTGGTATCCCCACGATGTCGGGCATCCTGTGCCTCCCCATGGCTGTTGGTACATCCTGCAGAGTAGTGTACCGGTGCTGGACTGTGGGAGGTGGACCCTGGGGGCCATGCTGGGGCCACTGCTGCAGCTGCAGGTGGTGAGGCGAAGCCTGGGGGCCATGGTATGGCCACTGCTGCTGCTGTGGTGGTGGGCCCTGGGGGCTATAAGATGACCACTGCTGTGGCTGCTGTTGCTGGTGGGGTGGTGGGCCCTGGGGGCCATGAGATGGCCACTGCTGCTGCTGCGGCTGCTGTTGCTGGTGGGGCGGTGGGCCCTGGGGGCCATGAGATGGCCACTGCTGCTGCTGTCTCTGCTGCTGTGTTGGTGGGAGAGCACTGGTGGTGCTGGCCTCCTCAGAGGAGGAACCTCCTGTGTCCTCTGCTCCTGCTGACTGGTGTGCTGTGTGGGGAAATGACATGATGTAATCAGTGATGTGGGCTATGACAGGAGTGCTGCAAGACTATTAAATTGACACGTGAACCGTTGAGTGGCAGGATGGTATCCATTGCATTGCTTTGCAATGCATTGGTTACCATCCTAACACACATTGCTAGGTTTGACGTGATCACATACATTGATTACACTAACCTACAGTGGTGTGGATTTGGTCATCATGGTATCCTGAGCAGTGGGGATGGCAAGGCATATACCTCCTTGCTATCCCCATTCATCAGGATCCACGTGGTGAGCAACACTAAACCATCACACCTTGAGTGACACAAACCCACTGCATGTTCTACACCTAGGCCTCAACAGCAAACACACCAGGACCTCTAAACACAGCAATGCACCGGTGAGGACCTATGACTACAGAGGCCAATCAATCAGTGATGTCGGCAGCAGTAATAACCACAACAAGCACGCCAACCAACATGATCTGTGGAACCCAGCAACCCAAACAGCTGGAGGACACACAAACACACCCCAGGACAGCTAAAATCCTAACACACAGCAAACATGTGCATTGTTAGAATGTACTATTGGAGGTTGTTTCTACCTTTTCACATGTTATGCTATGGAGCCTAAGCACTGGTATGTCACGTGTTGTTTAGATCTCAGTGCATTGGCTCCACAGAACAATACAGGGATTGCAGGTGTGATGACACTGCAGTTGTCATGTACACATTGACACCTCTTTCTGACATCCTAGTGAATGTCCCCCCCATCATGGTTGAGTCTTGTGGATCACATATGTCCTGCAGAGTGGGGATGGCGGTGAATGCCCCCTGGCCATCCCCACTCTGCAGGCTACATATGATGCAGAAAGCTGAACCTTGACTATTCCACTTAGACTAACTACCTACATGTACAACGCCTAACCCTGACATGCAGTAACAATCAATAGGAAACACACCAATTCCCCTCCTTGCTATTCTCTGGTAACCCTTTGGGTGCCAAGGGACTAGCCAATGTATTGTCGACCAATGCATTGCTTATCCCTGTGGCATTCAAGAGGCTGTGTGCTGACCTCTTTGTCACTCTGTGTATGACATTGTGATACACATAACAGTTGGATCTGTGACTGACACATGACAGTGTGCATTGTTTTTGTGCTGTGCATGATGTTGTTTCGGACAGCATGAAGGGGGTTCAACAGGGACTTGACCATTACTATTCAGGCTGGGTTGGTCATGTATTCTGTCCTTGTTTGACGTCCCTCCAAGCTGTGTGGCTGAATTGTGGTGTGGAATGCTGTCCATGTGTTCAGGTGTCACTGTGTTGTCCTGTCTGGTGGGTGTCAGGATTTGTGTGATGTGTGTGTGGGCCTTGATGCACTTACCAGTGGACTGGAGGCTACTTTCATCCCTGGTGTCACTCCATCCAGGGATCCCACACACCATGATGGAGGAGATGGTCCTACGCACAGCCTCCTCCCACTGGCTGTATTCCACATGCAGGGGAGGACCACCCCCTGTGCCAGCAGCGTGCAAGGCCTGCTCGCCCATCTTCTTCTTCACCGTCATAATGGTAGACAAAAATGGGAAAAGGGTTGAACTAGATGTATACAGGTCTTTTCTCAACATTGATTACTGTGTTACTATGTTACTGTCTTACCTTAGCCTTGCAGTCTGTCCACCTTTTCTTTACAGACTCCATAGACCGACTGTGGCTGGACACTGCATTCACAGCAGCCACAACCTCCTTCCAGGCTGCCTTCCTCTTTGATGACAGGCCATCTTTAGGCCCCTTGGGGAAAAGGTATTGGTAGTGGGCAACCACAGCCTCACAGAGGACCAGGTTTTCCTCCTTTGTGAACCTGGGCTCTCTTGACCTCTCCTCCTCCTCACCCCCAGAGGTTGGTTGAGAGCCCTGGCTGTGGCTCTCCAGCCCTGCCTGCACTGGCCCTGGCTGTGTGTGGTGCAGGGGGACTACCCCTTGTCCCACTCTCTCTGCCCTTGCACTGGATGTGCATGCTCTCTGGTGACTGCCCCTCCGCCGCAGAGATCTCCCTCTCCCTCCCCTCCCCTGACCAGGGTTGCATCCCTGAATCTCCTCCTCCTCTCCTCCTACACTCTCCATCCCTCTCACCCACTCACACCCAGGCACTCACTCAGGCCCTCACACACTCACTCACTCTCTGTCACTCACTTGCATTCACAGACTCACACTGTCAAAATAAAGATAAAAAGTGTGTGTGTGTTTTACAAAAAAAATATGGGCTATGTTTATGTGTGTATGTGTGTTTGGATGCGTGTATTTGTATGTTCAAAAGTGTATTGTGTCGCTTTGTGTGCTGCCAAACTCTCCCTCTACCTGTCTGTGTGTGTGCCACCTAAACTCCCTTTCTCTGAAAACTAACCTCCACTCCTTGGGTCCTGATATCTAGCTCTTGGGAACTCGATAACAGACAAAGGTGCGTAGGTGATTTTCGGTCTATTTATAGTTTATTCGACTTAACTTGATACTTTGGGGTGCTGTGATTAGCTGGGACTGGGTCACGTTGGACGTTTCGCGTGTTTGTTGTTTTTTTTGGAGACGTTTCTCGCGTTTATCGTGTGTTTGGCGTCAACGATGATGTCAAATATTTGGCGACTCCAGTTTTGTAGTCTTAGTGTGTTTTGTAGGCCGTAGCACGTTAACTCTTCTGGGTAAGGAAGATTTGAATCTCACTTTACCCCGCCTTGTTTAACTCGCGAAGCCAGTTTTTTACTTCACGATGATTTTAACGCCAACATTTGAATCGAGCCCTTAATCTGCACTGGCAACACCGTGGCCCTTTTGCTAGTATTATATATGCATGCTTTTCCCTAGCTTTCGGAAAAGTGTCCAACCCAGGGAAGGTGCATGGCCTACACAAACATGTGCGTGATGCAGAAGGAAATTGCACCCTGGCTCCCAATCGCAATGGCTGCAAATAATGAAGTAGTTTTATTATAAAAACAAAATAATAATGATAACATCTTCCCATGACCCATATAGAACTCACAGTATGGCAATATGTGGCACTGCATCTTTTACACTACAACTCCCATCATCTGCATCAGAAGGGAGGATGATGGGAAAGGTAGTATAATTATATGAAGTCTAAGTCAATCAAAAAAATTAAAAAACCGAATGGCAGAGCAATCCATCAACACACATAAGTAGCATCCGCTGCTGCATGTTAACAGGCCGGTTCGCAAATTCCATATGCTGGCCTCTATTCTTACCATGGGCAAGGGGGCAGCCTTAGCCTTCCTTCCATCTTCACCTGCTACTACTGGACCCCAGAAACAGGCCACGCTTCACCCCAAGTTAAAGAGGGTGGATCGATCGCTGTGCGGGGTTGCCTAGCAACCGGCATGTAACCCATTTGGCACACAAACAGGGAAAAGGGAAGTGATGCCAACACATAAAAAGAATGCGTAATGTAACATATGAAGTTAAAAATGCAGCATCCTGCAAACAAATTGACTATTGTATATGAAAAGTTGTATGGACAAAGCTGTAGATACGTCCATATGTGGCTGCTATAATACATGTGTGCCGTCAATCTGAATAATGATATTGTTACCTCTTTTCCCATCTGTGTCCTCACATCAGCACACAGTGATCCACTGTGCATTGGAGGAGTGCAGCCCACCATGGCCGTACATACAGAACATCATTTAGGATGGTAGTCCACTGTGTGCCAATGTGAGGAAAGCAGACGGGAGAAGGGGTAACAGTATCATTATTCATGCACATACAGACATATCTACAGCTTTGTCCCTACAACTTTTCATATACTGGAGCCAACTGGTTTGGTGCAGGACACAGGCCGACTGTATCGTAAGCAAGGTAGACATTTTTTCTTTTATCCTCTTGAATGATCTGGGTTTGAAGCAGTGGAGGGGGAGAGAGAGTTGGCTCGTGAATATGTAGTGGAGCAAAAGTAGTAATCACAACAGGAGAAAGTATTGTGTGCAGGATACAGAACTGTATACAGTCTGAACTCGGCTGAAATCGGCAGAGGCTTGGGTACAGAGACAGTAGGCACGTAGGTCAGATTTACTGCAACCAGAAGGGATTGTGCTTGGGAGGTTGGAGGCCAGTTCTGTGGTGTGTGTTTGTCTGTGTGTGTGGTATGTGGTGTGTGTGTGTGTGACAGAGAGGGTGTGTAAGTGTGGTGTTTGTGTGTCTGTGGTGTAGGACTGAGTGGCAGCCATTTTGTTTGTTCAGTCACTTGGATAGTGTTGTGCGGGCTGGATAGTGGGCCTGTGAAAATCACGCCCCCACTGAATCACCCAATAGAAGCAGTAACTCCTCCTTTTGCCTGCCCCTGGGTGTGTGTGTCTCCTGAGGAGACATAAATTATTAAATGAGCCATTCCTTTGTATGTGTCTTACTTTCTTTCTATTCTTACCTTTTCTCTACTCTTTTCTTCTCTTGTCATGATGTAATTCCTTCAACTAATTAGTGGTATATGTCTGTATCTGTTTACATTCAACACACTATTGTTTGTACTTTGCCGCTGCATTTTTTTAAGTATTACCTACTTGTACACACATTTCATTTCTGTACTATGTAAACTTACTTCAATAAAATCTTTAAAAAAAAAGTAGTGGGCAAGAAGTGGCGGGTGATGCTGAGGATGACCAGTGATGACTGATGATGATTATGTAGCTATCAGATACAGATGAAGTTGAGAGTGAGAGAAATTATGGTGTGGCCGAGGGGCCATAGAGTAAAAAAATGAAGAGAGGAACACTCAGAGACTGGGAGGTAGGAAGCAAGGGAAGGAAAGATATAGGTTGGGAGGGCAAGGGTGCGGCAGGGTCACACCGAGCAACTGTGAACCTTAGATTGTTACCAGATATTCTATGTATCAGTAGCATGTGAACCCAGAAAGAGAATCTACAGGTCAAAGGTCCTGGAAAATTCAGCCACTCTAGCCTGAGAGTAGTAATAGATATGTTCCATCTTCAAAAGTCTAGTCAATTTGGCTTTCCAGTCCAATAAAGTAGGTGGACAAGAGGAGCGCCACAAGAGAGGAATGCACACCCTAGCTGCCGACACCAACAGCATCTATGAGCGCAGAGAGCTGGGTTTGATCAGCAACAGAGCTTTCTCTGAAGGGAAAACATTCAACAGTAAGACCTGAGGCAAAAAAGGAAACTGCAGGCCTGAAAGGCGTGACAGGTGACCGTGGATATCACACCAAAATGGTTGAATCGCAGGGCATGACCACCAAATATGAAGTAATGAGTCGTCATCTCCCCCAGATCTCCAAGAGTAGCCCAACTCTCCGGGTCTAAATTTCATAATCTGTTGAGGTGACTGATACCACTAATTAAAATTGTATAATTGGTTCCACAGAGACGAACATTCGTAAGACCTTTGTGAACCAATTTGCAAGAGGTACTCCATTGGGAGTAAGGCCCACTACCTTTTAATTCCTTTAAGCTGAAAGATGCAACAGTTGTTTGAACTGCTACATTATCTTCCATTGTGCCATCACTGACACTACAATGCTACTCCTTGTTGTCTTCAGTAGGGATGGCTGAAAATTTTGCTTCAAACTGAAATCAGCAAATAATGGCACTTCCCACTTTGCGAATAATTTGCCACAAAAACTGTAGATTGTGTGGTGAACTGAAAACACATGGAAATGTGGTGGAAGAGAATTGCAAACAGGGCATCAAACGGCATCTCAGGAGATTCCATCCCACAGAATATACTAAGATAGTGGCATGGAGTGTTCATCATTACTATTAAACTGTCAGCAAGTTGTCATGTGTCCTTCGCGGGTTCTGGACAAGGGGTATAGTGACAGTGGCAGTATTTGGGTTCTGGTGTCATGGTGTTTGGATACAGTTGTGCCCACAGATGTTATTAACCACACACAGTACACATTGCAGTTTCTGATGAGAGGGACAGTTCCTGATCTCAAGGGAAATATTTCTATTCTAATAACAACACACCAATGATTTTGGAGGAGGAGCAGGTGAAGAAGAATTATTGGCCAACTTCTTCTTTTCTCCACATATACTGGAGGCTACTTATTGTGCTGCTATTGCCTCAGGCACATCACTGGAGCTAGTCATGGCAATTGGAACCTTCATCATCCATCACCCATGTTACTGCTATTGTTGATCCCATTCCCTTTCAGTTGCCTAATCATCCTGTTGCTTAAACAACTCAGCAGCAGCAGCAGCAGCAGTAAGAACAGCAGTTGCAAATTCTCAAATTATGGATTCAGGAGGACATTTGACAATGGCCAGTGGCCAGTAGGGCATTTCTTTTTTTTTCCAGGGCTTGTGCTTTAAAGAAAAACAAAAAAATAAAAACCTAGTCCTACAAAAAATAAACAATTTTTGGGGATTTGTTTCCAACAAGCCCCACAAATCAATGTTTCCTTAGGGATTGTTCCAAACAAGCTTTAGGGCTTGTGCATCTAACAACAAATCTAACAAATCATCCTTTACAAAATACTCTATAAAGTCAAGTATCAGTATGTGTTGTGTATAAAATCAATATTTCCATTGAATTCAATGAGAATATTGATTTTATACACAACACATAACAAATGTAATTTATTTCCCAAAGGCATAGTATAAAAGGAGCAGGAAGGTGCCAGTGTTGGTGGAGTGTGGGGAAAGAATCAGTTGAACAGGGAATGTTTTTTGGGGGGTTTGTTTACAGAGATTGGGGGGCAGTTAATAAAAAAAATCCTAAGTGCAATAAAACAAACCCATAAGACATAGTATAAAAGGGGTCTGAGGAGGGTGCCTGTGTTGGTGAGAGGAATCTGGGGAATTAATCAGTTGAACAGGCAATTTATTTTGGGGGGTTCTTTACTGGTATTGGGTGGATTTATTTAATAAAAAAATAAATTTGTATGTAAAGTGAAACAGACAGGACCCCCCTGACATAAGCTGCCACTGGGGTGGACTGATACTTGACTTTATAGAGTATTTTGTAGAGGATGATTTGTTAGATTTGTTGTTAGAAGCACAAGCCTTAAAGATTGTTTCAAACAATCCCTAAGGAAACACTGATTTGTACAGCTTGTTAGAAACAAGTCCCCAAAAATTGTTTATTTTTTTTGTAAGACTATGTTTTTTGTGTGTTTTTTTGTTGTTGTTTAAAGCACAAACCCTGAAGAAGAAAAAAGAAATGCCCTACTGGACTAGTGCCAGCAGGTCATGTTGGCCAGTGGCCACTGGCCATTGTCAAATGTCCTCCTGAATCCATAATTGCAGAATTTGTAACTGCTGTTCTTGCTGCTGCTGCTGCTGATGATTTGTTTAAGCAACAAGATGATTAGGCAGCTGAAAGGGAATGGAATCAATAATAGCAGTAACATGGCTGATGGATGATGAAGGTTCCACTTGCCACGACTAGCTCCAGTGATGCACCTGAGGCAGTAACAGCACAATAAGTAGCCTCCAGTATATGTAGTGAAAAGAAGAAGGTGGCCAATAATTCTTCTCCACCTGCCCCTCCTCCAACATCATTGGTGTGTTGTTATTAGAATAGAAATGTTTCACTTGAGAGCAGGAACTGTTCCTCTCACCAGCAACTGCAATGTGCACTGTGTGTGGTAAATAACATCTGGGGGCACAATTGTATCCAAACACCATGACACCAGAACCCAAATACTGCCACTGTCACTACACCCCTATCACGGTGCCCGTGATTGTTGCACTTCCTTGTCAGTCACCATTAGGGGGCTCCTATTGGTTGTCTGCCTTTAACCCACCTCATTCTGTCTATTTAAACCTGGTCTGGGCACCCTATGGTTGCCCTTTCGTGGTGTCTCTGACCACATTAGCCTTGACCATGTTCCAGTCTTCGTTTGTACCTGTAGCTGTGTTCCTGAGTTCCAGAATACATCTTGTTCCTGAGTCTTCTGTCTGCAGAGCTGTTCCAGAGTTGTTCCGGCCTAGTCCTGAGAGGTTAATGTTTTGTGCTGATTGCCTTCGCTGAGACTTCCTGACTGCTTGGCCTTTCAGCGAGTTCCTGTCGTCTCTTGTTCAGCCAGATGTGTTCCTGATGCCTGGTCGCTTCGGCGACATTCTTGTAGACCCAGCGTGCGGACGTTGGTTTGCCCAGCCTTGTGGCTATAAGAATTACTTGTTGGTTCCAGCGTGCGGACGCTGATTTGCTCCAAGCCTTGCGGCTACACGATTTACTGTTGGTCCCAGCGTGCGGATGCTGGTTTGCTCCAAGCCTAGCGGTTATACGAATTACTGTTGGTCCCAGCGTGCGGACGCTGGTTTGCTGCAAGCCTTGCGGCTATACGAATTACTGTTGGTCCCAGCGTGCGGACGCTGGTTTGCTCCAAGCCTTGCGGCTAAACGAATTACTTGTTGGTTCTAGTGTGCGGACGCTGGTTTTCTCCAAGCCTTGCGGCTATACAAGTTACTTGTTTGTCCCAGCGTGCGGGCGCTGGTTCGCTCCAAGCCTTGTGGCTATACAATTACTTGTAGGTCCCAGCGTGCGGACGCTGGTTCGCTTCTGGAGTCTTATTGCTATACAAATTACTCGTTGGTTCCAGCATGCAGACGCTGCTTTGCTCCAAGCTTATTTGCTATACAATTTACTTGTTGGTTCCAGCGTGTGGACGCTGGTTTGCTCCAAGAGCCTTAAAGACGTACTCTCTGTGGGGCGTTCCTAGAGTGAAGTTCCTTTGGGCTGCCTTGCCCGGTATTGGTAAGGCCGGTAGAACCTGGTATATATTCCATCTGCAGGTTGCCTTACCCGGTATTGGCAAGGCCGGTAGAGCCTACGCAAAGCTCCTTTGGGCTGCCTTGCCCGGTATTGGTAAGGCCGGTAGAACCTGGTACATATTTCATCTGCAGGTTGCCTTACCCAGTATTGGCAAGGCCAGTAGAGCCTATTGTTATAAGTATATCTGGCTGTCTTGCCCGGTATATTGACAAGACCGGTAGAGCCTGTAATTTGTATTTCTCAATTATTAAATGTTGTATGTCATGTTGGAATCCTAAGGGATCATTTTTAATTATTTTCAATAAAGTTGTGTTTTTACCTAACTTTGTGTCTGAGAGTCGTAACAAACCGTGACAGTACGAAAGGGCCATGACCTCAGACAACAAGAGTGATGGTAATGCACAGAATATCCATTGGAGAATGGATATGCATGAGCAATGTTTGGATCAGTTGGCAATCGCAATTCAAACTATCCTTGAACGAACTGTACTTGCAGACAAGTCTGGAGCCAGTCCAGTGGTCTCGCCCAGTCAGACACCAGAGGGGTTGCAGTGAAGGGGTTAACAGCTTCTGCATCATTGCCACTCAGATACGATGGTGACCCTGGTCTATGCAGAGGGTTCATCAACCAGCTTGAAATATTTATGGAATTGACGGCACATGTGTTTCCCAATGATCGCAGTAAAATTGGGTTCATGATATCCCTGTTGACTGGCAGAGCATTGGCTTGGGCTAACCCATTGTGGGAAAATGCAAAACCTTGCACTAAGAGCTTCAGAGAATTTGTGCAATCCTTTCGGAGAGTGTTTGAGCCTCCTGGCAGAACCTCCTCTGCTGCCAAACGCCTTATGGAAATACAACAGGGCAGGCGTACAGTGGGCGATTATGCCATCGAATTTCACACATTGGCAGCAGAGGTGGGGTGGAACAACGAGGCATTGTTGGCAGCCTTTGCCCAAGGTCTTAATGACCAGATTAAAGATGAGATTGCAGCTAAAGAATTGCCTACTGATCTTGATGACTATATTGAATATGTTATATTGATTGATGCCAGAATACGGGAGAGAGCTACCGCTAGAGATCATAAGTTCCGGTCTAAAAGTAATGGGGTTAGCAGTACATTTTTCCCACCCAGCCCTCCCATGGCGCCCAAACCTAGTGAACCTATACGGGAACCAGGTGAACCTATGCAAGTAGGTTTCACTAGGTTAACCAAAAAGGAAAGAATCAAGGCTTGTGTCTTTACTGTGGTAAGAATGGGCACTTGTTAAAATCTTGCCCAGTACGTCCGGGAAACGAACACACCTAGGGTACCTTGGGGGACAGGCCCTAGGTGGTGTACAATCGTCCCCAGTGTTGGGAACACTGAAACCCACCATACAGGTGGTATTATCCTGGGCACAACGTTCAGTGGAGGTTTTGGCCCTGGTTGATTCTGGCGCAGCAGGGTATTTTATGGATAATACCTTTGCTGAATTGCACGGGGTTCCTCGTATTGAAAGGGAAACACCCTTGGCTGTTGAAGCAATTGATGGTAGACCTTTGGAACCTGCTCAAGTCACATTTGAAATTATGCCTTTATCCATGACTATTGGGGCTCTCCATAGACAGGAGCAGCAATTCCAACTTATTAATTCTCCTCACCATGCGGTAATATTGGGATTTCCTTGGTTACAGTTACATAATACACAATTTGATTGGCAAAAGTGTGAAATCTCGGCTTTGTCTCCGTTTTGTATGGACAAGTGCGTCACCCATCCTATTAAGGTCCTGTGCACCTCCTCTGCAATACCAGACGAATACCAGCAGTTTGGCGATGTTTTTAGCAAAGGAGAGGCTGGCACTTTACCCCAGCACAGACCTTATGATTGTAGGATTAAATTGCCTTCTGGAGTAGTACCTCCTAGGGGATGCACATATCCATTATCTTGTGAGGAAAATAAGGCTATGGAAGATTATATTTCTGATGCCCTTGCTAGAGGGATCATAAGAAAATCTACCTCTCCGGCGGGGGCTGGATTCTTTTTTCTGAAAAAGAAAAATGGCGAATTGAGACCATGCATTGACTACCGTGGCTTGAATAAACTGATGGCTAAGAACGCTTATCCGATACCACTCATCACCGAGCTTTTTGACAGACTTAAGGGCTCCTCGATTTTTACCAAATTAGTTTTACGGGCGGCATACAATTTGGTTCGGATTCGAGCTGGTGATGAGTGGAAAACTGCCTTTAACACCAGATCTGGGCACTATGAATACCTAGTCATGCCATTCGGCTTGTGTAACGCACCTGCAGTTTTTCAAGAACTGATAAATGATGTTCTCAGAGATATGTTACAGTCATGTGTCGTGGTGTACCTTGACGACATACTGATTCATTCCCAAAATGTGTCACCCACACATCAAGGATGTGTCTGAAGTATTGCTACGGCTACGAAAGAATAAGCTCTATTGTAAATTGGAGAAATGTGAGTTTCACAGAACCAGTGTGCCATTCTTGGGGTTTGTGATTGGCAAAGATGGCATCGCCATGGACAAAGAAAAGTTGACAGCAGTCCTACAGTGGCCACGACCTAAGAGTCTTAAAGCTATACAGCGATTCTTGGGTTTCGCTAATTATTACAGGAAGTTTATTAAGAACTTTTCTTCCATTGTTAAACCATTTTCTGACCTTACGCATAAGGGCGCTAATCCATCCTGTTGGCCAGCAAGTGCTGAGGAGGCCTTTTCGAAAATTGAAACTGGCTTTTGCAGAGGCCCCTGTGTTAGCCCACCCCAATCCTCTACAGTCATGTGTCGTGGTATACCTTGACGACATACTGATTCATTCCCAAAATGTGTCACCCACACATCAAGGATGTGTCTGAAGTATTGCTACGGCTACGAAAGAATAAGCTCTATTGTAAATTGGAGAAATGTGAGTTTCACAGAACCAGTGTGACATTCTTGGGGTTTGTGATTGGCAAAGATGGCATCGCCATGGACAAAGAAAAGTTGACAGCAGTCCTACAGTGGCCACGACCTAAGAGTCTTAAAGCTATACAGCGATTCTTGGGTTTCGCTAATTATTACAGGAAGTTTATTAAGAACTTTTCTTCCATTGTTAAACCATTTTCTGACCTTACGCATCGCCATGGCATAAGGGCGCTAATCCATCCTGTTGGCCAGCAAGTGCTGAGGAGGCCTTTTCGAAAATTGAAACTGGCTTTTGCAGAGGCCCCTGTGTTAGCCCACCCCAATCCTCTGCTTCCGTTTACGTTAGAGGTTGATGCCTCGGATATTGGGGTCAGGGCAGTACTTTCTCAACGACACAATAAAGGTGGAACACTCAGACCCTGTGGGTTTTTCTCAAAAAAATTGACTGGAGCTCAAAGCCACTATGAGATTGGGGACAAAGCGTTATTGACCATTATCCTTGCCCTTAAGGAATGGAGTAATTTACTGGAAGGCACCCAAAATCCTGTCTTAATTTTGACAGATCATAAAAACCTGACTTATCTCTCTGAGGCCAAGAGATTGTCTTCTCGTCAGGCCAGATGGGCGTTATTCTTATCTCGATTCAATTTCATTGTATCATATTTACCGGGATCTAAGAATGTTTGGGCTGATGCTTTGTCAAGACAATTTGAGGCTGAGAGTGACAGAATGGAAGCACCAGCACCTATCATTGAACCCGATCGAATATTGGCTACAATACGTACTAGAATCACTTCTCCATTAGGGGAAGAGATTTTGGCTTCTCAGGCTTCCGCACCTCATGAGACCCCGATGGGCAAATGTTTTGTCGCTGAACCATTCCGTACTCGATTACTTGAAACGTACCATTCCTCTAAGGCTGTGGGACATATTGGTAGAGACCAATTGTTATGGTCCCTTTCTCAGTTATTTTGGTGGCCTTCTATGAGAAACGATTGTGCCGAGTTTACTAATGCCTGTGCCACCTGCGCCCGTGCTAAGACCCCTAGACATCTACTGGTGGGCTTGCTTCAACCTGTGCCTAATGGCGAGCGCCCCTGGTCTCATGTTTCCATTGACTTTATGGGAGAATTGCCTATGTCTAGAGGATATTCCTTCATATTGATGGTGGTGGACAGGTTTTCTAAAATGGCTCATTTTGTGCCCCTCCGTGGCCTCCCCTCAGCTAAGGAATTGGCAATTGTGTTTGCCAGAAAAGTATTCTGGTTGCATGGAGTGCCCAGGGTACTGGTGTCTGACAGGGGGAGCCAGTTTGTGTCTAGGTTCTGGAGGGCATTTTGTGAGCAGATGGGCATAAGCTGTCCTTTTCCTCGTCCTACCATCCCCAGACCAATGGAGCCGCTGAACAGGCCAATCAGGGCTTGGAACAATTTCTGCGCTGTTTTATTACTGACCATCACGACAACTGGGCCGACTTATTGCCTTGGGCAGAGTTCGCCAGGAACTGTGCAGTTAATTCTTCATCTGGTAGCTCTCCGTTTCTGATCAATTACGGGTTTCAGCCCTGTTTTCTCCCAGATTCCTTTCAGACGCAACAGATTCCAGCTCTGGATGAGCATATCGAGCAACTCCGTTCCACATGGGCACAAGTTCAGAGGGCACTTGGTCAGTCATTTCAGCGTCATCAGCGCTATGCTAATCGCAGAAGGCTTCCAGCGGTTTCCTTTCAGGTTGGGGATAGAGTGTGGCTTTCTTCCAGACACCTTAAGCTCCAGGTTCCGTCCAATAAGTTGGTTCCCCGGTTCATTGGTCCATACAGAGTTATTCGCAAAATTAACCCTGTTTCCTATGCACTAGACATACCTACATCTATGCGTATCCATAATGTGTTTCATGTGTCCCTTCTTAAGCCTCTCGTATGTAACCGTTATACCACTACACCTGTGGTACCAGGGCCTATTGAGGTCGAGGGTCAGGAGGAGTACGAAGTACAGAGCATTATTGATTCCCGAAGGCTTAGAGGAAGGGTACAGTACCTGGTGCATTGGAAGGGATATGGTCCTGAAGATCGATCATGGGTGGACAGTAAGGACCTTCATGCACCTAGGTTATCTAGTGCTTTTCACGCTAAATATCCGCAGAAGCCTAGACCTTATTCTAGGAGAAAGGGTCTTTGAAAGGGGGGTACTATCACGGTGCCTGTGATTGTTGCACTTCCTTGTCAGTCACCATTAGGGGGCTCCTATTGGTTGTCTGCCTTTAACCCGCCTCATTCTGTCTATTTAAACCTGGTCTGGGCACCCTATGGTTGCCCTTTCGTGGTGTCTCTGACCACATTAGACTTGACCATGTTCCAGTATTCGTTTGTACCTGTAGCTGTGTTCCTGAGTTCCAGAATACATCTTGTTCATGAGTCTTCTGTCTGCAGAGTTGTTCCAGAGTTGTTCCGGCCTAGTCCTGAGAGGTTGATGTTTTCTGCTGATCGCCTTCGCTGAGACTTCCTGACTGCTTGGCCTTTCAGCGAGTTCCTGTCGTCTCTTGTTCAGCCAGATGTGTTCCTGACGCCTGGTTGCTTCGGCGACATTCTTGTAGACCCAGCGTGCGGACGTTGGTTTGCCCAGCCTTGTGGCTATATGAATTACTTGTTGGTTCCAGCGTGCGGACGCTGGTTTGCTCCAAGCCTTGCGGCTACACGATTTACTGTTGGTCCCAGCATGCGGACGCTGGTTTGCTCCAAGCCTAGCGGTTATACGAATTACTGTTGGTCCCAGCGTGCGGACGCTGGTTTTCTCCAAGCCTTGCGGCTATACGAATTACTGTTGGTCCCAGCGTGCAGACGCTGGTTTGCTCCAAGCCTTGCGGCTACACGAATTACTGTTGGTCCCAGCGTGCGGATGCTGGTTGGCTGCAAGCCTTGCGGCTATACGAATTACTGCTGGTCCCAGCGTGCGGACGCTGGTTTGCTCCAAGCCTTGCGGCTACACGAATTACTGTTGGTCCCAGCGTGCTGACGCTGGTTTGCTCCAAGCCTTGCGGCTATACGAATTACTTGTTTGTCCCAGCATGCGGGCGCTGGTTCGCTCCAAGCCTTGTGGCTATACAATTACTTGTAGGTCCCAGCGTGCGGACGCTGGTTCGCTTCTGGAGTCTTATTGCTATACAAATTACTCGTTGGTTCCAGCGTGCGGACGCTGCTTTGCTCCAAGCTTATTTGCTATACAATTTACTTGTTGGTTCCAGCGTGTGGACGCTGGTTTGCTCCAAGAGCCTTAAAGACGTACTCGCTGTTGGGCGTTCCTAGAGTGAAGTTCCTTTGGGCTGCCTTGCCCGGTATTGGCAAGGCCGGTAGAACCTGGTACATATTCCATCTGCAGGTTGCCTTACCCGGTATTGGCAAGGCCGGTAGAGCCTACGCTAAGCTCCTTTGGGCTGCCTTGCCCGATATTGGTAAGGCCGGTAGAACCTGGTACATATTCCATCTGCAGGTTGCCTTACCCGGTATTGGCAAAGCCGGTAGAGCCTATTGTATATCTGGCTGTCTTGCCCGGTATATTGGCAAGACCGGTAGAGCCTGTAATTTGTATTTCTCAATTATTAAATGTTGTATGTCATGTTGGAATCCTAAGGCATCATTTTTAATTATTTTCAATAAAGTTGTTTTTACCTAACTTTGTGTCTGAGAGTCATAACAAACCGTGACAACCCCTTGTCCAGAACACATGACAACTTGCTGACAGTTTAATAGTAATGACGAACCCTCCCTGCCACTATCTTAGCATATTCTGTGGGATGGAATCGCCTAAGATGCTGTTGGATGCCCTGTTTGCAATTCTCCTCCACCACATTGCCATGTGTGGTCAGTGCACCACACTGTGTGCAATGGGTGGAGACGAACTGCCACATCCTAACATCAACAGAGTGGCTATCAATTGGTGGGTTGAATTGAACTAGGTGGCTTGGCAGAAGATGTAGTTACCCTAGAGGAAGAAGGTGATGGCGACCTAGTTGTTTCACTCATCATGGAGCTTCCAGTGTCTGCCTGGGTTTCTCTATTCTTTCTCCTCTTTTTAATCTGTACCTCAACTCTTGTTGCATTTCTGGAGCGTAAGGGGTACAGCAACAGCGGTGCTTGATTTCTGCTGTGGGTGTTTAGGTTCAACATGTTTGACATAAATGTCATGGTGTCTGTGTTTCATGTGTGATATCAGGGTGTTTGTGCCAAGGTGTGTTCCCTCCTTTCCTCTTCTCACTGACTTGTCACAAATTGTGCACAGTGCCACTGGTGATGACTGCACTGTACCTGCCCCAAGAGAAAAATAGTCCCACACCCATGGCTTTGGTTGGAGGGATAGGAAACTGGTGGAGAAGAATGGCCTGTTTCTTCTTGTCCTCCACATTCCTCTTCACTGTCTGTGGCAGTGCATAATGTTGCTGCTGTTGCTGCTACTGCATCAGAATCAGCACTGCAGCTAGGACCTGGAGTATTGCTGATGCTGTTGTTTTTGATTACCCCCTCCCACATTCCTAACACTAACAAGCTGCTGGATCTTAGTAGTAGTTATACTAGCACTGGCGGGACTGCTTGGGGATGTCAAGTGTGACTTAGGGTCCCTTGCTGTCACACCTTTCTCCCCTCCCGAATACTACAATACACACTAGCAGCAGGCAAAGTATTGGTGGCAGCAGGTTCAGCAATGGCAGCAGGTACAGCACATCTGGCAGCAGGTACAGAAATGGTGACTGCATGTACATCATTGGTGGCAGCAGGGGCAGCACATCTGGAAGCAGGTACAGCAATGATGACTGCAGGTACAGCATTGGTGGCTGCAGTGGCAGCACAAATGGTGGTTGCAGGTACAGCACTGGTGGCATCAAGGGCAGCACGTCTGGCAGCAGGTACAGCACTAGTGACAGCAGGATCAGTACATCTGGCAGCAGGTACAGCAATGGTGGCTGCAGGTACAGCAGTGGTGGCACTGGCAGCAGGGGCAGCACGTCTTGCAGCAGGCCTAGGCAGCTGACCTGTCCTGCTCTCACGGGTACTACCCTTTTCTCCCTCCCCATTCTCTTTTCTCCCTCCCTTCCTATTAAATTCCTCAAGATCCCTTGGGTTGATTTAGGGGGACTGGACAGCATTGGTTCAGTATGCTAGTCACTTCTTCCTCCTCCTCAGACTCAATGGACACATAATAAGGGTCCTTTCAGTTCCTCCTTTTACTGCTCATAGTGCTAGCAGTCACTATGAGCCTCTCCTACCTCAATTTAACAAATAATTCACAGCAGAACAGCACAGCACGTCTACCTCACGCTGTAGCTGCTTCTATTGTGTTTCACTTTCTAGAATACGTCACATTTTTATAGCAAAAAAGTGAAAAAAATGTAAATCAATGGATGGAAACTTTGTAGCCCCCTGAAAAATTGGAGAGGAATTTTGGCCAATGGGTGAAAAACGCGGAAATTTTACTAGCAGAAAAAGCAGACAATATGTGATTTTCTCTCGGGAACAGGGCGACAACTTCCGCCCATCCCTACTAGGGATCTTGTGGAATTTAATGGGAAGGGAGGAAGAGAAAGGTAGTACTAGTGAGAGAAGGGCAGGTCAGCTGCTTGTGCCTGCTGCAAGATGTGCTGCCCCTGTTGCTATCATTTCTGTACCTGCTTCCAGACGTGCTGCCACTGCTGCCACTACTGCTGTGCCTGCTGTCAGACTTGCTGCCCATGCTACTGCTACCACCATTGCTACCACCATTGCTTTTCCTGCTGTCACACGAGCTGTTCCTGCTGCCACCAGTGCTGCCCCTGCTGCCAGTGCTGCCCCTGCTGCCACCAGTGCTGTGTCTGCTGCCAGTGCAGAACCTGCTGCCACCAGTACTGTGCCTGCTGTCAGACATGCTGCCCCTGTTGCCTCCAGTACTGTACCTGCTGTTGGTGCTGAACCTGCGGCTATCAATACTATGCCTGCTGTCAGACATGCTGCCCCTGCTGCCACCAGTGCTGTGCCCGCTGCTAGTGCTGAACCTGCTGCCACCAGTGCCAAACCTGCTGCTAGTGTGTCTTGTAATACACAGGAGGGGAGGAAGGAGAAAATGATGCCAAGTGTGACAGCAGGGGGACCTAAGTCACACTTGCCATCCCCTAGCAGTCCTGCCAGTGCTAGTACCACTACTACTAAGAAGGTCCAGCATCTTTACCGTTTTAGGAGTGAAGTCATGAGTGTGGGACTATTTTTGTCTTGGGGCAGGCACAGTGCAGTCATCATCAACAACTCTGTGCACTGTTTGTGACAAGTCAGTGAGAAGCGGAAAGTAGGGAACACCTTTTGGCACAAGCTGCTTGATATCTAAAGTGAAATATAAGCACCATGACATCTATAACATTTTTTTTTGGGGGGGTTGTTTCTATCAAGCTTAAGTCCTACTAATCAATGCTTCCTTATGCCTTGTGCCAAACAAGCTTAAATCCTACAAATCAATGTTTCTTCAGGGCTTCGACCTCTAATAAGTCTAAGTCCTACAAAAGCCTCTAACAACAAATCTAACAAATCATCCTCTACAAAATACTCTATCAAGTCAAGTATCAGCCCACCCCAGTGGCAGCTTATGTCAGGGGGCTCCTGTCTCTATCACTTTACATACAAATTAACTGTCCCCCTAATACCAGTCAAGAAACCTCCCCCAAACAAATGCCCTGTTCAACTGATTCATTCCCCAGACTTCACCCACCAACATGGGTACCCTCCTTAGATCCCTTTTATACCATATTTTATGGGGGGGGTTATTTTATTTAGGATTTATTTTTTATTAACTGCCCCCAATCCCAGTAAACAACCTCCGCAAAAATCATTCCCTGTTCAACTGATTCTTTCCTGACACCCCTCCAACACAGGTACCCTCATGCCCATTTTATACTATGGCTTTGGGAAAGAAAATAATATTTGCTATGTGTTGTGTGCAACTTCAATGTTCCTATTGATTTCAATGGATTGAGCTAGGTGAAAAAAGCGTGAAAAAGTAGAAAATCTGCACTTTTCACGGAAATTTTTTGCCATGCAGAAAGTACCATTTTTCAGCAATTTCAGTTTGAGGCAGAACTTTTCACCCATCCCTAATCCCTAGGGTGATTTAGTGGGACTGGACAGCATTGTTTCAGTAATGTTCACTTCCTCCTTCTCAGACTCAGTGGACACATAAGGGTCCTTCCAGTTCCTCCTTTTACTATTTCCAAATTTTCTCATAGTGATAGCAGTCACTATGAGCCACTCTTGCCTCAATATTCCAAACAAATAACAGCAGAACAGCACAGCATGTCTACCTCGCTCTGTAGCTGCTCCTATTGTGTTTCACTTCCACAAATACATTTTTATAGCGAAAAGGCAAAAACCATGTAAATCAATGGGAGGAAACTTTCTAACCATTGAAAAAAATGGAGAAGAATTTTGGCCAATGGGAGAAAACCGCAAAGATTTTAATCACTGGTTTAAAAGCAGATTTTCCTGTGAAAAAGCGGACAATAACATAGTTCTCACAGGATTTCTCGTGGGAACATGGCGACAACTTTCACCCACTCCTGTTCTTTAGTGTTCTTATATGTTTACAGTACTGGTGGAACTTTATGCTTTAGTAACCATGGCTGCAGTCAGTTTTTGAACTACCACTGCACTCCCACGTCCCTGCGCTGCTCCTCTTTTCCCCCTGCCCCTTGTGTGTTTGCTGGACATTACTGTGTGTGTTTTTTTTACACAATAGAACTGTTGGAGTGTGATGTTTGGCCTTGGCCCTCAACAACACACTCAATCGTGTCTTCCTCCCTCAGTCACACAGCCCACCACAGGGTCCCAGTCAGCTGTCCTAATTTTTTTCTATATTTTTTTTTAAACTGTTGTCCACCCTATCGTATCACTGCCAAAAAAAAAATAAGTAAAAAATAAAAAATTAACTGCTTGCCCTAGACTTCCCAATATAGAGATAATAACAGCAAGATCAGCATTCAGCAAGGAACTTGGATTTCTGTTGTCTGTACTTTCAATCAGTCAGACAGAATGTTGGGGTATTTGGGTCAAACTCCTTTGCTCCCTTCTCACTCACACCCCCAGAAACATATAACACAGAGATAATAACAGCAAGCTCAGCAAGGAAAAATTGATTAAAATGTAAAAATTGCCTAATATTCTAATTCTCTAAGGATTGACCTATGACAGAAGAATGGGAGTTCCTTTCTGTTGAGGGGGGTTTAGGTAAAATAAGCAGTGTACAGGGCTTTTGTTTGCCGAATTTCCTGGTTCTTTAATTGAGCAGAACCTCGCTGTGCCAAAGATCACACCCTGTTATAGGATTGGTAAAGTATAAGTAAATTATATTTACATAACACTGCATACACTTCCAAAATTATTATAACCAGTATATTCTGGGGTAATCGTATTCTAATATTTCCTAGTGGATCTGGCCAACCTACTGAGAATTATTACACAGTAGCCATTTGGCTGTAAAGTTAGAATAATCTTTGGAGGTCATACAGTCCAATCACAGAAATAATAGGGTAAGATCAGATTGATAACAATTTAGATCATTGGGAGTTATAGTTAGCTATCATTGCTGACACCTGCAGAACCAATTGTTTACTGTGTATGTGGAAGTATGCACATGAATGTTGTGGAATGCATTGGTGTCCACTGTAAGCATGTACAGAGGGTTCACAATAATGTTGTTCTGATATGGTCAGTGTGCTCCATTGATCTGGTGTTCTAAATTAAAATTTGCATTGCTGTCTGGGAAGTTTTCCTTCTGTTTCTCTTGTCTGTGGTTCTGGCACTTCATAGCTGGTTCTGTTTAAAAATTGCATTATCTGCATGGTGGTATCAGGGTGTGGATTTGATCTGTTGACATTTGTGAAAATCCTGAAAGAACAAAGCATCGTACCTGAGACCTTATGTATTTCAGATAGGTTATCACTTCTTGCAATATTGTACATGTGGCAAAGGGACTTGACATGTGTCCCAATTCAGCATATTTCAAGTGACAAATTTCCTTCCACTTAATTGCTTTTGTACATACAGGGTGGGGCAGGTGTTGTTACACTGCCACCTACTATATTGTTTATGATTGTAAGGAGCAATTAACCATTGCTATGCTGCTATCTTCAAATCTTTCTAGCTTATACCTCTGGATACCTATCTGTACAGTTTAATCCTAAATGTGCTGCTACGTTATTTGTGTAGTTATCTGATAGATTTTATTGTATTATAATTTCTTTGTGCCATATATATCTTAGTCAGGTCCCATTATGAACATAGAAGGGTTGAGAGAAAGGATTACCAAGGCAGTGCAGGTTATGGTAACCCTATCTATCAATAGAGGCTCCAAGTTTGTGACAAACACACTGATTTCTGACTTACTTGATAATATCTTGGAGGTAGATGTATTGTTAGGGCAAAGAATAGAGACTCAGTGGGGAATGTTCACCTTTGGTTTCCAACACAAGACTTCCTATGTCACAGCTGTCAAGGAAGTTGTGAGGGGAAAATGCAAACTGGACACCTTTGGTAATTCATCCTCCTAGCAGTCTGGTTAGGTTGAAGCAGTACCAACTAACAGGAGGATTGAAAGAGATCAGCGAGTCAATTTCTCAGCTGTTTAAGTCAGGGGTAGTTTGTCCTACATTTAGTCCTTTTAATGCATGATGATAGACTATAGGGGACTCAATCAGGTGGGGCACCACTACTGAGAGCTGCAGTCCCCAATATTGTCTGTGTCATTGAGGACATAGCCAAGCAGGCCAGAGCATGGTATGCAGTGATTGATTTAGTGAATACGATCTTCTCTATCCCCATTGCACCTTAGTCACAAGATCAGTTTTACTTGAGAAAGATGCCAATGCACAATGTGCTCCAGAGATACTTACACTGTCCTATGATCTGCCATGGAGTGGTTGCCAGGCAGTTAAGCCAGCTCAAGCTAAAGATTCCTGTGTTCCACTACAATGATGACCTCATGATCACAGGAAACCGGAAAGAAGTGGAAGACACTTTTCCCTTGCTAACTGACCATATGACAAGGAGAGGCTGGGCTATCAATCGAGACAAAGTACAGGGTCCTGCCCAGGAAGTCAGGTTTCTAGAAATGATCTAGGCTGGCCATGTAACCAATACCCCAGCCTGTGCTGGATGTGTTACAGAACACCCCACCCCCAAAGACTGTTAAAGAAGCGCAACTATTTTTGGGTGCTCTTGGATATTGGTGGTCATTCATACCTCACCTTGGACTGTTGTTAAGGCCAATTTACGTTACACTAAAAAAAATCAACTTTTGTATGGGGAGCTGCATTAAACACTGCCAAAGAAGCTGCTCTGCAACACCAGGGTTTGGGATCCATCAAAACCAGAATCCCTTTCCAACTGGATGTGATGGTGATGGAAAATGTGATGTCTTGGGGATTATGTCATCCAAATGAAGTCAAAGCCCAGAATGTAGTACCAACTGGGTTCTGTTCCAAGCAAATCACTGGGGCCCAACAACGGTTCTCTCCATTGAAAAAAACTTGCACCACACCACACTGCTGCATGTGGAAACAACAACACTACAAGCACCAGTACAAGCACCGAATGGACCTATCCATTGTGGTGTTGGATACGTGACTGCCTGCCCCTGAAAGCTGAAATCTCCCAAAGCCAGACATTGTTGAAGTGGAACCTGAAGGAGAGAGGAGGAATACAGGCCAGAGATGTTAAAGAACTAAAGAAGGCTTAGTAACATACGAGACCTTATCAAATCCAAACACCAGAAGCATGATGCCTGGTTCACTGATGGATCAGTGGTAATGACACAAAGGAAGAAGGTGGACAGCAATAGCCTACAGCCTTCAATAGGAGAAGATTATTCAAGCGCAAGGCAGGGGTAGGTCAAGCCAATACACCAAGCTAGTGGCAATACCATCTCTACTGGAAGAAACTAACTCACAAGAAATCCAAATCTACACTGACAGCTGAACCGTGTACAAAGCCTGTACAACCTGGATGCCCACCTGGAGAACCAATGGACTAATTCATGGAAGACTAGTATGCGGATGTGAACAACTATGGGAGAAGATTTGCGCAACTGCCCAGACCTGATTAATCCCGATTGGGCATGTTGATGCCCACGTAGCCACTGGCTTGGATGAAGAGAACCACAATGCAGACAAGCTGATCTGGATCCAAATTGTGAAGACTAGTGACCCTATAGATCCAGTGCTGTTGTAGATGGTAACCTGGGCCCATGAAACTAAAGGACACCAATGAAACAAGGCCACTTTGGAGTGGGCTCGAACAAGAGGGTTGCCCATCACTTTGGGGCTAGTTACCACCGCCCAACAAGTGTGTGAAGTCAAGAAGTGGCCTCTCACCACATAGACTTGAGGGTATCTAAAGAAAGGAACATTGGCAGGTCAGGTATGGTAACTTGGGAAGCCGTGTGGTGCTGGCTCTGGTTGAAGGTGCTAGCGTGAGATGCTGGAGTGCGGAGCTTGTGAGCGGTGACAGCGTGCCAGGTACTCCCTTGCTGCAGCCGAAGCTGGTTAAAGGTGCTGGTCACAAAACCAGATTGTTCCACCCCGGTTGAGCCGAAGTGCAGCCAGGATAGGAGTACCTAGGAACTGTTTGAAAATCCAGGCCAGCAGCACCAGCAGGATACCAAGCAGGGAAACAGGGAAAACAACAGAGGTCAAGAGCAGCCAAGAATTCAAGCAGGAGAGAAGATCAAGCGTGTTGAGAAACGGAGCCTAAGGTCAAACCGGAAGTGGAGATCAAATGTGGTCAGACAAGCCAAAGGTCAAGCCAGGAGCGGAGATCAGACGTGGTCAGACAAGCCATGGGTCAAGCCGGGAGTGGAGATCAAATGTGGTCAGACAAGCCAAAGGTCAAGCCAGGAGCAGAGATCAAGACGTGGTCAGACAAGCCAAGGGTCAAGCCAGGAGCGGAGATCGAGATGTGGTCAGAGAAGCCAAGGGTCAAGCCAGAAGCAGAGAACAGACATGGTCAGACAAGACAAGGGTCAAGCCAGGAGCAGAGAGAAAGAAACAGACTAACGTCCAGAGCCCAGGAGCTAGCTAGGAATTTCTTGTGGAACGGGCGCCCCAAGCATGGGGCAGCCTGTTTAAATACAAAGAATGGCCAATGGGAGAGCTGGGAGAGAGAGGCTTGTCTGGGAGCCGAGTAATACGGGAGGACGTCGGACGGACGTCGGCTAAGCAGTGTCTTTTCCCGGGGCGAATGGGGCACCGTCGCAGCATGTGACCTGCCTGCCACAATACAGACAGAGGCCCAGGGTTCGCCGTTGCTGTCTTTCCTCGTCAGATAACCAAGTGACACCCCCAACCTCTATGAGGGTCTCGGCCTCAGGACGGTCTTCTGACGGGGATACTACTGTGGGTACCCGTCTCCTGCTGCGGTCTTGTTCCTGCTGCCTCTCCAGCAAGCGCCTATTAAGGTCCAGAAACAGGGAGATGAAATCCTCCAACCCGTCTGGGATATCACGATAGGTCAAGGCATCTTTGAGATGTTCGCTGAGCCTACGTCGAAAAGCTCCCTGGTTCCAGTCAATATCAAAGGAGAGGGTGCGGAATTCCACCACGTATTGGCTGACGGACCTGCATCCTTGGTGCAGGGCCAGAAGGGCCGATTCAGCTGAGGCACTTCTTCCAGGGCATCAAAGACGGCCGTAAAGGCAGCAATAAAGGAATTAGAATGATCCAGCAGTGGGGAGTGCTGCTCCATGAGAGGTGTTGCCCAAGCTAATGCTTCCCCTTTAAGGAGCGCGATGATAAAGGAGACCCGGACGGCATGAGTACAGAAGGTCTGCGGCTGGGTACGGAAATGTAGCTGACACTGGTTCAGAAACCCACAGAAGTCAGCCGACCGGCCAGTAAATTTGTCAGGAAGCGGAATACGAGGGGGTATGTAGCCCGGAGAAGGAGTTGCCGTTACACTGGTGGCGGCAGAGGTAGTGGAGTCAGACGCTGCCGAGGTCTCTGCGGTGGAGGAATGCAGTAACTCCAGCACGGCATCCAGTGGTTTCCAGGTCAAGACGTGGTCAAGCGCAGCCAAGGATTCAAGCAGGAGAGAAGATCAAGCGTGGTGAGAAACAGAGCCTAAGGCCAAGCCGGGAGTGGCGATCAAATGTGGTCAGACAAGCCAAAGGTCAAGCCAGGAGCGAAGATTAAGACGTGGTCAGACAAGCCAAGGGTCAAGCCAGGAGCAGAGATCAAGAAGTGGTCAGACAAGCCAAGGGTCAAGCCAGGAAGGGAGATCAAGACGTGATCAGACAAGCCAAGGGTCAAGCCAGGAGCAGAGATCAAGAAGTGGTCAGACAAGCCAAGGGTCAAGCCAGGAGCGGAGATCAGACGTGGTCAGACAAGCCAAGGGTCAAGCCAGGAGCAGAGATAAAGAAGCAGACTAACATCCAGAGCCCAGGAACTAGCTAGGAATTGCTTGTGGAACGGGCGCCGTAAGCATGGGGCAGCCAGTTTAAATACAAAGAATGGCCAATGGGAAAACTGGGAGAGAGAGGCTCATCTGGGAGCCGAGTAATACTGGAGGACCTGGGACCTATGTGGGAGCGAGCCGGGAGCATGCGCATCCGCCAAGCTGAAGGCGGATGAAGACTGCGCATGCGCGCCCTGAGACTGGAACCCGGAAGAGCCTCCGCAAAAAGGAGAGGCGGCCCGGGTGAACACAGTGGCGGTGACACCAAAAGGAGACGTGGCCAGGGAGAACACAGCGGCGGTGACAATCACATCGTCCTGCTGCCAAAAGGAAGTTGTACTGCACACATACACTGGACTGCTACGGGTCCTACCTTGTTGAAGTGCTAATCAAGCCTCTACACTGGAGATCCTACAGATCCTGGTGACGGGCTATGGGGTGCCTTCTGAAATCCAAACAGATAGGACAGCTGGTGCAACAATAAGCACAATATCCCCTATCATCCCCAAGCTGTGGAGTTGATAGAAAGGTGCAATGGGCTTCTAAAGGAACAAATTTGGATGCTATCCCCTAGTAGGATGTTAAGGGGGTGGGATTGTGTAATTACCCAAGCATTAAGGATTTTGAACAATCAACCAATAGGACAGTTCTCAGCTTATGACAAGTTGACCCGACAAAATGAAACAATGACTGACATTTACAGGTGACCTTCCCACACTGGTAGGAACAAATAGGTTTAGAGTAAAAGTCCACTCCCCAAACTGTGGCACTCCCCATTAGAGGCACTATGCCTATGGGGACAGAAGTCACTGTAATACTCCTTGAAAGGTTAATGGAGGATGGGTGGGCAACCCCGGTTGTGGTGAATGCATGTGGCAGTATGTTGAGCATGTCAAGAGGTGGAGGTGGTGAGCTGTGTGTGGGTACTGTGTTGGGGGAGATAGCCATCTGGGTACTGCAAACAGTATAAGTTACTTGTGACAAGAGTGAGCTGATTCAGGTAGGGTCCAAAGTTTGGGTGCTACTCAGAATTAGTGAGCAGTAGAGGCACAAGGGAGAAGGGTGATACTAAGGTTGAGTTAATATGTGGTAATATTAAACCTGTTTACTTTCCTTCCAACTGACTGGTGGTGGTTTGAGCCAGCTGAACCCATGATCCTCCAACACCTTTATGAACCTTTGGGTGGAGTATTCCAGGGCGGCCATTAACTCCAGCTGCTTGATTTGTGGAGCAATCCCTGACAGTGAAGAAGGTGGATACCCATTTATCGGGGCTCCTTGGGGACTTCAGGAGCTGAATTATCTGAATAAGATTTCAAGAACAATTGCAGATCAGGGCCGTAACTTTGTAAATTCGGTTGGTCAAAGGAGGAGTTTGTGCCCTGTTTGGCAAAGAGTGCTGCAGCTATGTTGTAAACAATGCAGGAGAAATTAACCATAATTTTACTAAACTTTCTGCCACAAAGGATAAGTTACTCGAAGAGACGGTTACCGAATTGTTTGCGTGGATGGGAAGTTAGGGAAACATGGTTGTTCATGGACTGATAGAAGCTGTGGTCATTTGTATTTTTTTTTTAACTGTTAAATGTAACATAGTAACATAGTAAATTAGGCTGACACAAGTACAACCTTTGCCTCATATCCCAGTGACTGAGAATTTTATAGCTTGCCTGCTACCAAATAAGTTAGTCTTTATCAGACATTCCTGATCTGCCTACTGATTTACAGTATAATTCTGTATGTTCCCTTTTGAAGGAAATGTATCTAATCTTCTCTTAAATGCATCCATTCTATCTGCCATAGCCACCCCATTGGGCAAGGAATTCTACAATTTAACAGACCTTACTATAAAAAAACCCTTCCTCTGCTGAAGTCTAAACCTCTTTTCCTTTAATCTCAAGGGGTGTCCCCTGGTCACCTGATCAGCCCTTGGAATAAATAGCTCACTGCAGAGATCCTTGTATTGACCTCTCATATAGTTGTACAATATGATAAGGTCTCCTCTTAGTTGTCTTATCTCTAGAGTAAATAAACCAAGTTTGTCTAGTCCTCCATTCCCTTAATTAATTTTGTTGCTCTTCGCTGTACCCTCTCTAGTCCTAGTATATACTTTTTCAGAACTGGTATTCTGTGTTATGTGCATGGCAAGCAGGGTACTGGGATCAAAGTCTACAACTTTGCCGTTAGTGCAGACAACAGCAGTGTAGAAGGGGATGTCTATGGGAAAGACCAAGAGGTGGATTGTAGTAGACATGGACAATGAACAATAAATCTGTAAATTTATGATGGTCTTATATATAGATATCACCTAATACAGTTTTGTATGCTGAATGCAGTTTTAAGATCTACCGCTAGAATCACCTCATTGATGATTCCTTTGTCTGTTCCCATGCGGTCATATCACGGTCCCCGTGATTCCCTGTCAATCTCTGTAGGTATACATTTGCATTGGAGGAGTCTGATTGGCCCGCCCAGGATGTGCCTTTATATGCTAGGCTTGGGCACTTGTCAATTGCCCTTTCGTGGTGTTGTGTTGCTGCGCCTAGTTATTGCTCTCCAGTGTCTCCTGTGTACCGACCCGGCTAGTCTGACTCTCCTTCTGTTCCTGCTTCGTGATCTGACCCGGCTCTGGCTGACGACCCTGCACCGTGATCTGACCCGGCTCTGGCTGACGACCCTGCACCGTGATCTGACCCGGCTCTGGCTGACGACCCTGCACCGTGATCCGACCCGGCTCTGGCTGACGACCCTGCATCGTGATCCGACCTGGCACTGGCTGACGACTCCGCTCCGTGATCCGACCCGGTTCTGGCTCCTGATCCTGCTCCGTGATTGTTCCACTCTCCGGTGGTGTTCCTGCGACTCAGTCATCCGGTTCCGGCTACTGCTCCTGTCCGGTTGCTGCTCCTGTGTACTCCGGTCGCGTGGGCGACATTCTGACTGTTCTCAGTTTCCTCGCTCATTTCACTGTAGCCGAGGTTGCCTGCCTTGTTCTCGTGGCATTGCTCTTTGCAAATGTACCAGATTAACCCTTGCACTGCCGGTAGTCTCCGATTACGTGCCACTTTGATACATTGCCAAGCTCCGGTGATTCTCTGAGCCTTTACACTTTTGAGCCTCCGCTTTACGCTATACCAGTCCTTGCAGAGCTCCGCTTGTTCGATGCCCGGTGAGCATCGTGATTATGCTGGTTGTCACTGGTAGTCCATTCGCTCTTGCATCAAGGATTCTGGGTGACACCTTGTGGGTGTCTGGGCAGTACCTCATTCGCTCAAAGTGCTTAATCCCAACTGCACTACTCTGTGCATCGGCTCTTCATAGCTTGGGCAATTCCGTTCTACTGTGGCCTCCCAAGGGCTGGCATATTTCCGTGGCAGACGCAGGGTTACTCGATACTCATTCAGGGCGATTTCTATTCTGGTTACATCAAATTGGCAGTAGCAATCGTCATAAGCCCACTGTGGTGGTACGGGCTCAGCTTAGAGCAACAGGGGCTCATCCTGCTTGTGCTTCAAGAGTGTTACAGCGCTTCTCCTGAGTTCCTGATCTACATTTAAAGACTATTACCATAGACTGCTATATATCTCCTGGGCGTTGGCCAATCTAGTCTGAGCCTTACCAGTTGCTCCACTTAACCCTCTATGCACTACTGTTTGTAGTTTACTCCATTCTCTGTTATTTTGCCTGTTCTTACCTTTACTAGCCTCTAGGGGCAGTCTTGTTCATTTTTTATTTCAATAAACTGTGTTTTACGTTACAACCCGGTCTGAGTGTCAGTAAAACCGTAACAGTACGAAAGGGCCATGACCTCAGACGGGAAGAGTGACGGTAATACACAGAACCTCCACTGGAGGATGGATGTTCACGAGCAACGCTTAGATCAGTTGGCATTGGCCATGCAGACCTTGCTTGAACGTACGGTACATCTTGATAAGCCGAATCAAAATCCGGTGGTCCCCCCAGTTATGACACCGGATAATAGTTCTGGTCAATGCTTGGTCCCGCAGAGAAGTCTAACGGCGGCGGCGCCGGTACCAGTAAGATATGATGGTGAACCCACATTGTGCAGGGGTTTCCTTAATCAGCTAGAGATCTTCCTCGAACTTACACCTCATGCATTTCCGAGTGACCGTAGCAAGGTGGGGTTCATGGTATCCCTGTTAACTGGGAAAGCCCTGGCATGGGCAAATACGTTATGGGAACAGGCTAAACCTTGCACTTTGTGCTTTAAAGAATTTGTTAAACAGTTCCGTAGAGTCTTTGAGGTACCTGGGCGAGCTACGTCCGCGGCCAAAAAACTGTTGTCAATGCAGATGGGCGATCAGACTGCAGCTGAATATGCTATTGTCACGGCCGGACTGGCTGCCTGGAGTCCGGGGGAGCAACTAGTTCCCAGACCCTGAAGTTCAGGGGTGAGTTCTGCGATTCGCTGGAGAAAGGATGTGCCAATCCACCCGCGGTCGCGCAGGAGGCAAGCCGAAGGTGGAGAGGCCGTGAGAAAGCCACCGAGGAGCGGGAGGCCCACCTTGATCTATGAAGGAAGGGGCAAATGGGGAACCACACGGCAGTGGAGACCCAAGAAGCCTTACTTCAAGAGAAATAGGGAAACCGACAGTAAGCCACCAAGGATTGGAAGCTAGGGAAGCTACGGAGACACACTATGGCGGGCCCCCGTGGTAGGATCCAGAATGTCCGGTCCACATGCGAGGGAGGAACTCCACCAGTCCCACTACCCCAGAAGCCAGGGATGCAAGAGGGGAACCGGGAACCAGCAACGCGGCCACTGAGCCCCGGGACAGACTGGTTACGCCCTACCCCCCTAGGGAAGGCATCCACCCAAAGGCCCAGAAATACCAGTGCTCCTACAAAAGGGTTACAAAGAACCTTGGCCAGTGAGGAGGGAAGCACTGGTCGGAAGCCACACTCCCTGCCAATTCCCCAAGGAAGAATATTCCCCAAGGGGAAGGCAGGAAGACCCGCTAACTCCCCCCCAAGAACCAGCCGAATGGGAGAGGAGGCCGAATCAAGGTCTCCCGGAGAGGAGATGAGCCGGGGATCCCTTTCCCAGCTCCCCCTGGCGGCCGTCGGCAGAACACCGCCGACAAGGATGGAACCTAACGACGGGGGAATGCACAGCAACAGGGCACCAACCTACCCCCAACCTCGGCCCAAGAATATCTGGGCCAGGGGGGGGAGAGAGCGTCCGAGAGGGCCTCCCCGAGTGGCTCCAACCTCTAACTCTCCGGCCGCTCCCGACGAGAAATGAGACGCCGTCAGAGAGTGCCGGAGGAGGCGGTGACCCAGACCGGCCGAAAGGAAGCACCAGGCAGAGAGCAGGAAGGGACAAGTAGGACGAGACAGCGAGGCAACCGGGGCGAAAGGGAGAGGAGACAGCCAGGGAAGGAGACTCAGGAGCAGCGAACCCGGAGCAAGCCCGCGAGACCGGAACAGCAGGAGGACAGACGAAACCAACCAACAAGGACAGCCACGCCAACTGAACAGGCTCAATAATCGGGCGCCCGAGCTAAGGGCTGGATGCCCTAAAAACTGAAGTCAGCCAATGAGGGAACCGGTGGGAGGAGGTAAGAGGTCAAGTCCCAAGGTAAAGACCGGTAAGAGATGCCAATCCGCCAGGGGCTGACACTACCCCCCTCCGCCAGAAGAGCCCCCCGGGCGACCAGGTTTGTCTGGTTGAGTTCTATGAAAGTCTCTGACTAATGCGGGGGCATGCACATCTCTAGCTGGGATCCAGGATCGCTCCTTAGGACCAAAGCCCTTCCAGTCAATGAGATATTGGAGAGAACGTCTGACCCTCCTAGAGTCTAGGATTTGATTGACCTCGTATTCGGGTTCACCATGGAGTAAAATAGGCAGAGGTGGTGCTTCGGTCACAGAGAACCGATTCGTAATTACTTTCTTCAAGAGTGAGACGTGAAATTTATTAGGGATTCGCCACGTAGGAGGTAAGTCCAACTGGAAGGTTACAGGGGTAATTTGTTTAGTAATTTTATAAGTCCCCACAAAACGAGGACCCAATTTGAAAGAAGGCATACGCAAGTGCAGATTCCTGGTAGATAACCATACTTCGTCTCCAATTTGTAGCACAGGAGCAGGAGACCGGCGTTTGTCAGCGGCACGTTTGTACCCTTCCATCGATTTACGGAGCTGGGAACGGACAGATGTCCATAGGTCATATAGGTCTTCCACCCTCTTATCAGCAGCCGGAACACCCTGAGGAGCACCCAAGGGTAGGGCACGTGGATTGTATCCGAGGGCCGCGAAAAAAGGAGAACATTGAAGAGAACTATGAAGGCGGTTGTTAAAGGAGAATTCTGCAAAAGGTAGGAGGTCCACCCAGTCAGACTGTGTAGGATTGACATATTGGCGAATGAACAACTCCAATGACTGATTCGTGCGCTCCGTTTGTCCATTAGACTGCGGATGGTAAGCAGTCGAAAAATGTAGAGTGATGCCCAGCCTAGAACAAAAGGCCTTCCAAAAACGGGAAACAAACTGGGAGCCTCTGTCAGAAACGATGTGGGCCGGAACACCATGAAGGCGAAAAATTTCTTTAATGAAGACATCCACCAATATCTTAGCTGCAGGAATCTTTTCTAAGGGTAAAAAATGAGCCATTCTGGAAAAACGGTCCACCACTACCAATATAACCGTCATGCCTTTAGAAGTTGGAAGATCCACAATGAAGTCCATTGCCAAATGAGACCATGGAGTAGTAGGAATCAGCAGAGGACATAAATAGCCTGAGGGTCTATGATGAGGAGACTTATTACGGGCACAGTTGGCACACGCAGCAATATAATCAGTAACGTCGTTCTGGAGAGAAGGCCACCAAAACTGCCTGGAGATGAGGTCACAAGTCTTTTGAACCCCAGGATGCCCGGAGACCTTCGCTTCATGAGACCACTGTAATATATGGAGCCGGAATTGCGGTGGGACAAACAAGGTGTTCCTAGGTTGAGAAGGAGCTAGAGGGCCTTGCAGGCGCTGAATCTGTTCCAAAATGTCCGAAGAGAGGGTGGCAATGATCTTGGTAGCAGGAATGATGGGTTCAGGATCAGATGGAGGACCTGGATCAAACAATCTAGACAAGGCATCCGCCTTAATATTCTTGGAACCTGGCCGATAGGTAATGATGAAGTTGAACCTAGTAAAAAATAATGCCCACCTGGCTTGACGAGGGTTCAACCTCTTAGCAGATTCCAAAAATTGTAGGTTCTTGTGATCCGTCCAAATTATAACAGGGAGAGAACATCCCTCCAATAAATGCCTCCATTCCTCTAGCGCCATCTTGATAGCCAGTAATTCCCGGTTACCTATGTCATAGTTCTGTTCAGCACTTGAGAAACGTTTGGAAAAATAGGAGCATGGATGAAGTCTCGAAGAAGTGGAATCCCTTTGAGATAATACGGCTCCAGCACCCAGTTCAGATGCATCCACTTCCAAAAAGAATTGAGCTATCGGGTCCGGGAAATGAAGGATAGGGGCTGTAGTGAAGGCAATTTTTAGAGTCTCAAAAGCCTTCAATGCATTAGGAGGCCAATTCGTAGGGTCAGCTGTGGCCTTAGTCAAAGACGTAATCGGAGCGATGATCTTAGAAAAGTCTTTAATGAACTTTCTGTAGTAATTAGCGAATCCTACAAAACGTTGGATAGCCTTGACATCATAAGGAATGGGCCAGTTAGTAACTGCCATGACCTTGGCAGGGTCCATCTCTAATCCGGATTCAGATATAATGTATCCGAGAAACTGAAGGCGAGGGCGTTCAAATTCACATTTCTCAAGGTTGACAAATAATAGGTTTTCTCGGAGACGCTGAAGAACAGACCGGACCTGAAGTCGGTGGACCTCCAGGGAGGCGGAAAAAATCAGGATGTCATCGAGATAGATAATCACATGAGACAAGAGCATATCCTGAAAGATCTCATTCATAAAGCCTTGAAAGACCGCTGGGGCGTTACACAACCCGAATGGCATCACTAAGTATTCGTAATGTCCATACCTAGAATTGAAGGCGGTCTTCCATTCATCGCCTCGTTTAATTCGGATAAGATTATAGGCATTTTGGAGGTCCAAACGTGTGAAGACGGTGGACCCTCTGAGTTGATCCAAAAGTTCAGCAATCAATGGAAGAGGATAACAATTCCGGATAGTAATCTTATTCAGACCCCTGTAGTCAATACAGGGGCGCAGGGAACCATCCTTCTTCTTAACAAAAAAAAATCCCGCTCCAGCAGGAGATGAGGATTTCTGAATAAACCCCTTGGCCAACTGCTCCTGGATGTATTCTGCCAAGGCCTGGTTCTCAGCCGGGGAGAGAAGAAAGGTGCGGCCCTTAGGGGGAACTGATCCCGGAAGTAATTCAATGGCACAATCGCAGTTCCTATGAGGTGGAAGGCACTCAGATTTCCTTTTGGAGAAGACATCCAAAAAGTCCGCATATTGGACTGGAATAGCGTCTAATTCAGTACTGGAACACACACTGGTGGTGGCCAACCTAGTAGAACCGGAATCCAAACATTCGTCGAAACAGGAAGGGCCCCATGAAGAAATCTCACCCAGGCGCCAATTAATAACCGGATTGTGGGTGCGTAACCATGGCAATCCTAAGATAATGGGGGTCTGAGGGGCAGTAATGGCATCCAAAGTAAGCATTTCAGAATGGAATAACCCCACATTAATCCGAACCGGAATAGTCTCAAACAATACCATCCCGGTACCCAAAGGAGTACCATCAATAGCTGACACCAGCATAGGAGGATGCTTGGCCCGAAGTGGAATACCATTAGATTTAGCCCACATCAAATCGATGAAGACCCCTGCAGCTCCAGAATCGATAAATGCTGAAGTAGATATGATCTTATCTGCCGGGGGTAGGGATACCGGAACCATGCGAGAGGACTGGGAGGAAAGGCTAGGCGTATCGCTCAGGGATTTACCTCCCCCAATCCCTAAGCGGTGGAGTTTCCCGGCCTAGTTGGGCATTGCCTTAGATAGTGTCCCTTCATTCCACAATACAGACATAGGCCTAAGGATCTGCGCCGCTTCTTCTCAGCCTCAGAGAGTCTCGTGACACCCCCAATTTCCATGGGTTGTTCCTGACTCGAAACCCCCTGTAATAGAGGGTGGGAGGGTGGGGAATTCTTAAATCTGCTGCCTTCACGTTCAGTTTGTCTTTCTGCCATTCGTCGATCTAACTCAATGCAAACCTTAACAAAATCTTCCAATTCCTCCGGTAATTCTCTACAAGTCAAGGCATCTTTTAATCTGTCATTGAGTCCTCTCCGAAAGGCCGCCTTGAGGGCTCCTTGATTCCAGTCCATCTCATATGCCAGGGTACGAAATTCGATGGCATACTGACTAACGGATCTGGAACCCTGGCGGATCTCAAGCAATGATTTTTCAGCGGAGGCTCTTCTGCCAGGAATATCAAACACCATTCTAAAGGTTCTCAGAAAGGCATCCGTATCCCTTAGTAGAGGGGAATCTTGTTCCACTAAAGGAGATGCCCATTCCAGGGCTTTTTCCGACAGAAGAGATATAATGAATGATACTCTTGCGGCATGGGAATTGAACCCCTGAGGATTCGTGTTAAAGTGCAAGAGGCATTGATTGAGAAATCCTCTGCAGTTTTCCGCCCTTCCGTTGAATCTCTCCGGTAATGGAAGCCTAGGAGGTTTATCCCTATCAGGGAGGCTACTGGCTTCCACTTTGGAACTGGATACAGATGCAGAAGGTGTAGTCGCCCCGGCCGTAGCAGTCATGCCTCTTAACATATCCAAAACTGCATCCATTTTTTGTTCCAGTTTCTGCAGGTGGCTCTCATGGGAAGAAAGTACTTGTTCCTGATGTTCTTGTCTTGCCATTATTCTGGCTAACTCGGTGGGGTCCATGTTGCTTGGCCCGATTATTCTGTCACGGCCGGACTGGCCGCCTGGAGTCCGGGGGAGCAACTAGTTCCCAGACCCTGAAGTTCAGGGGTGAGTTCTGCGATTCGCTGGAGAAAGGATGTGCCAATCCACCCGCGGTCGCGCAGGAGGCAAGCCGAAGGTGGAGAGGCCGTGAGAAAGCCACCGAGGAGCGGGAGGCCCACCTTGATCTATGAAGGAAGGGGCAAATGGGGAACCACACGGCAGTGGAGACCCAAGAAGCCTTACTTCAAGAGAAATAGGGAAACCGACAGTAAGCCACCAAGGATTGGAAGCTAGGGAAGCTACGGAGACACACTATGGCGGGCCCCCGTGGTAGGATCCAGAATGTCCGGTCCACATGCGAGGGAGGAACTCCACCAGTCCCACTACCCCAGAAGCCAGGGATGCAAGAGGGGAACCGGGAACCAGCAACGCGGCCACTGAGCCCCGGGACAGACTGGTTACGCCCTACCCCCCTAGGGAAGGCATCCACCCAAAGGCCCAGAAATACCAGTGCTCCTACAAAAGGGTTACAAAGAACCTTGGCCAGTGAGGAGGGAAGCACTGGTCGGAAGCCACACTCCCTGCCAATTCCCCAAGGAAGAATATTCCCCAAGGGGAAGGCAGGAAGACCCGCTAACTCCCCCCCAAGAACCAGCCGAAATCGCCTCCCCCGAATGGGAGAGGAGGCCGAATCAAGGTCTCCCGGAGAGGAGATGAGCCGGGGATCCCTTTCCCAGCTCCCCCTGGCGGCCGTCGGCAGAACACCGCCGACAAGGATGGAACCTAACGACGGGGGAATGCACAGCAACAGGGCACCAACCTACCCCCAACCTCGGCCCAAGAATATCTGGGCCAGGGGGGGAGAGAGCGTCCGAGAGGGCCTCCCCGAGTGGCTCCAACCTCTAACTCTCCGGCCGCTCCCGACGAGAAATGAGACGCCGTCAGAGAGTGCCGGAGGAGGCGGTGACCCAGACCGGCCGAAAGGAAGCACCAGGCAGAGAGCAGGAAGGGACAAGTAGGACGAGACAGCGAGGCAACCGGGGCGAAAGGGAGAGGAGACAGCCAGGGAAGGAGACTCAGGAGCAGCGAACCCGGAGCAAGCCCGCGAGACCGGAACAGCAGGAGGACAGACGAAACCAACCAACAAGGACAGCCACGCCAACTGAACAGGCTCAATAATCGGGCGCCCGAGCTAAGGGCTGGATGCCCTAAAAACTGAAGTCAGCCAATGAGGGAACCGGTGGGAGGAGGTAAGAGGTCAAGTCCCAAGGCAAAGACCGGTAAGAGACGCCAATCCGCCAGGGGCTGACACTTATAGAATTTCGGATTCTAGCTGCAGAGGTGGCATGGAATAATGAGGCACTCCTGGCAGCATTTGCCCAAGGGCTCTCGGATGCTATCAAAGATGAGATTGCTGCCAGGGAGGTACCCACCGATTTGGATGAGTACATCGAATATGTGATACTCATTGATACTCGTATGCGCGAGAGGCGCTTGACTAAGAGGGCAACTTCCAAAATCCATGGGCATGAGAGATTGTTTAACCCACCCTTTCCTCCCATTCCTCCGGTCTGTGTACCTGATACTGGGGAACCTATGCAGATTGGTTTTACTAGGCTGACTAAGGAGGAGAGGGCGTATCGTAAAAGACAAGGATTATGCCTGTATTGTGGCAAAAATGGGCATTTGTTGCGCACCTGTCCGGTGAGGCCGGGAAACGCACGCACCTAGGGTACCTTGGGGGACAGGCCCTAGGTGGTGTACAGTCGTCCTCAGATCCTTGCTCCTTGAAACCCACTATACCTGTGAGTTTTCTTCTAGGCGACCAGGTTGTGGAAGCACTAGCCCTGGTAGATTCTGGTGCTGCTGGCTATTTCATGGACCAGGCATTTGCTGAAAGACATAATATTTCTCTGTCTGAAAGAGACACTCCGCTAGCCATTGAGGCTATTGATGGCAGACCTCTTGAACCAGCACTCATCACAATGGAGACTACTCTCCTTACTATGACTGTGGGGGCCCTCCATAAGGAGGAGGTTCGTTTCCAGATTATTCGTTCACCCCATCATGCGGTCATTCTGGGGTTCCCTTGGTTGACAGTGCACAATCCCCAGTTTGACTGGCAGACATGTGAAGTCAAAGCATGGTCAGAATACTGCACTATCCTGTCCCGTTAAGATTATGTGTACATCCCCTTCTCTGCCAGCTGAATACAGCAAGTTCAGCGACGTTTTCAGTAAAGGGGAGGCTAGCGCTCTGCCTCAGCATCGGCTATGTGACTGCGCTATTGATTTGCCCCAGGGAGTGGTTCCACCGAGGGGTAGGACGTACCCATTGTCATGTGATGAGACTAAGGCAATGGAGGAATACATTGAGGATGCTCTCAAACGAGGGATTATTCGCAAATCATCCTCTCCGGCAGGTGCAGGGTTCTTTTTTTGTGAAAAAGAAAAATGGCGAGTTGCGACCTTGTATTGATTACCGTGGGCTCAATAAGATCATGTCCAAAAATGCTTACCCCATTCCACTCATCACAGAGTTATTTGATAGGTTGAAAGGCTCCTCTATTTTCACTAAACTCGATTTACGAGCTGCCTACAATTTAATAAGGATCAAGGCCGGTGATGAGTGGAAGACAGCCTTCAATACAAGGTCAGGGCACTACGAATACCTAGTCATGCCATTCGGACTATGTAATGCACCTGCCGTATTCCAAGAGTTCATCAACGATATCTTCCGCGATATGTTACAATCCTGTGTAGTGGTATATCTGGACGATATTTTGATCCACTCAGCTAATTTAACCCAGCATATACAGGATGTCTCTGAGGTATTGCTTCGTTTGCGCAAGAACAAATTGTTCTGTAAACTCGAAAAATGTGAATTTCACTGTTCTCAAGTACCCTTTTTGGGTTTCGTGATTTCTAAAGATGGCATAGCTATGGACCAAGAGAAGTTGGCTGCAGTCCTTAAATGGCCACGACCCAAGGGGTTAAAAGCTATTCAAAGATTCCTGGGCTTTGCCAACTATTACAGAAAATTCATTCAGAACTTTTCTATGATTACTAAACCTCTCTCTGACTTAACGCATAAGGGCGCAAATCCCTCTCAATGGTCTGAGGCAGCTGAACAGGCCTTCGTTACCCTCAAGCAGGCATTCGCATCTGCCCCTATTCTGTGCCATCCTAATCCTACTCTGCCTTTTACCCTGGAAGTTGATGCCTCCGAGGTTGGGGTAGGGGCAGTTCTCTCCCAACGACCCAGGGAGGGAGGTAACCTGAGACCATGCAGATTTTTTTCCAAAAAACTGTCTAGTGCCCAAAGCCATTATGAAATTGGTGATAGGGAATTGTTGGCTATCATCTTGGCTTTGAAAGAATGGCGACATCTCCTGGAAGGCACTAGGACCCCTGTCTTAATTCTCACTGACCATAAAAATCTAATTTACTTGTCTGAGGCGAAAAGGCTGTCTTCTCGCCAGGCTCGTTGGGCTCTCTTCTTGTCAAGATTTAATTTCATAGTCTCCTACTTGCCGGGGTCAAAAAATATTAGAGCAGATGCGCTTTCCAGACAATTCTGCACAGACATTGAGAGGGATGAAGCGCCAGTGCCTATAATTCAGCCAGATAAGATCCTGGCCACTATTCGTACCAACATCACTTCACCACTGGGGGAGCAAATCATGGCTTCACAAGCACGAGCACCTCCTGAAACCCGAGTTGGCAGATGTTTTGTGGATGAACCATTTCGCACCCAGTTACTCGAGACCTATCACTCATCTAAGGCGGCCGGGCACATTGGCAGGGATCAGTTGGTTTGGTCATTGGCACGAACATTCTGGTGGCCCTCCCTGAGAGCAGATTGCTTCTCATTTACCGCTGCCTGTGCTACCTGTGCCCGTGCTAAAACTCCCAGACATCTCCCCGTGGGGTTACTCCAGCCAGTACCCAATGGCGACCGTCCCTGGTCCCATATATCTATTGATTTCTTGGGAGAGCTGCCTTTGTCTAAGGACTACACTTTCATTCTGATGGTGGTAGATAGGTTCTCCAAAATGGCTCATTTCGTGCCTCTCCCATCGGCCCAGGAATTGGCAATAATTTTCGCCAGGGAGGTATTCCGCTTGCACGGGGTTCCTAGTGTGATAGTGTCTGATCGGGGAAGCCAGTTTGTGTCTAGATTCTGGAGGGCATTCTGTGGCCAGATGGGCATTCAATTGTCATTTTCCTCTGCCTACCATCCCCAGACCAATGGGGCCGCTGAGCGTGCCAATCAGGGACTTGAGCAGTATTTGCGCTGCTTCGTGACTGATCATGATAACTGGTCCGACCTGTTGGCATGGGCGGAGTTCGCCAGGAACTGTGCGGTTAATTCATCGTCTGGGAGTTCTCCGTTCCTAGTTAATTATGGGTTCCAACCCTGCCTACTCCCAGACTCATTTCAGTCCCAACAGATTCCAGCTCTGGATGAGCACATGGAGCAGCTCCGTTCCACTTGGGCACAGGTACAACGGTCCCTCAGTCAGTCCTTCCTGAGACATCAGCGGCATGCCAATCGCAGACGGCTACCAGCGGCCTCCTACCAGGTTGGGGACAGGGTATGGCTCTCCTCCAGGAATCTTAACCTGCAAGTACCTTCAAACAAACTGGCTCCCCGGTTCATTGGGCCCTTTAAGATCATTCGCAAGGTCAACCCCGTGGCATACGCATTGGAGCTCCCCAGGGCTATGCGTATTCATAATGTGTTTCATGTGTCCCTTCTTAAGCCCTTGGTGTGCAACCGTTATACTACCACTCCGGTGGTTCCTGGGCCGGTGAATGTACAAGGCCAAGAGGAGTATGAAATTCAGAGCATAATTGACTCCAGGAGATTTAGAGGCAAGTTGCAATATTTGGTCCACTGGAAAGGTTATGGGCCTGAGGAGCGGTCTTGGGTTGATCATAAGGATCTTCATGCTCCACGACTGATGCGCAACTTTCACTCTAAATATCCCCTTAAACCTAGACCCTCTGGCAGGGGAGGGGGTCTTTGAGAGGGGGGTACTATCACGGTCCCCGTGATTCCCTGTCAATCTCTGTAGGTATACATTTGCATTGGAGGAGTCTGATTGGCCCGCCCAGGATGTGCCTTTATATGCTAGGCTTGGGCACTTGTCAATTGCCCTTTCGTGGTGTTGTGTTGCTGCGCCTAGTTATAGCTCTCCAGTGTCTCCTGTTTACCGACCCGGCTAGTCTGACTCTCCTTCTGTTCCTGCTTCGTGATCTGACCCGGCTCTGGCTGACGACCCTGCACCGTGATCTGACCCGGCTCTGGCTGATGACCCTGCACCGTGATCTGACCCGGCTCTGGCTGACGACCCTGCACCATGATCTGACCCGGCTCTGGCTGACGACCCTGCACCGTGATCCGACCCGGCTCTGGCTGACGACCCTGCATCGTGATCCGACCCGGCACTGGCTGACGACTCCGCTCCGTGATCCGACCCGGTTCTGGCTCCTGATCCTGCTCCGTGATTGTTCCACTCTCCGGTGGTGTTCCTGCGACTCAGTCATCCGGTTCCGGCTACTGCTCCTGTCCGGTTGCTGCTCCTGTGTACTCCGGTCGCGTGTGCAACATTCTGACTGTTCTCAGTTTCCTTGCTCATTTCGCTGTAGCCGAGGTTGCCTGCCTTGTTCTCGTGGCATTGCTCTTTGCAAATGTACCAGATTAACCCTTGCACTGCCGGTAGTCTCCGATTATGTGCCACTTTGATACATTGCCAAGCTCCAGTGATTCTCTGAGCCTTTACACTTTTGAGCCTCCGCTTTACGCTATACCAGTCCTTGCAGAGCTCCGCTTGTTCGATGTCCGGTGAGCATCGTGATTATGCTGGTTGTCACTGGTAGTCCATTCGCTCTTGCATCAAGGATTCTGGGTGACACCTTGTGGGTGTCTGGGCAGTACCTCATTCGCTCAAAGTGCTTAATCCCAACTGCACTACTCTATGCATCGGCTCTTCATAGCTTGGGCAATTCCGTTCTACTGTGGCCTCCCAAGGGCTGGCATATTTCCGTGGCAGACGCAGGGTTACTCGATACTCATTCAGGGCGATTTCTATTCTGGTTACATCAAATTGGCAGTAGCAATCGTCATAAGCCCACTGTGGTGGTACGGGCTCAGCTTAGAGCAACAGGGGCTCATCCTGCTTGTGCTTCAAGAGTGTTACAGCGCTTCTCCTGAGTTCCTGATCTACATTTAAAGACTATTACCATAGACTGCTATATATCTCCTGGGCGTTGGCCAATCTAGTCTGAGCCTTACCAGTTGCTCCACTTAACCCTCTATGCACTACTGTTTGTAGTTTACTCCATTCTGTTATTTTGCCTGTTCTTACCTTTACTAGCCTCTAGGGGCAGTCTTGTTCATTTTTTATTTCAATAAACTGTGTTTTACGTCACATTCCGGTCTGAGTGTCAGTAAAACCGTAACAGGTCAATGGTGTCTGCAAACTGAATACCTGACTCCTCCCCATGACTTGGCACATAGCTATTGGGTAATGAGAGAACATGCTCAGTGCCTTTAAAATGAAGCCACCAGGCTGATTCGTGTAACATCTTCCATGAGCCTAGTATCACAGTGTACGTTAGAGGCCTAGTTCTCATGTGCTTCCTTCCTTTGTGGTGCGTCGGCCGGCATAGTTGCGGCCACCTCTGCTTTGCTGACATCATGTAACACGTACTGGCTAGGACGCCTGTTTATAGGCCTATTCTGTGTGGCCTAATTGGGTCCTGTCTTCTCCTGCTCCTTTGGAAGTCATTGCCCTTATGTGGTGTTTCTGATATTGTCTCTTGCGCTCCATTGTGACCTGTGCTCTCCTGAGAATCTGCTCCGTGTATGACTTGTCTGACTACCCACATTGGTTCTGACTTGTGGCTCTGTCTGACTAACTTGATCCGTGTATGACCCCGGCTTGTCTGACCTCTGGCTCTTGTTGCCTACTGCCCCGTCTAGTCCCCGGCTTGTCTGACCTGTGGCTCTGGCTGACTACTGGCTCTATACTCTCCGAACTTGCCTAACCATCAGTCTCAGTCTCTCATGGTTGAAGTCTGATCGCATGACCCAGGGTAGAGCCTCAGTTGTGCCTCAGTTACCATTCCCTCTGGTGTTCCATCCGCACCATGGTCCTTGTCTCCGGTATCTCATAGTAAGCTGCACAATGTGCATCTCCGTGTAAGAGCATTGGTCCTAACATCCTGTATTATTACTGTTCTTATTAATAACGGTGGATTTATAGTTTATATTCATGTCTGTTCTTATTTGCCTGATTACCATGACACCTAGAAGTGTAATAGATACAAGCCTTGTCCAGTGGTTCTCCTTGTAATCTGTGTTTTGGCTTTGATCCACACCATAAGCCTTGCCAGTTAATTATATTGTATCACTTTCATTTTCTATGACTAGTTTAGTTAGTATGTAGTTTATTTTGGTGTGATTAAGGTAATTTGTTTAGTGCTTTGATTACACTAAAAATATTTGGATAGCGTTTGGGTGGGGCAAGATAATTTGTATACCTATTCAACAATTGATGTGTTTATTGCACTGGGATATTGTTGCAGCTTTAGACAGGCTGCTGTAGTGTCTCATTGTCAGTCAAATTATGTTTTGTCATCTTTTAAATATATATATTACTCATTTAATATATATGTATTACACTTTTATATATCTTTTACACAACTACCCAAGTGTGTGCGTCAGTTTGGATGCTGATTGTTGAAAATACCTCTTTGATGCTCACGAGCTTCTAACGCATGGTCGCCAGATACCACAGACATTATGCTTTTAATACATTTGTTGTTGTGGTAATACTTCAGGTGAGTGTTATTTGACTCCCATTGTAATGCATGCCAAATGTTGTGAGTGAATCCATTGTGGATTTCTCCACATGGTGAGTGACTTCATTTTGGATTTCTCCACATGGTGAGTGACTCCATTTTGTACTTCCTTGCTTGGTGTGTGACTCCATCTTGAATTCCTTTATTTTTTGTTTTCATGAGTTACTTTGGGAGCCAACCTTTAAAGTGTTAACATATAGTAATTGATACCTCTGGTATTAATTTAGAAATTGGAAATGTAATACTCACAGGTCCCAATACAAGGACTTAGACTTAAGCTAAGGTAAGCTCAAGCCCTAAAATAATTTGATTTGTAGCCCTAAGAAAAAAACCCTAAGAAAAAATTGGTTTGTAGGTCTAAGGCTTGCCAAAAAACAAGGCCTGGGATGAAAAGAATTACGTCCGACTGGCCTAGTTCCAGCTTTAGCAGATGCCACTGGTGACATTCTGACATTTGCTACTGCTGTAATTCTTGCTGCTGAGTTGTCTAAGCAGCAGGACAATTAGACAGCTCTAATGGACTGGGATCAACAGCAGTGATATGAAACAGGTGAGATGTTTGCACTTGCCTCCAGTTATGTCACCACAACTAGCCACCATCACATTATTATTATTATTATTATTGTTGTTTGGAGTTCTTAAATATATATTTCCCCTTTTCTAACTGATATTAATCACACTTTTTAACATTTTCAGTGCATTGCATAAAAGTAATAGCCAAGTATTGCTATATTTTTAAAACCACAAGTTAAATCAATCAATATTTTTATATTTTCTCTAAGAATAGTTAGCTTGTCACAGAATAATAATATAACTGCTAACAAGTCACATATCTTCAAAAAGACATGCTCGCCTGTATGCATTATATGTTTTGGATTCATAAAAGACAGCTTTCAATTTGTTTTCCCGTCTGATACCACAAGCCAGTATATGTTTTATTTCTGTGGTACACAATCAGTTTAATTGCTTATGATAAACTGGCTTTCATGAACCATTGACGTTATGGATATTTTCCACATATTTGTTTAAATAATGCAATAATATTCACTTGTTCTAGGATTTTCATGTCTATTGTTTCACTAAGATGCCCATATTCTCTGTGTTAGGATGTGCTTTTTGCCACCATTTTTTGGTTTAGTGTAACCTTATTCCATAGCCTTCTTGTTTAATAATCTGATTTTCTTTCTATCATATCTTTACTGTTAGTATAACATGTTACCCCTTGCTCTATTCATAACTCCTGGGGTTGTCTGTGTCACTTGACTCTGGCAGAGGCCACTGCCCAAAGCCAACTGACATGAGACTCATGGTTTACCTATCAGCAATAGGTAATTTAATTGTACACTTTCATTATATCATGCTGTAATATACTAATGACATATTACTCTGTTAGCTAACACCTTTAGATGTGTAGCCAGGAAGATTGAGTATATCCTTATTACCAATATTCCCTTTTTGCCTGATTGCCTATCTCTGAGATTGGTCAACGGGGGAAGCAGACATACTTACATACGCAGATGAGGCTATGTGTGCCGCGTTAGTGTGGTGCAGCTGATTCCCTGTAGGCACGTACAGAGCATAGGCCAATGTAAGGGATACCCTTACACTTAGGCAGACCTACAACAAAGAATGTGACAAGCACTCACATTTTCTTCTAGGGATAGTGCCTCCTCAGTGGTGCTCAAATCATTTTCTGACTTGTGCTATTGCAGAGAGAAAATGTCCATATTCATATCAGCCTAGACCCACCACAGTTCTGTTTCTCTCATGCAGAGAGGATTTGCCTGACATTTTAGAAATGGACTGTCTGTGGACAGAACCAGTCTGATATGGATATGGGAATTTTCCCTCTGCAATGGCACATGGGACTGAAAAAAGTGACTTGCAGTCTCATTTTTTTTGTTTGTTCTCGATGGGTACTGTTATCTCCAGTATCACAGCTGCCTTTGATGTCTGCTACTACTTTCTCTTTCTCGGTATCTCCTGCCATCTCCTGAAAGTGAGGTGTGTGAGAGGCCCATCACTGGTAACCCTTGTTTGCAGCACCTCTTCACCTATGTCTTGGCCTTCAATTAGCTCTTGCAGTCACCCCAGGGTTTCTTGATGGAGTTGGTGATGCCTGTTCAAACTGTTGCCTATGCCCCCAATGTTGAAGAGGATTTGTTGAGTGTTATAGGTTGCTGCAGGCAGGGCCATGTTCTCATCATAGGTGTACTTGGGTTCCCCCTGAGTCTGTCTTCCTCAGCTCCATCTTGTATGTTAGTGTATTTGTGAGGTCTGCCTGTGCTGTCCCTGACTGTATGTGTACCTCTTCCAAAATCTCTCCACATCCCACTTCCATCTCTTCCTTGTGTAATGTACCTGTTTGGGTACTTCTCCCTCTTGATTTCTGACCAGGGATACTGTGCTCATCTCCTCATCCTTCCTGCCTGTCCCTGCCCCTCCATTGCTCACTCGTCAAGTTTTACTGTATGAACATAAAGTTAAAGGTGTTAAAGGAGGTGTGGATAGCAAAACGGTGTGTGTTTGTGATTTAGTATGAATGTTGTATATGCAAAAATTGTGGTATGTGTTATTTTCTTGCAGATCTCTCCACTCTGCTGCTCTATCTGCTACTGAACTGTGTTTATGCCTCTCGTGCTCTCTCTACATCTTTCCTCTGCTCCTCGGGCCTTGTGCTGCAGCTCAGTGAAAGCCCAACAGCAAACGTGTGTCATTTGATTTCCTGTTTATATAGTGTATTTTGAATTTTGGTTGCAACTTTGCTGGCTTTGTGTTTTGCTATGGAGACTTTGGCCATTGTCATGAAACAGCACTTGTTGCCTATTTTTCTTTGAATCTCCTTTTTTCTTGCAGGTTTTAGCTCTTGGTGTGAGCATACTTTAGCTGTCAAAAACCTGTGATGCACGTTTTCCAGCAATTTGAGTTTATGTAACCATCTCTTGATACGGAGGATGGCAGCAGGGTAATAGAATTCCTACGGTATAATGATGTTTGTGCTGGCTGGCACTCATTTTAGCACTAATGGTTGTTTTACCGGGCCCACTAGAATGGAGCCCCACACACGCACACTAGCTACCTTTCGCTCATCGCATCTGAGAAAATCCTGCACTTTCCTTTTGTACTCTTTCTCTCTTTTCCTGCTGTTTTTCCTACTGTGTTCACATCTCCCAACTCCTGGTATCACTCACATAATTATCACCTAGTCATGCATCTGGGATCCCAAACAACATAAGTTCCACTCAACAACCTTGCATGTAATCTAATTTCAGCCCTGCATCTTAGGTTTATTATATTCACACTCATCTATATAGAAAGAAGGGTCCTCCATACCTCTTGTTTCTGTGAAAGTTAATTGTATGTTTTTGTAATTATTGTTTCCCTTGTTGAATATGTCTCAAAATGGCCACCATCATTCTCAGCCTCTTGTCAGTTATCATTTACAGACTTTATTCAAGCTAAGACTTTCAATTGTATTCTAATATTGTTCTTGACCTTGACTCCTGTGTTCCAACTACACTTCAATTACTAATTCCTTCTTGTGTATGCCGACAGGACTGCCGAATATACTGATCTCATGGTTACTGATTCAGACTACCCCTTCTGCCTCCTGACTTCCGATTCCCTGTGTTCTGAATTACTCTTCTGTTTGTCAATTCCTACTGTACTCCAGTTGCTGACATTGTGTGTGTTCTTTTACCTGCCAGTGTCTGGGCAAGTTCCATTGTTCGGTTTGTATCTTAGCTGGTACTGCCACTCTTGGGGACTCTGTCTATTAGTTCCAGCAGACCGTTTCTGGCTTCTTGCTGCTCCAGTGGAGACATCTCCTGGTTATATCCAGTATATCTGATCTAGGCCATTCTTATTGACACTACTATTGATTTTCCCTATTGCTGTTATTCACCACTATCTAGCGTTGCTCTCCAGCACCACCCTCTAGCTTACACTCCCCCATCCCTAGCTGAGTTTGCCCTGTCTTCTGCTGGGTAATCCTCATGCTGGTAACTCTGGTTCAGCCCTAGCTGCAGCAAAACCTAGCAGAACTACCATGCTTGCCAGCTCCGACCACTAGCTACCACTCTCCCTGGGGTCAGCTTCCTAGTGTTTATTCTGCTAGTATTGTGATCATTACAGAGTAACACTGAAAAATATGTTGTAGCTTAAGAAATACATATGAACAATTACTATGATGATAATAATACATAATAAAGAAATATCAGAATATCAAACTTTGTAGACAGTGGGAAGGGAAATTCTACCTTTTAGTGAATGAAAGGATATTTAAAAGGATAAGTTAAATTTTGGCATACAAATTAATATTACTATCCATCATTTTGCAGTCTTTCATTTTTTTAGACATATGAAAGGAAAGAGATTAAATGTTCAAAATAAAAACAAAATAAACTAATAGCAACTGAAATAAGAGAAAATATTTTTGTATTTATCCAGAACATTGGCAGGACACTCGCAGTTTCTGTCAATGCACAAAAATAGCAATTCACACAATTCAGCATTAAGTTTGTGACTTTTTTACATTTTTCAAATTGGGAGTTGTTTTCTGGTAGTTGTCAATTCCATCTTTATACTTCATTTTTAATCTCCCCATTGATGGATGCAACAGATATAGCATTTATAATTTCTTTCTGGTCATCTTCTTTTGTCCAGCAGTTTCTGATGAGCTTATAAATTGCATAGACAGGGATAACTAAACTTGGAACTCCTGCCAGAATTACAATAATTACATATACCCAGTCAGAATAAGGAATCTGTTTTGCTTTTGGAAACTCTTCCTGTAAGAAAGAAAAATGCAAAAATATTATTCAGATGTAGCACTTTTTCCACACATTCCATCTAAAATAAGTAACATAAATTAGGTTTTTTGCCCAGTGCACTTGAGTTGTTAAATAATTTCAATGATACTACTTCTCTAGCTATTTAGTGCAGTTCATGTTTTTTTTTCTCTCTTTTAAAAACTTTTTTTTAGAAAATATACAGTACTGTGCAAAAGTTTTGGCAAGTGTGAAAAAATGATGTAATGATGAAATGCTTTCAAAAATAGACATGCTAATAGTTTATTTTTAGCAATTAACAAAACTCAAAGTGAGTGAACGGAAGAAAAATCTAAATCAAATCAATATTTGGTGTGACCACTACTTGCCTTCAAAACAGCAGCAATTCTTCTAGGTACACTTGTATACAGTTTTTAAGGAACTCGGCAGGTAGGTTGTTCCAAACATCTTGGAGAACTAATCACAGTTCTTCTTTAGCCAGCCCCAGTTGCTTCTCCCTATTCATGTAATCCCAGACAGACACCATAATGTTGAGATCAGGGCTCTGTGGGAGTCATACCATCACTTCCAGGATTCCTTGTTTTTCTTTACACTGAAAAGTTAATGACTTTGGCTGTATGTTTGGGGTCGTTGTCATGCTGCCCAATAAATTTAGGACCAATCAGATGCCTCCTGATGGCATTGAATGATGGATAAGTACCTGTCTGTACTTCTCAGCATTGAGGAGTCCATTAATTCTGTCCCAATCCCCAAATTCATTTGTAGAAATGCAGCCCCATACGTGCAAGGAACCTCCACCATGCTTCACTGTTGCTTGCAGACACTCATTCTTCTACTGCTCTCCAGCCCTTCACCAAACAAGCTGGCTTCTGCTACAGCCAAATATTTCAAATTTTGACTCATCAGTCCAGAGGACCTCACTCAACAACCTTGTATTTAATCTAATTTCAACCCTGCATCTTAGGTTTATTATATTCACACTCATCTATATAGAAAAAAGGGTCCTCCATACCTCTTGTTTCTGTGAAAGTTAATTGTATGTTTTTGTAATTATTGTTTCCCTTGTTGAATATGTCTCAAAATGGCCACCATCATTCTCAGCCTCTTGTCAGTTATCATTGACAGACTTTATTCAAGCTAAGACTTTCAATTGTATTCTAATCTTGCTCTTGTCTCCTGTGTTCCAACTACACTTCAATTACTAATTCCTTCTTGTGTATACCGACAGGACTGCCGAATATACTGATCTCATGGTTACTGATTCCAGCCTTTATTCAGACTACCCCTTCTGCCTCCTGACTTCCGATTCCCTGATACCGGCCTCAGCCTGTGTTCTGAAATACTCTTCTGTTTGTCGCTTGGCCTTGTTTCTACGTTCATGGAAGACTTTTTGGTCAAAAGTCCCTCCATGTTGACCACTTCTGCCCATTCCAGCCTGGTATAATTCTACAATCTTGTCCCTGACATCCTTGCACAGCTCTTTGGTCTTGGCCATGGTGGAGAGTTTGGAATCTGATTGATTGCTTCTGTGGACAGGTGTCTTTTATACAAGTAACAAGCTGAGATTAGAAGCACTCCCTTTAAGAGAGTGCTCCTAATCTCAGCTTGTTACCTGTATAAAAGACACCTGGGAGCCAGAAATATTGCTGATTGATAACAGTCAAATACTTATTTCACTCAGTAAAATGCAAATCAATTTATAACTTTTTTGAAATTTATTTTTCTGGATTTATTTTGTTATTCTGTCTCTCACTGTTCAAATAAACCTACCTTTAAAATTATAGACTGAGCATTTCTTTCAGTGGGCAAATGTACAAGATCCCTAACTGTACATATTAAATTGATTATTAGCACTATTATTATTGTGCATACCTGTGCATACAAAATCCCTGACTTTGTGCAAGTGTACCTAGAAGAATTGATGCTGTTTTTAAGGCAAAGGGTGGTCACACCAAATATTGATTTGATTTAGATTTTTCTTTTATTCACTCACTATGAATTTTGGTAATTGATAAAAGTAAACTATTAACATGTCTGTTTATGAAAGAAGTCTTATTTTACAGCATTTTTTCACACCTGATCAAAACTTTAGCACAGTACTGTATGTCCATGTCATATTTAAATCCGGTGAAAAAAATGTACAAATCAAATCATCTAATTTTATGTACATTTTGAATTATGCATAATAGATTTAATTTTAGAAATTAATATAACATTATATATCAGAAACGGGTGAGATGGTCAGGGGGGACAGAGAGAAAGCAGGTATTTAAAATAATTTCTTTTCTTCTGTTTTTACCTAGGTAGACCCAATGGACAAGAACCTGGTAGACAATAGACAATAGACCTAGCAGTAGCATGCAGTGCCAGCTGGCAGCTGCAAATGACAATAAGATATTGGCATGTATTAAAAGGAGTATTGACTCAAGGGAGAAAGATATTATTATGCCTCTTTACAGGTCCATGGTAAGACCGCACCTAGAATATGCTGTTCAATTCTGGGCACCCTTTCTGAAAAAGGACATTATGGTACTAGAGAAAGTGCAGCGGAGGGCTACAAAACTAGTAAGGGTAAAGGAAAGTTTTAGTTATGAAGAAAGGCTAGAAAAGTGAAACTTGTACGCACTAGAGAAACGGCGTCTTAGAGGGGATATGATTACACTATATAAATATGTTAAAGGGATAGTAATGTTTCATAATAAAATCAGCTCTAATTAATCATCATAGTATTTTTACTTTGGAGAGTGTTATTTCAATTCTGTCAGAGATATAGTTCCAGAGTAATTCAATGACAAAGTGTCCCCCTCCCGCCCCTTTTTCTGAAGTCACACTGTTCAGCTAGAGCAGAAGGGAGGTTCCCAGGTAGACTGCAGAGATTGTCCATCTTCAATTAAGATAAGGGAAAAACCTGAAAAGCTTGTCAAGGGGGGCAGGGATTTCATTGTTTTCATAGGAATAAGAGTGTCCCCTTCTGTTATCTGTCTGGTCTATAGACTGCATTCCACATCTGAGAAGAGATTGCTTACACTAGGTAAAAGGGGCGGGAGGGGAAAACTTTGCTTGTGAATATCTCATAAACCATAAAGGTTTGAGATATAAGACTTATATCATTCTTCATGTTTTTTTAATGCCTACAAAATAAAATAAAGTTAAAATGAAGTATTACTATCCCTTTAAGGACCAATACAAAGGGCTCTCCAAAGACCTGTTCATTAACAGACAGTACAAAGGACAAGGGGCCACCAACTTAGACAAGAGGAAAGGAGATTTTATCTACAACAGCGGAAGGGTTTCTTTATGGTAAGGACAATAAAGGTATGGAATTCACTGCCTGAGGAGGTGGCGCTATCGAATACATTAGATGCCTTTAAAAAGGGCCTGGATACTTATTTAATGGAGCAGAACATATACTGAGACTGCCGGATGGCTTGAGGAGTGAACCAGTACCCTGTACGTGGAACGCTTTCAATACTGAGACAGCCGAGTGGCTTGAGGAGCGAACCAGTACCATGTACGTGGAATGCTAACAATACCGAGACTGCCGGATGGCTTGAGGAGCGAACCAGTACCCTGTACGTGGAACGCTAACAATACTGAGACTGCCGGATGGCTAGAGGAGCGAACCAGTACCCTGTAGTGGAACGCTCACAATACTGAGACTACCGGATGGCTTGAGGAGCGAACCAGTACCCTGTACGTGGAACGCTAACAACACTGAGACTGCCGGTTGGCTTGGAGAGCGAACCAGTACCCTGTACGTGGAATGCTATATATACTGAGACAGCCGGGTGGCTTGTGGAGCAAACCAGTACCCTGTACGTGGAACGCTATAATACTGAGACAGCCGGTGGCTTGTGGAGTGAACCAGTACCCTGTACGTGGAATGCTATAATACTGAGACAGCCGGGGGGGCTTGTGGAGCGAACCAGTACCTGGACGTGGAACGCTATAATACTGAGACAGCCGGATGGCTGTCAAGCAACCAGTACCCGCGTACTGAATAACCGGCAACTTAGTAATGTCCCCAAGGCGTCTCAGGAACGTCAGATGACTTAAGACGACTGGACAGGAACCAGCAGATGGAAGCAGGAACCAGCATGCAGACGGTCAACCGGAATCAGGAACAACGGCGGAGACTGGCAGCAGGAAGCGGTGGCTCAACTGGATCAGACGAAGGCAGGAACTCTTCAACTGGAAACACTGGAACAGATTGAACACAGGTCGCAGGAACACAGCAGAGGTCCAGGATACTTAGGGACAAGGTCTATATTCAGCAGCATAGAGACAACACGAAAGGGCAACCAAAGGGTGCCCAGGCTAGGTTTAAATAGGCAATACAGGGCGGGCTGAAGGCAGCCAGCCAATGGAGAGCCCCCTACTGGTGATAGACATGAAAAGAGAGCAATCACGGGCACCGTGACAAATACTCATGTACCACTAAGGAAGATTAGGGTAAGAAGGGCCCATCTATGGCTGACCTGCTTGAGTTATACAGATTCAGAAATACCTTATAGACAAAATTTAAACAAATAAACCGGGCAACTTTTTGAATGTTATTAAAAATATCTACAACCCCCTAACAGTTCTTACCCATCAACTATAAAAATAGGCAATGAAACAATATGGGGATGCCTCCACAGCAATAGGTAATATATTCAACAGCTACTTCATTGAATGTGTGTCACCTCTCGCCGAGCGGTTCTCCATATCCGCTCCTTTGCCGGCATGCTCTCCTTCCTATCGCTCACTCAGCTCACTTCCAGTTGGACTCACGCATGCACAGTCCTCTTTTTGAAGCTGTCCTGGCTATATTAAGTTGCCTTTTCACAGCGACGGGCGCGTTATCAAAGCGTCTCCTACCTTTAGCTCCTAGCTCAGTGTAGTATTGTTCCAGTCTATGTCCCAATTGCTGACCGGCTTGCCTGACCACTCTCTGCCTGCTCCTAGTGTTCCTGTTGATTATGCTGTTGCTGACCGGCTTGTCTGACCACTCTCTGCCTGTTCCTAGTGTTCCAGTTCATTCTGCTGTTGCTGACTGGCTTGCCTGACCACTCTCTGCCTGCTCCTAGTGTTCCTGTTGATTCTGCTGTTGCTGACCGGCTTGTTTGACCACTCTCTGCCTGCTCCAAGTGTCCAGTTGTTTCTCCTGTTGCTGACCAGCTTGTCTGACCACTCTCTGCCTGCTCCTAGTGCTACAGTTGATTCTCCTATTGCTGACCGGCTTGCTTGACCACTCTCTTGCCTGCTCCAAGTGGTCCAGTTGATACTCCTGTTGCTGACCGGCTTGCTTGACCACTCTCTTGCCTGCTCCAAGTGTCCTTGTCTACCTATTTCTATCGTTGCTACACCTTTTGGTGTAATCCTGTTTTTGGAGTTATTTCTCCCTGGGGTCTTTGGGGTATAGCCCAACCGCGGTGGGGTATCCAGGGTCCTCCAGAGGCTCAACCAAAGGGGGCTATCTAGCTTCACGGCTAGCATCTTTATACAGCCTCGGCCGCAGCACACCTCCCTACGGTTGGCCGACAGTATCCAGCTAAGCTTCCTAGCATTGCTCCCTAGCTTCTCACCCCAGTCATCCTTGTTGGAGGAGTCTTCCCTTCCATTCAAGACCTCTGTAGTCCTGTCAGAAACATGTCAATGTGCCACCGGCCTGATTACCCAAAACAAAGGTACTTCTGAAGGAGAAACATGCATGGAACAGTCCCTGTATTACCAACTTTCCAATTCTTTCACCCTGCTTTAATCAGGCATTCTTCCAAAATACTCAACAGTCACTGCCCTCCTTAAAAGTATGCATTGATATCCAGACTGGCATGTAAAATGGTGCACTCACTGAAACTATTTTCCTAGATTTTTCAAATGCCTTTGATATAGTAGACCATATGTCCTGATAAGAAAATTCAGCAATACAGGATTGTGTTCTCTGAACTGGTTCCGATCCTATTTATCAGACAAAATGCAATATGGTATATAGCTGACAATATTTCCCTTCCACACATAGTGTCAAGTGTGTTATGCTGGGGAAGGTCCGGATTGGTCTAATGCTGGTAGTGGTGGTGGTACTGCAATGCCAACTCTTATTTCATCTATCTGAACTCTCATATTATAACCAAGGCTCTATTCCTCGCTCTTCTATTTTCCCTATTTATAATATTGTAACAAAGTAAATTAGGTTGAAAGTCCATGAAGTTCAACCTTTGCCTCATAATCCAGAGAAAAAAGAATTATAGAACCTTCCCTGCTGCCAAATGAGTAATAATCATACCTGAACTTCCTGTTTTACCTATTAATACAGATGCAGTTCCCTCTTGATAGAACTGCATCTAAACGTCTCTTAAATAGATCCATTGTATCTGCTATTACCACATCCTTGGGCAAGGAATTCCACAATTTACCATACCTTGCTGTAAAAAAACCCTTCCTCTGGGGAAGTTGGAACATCCTTTCCCTAGTTATTTAACATAGTAACATAGTTGATGAGGCTGACAAAAGACATGCGTCCATAAAGTCCAGTCCATGTCAAAAACAGCCCTGTTGATCCTGAGGAAGGCAAAGAAAGCCGTCTGAAGCCATTTCCAATTTAGCCTCAAGTGGGTAAAAAAATCCCTTCCTGACTCCAAACGGCAGTCAGAAAGTTCTCTGGATAAACAACCTATCTGCATTGAAGTCATCTGTCATAATGTTCAATATTGTTCTGTGCTATATAGGCATCCATTGCTTTTTTGAAAGCAGCTGCATTATCTGCAATTACAACATCCTGAGGCAAAGAATTCAATAGCTTTACCACCTTTAAAGAATCCCTGCCTTTGTTTTAGTTGAATGCTCCTCTTGTTCTGTGCTCAGCTCTTTGTGTAATTCGTTCATTGGCTAGTTCTTTGTATTGACCTTGAATGTATTTGTAAATGGTAATCATATCACCCCTTAGACATCTCTTCTCTAATGTAAACAAACACAGTTTGGCTAGTCTCCCTTTATGACTCATATCCTCCAAACCCTGTATAAGTTTTGTTGCACATCTCTGCACCTTTTCCAGTTCAACAATGTCTTTTTTAAGAACTGGCACCCGAAATTGTACTCCATATTGTAGATTAGGTCTAACCAAGGATTAATACAGAGGTAGGATAATATTAGCATCCTTTGCATCTACACCTCTTTGTATGTACACCTATTTGCTCTTGGAGCAGCTGAATGACTCTGCGCACTGCTATAAAGTCTATTGTCTATCAGTACTCCTAAATCTTTCTCTAATGAGGATTCCCCAAGTTGTTTCCCATTTAGAGTATATGTAGCAAGTTTGTTTCTTCAACTCAAATTCATAACCTTACATTTATCTACATTAAATGTCATCTGCCATACAGTAAATGTCTGACATTCTTCATAAAACCATGCTGATTCCTACTAATAATATTTTTTGTCTTCACATAGTTCTGAATGCTGTCAGTTAGTAACACTTCTAATATCTTACCCACTATGGAAGTCAAGCTCACAGGTCTATATTTTCCTGGTTTGGATCTTGCTCCCTTTTTAAACAATGGAACTACATCAGCTTTCCTCCAATCACAGGTGAAAGTGAATCAATAAGTATAATGGCCTTGCTGTTACTGAACTAAGTTCCTTAAGTACCCTTGGGTGTAGACTGTCAGGTCCAGGTGCTTAATTCACCATAACCCTTTCCAGTCTCTTTTGGACCTTGTCCTCAGTAAGCCATGTACATGATGGAGGAAGCTCTGTGGTTTTGTCTGTTTGCCCATAGCCTGTTATTGCTGCTTTCTTTGTACATACTGAAACATAGAATGTGTTTTGGGTATCAGCCATATCTTTATCCTCACCAATCAATTCACCTGTCTCAGTCCTAAGAGAACCAATATCAACCTTATCCTTTTGCTGTTAATATACTTGTAGAATTGTTTAGGGTTTTTCTTGCTAATCATTTGCAATGTTTCTCTCATTTTCAATTTTAGCTAGCTTAATTGCTTGTTTGCAGATTTTATTACATTCTTTGTATTTTTTAACCCATTTGACTTAAAGATTTTAAAAGCCTGTTTCTTTTTTCTCATTTCCCTGCAAACCTCATTATTAAGCCACAATGGTTTCACTTTACTCCTCTTGTGCTTATTCCCCAAAGGTATATATTGATTCACATATTTGTCTAAGAGCATTTTAAACACATGCCTTGATTCTTGTGCATTTTTATCTTTGAAAATTACATCCCACTGAATGTCTTTTAATACTTATTTTAGCTTTGTAAAATTAGCCTTTTTTAAATTGAATGTTTTGGATAAACTCTTTCTATTGGGTTACTTATAGCAAATTGCAAAGGATACCATATTGTGGTCACTGCTGCCCAAATGTTCTCTTACTTGTATATTGTTTATCATGTCAGGATTGTTTGAGAGCACTAGGTAAAGCAAGGCCTCTTTTCTAGTTGGCTTCTCTACTAGCTATGACATAAAATTATCATTTATCATACTTAATAAATGATTTTCCTTTGTTGTGCCGGAAGTCATATTGCTCCAGTCATTTTTAGGATAGTTGAAATCAACCATTATAATTATCTTTTCTGACCTAGAAGCCTTTTCCATTTGCAGTAAAATCTGGGCTTCCTCCAACTCCCCAATATTAGATGGCTTGTAGCAAATCCCCACTAACATCTTTTTATTATGAGTGTCCCCAGTGTGTATTTCAGCCCACAGGCCCTCTACTTTTTCATTGACCCCTTAATTTATATCTTCCCTTATACTAGGTCTTAAGGCATGCTTAACATACAGGCATACCCCTCCTCCCCTTTTATTAACCCTATCCCTCCTAAAAAGTGAATAACCCTCTAGATTGACTGTTAAGTCATATGTATCAACTAACCAGGATTCAGACACACCAATTATATCATACTGTTCATGTATTTCAATAATTTCTAATTCACCCATCTTACCAGCCAGACTATGATCATTTGCATACATACATTTTATCTTTTTGACATTCTTAAAGATTTCATTCTTTGTCAAATGTATTGTCTTTTTTCAGGCTATAACCATGGCAACTCCCTATTAGATGATCTAGCCCATTCCCCCTCTCCACCCCCATGCCCCTTCTCTAATCCCATTTTCTCTATTATACTACCTTCCCTGTCCAGGGAAAAGGCTACCCAGTGCTCTAGGAACCCAAACCCCTCCTGCTTACACCAAGTCTTTAGCTACGCATTTAACTGTCTAATCTCCCATAGCCTTTCTAATGTAGCACGTGGCACAGGTAGTATTTCAGAAAATATTACCTTAGAGGTCCTCTGCTTAAGCTTATATCCTAATTTCCTGAAATCCTTCTTAACAGACCTCCATCTTTCACTAAAAATGTACCATGACAGCTGGGTCATGCCCAACCTCTCCCAACAATCTATCAACCTGATCTGTCACATGTCGAACTTGAGCACCCGGGAGACAGCAAACTGTTCAATTGTAGCTATCCTGGTGACAGATTACCCTGTCTGTCTTCCTAATAATGGGTCTGCCTGAGTCTCGGATCCCATCTGTGCTAGAGGGACTGTTCTCCCAGCTGTTAGAGTGAACAGTCCTCTCCAGCAAAGACATTCCTGCGTCAACATCCCTAACATCATTACTCAATGTAGCAAATCTGTTACGGTTAGTAAACACAAGAGTGTCCTCCCTATTCCTCTGCCTCCCCCCACCTTGCTATGTCTAACTGTAACCCATCTGGCTTCCTGCTTGTTCCTTGTGAAGTCTCTACCCCCAGAACTACCTGCTTCAGCTTCCTGCTCCTCGGTCAGCAGACCCACTTAAGATTGGCCATCTCTCTCAATGCTTCAGCTTGCCCCTCCAGATCTCTAATACAAGCTTCCAGAGAGAACACTTGCTCACATCTTCCACAGAAGTATGTACCCTGTAACGGTTGTTCCAGGTGTGCAAACATATGGCAGCTTGTGCACTGAGTTAAATGGACAATCATGCTACCACTCATATTATGCCAGTTACCACAAGCTGAAAAGCAGGCAGAAAAAAAATATCTGCACAATAAGGTTGATAAATGTGTAAATGTGTAATACTCTGTATTTGAATCCCTCTGTAATTTAAATTCCAACATTTAGCACACTTCTGCACTTACTTTAATCCCCACACTTACCACACTTCTGCACTTACACACTGAAGCAAGATTCACACGTTCAAGTATTCACTCTGTATCTGTTATTTCACCCATTGAGTGCCAGAGGGGTACACAACGCATTGCAAAGAAATGCCTTGCATACCCCTCTGGCACTCAAAGGGTTAAAGCAGAAAGCCACCACTTACAACCCAGCAATTAACCACTCCCACCACATCAGACTGCAATCAGTTCCTTGTACCACTGCAAAGGAATGGGGAAAAAAAAGGGTTTCGTTTTTTAACCTCTCCCTTACCACACTACACCACACACAAAATACTTATTAAATTTCTCTGGCAAATATTGCAAGTTTCATCTGGCCTTAGAAAAAAAAGCTCACTAGAGAGTTACTTGTATTGATTTTACTTTTTGTACATTTTGACAAGAACTCTCCTTACTCATCTTTTCTTTAGAGTAACTAAACCAAATTTATCTAGACTTTCCTCATACGTTAAGTCTTCCATTCCCTTAATTAATTTTGTTGCATTTCACTGTACTCTCTCCAGTATTAGAATATCCTTTTTCAAAACTGGTGCCCAAAACTGCACTGCATATTCAACTTTGTTTGTTTTGCTACTTATTTGACACTGGTCATATTTGTAGTTTACAAGGATTCCTGGGTATCTCTCTAGCAATGAGCAACATGTCCCCACTGAGTTCATAAGTAGCACTGAGATATTTTCTTTCCAAATACAGGTAGCAGGGAATAGTCTGGCAACTACAGTCCAGGAAGTCTTACGTCAGTAGTTGGAAAATTAATGGAAACCATATTAAAGAAATACTTGTTAAATATCTGAATCTTGCAAGATCCCAAACAGCACGGGTTTACAGCAGTGAGATCTTGTCAAACTAACCTCATAGATTTTTTGACTGGGTTTCTAAAATATATGGGGGGAGCAGTGGATATAGCCTATCTAAATTTCAGAAAGGCATTTGATACTGTCCCACATAGAAAATTCGTTAATAAATTGCAGTGTTTGGGTCTAGATGTAAAACTAGTTGAGTGGATAAGGCAATGGCTGAGTGACAGGAGACAGAGGTTTGTAGTCAATGGAGATTATTCAAACAAAGGTCGTGTTACTAGTTGTCCAAGCAGGGAGTAGGAACACACGTAGATCTAGTTCTGGTTCAGATGTGTAGCTAGGGACCGAAGCTCAGGTGCAGTGACAGAGTGCCAAGCACTGCCTTGCTGCAGCCGAAGCCGGGTAAAGGTGCTGGTTGTTCCACCCCAGTGGAGCCAGGGTGCAACCAGGATGGGGAGTACACTGGGATCCATGTGGAACCAGAACTGGGGCAAAGCTGTTGGAGAGCTAGTTACTGGTTGGAGAAAATGGTCAGAAGAGCCGGGTCAAACCCAAGAAGGGGATACAGTACCGAATCGATAAACAGAGCTGTAGTCAATGGGTAACCAAGGTCAGGAGCCAGGAATCACGGAGTCAAGGCTGGCCTTGGGTAGCCATGGTCAGAAGCCAGGAATCAAGAAGTGAAGCTAAAGTCAATGGGTAACCATGATCAGGAGCCAGGAACCAAGGGATCTAACCAAAGTCAATGGGTAGCCAAGGTCAAGAGCCAGGAATGAAGCCAAGTCAAGCAATAGCTGGAACAACAGCAACAACAACCTGAGTCTTTTATCGGCTCTTCAAACAGCCGACACAGAAGCTTGAATGAAAAAAAAAGTTTAAAAAAACCCTAAGTCCTAAGTGGATGTATTAATATGGGGCCCTAAGCCCCATATCAATACATCCAAAGTATGAAAAATGTGTCAAAAGTTAGTAGAATTAACCCTATAAGTGCCAGTGGGGAATGATTACCTCGCCAGCATTCATAGGATTAAACAGACTAAGTTAAAAAAAAACATCCCAGCTTCCTGGTCATCTTCTGTCCTTCTCTTCATTCTTCTTTTCATTCTTCTCTTCTATATTCTGCCTTCTCTTCAGTCTTCTTTCTTCTTTGCTGTAGAAATAAAAAAAAAAGTATTAATAAAAGGAAAAAAACTATACATCATTTAACCCCTTGAGTGGCAGAGGGGTACGCAACACACTGCAAAGCAACGCGTTGCAGACCTCTCCCTAGCCTGAAAGGGTTAAACAATGTATTAAGTGCCCCCATGAAGTGTCCGAATATAAGCCATAATAATAAATTGTGCACCAATAAGCTATGTTACTCAAAAATATTCATAATTATATTTTATTAGCTTTTTAAACTGTCTCAGCTGCTGTGTGTGGCCGCAGAGGCAGCAGCAGCGGAGAAAGTGCCGTTTGCCACGGGTTCCCCTCCTGTCAGGCCGATGCCAGATTCGCAATGAGGGAATTTGAACAGAGACATGAGGGGAAACCGTGGCACACGGTACTGTCTTTGCTGCCGCCCTTCTGCGGCTGCACACAGCAGCGGAGACAGTTTAAAAAGCTAAGTAAAATATTATTATGAATATTTTTGAGTAACATATCTTATTGGCACATGGTTTATTATTATTATGGCTTATGTTCAGACACTTCATGGGTGAATATTGATTTATGTGTTGCGTACCCCTCTGCCACTCGAGGGGTTAAACGATGTATAGTTTTTTCCTTTTGTTAATACTTTTTTTTATTTCTACAGCAAAGAAGAAAGAAGACTGAAGAGAAGGCAGAAGATAGAAGAGAAGAATGAAGAGAAGGCTGAAATGAAGACAGAAGGAGGACAGTAGATGACAGGTAAGTTTGACAGACTAGTTAACGATCGGTGCTTAGCAGTATGTTAGGCATCGATCATTAGCTTTTTTACTGTTAAGTTCAAATACTGCCCTCTTATATAAGAGGAAGTGCATTAGACCTTTCAAAATGAGAAGGGTGACTTGATTAGAGACAATAAGGAAAAGGCTGATGTTCTAAACACATTCTTTGCATCAATATATACAATGGAACATGGGGATGGTAGAAGAGCCTCATCAAGTAACAAATAAAACAATACAATTATCAGATATTGGGTTAACACAAAAAAAGGTTCTGATGGTATGCATCCAAAGATTCTTCAGGAATGAAATGTTAGCAAGACCCCTATATTTACTCTTTAAAGATTCTCTCACCACAGCCTCAGTGCCACAAGACTGGTGAAGAGCCAGTGTAGTTCCTCTATATAAGAAGGGAACTAAAACAGAAGCTGGGAATTGTAGACCTGTGAGTTTGACCTCTGTAGAGGGAAAACTGCTACAAGGGATAATAAGGGATTATATTCAGGATTACAACACAAAAAATAAAATCATTAGCAGGAATCAACATGGTTTTATGAAGAACAGATTATGCCAAACTAATCTTTTAGCTTCTATGAGGAAGTAAGTAGCAACCTAGATAATGATAAGGCAGTTGATGTAGTATATCTAGATTTTGCAAAAGCATTTGATACAGTGCCACACAGAAGGTTGGGGTATAAAATAAAGCAATTGGGGCTAGAGAATAACCTTTGCAATTGAATACAAAACTGGTTGAAGGATAGGGAGTGGGCATCCTTTTGTCCCCTAACCACACTTTTCAGATAATCCCCACTGTCCCCTCTCTCTCCTTCCCTACCTTTGAAGCTCACACAATTCGCCTCTTCTCTCCCTTCCCCCTGCGTGTTGCTGCCATATACAGGCCACCTGGTCCTTCTGTACAATTCCTTGACCACTTCGCTTCTTGGCTCCCTCATTTCATGTCCTCTGACATCCCCACTCTCATCCTGGGAGACTTCAACATCCCTGTTGATAACCATAACTCCCACCCTGCCATCAAACACCTTTCTTTAACAGCCTCCTTTGACCTATCACAATGGACCTGCACTCCCACACACAGTGATGGTCACTCTCTTGACTTGGTCTTCACTAACCTCTGCTCAGTCTCTAATTTTTCAAATGCTCCCTATCCCCTCTCTGACCACCACCTCCTCACTGGAAACCTCATCATACCACGTAAATCCATCCCCTCCACCAGGATCAAGAGCATGCGGAGAAATCTGCATATGCTTGACCTCCAACAACTTTCTACTTCCCTGCAACCTCTTCTCAACCCCATCCTCACACTTGCTTGCCCAGAGCAAACTACTACTCTCTACAACAGCATTCTCACAAAAGCCCTTGACACAGCTGCACCTGCTACTCCACGACACCCCCGCACAACCCCACTACAACCCTGGCACACAAGACAAACGCGATACCTCCAAAGGTGCTCACGCACTGCTGAAAGGCACTGGAGGAAATCGCACTCCACAGCTGACTTCATACACTACAAATTCATTCTACGTTCTTATAGCTCTACACTATCCCTGGCCAAACAGTCATACTTTTCTTCTCTAATTTCTAATCTTTCTTCAAACCCAAAACGCCTTTTCTCAACCTTCAAGTCACTTCTACGCCCACCTATGCAAACCCCTGCCACCAACTTCTCAGCCCAAGATCTCGCCACTCACTTCAAGGACAAGATCGACTCCATCCGACATGACATCTCATCACTTCCACTCCCAGCCAGCCAGCCTAGATCCCCCACCCCCCACACACACTCACTAAGCTCCTTCTCACCAGTCACAGAGGACGAAGTTTCCCTTCTCCTCACTCGCTCAAACATAACCACATGCACTCTTGACCCAATCCCATCTCAACTTACTCAAGAACTTTCACCTCTACTAACGCCACCCCTTACTCACTTATTCAACCTCTCTCTATCAACTGGCACCTTCCCATCCTCTTTCAAACATGCACTAATCACGCCAATTCTAAAGAAACCCTCCCTGGACCCAAACTCACTGTCAAACTACCGGCCCATTTCCCTCCTCCCTTTGCCTCCAAACTCCTTGAGCGTCTCGCATATAGCCAGCTCACTAAATTCCTCTGCTCCCATTCCCTGCTAGACCCCTTGCAATCTGGATCCCGACCCCATCACTCCACCGAGACTGCCCTCACTAAAGTGGCCAATGACTTGCTCTCTGCCAAGTCAAAAGGCCACTACTCTCTACTTATTCTCTTGGACCTGTCTGCTGCCTATGACACAGTAGATCACCCCCTCCTCGTCCAAGCCCTCCACTTTCTAGGTCTCCCTGACACTGCCCTCTCTTGGTTTTCATCATATCTCCGCAACCGCTTCTTCAGTGTGTCCTACTCTGACTCCACCTCCCCACCCCTCCCACTGTCTGTTGGAGTGCCTCAAGGCTCGGTCCTGGGCCCCTTGCTCTTCTCAATTTACACTGCATCCCTGGGTAAACTAATAAACTCCTTTGGGTTTCACCATCATCTCTATGCTGATGACACTCAAAGCTATCTTTCCTCCCCTGACCTCTCCCCCTCCCTCCTGTCCCAGGTATCTAACCGTCTGTCCGCTGTGTCTTCCTGAATGTCCTCCCGTCAACTCAAACTTAACCTTGACAAAACTGAACTAATTATCTTCCCTCCCTCTCCTAACAGTCCTACTCCAGATATTACCCTCACTGTCAACAACACTATCATCAAACCGACCCCTACAGCATGTTGCCTGGGGGTCACATTAGACTCCGCCTTATCATTTATTCCTCACATCCAGTCAATCTCCAAATCATGCCGCCTCCATCTCCGCAACAGCTCTAGAATCCGACCCTTCCTTAATGAAGACACCACTAAATTCTAATCCAAACACTCATCATGTCCCGTCTTGACTACTGTAACTCACTACTAACTGGCCTTCCTCTTGCCCGCCTAACCCCACTACAGTCCATAATGAACTCAGCAGCATGACTAATCTACCTAACCAACCGCTTCTCCAACACCAGTCCCCTCTGCCAATCCCTACACTGGCTCCCATTAGCACACAGAATTAAATTCAAAATCCTGGTGCTCACCTACAGAGCCCTTACTAACACCTCACCCCCCTATATCTCATCTCTCATTTCCAAATACACTCCCACTCGCCATCTTCGTTCTGCACAGGACCTTCTCCTCTCCACATCTCTCATTACAACCTCCCACTCCTGCCTACAGGACTTCTCCCGTGTTGCACCCAAGCTCTGGAATTCCCTCCCCCGCCCCATCAGACTCTCCCCTTGCCTTCAGATCTTCAGACGCTCCCTGAAAACTCACCTCTTCAGGGAAGCCTATCAACTACCTCCATAAATATTATCACCAAGAAACAACCATTCCCTGGAATACTACACTCACTAGCACTTCTCTCTCCCACCCACTGACTGGCAGCTCATGTGGCAGGAGGCACTTACACCCAATAGCACTTACACCTTCTGTGTCCTACCCACCTTCCTCTAGACTGTAAGCTCTCACGAGCAGGGCCCTCTGATCCTTCTGTTCTCCACATATGATTTGTACTATTTAATATCCCTGTATGTCTATCCCCTATTGTAACGCGCTGCGGAATAAGTTGGCGCTATATAAATAAAGATTATTATTATTATTATTATTATTATTAGGGAACAGTGCGTGGTTGTAAATTAACAATTATCCAATACAGTTAAAGTGGAGAGTGGAATACCTGCTTTTTAACATGTTTATAAATGACCTGGAAATAGATATAGAAAGCAAAATATCAATATTTGCAGATTACACTAAATTATGCAGGGTAACTAATTCATAACAGGACATTTGCTCTCTACAGAGGGATTTACATAAAATGGTAGACTGGGCAAACAAATGGAATATGAAAAACTGTAAGGTCATGCATTTTGGAAGAAAAAAATCCCAAGGCTACTTATGAACTTAATGGAATCATATTAGGGGACTCGTTGCTGATGAAAGACCTGGGTATCCTTTTCAACTACAAATTTGGAAACAGTGACCAGTGTCAAATAGCAGTAGCAAAAGTAAACAAAATCCTGTCTTGCATATAAAGGGGTATTGAAGCAAGAATAGATAACATCATTTTGCCATTGTACAAATTGGTAAGACCTCACTTCTAATATGCAGTACAGTTTTGGGCAACAATTCTGAAAAGGATATACTAGTACTGGAGAGGGCACAGCAAAGAGCAACAAAATTAATTAAGGGAATGGAGGACTTGACGTATGAGGAACGACTAGACAAACTTGGTTTATTTACTCTAGAGAAAAGATGACTAAGAGGAAATCTTATCACAATGTACAAGTATATGAGAGCTCAATACAAGGATCTCTGTGGTGAGCTATTCATTCCAAGGCCTGATCAGGTGACCAGGGGACACCCCCTGAGATTAGAGGAAAGGAGGTTTAGACTTCAGCAGGGAAGGATTTTTTTATAGTAAGGTCTGTTAAATTGTGGAATTCCTTGCACAAGAAGGTGGTTATGGCAGATACAATGGATACATTTAAGAGAAGATTAGATAAATTTCTTTCAAAAGGGAACACACCGGGTTATACTGAATTTTAGTAGGCAAATCAGGAAGGTCTGATAAATTACTAACGTATTTGGTAGCAGGATAGCTATACAATTCTCATGTCACTAGGGTATGAGGCAAATGTTGAACTTGATGGACTTGTGTCTTTATTCAACCTAATGTTACTATGTTACTATGTTAGGTGCAATATTGCAATGGGCTGAAATTGTATAGTGGCACTTTTACTACACCCTCCTATGGAAGTTTCTGGTCAATTGACCAGAAGTTTCCATTAGGATGATATAGCAACAGAACCACTTTATTTCAGGCCATTGGTATAGTGCACCTAGAAAAAATTAACTTTTAGCTGCTATAAATTTTTAATAAAACACCTCTCGCAGTGGGAGTACCTTCCTTGTACTCTGGATATTAAGTTACTATCCCTTTAAGGGATTTAATTCAGTAATAGCAAGACCATTACATGTATTGATTGATTAAATATATTGATTACCTTTCATTAGGCGTAGTGCCCTGTGATTGGGAGAAACCTGATGTAGTACCATTGTTCAAAAAGGGGGCAAGATCCAAATCAGACAATTATAGACCTGTGAGCTTGACTCCCATAGTGGGTAAGATATTAGAAAGGTGGAAGACAGCTGGTCCAGGGAGCCAGAGTGGGGCCTGGGAACTATTCCCAAAAGTGTACGCCTATGTGGACGGCACCCAGCAGCATCCTGGATAGATTTTCCTGCACAGTGACAGAGATAGCCATACTATGTGGCAATGGAGACGCTGGGTATTCGTAACTGCGGTGGTGCCTCCAACTCAGACTGAGTCCCATTCACTCCTCCTGCCTCTGCTCCTGTGCCCGGTCAGGCAGGCCTTGCTTAAAATGGTAGTAACCTGGATATAACTTCAGGCAGGCCCATTTAAAATCACCTGGGGTGGTGACATGAGACACTGTGGTGTGAGGCAGTAGCCTCACACTGCAGGCTGTGATGGGGCTGAACTGTTCTGGGCCCAGATGATTTGCTTTCTGCAATGCCCACACTCTCTATGGCCCTGTTGGCCAAAGACCTGAAGGTTTCCCAGCAAAGCTACCCCTCAGATGCCTCTTGGCTCTCTCTGGCATATGGGACCTTCCCTCCAGGGCATGACTACACTATAACTCTGACCCTTGAGGACCCCCAGAGTCCCTTCGATGGTAATGAGCCTGAATGCTAAGAATTACTTTGACTCTATATCTTGGCACTATTGTTAAAACCCTTGGACAGACAGGGTTGTTCATTCACACGGTATATCCACTTGATCTATCACGAACCCCAGGTCACCTTTACGACTAACAATATTAACTCTCCTTTGATACAATTGGGGAGGGGAATGAGGCAAGGCTAGCCACGCTGCTTTTTAACTTGCTGTGAAGATTCATGTAGCTGAATCACTGAGAGACTGCCCAGGAGGAGGAGGTAGGGTAAAGGCAAAAACATTTGCAGATTATGTCCTGTTGCTCCTGGAGCATCCTAAGAGGACCATATCGGACATCTTGGGCTTGCTTGAGGTTTTTGGAGATATCTTGAGTCTGGGGATAAACCTTTCAACATCTGAGGCACTGTGGCTCACGATCGGTTCAAAGCCAGAGTGTTTGAACCTCTTACCTTTCATGTGGGTGGGTGACACCCACCCACTCTATGTTACCTAGGGAGAGTTACCTAGGTATAACTCTCTCTAGTGACATAGAAAATCTTTATGGTGCTAATTTCGGACTGTCCATTGACTCCATGTTGACAGACTCCATGGCCTGGAGAGGTCTCCCCTTGATATTTGCGGGGCAAATTAATCTCATCAAGATGGTTACCTTTCCTCGGCTATTATATATATTGCAAATGCTCCCCATCAAGCTATCCAAAAGGGATGTGGATTAAATCCATAGAAACTTCCAGGGGTTTATATGGTTGTGCAAAAGACCCAAGCTAGGTCTCAAAAAATTATAACAATGGTGGCATTTCTGCTGCATGACATATAACTATATACAGTAAAGTGGTATGCCTCTGTTGCTTCGCAAAAAACTGGATATCGCACACAAAGGTCTATGCTGCCTGGGAGGGTGACCGAAGCTTCTCTCCAGACCATGACCAGCACCCCCATCTCGAATTACTGCTCACTGCTCGTTGAACCCACTCCTCTCCAGCACAGTGGCAGCCTGGCAGTTTGGTAGACAGACTGTATCATAATCGTTATGTTTCAGAGAGCCTACCCTTTCAACATAAAATCGTTATGTTTCAGAGATCCTACCCTTTCATCATAACCCAGATTTTCAGGACAGTATGGTAGATGCTAGATTTATTCAGGGTCATATGATTGATCCTTTGACAGTGGGCATGTATCCCTTCCTGACAGTGTCAGAGAAATATAGACTACGGCCTAAACATATATTTCTCTATCTACACATCCAAAATAGCTCGACAGCTAACATTCCTATCTGCACTGAGCATCTTTGGCTCTGGTATGTGAAATGCATATACCAGATCCCTGTCTATTCTTGCACACCTGGTGGCCTCAGGTCCCCGTCCTTGACTATAGAATTAATTTTGAGAAATTTCACTAGACCACTGAAATGTACCCCAGCTTCCTACTTCCAGGAATTACAGAATAGACTTTTCTATAGGACACATGCCCATAGAATTGGACTTGCCTCCTCTTTTCAGTGCCCCAAATGTGGGATGCTCAAGTGGACATCATGCACCTCCTGTGGGAATGTTCTCTTATTGGAGTTTTCTGAGCATGAATTTCAGCATATATTGTGAATGCCTGCCTTTTTGATAGGGGACTCTGAAAATGCTTCAAACTCACACATGAAATTGATTGATTATACTGATTTCCAAGTATATTTTCAAATGTATTCTAACTAACTGGACTTTCCCTACCCCCCACTGTAAAACGAGGGCAGACCACTTCAACAAAATCTTTTGGCTCTTGACCAAGCTAAACAAGGAAATAGATGGTAACAGATTTATGTTAGTGTGGGAGCCTTTTATAACAACACTACAGAAACCATTACAGGAGGCAAATGTAGTGAAGTGATACCTTAATTGGTATATTTGGTATCAGCAGTTGTTTAGTTAGCCAGTAAAGGTTATCAACTTCACTACATTTGCCTCCTGTATTTCTATGACCAACACAGTACCAACTCTCATCTCAAACCATTACAAACACAATTTTATACTAGTTTCCACTAACCGTCATGGATGACTTCTACCGAGCTGGTAGAGGAGACTTCAGGGCCGAGTTAGCAACGCCCCAGCACTAACAAAATGTCCACAGTTTCAGACCCTCTGGGGATGGGTAGAGGGATGCGGTAGGCAGGGGGAAGTTGGTGGCTTAAAGTTTAAGTTACGAGTATTCTTCAACTATTGTTCCTTCCTAGCGTGGCCTAGCCTCTGGGTATCGCTGGGCTTATTGAATCTGCCTGCTATCTGCATCACAGTGCCCCCAAATGGCCCTAGGTGGGCGGCATTGGGGTCATGTGGGCCCTCCCCTTGAGGGTGTGGGAGACTCCAGGGCTTCCCCCTGCCGTGTGATTCATAACTGGAGATGTTGCTGTGGCGTATGGTGTATTTAACTGAATCTGATAGTCATTCTCATTCCCTTCTATCAGGATGGAGGCCTTTGAGTTTCTCTACTCTGGCCACCTCCCAGTGTGCATCCTTCTTCCTAGACTTAGGGTCCTATTCATGGTTGTGGCACCAAGTAAGGGGGGCGCAACAGCAACGCTCTCGCACACTGTCACTCTCATTCTCCCTGTCACTGTATAATTGCTATAACTGTCAGCCCAGGGGCAATATCTGGAGGTAATATGCTTTGACAGCTTCTGAATACCCTGCCCTTTGGTAGGTTTAGCAGCATGTTATAGATCTGGCATCTCTATGTATTGTATTGTTCTCTTTCTGGAAACTTTTAATAAAAAGTTCTTGAAAATGTTTTTTTTAAACACATATATATATATAAATATATATATATATATATATATATATATATATAGTAACATAGTAAATTAGGTTGAAAAAAGACACAAGTCCATCAAGTTCAACGTTCGCCTCAGTAACTCAGTAACTGAGAATTTTATAGCTTTCCTGCTACCAATTAAATTAGCCATTATCAGACCTTCCTGATCAGCCTACTGCTAAACAGTATAACTCTGTATGTTACCTTTTGAAAGAAATGTATCTAATCTTCTCTTAAATGTATCCATTGTATCTGCCATAACTACCTCCCTGGGCAAAGAATTCCACAATTTGACAGACCTTACCGTAAAAAAACCCTTCCTCTGCTGAAGTTTAAACCTCCTTTCCTCTAATCTCAAGGGGTGTCCCCTGGTCACCTGATCAGGCCTTGGAATAAATAGCTCACCGCAGAGATCCTTGTATTGACCTCTCATATACTTTTACAATGTGATAAGGTCTCCTCTTAGTCGTCTTTTCTCTACAGTAAATAAACCAAGTTTGTTTAGTCGTTCCTCATATGTCAAGTCCTCCATTCCCTTTCCTCATATGTCAAGTCCTCCGTACCCTCTCTAGTTCTAGTATATCCTTTTTCAGAACCGTGCCCAAAATTGCACTGCATACTCAAGGTGAGGTCTTACCAATGATTTGTATAATGGCAAAATAATGTTATCCACTCTTGCTTCAATACCTCTTTTTATGCAAGACAGGACTTTGTTTGCCTTTGCTACTGCTGTTTGACACTGGTCACTGTTTCCAAGTATGTAGTTGACAAGGATACCCAGGTCTTTTTCTAGCAACGAGTCACCTAAAATTATTCCATTAAGTTTATAAGTAGCCTTGGGATTGTTTCCTCCCAAATGCATGACTTTACACTTCCCCACATTAAACTTCATATTCCACATGTTTGCCCAATCTGACATTGTATGTAAGTCCATCTGTAGAGAGAAAATATCCTGTTCTGAATTAATGACTTTGCATAATTTAGTATCATCTGCAAATATTGATATTTTGCTTTCTATATCTATTTCCAGGTCATTTATAAACATGTTAAAAAGCAGCGGACCCAATACTGAACCCTGAGGTACTCCACTCTCCACTTTAACTGTACTGGAGAATTTTCCATTTACAACCACACACTGTTCCCTATCCTTCAGCCAGTTTTGTATCCAATTGCAAAGGTTATCTCCTAGCCCCAATTTCCTTATTTTATACACCAGCCTTCTGTGAGGTACTGTATCAAATGTCTTTGCAAAGTCTAGATATACTACATCTACTGCCTTGCCATTGTCAAGGTTGCTGCTTACCTCCTCATAGAAGCTGAAAAGATTAGTTTGGCATGATCTATTCTTCATAAAACCATGTTGATTCGTGCTAATGATCTTATTTTTTGTGTTGTAATCCTGAATATAGTCTCTTATTATCCCTTCTAATAGTTTTCCCACTACAGAGGTCAAACTCACTGGTCTATAATTCCCAGGTTCTGTTTTAGTTCCCTTCTTAAATAGAGGCACTATGTTAGCTCTTCGCCAGTCCTGTGGCACTGAGCCTGTGGTAATAGAATCTTTAAAGAGTAAATATAGGGGTTTTGCTAACACTGCACTGAGTTCCTGAAGAATCCTTGGATGTATACCATCAGGACCCGGTGCTTTGTCGGTCTTAATTTTGTTCAGTCTTCCCATGACATCTCCTTGAGTTAACCCAATATCTATTAATTGTATTGTTTTATTTGTTACTTGAAGAGGCTCTTCTACCATTCCTTGCTCCCTTGTATATACTGATGCAAAGAAAGTGTTTAAAACATCAGCCTTTTCCTTATCCTCACTAACCAAGTCACCCATCTCATTTTTGAATGGTCCAATGCACTCCCTCTTAAGTTTTTTGCTATTTAGATATTTCAAAAACTTTTTTGGATTAGTCTTGCTTTCCCTTGCAATTCGAGTTTCATTATCTATTTTTGCTACCCTAATTGCTTTTTTGCAATCTTTGTTGCACTCCTTGTATTTTAAGAAAGATTGTTCAGTTCCTCCTGACTTAAATAATTTGAATGCATTTTTTTTTCCTTGTCAATTCCTTCTTTACATGTTCAGTTAACCACATTGGCTGTGACTTACTTCTTTTGCACTTGTTCCCCATTGGTATATATATATATTTAATAAAAAATAATATAAAAATTGGAGTAATATCTAATATGCCAAAACTGATTAATGCATTTTGCATTTACAGTGCCTTCTCAAAATCAAATGTAAAACTGTAACTCGTGTTAGAGTTTGCCATTTGATTTTGATAATGCAGTGTAACTGCAAAGTGCATTAATCAGTCTTCACATATTTTCACGGTTTGTTACGACTCTCAGACACAAAGTTAGGTAAAAACACAACTTTATTGAAAATAATTAAAAATGATCCCTTAGGATTCCAACATGACATACAACATTTAATAATTGAGAAATACAAATTACAGGCTCTACCGGTCTTGCCAATATACCGGGCAAGACAGCCAGATATACTTATAACAATAGGCTCTACCGGCCTTGCCAATACCGGGTAAGGCAACCTGCAGATGGAATATGTACCGGGTTCTACCGGCCTTACCAATACCGGGCAAGGCAGCCCAAAGGAGCTTTGCGTAGGCTCTACCGGCCTTGCCAATACCGGGTAAGGCAACCTGCAGATGGAATATGTACCAGGTTCTACCGGCCTTACTAATACCGGGCAAGGCAGCCCAAAGGAGTTTTGCGTAGGCTCTACCGGCCTTGCCAATACCGGGTAAGGCAATCTGCAGATGGAATATGTACCAGGTTCTACCGGCCTTACCAATACCGGGCAAGGCAGCCCAAAGGAACTTCACTCTAGGAACGCCCAACAGCGAGTACGTCTTTAAGGCTCTTGGAGCAAACCAGCGTCCATACGCTGGAACCAACAAGTAAATTGTATAGCAAATAAGCTTGGCGCAAACCAGCATCCGCACGCAGGAACCAACGAGTAATTTGTATAGCAATAAGACTCCAGAAGCAAACCAGCGTCCGCACGCTGGGACCTACAAGTAATTGTATAGCCACAAGGCTTGGAGCAAACCAGCACCCACACGCTGGGACCAACAAGTAATTTGTTTAGCCGCAAGGCTTGGAGCAAACCAGCGTCCGCACGCTGGGACCAACAGTAATTCGTATAGCCGCAAGGCTTGGAGCAAACCAGCGTCCGCACGCTGGGACCAACAGTAATTCGTATAACCGCTAGGCTTGGAGCAAACCAGCGTCCGCACGCTGGGACCAACAGTAAATCGTGTAGCCGCAAGGCTTGGAGCAAACCAGCATCCACACGCTGGAACCAACAAGTAATTCGTATAGCCACAAGGCTGGGCAAACCAACACCCGCACGCTGGGTCTACAAGAATGTCGCCGAAGCAACCAGTCGTCAGGAACACATCTGGCTGAACAAGAGACGACAGGAACTCTCTGAAAGGCCAAGCAGTCAGGAAGTCTCAGCGAAGGTGATCAGCAGAAAACATCAACCTCTCAGGACTAGGCCGGAACAACTCTGGAACAACTCTGCAGACAGAAGACTCAGGAACAAGATGTATTCTGGAACTCAGGAACACAGCTACAGGTACAAACGAATACTGGAACATGCTCAAGGCTAATGTGGTCAGAGACACCACGAAAGGGCAACCATAGGGTGCCCAGACCAGGTTTAAATAGACAGAATGAGGCGGGTTAAAGGCAGACAACCAATAGGAGCCCCCTAATGGTGACTGACAAGGAAGTGCAACAATCACGGGCACTGTGATACATATTAGATATTACGCTAATGTTTATATTAATTTTATGTAAAATATATATTTATGTTAAAAACTATTTTTACTATTAATATTTGAAGCATTTACCCAAGTCACCTGAGCAGAGACGGAATTCATTTCTCTGCAGGATTTCATTGTATATGCCCCCTCTCAACCATCACAATTGTGAGTATTCTGGTTGCTCTCTCAGCAGTAGCAGCTACCCATATCAAATACCATATCATCATTGCTGGTGGTGGCGATGATGCCCATTCCCAGCAGCATCTTTCTCTCCCATTTTAATTCACTTTCAGGACAAAACACTCTAATGATCAATCCCTGCTGCTATCTACCTGGTGATGGTGTCAGACTCTGAATTATAATCGTTATGACTGACATCAGCAGCAACAGGCACAGGCAGCTAAACTGTGATACTGCTACTATGGCCTTTTTAATGTTTTCGGGGGTCTGGGCCTCTCATGTGCAGGAAAAAGTGGGCTGCCTTCACTATTGCTACTGAAACCATTTCTGATTCAGCAACAACACTAGCAGCCCTCCAGAATTTACTAATCAGTGAGTATGCCAAAACACTTGTATATATACATATATATGTGTCACACTTTCAATAATAAATGACAGAATGGTTTGAGCACTGGGTGTCTTTTGGTGTAATTATTTTCTGGCACACATTGGGTGTGGGTGGGGGGTAGTATTTTACTTGCCGCTTTACTGAATTGTGCTAATCTATACAGTCAAGAAAACCCCAACAGTGGAAACTCCTCAGCTCCATTTACATTGGATTATACAGTACTGTGCTAAAGTTTTAAGCAGGTGTGAAAAAATGCTCTAAAGTTATAATACTTTAAAAATAGTCATGTTAATAGTTTATTTTTATCAATTAACAAAATGCAAAGTGGTCATACCAAACTGGTCATAACAAATATTGATTTGATTTAGATTTCTCTTCTGTTCATTCACTTTGCATTTTGTTAATTGATAAAAATAAACTATTAACATGTCTATTTTTGAAAGCATTGTTACAGCATTTTATCACACCTGCCTAACATATTTGCACAGTACTGTAGATTAAAAAATTATATTGCTTAAAAAGTTTTGTGAAAGTGGCTGTCCTTAAAAATGTGGGACTTTTGTCAACATCTACTGTCTGGCATCATGAGCCAGAGTTAGGGTCAACTGGGTCCTTTTGGACCATTTTCTTATACTAATGTACCTGCCAGGGATGCTCGTTTTTATTTTATCCTTGGAACCCCTTCTCCAGATCATGGTCTGTGAGGTGTGCATTCAAGACCTCCCTGTGTCAGGAGGTACCTCAAAACTAGCAGCATACACAGATGATGTTCTTCTTCTGCTAACCTTTCCATCCACCTCCATTCCTTATCTACTGGAGACATTAAATGTCTTCTATGCCATCTTCCCAGCAAAAATAGACTATTTTAAATCAGAAATGTGAATAAAGAACTAATATTCAAAAACTGATGAAAGCATTTTGCAGTTACGGTGCTTTCTAACACTGTAACTGGTGTTAGAGTTTGCCATTTGATTTTGGTAATGCAGTGTAACTGCAAAATGCGTTAATCAGTCTTGGCATATTAGATATTACTCTAATTTTTATATTATTTTAATGTAAAATATATATTTGTGTTAAAAACTATTTTTACTATTAAATTTGAAGCAGCACTTGATTCCAGCAGCATTTACCCATGTCACCTTGTGTAGGGCAGGTGCTGCTGCTGCTGACAGCTGTCTCAGCAGGAGCAGCTACCCATATCAAATACCATATTGTCACTGCTGGTGGTGGCGATGATGCCCATTCCTGGCAGCATCTTTCTCTCCCATTCTAATTAACTTTCAGGCCAAAACGCTCCAATGGTCAGTCTCCTGCAGTATAGTCATAGTTGTACAGGTGCTGGCCCACACCCTGGAGGTCTTGAGCTTGACAGAAAAGACAGAGAACAGGATAGTCGAAGTTCGACTGGTGGTCGAGGTGGTCTATGTTAGACTAATGGTCGAGGTGATAGAAGCCCAGCAGGGTCAAGACAATTGGGAATTCAGACAAGCCAGATCAGGAACAGGTGGGCAACCCCACGGCACCAGATGGAAGAATGGTTGAGTCAACAGAGCCAAAGTCGGTAACAGGATATCAGATGAGCATGGTACCAAAGAAGAAAAGTTGAAGGAAGAGCCAGGTCAATAGACAAGATAACACTCAGGAACAAGACAGGAAACTCGTATGGCAGATGAGGTGGTAAAATCTCAGACTGGTCACTAGACTTGTGCGAATCAGTTACGAATTTGGACGAATAAGGCTCATTCAGTATCATTCATGCCGGTCGAAATGTAACGAGAGACACAAATCCGAACATGACCTGCTCCTAAATTTGAGGAAAAATGTGTTTATTTGGAGGCGTTCTCCCCACACACGCTCTACTTTCACTCCCTCTCTAGTCACCTTTGTTCCAGTGTTAAATATTAAAAATAATAATAGGAATTTGTTTTAATAATTTTCAGAGTGACACAGCCAATCTCACAGTTGTGTAGGGACTGTGAGACCTAGTACCTTATTGCCACCGCAAGGGAGAGTCGTCATTGTTACTGTGTTAAATATTAAAAATAATAATAGGAATTTGTTTGAATAATTTTCAGAGTGACATAGCCAGTCTCAAAGTTGTCAGGTGGCCAGGTTTTTAAATTTTAAAACTATTATAGTTCACTACCTACCTATTTGTCATAGAGTTCTAGTGAACAACCTGATGTTCCTCATCCTGGTACCAGCTGCAGTGACCCAGCAACCACCAACACCACCACAGTGATGTTGCTTTCAAGCAGAGATAGCAGCAGCAGGTGGGCAAAGAAGAGTACTTTCAGTAGTACTAGTCAGACTCAGCAGCAGCACTCCAAACAAAGAAAAAAAAAAGACAAGGGAACTGCAGGTCGTTCTACCTCTACTAGCAGGGTAGAGAGGTCCAGGTCCTCCTTTGAGACCATGAAGCAGCCGTCACCTGTGTCTCATCAGCTGTTTCATGATGATCCCCCAGAACCACCTGCACAATGACTAGTGCCACTGGCAATTTAGTCACCACCTCCGCTGCAGCCAGTTCAAGGTCAATACAAAGAACTAGCCAATGAATTATGTACACAAAGAGCGGAGCTAAGAACAAGAGGTCATCCATTAAGACTAGAGGAAAGGCGCTTTCAACTAAAGCAAAAAAGGCAGGGTTTCTTTACAGTAATGGCAGTAAAGTTATGGAATGCTTTGCCTCAGCATGTTGTACTTGCAGATAATGCATCTGCTTTCAAAAAAAGCAATGGATGCCTATCTAGCACAGAACAATATTGAAAATGATGACAGATGGCTTCAAAGCAGATAGGATGCTAGAGGCGGGGCCGGCGCTCGATGTGAACAGACGTGCTCTGACCTTGCTCCTGCTCCGCGGGCGTTTCTCAGATAGTGAACCGTGAATTTTTTATTTTAGTAAGCATGGTAAAATCTGCTAAGAAGACCCCTAAACATCAGGGCCAGGACATGATGACAAAAGATGATTTCACTGCTTTCACCCTACAAATTAAAAAGGATTTGGCTTCCGTGGCGGATCAGGTCCGTTCCGTGGTGCAGGACGAACTACAGGAATTCCGGGAGGATCTTCGGCAACAGGGATCGAGAATACAGACTCTGGAAGAGGATCACTCTACCCTCCAAGGTTCGTTTCAGGTGCTAGACACAAGGCTTACTACCCAGGGACGTATGCTATCTCAGCTGGCGCAACATGTAATCGACCTCGACAATCGAGGTCGCAGAAACAACCTGCGGATTCGTGGCCTACCCGAATAGGATGGCCCGGAAGATACCCGCCATCTGGCAGTTGGAGTGTTTAACTATGTATTGGGCCGCGATTCATCATCTACGATGGTCCTGGATAGAGCCCATAGGGCCCTCAGGCCTAGGGAACTCCCAGGGTCTGCTCCCAGGGACATTATCTGGGACATTCCTTTGAACTTAAGGAGGATATTTTGTCAGCTGCCAGAAAGAGGCGTACATTGGACAATAATGGCTCTGCGATCCAGATTTTGGCTGATGTGGCGTGGGCTACCCTGCAGCTCTGCAAACTTTTTACACCCTTAACTGAACGTCTGCGCCAGGCTGATATATCTTACCGATGGGGCTACCCTCTCTCCCTGTCAGTGCGGAAAGATTCAGATACTTACGTGGTTAAAGATCCGGATGATGTCCCCTCTTTGTGCGAGGCTCTGGGCCTGGAGCTCCCTGACTTATCTGCTTGGAGAACTTTTCTCTCTGGAGAGTCTTCTTTGCCCATGCTGGCCCTGCGGAATCTACCCTGGCTGCCTAGACCTCAGCGCCGGTGCAGATGCAGACAGAATCAGGCCGCTGTGGGACCTGGGCCTGCGGGGGTTATCGCTCTTGTTGGTTGACCGGGTTGCTGGCGTGCCTCTTGGCACTGTAGGCGGACTTGCACCTGTTTTTCTCCTGGCTCCCTGCCATTGGTTGCTCTTGACTCAATGCCATCCAGTGACTTAAATGATATTACTGCTACTGTTCATGTTACTGTTTGGGTTTAGTTGGCTTGGGGTCCGGTCTGGCCTTCGGGCTGGATCGATCCCTTTGGGCCATGGGGGCTGGGTTGTGTTCTTGGGGGGTCGGGCCTGTGCCGGGCTGTGGGCTTTCTCCTGGCTTCGTTGTCCGGCGGCCTCCCCCGTGCTTGCTGGGCGCGGGGGGAGTCGGGGGGTGGCAGCCGGAGTGGCCAGTAATCTGTTGTTGTGTGTGGGGGGGGTTTGTGATGAGGGAGTGTGGGTTCTGGGTGGCGGGTGGGGGGATATTCTTTGGGTAGTTCTTATACGGTTATTTGTTGGGTTATGGTTTCTGTACTGTATTCCCTGATGTTTTCCTTGACACCATATGGGGCAGAGAAACCTCTCCCCCTGGTTGCCAGGGGTGCGGATGGGTTATGGGCCGAGAGGCCGCGCAGCCGTCGTTTAGTGGTGGTGCGTTTTCTGCTTTCTCTCTACCATGCTGCCCTTGTCACCCGGGGGGACCGATCCCGGACCCCCCCTCTCCCTTTTTTTTTTTTTTTTTTTTTGGGTAATTTGTTATATTCCTTTGCCATGCTATCATGCTTTAGACTGTCTATCTGACTTTTGTCATTAGTTTCTACCTTTAACTGATATTTTCACTGGGTTCATTATTTTTTACATCCTGCGTGCTGTTTTTGCATGCCGGTCAGTTTGTTGTTCCATATAACGCCTGTTGGGCGGGGATGTGGGACTGCTGTTTGGATTCTGGATCTCTCGCAGCACTCTCGCATCTTCTCTGGTTTTATCCTGTGTTTTAGCATAGGTGCGACGTCCCGATCCTTGGGCCTCTTGAGACAGTGTCCTGGGGGGGCCCAATTTTCGGGCGTTAGCGTGATACAGGATTTTTTCCTGATTAGTTTAGGGCTGGTTACACTCTGTTTGTGTCTTTCTTTTCTTTCCTGTTCTGCCTCTCTTTCTACTGTCTTGTCTGTTCTTCCCATCTTTATCTTTTCCTGTCTTTCCCCTTCCCACCTTCCCCTTCCCCGCTTACCTAGCGCTGGGTCTCGCGCGGAAGGGCTCTGGTCGGCCTCTGGTCATGGCCTCTCTCCAAGAAGGTTTCGGTTCATTGGCTTTTTTGCTTTGTATTTAGACTATGGCTAAGGTGCAGGACAGTGCCTTTTCTCTGGTTGTCGTTTCGATTAATGCCAAGGGATTGAATACTCCGTATAAGATGTCTAGGTTGTTTGGGGAACTTAAGGCTCTTGGGGCTTACGTAGGTCTAATTCAGGAGACCCATTTTCATAGACATAGGGTGCCCTCCTGTTTCCACCCGCAATTCCCTATAGGGAAAAAAACCAAAGGGGTTGCTACATTTATTTCCAAATCTTTGCCTTTTGTGATACAGGACTCTTGGTCTGACCATGACGGCAGAGCGCTTTTCCTGAAGAGCTCCATTGGCTGCGAAAAGGTTACTATTGCTAATGTCTACGCCCCTAATAAAGACCAACATCTCGTCCTCTGTTCCATCCTTCGGGAGCTGGAGTCCTTTGCAGAAGGAATTGTTATTTTAGGGGGAGACTTTAATTTGACTCTGAACCCGCTATTGGACTCTTCCACAAGTTCCTCTGCGGTTCGCTACTCCAGGATTCGGAGGGTGAAATCTATCCTTCATCAGACGCAATTAGCGGATGTTTGGAGGATTCACCATCTGAGCTCTAAAGATTACACCTTTTTCTCCCCGCCTCATGCACGATATTCTAGACTAGATTATATCTTTCTCTCCCATCGGCACCTCCACTTGGCACGCACTTCCCAGATTGGTACTATCACGTGGAGCGACCACGCTCTGGTGAAGGTTCGGCTCTCTATTCCCTCGCTCCCCCGCTGTCAGTCCTTCTGGAGGCTCAATGAAACTTAATTGAAAGACCAGTCCAGCTTACAAGAACTACGTGACACTCACTCTCGATATTTTGCAGAAAATTGTAATGGGGAGACTTCTCCCCTGGTGACGTGAGAGGCCCACAAGGCAGTGATTCGGGGTCTCTTTATCAGTTTAGGTTCCGCTCGTAAGAAGAGGAGAGCCGCCCGGCTCTCTTTTCTTCTAGATACAATTGCCCTCATTGAAAACACTCATAAACTGACGTTATCCCCAGACTTATACCAAGAACTTCTTCAGTTGCGGGCGGAATTAGCTTCTATTTGTAATGAAAACATGCATAGGACCTGTCAGCAAGTAGGCAGCACTTTTTATGTTCATTCCAATTAGCCTGGGAGGCTTTTGGCAAGAGCCCTTAAGAAGAGACAATCTCAATCTTTTATTTCTAAAATACGCTCTTCCTCTAGAGTCCTCCTCCATCACAAGGAGCACATAGTGGAATCCTTTTGCCTCTTTTACCATTCTCTGTACAACATTCAACCATCCTCCTCTGGCGCTGCGCTTGCGGACACCCCACTGGATATTTCTGATTATCTGGCATCCCACATGCCTAAAAGGCTGGCTCACTCAACGGCGATGCATTTGGATGCCCCGATAACTCTGCAGGAGGTTGAGGCGGCTATTAAGACTACGCCTTCCGGGAAGTCCCCTGGCCCCGATGGATTAACTATGGCATATTATAGGGCCTTTCGGGACATATTGATTCCACATTTCCTTCTCACCTTCAATTCTTTGAGTCCCGGGGTGTTCTTGTCTGATCGCTCTTTGGATGCTTATATCTCAATCCTACCGAAGCCAGACAAGGACCCGGAACAGTGCTCCAGCTATCAGCCCATCTCTTTGCTTAACACAGATGTTAAACCCTTAGTCTTCGTCTGGGTAGCGTCCTACCTGGACTTATTCACCAAGATCAGGTTGGTTTTGTTTCTGGCCGTGAGGCAAGAGATAACACCGTTAAGGCCGTCAATTTGATCCACCTCGCCAGGACTGGTGGGCTACCTGCTATGCTTTTGTCTACTGATGCCGAGAAGGCCTTCGATCAGGTTAGTTGGTCATTTCTGATGGGTGTCCTTAGGCATATAGGATTGGGTGAACGTATGCTGCATTGAATTACTTCTCTATATCATTCTCCCACGGCTCGCATTTGTATTAACGGGATTCTTTCCAAACCCTTTACTCTGTCGAACGGTACTCGTCAGGGTTGCCCCCTGTCCCCTCTCTTGTTTGTCTTGACTTTGGAACCCTTACTCAATGCGGTTCGTGATAATCCCTTCATTCATGGTATTCCACTCCACTCAGCTACTTATAAAATCTCCGCCTTCGTGGATGATCTATTAGTTACCTTAACCCAACCTTTGGACTCCTTACCTAATCTTCTGCGTGAGCTTCGGGTTTACGGTCAGCTCTCCCACTTCAAAGTCAACATGGAAAAATCTGCTGCTCTGAACTTGACCCTCCCCTCTGTCTTCGTGACACTTTGCGATCGTCTTTTGCATTCCAATGGGAACCAGTGAAGATTAAATATCTGGGAATCTTTCTAACTGCTATTCTGTCCACATTGTTTGAACATAACTACACTCCATTGAGATCCGCACTGGCTGCTGACTTGGAGTCCTGGTCTTAGTTGCGACTTTCATGGTTCGGCCGTATGGCGGTGATTAAAATGAATATCTTGCCTCGAGTTTTATATGTCTTACAAACTTTGCCCATATTCGTACCTCGCTCCTTTTTTCATGGTATGAGAAAACTTCTGAGAAAATTAATTTGGTGCTCCGGCAGCAGTAGATTGGGTTACACATATTTGGTTCGGAGGCGGGAGTTCGGTGGAACTGGTCTTCCGGATCTGGAATCCTATTACAATGCTGTATTGTTGTCTAGAGTGGTAGAGCGGTCAGTTCCTGCTGATAAAATTTGGGTGTCACTGGAGCGTGGGTCCCTCACGATACCCACTCCTGTGGTGGCCTGGGTGGCTCCGCATCAGCGGGTCTGCTCCGACCCTTCTCATCCTACCGTGTTGAACACCCTGAGGGCCTGGAGAAAATTATCTGCTCTACCAGGTCTTCTTGGTCATCCCTCCCCCTTCTTTCTATCGCCTACAATTCCAGTTTCCCTCCTGGGGTTCCTGATGGGGCTTGTCGGAGGTTATTCCCGGAGGATGTTCATTATCCTAGACTACGGGATATTGTGACTGGCAACCACTTTCGGTCATTACCTGCTCTTTTAGGGGATCGCTCTGAACACCCATCCTTGCCGTTCTTTTATGCCATTTTGTTCATTCACTCTTTCCTGGTCAAGTCATGTTGGAGGAGAATACCACTCTGGAACATTTGTGCCTTTCTCGTGAACCCCCCCGCTGGCTTATATCCGTGTTACACAGCTTTCTCCTGACCATTGGAGGGGCATCTAAGCCCCACTACATTTGGAGTTGGGAGGCGGGCTGCGGGTTGGTTCTCTCTGATTCGCAATGGTCTAAAATTTCGCTTTTGGCCCATAAATGCTCTGTGTCTTCACGGGTGCAGGAAAATGCTTATAAAATTCTAACCCACTGGTACAGGGTACCAACCCTGCTACATAAACTCAACCCGGCTGTTCCTGACACCTGTTGGAGATGTAGGTCTCAGACAGGCGACTTTATGCACATCTGGTGGTCGTGCTCATTGCTGCAACCTTTCTGGAGGGTGGAGGTGGAAGTTGTTCGGGAGGTAGCAGACCCCCGACTTCCGATGGAACCCCTGCCTCTCTTACTACATCATTCTCCTCACCCTATTACTCAATAAACCCACTCACTGACATTTATTGAACACGGCCAAAGTAGTCATCCCTAGATTTTGGAAACAGACACGTGCTCCCTCTTTCAAAGACTGGGTGACTTCAGTTGAATCAATACGCTAGGCAGAGGAACTGTATCAATCAGTCGAAGGCAGGGGCCTAGCCCATTCGACCCGCTGACTCTGCTGGGAGGAGTTTGTAAGGGGGGAATCATTTTGTTTTCAACTAGAGGCTCTTGGTCATTAGTCACTTACTCTACCTTTTGCTTCAACCATTTTGCCTACCTCAAATGCTGTTGGGGCCCACCTGTGGTCGAGGTCTGGCTGGGGGCGTCCGCGTGGGACCGGTGCCCCATTCCTCACCCCTCCCCCTTCCCCTTCTTTTTCTTTCTTTTTTCCCTCTCTTCGTTTCCATTTCTTCTTGTTCCTTTCTCTTTCTACCCCAGAGGGTAGATCATATCACTGCAGGACCTCAGTGCCGAGTCCAGTTCCGACCCATCACTCCTGTTGGTTTACTCTTGCAAGGTGTTTGAGTGTCACGGTTTTTTAAGACTCTCAGACCATTGGGTGAATAAGAACACAGTTTTATTAATATAAGATAAGGCAATAACATGCCCTCTAGTGGTGGTAAATATACACAGATAATATATAGATATAATGGTAAATGCACAAATGACTTATAAGTACAATTACACAGTAATAGAATAGCGTATACCCCTCAGGGGTTAAGTCCTTGATAACAGTCAGTCTCAGATGTGGATGTTTGGAACGCCCAGGGTGTTATAAGGCTGATGCTGGGGACCAAGACTATCACCGGCTGGATACTGGACTGCCCCGCCACGGTGTTCAGTAAGAAGCACAAGAGTCCCCGTAGCCCCCTCGGGCGTACCTACTGGAACTGCTTCAACTAGTGCAAGTGCATAAGGCCCCCACGGGCGAGATTGGAACCGGCCTTCAATGCGATAACTGCCAAGCCTCCTCAGACTTAACTGGATAACGGAATAGCACACGCTAGAGCCGACTACCCCCACGGGCGTGATTACCGGAATACGAATGCTGATGCCTGTGCCTGCAACAACTCGGTTAAGCGGAATCGCTCAATGAACAAGAGAGAGAGTCTCAGGCGCCCAACCGTCCCAAATGGATGTAAACACTCTGCAAGGATGTGTGGAGCTGCCGACGAAGAGCGGCCAGCTCAGCAGTAGTATTCACTGAGAAAGAGACTCTTACAGGATTAGCGATAGAGTGGAACCCAGCGGCACTGCTAGGGTTAATTAGCACATTTACTGGAGGCTTTTCAGCGGTATAGCAAGGCTCTGCAGTCTGAGGGAGGCGCGTGTACGCACAACTCTGCAAAGGAAAATGCACTGCACTGATCGGAGTACACCAGGCAAGGCAGTCACACCAAAAGCTGGAACAGCAGATAGAAATGTCGCGGCGGCGACAACTGGAACACAGGTCACTGTAGAAAGCAGGAGTCGTTCTTCGGAGCGGGAAGTCAGCCAGGCCGGGTCGGAGCACGTAGAAGGTAGTCATACAAGCCGGGTCGTACACAAGCAGGAACGTCAGCCAAACCGGGTCAGGATCCAAAGGAGGTAGTCAGATGAGCCGGGTCATACACGAGCAGGAACACAGGAGAATAGTCAAGACAAGCCAAGTCGGTACACAGGAATCCGGAACACAGGAACACAGCACAGTAACTGGCACAGAAACACCACGAAAGGGCGCCTGACAGTTGTGCTAGCCAGGTATAAAAAGGTCACCAGGGGGCGGGCCAAACCGACACAGCAAATCAGTATCTGTCATGGATGAGACTGACAGGAATCACAGGCACTGTGATATTGAGGTTACACTTGCTGACCGGTTGATGGGTTTTGACTATGTTTCTATGAGTTTCTGCATTCTGTTTTCACCTGGGCTTGTGCACTACACTGTGTAATGTATTGAGTGGTATGTTTTTCCTGCCTTCTGGGATTCTTTTCTATACTTGTTAAGTGTATGTGTTGTTCATATTTCATGAAAAATCAATAAAAATATTTTAAACAAAGCAGATAGGATGCTGATCCAGGGAAATATCTGACTGCCATTTGGAGTCGGAAAGCAATTTTTTTTACCCTCTTGGGGCTAAATTAGAAATTGCTACAGAGGGTTTTTTTTTTGCATTCCTCTGGATCAACAGGGGTGTTTTTGCATAGGCTGGACTTGATGGACACATGTCTTTTTCAGCCTCATCAACTGTGTTACTATGTTACTATGTTACAGTTGTACAAACCTGGGGACACCTAGCATGTGTAACACTACTGATCGGACTCTGCGGGTAGTACCAATGCAGAATTTTTACAGAGAACATCCGTGTAAGCAGCCCAAACAGAAATTATTGCAGTATTTGGATAACATTTTTACTGCTACCACTGTAACTGCCACTGAGAGCATATCTACTCCAGAAAATGTTATTGAGGGAGATAGTTTACCATTTCCCGGTAGCCACCAGGCAGAAGAGGGAATTGAGCAGCTCTCCCCAAAATCTGCTGCTGATGATGATTTTTCTTCCTGTCAAAACCTACAAGAGGCAGAAGAAGAATCTGAGGGATCAAGGCCTGCTAAGCTTGATTTGTCCCCTGAGCTTGATTTTTCCACTCACCTTGATAATTCCCCTGAGCTTAATTTTCCCCTGCTTCCCATAGTACTCCTCCTGTTTCTCCAGTTACACTTGTGTCTTCTATTGTCAACTCAACACCTGCCTCTCCAGTTCCATTTGAATCTCCAGCCAGGTAGTAGCTGCTAGTGTCTCCGCCACCAATACCACTGTTACTTCACTATCCTCCTCTAATTCCAGTCCCAACATCCCTGCTGCCATCTTTAGGTCTACTTGTACCCCTGTAACGGTATGTAGAAAGAAAAAGCAAAGTGAGGTTGCTCCAGCATGTGAAGAGGAAGAAAGTGTCACCTCAGTTAGTTATACTCCACCACATTCCAGAGTCATCCATCGTCCAAAGTGTGAGGCCATTTTGTGGCACTTGGCGATGGCTGGCTAGCAAAATGTAAATTGTGTGGCAGGGAAGTCAGCTGTGGGCGGGTGTTGGGTCATTTAACCACCTCTGGGATGAACCAACACCTGAACAACTACCACAATCAGTTTTGAAAGTGGTACTGTATATATCAGTGTCACACTCAGCACCAGTAGGCAGCAGGAGAAAGGGCAGGGGGATCACATCTGGTCCTAGAAAGAGCAGCAGTCATAGCCCATCCCAAAATCAATACAGGCCACACTGGAGGATTTTGGTGCATTGCACAGCTCATAGCTGTTGGGGGTGCTACTTTTAATTTGCTGGACGGGGAGCCCTTCCAACAACTTATGGAGGCTGTTGCATCCCAATATAAAATTCCATCCCAACAATAGTGCCCTCACTGTACCGGTCATGCGCTGGGCTTTTGAAGGACCTGCTAGGAAAGGCTGGTGGACAGTCAGTGCACTGTACCACTGACTTATGGAGTGTTCCGAGTGGCCAGCATGGCTTCCTGTCATTGACGGCGCATTGGTGGCAGCCCAATGTGTTACAAGACACATTATTACCAACAACACGTTCAGGTGCAGTAGGCAAGCAGGGGCACCGCTCTATCCTCCTCAGTGCTGAGGTATTGGATTAGCAGCACATCTCAGATAACATTTGCAAAGCACTGAAGAACACGGGGAGCAGTGGCTAGGGGAGAAGGCAGGCACACAGTCACAAATGGGGTTTGTGGTTACAGATGGTGCAGCTAACATGATAAAGGCTCTCTGGGATAAATACAAATTAGATACTAGGGAGCACATATATCCATTAAATACTGTAGTAGGTCATATCCACATGCAATACATAAGTAGTACCATGATTCTAATTAATATAACCTATCAAATGTGGGAAAAAAGAAGAAAAGGGAAAAAGGAAAAGCAGTAGAATCTTAATTTTACTACATAACAGGAGGCTTCGTATTTTGCATTTCTTTCTTTACCGAAATCTCCATAGCAGCACAGTAACCAATCAGAGAACAGAAATCAACAGTATAAATAGTCTGATACTCCTATCCTACTTCCTCTTTCTTGCTGCTCCAACAAGCTGCACAGGTCAGAGTATTTATGGTTTTATTTCATGTCTTATTGTGTATGTGGTTTCTGCTTGATATCCAGTTGCTTAGTTTCCTGGGTTCTTTTTATTCTAAACCAATGTTTTTATTGCCTGTCAGTCTTTAATTACTGCCTGTTCCTGTTTATTTGAATATTGCTCTGGCTGCTGGGTTCCCTACTCTTTGGGGTCTTGGGAGCGCTGGTGTTGGGATTTTCCCCATTGCTGTGAGTTCGCCTGTGACCGGTGGGGTTAACGGCAGCCAGACTTTCTTGCTGTCTAGCTCTCTTTTTTGTACCTGAAACTGTGAAGTGGCGGTCCACGGACCGGGGCGCTCTCCGGCGGCCGTCTGGGATCTCATCTCGCGAGATCCTCGGCGGCCATCTTTGTTGAGGGCTCCGCTGTGTGGTTGGGTTGTTCCGACCACGGAGCGGTGTTCTCTCTTCATATTGCGGCGGTGTGGTTACCGTTGCGCTTGTGTGCATCCTGGTCCTGTGGTTCATGGGGGGATGTTATGATTCTTTATAAAGTTATACTGAAACAGCCTATTTCATGACTTTTTCTGTTATCCCTTGCTTCTAATCACCTACCATAACTGCAATATTGTTTCTAAAGGGAGTGCATACAGTTTATGCTTGGCGGGGTAAGCCCCCGCAGTACAACTGGGGTGAGCCCCCTCTCTGTTCCCTCTCTCTTTCTATTACTGTACTTTAGTACCCTCTTTTTTGTTCTCTTGGGTGGGTGAGCCCCACTTCTTGGTAGGGGTGAGCCCCCTGTGCTGTTGCTACTTTCATGTAGCTTGATGGCCATGCCTTGCATGGGTTTCTTCTTGTGCAGGTGTCTGCCTGACTGTTAAGTGGTATGGCTGCACACTGAAGGAAAAAAAAAAAAACCTGGGGTGAGCCCCAGGTTGTACCTTGCAGGGACTCCCCCTCCTTTAGTGGGGACTTAGTCCCGTTTCTGATGGTACTGTCTTTCTCCTCATTTTCTAGATTGTTGCTACGGAAGGCTCATTCCTTATTTCATCATGAGCGAATCTACACCAGATTTTAAAGCGCTCATTGAGGCTGCGGTGGCTGCTTCTGTGGAGAAAGTCCTCGCCAGTGTTCACTCTCAGGATTCTGCTTCTGTTTTGCCATCCAGATCCATGACTCCATCCTTTTCTGCCGAATCTTCTGAGGGCCCTGTCATAGGGAAACGGATGGCTCCAGGTTCGTCAACCTATGGGGGCAAAGGGAAGGCTCCTTTGAAGCGTCCTAGACGTGAAGAATCGGTGGCGGTCCCTCTGCGATCACCAGGTTCCTCAGCGGACAAGGGTTTTTCTCCCAAACCTCTGGCTATTGTGGATGAGTGGTGCGCCTCCGGATCAGAGGATGACGGCTGGGATGACACTCGTGGATGCTCTTCCCGATATGTTAAAGAATCTACCGAGCCTCTTCACGCTTCGGATACCCAGGAGGCCTCCTGTTAGGATGGGGAGAATCTCTGTGATGCCAGAGGGGTGCCACTTTTCGACCCTCGAGCCATTCGACACCCCAGGTCTTCCGAATGGTGCCTTCCGGAACATCTCTCACGATTTGTCCACTTCTGGCTGAGACAATCCTTGGACCGGGAGGTTCGGGGTCGCCTGCGGGCAGAGTGTCCACGGCCCGTGCTACCAGACAAGGTCGCAGTCACTCCGGAGTTCGACCAGACGGTTCTTACCTTTATGGTTCGGTCTGGACGTGACCCGCGGAAGGGTATAGAGAAGGGGCTGAAGTCTGCACAAGACAAGCTGCTGGATGTCCTGGGGCCCCTGGCCAAGATTTTATGCTTTGCTGATCAGGCACTTGAACATGGCGATACTTCTGCATGCATCAGATGTCCGTGAGTGGGCTCAACGGGCAGTATGCTTGTTGGGCAATGCCAATGCTGCTATCTCGGCTGAGAGGCAGAAAGCAGCCTTGCTCAGGATTGATCCTAAATTAGCCGGCTTGGGGGCTAAGGAGCTGGGTCCTTCTGCCAACGGCCTTTTGTTTGGCGAGCCATTTATAGCCGAACTTAAACGTCATGTCAATCTGTTCACCACCCTCAACAAGGCGCAGTCTTCTATGCGCCAGGTTTTCCGTCCGTTTTTGGGAGAGCTGGTCGGCAGTGGAGCCGTGCCACCAGCAGATTCTGGATCTCTGGGTCCCGCAACATTCCTTCAACACCAGGATTCTTCCCTTCCACCCCATATCAGAACGCCAATTTCTCCAGGGGAGCTGTCAAGTCCAGACCTATTAGAGGCAGAGGTCGTGCCAAGTTTCCAACAGGTAGGTGTGCCTATGCTAACTGTACACGCTCCCATACAGTTTACTGCAGGAAAACTCTCTTCTCATTTGCAGGCTTGGCAGGCTCTCACTTCAGACGCATGGGTCCTACAGCGTGTCCAAGGCTATGTCATAGATTTCCTTTCCCCTCCAGTGCAGAGGCATCCATCTACTGCGTGATCTGTTGCTTCCGGGAGATTGGTTTTCCCACCTCGACTTAAAAGATGCTTACCTGTCGGTTCCGATTGCTCTGGCATGCCGGCAGTATCTTCGCTTCCGTTGGAAGGATCGTCCTTGCCAATTTACTTGCCTTCCATTCGGCCTCAGTTCGGCTCCATGGTGTTTCACCAAACTACTGAAGCCGGTGGTAGCTCGATTTCGGTCCCTTGGTATTCGTTGCCTGATCTATCTCGACGATCTTTTACTGTTCTGCAACGATGCGTCTCGGAATCAATCTCAGACGCTCTTTGTGGTGCACTTCCTGGAATCCTTGGGGTTCGTCGTCAACGTAGAGAAATCGGCGATGGAACCTTCTCAGGTAGTTCAGTTTCTGGGGTTCGAGATCGATTCCGTTCATTGCCTCCTTCGACTTCTGTTGACAAAGGTGGCGGCTATTCGCAAGGAGATTCGTCGTCTCCTCCGCATGCCTCAAGTTCCCTTGCGTTGGCTGGCTCGCATCGTGGGTCTTCTTTCTTCTTCTATCCAGGCCATTTTTCCGGGCCCACTGCAATATCGAGCAATGCAGCATTTCAAGGCTTACCATCTTCTCCTAGGGCAGTCGTACAATCATTTGGTGGTGTTGCCTCCGGAGGTTCGTTCGGAACTTCGCTGGTGGCTTCTTCATATGCAGGCCTGGAACGGCAGAGCTGTTTTTGGCCCTTCCCCGGACTTCGTGGTGGAATCGGACACGAGTCTTTGGGATTGGGGGCGCCCATTATGCAGAGGGGTCCACGGGAGGCCCTTGGTCGGTTGCAGAGGAAGGCCTTCAGATCAATTGTTTGGAATTGATAGCGGGGTCCTTTGCGGTGCGCAGTTTTGCCAAAGACGCCTCAGACTGTTGCATCCTTCTTCGTATGGACAACTTCTCTGCCGTTCAATACATCAACAAGTTGGGGGGCGCAAGATCTCGAGATCTGACGGAAGTGACTAAGGATCTCTACAGGTTTTGTTTCAGGCGCAACATATCCCTTCTAGCGGAGTATCTGCCAGGAGTCTCCAATCTCACAGCAGATTGGTTCTCCCGTCATTGGCGAGACACCAGCGACTGGAAACTGGACGAGGCAGTGTTCCGGAGGCTGTGTCTCCTCAGAGATCTTTTTGCCTCCAGGACTAATTGTCAGCTACCAGAGTACTTCAGTTGACTTCCGGATCCGGATTGCAAGGCAGTGGACGCATTCCTGCAGTCGTGGCCGTGTCAGGGGGCTTATGCGTTCCCTCCATTCGCGATGCTGGCACGGGTACTTCACCAGGTTCGTGTCCAGGAGGTAAGTATTCTTCTGGTAACTCCGTTATGGCCGAGTCAACCGTGGTACCCGGACCTTCTGGAGTTATCATGCAACGATCCTCTTCTTCTTCCTTCCTCTCCTCTTCTCCTTCTGGATCCTCAAGGCAATGCTCATCCTCTCGTCCTTCAAGATCGGCTGCGGCTGGTGGCCTGGGCGATTTCAGGGGTGCTTGGTCTGTCGAGGGCTTATCGCAAGAGGCTAGGGACCTCTTGTGGGACTCTTGGGCCCCTGGTACTAGACGATCTTATTTGTCCGCCTGGAATGCATGGTCTGGCTAGTGTATGGAGAGGGGTTGCGATCCCTTTACAGCACCTGTGACGGCCATTCTCAACTATTTATCCTTTCGGTTTGCAGCTGGGCAGTCGTTTCGTTCTTTGAATGTTATTCGTTCGGCTATTTCTGCCGCGCATATTCCGGTATCAGGTGTACCGGTGGGGCGGGACCCTTTGGTTTGCCGATTATTGAGAGGAATCAATTTGGCTAGACCTCCAGTTCCCAAGTATTCCCGTTTCTGGGATGTGGAGGTGGTTCTGCGATTCTTGAAGAATTGGCCATCGAATGACTTACTATCACTTAGACAGATTTCGGTTAAACTTACCGTCTTGCTCTGTCTGATCTCTTTTCGTCGAGTCTCGGATGTTCGGGCTTTTGATATGGGCGGTTTTTCCATTCTTCCAGAAGGGGTGTCTTTTGCCATTTCTCGGCGCACAAAGTCTGATTCTACTTCAGTTTTTTACCCTTTTTTCAGGGAACATCCTCAACTTTGCGTGGTGGAGGTTCTGCTTCGCTATGTTCAGGTTACCGCTTCTTTACGCTCTTCTCCATAGGGCCAACTTCTTATCTCTTATGTTAAACCGCATAAACCAGTTTCTTCAATTACTTTGGCTAGGTGGGTGAGATGGATTCTATCTTTGGCGGGGGTGGACCCCGGCTTTGGAGCTCACTCAGTACGAGGGGCTGCAGCATCTGGTGCTGCGTCCGCTGGCGCTTCTCTTGCAGACATTTTACGCTCGGCTGATTGGTCTCGGGAGCATACTTTTAGACTCTTTTATTTTCGTCCTCAGACTCATGCGTCCGCTTTTTTGGTGTCGTAGCGTTAAAAATGCAAAATACGAAGCCTCCTGTCATGTAGTAAAATTGTAGATTATGCTAGCTTTAGTGTACTCATAATCTTAATTTTAATAATGACAGGAGGCGAGTATTTTCCCTCCCTTCCCTTCCCAGATACTCTCAAGGGGGTAAGTTTTACAGTACGGGTGTTTTTATTGCATTACATGTCTCTTATGCTGTTTGGGGGGGTTATGCTTGGTAGCATTTCTGTTTATTCATGTTGTTGATATAATTATATTGTGGTAATCTATGTGATTGCATTGGAATTATGTTTGGTTTTGTGTACTTTCATGGGGTTTTTCCATGTTTTTCAGTGTGAGCTTCTCCCGGTGACAGCTTCGGGGACCTGTGGATAGCAGATCGGACGATGGAGTTTTCGATTGACGGGATTTCGATTGTTTCATGTTTTCTGTTGGACTGTTTGCTTGTTGTTTATACTGTGAAAGAGGAAGTAGGATAGGAGTATCAGACTATTTATACTGTTGATTTCTGTTCTCTGATTGGTTACTGTGCTGCTATGGAGATTTCAGTAAAGAAAGAAATGCAAAATACTCGCCTCCTGTCATTATTAAAATTAAGATTATGAGTACACTAAAGCTAGCATAATCTACAACTGGCACTCAGACCCAAATATATAATTACGTCCAATAATTGACATAAATATAAACAATAATATCCAGGTATCAAAAAATAATTTATTAAACACTTATAGCAAAACTGGCACAGCGCAAATACCCTCCATCCCACTATACCAACAAGGCATAAGATCTAAATCAATCAATATAAAAAAGCATCATTGCAATAAAAGCAAACCAAAACCTGATGGACCCAACCCACATGTATAGGGGTATCAGTGCACATAGTCATACACAATCATCCAGAAGTGTTACTAGGTGTGCATGATCACGTGCACAGAACAAAACCAACCTATTGCTGGATAATAAAAAAACCAAAAGTACCAAACATGTGTACACATATATGATATATACTAATAACCCTAATGTCAAAAGACACTAATAGCTCCAACCATGCAAGGTGAAAAAATAAAGTCCGAAGTAGTGACGTCACTAATCAAAAATATAAGAGTGCACTTCTGACTTAAATGTTGAATCATATGGTTAATGAAGCAAGGATTAATAGCCAGTATATCTATACATCAAACTTGAACAGTCATATAGCAGCAACTATAAAGCCTCCGGACGAGTTTCATACACAGTCACAGTTAATGGGGTTAGGTAGCGGAGGGTTAATAGCGGTTGCATAGAGCACAAACAACTGTGTCAGGTTTCCATATCATGTCTTGGTCTAAGCCACATAGTGATATAACGGCTGCTCTATCTCACCCATCCTGGCAATATAGCCCTCCTGATGGGCATTCAGCCTAAACATCACTGTAATCCAAGATACCTCTCATAAGTTGTGTGCTAATCTTCAAACCGCTCCAAGATTAATCCATCCTCGCGCTTCTTCACCATCCCCATACTGGATCTCCATATCCATCCAGATAGTTGCTCCACGAATACTCCTATATAGATCCGGTGCGTCACATCACCGCCAACTAGTTTCATCCTACTAAACGGGACTTTGTCAAGGCAATTGTATCTCAAGTAGGTGGGCAGATATTTAAATATTTCAACTCCGGAAATTACGTCCCATACCCTCTTGTCATTGGTTCAGATATAATTTTAAATTGATAATTCCATATTCCGCATATTAACTCCTTCATTCCCCAATAAACATACCCTTAATATAAAACATGCAAAAGATCCAATATCATCTTTACATAAACCTATGGCTTTCCAGTTCAGACCATTAATTTCAATCCCACATAGGCTCAACACCTGTGGGCAACACCATATATCCCCACTCTTATTCACAATATCTCATTATTTTGATATACTATATTCTTATACCATACATTGTTTCAGAATATAACATTCAACTTTAATCTTCAAATATTAAGATATTAAAGTGATCCTAGATTTTAATATTATTTAACACTCTACAGAAACATATTAAATTTTAATTCCTCATTTAATCCTTGAGGAGAAACAGTTCCCAATTTGTATATCCATTTTGTTTGTGCTGCATTTGAACATTCCCCTTAATGGAGTTTTTCCCAGCCATGTCTTTCCCCTTTCAGAACCCTTAAAGTAACCATTCACTAATTTGTCACGCAAATTGGGAGCTCTTCTTGCCACAATTGCCGGACAATCCCCTACAATTTGTCTTAGGGCATAATTCTGAGTAAGGAAATGCCAATGCTTCATCAAAATATTTCTCAACATGTGCCAATGGGTCCCAAATTCCGTGACAAATCGTACCTTATTGTCCAAAATGTGTCTCTCCTTTTGGCTAAAGAGAGCCAAATCTCTGTTTGCATCCAAAGCTCTTTGATAACTCCTTTTCAAAAGAATCAACGGATAACCTCGTCGTCGTAATCTTTCAGTTAAATCACCTGTAAAACAAGAGAGAGAGAGGAGAAGCGCAAGAAGAAAACTATCTAAGTGTAGTAGTGAAAGTTATCACATATAAGAATATAAATGTGAAATTTGAACAAATATTCACAGTAAAATATAGATAAATCAATGTTCAAAGCTCATAGAGAAATATATTAAAAATAAAAGAATTAATCCTTTATTATAAAATACAAAAAAAAGAACAAAAATTATAAAAAATATAAAAATAAATAAATAAATAAATAAGATACACTCTCAAAGAAAGTGCATACTTTCAATCGCTGTATAAAAGATCTTATAGTACTGGTATATTTCCGTATCCCCAATTGGGGTGCAATGTCACAATGTAACAATGAGTTTGTATAATAACAATGTAAAAAACATATGAACAAAAAGTATGGATGGATGGCCCCTTACTTGATCACCAGAGTGTATGCGCCTTAAGCAGAGGAAACTAGCAACCCTGCACACCGTCCGATCCGTTGCCTCACTGGGATGTATCTCACAGGAGTGATCGTTAGCTTCGTTTGCAGGGTGAGATCCAAGGTCCTCCTCAGTCGTTTCATCCTCCGGAAATCTGAAACACTTGGTGCAGTAGTCCGGTTACAAAGACAGGGCATCCAAAACAATTGTTCAGTGGAGTATAAATTGTCCAAAAAGGCTCAACGCGTTTCGGCGCCTAAACTGCGCCTTCGTCTGGAGCGTGGGGCGCCGGTCCGACGCTAATCATCATTTAAGCATTCATTAGCCAATCAGAGTTTGGCAATTAATCGTAATTATAAAACAAATATTCATATAAACTAAATCAAAACAAAACAAAAGACAATAGCATTTTAATATTTCTCCTCCATTCGATTATTGTACATATACATGCAAAATAGCAAATCTTGTCTGGAGCGCACATGAACCATAGTCGCCAGTCCGGGTCTCCCTCACATCGCGACACATAGTAAACACAGCACTTCAAACAAAACGCGAAAAAACTTGTCATATAGGTCACATAACCCATCTTCCCATTAGTTTGATAACCCATATCTTCTCATATCATATGACTCGTACACCACATAAATAAAACAAAAATAGAGATAAAATGACAAAAAACTCGTGTTCATTACATTTCTCCCTTCCATGCTCAATCACATAGCCCAAGGTATCACCCAATATCCAACGGGATCTGTGTACAGACTCAGGTGGACATATGCAATAATATTTATGTCTTTATTGTAGTGAAATGTGACCAGTCATTGACCATACAGTGGATAAGAGCATAAATATATATATATATATTTAAAAATCATCCGTCTGTAGATAATATAGAACCAAATACAGCGAATTAAATACAAGACATCATAATGAAAAAAAGCAAATAATATATAATATAGAAAAAATTATTATGGTATTTCCAATTCTCAATAGAAAAATAGTAACTGTTGACCTGTGAAGATCATGATAATATGAACAAAGTGAAAAAATTGAATTATGTCATTATTTAAGACACCATTATTATTATAAACACCATATGTCTAGATCTTCATTTAAGCCATCAGGGGTTAAACTTTGAAGTTGAAAAATCCAATATGATTCTTGTTTTGCAAATAGCTGATATCTGTTTCCCCCTCTCTCTTGTGGGCGTACATGATCTATAATTGTAAATTTGAAGGTACCAGGATCATTATTGTGATATTGATGAAAATGATGAGGTATAGAATGATTCAATTTTCCTTGAAGGATGTTTCTTCTTTGTTCAAGAAATCTTTCTTTAGCTGGTCTAATTGTTCTACCAATATATTGAAGATGACACGGGCATTCAAGTAAATAGATGATATATTTGGTTGTACAATTACAAAAACTTTTAATAGGATACATTGTTCCTGTAGTGGTACTAGTGAACTGATGAATTCCATGTTGAATAAATCCGCAAGTAATACAAGAAGTATGTCCACATCTAAAATTACCAACTAATTGTTCCCTTGTATTTATATTTGTAAATATACAATCGTTGTGTGGATTGGTTTTTATTGTTCTTAATGTACTGGGGCTAATTTATTTTTGAGATTCATTGTTTTTTAAAAAATAATCTCAGGTTTATTAGGAATAGTATTTGCCAAATATCGCCCAGTAGAATACCCCAATTTTTGTTCAAAATCTGTTGCAACTTCTTTCTGGCTGGATTATATTTAGTGATAAAAGGAACCATTGGTTCTTTTTCTTTTTTTGTTATTGTTGTTTTCTGTTTTTCTTGAAGTAATACGGATCTAGGTATAGATTGTACATTTCTCATTGCTGTGGATAGAATGTTGTCGTCATATCCTTTCTCCTTGAATCTACTATGTAGAATCTTTGCTTGTTCTTCAAATATTTCATTATGAGTGCAGTTTCTCTTGATCCGTTATAATTGACCATATGGTATACTTTTTAACCAATTGGGGTGGTGACTACTGGAAGCTTCTATGTAACTGTTGGCATCCACAGATTTATTATGAGTTTTGGTGACAATGTTATTAAAATGTGAGCTAAGATGGAGATCCAGAAAAACTATTTCATGTCTATTATATTCAACTTTAAATTGTAGACCCAAAGGATTTTGATTAATAATAGACTGGAAAGAGTATATTGATTCCTCATCCCCTTTCCATATAATTAACAAATCATCTATATATCGTGAATAGAGAACGAGGTTGCCTTCAAATTGGGTATATAGATAATGATCTTCCCAATATCCCATAAAGATGTTAGAGTAACTGGGGGCAAACCTCGTTCCCATAGCAGTCCCGCGTTCTTGTAAATAATGATTTTGATTAAAAATAAAATTGTTATGTTCCAAAATGAATTGAATTGATTGAATGATAAAAGATTGTTGGATAGATGGAAGGTCTTTATGTTTCTCCAAACAATATTGAATTGCAGATAAACCTTGTTTATGATCAATCACTGTATATAATGAAGTAACATCACACGTAATCCACCAAAATTAAGGATTCCACTCAATTTCTGAAAGTTTATTGAGAACATGTCTAGAATCCCTAGTGTATGACTAAAGTTTCTGTACTTAGGGTTGTAGATAAAAATCTACAAACTGTGATAAATTGCTGGTTAATGAATTTATCCCAGAAATGATAGGGCGTCCAGGTGGGTTATTGATATCCTTATGGATCTTTGGTATATGGTAATAGATAGGTGTAATTGGAAACTTAATATTGAGAAAATTATATTCATTAATATTAAGGATCTGTTCTGAATATGTCCATTCAATCAAGTGCTTGTATTCTTGATGAAAACGATCTGTTGGGTTGTTGGATAATTTTTGATAGAAATGTTGATCTCCTAGAATACGTTCAGCTTCTGTTAGATATTGTTCACGAGATTGAATGACAATACCACCCCCCTTACCTGCTTCTTTGATTACAATCTCAGGATTATTAAGAAGATTTTTTATTGCTTGACGTTCTTTGTAGTTCAAACTATGTCATTTTATCTCTATTTTTGTTTTATTTATGTGGTGTACGATTCATATGATATGAGAAGATATGGTTTATCGAACTAATGGGAAGATGGGTTATGTGACCTATATGACAAAAGTTTTTTCGCGTTTTGTTTGAAGTGCTGTGTTTACTATGTGTCGCGATGCGAGGGAGACCCGCACTGGCGACTATGGTTCATGTGCGCTCCAGACAAGATTTGCTATTTTGCATGTATATGTACAATATACGAATGGAGGAGAAAGATTAAAATGCTATTGTCTTTTGTTTTGTTTTGATTTAGTTTATATGAATATTTGTTTTATAATTACGATTAATTGCCAAACTCTGATTGGCTAATGAATGCTTAAATGATGATTAGCGTCGGCCCGGCGCCCCACGCTCCAGACGAAGGCGCAGTTTTGGCGCTGAAATGCGTTGAGCCTTTTTGGACGATTTATAGTCCACTGAACAATTGTTTTGGATGCCCTGTCTTTGTAACCGGACTACTGCACCGAGCATTTCAGATTTCCGGAGGACGAAATGACTGAGGAGGACCTTGGATCTCACCCTGCAAACGAAGCTACCGATCACTCCTGTGAGATACATCCCAGTGAGGCAAAGGATCGGACGGTGTGCAGGGTTGCTAGTTTCCTCTGCTTAAGGTGCATATACTCTGGTGATCAAGTAAGGGGCCATCCATCCACTTTGGTGGATACTTTTTGTCCATATATTTTTTACATTGTTATTATACAAACTCATTGTTACATTGTGACATTGCACCCCAATTGGGGATACGGAAATATACCAGTACTATAAGATCTTTTATTCAGCGATTGAAAGTATGCACTTTCTTTGAGAGTGTATCTTATTTATTTATTTACTTATTTTTTTATTTTTTTTTATAATTTTTGTTCTTTTTTTGTATTTTATAATAAAGGATTAATTCTTTTATTTTTAATATTTCTCTATGAGCTTTGAACATTGATTTATCTATATTTTATTGTGAATATTTGTTCAAATTTCACATTTATATTCTTATATGTGATAACTTTCACTACTACACTTAGTTTTCTTCTTGCGCTTCTCCTCTCTCTCTCTTGTTTTACATATTGTTCGCCATTTGGATCGCTGGCATCTTTGAGGATAGAGCTGCATCAACAGAACTTGATAAGATAGAAGTGGGGTGTCCGGGCCCATTATTATATATATTACCTTCATTCTTTGTTTTATATTTACATTTATATTTTTGTAGTATTCTCCTCCATTCACTCTATCATTTGTCTAGGATAGTTATCCTAGTGCCGATATATCCAGTTTGTGTCTTTTCAGTTAAATCACCAGCTTGAATCTTAAAATCTGATATATCACTGTAATTGCGACGTAATCTCAAATACTGCCCATATGGAATACCTTTAATTTGTGAGGTGGGGTGAAAACTCGAGGCATGCAAAATAGTATTACAAGAAGTACTTTTCTGATAAGTCTTAGTTTTTAAAACTCCATTATCTTGAAAGATCTTCAAATCTAGAAAATCAGCCTCATCCATATGTACAAATTTTGTGAGATGTATATTTAAATCATTATGATTCAAATCAAACACAAATTCTTCCAGCTCTCCTACAGTACCAACCCATACCATAAAGATATCATTTATGTAGTGCAGCCATAGGGCAACATGCTCCCCAAAACTTTGCACGTCACCAGCTCAGGTGGGACACGCATAGGTCGGGGCACACGTTGCCCCCATGGCAACGTCATGACATTGTTTATAAAGCTTGTCTTTGAAACAAAAGTAATTGTTATTTAAAATAAAGTCTAACAAATCCAGGACAAATTCGTTTTGATGTGCAAAATCCACACCTCTTGTGGATAGATAGTCCATACTTGCACGTTTGCCCACCTCGTGGGGTATGGAAATGTACAAGGACTCCACGTCAAGAGTGACCTGAAGGGAGTCCCTGCACACTTCCAGTCCCACAAGGTGACATATAACATCCCTAGTGTCATCTACATAGGAAGGTAATACCTTGAAAAATGGTTTTAAACATGTGTCAACAGATCTACTCACAAATTCAGTGACTCCCCCTATCCCCAACACCACTGGGCGCCCAGGTGATTATGTCAAAGACTTGTGAATCTTCTGTAATATGTATATTGGGGGCACTTTAGGATGTTCTACCCACATATACTTAAATTCATTATGAGATATTAAATTTTCCTCAAGTGCCATTTCCAACTTACTTCTCAGATTTTTTTGAATATCCAAAGTAGGGTCATCTTTAAGCAACACATAGCAGTCCTTATCTCTTAATTGTTGCAAAATCTCTCTTAAGTATTGATGTTCATTCATCAATACGATATTTCCGCCCTTATCTGCGGGCTTTATGATAATTTCATTATGAGCCCGTAGATCTTTTAATGCCATTTGTTCTTCCCTTGATAAATTCTGATCACAAATACTCTTAAAATTTATTTTCTGTATATCATTCTGCACTGCTTGTGTAAAACTATATATATAGGGGTTACGGTTTAATGGTGGTATAGATTTACTTTTAGGTTTTAAATTTGTAAATCTCCTATTTATTTTATCCAATCCCCTTTGATTTACCTTATCCTCACTTTCCTCAGTAAGACTTTCTAAAATTTCAATCGTTTCTTGATCCAAATTTGATTTGTCTTGTTCATAATAGAATCTCTGTAATAAAATCTTTCTGGAAAATAATTGCAAATCCTTAATAACTACAAATTCATCCACCTGATTGGGGAAAATAATAATTCTTTCTTTAATAATGACCTATGTGCCTGGGTTAGCCGATAGTCAGATTGACAATAACCTTGTGTCACGGTTTTCAAGAATACTCTGAGTCAGCGCGGTTAGGTTAATATAGTTTATTTAAATCAAAAAATAATACAAAAAGAAGCAGCTAGGTTGTGGCAGGCTCTACTACCAGAAATAATAGACTGAACCACTCCTTGGCAGCTTGGAGACTGAAACTCGAGCCCAGAAAAGCCTCCTTACAATAATAAACAAATAGACTGGAACTGTAGAGCTTGATCCAATGAAGAGACACTGGAAACACAGGAACCGGAGCCGTCCATAGGAAGACAGGAGGTATCAGTCAGCTCAGCTGACTTCAGGAACTCAAGAACTTTGGAGGTAGTAGCTGGAACCCAATGGCAATAGGAACGCCCTGAACCCACGGATAAAGTATGGAGCACAACCCAGGCCTTAGGTATGGGCTAAATAGGCACACCAAGAACCGCCGCACAGAACCTCTGAACACACACCAGCAGTCAGAGTAGGACCCACATGGTCAGGATTGACTTGTCTAGGTGAACCTCAGACTAAGCGGCAGCCTCCAAAAATAGACTCTATGGCTCAACCAGTACACGCCACTCCGTAACACAGAACGCATGCCAGCAGTTCACACAGACCTTATTGGCAACCATCAAGCGCAACACCGAGCCCTCAATTATGTCATAGTAAGGCACACACTAACGGTAGGAACGACACTGAGCGGCTCGGCCAAGGAACGGATAAGCTCAATGAGTATAGACAAAAATAGGTCAGGTATGGGAGCGGGACTATAGCCAATACAGAGTCATACAAGGACTGGTTCACAGCAAATCTCGGTACATGCACGGAAAGGGTACGCAACCAAGGCCGGGTCATATACAAGGTAGGCTCTTAGCCAACCTCGGGTTGTGCTCCTAACCGATGCGCAGCCAAGACCGGGTCATACACAGAGGTGGGTTCGCAGCCGATACCAGGTCATACACAGAGGTGGATTCACGGCCAATACCAAGTCATACACAAATGGGTTCGCAGCCAATATCAGATCATACACAGAGTAAGAAATAATAGGGTAATGTGGTCAGAACTGGGTCAGATACTGAGCAAGACAACACCAACACAAGGGCGACATGGAAGAAAGTGAGCCAGACATATAAACCCTATCTGCTGGAAGTGGCAGGGCGGAGTTAACTCAGAAGTCAATATAACAATCCTGGGCGACAAACAAGGTAAGTATAATGCCAATAACCATGCGCCTAGCTGCTCCAAGCTACTACAGCCCTTCACGTGGGCATGGACGCCACAGACACCCAGCCTCCGTTCGTCTAGGATCCCCACAGAACGCCCGCAACGGCCCGGCACCCTTCACTGTCCAGATCTGGGTAATTTGCCATCAGCAACTACAAGCAGGAAACTAGATACTATGACACCTTGTCATCCGCCTGATCCACAGATATCCCATCAGCCACGTCATCACAAGCTGTGTAAATATCTGTAACTACTCTTTGATTTTGTTTTTGGATTTTCTCCCCCTTCCTCTTCCTTCACCCCCTTCTAGTTTTGGATCTCTTCCTCGCGGATCTAAAAAATGATTACTTGTATTTTGTGAATTATATACATTAGTATCCTTTAGACCCTCATTATCAGAGCTCAATTCTCCCCCACTAGTACTGTCTGATGAGTCTGAATGTGACTGACCATATCTCATCCTAAAATTCTTAAATATAGAATACACTTTATTGGAAGCAAAGTCTTGACTATCCCTTACATATTTTTTCTTTTTACACAATAATATTTCTCGTTGGACTTTTTCTATCTCCATTTTTAAATTCTCATTCAACTCATTAAATTCAGAAAGGTCCTGAAAATCTGTCAAGCCAGTCACACTAACTGTGAGTTCAGTTTTTAAATCCTCTAATTGTTTTTTACTATCGTCTATAATTAGACCAATAAATTCTAATGAATATTTAGTGAGAGTGGCTTGCCACCTTTCAATAAGCCCCACAGTTTTAAGATGTTTACCTGGCATAATTCTGATTCTAAGGCCTCTTGGCACAATTTTAGCTTTCAAGTAGGCCTCTAAGCTAGAAATGTCACACCTCAGACAAAGTTGTTTAATCAATATTTGTTTGTGATCTTTAAATTTCTAAAACAAATCAGAACGTAACAAATCACCTCCTATATTTAAATTGCCCTCAAATGCTGCGCCTATGTCCGCATCCCATTTGTCATCAAATTGGAAAGCCATCTTGTATACGGAATACAAGGAATTAGATACCTATGTCTCTGATGGAAAACCGGGGGATAAATGCAATAACTGCCACAGTGCTAATATGGTCATAAATTAACATAAAATGAAATAAAATAGTGCCTCACCCATAACCTTAAAAATAATGAGGCTTATACATCCTCATATAAAGAATACAATATAAATACAAACAGATACTTGGGAGCACATATATCCATTAAATACTGTAGTAGGTCATATCCACATGCAATACATGAGGGGTGCCATGATTCTAATTAATATAACCTATCAAATGTGGGAAAAAGAAGAAAAGGGAAAAAGGAAAAGCAGTAGAATCTTAACTTGCACTCATACCCAAATATATAAATATAAACAATAATATCCAGGTATCAAAAAATTATTTATTAAACACTTATAGCAAAACTGGCACAGCGCAAATACCATCCATCCCCCATACCAAAAAGGCATAAGATCTAAGTCAATCAATATAAAAAAGCAACGTTGCAATAAAAGCAACCCCAAACCTCATGGACCCAACCCACATGTGTAGGAGTTTCAGTGCACATAGTCATACACAATTATCCAGAGGTGTTACTAGGTGTGCATGATCACGTGCACTGAACAAAACCAACCTATTGCTGGATAATAAAAAACCTTCTAACAAGGTTGAAGAAGGAACTGACTTGGCGCATGGAAGAGCGCATGGACATTTGTCCCGAGTTAATGCTTGCCACAATTTGCGATCCTCAAATCAAAGGCAAGATACCACTCAGCTCCAATTCGCTCACTGTCTGGAGGGAACACTTTATCGTGTTCCAGTGAAGCAGCTGCTGATTTTTATGCTGAGGCAATGGGCAGATTATGCTTCAGAAAAAACAAACAGCTTTCCTTAAATAGAAAAAGTGCTGAGTTTGAGGTTAAGGCTTACTTTGCGGAACCTTCTTTGCCTGCAAGTACAGATCCCTTGACTTTCTGGAATAACAAGAGGGCTGTGTGGCCTACTTTGTCCCTGGTAGCCAAGGAGTTATTTTCTTGCCCCCCCCCCACTGTCCAGAGTGAGCGGGTATTTTCCGTAACAGGAAATATACTTAGCCCCCAGCGCCCCCCAGCTCATGGAGCAAATTACTTTTTTAAAAGGTTGCAGAAATGTATCCAACAGTATATACCAATGGGGAACAAATGCAAAAGAAGTAAGTCACAGCCAATGTGGTTAACTGCACATGTAAAGAAGGAAATGGCAAGGAAAAAAATGCATTCAAATTATTTAAGTCTGAAGGAACTGAACAATCTTTCTTAAAATACAGGGAGTGCAACAAAGATTGCAAAAAGGCAATTAGGGTAGCAGAAATAGATAATGAAACTCGAATTGCAAGGGAAAGCAAGACTAATCCAAAAAAGTTTTTCAAATATATAAATAGCAAAAAACTTAAGAGGGAGTGCATTGGACCATTGAAAAATGAGATGGGTGAGTTGGTTAGTGAGGATAAGGAAAAGGCCGATGTTTTAAACACTTTCTTTGCATCAGTATATACAAGAGAGCATGGAATGGTAGATGAGCCTCCGCAAGTAACAAATAAAACAATACAATTAGTAGATATTGGGTCAACTCAAGGAGATGTCATGGGAAGACTGAGCAAAATTAAGACCGACAAAGCACCGGGTACTGATGGTATACATCCAAGGGTTCTTCAGGAACTTAGTGCAGTGTTAGTAAAACCCCTATATTTACTCTTTAAAGATTCTATTACCACAGGCTCAGTGCCACAGGATTGGCGAAGAGCTAACATAGTGCCTCTATTTAAGAAGGGAACTAAAACAGAACCTGGAAATTATAGACCAGTGAGTTTGACCTCTGTAGTGGGAAAACTGTTAGAAGGGATAATAAGATACTATATTCAGGATTACAACACAAAAAATAAAATCATTAGCACGAATCAACATGGTTTTATGAAGAATAGATCATGCCAAACTATTATTTTCAGCTTCTATGAGGAGGTAAGCAGCAACCTTGACAATGGCAAGGCAGTAGATGTAGTATATCTAGACTTTGCAAAGGCATTTGATACAGTGCCACACAGAAGGCTGGTGTATAAAATAAGGAAATTGGGGCTAGGAGATAATCTTTGCAATGGATACAAAACTGGCTGAAGGATAGGGAACAGTGTGTGGTTGTAAATGGAAAATTCTCCAGTACAGTTAAAGTGGAGAGTGGAGTACCTCAGGGTTCAGTATTGGGTCTGCTGCTTTTTAACATGTTTATACATGACCTGAAAATAGATATAGAAAGCAAAATATCAATATTTGCAGATGATACTAAATTATGCAAAGTCATTAATTCAGAACAGGATATTTTCTCTCTACAGAGGGGCTTACATACAATGTCAGATTGGGCAAACATGTGGAATATGAAGTTTAATGTGGAGATGTGTAAAGTCATGCATTTGGGAGGAAACAATCCCAAGGCTACTTATAAACTTAATGGAATAATTGTAGGTGACTCATTGCTAGAAAAAGACCTACAAACTTGGAAACAGTGACCAGTGTCAATCAGCAGTAGAAAGGCAAACAAAGTCCTGTCTTGCATAAAAAGAGGATAACATTATTTTGCCATTATACAAATTGGTAAGACCTCACCTTGAGTATGCAGTGCAATTTTGGGCACCGGTTCTGAAAAAGGATATACTAGAACTAGAGAGGGTACAGCGGAGAGCAACAAAATTAATTAAGGGAATGGAGGACTTGACATATGAGGAATAGTGATGAGCGAGCGTGCTCGGCCGATGCTCGGATCGGCTCGAGCATCGCTCTGCTCGGCACATGGCGGTACTCGTCGAGTACCGCCATGTGCTCTCCCGCCATGTTCGGGTGGCGGGGATCTGTGCCGGAAGAGGCACAGATCCGAAGACGCTCCGCTGGACCACCAGGGACTGGAGGTACGGGGGCATTGCGGAGATGAAGGGGGCATTGCGGAGATGAAGGGGGACATTGTGGAAGAGGGGCATAGACTCTATGCCCCTCTTCCACAATGTCCCCCTTCATCTCCGCTATGCCCGTCTTCCACAATGTGCCCCTTCATCTCCGCTATGCCCCTCTTCCACAATGTGCCCCTTCATCTCCGCTATGCCCCTCTTCCACAATGTCCCCCTTCATCTCCTCTATGGCATAGAGGAGATGAAGGGGGACATTGTGGAAGAGGGGCATAGCGGAGATGAAGGGGCACATTGTGGAAGAGGGGCATAGCGGAGATGAAGGGGCACATTGTGGAAGAGGGGCATAGCGGAGCTGAAGGGGGACATTGCGGAGCTGAAGGGGGCATTCTGAGATGAAGGGGGCATAGCGGAGATGAAGGGGGCATTGACCAGGCACCCTCCCCTCATCAGAGCAGGGGGTGCCTGGTGTTGCCCCATTCATTTCAATGGGGCTCGGGTGCTCGGCCGAGCACTCGAGCCTCAGGGGGTGCTCGGTCAGAGCACCCGAGCACCCGAGCATCGGGGTGCTCGCTCAACACTAATGAGGAACAACTAAACAAACTTGGTTTATTTACTCTAGAGAAAAGACGACTAAGAGGAGACCTTATCATATTGTACAAGTATATGGAAGGTCAATACAAGGATCTCTGCGGTGAGCAATTTATTCCAAGGCCTGATCAGGTGACCGGGGAACACCCCTTGAGATTAGAGGAAAGGAGGTTTAAACTTCAGCAGAGGAAGGGGTTTTTTATTACGGTAAGGTCTGTCAAATTGTGGAATTCATTGCCCAGGGAGGTAGTTATGGCAGATACAATGGATACATTTCTTTCAAAAGGGAACATACAGAGTTATACTGTTTATCAGTTGGCTGATCAGGAAGGTCTGATAAAGACTAATTTAATTGGTAGCAGGAAAGCTATAAAATTCTCAGTTACTGAGGTATGAAACGAAGGTTGAACTTGATGGACTTGTGTCTTTTTTCAACCTAATTTACTATGTTACTAGGTAAAAGTCAACCAGCCAAAGATGGGTTACCCTGCTCTCAGGTTCAATGCAGATTAGGAAAAAAAAGGACTTTATCTACAATCATCCATAGTACCATAATACATTGAGCGCTCCAGCTTGCCCAGCTCTAGAACCGTGTTGTATCCATCTAATGAGTCCTGCCTGCTCCAGTGTTCTGAAGTTTGCTGCTGGCTACATCTCCAGTGTTGCTGTCATCCTGAGTCTGCCTTGCACCAGTCATCCTTAGATTTGTAGTCTTGTATAACAGTCTGCTGTGTCCATCTACTGACTGAGTCCTGCCTGCTCCAGTGTTCTGCAGTTTTCTGCTGGCTACATCTCCAGTGTTACTGTCATCCTGAGTCTGCCTCACACCAGTCATCCCCAGTTGCTGTATCCATCTACTGACTGAGTCCTGCCTGCTCCAGTGTTCTGCAGTTTGCTGTTGCCTACATCTCCAGTGTTACTGTCATCCTGAGTCTGCCTTGCACCAGTCAACCTCAGTTGCTGTATCCATGTATTTACTGAGTCCTGCCTGCTCCAGTGTTCTGCGGTTTTCTGCTGGCTACATCTCCAGCGTTACTGTCATCCTGAGTCTACCTCACACCAGTCATCCTCAGTTGCTGTATCCATCTACTGACTGAGTCCTGCCTGCTCCAGTGTTCTGCAGTTTTCTGCTTGCTATGTCTCCAGTGTTGCTGTTTTGTAGTCTTGTAAAACAGTTTGCTGTATCCATCTGCTGACTGAGTGCTGCCTGCTCCAGTGTTCTGCAGTTTGCTGATGGCTACATCTACACAGTGTTCCAGTCATCCTGAGTCTGCCCTGCACCAGTCATCCTCAGTCTTCCTTCTTCCTTCTAATAGCTATAGCCATGCTTCATCTACAGTACCATAAGGCTAAAGCTCCACCTTACCCTGTTCCACTGTTTTCATTTAGACCCTGGAAATGGTTACATTCATTTTTATTTATCAGATTTTGAACTTATTGTATTTTTAAAAGCATGTGAAATTGGGATGAATAATTCAGATTCCTTCCGAATTTCGTCCGAGTAGAGCAGGTCTGGTCAGAAATACGGACCCTCTGAATAAAAAAAAAAAAAATGTTGCCGTGCACAAGTCTACTGAACACATCATCATAAGACAGGTTAGGATTCAGAAACCAAAGGGGAGTCAGATCCCAGAACATCCACTGTGGACAAGGAAACCTTATATATGGAGGCATAAGGAAAAGTAAGAGTACCCATGGACCAGTCAATAGCAGGGTTGTTCTTTTGGAGTCTTGATAGCCTAAGATCACTAGATTAGCAGGGCACAATATTAAATCAAAGGACAATGTCTTGGTATGAAAAGAACCAACAAGCAAAGTAACAGGAACGGGTAAGAGTGGGTAATAAGACCACTTAAAGAGACCCCCCAATAGCGATGATGTGAATAGGGACCTTTCTTTTCCTAGAGGAAAATCCCGTGCAGAGAGACAAAGAAGGTAGAAACTTGAATGAGCCTCTGATCAAAGACCAAAGAAACTGGTCTGAAATTTTATAGTGTACTAGGGCAGAGACCAATAGCCTTGTTGATAGTAAATGATAGTGGACTTGGCCTTAGCTTAGTGCCCTGGGGTGTCAAAGATGGAGCGGAAAGCAGACAAATAGGAATTAAAGTCAGCAAGAAGGGGTGACTGATGGCCCAGAAGTGGAGAGACCGGGGTCAAGGCAGAACCCCATAAAATTGATATAATAAATGTGGCAACACTGATTGAGGAAACCACTTAGCTCCGTAGGAGAGACATCAAAGCAATCCGATGATGGCAATCTGGTAGGCAAAAGAGAAGCAGCAAAAGGCATTCCTTTTGCTGCTTCTCTGGTACCCGGTACCCTGGTAGAAGCAGCTGAAGGGTGCATGTAAGCCTCAAAACACTGCTGGATATTTTGCAATATAGAAGCTTGCAATTCAGTTGTTTGGTCTGGGTGGAGTGCTGTTCAAGTCTAGCTCTTAGCTGGAGCATGACTCGAGGGACCTCTTCCCGTTTAGCTGGCATGACGCAATCGAAATGTGATGATCTGACAGACTAAGCACTCGATGTAAAACTCTGAAGTGACAGACTGCTATTTGATAAAAAAATATGATACAACACACAACAACAACAACACGGTATTTTCTAAGTTAGATCAATGGGGAGCAACAACAACAAACAATACAGTACTGTAGCAATGCCATACAATACTGCAAGGCAAGTCCCAGTGGGCCAGATGCTAGAGAGCGAAGTCTAGAGTAGCTAGAGTAGCTAGCTGGCGGTGGCTGCTCCCTGGGCTGCCTTGCTGTGGCCTAGGCTGAGTTAGAGATGCTGGCCAAAATGCCAGATTAGTACTGGCCCACACCCTGGATGACAACCCCAGAGAACAGCAGCTACCCACTGAGGTCCAAGAGGATACTGAACAAATAACCCCCATGTATAGTCATAGTGGTTGTACAGGAATCTGTTCAACTGATGGTCAAGGTGATAGAACCCCACCAGGGTCAAGACAAGTCAGATCAGGAATGGGCGGGCAACTCAATACAAAGCAGAGATGGAACAATGGTTGCATCAACAGAGCCAAAGTTGGCAGCAGGATATCAAATGAGCATTGTACCAAATCACAGAACTGTAGGGAAGCTGAAGGAATAGCCAGGTCAATACACAGGATAACACTCAGGAACAAGACAGTAAACTTAGGGTCACAACCTGGAGCACATTGATTGTACTGAGGCACTGAGGCTCTATAAAGGCTCAGAGCAAACTCAAGACAAGATGGAGAACCAGCATCTGCATAGCAATTAAAAACAAATGAAAAACTAGACAAGGAATCACAAAAGCATAAAAGGGGCAGAACATGACAGCAATCCATAGTTACCTCATTCATATGGTCCTGTAAGTGTTCTGCTCACCTGTGTTAGAGACGGCCTCCGGATACCCGCTGTGAGGCTGGTCTTTTGTGGCTGCCTCACTGGGTTGCCACGTTCTGTCTCACCAGAAGAACCGGTGCGCCCTGGTACTCTTCAGGGCGACTGGTCTCCTTGCTGCTCCTGCCACATCTGTTGTGTTGCCTTGCAAACAGTGAGTCAGGCGCGCGTCACAAGGGATTTCCTTAGTGATGTCGCGACCCTGCTTTTTTAAAGACACAGTACCATTTTTGCTCCACCTCTCAGAGGTGGAGCAATCAGTATTTAAACTGCCTGGACACCACTTCAGTTGCCCTTTTGTGGTGTTCCAGTGCAGTTGTGTTGTTTAGCTCTGTGTATATTCCCGATTTGTCTGACTACCCGATCTGGTGCTGACCTGTGGCTCTGTCTGACTATCCGCTGCGTGTATGTCCCTTGGCTTGTCCTACAACCATTCTGGTGCAGACCTGCCGCTCTGGCTGACTAACCACTCCATGTTTGACCAGGCTTGTCTGACTAACTGACGATCTGGTGCAGACCTGTGGCTCTGTCTGACTATCAGCTCCGTGTATGACCCTAGGCTTGTCCGACAACCAATCTGGTGCAGACCTGTGGCTCTGGTAGACTACCATCTATACCAACTGCAGGCGTGAGTCCGGTATCAGATTCCAGCTGTACTGACTGCAGGTGTGAGTCAGTATCTACTCGTTGTTCCTGGTCGGAGTTAACCTGTTCCAGTTTGTGTTCAGTAGAAGATCATCAGTGGCTGATCCAGTTCCTGTTCCAGTTCATGTCCCTGCAGAAGACTATTTGTGGCTGATCCTGTACCTGTTCCAGTCCAAGTTCAAGCAGAGACTACCAGTTGCTGTGGCCTAGTCTCAGCAGTGAGGTCTGTCCTATGTGGCCTACTATTTCTGATAGTAGTGCTAGCTTATCAGTTGACCTACTGCTTGTTCCTATTGTCCACGGTTTATACCTTGTTCTGTGTCTTGAATAAAGGTTGATTTATTATATATGTTCTGATTCCTGAGCACTCTGAGTAACCGTGACAGGTCTCATAACCAACTCTGGCTTCGGTTTGACAGAAAACCTAACTGGGGGCTTGGGACTTACAAGCTTCAAGAGATATAGTGGCTGCTATTTCAAAGTTCTTTGACTTTATGCCAACCACTCCTAAGCAATGCACAAGTTGCCTGGGTCCTGTGGGCCCAATGCAGTTATTATGGGTCAGACATCCCTATGAATTATCTGGAACATAAGATTTTGGTTCATTTGTTGAGGACCTGCCACTTGGCCAACAAGGAGCTAGCCCCGGCTCCTTCCCTATCCCCCCTCATGCCGATCTCTAGGAATCCTGGATTCTTTCCTGGATTATGCAAAGTATCTTCCCCCTTCTGGGAAAGGTGCAATCTTCACTCATTAAATGAGTTGATGCCTGAGTCCATCTTAATTGCAAGGGAGAACCTGGTCAGTAAACTGGATTCAAAGGTGATCCCTTGGCTGACTTCAGGCTTGTCAGTGGGCCACTGGCTGGATAAATAAAAGTTATAATACCCCTACCCTGGAAGGTGATTTGTGGAAATCAGATCTGCATGTTATAGGTCAGTTGTACAAGGTGTTGGAGATGCGGTATACACACTGTTACCCTGCTATACTTATGGTAAAGTTGCCCGGCGATCTTGATGTTTTGGGCAAAGGTTGCCTTACCATTCAGACAATACTACAAATTATTATTCTTGTGACACCTATTCTGTTTACTTTTCACTTCTTTAAGGAACCTGATAAAACTGATAAAAGCCAGGGCTCCCTTCACCATGCTTAACTCGCCAAAGTTCTTATTCCTTATCTTTTGGCAGCCAAAAAACCCTCCTTCCATTGATCCAGAGATGTTAAGAGATGATCATTCGGTGTCTACTGAAACATCAGTTTAGCTGTATCAACTGCTTCTTTTCCACAGTTCCAAAAACACTGGTCTTCTTGGATCAGGTTGCCTCTTGCTCCTCTTGTTCTTCCCCTCCTTCTTCTTCTTTTCATATTCCCCTTTATTCTTCTTCCTCATCATTCTTTTCTCCCATGCTTTTTCTTCTTCTGTCTCCCCCCACCCTTTACCTTTTCCCTATTCCCTCCCCACCTCTTCTCCTCTCCTAATTCCTGTTATCATCCTGCCCAGGCTCAGCTGCTAGTCTCACCTCTTCCTTCTTCTCTCTTTTTTTAACAGACATCCCCTTGACACAAGCTTGTCCATTTACTGGGCAACTACTTATGACCATGTGTAAGACTTGGTTTTTCCTCACACACATCAGTTTTTTTTGGCACCCACATGATTACATAACTTCCTTGTAATAGTGTTCTTTCCATTCTATCTCCTCAGTGTCTCTATGTCTTTGCCCCCTTTCTTCATGAACAACAATACATTATTTGCAAATCATATGTGCAGGCTGCATAATCAAAGGTGCAGGTGCAAATCATAGTTGCAGGCTGGTACTTCCTTATCGCTCTGGACATCACTTTGTGCATGTACTTTATTATGCCATGTTTGGTTAATGATTCTATACTATGTTGTTAGCCTCAAGTGTGCCTTGCTCCAACATTTAGTGCTTTTTTCACTACACCATTATTTTGTTCTTCATGTACAGGAAGTTATCATCCAGATGTTGTTAAATTAACCCATCATTTTTAATGATTCAAGAATGATAAATTCATTTTCAGTATTTTTATGATCACTATTGTATGTCAGTTTCAGGTATGTATATTTTTACACCTGCTATTTTATCTTTTTCTTTCTTTCTTTCTTTCTTTCTTTCTTTCTTTCTTTCTTTCTTTAATATACAAACTTTATTATTTCATCCTTGGGGAAGTGCAGATGTACTGCAGAAAACAACTGTCTTTTCACTTCAAAATACTTTTCACATTACAATACTTTTGCACAATACAACTCTTCATTCCTACTGTCCAATACGTCACATACTTTAAGTTCTGTTCTATACTGTTTACACAGAAACAATGTTTCCCAGAGATTTATGTAGTCAATTTTATAGGAAGTTTTTAGCTGTGGAGCATTTGAATGAAAGTTAATCTTATGTATGTGACTATAAATTTGGGGTAAAAAAAACTGTTAAGTTTCATGATTTATCCTTTAATGACCAGAGGGTTATGTAACATGTTATGAAACAATTCATTGTTCACCCTTCTGGTCTTTAAAATGTTTATATGCCTTGCGTACCACCATGGTCTGTAATAGTATTCGCCCTGAGGAAAAGTTTGTGACGGAGTATGGCCCTGTGTTGTCTTCCTTTCTGTGTGATTTATGAAAATACTGGAGCATTTGTCTTATAAATTGTTAATGTCATTCCAATCTACTTCAGGGTTTGCAGTTTTATCTCACTGCAATTAATTTTGATGGATATTTTCATGTTGCATTACTTACAAAATCGGGATCCCAAACAATGTATCGTAGTTCTTGAGTAACTTTCACCACAAAGTAGAATAAAAATATAACCAACATAATAAGGGGACTGATAATTCTCCAAGTAGCTTGCCAGAAAATGTTTGGTTTATGTCCAATCATGAATTTGACATCATTGTTAAATCTAAAAGCAAACAAAAGAAAAATGGAAAGCATTACATTTTATTCAAAAATGAAGTGGGCTGTGTAAGAAGGTATAACTAAAAATATTATTTATTGTTTTGGTCTGCATCAATAAAGCAAGTGATTTGCCAATGGATATTTTGGAGTAAGGCCATAAGCATTTCATTTCATATCATGTAAGTGAGCAAAATAGATGTGCAGAAAGGTGTCCATATAAAACACCATATGCCTGAGGTTGTAAACCATGATTGAATGCAGAAGTTGTGAATACTAGCAACACAAGAATATTGTGCTGGGCAACAGAATTTTATATAAGCATGTGTGCAAAGCAAACAATGTAATTTCAAACAGTACAAACAGAACATTTGTATTTCAAATAACATGACGAAGATATCTATTAGCAAGAAATATTTGCATATTATTTTATGTAATTTTTATAATAGAGTTTGTATTTGTGTTTACGGTTTTAATCATTAAGCAGAACTTCATCTATTTTAATTATACTATGCAAAAAGTGCGTGGGTTAGAAATAATACATAATAATATATTACAATGATTGTCTCTTTGCATGGGTGAATTGAAACTGTAAAATATGAAGAGCGAGAGAGCATGTACAGACATATTTCAACATATCTTCACTCCCTATAGTGTTATTTTTTAATTATAGTAGTCTGCCTTATATTCTTACCCTGGTGTGTGTTTGACAAGAACCATAGTCTTTAGACCTTTCTAGTTTTAAAACTGGAGAGGAGGGTTTTGGAGATATGAATGTTAGCTTATCTCACTGAAGTTTACTTATTTGTGAAACTAATTAGGATGATAGTTTTCTGTTTCTTTAACCAACTATTATTAAAATGTAAGAAGAATGCATGCATAAAATACACATTTCTCATAATTACAACTTTGTCTTTGTAGGCTAATTATGTGAGGGGGGGAACAGTGTTATATTTAAATTGTTTGCATATAAGTTCTCAAATGGGTAAAATAGGATTTTAGTGTTCATACATGTTAAATCCTTTTCTCTTTAGTCCATATGGAACACAAGTCCCTCCTCCTGTGGTGGAGACTCTCTCCTCTTTCTCCAGCTCAACCCTCCCCCCGCCCACTAAAGCCCAGAATTCATGTGACTGAGGCCATGCAATGAAAGTAAGCGGGGAGGAGAAGAAGAAAATCTTCTATGCCCAGGAAAGCAATAGCACAAAAGGACCTGTGTTCCATATGGATTAAAGAGAAAAGGATTTAACACGTAAGAACACTAAAATCCTATTTTCCTTATCTACAATATGGAACACAGATACCAACAATTGCTTACACAGCACACAGCACACAGGGCTCAGAAGCTACTAAACAACAACTGGCAGGAAAAAGCGTGCAAGTCCCTAGACAGGTAAAACTGCCTGCAGTAACTTCTGGTCATAGCTGGCCTCAGCCAAGGCCAGGACATTGACATAGTAGTGTTTGGGGAAGGTATGAAAGGAGGAACAAGTTGCTGCCTTTCACAGCTGTTCAGTTGAGGCCTGATTCTTATAGGACCAAGAGGCACCCAAAGACCTTGCTGTGATCTTGAAGGAAATGGCTTTCCTCTGGATCTCAAATACCTGGCAATGATCCAAGGTGATCCAAGAGGCAATGGTGACCTTGGAGGCAGCCCGACCAACTCTGGGACCCTCAGGAATGACAACAGAGAGTCAGCCTTATGAAAAAGCTTAGTACGGCTCACATAAAACTTAAGGCAATGCACCACATTCAACAAATTGAGATATCTCTTCTTATCAGACTTAAGGCCAGGACAGAAGGAAGGCACAACAATCTCCTGATTGATGTGAAACTCAGAAACCACCCTGGGAAGTAACTTCTGAGAGGTACTAAGTACCACCTTATCCTGATGAAACACCAAAGAGGCAGTATTACAAGACAGCTTGTAACTCAGCTACTCTCTGTACCGAGACCACTGACAAGAGAAAAACTCATCTTGAGAATGAGTTGGAGAAAATAGATGGAAGCAAGAGGATTGAAAGTTGGTCTCAGCATAACACCCAGAACCAAATTAAGGTCCCATGGGGAGTGGGATGCTTGAAGAAATGGAAGTCATGAGACACCCATGAATAAAAACCTTAACTTCTGTAATAGTGGCAATGTGCCTCTGAAAAAACCCAGAAAGTGCAGAGATCTGAACCTTCAGTGAGCTCAGACACAGACCATTGTTGACTCTAAGGGGAGGTCAAAATCCTAATATGACCCGCCCCTGTGAGTGCACCACTTATGAAAGATAGGCCACACCCTATGGTATACCTTGGAAGAGACAGGCTTTCTAGCCGGAATCATGGTAGAACTGACCTCTGCCGAGAAACCCTTCCGCCATGCCATCTAAGCCATGAACTGGTAAATATTGGAGCATAATTCAAGTCTGGGTGAATCAGGGTTTGTAAGTATGTGTCCTGAAGGTCCAGAAACCATGCACATGGTATGACAGAATGCAAGGATTCCATCTTGAAGCGCATTGTGAACACATACTTGTTGAGGCATTTTAGGTCCAGAATATGTTGGCAGCTACCGTCCTTTTTTGGGACCACAAACAGATTGGAATAGAAACCTGAACAATGCTCTGGGGGAGATGCTGATACCAGAACCAGGTTTTTCTAGCAGGGAATCCTCCGCTTCCTGGAGCAGTCTTGCCTTATCTGGCTCCTTCAAAACCCTTGACAAAAACAACCAATATGGAGAAAGGGACTTGAAATCTATGCGATACCCATCTGAGAGTACCCGCAAAACCTACTGGTCCATTACTGAGGATGCCAAGGCATCTGAAAGCGGCAGCAGGCAACAATGGACCAGGATTCTGTGAGTCATGTGGAAGAGTGCTTGATAGACTTAGCCTTTGCAGCTGCTTGCTTGGGCTTCCAGGCCTGTCTGGGCTTTGCGGCAGGGAACACTTGTGAGACTTGCAAGCTCTGTGGCCTCTGCTCCCCTGTTTGGGGGGGGGGGGGCAAAAAAGACATGCCTTCCTCATCAGAAATGGATGCTTGGTGGAGATCTGAGGAACAAGGTACTTTTACCACCAGTAGTGTCACTGATGACCAGTTTCAGTTCAGGTCCAAAAAGGCTGAGGCCTTGGATGATAAGTGTCAAAGAGTGCCTCAGAAACATAGTTGCTGGCCTTCTTAATGGCATATCTTTGTTTCTGCCTGGGTTAACAGAGTTGTTTGAATGAACAGTTGGCTGAGGCTGTCCATGCTGATGTGCCCAAGTGGGTTTATTTGTCCTTATGTCCAAAATGTACCAATAAATCCTCCTGGGGTACATCATTATGGGCATCCTCAACCCAAATTACAACAGCTCTCTTAACCCAAGCAGAGGCAAAAATAGGCCCTAGCTCCAGTGACCATGAACTTGAGGATAGAGTACAGCTTTTTATCTGCTGGCTCCTTGAGGACTGCTGCATCTGCCAGTGAGAGACCTATAGTCCTAGACAACTGTGAAATAGGTGAGTCTACAGTGGGGGGAGAGGCCCACTGGGCTAAAGCCATGGCCAAAAATGGGTAAAGCTTAGAAAACATGTTATTGGGAAAAGTAGTTTAACAGGAGTTTTCCACTCATCCAGAAGGATCTGGTAAAGAGTGACATTGGATGAGAAGAAGGGAGAAGACTTCTTACGCCTCTGCCAAGGGGAGAGGATGAGCCTCATAGTAATCTCCAGAGAAGTAGGAAGAATCCATGTCATCATCATCCCCATCTGACAGTTCCTCCTCAGAGGAAGCCCTAAGAACCTGTGACTAAACCCTAGAAATGGTGGCTATATGTTTAGAAGTAGGGGTAGGTTTCCATGACTGAAGTACCCCCTGCAGAGAGAAGGATATTTGGGCCACTGAAAACAGTAATGCCAAGCCCAAGCTGGCTCTTGATCAGTGCTGAAGGGTTCCCAGTGGAGTAGTAGGAGCCACAGCACAAGAGGGACATAGAAACCCTGAATATTCTCTAGGAAGCTCCATTTGACAAGAGGAACAATATGTGAGGGAGGTAAGGGAAGCCCCTGACTTCTTGTGCTCTTGGTCCTGTGCTATTGATCTATTGACCTCTGGCTATTGACCCCTGGCTATTACCTGGACTCTTGAACCTTGCTGCCTGTCCTGACCTTTGGCTTGCTTGCCCTCTAAATATTGCTTTACCCTTATTGCTGTTTGCATGGACTGTGTGTTCTTCTGGCTAGCTAATAAACTATTTCTGCTTTGCCTTTCTGAACTTGGCTTTTGGACCCTTAGCCTTGCTCCTGGGTTCCTATCTGTTTGTACCTTCTCATAGTAGAAGGTTAGAGTTGTGACACAATCTAAATAAAGGAAGATGCCAAAGAACCCAAAACTGTCATTCCATATCTGAGTGGAGACAAAAACTACAAGTACAAGTAGAGGGGAAATGAAAATAAATGGAAGAGAAAGGGTTAATCCAATAGACGTAAGCAGCCATCCTTACTCCAAAGCCCCCAGAGAGAGATAACATACAAATATAAATATACTCATAAAGAGTGTCAAGGCCTACCAAAGGCTCACAACAGGCTCTGTATGGAGAGGCAACACAGTTGGGAAATAAGTGGACCAAGGCTCTCAAATGGTTACTCACAGATCGTATGCCTTCAGGTTATTGTCTAAGAGAGAAGCCAGAGTCCCCATAGATCCTGCTATGAGTGAAAACTTGGTAGCAAGATTCCCTCCACAGGGCTGTAGAGGTCTACAAAGCCCCTGTGATCTGGTTAATCCACTCCAGGGAAGCCCAGTATTGGTAACCCGCCTAATGGGGGATTATATAGTCCCATATCTAAGAATAACATAAAAAAACTAAGAAAAAAAGAGACTATGTCTTGCCCTGCCAGCTTCAGGACACAATAATTCTGGGAAATAGTGGGTGGGTATAGGGGGAGTAGAGCTGGAGGAGAGGGTCTCCACCCCAAAAACTCTGTCTTTTGAGATACGTCCTGCCTCCAGGACAATTTACAAAATGATGAGGTCAACGTATCTGCAGATATCAGCATAACAACAAATTGGTATTGACTGTTACTATAGTTATTTTCACTGAATAATATGATGGTAGTAAAAAAAATATATTATTAAGCAGTGGCCTATTTCCTCATTAGCTGTTTATTAATCACTAATTTACCCTACTGTACATTCTCACATTTAAAAAATACTCCTTAAAATAACAATTTTTTCTTGCCTACTAATTCAGTTCCTGAAAATCCTGATAGTAATAGGACTTCCATGTTAACTAAATGGTCATATTATTCTTGAATATAAGTTCAGAAAGTGTTCTGATCATTTGTCAAATATCCAAACAAAAGTTTATGCTCATGATATTATTTTAAGGCATATATTGTTTTTAACTCACCTGTCTATTCCATATATATAAACCACTGAAAACATTTCACAAAATGCTATTATGAGCAGTGGAATGGATCCAGCAAATCCGTCAAACAGTGCAAGCCAATAATTTCCAGATTCTAGCACAAATATTAATGCAATGAAGAATGACACAGCACATATCAAACCTATGAAGAAACAAACAAACATTTAAATGCTACTTAAGAATTAGATAGATGGAGAGAAAAATAGAATGTAGCATAATTTCTTGCATTTTCAAACCAAGGTTACCATAGGTAATGTATAAAGAACATGTGTATATTAAATATATTTACTAACTTAATTTTTCAGTCAGTCCTAGGACAAAATCTACTGAATACATTGACGCCAAATTTCAGACATGCAGTTAATACTTTGCTTTCTTTTATAGTGGTATGTTCTGTCTGCATGGTGATATTTTCTATCCACCAGACCTTGTCTAATAACGTACCATACAGTATTTCAAAGGGTACAGAACAGTTCTGGGTACTCATAGAGTTAATGTGCTTTGATCTATAAAAAAATTATTTAGTGTTGGTGCTCAAAGGGTAGTTGGTAGAGGAAAAATAAATTTCTATGAGACTATCACGGTGCCCGTGATTCTGCCTGAGCGACATTCCTACTTCCGGGTTTGCTTTGGCTGCTTCTTATTGGCTCTGGGTTTTCAACCCCTCCCAGGGCTTGCCTTTATATACGCCCTCCTGTCACTATGCCGGGGCCTTTTCGTGGTGTTCCTGACCAGACGTTTGTTGCTGTGTTCCTGTTCCGTGTATGATCCGGTTTCTTCTGACCTTGCTCCTGTCTTCGCTGCCTGTATTGTTTTTGACCCGGCTTGCCTGACTACAATTCCGTGACTGATTTGGCTGACTCTGCTCTCTGTGTACCGATCCAGGCTTTGGCTGACTACCGCTCTTTGTGTACCGATCTAGGCTCTGGCTGACAACCGCTCTCTGTGTACCGATCCAGGCTTTGGCTGACTACCGCTCTCTGTGTACCGATCCAGGCTTTGGCTGACTACCGCTCTCTGTGTACCGATCTAGGCTCTGGCTGACTACCGCTCTCTGTGTACCTATCCAGGCTTTGGCTGACTACCGCTCTCCATACACCGATTCTGTCTTTGGCTGACTTCCGCTCTCCGTGTACCGTTCCAGGCTTTGGCTACTCGTCTAGCGTCCGCTTATCGCTAGTGATTCTGTTGTCCCAGTCTTGTGTCTATTGCCTTTGCCTTACGGATGCCTGCCAGTCTGCACTTATCAATTGCCTCCGGTTGACCTACTGTTCATCCTGAGCCTCCCTGCATCCTCCGTTTGCATACTATACAGCCTGTGCTTTACGGTCACTAGCAGTTCTACCACCTGTCAGTCTGCACTTATCCGCTGCCTCTGGTTGCGCTACCTTACAGCCTTTGCCTCACTGTAGCCTCCGTTTGTTACTATACAGCCTGTGCCTTCACAGTCACTAGTGGTGGCTCTCCTGTCAGTCTGCTCTTTCCCGTTGCCTCCAGTTACGCTCCTTAGGTCAGTGCCTCACTGTTACCCCGGTTACACTCTATTCTGCCTTGCTTCACTTGTGGTTGCTCGCCCTGTCCGGTTGCACCTATCAGCTGTCTCAAGTTGCGTTGCTGTACCGCTGCTGTCCCTATTGCCTCCGGGGGCCTTAGACTCAGCCTGCCTACTGTCACCTCCGGTTGCGCTCCATGCAGACTGTGCCTACTCTGCTTGCCTCCGGGCATCTCCTCAGTATACTCAGTTGTACCGTCATGTGGGCTGCCTTACCTGGTTATAGGTAAGGCCAGTAGAGCAGGGTGTCTGCCCTGCAGTACCAGTCCCTCTTAGGGCTTCTCCAGACCTGTGCTGCTGAGGTTTTGTTCCAGTTCCTGTTTCAGTCATTTTTTGCATTTCTGTATTTTGTTATATCTGTTAATACCCTGACCTGTGTCAGATTCAATAGTGCTATTCTCTGTCTGGGTCTGGACCCGTGAAGGGCATTTCTGTTCTACATTGTTTTACCTTAACCAAATTGTCTGAGTGTTCATTAAAACCGTGACAGTATGAAAGGGCCATGACCTCAGACAAAGCTGGTGAAGGTAGCTCTCAGAATCTCCTCTGGAGAATGGACGATCAGGAACAACTGTTAGACCAGTTGTCTATGGCTATCCAGACTGTTTTGGAGCACACTGCCTATCTCAAGAGACCTGTACAGCCTTTGGTGGCCACTCCAGTTCGGGCACCATTGGCACAGGAGAGTACATCCAGTTCTTCCTCTAAGGGGCTTTCCGCTACCGCCCCCCTTCCTCTGAGATACGATGGGGAGCCAACTCTGTGCCGAGGGTTTGTGAACCAACTTGAGATCTTTCTTGAACTGGTACCGCAGGCATTTCCTAGTGAAAGGAGCAAAGTGGGGTTCATGATCTCCCTACTCACGGGCAAGGCTCTAGACTGGGCAAATCCGATTTGGGAGACTGGTAAACCAATCACTAATAACTTTGCTGAGTTTTTAAGGGCCTTCCGTAGTGTATTCGAAATTCCAGGGCGTGCCACCTCTGCTGCCAAGCATATTATGAGAATCCAACAGGGCACACGTACTGTTTCCGATTATGCCATTGAATTTTGCACACTCGCAGCAGAGGTAGGTTGGAATGACGAGGCACTTGTTGCTGCTTTTGCACAAGGTCTCGAGGATAGGATTAAAGATGAAATTGCAGCCAGAGACTTACCGGAGGGTCTAGACAATTTCATTGATTATACTATTCTGATTGACTCCCGCATAAGGGAGAGGAGTATATATAAGGATTGTAAATCAAGATCCACGAGCGAGTTGGCTACTAGGGCTAATTTCCCACCCTTGCCTTCCTCTCCTCCCATACCTCCGGGTCCTGCTACTGGGAGTATAGAACCTATGCAAGTGGGCGTCACACGATTGTCCAAGGAGTAACGCTCCTTCCGCCGCAAACAGGGCCTATGTATGTATTGTGACAGGGCGGGTCACCTGCTAAAGACCTGTCCCCTGCAGCCAGGAAACTCTCAAACCTAGGCTCAAGTGGGGGACAGATCCTAGGTGGCGTAAACCAGTCCCTGAAAGGCACGTTAAACAAACCGGTACTCAATATTGTTGTCTCTTGGTCTTTTGATTCTGTGAATACTCCTGCGTGGCCGGTTATTTTATGGACAGGGACTTTGCTATTCTGCATAATATTCCATTGGTGAACAGAGAATCTCCGCTTGATATTGAGGCCTTTGATGGGAGGCCTCTGGTACTGCCACAAGTCCCTCAGGAGACATGCCTGTTATCTGTTTGCATTGGAGCACTTCACAAGGAGACTTTACAGTTCCAGATAATCCAGTCTCCCCATTTTGAAGTCATTTTTGGTTTTCCATGGTTACATAAGCATAATCCCAGACTGGACTGGAAGACATGTGAGATATTGTCTTGGTCCGAACACTGTAACACTCATTGTCTAAGACATCCTACTAAGATCTTGTGTACCTCTCCCTCCCTACCGCTTGAATACCAATCATTCAGCGATGTATTCAGTAAGGGAGAGGCTGGCACTCTGCCTATGCATCGCCCATAAGATTGTGCTATTGATATTGTGCCAGGCTCTATGCCCCCTAGGGTTAGGACTTACCCGTTGTCCTGTGACGAGAACCGGGCCATGGAGGAGTATATTAGTGATGACATGGCTCGTGGCATTATTCGTAAATCTTCCTCGTCCGCGGGGGCTGGATTCTTTTTTGTTAAAACGAAGGACGGGAGCTCCGACCCTGTATTGATTACAGGGGTCGCAACAAAATAATGTTAAAGAACGCTTATCCCATTCCACTCATCACCGAATTGTTCGATTGGTTAAAAGGTGCATCCATCTTTACCAAACTAGACCTGAGGGCGGCATATAATCTAGTTCGGATTAAGGAGGGTGATGAGTGGAAAACGGCCTTCAATACTCATACTACGAGTACTTGGTCATGCCATTTGGTCTGTGCAATGCCCCGGCTGTATTTCAAGAATTCAGAAATGATATATTAAGGGACTTGTTACAATCCTGTGTAGTCGTATACCTAGACAACATTTTGATATATTCTCCTGACCTGGAGACTCACCGCAGGAATGTCTTGCTGGTCTTGCAGAGGTTTAGAGAAAACAAGCTATATTGCAAACTCGAGAAGTGCGATTTCCATAGGTCTAGTGTGGCTTTCCTAGGTTATGTGATCTCTAAGGAGGGCTTCACTATGGACAAGGACAAGCTTGCAGCAGTGCTGCAATGGCCGTTCCCCACGGGCCTCAAACCATTGCAGCGATTTTTAGAGTTTGCAAATTATTATAGGAAATTTAGTCGCTATTACTCCAGAATCGGTAAGCCACTCACTGATATGACCCACAAGGATGCCAACGTCTCAGAATGGTCCCCAGAGGCGATTAGGGCATTTGAAACTCTGAAGACCGCATTTTCCACTGCCCCAGTTCTGTCGCATCCTACTCCTGGGTTACCATTTACATTGGAGGTGGATGCTTCTGAGACCGGAGTAGGGGCAGTATTGGGCCAAAGACCAGGTCCTGATAAGACGCTGAGACCATGCGGATTCTTTTCAAAGAAAATGACCAAAGCCCAGAGTTCGTATGTCTGGAGTTAGCTGACATTTTCAATGCATAGAGGACGTGCTTATAATTTTGGAACTGGAAAGCCTTATGGGCGGGGTTAAAAACCCAGAGCCAATAAAAAGCAGCCAAAGCAAACCCAGAAGTAGGATTGTCACTCAGGCAGAATCACGGGCACCGTGATAGTGACATATAGATTAAAAACTTGATATATACACATTTCAGATGTTGAATGATGGAAAAGGAGAAAACCAGGTCTCATGTATTTGCTTGACCAAACTGTACTATGTTTAATTGATTTTATGGACCAAATATACAGCCAATAAAATGCTAATATCTTTGATCTCTGGACAAAAGCAAATAGTGTCTTGTGTTTAACCCCTTGACGACCCTTGGGGGTCCTGGCACATCATGTGTAGATTTGTGTTAAGGACCCATGAAGTGCCAGGACTGTCATGGAATTCAGGGCTCCTCACGCAGCTGCACGCTGTTCGGGGAGTCCTGAACCGGATGCAGAAAAAAATGGTCTTTGGTCCTAAAGTGAAAGCCATATGCACGATTGGCTGTCCTTAAGGTGTTAATCAACCTGCAAGTTTTTATTTTATAGCTTTTATTGAAAGAAAATTAAGCGAGTAAAAATAAGGAGTATTGTAGTAGACATAATCAAATACAGCAAGTGCTACACTCATTAGTAATTTGACATGCCCATGGACATTTTATACAGTATTATACAGTATTCAGTTGTTCAGTTATACAAGTGAAAATAGTTTTCAAGGGACTAAGGGCTCGATCCAAATGTTGGTGTTAAAACCAACGTGAAGAAAAAAACTGCCTTTGCAAGTTAAGCAAGACTGAGTAACGTGAGATTCAAATCTTCCTTACCCAGAAAGGCTAACGAGCGATGACCAAGAAAATACACGTTAACCTTAAACCTGCGTTGCATAGAAAATCTTACCTAAAAACACACGATAAAAATGTTACCTAGCACCACAGCCAATCACAGCTCTCCAAAGTATCAGGTTCAGTCAGAAAATCCAAAATCCACATTGACAGTTCTGAACAGCTTTCTCTGTGCTTTCCTACCCAGCCAGTAGGGGAACACAGAGATGGCTTTCAGCACCATGGACAGCTTTGAATGCCATAGGGATGTGCACTGCTCACCCCTGTGGTATTCGAAGGTTTAAACAGAAACAGTACACCAAGCACTACACAATGCCCCCCCTTCGACACCCCCCCTTTATTATGTCGACATATATTGCATATATTCGACATACTAACTCCATCCCATATTCACCTTATTGACTCATATAGTAGTGGAACCTGGATTTTATTTGACAATTAACCCTTTGAGTACCAGAGAGGTAGGAAAGCATTGCTTAGCATGTTTCCTACCCCTCTGGTACCCAAAGGGTTAATAGGCAAGGTATGGACTACATACCTTGCCTGTATATGTGTGTGTGTGTTTTAAACTTTTTTTTTATTAAAAGACTATTATTAAACATAGTTTTAGTTAGATCTCATTCATTTTTAATGCCCTACCTCCTGTGTCCCATTGCTATTAGTACTTTTGCTCCACTCTCCTTCAAATGGAGAGTGTAGCAAAAGTACTAATAGCAATGGGACACAGGAGGTAGAACATTATAAATGGATGTGATCTAAGTTAAAATACAACTGAGGGAGCAGGCTGCACTCTGACTGCAGTGCTTCCCTCATTTTAATTCATGAAAGTGCCATTGCTGCGGGTAGCTGTGAAGCCCACAGCATAAAAAAGGCTGGGGACAAGAGAGGCATTGGAGGAAGCGGGTGGAGGGGAGAGAGACATCGGAGGAAGTGGGTGGCAAGCTTGTATTTGCTGCACGCTTCCTCCGATACCTCTCTCCCCTCCTCACTTGTCGACATGGACTCGCACACCGAACGACTTCTTGCATGCAGGGGACAATGTCGACATTGTCCCCTGCATGCAAGAAGTCGTTCAGTGTGCGAGTCCATGTCGACAAGTAAGACCTCACCTTGAGTATGCAGTGCAATTTTGGGCACCGGTTCTGAAAAAGGATATACTAGAACTAGAGAGGGTACAGCAGAGAGCAACAAAATTAATTAAGGGAATGGAGGACTTGACAACTTGGTTTATGTACTCTAGAGAAAAGACGACTAAGAGGAGACCTTATCACATTGTACAAGTATATGAGATGTCAATACAAGGATCTCTGCTGTGAGCTATTTATTCCAAGACCAGGGGACACCTCTTGAGATTAGAGGAAAGGAGGTTTAAACTTCAGCAGAGGAAGGGTTTTTATTACGGTAAGGTCTGTTAAATTGTGGAATTCATTGCCCAGGGAGGTGGTTATGGCAGATACAATGGATACATTTAAGAGAAGAGTAGATACATTTCTTTCAAAGGGAAAATACAGAGTTATACTGTTTATCAGTAGGCTGATCAAGAAGGTCTGATAAAGACTAATTTAATTGGTAGCAGGAAAGCTATAAAATTCTCAGTTACTGGGGTATGAGGGGAAGGTTGAATTTGATGGACTTGTGTCTTTATTCAACCTAATTTATTATGTTACTACTAGTTGAACAGCCCGTTACACGGGCCACAGTGCCTCTGGCAGCCGGTCGCGGGGCAGTCACACGCAGTGGAGACTGGTCGCGGCTTGGCTGATACAGAGCTGTACGCTCCTTCGGAGTGCCCAGCTCTGTATCAGCCGCGGCGCGGCCAGTCTCTACTGCGCGTCACTGCCGCACGCGCAGCAGTGTCTACTGCGCATGTCGGGCGTTACACACAACTTAGCGAATTATTATATAGGATGTTTATGTAGAATGCTTATTTTGGCAATCCAAATGCATAATCATATATTTATCTATATTAAACTGCAACTGTTGCTTATCTACCAGTTCATTATATTTATGCAAATTATGCAGGGATTCTTTACAGTAAGGATGGTAAAGCTATGGAATTCTTAGCCTCGGCATGTTGTACTTGCAGATAATGCAACTGTTTTGAAAAAAGCAATGGATGCCTATCTAGCACAGAACAGGCTAGACAGTATAGAAAGGGAAGGAGACATAGTTAGTACCCAGGGGGGTGGATCTGGGGATGGGATTTGTACATATAATGGGGATAATCCTATAAACCACAAAGAAATTAAACTCACAAATGCAACATGGCAGTGGCATTAATTGTATGCTTGCAAATGCCAGAAGTTTAACTGGTAAAATAGGGGAATTGGAGCTGGTAGCTGAAATCGAAAACTATTAATTGGCATAACAGAAACATGGTGGGATGACACACACATGATTGGTCAATCAATTTGGATGGATAAATGTTGTTTAGAAAAGATAGGTCAAACAAAATAGGTGGTGGGGTCTGTCTATAAGTCAAACCAGCATTATTGCCTCATTTGTTATAAGATACATGCGATGACAGTTGTGAATATGTGGAATCCTTGTGGGTTGAAATAGTCAATGGGTGTAAAACTGCCCAGAAAATATTAGTGGGTATTTGTTACAAACCACCAAACATGGGTGACCTTGAAGAATCACAGCTATTAATGCATAAAGAAACGGCTTCTCAAATAGGTAGAACTATAATTATGGGGGATTTTAATTATCCAGAAATAGATTGGAAAAATGTAACAACTAATTCTGCTAAAAGCAGTACGTTTCTGAACTTGTTGAATGACAATTTTTTGTCTCAACTAGTACAGACCTCAACCAGAGATGATGCATTTCTGGATCTGGTAATAATTGACAATGAAGAACTTATCTCCAATATCCAAGTAAGGGAGCACTTGGGGAATAGCGACCATAACATGGTATCATTTGAGATTAATTCAAAAAAGCAGTTTGGTATGAATTCCATCAAAACACTGGATTTTAAAAAGGCCAACTTTAGCAGGTTTAATGCATCCCTTGGTCTCGTTGACTGGGGCGGAATATTTTCTGGAAAAAACACAGAAGGTAAGTGTAATGCCTTCAGAACAACATTACAAAAATATACACATAAATTTAAACCCTTTGGAAACAAATACAAAAAAGCAAATTAAAACCAATGTGGTTAACCAGTAAAGTAAATCATGAAATAAATAAAAAGAAAGCGGCCCTTGATGACCCTTGATGGTCATAGCACATCATGGGTAGATCTGACTTAACAACCCATGATGTGCTATGACCGTCATGGAATTCCGGGCTCCCCCCGCAGCTGCACGCCATTCGGGGAGTCCGGAACTGGAAACAAAGGAAACAAAAAAAGGTCTCTGGTCCTTAAGTGTCGGCCGCGTGTGCTCAAGAACGGTCCTTAAGGGGTTATATACGTTAATAGCAAAAAATTAAAGTGTGATAATGTTGGGTCTTTGTTATCTGAAACAGGTGAGATGGTCAGTGGGGACAGAGAGAAAGCAGATATTTTAAATAATTTATTTTCTTCTGTTTTTACCAAGGAAGACCAGAGAGACAAGAACCTGCAAGCTACTTTTACAGAACAGTCACAGCAAGCATGGGATTGGCTGACACAGGAAAAAGTATTAAGACAATTAAATGGTGTTAAGGTAGACAAAGCCCCGGGGCTGGACGTTATACACCCACGGGTACTTAAAGAGCTAAGCATTGTCCTAGCCAGACCATTATTTTTGATTTTCAGGGATTCTTTTATTTCAGTTATGTTGCCCACAGATTGGCGTAAAGCATATGTGGTGCCCACATTTAACAAGGGATCAAAATTCCACCTGGGAAATTACAGACCTGTAAGCTTGACATCTGTGGTGGGGAAACTGTTTGAAGGGAATATATTCAGGAATTCATCTTGAACAGGAATATCATTAGCAGGAGCCAACATGGCTTGTCAAACTAACTTAATTGTATTCTATGAAAAAGTGAGTAAAAATATAGATATGGGTGCGGCGGTTGATGTGATCTATTTAGACTTTGCCAAGGCATTTGATACAGTTCCACATACAATGTTACTATATTAATTGAATGAAATAGGCTTAGGGGCAAATGTTTGTGCATGGATTGGAAATTGGCTGAAAGATAGACTGCAAAGACTGGTGGTAAATGGGAAGTTCTCCAATTGGACAAATGTGATAAGTGGAGTACCTCAGGGATCTGTACTGGGACCTCTTCTTTTTAATTTGTTATCAGTGTTTGCCGATGATACAAAATTAAATAGGGCAATAAAGTCTGAACTAGATTTGTCTTCATTACAAGAAGATTTGGGCAAACTGGGTAACTGGGCAAGAAAATGTCAAATGAGATTCAATATAAACAAGTTTAAAGTTAAATATTTTGGGTATAATAATAAAAATGCAACATATAGTTTAAATGGTGTAACTTTGGGGAAATCTACTAATGAAAAGGATTTGGGAATAGAGGCAGACAATGTCAGCTGGAGGATGCAAATGCCAATAATATATTGGCATGTATTAAAAGGGGAGGAAGATATTATTATATTTTCTTTTTACAGGTCCATGGCAAGACCCCACCTTGATTATGCTGTTCAATTCTGGGAGCCTTTTATGAAAAAGGACATTGTGGAACTAGAGAAAGTGCAGAGGAGGGCTACAAAACTAATAAGGGAACTGGAAAATTTTAGTTATGAAGAAAGGCTTGAAAATTTAAACTTGTACAGACTAGTGAAACTGCATCTTAGAGGGGATATGATAACATTATATAAATATGTTGGGCCCATACAAAGGGCTCTCCAAAGACCTGTTCATAAACAGAACAGTACAAAGGACAAGGGATCACCTGCTTAGACTTGAGGAAAGGCAATTTTGTCTACAACAGCAGAAGGGATTCTTTACGGTAAGGACAATAAAGGTATGGAATTCACTGCCTGAAGAGGTGGTGCTATCAAATACAGTAGATGCCTTTGAAAAGGCTGGATACTTTTATTTTTTTACTCTCACTGTAATGAATAGATGCAGATGTCATACAATGGATGGTTCCAATTCAACTGACATCTGGAATTCCATAAAGGCATGATAACATTGCACTTCACAGATATGAACTCTCTCCCTGCGAACACTGGTACGCCCAATTTCTTGGGGAAGATTCAGTAAGTAGTGATAAAGAGGTGGTAAAGTGGAGATGACATCTCCATTTTATCACTTCTCCATATCTCATGTTATTCTATGGAGCCTATGCACTAAGATTTTTTTAACTTTGGAGATCTTAGTGCATAAGCGCTATAGAATAACAAAGGAATTGGAGAAGTGATAAACTGGAGAAGTCATCTGCACTTCAAGACCACTTAGTGAATCTTCACCCTTGTTTATCAGTTATGGAAAAGTATTAAAAACAGCTAAAATGTTTTTGAGTAGAAAATAGTCACATCATTTAACCCTTGGAGTGCTAGAGAGGTATCCAATGGATTGTATACCCTGCTGAGATGTATGTGAGGTCAACGCAATGACAATGCCTAGCACCTGACACCAGCTTCTGCTTCATGGAGGACGGTTTATTTACTAGATTATATATTGCTATAATGTCCAGTTTATACATTGATTTGACTGGTTAATATACACTTGTTCTTAACCCTTTGCTTTGCAATGGGTTGAATACCCCTCTGGAACTCAAAGATATTAATGGTTAATCCTTTAAGAACCAAAGAGATATCTAGTGAATTTGTAATTCCTGACAGTTCTTCCTACAGGCATCCATGGCATGACCCATCATAGCACAGATGAATGTCCAAGTTACTCTGATGAAATGCTGATTACCTACAGTGGTCCACCTGCTGCTTCTTAGTGCTACTGAATGTTAAAACCGTATGGCAAAATGTCATGTCACTGACATGGGCCATATCGTAGGTCTTGATGAGGGCACATCTGTTTCTGCACAATGGAACAAAGGAGAGGACATCATCTGAAATCCACACGTTCCCTGTTAGTAATATTGGACAGCTATAATATGCTCCTCCTCATCTCAGTTTAATTGTGAAGGAACCTATCCTGAAGAAAGGACATGACAACATGTGGATCTTGCATATGTCCAACCAGCCTGTAATTTGGAATGCCAGAGGGGTACACAACACCTATATGTATGATGCATTGTGTGCCCCTCTGGCACCCCAAGAGTCCCGTAAGACTCCCCCACTACCCACAAGCACATCCCTGATGAACAGAGACCCTAGGGAATGCACACTCGTTGCGGAAAGGGAAATGTTTGTGTCTCAGACAATGTATTGTGATAGTGGAGTTTGAGCAGTGTGATCTCTCTGCCACATGCCTGACATAATCCCATGTTAAATGGATAGTAACCCCCCCAGAAAACCTGAAGCCAAAAGCTAGTAATAAGCACAACATACCTAACTCCTTTATTCCCATCTCTCAAACCGTTATGGTTTGAGAGATGTAAGAAAAGAAACACCCTCCGCTCCCTCCCCCTTCTCATGCGTCCGCTGTATAGCGGACGTCATGAGATACTGCTTCCGTGACCAGACGGCGGCTCTGCAGGAGCGCTGTCATCTCAATATCTCGGTATAATTACTTAATCGGTATGGTCTAAAACATGTGCCTGGCTTGCAAGCACATGTTGTAGACCATACCAATGAAGTAATTATACAGAGATATCGAGATGACAGCGCTCCTGATGAGCAGCCATAAGTCGGTCAACCGGATTCTGCCTCTGACAGCTTTACAACTCGTCAGGCAGAAAGGGGAGGGAGCGGAGGTCCTTCTTTTCTTACATCTCTCAAACCAAGGGATTTAGGTATGTTGTGCTTATTACTAGATTTTGGATTAAAGTTTTCTGGGGTGGTTACAATCCCTTTAAGGAAGTGTATCTTTGTGTTGAAGTGCTACTGTCCCTGTGTGGTAACAGGGATCTTGTGTGTGACCAGAATCAGATTTTCTCATCAGCTTTTGTTGAACTTCAACTCACATCATACTCAGACAACACATTCCAGGTTTCTGCTTTGCTAGATGTATTGTGAGTTGAAATTGGACAACAGTGGATGTGCTGTGTTTGGTTACCACTGCTAAAACATTTTCCCACTAAGTAACTTATGCAAGAGTTGTATTCAGTGCATTGCTTTGCAATGCATTGGAAACCTCTTTGGCACTGCCCTTGTTAGATACCTGAAGGAATCAAAAACATGACTGTTACAAAAAAAGATGAATCTATAGGAATCACAGTTTGTGAGATATTTGCCCTTCGTCTGGATAAGAACTAGTTTGGCTTGAAGCAGTGACTGGGGTGGAGTGTTACCATCCTTAAAAGTTACACATATAAGCTAGTATTGTGTATATATTGGACCAATGGTTCGTTCCTAGCCTCGAGGTCCCATGATAGACATGCTTGTACGCCGTAAACTGGATGCCTTTGATACAGTTGCTCAGCTCTGCAATCACAATGAGCTATAACATTGTATTCTTTGTTGATCCCTCGCGGTATAAAACCACTTTCTTGGCTATGCTAAACAGGATACTTAGTGGCTGGTAACACTACCCTCATTGGCCATCTAAGCCCTTGTGGCATAAATTCACATTGTATGCTGTCTTCAATCTCTGACACATAATCGAGTTCTATAGGTTATATTAATATTCCTATATATGTTGTTGGATAAACATTGCACTACCCAACATGTTCTGCCACGTTTGTGGCTTTGTCAGATGCTCTATAGTCTGGCTGACACCTCATAGTGCATCTTATACACCTTTACTAATAGTAGGCATGTTTCAGTTTAAATCAGTTTCTTCCAATAAAGAGACCGGCTTCTAGTGACGTAAATGATTGTCTCAACTAAATACGAGATCCTTTCATTAGTCTGATACTTAACCCTTTAGATGACTATATCACACTGGTTACATTATCATCAATGTGATTATCCATAGAAATAGACAAATGATAGAAATCTGTCTTGTTATCAAATTCCAGAATAAATATTAATGCCATCATTTATCAGTTTATTTTTGTTTCTTTAGAGAAATCTTTTGATGTTCAATTCTTAAAGTTTTTGTGAACATAGAGGATGCTCTTACCAAATATTCATTGAGAACTATGTCCCACTTAACCCTGTGAGTACTGATACCTAATTTTTTTTAAAATCTTTCAAAAATTGGGGCTGTATATTTACTTCATTATTTCTTATTTTTAAATAATTCTCTGTAGAATTCCATGAGATATATTACTTAGGACTGAATAATTCAAGATTAAATCTCTTTATTTCAATCCAAATACTTCTGGTATTTGTTATTGTTAAACCATCTGAGTTAGCATATGTAGGACAATAAATGAAAATCCTAAGTTTACAATATTATTCTTCTATCTCTGTCACAAGGATGTATTATTTCTTATGTGATATCTCAGATGTTAATATATTGCAATTTGTATATAATTTTACTTTTAACTCTAAAGTATATCCAACAATGGGATCCAGTAATAGTGATATTGATGACTCCTCTGGTACATTGGCTTTACACTAGAGTACCTGTTTGATGCCTGGATTTAAATGTCGGTTATTAATAGTATTCCTTGCAGCTATGCTAAAGAGTAGTTAGCTTTTACTCTATAATAATTTGGATGATGATATTGGAAATTCTCTAGTTCTAAGGTGTTTAATATTTATTTGATTATTTAATGAACCAGGGCCTTCTTGAATGCAAATAATAGTGAATGAATGTGTTGTAATATATCATTCATTCCTTTATAATGGGACTGAATGTGAATCCTTAGTGCAGTCCTCTGGGACTTAGAGTACCCAATCTGTATATCTATTGGGTCTCCTTTTTGAGGAGTTTAATATCCAGATCTCCTTTTCTGGTGTTAATCTTGATATGTTGGATTCCAATGAATTTGATAACTTCTGTATTGCCCTAATTTTTTCATTCACATGTCTAGCCCCTGGGTTTTCCCTTTTGTTTCTGACATCATCTAGATATTCCAGTATACTTGTGCAAAATTCTCTTTTGGTTTTACCAATGTAACTTTTGCCACAAATACATCTCATCTGATAGATTATCCTTTTAGATCTGCAATTGATTAAATTGTCTTATTTCATATGTTTAGTGCCATGATTATTGTAGAATCATTTCTCTTTTTGTATTGACTTACATGTTGCACAAGAACCACATGGATATTTTCCCTTAACCGATGATTTTAACTATGTGGTGGTTAAATATAAAGAAAAGGAAAGAATCCTGCTAATTTGAGCACTCAAACCCCCCCATTAAACAGTCTCTTGGGGGTCCAAAAATAGACATGGGATAAATAAAACTTAACCTTTATTAATAATGTTCTAAACAAAAGAATTGGGTGAATTATAAAAATTCATCTGTTTCAAATCTACTCGATAGATGAGGTCTATAGGTTCTGTTATATAAAATAAAAATTCTGTCATTAAATCAGAGCTGACTTGATGCACAATGATACAACCAATTTAATGGGCCAAGTTATTGATGGGAAATGATAGGATCATAAACTCAGAACTGATTAGATCTTAGGAATAGGGTCATCTGAAAACATAGCCCGAGAACAGAGCTAGCCAAGTACTGTGTTAAACTAATTAGATGATATAAAAATAATTAGAAACATGGATGAAGCCTCTTAGCTCTAATATGGCAATTGCTGCCAAATCAGTAACCGGCTTCATGCGATGCGATCCACACACCGAAAACTAGCCTTAAGTAAGAACTAGTGATTTACGCTAACTAGATAGTTAGAGTATTGCTAATGATTGTTAAGTCCAATAAGGTCATCTGAGGACAGAGACAAAAATCAATCAAAACCTGCCTCAACACTGTATAATTCAATGATAAAGCAATTACCACTTGATCTATTGAAAGTAATCAAACTCAGAGTGTAATGGATGAAGCCTCTTAGCTCTGATACGGTAACCACCGTTTGATCAGTTACCGACTTCATGCAATGCAATCTACACAATGAAAATAAAAGTCCGAGCTGGCTAATTGCTATAGTTTGTTGGTTGAGCAATAATAGTATTATTTCTAATCAAGATCAGAGTATAGTGATGAAGCCTCTTAGCTCTGATACGGCAACCTCCCTTAGATCAGTAATCAGCTTCATGCAATACTATCTGCACAATGAGATAGAACCTAAGATCGGAGCTAGCTAATTATTGTGTGATGTTGATTATGATAGTGCTACTCCTATCATGAATCTTTACAATCAAAGATTGGATAAAGCCTCTTAGGTCTGATACGGTAATCACCGTTAGATCAGTAACCGGCTTCATGCAACATAATCCCTACAGTGGATGAAATCTTATTGGTTCTGATACGGCCATCAAATCTGCCAATTAATCAGAGCCGGCTTCTTGTGAAAAGGATTTAAAATTCGGACGTGCGTTTCGCCCTGCGGCTTGGTCACAGAGTGATTGCCTCTATTGTAAGCGGAGTGCTTCTTGGTTCAGTTCTGGTCCCAGTGCTTTTAATTTGTTTATTAATTTTCTTGAAGTGGATATTCAAAGTACTTTCTCAGTCATTGCTGACAACACTACATTTTCTAATTAAATACAACCAGAGCAGGATGTTTTCCCTGTAGAAATGGAAGTGGCAGATGAGGTTTAATATAGACTACATAAGGTCATGCAGAATTAATCATCCTACAAATACACTAAATGGGAAACTATATGGAGAAGCCTTACTAGAGAAGAATTTGGCAGTACTGGGGGTGTGTGGTGTTCCTTAGCATCAGGGTATTATAATGTAAAAAATTGTTATAGATGCATGGGATAGAAATAGAATTCCACCTTTTTATAAACAAATCATTGGTAAGGCCTCACCTAGGCTATGCAGTACCAGTTCCTAAAGGTATTAATGAAATGAAAAAACTACACACAAAGGTTTCCAAATACATAATTAGCAAAAACATTTAGGAAGTAGAGCACTGGACCTTTTTAAAATGAGACAGGTAGATTGGTTAGTGAGTATAAGGAAAATGCTAGAAAGCAAATAATACTAGAAAGCAAATAATGATGCAGCAGCTTCAGCATGTGCAACATACCCTTATCAGATGTGAGGTTAAAACAAGAAGAGACAAAATAAAATTAAGACTGAAAAAGAACCTAATTATGATGGTATACATCCATGGCTTCTTTGGAAACTTAGAGCAGTTTTAGCAAGACCATTCTTTTTAATCTTCAAATACTCAGTCTTCACAGGGTCAGTGTTACAATATTTTTATAAAGCCAATGTGGCACCTTTATATAAGAAGGAAGCTAGAACAGGTCCTGGGGATTATAGACCTTTGAGATGACAAAGCATTATGTAAAGTACTGGTCAGTGCTGCTCAGTGCCAGGCAATTCCTCTCTGAACAAGAGAAACAGCTAACCCCAGACGTATATATTTCAGCCTTTCTGGTCTTCATCAATGAAGTGCAGCTGATCTGTCTGGGCACCTGTGAGAAAGAGGTATATGTCTGGATTCCTCTTCTACCCTTGGAGAGAGGGGGCATTCCCAGGGTAATTTGCATATGCAAAGTACTTGATAGAGACCCTCAACTAGGAACGAGTATGCCATAGTATTTAGCAGGCTCTATTGGAATGACACCCTACTCAGTGTACAATCTCTCACAAGTAGAGGAAATATCCTAAAACACATCATGCTCATCCTGCCAAAATGGTAGCCAGACAGCAAAGTGCCAGGCAATACCTCTCTGAACAACCAGTACCTTGCATAATAAAGGAATATGTTAAAGAATACATAAAAAAACACAATTATTTGTGGAAATCACCATGGTTTTATGAAAAATATACCTTAATCTAGAAAATGGTCAAGCAATTAGATTGAGTATATCTAGACTTTGCAAAGTCATTTGAAACAGTAGACACAGGAGGCTGGCCTATAAAATAAGGAAAATTGGTCTGCATTTGTGGTTCTCAAATTATTAAGAAATTTGTCCTGACACAAATATCTTAATTTGTTTACATTTTAGATTATATTTTTGTTAGTCATCTGAAACATATCTTAAAATCATACCTGTTATAAGTTCTTTTGGCCATGATTTTGGTAATATTTTAAGATCTTGTAGTGGAACTAGTACTCCTTCCATATTACCAAACATAGAGGAGAGCCCTAAGCAAAACAGCATGATGAAGAACAGAACAGACCATAGAGGTGAGACCGGCATTTTTGTAATAGCCTCAGTGAAAACAATGAAGGCTAATCCTGTGCCTTCTACACCCTGCAAGAAAGAAATATGGTGTTACTGATATTCATTTTTATCTATATCATACATGTTGCTATAAATTATTTCAGCTTGGAGGCTTAACTTGATATTGAGAAAAACATTTAATATATGCAACAGAAGTTCTGTAGGCAGGATTTAAATAAAGTTACATAGTAACATGGTAGCATAATCTCAAGGGGTGTCCCCTGGTCATCTGATCTGCCCTTGGAATGAATAGCTCACCACAGAGATCCTTGTATTGACCACTCATATACTTGTACATTGTGATAAGATCTCCTCTTAGTTGTCTTTTCTCTAAAGTAAATAAACCAAGTTTGTCTAGTCGTTCCTCATACTCCAAGTTCTCCCTTCCCTCGATAAATTTTGTTGCATTAACTAAAAAAGTTTAAGTGACATGTAACCTCATGAATGTCAGTGAAGTCTCCAAAGAATTGTGAAGCATTCAAGGAGTTAAGCAGAAGCATGATTTATAATCATAAAAATACTTTTAAAAGTTCCTTACAATTACCAATGGCAATTTCAGAAGATGAGTAAATAATTAAAAATGTATAAATACAATGTCTTTATGCACATTGATTTATAGAATCCAAATGATGTGCATCTGCAAATAATTTTAGCTCTGTATTTGGTAGTAATAAAAAATCATAAGTAAAATAATTTCTCATTACAAATTATTGCATATTCTGCAATGGAGAATACCTTTACCCACTCACTCTTAAATGTTGTGTTTCAAGCCATTCCACATAGACAAATAAGAGTTTCTATTTTTAACAGGATGATTCAACTGGGTATGTGTTCTTCAAATGGAATATCTATTTTTGCAAAAGGACATTTTTACTGTATAAATGAACAGTGGAAAATGCATACATAGTATTGGGTGAGGTTATCCATGTGGTTAATCTTTTAGACTGATGTTGTCAGGAAATATTTATTAACGGTAGACTAAAATGAAGATATAGGCAACTACCAATGCAAAGTAGAAAAAACACAAATATAATACAATATAGTCTAAGATTATTCTATATAATATGAGAGAGATAGAAAGAGCTGTAATGTACTGATTTGTACCGAAATAAAGATCCACTCAGGTATAGTTCCCATTTAATGGTATCACACGAAGGAAGGGAGAAGTATTGAAATTAATATTAAAAAAAAAAGGTGTTATATTTTTGTTAATCATATTTATTTTTTTTTCTTGAAAGCATTTTAGCTTTTTTTTTCTATTCCTGTCAAAGTATTATTTGCAGACAGTATGCTTGTTATGTTTCTTCAATAAATTTGAGAGCACTGTTCAGGAACTACATTTACATGCAAATATTTTGAAGTTCAGTAATTGTCTGTAACTGACATGCATTTGGGGGTTTCCAGAACCCTGTATCTACATGTCAAAAATATCTTGATTATGTATTTTATTAACATAATCGGCTTGCCTTCTAATTGGGAAGGGTTTTCTCCTCATCTGCAACTATATACTCTGCCTATTGGAGAAGATAAGAATTCTTTTTGCAAGAAATTATGGTACACCAGCATTTGCAAATCCCATTGCTGAATTAAAAAACGGAGCTCAAGTACTACCTTTATTCGGTACACATTGCTCCAATAGGACGGGAGAGTAAGCACGTTCATATTATCTTTATATTTCTGCTACACCTGCCTACTATACTATCTAAGCTATTCAGAAGCTATTCAGTAGTTATATAATACTGGGACAGTCATATTGGACTTTCAGTGACTGATTTAACCGTATTTGGGCCATCATTATATCTGTTATCTCTACTGTCTATATTGGATGTTACCATTTTTGTATATTGTATTTTATTTTATCATTCTATAAGTGATATCACTATTTCTTTGTACCAGAACGATACATAGTTTACAGATGTTTGGTATGTCATTAGTTTTTATTCTATTCCATATTTGAATAAATTTCATATATTTACAGAGCTCATAGTGCTTTTCTTCTATTTTTTTTTCTTTATTTCTGCCCAACCACTATTGGACAGTGAAGATTATAGCAATCTGATGTTCTAATATATTGTGCTTATTTTTGTTTCCATGATCTAGCGCCTCTTCCTACATTGTTTTTTGTTTTTTTTTAAATATATAAATGGCAGACAGAAACAGTAAATCCACACAAAACTGCCAAGGAGATCAGAAATAAATATTTTTTAAGAAGGGCTAACAAAGCCAAGATCCAGGCGGACAAAGCAAAGAAAGATAAGAGACAGACAAGATGGGGTTACTGCAATAATATGAACAAAGGGAAAACATCTCACCAACAGAAAAGGAGATAAAACAACCTTCAGACAATTTGCAGATAAAAAAATCTGAGAGAATTAACTCTAGAAAGGCTGTCCTCTCCAAGAGATTGAGTTGTTCCCCTACACACACTCTGAACAAATTTGAAATTACTAAAGATGTCCACCTTGTTCTCTGTAAGACTTAAAGGGACAGTAATGTCCCCAAAAAAAGTCCCGTCTTGTAGAGTTTAAAATATGAATCAATATGCTCCAAACCCTATCTCTCAAATCGCTCAAACTCCCTCACCTTCTCCTGATGTCAGCTGTAAAGCTGACATCAGGAGAATCGAGTCATAAGACTCAAGGAGGCTCTGCAGCAGAGCCTAAATCACAGTGTTGCTAAAGAATTAATTCATTGGATAGCTCTACAAAGTGTGCCTGGTTTGAAAGCACACTTTGTAGACCTTTCCAATGAATTAATTATTTTTACGTAACACGATTCTGACTCTGCTGCGGACCAGAATCTCCTGCTGTCAGCTAGACTCTGACATCAGGAGAAGGGGAGGGAGGGGGGACTTTGAATCCCTTTATCTTTCAAACCATAGTGGTTTGAGAGATAGGGTTTGGTGCATATTGATTAATATTTTAAACTCTACAAAACGGGACATTTTTTGTTTTGGGACGACATTATTGTCCCTTCAAAAAATATTGCCTTAAAATCTCAATGAAGATAGATTGACCAACCAATCACAAGAACCACAATGTCTCACACTAGTAACACCATTGTGGCAGGAAAGTAAGCCATACCCCATAATGGAAATTGACAATTGTAGTGAAAACAGTGAAGAAACTGAAATAGTGAATAGTACTGAAGTTTCCAATCCTTTAAAGAAAACCTTCGACATTCACTCCTCAGACAAACATCTGTCCACTGGTCAAAATATATGGCGATCTTGTCCTCAAAGAAATCCTAGAGTTACCATCACATATCCACAATAATAACATGAGTATACAAGAGCAAACTGCTCTTCACGAGATACAAACTTGGGAAAACAAGGTGATAAAACCCTCTGACAAAGGGAGGGAATATTGTGTTATGGCCTCAAAGAAACTGTCTCAAAGAGTATCAGCTTCAATTGACAGATATATCTTGCTACATACCCATACTGGGCAACCCCACCGAAGATTTCATATAAAGATATAACAGTTTAATTATGAATGCCTTTAAAGATAAGCTTGTGTCTAAGTATGAATTTGAGTTCTTACAAGTGGTTTCTCTTAAAATATCTACCTTTTACATACTTCCTAAGACTTGCAAAAATATGTACAAACCACCTGGAAGACCAGTCGTTTCTGGGATTGGGAAACTCACGGATAAAGCCAGTGAATTTGTGGACTCTAAGACCCCTGGGGCTTGATTCTATTATTAGCGCTAAAAATAAAACAGACGTTTTTTTTAAGTCAGTTTTTGCTATCCTATTACCCGACTTGTGAATGCAAAATCAGCGGTAATTATACTTACCGACAGTCTGAAAAAAGCCCATAGGAGTCAAATAAAAACAATGTGCAATTAGTATCCTATTACCCACAGTCAGTATTACCGCCTGTTTTGTGGTTACATTAAAGATCAGAAATTTTGCTCCTCAGAAGTTGAGGCGTAGAAGCCATAACGGCAGTTTCAAAACCATCGTTGTTCGAACAAAAGCAGTGTATAATACAGTATACAGCATAGAAATCCGACATAAAGTTCCCCCCTCAACATATTAACTCCCCCTTTTAAACGTCGACTTGCAGTGCTTTCTTACACCACATTAATCAGACAAATATTATTCATAGTTGACAATTAACCCTTCCCCTTCCAAATTCGACTTATAGTGCTTTCTTTCACCAGATTAATTCAACGAATATTGTACATCTGACATTTTAACCCCCCCCTTGAAAAGTCGACTACAGTGCTCCCATGACTTTCTTTCACCATTTTTATCCGATATTTTTCTTCTCCTATTGTATTCAACATGCCCTCATATTTTGTATTGCAAGATTAACCCTATGAGTACCAGAGAGGTATTGTAATGTGTTTGCTACCCCTCTGGTACTCATAGGGTTAATAGGCAACCTGTATATGTATAAAAAAGGTGTTTGTTTTTATTATATATGTAATTTGTGTGCAAATGTAATTAAATATTTAATTTCTGTGTAACAATGATTTTTTTTTAATTATATATATGTAATTTGTATTAAAAAAGTACTTCAGACCTCAAGAGGGGTATCATGACCCCTCATGACACCCCTCTAGCATGGAGGTGACAATTGCTCCTTTATTAATTAAAGAGCATATAACCTATGTTTCACATAGGCAGGGGCGTTGCTAGGTTCCAAAAAGATCTGGGGCTAGAGCCCATGGCAAAACAGTGTGCCTGCCGCCAATGGTAGTGACGATAACCTCATGTGCACACATACACACTTATATTTATGTAGTACATATATGTACATATGTTATAAATATGTTTAACTGAGGTAGAGAAAGAATAGGCAGAAGAGTTTTAGTATAGAATAAGATTTAAAAGACTAAGCCATCACACCCTCTCTCTCACCTATCTTCTTGGCAGTATAGTAAGTAGAAGCTACTGGGCCCAGGAGAATGATTATAGGTTTAAACACACACACACCTCCATGTTCTTCTTTCAACGTGTGGCTTTAGCAAAGCTAGCCTTGATCTGACAGCGCCAAGGATGGAGGAGCTTGGTTTTTTTTTGTTTTTTTTTTTAATATTTAAATTCTTTATTGGAAAATTGTAGTAAAGTTACAATGGTAAAGAAAACATGTACAGAATTTGAGTGTGTACAATGATCCAGATAAAAGTACATATAGGAAGGCATAGATAATGCTAGACAACAAACTGTCATATAATATATGGTCTATGTGGAAAAGTGAAAGTAGAAACTTGAGCGGAGTGAAGCGGAGTATGAGACGAATGTGAGATATGTAGAGAAAAGGGTATGTAAAGTGGGCTTACTGAAAATTGAGAGAGCTACGCTATGAGAAAAGAGTGTATGATGTAGGGAGCAAGTGAAAGAAAAGGTAGGGGGTAGGAGGGAAGAGAAAGTAAAAAAAAATAAATAATGTTGAGTACCTTATGAGGAGAGGAGAAATGCCAAAGGGTGAGTGTGATGATTTATCAAATAGCGTATTCAAGGGAGAGATGCAGATAGAGGGAACTGTACATTAGATTTATAGTTAAACCAGATTTGCCATGTAAGTTCAAAAGTATGGAGGGAATTCATAGTTATAGCGTGACAGCGTTCCATGATAAGCCAGGAATCAATCAGATTAAACCATTCTTGAACCGTAGGGGGTGAAGTTTATTTCCATTTAGTGGGTATGAGAGATTTAGCAAGATGTAAAAAGTGAGTGTAAAATATTGCACTTGGGTTGAGAACGGGGGCTAACACCATTGGTATTTAATAGGAACAGGAATAAAAGAGGATCTGGTCCAATATTAACTTGAAGAGCTGCATTAATGTGGAAGGATATTCCAGACCAATAAGAAGTGAGGAGAGGGAGGAGCTTGTTAGTGCACTTCTATTACGGGAGTGGGTGAGAAATGCCTTCAAAAGAAAGTGGAACAATTCTGGAGCAAACCAACCACACCATAGGGAAAAATACAAATTTCCATTCATTTAAACAGGACTTTTATCCCCTTGAATACTGAAAAAGTCCCCAATGTATTACTTATAGCATTGAAGAGGTTAAAAACACAGTTTAAATCAATGTGAACTTTTGTTTATCACAAGTGGTGTAATTGCTTTGCTCACCTCTTTTTTTTTTTTTTTTAAACATAGAGTACATAATGTATGGGACTGGTGGCTGTGTGACACCATAGTGCTTGGCAGCATGATGTACCGCATTTTTTGCTTCTCCCATCAGCTGCTCTGTTTCAAAGAATGGGTGAACCTGGCTGGGAAATTTAAACTGCCCTATATTGTAGGAGAAACATCTAAACATGTCATAGACAAGCAGCTTTCATTATAACACTGTAAGGGGTTATGTAAAAACTGCTGCTTGGAATGGCTTTTGCTTCCCTGTCTGGTGCCAGTCTGTGTCACAGCTGTACAGATGATCTCTCTTAGAGTGCTCCCCTGCACAGGTACTACCCTTCACTGTCCTCCCATCCTATATAATAATTTGCTAAAACGTGCGTAACGCCACAATCATGCGCAGTAGAGACTGCTGCGTATGCTGCAGTCATGCGCAGTAAAGGCCGCCAGTGATGAGGCTGATACAGAGCGGGGCACTCTGAAGGAGCATCCCGCTCTGTATCAGCCGCGGTGCGGGCAGCCTCTACTGAGCATGACTGCACCGCGACTGGCTGGCACTGTATCTGCCGCGGCGTGGGCAGTCTCTACTATGCATGACTGCCCCATGACCGGCTGCCATTGGCACTGTGGCCCGTGTAACAGGCTCTTCAACTAGTTGTGAATATTATGCAAGGGGATCTATCAAGTCTTCCCCTGATTAAATAAATAAATGCTCATGCTCTTGAAATTATGGCTGTCTTTTCTGACAAGTCCATTTTCTCTACTCTGCCATGCTCTACTCTAGTGTACTCTATCAGATGCAGTGTCCTGTGGCAGCAAGAAAAGCTGGTGGATCAGAAAAAACAGCTCTAGCTGAGCATGAGCAAGACAAGTTTTTTATTTCAGCAGGTGGGAGGGATGGTGCCAGGCTTGTTATGGTTGGAGCGTAGGAGCAGGGAATGCTATCTCTTGCCAGACACCCCTACCAGGTGATCCACAGAGGTATACAGGTAGAACACCTAGGTAGGAGTGACAGCACGGAAGTGCAAGGGTTAAGCAAAGCGTAGTTAAAAACAGTCCAGAAGATCAGGGCAGGTGGCAATCAGGCAGAATCAGTAAAACTAGCCAAGGTCAGGAAACAGGCAATTAGGGAAGTCCAGGAGGCAAGCAGAAGGTCAGGCAATGGGAAATCCAGCAGAGGGTCTGTAGCACAGCAAGGAAAGAGGCACTGAGCACCAGAGCCGGATTACAGGCAAGGCGCACAAGGCGCCTGCCTAGGGCCCGGTCAAATGAGGGGGCCCGGTGGAAACCTCTTCCTGCTCCCTCTAACTGTACGCCGGCCACTCACACCTAGAAAGTGGCTCAGAGTTGGAAATTTGCATGTGTCAGGACTTCCTGTTCTCCTGACACATGCGTATATGGGGAGGGATATACAGTTGAGTTGGTCACGCGGCGGCAGCGGCATACGTTGGAAGAGCTCCTGCCCACTAATCATTATGCAGCCAGATTCGTCCCTGAAACCTGGCTCTCGCAGAGGCGGCGCCGCTGCAGCACAAGGGTAAGGGCAGAGGCCCCCGCAGCCCCTGTGGTGCGGGGGGGCCCCGCTGGTCTTAGGGGCCCCCAGACCGTTGGGTGTGCTATGTTACATTAAGACTCTGGGGGGCCCTAGACAGTGCAGTGCGCTTAACTTTTGCGGTTTGTTCCCCACCGCATGAGTCTCTGTGATCACCTGCTGCCTATGGCTGCAGAGGAAGTTTCCTACTGTAGAGAGGAGGTGTGTCTTCACGCAGCCACAAACTATATCCCCTATCATGTGGCTTGTATTGCGCGGGCTGCACAAATTATGTAAGCAGAAGCTACAGTCTTTGCAAAGGCTTCCATCCTGCTTGGTAATCCAAGCATCGGGAAGAAATTGCGCAGCACTGCTGTACTTGATGTATAGGTCCTGCAACAGCAGCAATGGGAATCAACATGCATTCGGTCACTCTGACTCCTTTCTGTCAGAGAGGGAAAAGCTTAAATGAGACATAATGTGCAAAAAGGTAAAGCACAGTGACCAGGAAAGAAATAAGCTGGACAAGCATTTCCCTTGAGTGAGATGTGGGGAGCAAGCACCAGGAGGACATCACTTTGAGGACATTTGAAAAATCGCGGCAGTTACATATTTCTGTTAGGGCTCTCAGTGGATTGCAGCAGAGCAGTCTCCAGCTTTTGTCAGCAAAGGAGATAGGTAAGTTTAAAAAGATAACAACAGTATAAGTAATATTAACCCCTTTTGCTGCCAGTTGTGTCAGTGATACTATCTTTTTCCCTCCTCATTCTTCCTCCCTTAGGACTAAGGGTATGCAGAAACAAAACAAGAAATAAGAGAGCCAAGTGGATGGATATAGTCATGTGGAGTTGGAAAAATGTATTACATGGACCCAAAAGAGACATTAACTATTTAACTGCCAGAGGGGTATCCAACACATTCCTAGCAATGCACTGTATACCTCTCTGGCACTCAAAGGGTTATGTCTGAATGCCACAAGGGAGCTCTGCCTCTGACTAGCGAGCAACACTTTGCTCTGAATGCACTCCCACCCCCTCCTGCACTGAAAGGGTTATGCTGCTGCACACTGTTATGGTATGTGAGTCGTTTGTGGGCAGTGGTAATAAATCCTCCAGGACCGTTACTACACCTTCCTCCCACTGCTGATGCATTCCCAAGAGCTCCTCAGTCTGTATCTGACCGGAAGCAGCCAGACTGAGAGACACATGTTGTAAGGCAGGAGCAGAGCACAACGGGACTCTGGAGAATTTATGACCACTATCAACACATGCCTCCTACACTAGAACAGCGTTTACACAATTAACCCATTCAGTGCAAGACCTGTGAGAATGAGAACACATTGCAGAGCAATGTGTTGCTTACTCCTCCTGCACTAAAAAGGGTTAATATCAACTTTCATGGTCTTGGGGAGGTAAGTAGGTAAGAGAAGGCTCTCCTCCATCCTATGTCTGTCTCTACCCAGCCATCCTCCATGTATCCATCCTCCTTCCTTGAATCTCTTCCACACATGCATCTTTCCATCATCCTTCTCCAGGTCTCCTCATGTCTCTTTGTCCCCTTCCTCTTTCATGCCTATCTCCCCATTTAATAGGCAGAGGCAGAGTTGTCAGTGTATCTGTGGTTCTGTGGGTACCAGCTGAACATGACTGAGATGTCAGACAGTGTAGGCCCTGTGACTATCCGTGAGAACAAGGCTGTGATGTCAGACAGTGTGTACATATGGTACTATGACTACAGGTACCAGTGGAACAAGGCTGGTGTGTAAGACAGTGTATGTTTAGTTCTGTGATTACCATTGGCCAAGGCTGGGGTGTCAGACAGTGTATATGTGGTTCTGTGACTACAAATGGCAATGGACAAGGATGTTCGCCAAACAGTCTGTGTAGTTCTCTCACTACCAATGGACAGTAGAACAAATACCGAGGTGTAATCGTCTCTTCAACTACTAGTGGACACTAGAAAAAGACTGTCAGTGTATGTAGTGGGGGCCTCCTTTTACAAATACACCAGGTCATCAGAGGGTCTTAAAACAGTCCTGCTGCCAACATGTCACCAAGGATCCAAAAAGTGACTTGATTGGAAGTGCAGAAGGAGAAGGGAAGACCTGTTCAGAGCAGAGCAAATACTTAAAGCAAGCTAGTGTTGTAACCACTGCCTCTCACTCTGTTGCCTCACGCTGACTAAACCAGTTCCCATGTGAGTGAGGCAGGCAAAATAGTAGCCTCTTGTGGACTAAGGAGTAAAGAGTTAATTAGTGACTGCCATGACTGGTCTCTGTGCTATGAATAAAGCAGGGCAATAACATCATGGTAAGGAGCCATATTTGTATGTATTCCTGTACATTAAGTTGTATTCACTTGCTGGTCCTCTGCATTTACTTACTGTCTGGTTCCAATGTTATTGTCACAGTGCTCAGATACATTGTTTAAATGCAATACATTGGCTGGGGAATGAGCTTAAGGCGGAACTTTCACCCCTAAACAAGTTAGTCTTAATATGTAGGCTATATAGCGAGTATGTGTAAAACTGTATTCATTTTAATTTGTACATTGTTATTTGGCCAAAATCTAAATAAATGCTGCCCTGCACCTACTTCCGGACAGACTGCGGTTACCTGCCCTGTACCACAGTCTGTCACTCTTCCTCCGCTCCCCTCCCTCTATGCAGCTTCCTCCAATGGAGGCTTCTGTCTGTAATCTGGAGTGCTCTCTTTGGCAGAGGGGAGCGGAGGAAGAGTGACAGACTGTGGTACAGAGCAGGTAATGAAAGTAGGTGCAGGGCAGCATTTATTCTTTAGATTTCAGCCAAATAACGATGTAAAAATTAAAATGAATACAGTTTTACACATACTCGCTATATAGCCTACATATTAAGACTAACTTGTTTAGGGGTGACAGTTCCGCTTTAACTTCCAGGAAAATACACAGCATGGCTCCTTCCCCCTCATACCATAACTCTGCTTTATTCACAGCATGTATTACAGAATAATGCTGGGTGTCTGAGGAATCAAAGTGAACATGAGGCACCGAAGATGAACTTAACATCTGGATCTGGTGCGAGTAACGTGTGTGTGTGTACGTACAAAGTATCTATATAATTACTGTGTGTAACAGAAGCACTTACCTAGGCAGGAGTCCATCATACAGCAGTCAGGTGTATCTATATAATTACTGTGTGTGACAGAAGGACTTACCTAGGTAGGAGTCTATCGTACAGCAGTCAGCTGAATCTATATAATTACTGTGTGGTGTGTAATGGAAGCACTTACCTAGGTAGGAGTCTCTTATTCAGTACTAAAGTACATCTATATGATGCATTTAATACATCAGTAGTTATAGAATTGTAGTCTCTGTGGTATCACTAGTGTAGCTCTTTCGCTTGTAAGCTCTGTGGTATCACTAATGTAGCCCTATTTCAGTTATGTGCTCTGTTATACATTTTTAATATATTTAACCCCTTGGCTGTCAGGGAGGTGTCCAATGAATTGCTTTGCAATGCTTTACAGACCTCTCTGCATCCAAGGGGATAATGCATTAATTTTGTCTTTCAGTTAAGTTAGTATTAGTACCTCTACCTACAAGAACAATGGGCCAATTGAGAAAGGATTGCGGCAAGGGTGGGGTAGTGGGTCTGATCTGGCAGGGGGCCCCAATGTGGGATCCTGCCTAGGGCCCCATTGAGTCTTAATCCGGCTCTGCTGAGCACTGGAAGCTTAGTGCACACAGGAACCAAAGTTCTGGAACACTGAAGCAAAGTGGACACAGCCTGAGGGGTTTTTATAGTGTCATGGGTTTTCACCCCTCCCCTCTGCTGAACAAACCTCTCACTGGATTGGCCAACAGAGGGGTGTGCAACCACAGCACCTGCCTCACTGTTTACCTGGAGGCACACTATTGGTGGACAGTTGATGAGAGAGGCAGGCTTCACCTCCCCCTACAGGTGTACAACACCATGGTTTGATCTGGGCACCCTGTGGATACCTTCCCTGGAGACTCCTTCAACTTTAGGCCATGGCTTAGGCCTACTGCACTATCGCAATCGCGAACGAGATCGCGACCGCGATCGCAACCACGGGCAGACGCCGCTACTCGAGGCCATGGCTTCAGCCTACTCAGCGATCGTGGAGCATCTGGGAAGCCCCCAGCAGCAGCGGATGGCTGGCACATGGAGGTAGGAGCTAGAGGGGCATGACAGATGGCAATTTTTGGCCTGGGTGGGGGGCAAATACAATCAAGTGGCCCATTTCTACTATTGCTCCAGCCCACAGTACCAGCCAATACCCTTTTGTTTTTATAACTGGCATTCATTTTGTGAAGACAAGTGATAACACAGAGTGTAAAACAGAAATGGAGCTATACTAGTGATACCACAGAATTACATTTGAAGTGGAGCTACACTAGTGATGCCACAAAGCTAACAATAGAAATATAACTACACTAGTGATATCACAGAACTTACAATGAAATATGGCCATACTAGTGATACCACAGAGTTTACAACCGAAATGGAGCTATGTTAGTGATAATATAGACTTTAAAATTGAAATGAAGCTACACTAGTGATGACACAGAAGTTGCTAATGTAATATAATTGCACTAGTGATACAATAGAGCTTACAATTGTATGACTAGCAATGGGTAGCCATAGACTTGTAAGTTTTCTGGTATTACTAGTACAACTATATTTCAACTAGAGGAAAAGAGAAGACAAAAGGGGAAGAGGAGGGCAAAGGGGGAAGTCAGAAATGTGGAGATAAAGGGCAAAAGAGGAGAGGAAAGTAAAGGAGAAGGGCGAAATGGAGGACATATGAGAAATAAAGCCTCGTCAACTAGGATACTATGGGTCTTATGGATTAATATTGAGCAGTGCAATTCTTGTGGTAAACCAGCTATGACACAGGGAACATATAATTCCCCAGACTGCTGCTGATTTATATATAGGGTTTTTTTAACTCCTTGCATGCTAAAGAGGTGGAGAGAGGTAGGGTAGGTGGAGACCTCTCTAGGATGCAAGGGGTTTAAAGTTCTATTAAAATATATTAAAATGTATCCAGTGAAGTTGGTTTACCCCAGAATTGCACTGCTGCACTCTAATGTATAAGGACACACGCTGTTAGTACATCAGTGTCAGACATGCATCATGTTACCATAGACTTACACAGTGTAGACTAACAGTAACAAGACTAAAGTACCACACTTCTGTGGCAAACAGAATTCACCATAAGTAACAAAGAAATGTAACACTGAAATAAATGGGGATTTTAACCTCTTGAATGCTAAATAGCTCTCTAATGCATTCCTCTAGCTATGGGAAATTGACATATGTGTGGGCTTATCAAACACTGTACAAGTGCATTGCATTGTACAAGATCAACTGAGTATTACACCATTACATAACTCTATGGCAGTCAATAGGTTAATCTCCTAGCATCTTACAAACATTATCTTGTGCACACGCTAACAGACACTCTCACACACCCACATTCCTTCTGTCACACATCCTTACTGCATCATCACACATACACACTCTCCATTACCTCACATAAGCTGCTGACTGGATCCTATACACTTCGGATCCAGTCATATAATTATAAAAAATATATATATAATTTAAAAAAATCATTGTTACACAGAAATTAAATATTTAATTACAGTTGCACACAAATTTCATATATAATAAAAACAAACACCTTTTTTATACATATACAGGTTGTCTATTAACCCTATGAGTACCAGAGGGGTAGCAAACACATTACAATACCTCTCTGGTACTCATAGGGTTAATCTTGCAATACAAAATATGAGGGCATGTCAAATATAATAGAAGAAGAAAAATGTCAGATAAAAATGGTGAAAGAAAGTCATGGGAGCACTGTAGTCGACTTTTCAAGGGGGAGGGGGGTTAAAATGTCGGATGCACAATATTCTTTGAATTAATATGGTGAAAGAAAGCACTATAAGTCGGATTTGGAAGGGGAAGAGTTAATTGTTGACTATAAACAATATTTGCCGGATTAATGTGGTGTAAGAAAGCACTGCAAGTCGACTTTTAAAAGGGGGGGGGTTAATATGTCGAGGGGGGTCACTCTGTCGGATTTTATGTGGAGGACACATCTAACACTGAACTTGATCTTTCTGTCGTTAAATGTATGCGTATTCCCTTGGACTTTTGTAGGCGGTAATCGAAAAAAAGAAGACAGCGCCAGTTTTGTTACTACTCTGAAAAGTTCTGTCTACGCCAGTTTTGTTTTACCGTGGTTCTGCAATAGAATACCGACGTAACACATGTTTGCAAAATTCGCGCTACTTGTTTTTCTTGTAACGACGGTTTTAGCGCGGGTAATAGAATTGAGCCCCTGGTGTCCCAATTTCCATCATATGTATGTGACACTATGGACATTTTACACAAAATCCCGGAATTACCTCTTGAGTCTTCCATGTACCTGATCACATGACATGGAATCTCTATATATGTTGCTTTATCATAAGACTGGCTGTCATGCAGTGAGGAAAATGATGATGAAGGATGGCAGAGATACACCTGAACAAACCATATTTTACACTGATATTTTGTGGTTCATTTTGAATCACAATTTCTTTACTTTCAATGATATATACTATCTACAGACAAGCGGTATCTGTATGGGCACTTGCTGCGCCCCCTCATATGGCAATATCTATTTGGGGTGGTGGGAGGATGAGATAGTGTTCACCGACTTTCACTCACCATACACAAACCTTATACTTCTATGGTATAGTCAGGGCTCAAAATTTCCACTCGCCACTCACCACTAGCCAATGGCGAGTGAAAAGTTTGCCCTGGCGAGTAGAAATTCAGCCCTGGTGGGTATGTTTTGGCTTGCAGTGGCGAGTAACTTTTCAGGTCTGGCTAGTAGCAAAGGACTTAAAATTACAAGCCCTGGTATAGTTATATTGACGGCCTGTTTATACTGTGAGCAGATACTCTACCTAAATTTGAGGAATTGGGATTTTGAACACTAACAGTTATAATCTTCATTTTACATTCAGTGCAAATCTCTCCCAGGTGGAATTTGTAGACCTCAAAATAACATTCTGATCTCTGTCTTATACCATAAAAACACAGCCATAAATATGATCCTACCTGGTTCCAACCATGATGGTTCCAGCCATCATTTACCATCACTGTAAAGATCGGTACCCATTGGAGAGTAAAAAAGAGTGCTTCATATTAACAGGGGTTCATTACTGACACCCAAACAAAAATTACAAGACAGCCAAATGCCTAGATTCATCCTAACCTTTAACAATAGGTGGGATGAGATTATAAATATCACGCAAAAATATTGGCATATCTTCAAAACTGATGACATTTTGAATAAATGGTTGGGAGAATGGATTTTGATCAGCTGCTGGATGGAACCCAAATGTACATAAACAAAAGATAGTAGGCTCATGTAAGTGTGGAAACTGTTAACTGCCAATATATGTCTAAAAAATCTGAGGTCAAAGACCAGAAAGATAAAAAATATATCAATTGCAACTCAGAAGCAATTAAATATTGCCTCAAATGCCAAGTTGTGACAAACTTTACTTTGGTATGACCATGAGAGCACTGAAAACTCATAGTAAATGGAAAATTCTCCAGTGGAGAGTGGAGTACCTCAGGGTTCAGTATTAGGTCCGCTGCTTTTCAACATGTTTATAAAAGATCTGGAAATAGATATAGGGACACCCCTTGAGATTAGAGGAAAGAAGGTTTAGACTTCAGCAGAGGAAGGAGTTTTTTATAGTAAGGTCTGTTAAATTGTCAAATTCCTTGCCCAAGGAGGTGGTTATGGCAGATACAATGAATACATTTAAGATAAGATTAGATACATAAAGAGTTATACTGTTTTTTAGTAGGCAGAACAGGAAGGCCTCATAAAGACTATCTTATTTGGTAGCAGGAAAGCTATAAAATTCTCAGTCACTGGGGTAGGAGGCAAAGGTTGAACTTGATGGACCTGTGTCTTTATTCAACCTAATTTACTATGTTACTATATCAGCAACATAAGAAAAAGGCCTAACATCACTGACTTCTGTTAGTAGACATTTTCTGGATAAACACAAAAGTAATTCCAAAGGTCTTCAACCATGGGATCTAGAAAAAAATCTCCCTGGGCATTAGGAAAGGCAATATCACCGAAAGTTTACTGAAAAGAGAAAATTGGTGGATTTTCTATCTGAACACTCTGGTAGCAATGGGCATAAAGAACTCAAGTGGGTACTACATAAATAGAAATAAAGAGTAAGAAAATCAGGTTCATGTTAAGATGACATCATATTTTACATGAATTACCATAATCCAACTTGACTGACAAGTAAAACAAAAGAGTAACCTAACTAATACAAATTTCTATTTGACTTTATCCTATAACCAAACTAGGATTTGTCTAACTCTTATGGGGGCATCAAATATGTCTTAATAATCAATCCTGTCCATACAATAAAAGAGGCCAGTAAGTGTTTATCCACATATCCCTGGTCATGAAAAAGAGACTGTGACATCCAAGGTGGGTTTTCATGAGAGGAGTAATTGACTTAAAAATTAGATGACTTGGCGGCGCTGCTCACTCTTGACAAAGCCAATGGCGAAACCAGTTGAGCGAGTCATGGGGGAGAGATGTGAGATCTCTGTCTCCCCTTCAGTTTTTTTAAATCTTAACCTTTGAGTGCCAAGTGGGTGCAATGTACAATGTATAAATGCCCCACCCAGTTATTGATCTCCCAGACGATCACGCTGGGAGATCAATATGCACAAAGGAGAAGCAGAGCTTCTTCTTTCCCCTCTCTCCTACCCAAACTTCCGGGAAGGAGTGGGCGGGATCAGGGGAAGCCTCCTAACGTCATTGTGACATGGTCACTGATGACGTTAGTAAGCTTTGCCCAATCACGTTCACTCCTACCAGACGTAAGAGAAAAGGGAAGGAGAGCTTTTGCTCTACTTCAGTCGCCATATTGATCTCCCAGCACAATCGGCTGGCAGATCAATAACTGGAGGGACATTAGGAGGGGTCATGATGTCCCCCCACGAGGTCTGAAAATCTTTATAAATACAAAATAATAATTAAAAAAAATTAACCCTATGAGTGCAGCTGGGACATCCAGTCCTCTGGAGACACCTGTGGTACTCACAGTGTCAGTTTTTCTGGGGGCACTTTTTTGTACTAAGACCTCATTAGGGGGGGATCAGGACGGGCCCAATGAGGTCTATAATAATAATTATAAAAAAAAGACAAAAATTAACCCTGTGTGTGCCGCGAGGGGGTCCAATGCAGAGCCCCCCTCCTATGGCACACACAGGACTTTTTTTTACTATTGCTTTACATTCAAAGCTTGTTGGGGGGCCCTGAGGCCCCCCCAACAAGTTATGAATAAAGAATGATAATTAAAGGGGCATGTCCTGACCCTTGATGATGGCTGACACATAGGAGAGGAGCTCCGGGACGTCTTGGTTCTACATACTATTTATAGAATCTTACAGTGGGTTCCTTATCTAAGGAGAGCAAAAGAAACCCAAAAAAATTCTTTAATTTTTTGCCTTTAATGTATTTAAAGTGTGATAATGTTGGGTCCTTGTTATCTGAAACGGTTGAGATGGTCAAAGGGGAAAGAGAGAAGGCAGATATTTTAAATAATTTCTTTTCTTCTGTTTTTACCAAGGTAGATCCAATGGACAAGAATCTGCAATCTACTTTTACAGAACAGTCACAGCAAGCATGGGACTGGCTAACACAAGAAAAAGTGTTAAAACAATTGAATGGTGTTAAGGTAGACAAAGCTCCGGGGCCAGATGGTATACACCCACGGGTACTTAAAGAGCTAAGCCAGACCCTGGCCAGACAGTTATATTTGATTTTTAGAGATTCTTTTATTTCAGGTATGGTACCCATGGATTGGCGTAAAGCAGATGTGGTGCCCATATTTAAAAAGGGATCAAAGTCACAGCCAGGAAATTACAGACCTGTAAGCTTGACATCTGTGGTAGGGAAGCTGTTTGAAAGGTTGCTAAGGGAATATATTCAAGAATTCTGCTGGAACAGGAATATCATTAGCAATAGCCAACATGGCTTTGTGAAAGACAGGTCTTGTCAAACGAACTTGATCGCTTTTTATGAAAAAGCGAGTAATAATATAGATGAGGGAGCGGCAGTTGATGTGATCTATTTAGACTTTGCCAAGGCATTTGATACAGTTCCGCACAAGAGGTTACTGTACAAATTGAATGAAATAGGCCTAGGGGAAAATGTTTGTGTGTGGATCGGAAATTGGCTGAACTATAGAATGCAAAGAGTGGTAGTAAATGGCAAGTTCTCCAGTTGGATAAAAGTGATAAGTGGAGTACCTCAGGGATCTGTCCTGGGTCATCTTCTTTTTAATTTGTTTATTAATGACCTCCCAGAGGGCATAGGGAGCCATGTATCAGTGTTTGCCGATGACACAAAATTAAGTAAGGTAATAAAGTCTGAACTGGATGTGTCTTCATTACAAGAGGATTTGGACAAATTGAGTAACTGGGCAGGCAAATGGCAAATGAGATTCAATATAGACAAGTGTAAAGTTATGCATTTTGGGTATAATAATAATAAAAATGCAACATATAGTTTAAATGGTGTTTCTCTGGGGAAATCTACTAATGAAAAGGATTTGGGAGTAATGGTAGACAATAGACTTAGCATTAGCATGCAGTGCCAGCTGGCAGCTGCAATGGCCAATAAGAAATTGGCATGTATTAAAAGGGGTATTGACTCAAGGGAGGAAGATATAATTATGCCTCTTTACAGGTCCATGGTAAGACCCCACCTAGAATATGCTGTTCAATTCTGGGCGCCCTTTCTGAAAAAGGACATTATGGAACTAGAGAAAGTGCAGAGGAGGGCTACAAAACTATTAAGGTGAATGGAAAGTCTTAGTTATGAAGAAAGGCTAGAAAAGTTAAACTTGTACACACTAGAGAAACGGCATCTTAGAGGGGATATGATAACACTATATAAATATGTTCAAGGCCCATATAAAGGGCTCTCCAAAGACCTGTTCATTAAACGAACAGTACACAGGACAAGGGGCCACCCGCTTAGACTTGAGGAAAGGAGATTTCATCTACAACAGCGGAAGGGTTTCTTTACAGTAAGGACAATAAAGGTATGGAATTCACTTCCTGAGGAGGTGGTGCTATCAAATACATTAGATGCCTTTAAAAGAGGCCTGGATACTTATTTAAAAGAGCATAACATAGAGGGCTATGTACGTTAGTATTGGGATTAATATTTAGTTAGGGCTTGTTGATCCAGGGAGAAATCTGATTGCCATTTGGAATCAAGAAGGAATCCCCCCCCATTCAAGGCAGAATTTTAAATTGCTATATTGAGGGGGTTTTTTTGCTTTCTTTTGGATCAACGATGGTAAACAGGAATAGGAAAAGGGTTGAACTAGATGGACGCAAGTCTTTTTTCAACCTAAATTACTATGTTACTATGTTACTTGCAGGAATCGCCACTGGTCTGCATGAAAGGCAAGAAAAAACCTCAGACAAGGGCTGCGAAATCCATAGCTCACTTACTAAAGTGTCGGCCTGCTCCGACACCTGCTATGCAGCAGGAAAATACTTTTGTGCCACTTTCTCAGCTTCAGGACGACAGTAGTGGGCCATCTGCCACACTCTCCACCATGGCGTCTGGGGGATCGGAGATCACTTTTCCTGGCTCTGAGACCGCTACTGAAATCTCATCCCTGGATTCTGTTATCTCTAGTGATGAATTATTTAAACTTCTTGCGGATTTGCCCTCTAAAACTGACATACTAACCGCGGTGGAGGATGTTAAAGCCTCTCTCCAGCACAAAATTTCCTCTATACAGGCAGATTTACACCAACTACACCAGAGGGTGGGATATATGGAGGAAGAACGAAATAACACATTGGAGTATTTAACCAACTTGGAATGCACAATTTCAGAGCAAATGTCTCGTCAAATAAACAATTTGGATAATAGGGGCAGATGCTGTAATATATGAATTAAAGATCTTCCAGAGTCTGTTCTCCCTCAGGATCTAAGGTCTACGATTCAAGACTTGTTTCACTCTATACTGGAAAACTCGTCTTTTAAGGAAATTAATATTGAAAGAATTCACAGAACCCTTTGTCCGAAGGACAATGGTGCTCCGAGAGATGTTATTGTCTGCTTACAGAGGTTTGAGATTAAAGACCTCATTATGCAAAGATGTAGAGAAAAAGGCTCACTTCAATGTGCAGGGGCCAACATCCAACTTTTTAACAACCTCTCTCTTAATACCCTTAAACAACGGAGAGCCATCAAGCATCTCACGGATTATCTGACACAGAAGCAAGTCAAGTACAGATGGGGATTCCCCTTCCCCTTATCCTTGGCTCATAATGGAGTTACACATACGCTCTTCTCTCCTGCTGAGATTCCTACCTTTTGTATGGCCTTAGGATTACCTCCTCCTTCGGAAAATCATACTCTTCTCAACATCCTAAACCTCAAAGAAGACTGGAGGGTTCCCCAGAGGTCACGGTGGTTAAGAAGAAGCAGAGAAGATTGAACATGTCTATTGCAGCAGAATCAGCTCCAATTCCTGAATGGACTTGAACTTTCTTCGGCCCTATAGGTGCTGCTCCTCAACGGACTACCTGATTGTCCCGCTAAGTATAATTTGGATTACTCAGTTACTAAGTCAGGTGACCTAACTTTCATAATTATATTGTTTTATTTGCTGTTAACTATCTATGCTTACTTGTGTTCATATTTATATCAAATGAGATATAATGAGTCTATACTTACACTCAAGTGCTCTATACATAGAAATGTCCTACTTTGCCTCCGATATGAAGGGGGACAAATGGGATCTATGATCATTAGAGTAGAAGGGGAAATATTGTATTAATTAAAAAAAAAAAAAAAAAAGTTGTTCTTTATATTTGTGCTTAACTTTATGTATTGCATTGCTGTTATAAGTAATATCATCTTGTCTTAGTGGCACATGAGATTAAATCTTCCAGTTCAACTTTGCTCATAATGTACCCTTTACTTATCCTCACCTATGGTGACTTTATTATGTAATGTGCTGCTTCCTGTCTACACCTTAGATTTGTCCCCCTTTATGTCTCAGTTCTCCCTTAGTTCTAAGAGGTATTGTTGCACTTAGACCTGCCAAACTCTATATTCCTGGAGGTGGTTTAAAGATATTCTATAAGAGCTGGCTTTTATGTTTGGCCCGATATTGATAAGTGTTTCATTGTTCCATGTGCTGATACTCTTTGACTTATACCTTCTTCTTTCAGGTAATATAGTTAGTACCCACTCCATATGATATATGGTGTACAGTTTATCCTGAGATTACTATTTTTGTATTACCCATTTGAGTAATTTACTCTAATGAGAATAGCGTTACAACGCTAAAGATCTATGGCTATATTTTATTTAATATGCACACTTTGGATTCCTCTTCATGGAGTGACAACATAGAGACCTTCGAATTGATAGTCTTGTTTTCTTTTATATCTTTTACATTTGTATTGTCAAAATGATGTATGCATCCTTGTATTTATACTTTTGGTGACCCCTATATAGCCCTGTAGATCAAGTCCAACTAACTAACAACACAAGGTCTTGGTCTATTTGGTCCTCTGATGAATTAGCGCTGGTAAATGCAAGACATATTTCATTGTTGTTTCTCCTTCTGATGTTTAGGATATAAGCTAATGTCCCTGTGTATCATGTTAATATACATCACATTCATACAATACGTATAAGTTACCCTACTCATCCTTATTCTTGCTCATAATTTCTCTCATTTGATGTTTTCTTCCAATTGCACATTGTTGTCGAGTTTAGGAATCCTAGACCAGATGGTAGTTTTAGGGAGAGGAAACTATTAAATGGGTAATAAGTAAGAGATAAAGGGGGAAATGTGACTAGTACACAAACACATTGACCATCTGGTCCAAATCGATATATCCAGTCAGCGTGACTGCTTCCTACACAGTTTTCTATAAATTATAAGATTCCCATATATAGAACGATCCCGTTTCCGGCCTTCCTTTAACCCCACATCTACACAATAGGTGTAGTTTTTCTTTTAAGGGACCTTCGAGTCTCGCTACAGAATCTTAGTCTAGTATGCAGATTATTTTTCATGCTCATTCTTGATTGTGATCTTTGAATACTGTCTCATACTTTTCTGCTCCTCCCTTCACTAACTCTTTTCTATTCTTTTCTATGCTCTTTTCGCTTCCCTTTTTATACCCTACCCTTTCCATGCCTTCTCCCCGGAGGATGTGGCGGCATTGGGGACCTCCGGAGGCTTTGACCTCCGCCTGTGTTATCTCATGAATCATGTCTCTGACTAAGATAGTCTCCCTAAATGTCAAGGGGCTCAACTCTCCAACTAAACGCTCTATAGCTTTTCGAGAGTTCGAGAGATTCAAACCCGATATCATCTTTGTTCAGGAAACCCACTTTTCTTTCCATGCCCAACCTAAATTTCATAATGTAAGATACTGTCACGGATTTGAAGACTCTCAGACTTAAGGTTTGGTAAAATAACTTAACTTTATTAAAAGTTAAAGGCAGTCCCCGTAGGGTAAACATACATAACAATACAACAGTAATAGAACATACAATAGGTTCTACCGGCCTTGCCTAAATACCGGGCAAGGCAACCCAAGTGACAGTTTTAATGACAGGTAGTGTTGAGCGAGCACCCCGATGCTCGGGGGTTCGGGTGCTCTGACCGAGCACCCCCGGAGGCTCGAGTGCTCGGCCGAGCACCCGAGCCCCATTGAATTGAATGGGAGGACTCGAGCATTACACCAGGCACCCCCTGCTCTGATGAGGGGAGGGTGCCTGGTCAATGCCCCCCTTCATCTCCACAATGCCCCTCTTCCACAATGTCCCCCTTCCACAATGTCCCCCTTCCACAATGTCCCCCTTCATCTCCGCAATGCCCCCTTCATCTCCGCAATGCCCCCCTTCCACAATGTCCCCCTTCCACAATGTCCCCCTTCATCTCCGCAATGCCCCCTTCATCTCCGCAATGCCCGCTTCATCTCCGCAATGCCCCCCTTCCACAATGTCCCCCTTCCACAATGTCCCCCTTCATCTCCGCAATGCCCCCTTCATCTCCGCAATGCCCCCCTTCCACAATGTCCCCCTTCCACAATGTCCCCCTTCATCTCCGCAATGCCCCCTTCATCTCCGCAATGCCCCCTTCCATCTCCACATGTCCCCTACCTCCAGTCCCTGGTGGTCCAGCGGAGCGTCTGTAAGATCTGTGCCTCCTTCGGCACAGATCCCTGCCACCCGAACATGGCGGGCGAGCACATGGCGGTACTCGTACGAGTACCGCCATGTGCCGAGCAGAGTGATGCTCGAGCCGATCCGAGCATCGGCCGAGCATGCTCGCTCAACACTAATGACAGGCTCTACTGGCCTTGCCTATACCGGATAAGGCAACCGTGAGATGACATATACCGGTTCTACCGGCCTTACCAATACCGGGCAAGGCAGCCCCCACGGAATGCAGAATGTAGGCTCTACCGACCCTGCCAATACCGGGTAAGGCAACCTTAAAGATGGTGAATTACAAGGTTCTACCGGCCTTACCAATACCGGGCAGGGCAGCCCAAAGGAGTACTGGAGTAGGCTCTACCGGCCCTGCCAATACCGGGTGAGGCAACCTACGGGATGGTATCATCAAGGTTCTACCGGCCTCACCAATACCGGGCAGGGCAGCCTGAGCGAGTAGACCAGCTGTCAGGTGACTAAGACAGCATAGAGCATAAGTATAGAGGTCTTACTCAGCAGGAGTCTATTGCCAGGGATACTCAGACAACTGCAAGGAAGTGGACAGCGACTGACCACAATACTGGATGTTCAGGAGCAAACCAACGTCCGCACGTTGGGACTAAATGGTAATAGCGCCACCAGGTTTAATGGAGCAAACCAGCGACCGCACGCTGGAACCAACAATGTATATTGCAACCAGGTTTAGTGGAGTAAACCAGCGTCCACACGCTGGGACCAACAACGTATATCGCAACCAGGTTTAGTGGAGCAAACCAGCGTCTGCACGCTGGAGCCAATAATGTATCTCGCAACCAGTTTAGTGGAGTAAACCAGCGTCCGCACGCTGGGACCAACAATGTATATAGCAACCAGGTTTAGTGGAGTAAACCAGCGTCCGCACGCTGGGACCAACAATGTATATCGCAACCAGGCTTAGTGGAGTAAACCAGCGTCCGCACGCTGGGACCAACAATGTATATCGCCACCAGGTTTAGTGGAGTAACCCAGCTTCTACATGCTGAGACCAACAATGTATATTGCAACCAGGTTTAGTGGAGTAAACCAGCGTCCGCACGCTGGGACCAACAATGTATATCGCACCAGGTTTAGTGGAGTAAACCAGCGTCCGCACGCTGGGACCAACAATGTATATTGCAACCAGGTTTAGTGGAGTAAACCAACAAAGTATGATCAGCAGCGAGAAGAACAATGTCGCCAGAGAGACGGCTGGAGCAGGAGATTCATGAACTCAGTAAGATTAACCCGCGAGGTGCTGGAACACAGGAACACTGGAACTCAGTAAGATTAACCCGCGAGGTGCTGGAACACAGGAACAATGGAACTCTGGAACACAGGAACACTAGCATACAGGAACACTGGAACACTGGAACACAGGATCAGCAAGTACAGCAGGAACAGGCCCAGAAGCCTGACAAGCAGGTCAGGCAGAGTGGAGTCAGAAACACCACGAAAGGGCAACCTGGAAGTGCTCAGCCTGGGTTTAAAAAGGCTGTGTGAGGAGGGCTAATCACAGACAGCCAATCATGATACTCAGCAAGTGACTGACACTAAACAGCACCAATCACGGGCACCGTGATAGTACCCCCCTTTCAAAGACCCCCTCTCCCAGAGTAGGGTCTAGACTTCTGAGGGTATTTGGCATGAAATATTCGTAGTAACTTGGGTGCATGAAGGTCCTTACTGTCTACCCAGGAACGATCCTCAGGACCATAACCTTTCCAATGCACCAGATACTGTACCCCTCCCCTACCTCTGCGGGAATCAATAATGTTTTGTACTTCATACTCCTCCTGCTCCTCGACTTCAACAGGACCTGGCCTCACAGGTGTGGTAGTATAACGGTTACAAACCAGAGGTTTAAGGAGAGACACATGGAATACATTATGAATGCGCATAGAAGCAGGTAATTCCAAGGCATAGGAAACAGGGTTAATTTTGCGAATGATCTTGTACGGACCAATGAACCGAGGTGCCAGCTTATTAGATGGGACCTTGAGCTTAAGATTCTTGGAGGGCAGCCATACTCTCTCCCTGACTCGGAAGGAAACCGCTGGAAGCCTTCTGCGATTGGCATGACGCTGATGTCGCTGAAAAGACTGTCCCAATGCCCTCTGAACTTGTGCCCATGTGGAACGTAGTTGCTCTATATGCTCATCCAGAGCTGGAATCTGCTGTGATTGAAAGGAATCCGGGAGCAGACAGGGTTGGAACCCATAATTGATCAAAAATGGATGGTCAGTCACAAAACATCGCAGAAACTGTTCCAATCCTTGATTGGCCCTCTCAGCGGCCCCGTTAGTCTGGGGATGATAAGCCGAGGAAAATGATAGCTGTATGCCCATCTGTTCGCAAAATGCCCTCCAGAATCTGGACACAAACTGGCTACCCCTGTCAGACACCAGCACCCTGGGTACTCCATATAACCGAAATACTTCTCGAGCGAATACCATTGCCAGTTCCTTGGCCGAGTAAGGCCACGGAGGGGTACGAAGTGTGCCATTTTAGAGAACCTGTCTACCACCATCAATATGAAGGAGTACCCTCTAGACCTGGGCAATTCTCCCATAAAGTCGATAGAGACGTGAGACCAAGGGCGTTCACCATTAAGCACTGGCTGAAGCAAGCCCACAGGGAGATGTCTAAGGGTTTTGGCACGGGCACAGGTGGCACAGGCATTCGTAAAATTGGCACAATCTGCTCTCATAGAAGGCCACCAAAATAGCTGAGCGAGAGACCAGAACAATTGATCCCTATCAATATGTCCCGCAGCCTTAGAGGAGTGGTAGGTCTCAAGTAATCGAGTACGGAATGGCTCAGCGAAAAAACATTTGCCCACTGGAGTCTCATGAGGAGCAGAGGCTTGGGATGCCAAAATCTCCTCCCCTAGTGGTGAAGTAATACTAGTACGTATGGTAGCCAATATTCGATCGGGTTGAATGATAGGGGCTGGTACCTCTTCTCTGTCAACCTCTCCTTCAAATTGTCTAGACAGAGCATCAGCCCTAACATTCTTTGATCCCGGCAGGTATGATACAGCGAAATTGAATCGGGATAGAAACAGTGCCCATCTGGCCTGGCAAGAAGACAATCTCTTGGCCTCAGAAAGATACGTCAGATTCTTGTGATCAGTTAGAATCAAAACGGGGTTTTTTGTGCCTTCAAGTAAATGACGCCATTCTTTGAGAGCGAGGATAATGGCCAGTAATTCTCGATCACCAATCTCGTAATGACTTTGAGCACTAGTCAGTTTTTTTGAGAAGAATCCACAGGGTCTGAGTGTACCGCCTTTAACCTGTCGCTGAGAGAGCACCGCCCCGACCCCAATATCTGAGGCATCAACTTCCAAAGTAAAGGGGAGTATTGGATTAGGGTGGGACAACACAGGCACTTCAGCAAAGGCTACCTTCAACTTCTCAAAGACCTCTTCAGCAGCCAACGGCCAGAGGGATGGGTTAGCGCCCTTGTGCGTGAGGTCAGACAGAGGTTTCACGATAGAGGAGAAGTTTTTAATAAACTTCCTGTAATAATTGGCGAAGCCCAGAAATCGTTGGATGGCTTTGAGGCTCTTGGGTTTAGGCCATTGTAAGACTGCCGTCAATTTCTCTTTATCCATGGCAATGCCGTCTTTGCCAATTATAAACCCCAGAAACGGTACACTGGTTTTGTGGAACTCACATTTCTCCAGTTTACAGAATAATTTATTTTTTCGTAAGCGCAGCAAGACTTCAGACACATCCTTGATGTGTTGTGACAGGTCTTTGGAGTGGATAAGTATGTCGTCAAGATAGACTACAACACAAGATTGTAACATATCTCTAAGAACGTCATTGATCAGTTCTTGAAATACTGCAGGAGCATTACATAGACCAAATGGCATGACTAGGTATTCATAATGCCCAGATCTCGTATTGAAGGCAGTTTTCCACTGATCACCGGCTCTGATACGTATCAAATTGTAGGCTGCCCTTAGGTCCAATTTGGTGAAAATCGAGGACCCCTTAAGTCTATCAAACAGCTCGGTGATGAGTGGTATTGGGTAGGCATTTTTTGCCATCAGCTTATTCAGCCCACGATAGTCTATGCAAGGTCGCAGTTCGCCACTTTTTTTCTTAACAAAAAAGAACCCGGCACCGGCCGGAGAAGTAGATTTCCTTATGATCCCTCTACTGAGGGCATCTGCTATGTATTCCTCCATAGCTTGGTTCTCCTCACAAGACAATGGATATGTGCGTCCCCTCTGTGGTACTGCTCCAGGACTCAGTTCTATGCGACAATCGTATGGTCTGTGCTGAGGTAGGGTGCCAGCCTCTACCTTACTGAAAACATTGCTAAATTGCTGGTAGGCATCAGGTAGTGAAGGGGAGGTGCACAAGACCTTAACAGGATGGGTAACACACTTATCTATACAGAACTGAGACCAAGCAGCAATCTCACATTTCTGCCAATCAAATTGTGGGTTGTGCAACTGTAACCAAGGAAAGCCCAAAATCACGGCATGGTGAGGAGAATTAATCAATTGGAACTGCTGCTCTTCCTTGTGAAGAGCCCCAATAGTCATGGACAAGGGCATCGTTTCAAAAGTAACTTGGGTGGGTTCCAAAGGTCTGCCATCAATTGCTTCAATAGCAAGAGGGGTTTCTCTCTGAATCCGTGGTACCCCATGCAATTCAGCAAAGGTATTGTCCATAAAATACCCAGCTGCACCAGAATCAACCAAGGCCAAAACCTCAACCGAGCATTGTGCCCATGACAATACCACCTGTATGGTGGGTTTAAGTGTGTCCAACAATGGGGACGATTGGACACCACCTAGGGCCTGTCCCCCAAGGTACCCTAGGTGTGTTCGTTTCCCGGACGTACGGGACAAGATCTTAACAGGTGACCATCTTTACCGCAGTACAGACATAATCCTTGTGTCTTGCGATACCTTCTCTGCTCCTTAGTTAACCTAGTGAAACCCACCTGCATAGGTTCACTTGGTTCCGAAATAGGTTCACTAGGTTTGGATGCAGAGGGAGGGTTGGGTGGGCAAAATATGCTACTGGACCCATTATTCTTTAACCGTACTCGGCGCTCTCTGGCGGTTAATCTTTCACGAATTCTGGAGTAAATTAGAATCATGTATTCAATATAATCGTCTAGGTCAGTAGGTAACTCTTTTGCTGCAAGCTCATCTTTAATCTGGTCACTCAATCCTTGAGCAAAGGCTGCCAACAGGGCCTCATTATTCCACCCTACCTCTGCTGCCAAGGTGCGGAATTCAATGGCATAATCGCCAACCGTGCACCTGCCCTGTTGTATCTCCATGAGACGTTTAGCAGCAGAGGTAGTTCTACCAGGAGGCTCAAATACTCTCCGAAAGGATTGCACAAAATCACAGAAATTCTTTGTGCAAGGTTTAGCGTTTTCCCAAAGTGGGTTGGCCCAGGCCAATGCTCTGCCAGTCAGCAGGGATATCACGAACCCAACCTTGCTGCGATCACTAGGAAATGCGTGTGCTGTCAATCCCATAAATATTTCAAGTTGATTAATAAACCCTCTGCATAATTGAGGGTCCCCGTCATATCTCAGCGGCAAGGGTGCAGAAGCCGTTAACCCTTTGACTGCGGCCCCTGAGGACTTAGACTCATTCTCCTGTGTCGGAATTGGCGGGACCACCGGGTTAGCACCAGACTTATCTGCATGTACCGTGCGTTCAAGAATAGTTTGGATAGCAACCGCTAGCTGATCCAAATGTTGTTCGTGCATATCCATCCTCCAATGGATATTCTGTGCATTACCGTCACTCTTAGTGTCTGAGGTCATGGCCCTTTCGTACTGTCACGGATTTGAAGACTCTCAGACTTAAGGTTTGGTAAAATAACTTAACTTTATTAAAAGTTAAAGGCAGTCCCCGTAGGGTAAACATACATAACAATACAACAGTAATATAACATAATATAGGTTCTACCGGCCTTGCCTAAATACCGGGCAAGGCAACCCAAGTGACAGTTTTAATGACAGGCTCTACCGGCCTTGCCTATACCGGGTAAGGCAACCGTGAGATGACATATACCGGTTCTACCGGCCTTACCAATACCGGGCAAGGCAGCCCCCACGGAATGCAGAATGTAGGCTCTACCGGCCCTGCCAATACCGGGTAAGGCAACCTTAAAGATGGTGAATTACAAGGTTCTACCGGCCTTACCAATACCGGGCAGGGCAGCCCAAAGGAGTACTGGAGTAGGCTCTACCGGCCCTGCCAATACCGGGTGAGGCAACCTATGGGATGGTATCGTCAAGGTTCTACAGGCCTCACCAATACCGGGCAGGGCAGCCTGAGCGAGTAGACCAGCTGTCAGGTGACTAAGACAGCATAGAGCATAAGTATAGAGGTCTTACTCAGCAGGAGTCTATTGCCAGGGATACTCAGACAACTGCAAGGAAGTGGACAGCGACTGACCACAATACTGGATGTTCAGGAGCAAACCAACGTCCGCACGTTGGGACTAAATGGTAATAGCGCCACCAGGTTTAATGGAGCAAACCAGCGACCGCACGCTGGAACCAACAATGTATATCGCAACCAGGTTTAGTGGAGTAAACCAGCGTCCGCGCGCTGGGACCAACAACGTATATCGCAAACAGGTTTAGTGGAGCAAACCAGCGTCCGCACGCTGGAGCCAATAATGTATTTCGCAACCAGTTTAGTGGAGTAAACCAGCGTCCGCACGCTGGGACCAACAATGTATATAGCAACCAGGTTTAGTGGAGTAAACCAGCTTCCGCACGCTGGGACCAACAATGTATATCGCAACCAGGCTTAGTGGAGTAAACCAGCGTCCGCACGCTGGGACCAACAATGTATATCGCCAACAGGTTTAGTGGAGTAACCCAGCGTCCGCACGCTGAGACCAACAATGTATATTGCAACCAGGTTTAGTGGAGTAAACCAGCATCTGCACGCTGGGACCAACAATGTATATCGCACCAGGTTTAGTGGAGTAAACCAGCGTCCGCACGCTGGGACCAACAATGTATATCGCAACCAGGTTTAGTGGAGTAAACCAACAAAGTATGATCAGCAGCGAGAAGAACAATGTCGCCAGAGCGACGGCTGCAGCAGGAGATTCATGAACTCAGTAAGATTAACCCGCTAGGTGCTGGAACACAGGAACACTGGAACTCAGTAAGATTAACCCGCGAGGTGCTGGAACACAGGAACAATGGAACTCTGGAACACAGGAACACTAGCATACAGGAACACTGGAACACTGGAACACAGGATCAGCAAGTACAGCAGGAACAGGCCCAGAAGCCTGACAAGCAGGTCAGGCAGAGTGGAGTCAGAAACACCACGAAAGGGCAACCTGGAAGTGCTCAGCCTGGGTTTAAAAAGGCTGTGTGAGGAGGGCTAATCACAGACAGCCAATCATGATACTCAGCAAGTGACTGACACTAAACAGCACCAATCACGGGCACCGTGATAGATACCCAATCTCATATTTTTCCTTGGCCCCGGAAAAAAAAGTGGAGTGGCAATTCTTCTAAAAGCAAATCTTCCTTGCTCTTTAATCTCCCTTAAGGCCGATCCCGATGGTCGCTTTTTGCTTTTACATGGTCTCCTTTATGACAAACTGGTCTTTCTCCTTAATGTCTACTGCCCCAACAAAAACCAAATATCTTATCTTAAAAAATCACTGTCGATGCTAGAGGAGGAGACTGATTGTAGTATAATTTTGGGGGGAGACTTTAATATTGCACTGGAGCCGGATTTAGACTCCTCCTCTGGTAAAATCCTTTTCAAACAATCACAACTAAATTCCTTGCATAGTAAATTTGTTGACTTACATCTAATTGATTCTTGGAGAACTCTCCATCCTACTGACAAAGATTTCACTTTCTTCTCTTACCCCAACAACAATTATAGTAGAATTGACTATATTTTTCTTTCTCAGTTTCTTCTGCAGTCTCTATCATCTTCCTCAATTGAGGAAGTGGTGTGGACTGATCATTCTCTTGTATCTGTTTTGCTAAATTTAAACCCTCAACAGGCTTCACCACGTGTTTGGAGACTAGGGGCTCGATTCAAATGTTGGCGTCACCAGAAAAAACTGGCTACGCTGCTTTTAACGTCAACTGAGCAATGCAAATGTTCCACTAGTAACAAGCGACGCCAGTTCTGAAACACACGTCGCCCGTCGCCAGAACAGCAAGATCTCACCCATAGAGGATAATGTACAAGCGACACCAAAAACAATTCAAATGTTGGAGTTAGGGCTTACGCGCGTTGTAACATTTCTCTCCAGAAATCTAATGCCTATTGTTTTTGGAGAAAAACACATAACTCAGACTAGAAAACCACTGTCGCTGAAAATAAAAGAGAGAAGCAGGTCATTCAAGGACAGAAGCCAAGCATACAGAAGTCAATATTAACCCCTGCAATGCCTAGCAAATACAACAACAAGGCCCACAACAGTGCTACACAACCCCTCCACCCAAGACACACCTAACATGCAATCTGGATATCCCAGGGCATCCCCTGAGGGCACAAGGGAATGACCAAATAAAAATTACATATGCCCAACATCAGGTCCCACTGTGTCAATGACAATGTGGAGAAATGGTGCCTCAAATGTCACATATGCACATCTCCCCAAAAATGTGTAAAATCAATATCATCAAACACCAATGCAGAACATAACAACATGGGAAAAGTGACGCACCCTGAGCTGGTACACATGGCACACCAACATCACATGACACCCTGCTTGTGAACCACTGGCCTACACCATACAAACAAGTCACAGACAAACAATAACAATCTAGCAACTCCACAGGGACAAGGGGAACACAAAGCAGCACAACATAAGACATCCCAAAACACCTTGGACCAATAGGGGTTAACACACAACACCACATGCACACCTGTCACTCCAACATCAAATCAACTCACCAATGTAACCTTAGCAGTACATGGACACAAAACACACACCTGACAGCTACATACCAATTACAAATAATCACACCACTAACCACAGACACACCAGAAAACAATTACCTGGATAACACACACACCTTATCATTAGTCCATTCTAACCACATGACTGCTCATTGACAACACCCTACTGCTGTTTAAAAGTTACAGTCCACCCTTCTCAGATGGAGAGAGAGAGAGAGAGAAAAAAACAACACAACACAACAGAAGAGAACAGAACAGAACAACAGTATGTATACATACCTTTACCTGAGGCGACAGCGTGAGAGGGCTAGGGCTCCCCATCCCCCTCCAAGCACCCCTGTGCAACAGCCATCACCTCCTGCAGCTGTTCATGCTCCAGCTGAAGAGCCATCCCCACCTGGAGGACAGCACCTACCAGCAGCACCCCAGCTGCAACGACAGGATGCCCCCCAGCTGCCACAGGGACCTGTGGAGCAGTAGAGAGCTGGCAGACAAATGGCCAGGCCCCGGATATATCGCACCAGGGTAATGCTGCTGGGAATGACTGAGGAAGAAGTCAGGGACAGATACAGGCTGACATCCGAGAGCCTGCTAAACCTGTATCAGGTGATTAAAGATGACATAGACCCTGTTTACTGTGCAAACCGTGCCCTGACAGGACTGCAGAAACTTATGTGTTCCATCCAGTTCATGGCAAGTGGATCATTCCAATCCACAGAGGGATATGTGTCTGGAATGTCCCAGTCCAGCTACTCCAGGGCACTGACACAGGTGTTGACAGCACTGAAGAGGAAGGCAAGTGCCTACGTCCACTTCCCTACAACAAACATGGAGTGGGCACGGGTTAAGCAGGCCTTCTACGCCAGGGGAGGAATGCCCAGGGTCATGGGGGCCATTGATTGCACACACATCCGATTAAGAGCCCCTGCACATCATCCACATCTCTATGTCAACAGGAAGAGTTACCACTCAATCAATGTACAGATGGTGTGTGATGCTGGGATGAGGATTACCAATGTGTGTGCAAAATTCCCTGGGAGTTGTCACAACTCACACATCCTCACCAACTCCTCTGTACACAGGGATTTTGAGAATGGTACACATACAGGAGGATGGCTGTTGGGTGAGTCAACAGAGAACACACACCCCCACATCCACAGGTGCATGCACATGACGCATGTACACACCCATTTCAGTATGTGCATGACACAAAGGGGGGGGGGGGACACCAAGTGTTGATGAAGAGGTGATGAAGATCAGATGACTCTACCATGTCATCACGTCTGCACCTTCCATGTAATGATATGTTGGTCATGTGCCCACGTCCCTTCAACTGTGGACATCTCTGTGCATGGGCTCCATAGAATAACATGGAATTTGGAGAAGTGATGGACCAGAGAAGTCATCTCCATCACTTCACCTCTACATCACTGCTTTGTGACTCCCCCCCATGAATACATCATCCATGTAACATGACACCATGTTACTACTCATCTACAGGTGATGCTGGCTATGGGTGAAAGTCTTGGCTGCTCACACCAATCGCCAATCCACAGACACCTGCTGAGGAGCGATACAATGAGGCACATGTCCGGACCAGGAATGTCATTGAGCGCACATTTGGCCAGCTCAAATCCAGGTTCCGCTGCCTTGATCAGTCTGGGGGCGCTCTGCAGTATACACCTGCTAAGGTATGTGACATCATCCAGGAATGTGCCTTGTTGCACAACATAGCTGTGGACACACGTCTCGTGGAGGATGTGCAGCCACACCAGCCTGTGGAGGTCCCTGTTCCCACTGATGGAGGGAAGGATCTGTTGACAGGGACACAGATGCGAAACAGGCTCATCAGGGACTACTTCACCTGTGAGTACCATGCATGTGTGACTGTGGATGTGCTTGTGGAATGCATGCAAACACGTAAACCAACAATCATTATCTGTTCCACTCCACAGGATGACCCAACAACATAGTCCTACCATGTCCAGGACATCATCCTTCATCCTCGCATCAAAGGTAAACCATATGGTCCATGTACATCACGTACTGAGTTGTACTGATGTGAAACTACATCTACCAAGTTGAACAAAGCCATGACACATGTGGAACCCTGTGAGTCACAGAGGAATACCCAATGCAATGACATGCAATGGATGCCACATAGCAATACCATGTTTTAACCCCTTGAGGGCCATAGGTACACACAAAACATTACAAGGCAATCAGTTGTGTACCCCTCTGTCACTCGATTGGTTCAGGGGATAATGGATCAGACTTAGCTAGAATGTGAGCAATGCCCAATGTAGCTGAATGGGGATGGTGGTTGTGTGTGGTGTTGGCTAAGGTATGGCAGTAATGATCCGTTAGTCAGGTTGCAAGGCCTGCCATGCTGACTTGTTTGTGTGTGTGTGTATAGCACAATGAATATTCCACTCCATTGTTTGACAATGTGTTGTCCATGCGTTATGACCATATGAGGTGTTCATCAAGGGGATGGCAAGCAGACATATGTATGTATGTGACACGGACCCTGAGCACACACACCTCATCAGTATGTAGATCGAGATCCATGAAATAGTTCACCTGTTCCAGGGGGCTTGGTTTACGATGTCCACACACATATACATATGTCTGCTAGCCAACCACTTGATACAAAATAATAAGGTCATGATGGCTACACAATACCTTGACAACTAATGGATTGTTCACTCTGTAACATAACAAAGCTGTCACCGTGGAGTGCCAGTAAGGTCTCAAAAGCATTGTTGATCAATGTGTTGTGTACCTCAAGGGCATGATGGTGGTAAAGCAATAGCATGACTGTTGTGTTGATAGTGCATCTACAAATCTCGTTTTCACTCTCTGCAGGCATCTATGGCATGATTCCTCATGGTCCAGCAGTTTGTTCCAGTGACATGTTGACTCGACGTCCATGAGGATCATCTGTTCGTGTTGATGTCAATAAAACATGTGATATGACTATCTATCTTGTGTCACTGATTACCTTTCCCATCAGGGTTTCAAACAGATAGATGACAGTGATACTTGTAATGTTTGAAAATCCATGTAGTAGGGTTTATCACCCTGAGTAAAACAAGTGATCTTCCTTGCTGACAGGTGTTTTATTCCAAAGTGGTTACAGCTCAAAGTTTACATTCATAGATCCAATATCACAGTGGCCTGAATGTGTCATATGGCGCTGTTGCTACAACATCTTATGGACAGCTCCGGTCCCTGCACCATGAATCCCCATAGGATGAAGTAGCAACAGCACCATTTGACACCTTCAGGACAATGTAATATTTGATCCATGACTTCAAGCTTTGAGCTCGGATAACCTTGGATGAGACACCTTTCAGCAGTGGGAGTTCCCTTGTTCCAATCAGGGTGGTGAACCCAACTACATATGTCATGACACATCCCAAGCATTACTATCCCCTTAATTGCGATCATGTTGTTGATGTGTTGATGTATGTAATGTGTTCATGTTGTTCAAGTTCAAGTCACATCATGGAACAACATCCTGATGTTGTTTGACTTTCAAATGTCTGTGATTTGAACTTGGACAAACGTGTGTATGTGATGTGTGTGTTCACCCCTGCTGTAAAAGCTTGTGACTCCATTCATCGTGCATGAGTTGTGTTCACTGCATAGCTTTGCAATGCATTGGAGACAACTCGGCCAAACAAACCACATATTGGATGAGAAACATGCATGGACATAGATGTAATGAAAAAGTGCAAACATTTATTGAACGTGCCTGAAGAAGGTTGGCCTTACTACTTTTTCTTGGGAGGGTAAGAGGGGGGGGGCTGCAGAGGTGGATTGCCTCTGACTGCGGCGGGTTACCTGTGGGTGTCTGGTGGATGGTGTTGGTGGTGGTGGTGGTGGATCACTGCTGGCTGGAGATGCATTACTGTACCCCTGTTGTGATAGCTGGCCCATGTTGTGGCGCTGGTTTTCCCGCCTGTTTGTTTCACGCATCTCCACCAGCATGTGTCCCAGCACCTCCATCATGCCGGTGTTAAATTGCGCCTGCTGGGTGTTGGCAACTACCTGTTGTGGCTCCATGGCCCGGAGGCACCCCATGATCCTCCCTATATTCAGCTCGATCCTACGCAGGGATCGGGCACACCTCCGTAAAACTGTGACCTGCTCCCCCTGGACAGCCACACATGCTGCGTCGAGGGCTGCTGTGGGCGCAGGTGACACAGGTGTGGTGGGCATGGAGGCTGGCGGAGGTGGTGGTGGGAGCGGACGACCATGGGGTGCCTCAGGAGAGACTGCAACATGGAGGCTGTGGGGGATTGTGGAGAACCGATCCTAGGACACCTCACTACCCTCTGTTACTGCAGCCTCAGGATGGGGCACATCTGTTGGTGTGGTTGGGGGTGATGGCGTTGGTGGTGGGGTGAAATCTGTGCACCCCTGTGGCTGCTGTGGCTCCCAGATCAGCCCAATGTGTTGGTAGTCCAGGGGCCACATCATGGATGCCTCCTGCCTTACGGATCTCCTCAGGGGGGGCTGAGGCCTAGCCCACATGCTGGACTCTGCATGTCCTGGCATCTGGACAGCCTGTGGCATTCTGTGCCTCGCCATAGGCTGCAGTGGTGGAGACACATGGACGCCAGGATCATGCTGGGGCCACTGCTGGGGGCCTTTCTTTGGCCACTGCTGGGGGCCTTGCTGGGGCCGCTGCTGCTGCTGGGGGCCTTTCTGGGGCCACTGCTGGGGGCCTTGCTGGGGCCACTGCTGCTGCTGGGGGCCTTGCTGGGGCCACTGCTGCTGCTGGGGGCCTTGCTGGGGCCACTGCTGCTGCTGGGAGCCTTGCTGGGGCCGCTGCTGCTGTGGTTGCTGCTGTGGTAGTGGTGGCAGCACTCTTGAGGTGGTGGCCTCCTCAGAGGAGGTTTCACCTGACTCCTCTGCTCTGGATGATTGGTAAGCTGTGGGGGCAAATGACATGATGGAATTAGTGATTTGAGCCGTGACAGGAGTGCTGCATGACTGTTACAATGACATGTGAACCGTTGAGTGGCAGGATAGTATCCATTGCATAGCTTTGCAATGCATTGGTTACCATCCTGACACACATTGCTTAGCTTGACATAATCCCATACATTGATTCTTCTAACCTACAGTGGTGTAGATTTGGTCATCATGTGTATCCTGAGCAGTGGGGATGGCAAGGCATATACCTCCTTGCTATCCCCATTCATCATAATACATGTGGTGACCAAAAATAAAACATAACACCTTGAGTGACACAAACCCATTGCATGTCATACACTTGGCTTCAACAACAGAAACACTGTGACCTCTTAACACAACAATGCACCAGTGGTGAACGATGACTACAGAGTCCAACTGATGGTGTCAGCAACATGAACACACCAAGCACAACAAGCAACATGATCTGTGGTACCCAACAACCTAATCAGCTGGAGGACACACAAACACAACCCAGGACAGACATAATCATTACACACAGCAAACATGTGCATGGTTATGCTGTACTATTTGGGTTTACTTCTTTGTTTTCCTATGTCATGATGTTGAGCCTAAGCACTGGTGTATCACATGTTGTTTAGATCTCAGTGCATTGGCTCCCAAGGATAACACAGGGATTGCAGGTGTGATGACACTGTTGTTGTCATGTACACATTGCCACCTCTTTCTGACACCCTAGTGAATGCCCCCCCCATCAGGATTTAGCCTTGTGAATCACATATGTCCTGCAGAGTGGTGATGGTGGGGAATGTCCCCTGGCCAGCCACACCCTGCAGTCTACATATGATGCAGAATGCTGAAACTTCCACTTGTACTAACTACCTACATGTTCAACACCTAGCTCTGACATGCAGTAACAATACAATAGGAAACACACCAATTCCCCTCCTTGCTATTCCCTGATAACCCTTTGGGTGCCAGGGGACTAGCCAGTGTTTTGTCGAACAATGCATTGCTTATCCCTGTGGCACTCAAGGTTGTGTGCTGACCTCTTTGTCACTCTATGTATGACTTTGTGATACACATAACATTTAGATCTGTGACTGACACATGACAGTGTGCATTGGATTTGTGCTGTGCATGATGTTGTTTTGGACAGCATGAAGAGGGTTCAATAGGGACTTGAGCATTACTATTCTGGCTGGGTTAGTCAAGTATTCTGTCCTTGTTTGACATCCCTCCAAGCTGTGTGGCTGGATTGTGGTGTGGAATGGTGTCCATGTGTTCAGGTGTCACTGTGTTGGCCTCTGTCTGTTAGGTGTCAGTTTTGTGTGATGTGTGTGGGCCTTGATGCACGTACCAGTGGACTGGAGGCTCCTTTCATCCCCAGTGTCGCTCCATCCAGGAACACCATGCACCGTGATGGCGGAGATAGTCCTGCGTACAGCCTCCTCCCACTGGGTATATTCCACACGCAGGGGGGGACCACCTCCTGTACCAGCAGCATGCAAAGCCTGCTCACCCATCTTCCTCTTCACCTTCACAATGGGAGACAGAAATGGGAAAAGGGTTGAACTAGATGTACACAAGTCTATTCTCAACATGAATTACTGTGTTACTATGTTACTATCTTACCTTGGCCTTGCAGTCTGTGCACCTTTTTTTCACGGACTCCACTGACCTGCTACAGCTGGATACGGCATTAACCGCAGCCACAACCTCCTTCCAGGCTGCCTTCCTCCTGGAGCTCAAACCAGCAAGAGGGCCTTTGGAGAACAGGACCCTCTCCCTTGCAACAACAGCCTCACAGAGGACAAGGTTCTCCTCCTCAGAGAACCTGGGCTCTCTCGCCCTTTCCTCCTCCTCAACACCAACAGTTTGTTGAGAGCCTTGGCTGTGGCTCTCCAGCCCTGCCTGCACTGGCCCTGGCTGTGTGTGGTGCAGGGGGTCTACCCCTCGTCCCACTGTCTCTGCCCCTGCACTGGATGTGCCTGCTCTCAGGTGGCTGCCCCTCCGCCCCAGAGATCTCCTTCTCCCTCCCCTACCCTGACCAGGGATGCCCCCCCTGCATCTCCTCCTCCTCTCCTCCTACACTCCCCACCCCTCTCTCCTCTCCTCCCCTCTCCATTGCTCTCACACACTCACACCCAGGCACTCACTCAGGCCCTCACACACTCACTCACTCTCTGTCACTCACTTGCACTCACAGACTCACACTGTCAAAAAAAAATAAAAGTGTGATGTGTTATCAAAATAAAAATGAGCTGTGTGTGTGTATGTGTGTTTGTGTTTGGATGTGTGTGATGGATATGTGCATAAGTGTTTTATGTGTATTATTATGGTGTCCCAGTGCTCTCCAACTCCTATCTGTGTGCTGTGCTCCTCTCTACCTCTCACTCTGTAAAACTAACCTCCACTCCTTGGGTCCTGAGATCTAGCTCTGTGAACTCGATAACAGACAAAGGTGCGTAGGTGATTTTGGGTCTATTTATAGTTTTTTCGACTCAACTTGATACTTTGGGGTGCTGTGATTGGCTGGAGCGCTTGGTAACGTTGGACGTTTCGCTTGTTTTTTGCTTTTGGAGACGTTTCTCGCGTGTTTGGCGTCGACGATGAGGTCAAATATTTGGCGACTCCAGTTTTGTAGTCTTCATGTGTTTTGTAGGCCGTTGCGCGTTAACTCTTTTGGGTATGGAACATTTGAATCTCACGTTACCCAGTTTTGTTTAACTCGCAAAGCCAGTTTTTTTCTTCACGCTAGTTTTAACTCCAACATTTGAATCGAGCCCTAGATGAGTCCCTTTTATCTGATAACTCTACTAGAGATAAGATCTTATCTCAGCTGACAGACTTCTTCTCCTCTAATGATACTCAGGATGTAAGTTATCCAATTTTATTGGAATCACATAAATGTTATATTCATGGTATCCTACTAAGTCTTGCTACTCATGCCCGTAGTGAAAAAAGAGAACTATGGGCTCAATTCAAATGTTGGAGTTAAAACTAGCGTGAAGAAAAAAACTGGTTTCGCGAGTTAAACAAAACTGGGTAACGTGAGATTAAAATGTTCCATACCCAGAAGAGTTAACGCGCGAAGGCCTACAAAACACACGAAGACTACAAAACTGGAGTTGCCTACAATTTGACCTCATCGTCGACGCCAAACACGCGAGAAACGCGAGAAACATCTCCAAAAGCAAAAAACAAGCGAAACGTCCAACGTTACCAAGCGCTCCAGCCAATCACAGCACCCCAAAGTATCAAGTTGAGTCGAATAAACTATAAATAGACCCAAAATCACCTACGCACCTTTGTCTGTTATCGAGTTCACAGAGCTAGATCTCAGGATCCAAGGAGTGGAGGTTAGTTTTAGAGAGTGAGAGGTAGAGAGGAGCACAGCACACAGATAGGAGTTGGAGAGCATTGGGACACTATAATAATACACATAAAACACTTTTGCACATATCCATCACACACATCCAAACACAAACACACATATACACACATAGCTCATTTTTATTTTGATAACACATCACACTTTTATTTTTTTTTGACAGTGTGAGTCTGAGAGTGCAAGTGAGTGACAGAGAGTGAGTGAGTGTGTGAGGGCCTGAGTTAGTGCCTGGGTGTGAGTGGGTGAGAGCAATGGAGAGGAGAGGAGAGGGGAGACGGGTGGGGAGTGTAGGAGGAGAGGAGGTGGAGATGCAGGGGGGCATCCCTGGTTAGGGTAGGGGAGGGAGAAGGAGATCTCTGGGGTGGAGGGGCAGCCACCTGAGAGCAGGCACATCCAGTGCAAGGGCAGAGAGAGTGGGACGAGGGGTAGACCCCCTGCACCACACACAGCCAGGGCCAGTGCAGGCAGGGCTGGAGAGCCACAGCCAGGGCTCTCAACAAACTGTTGGTGGTGAGGAGGAGGAAAGGGCGAGAGAGCCCAGGTTCACCGAGGAGGAGAACCTTGTCCTCTGTGAGGCTGTTGTCACAAGGGAGAGGGTCCTGTTCTCCAAGGGTCCTTTTGCTGGTTTGAGCTCCAGGAGGAGGGCAGCCTGGAAGGAGGTTGTGGCTGCGGTTAATGCCGTATCCAGCCGCAGCCGGTCAGTGGAGTCCGTGAAAAAATGGTGGACAGACTGCAAGGCCAAGGTAAGATAGTAAAATAGTAACACAGTAATCCATGTTGAGAATAGACTTGTGTACATCTAGTTCAACCCTTTTCCCATTTCTGTCTCCCATTGTGAAGGTGAAGAGGAAGATGGGTGAGCAGGCTTTGCATGCTGCTGGTACAGGAGGTGGTCCGCCTCTGCGTGTGGAATATACCCAGTGGGAGGAGGCTGTACGCAGGACAATCTCCGCCATCACGGTGCATGGTGTTCCTGGATGGAGCGACACTGGGGATGAAAGGAGCCTCCAGTCCACTGGTACGTGCATCAAGGCCCACACACATCACACAAAACTGACACCTAACAGACAGAGGCCAACACAGTGACACCTGAACACATGGACACCATTCCACACCACAATTCAGCCACACAGCTTGCAGTGATGTCAAACAAGGACAGAATACTTGACTAACCCAGCCAGAATGGTAATGCGCAAGTCCCTATTGAACCCTCTTCATGCTGTCCAAAACACATCATGCACAGCACAAATCCAATGCACACTGTCATGTGTCAGTCACAGATCTAACTGTTATGTGTATCACAATGTCATACATAGAGTGACAAAGAGGTCAGCACACAACCCCTGGAGTGCCACAGGGATGAGTAATGCATTGTTCGACAAAACACTGGCTAGTCCCCTGGCACCCAAAGGGTTATCAGAGAATAGCAAGGAGGGGAATTGGTGTGTTTACTATTGTATTGTTACTGCATGTCAGGGCTAGGTGTTGTACATGTAGGTAGTTAGTACAAGTAGAAGTTTCAGCATTCTGCATCATATGTAGACTGCAGGGTGTGGCTGGCCAGGGGACATTCCCCACCATCACCACTCTGCAGGACATATGTGATTCACAAGACAAAATCCTGATGGGGGGGACATTCACTAGGGTGTCAGAAAGAGGTGGCAATGTGTACATGACAACAACAGTGTCATCACAACTGCGATTCCTGTGTTATCCTTGGGAGTCAATGCACTGAGGACTAAACAACATGTGACACACCAGTGCTTAGGCTTCACATCATGACATAGGAAAAAAAGACGTAACCCCTAATAGTACAACATAACCATGCACATGTTTGCTGTGTGTTATGATTATGTCTGTCCTAGGTTGTGTTTGTGTGTCCTCCAGCTGATTGGGTTGTTGGGTTCCACAGATCATGTTGCTTGTTGTGCTTGGTGTGTTCATGTTGCTGACACCATCAGTTGGACTCTGTAGTCATCGTTCACCACTGGTGCATTGTTCTGTTAAGAGGTCACAGTGTTTCTGTTGTTGAAGCCAAGTGTATGACATGCAATGGGTTTGTGTCACTCAAGGTGTTATGTTTTATTTTTGGTCACCACTAGTGTTGAGCGAGCACCCCGATGCTCGGGTGCTCGGGTGCTCTGACCGAGCACCCCCTGAGGCTCGAGTGCTCGGCCGAGCACCCGAGCCCCATTGAAATGAATGGGGCAACACCAGGCACCCCCTGCTCTGATGAGGGGAGGGTGCCTGGTCAATGCCCCCTTCATCTCTGTTATGCCCCCTTCATCTCCGAATGCCCCCTTCAGCTCCGCAATGTCCCCCTTCAGCTCCGCTATGCCCCTCTTCCACAATGTGCCCCTTCATCTCCGCTATGCCCCTCTTCCACAATGTGCCCCTTCATCTCCGCTATGCCCCTCTTCCACAATGTCCCCCTTCATCTCCTCTATGCCATACAGGAGATGAAGGGGGACATTGTGGAAGAGGGGCATAGCGGAGATGAAGGGGCACATTGTGGAAGAGGGGCATAGCGGAGATGAAGGGGCACATTGTGGAAGACGGGCATAGCGGAGATGAAGGGGGACATTGTGGAAGAGGGGCATAGAGTCTATGCCCCTCTTCCACAATGTCCCCCTTCATCTCCGCAATGCCCCCTTCATCTCCGCAATGCCCCCGTACCTCCAGTCCCTGGTGGTCCAGCGGAGCGTCTTCGGATCTGTGCCTCTTCCGGCACAGATCCCCGCCACCCGAACATGGCGGGAGAGCACATGGCGGTACTTGACGAGTACCGCCATGTGCCGAGCAGAGCGATGCTCGAGCCGATCCGAGCATCGGCCGAGCACGCTCGCTCATCACTAGTCACCACATGTATTATGATGAATGGGGATAGCAAGGAGGTGTATGCCTTGCCATCCCCACTGCTCAGGATACACATGATGACCAAATCTACACCACTGTAGGTTAGAAGAATCAATGTATGGGATTATGTCAAGCTAAGCAATGTGTGTCAGAATGGTAACCAATGCATTGCAAAGCAATGCAATGGATACCATCCTGCCACTCAGCGGTTCACATGTCATCGTAACAGTCGTGCAGCACTCCTGTCATGGCTAAAATCACTAATTCCATCATGTCATTTGCCCCCACAGCTTACCAGTCATCCAGAGCAGAGGAGTCAGGTGAAACCTCCTCCGAGGAGGCCACCACCTCAAGAGCGCTGCCACCACCACCACAGCAGCAACCACAGCAGCAGTGGCCCCAGCAAGGCCCCCAGCAGCAGCAGTGGCCCCAGCAAGGCCCCCAGCAGTGGCCCCAGCAAGGCCCCCAGCGGCAGCAGTGGCCCCAGCAAGGTCCCCAGTGGCAGCAGTGGCCCCAGCAAGGCCCGCAGCAGTGGTCCCAGCATGATCCTGGCGTCCATGTGTCTCCACCACTGCAGCCTATGGCGAGGCACAGAATGCCACAGGCTGTCCAGATGCCAGGACATGCAGAGTCCAGCATGTGGGCTAGGTCTCAGCCCAGCCGAGGAGATCCAGAAGCCAGGAGGCATCCATGATGTGGCCCCTGGAATACCAATACATTGGGCTGATCGGGGAGCCACAGCAGCCACAGGGGCGCACAGACTTCACCCCACCACCACCACCAATGCCATCACCCCCAACCACACCAACAGATGTGCCCCATCCTGAGGCTGCAGTAACAGAGGATAGTGAAGGGTCCGGGGATCGGTTCTCCACATCCCCCCACAGCCTCAATGTTGCAGTCTCTCCTGAGGCACCCCATGGTCGTCCGCTCCCACCACCACCTCCGCCAGCCTCCATGCCCACCACGTCCATGTCACCTGCGCCCACAGCAGCCCTCGATGCGGCATGTGTGGCTGTCCAGGGGGAGCAGGTCACAGTTTTACGGAGGTGTGCCCGATCCCTGCATAGGATTGAGCTGAATATAGGGAGGATCATGGGGTGCCTCCGGGCCATGGAGCCACAACAGGTAGTTGCCAACCCCCAGCAGGCGCAATTTAACACTGGCATGATGGAGGTGCTGGGACACATGCTGGTGGAGATGCGTGAAACAAACAGGCGGGAAAACCAGTGCCACAACATGGGACAGCTATCGCAACAGGGGTCCAGAAATGCATCTCCAGCCAGCAGTGATCCACCACCACCACCAGCACCATCCACCAGACACCCACGGGTAACCCGCCGCAGTCAGAGGGAATCCACCTCTGCAGCCCCCCCCCCCCGACTCTCCCAAGAAAAAGAAGTAAGGCCAACCTTCTTCAGGCCCGTTCAATAAATGTTTGCACTTTTTCATAACATCTGTGTCCATGCATGTTTCTCATCCAATATGTGGTTTGTTTGGCACAGTTGTCTCCAATGCATTGGCAAGCAATGCAGGGAAAACAACTCATGCACATCTAACATGGGTGTCAGGGAATGAGTTGTCTCCAATGCATTTGCAAGCAATGCAGTGAACACAACTCATGCACATCTAACTTGGATGTCAGGGAATGAGTTGTCTCCAATGCATTGGCAAGCAATGCAGTGAACACAACTCATGCACGGTGAATGGAGTCACAAGCTTTTACAGCAGGGGTGAACACACATCACATACACACGTTTGTCCAAGTTCAAATCACAGACATTTGAAAGTCAAATAACATCAACACATTACATACATCAACACATCAACAACATGATCACAATTAAGGAGATAGTAATGCTTGGGATGTATCAAGACATATGTAGTTGGGTTCACCCCCCTGATTGGAACAAGGGAACTCCCACTGCTGAAAGGTGTCTCATTCCAAGGTTATCCGAGCTCAAAGCTTGAAGTCATGGATCAAATATTCCAGTGGCCTGAAGGTGTCAAATGGTGCTGTTGCTACTTCATCCTATGGGGATTCATGGTGCAGGGACTGGAGCTGTCCATAAGATGGTGTAGCAACAGCGCCATATGACACTTTCAGGCCACTGTGATATTGGATCTATGAATGTAAACTTTGAGCTGTAACAACTTTGGAATAAAACACCTGTCAGCAGTGAAAGTTCACTTGTTTTACTCAGGGTGATAAACCCTACTACATGGATTTTCAAACATTACAAGTATTACTATCTATCTGTTTGAAACCCTGATGGGAAAGGTAATCAATGACACAAGATAGATAGTCATATACGATCACATGTTTTATTGACATCAACACGAACAGATGATCCTCATGGATGTCGAGTCAACATGTCACTGGAACAAACTGCTGGACCATGAGGAATCATGCCATAGATGCATGCAGAGAGTGAAAACGAGATTTATAGATGCACTATAAACACAACAGTCATGCTATTGCTTTATTTATTTATTTAGAAAATGTTTTACCAGGAAGAATACATTGAGATTTCTCTCGTTTTCAAGTATGTCCTGGATAGTTTTCAGTAAAAGGTTACATATTTACACTAATTGTGAGACATTATATACAAACATACAGAAATATACATACTTATTAAATAATGGGATTATTTGCAGTTACACACTGTTTGTAGATATAAAGAAACATTTGCTTTTAAGGATTTTAGACTGGGTGCAGATGAGATTTTTTCCGGCAGATTGTTCCAGATTTTTGGAGCTCTGAAGGAGAAGGCAGATCTTCCTGCTTCTTTCTTGTATTGTGGTATACGCAGTGAGTTGTTAGTAGTGGAGCGGAGGTTATAGTTAGTATGGAGAGCTGGGGTGAGCATACTGCTTAGGTAGTGTGGTAGTTTTCCAGAGAAGTGATTGTGTACTAAGCAAGAAAGATGAAGGTCACGTCTAGATTTGAGTGTTAGCCAATTTAGTTCTTTTAGCATGTCACAATGATGGGTAGTGTAGTCACACTGGAGGATAAAGCGGCATAATGAATTATATAGAGTGTCAAGTTTACTGAGGTGGATTTCTGGCGCTGGAGCATATACTACGTCACCATAGTCTATGACTGGCAGCAGCATCTGTTGTACAATACGTTTTCTCACCTGGGTACTTAGACATAATTTGTTTCTATAAAGTGTACTTATTTTGGGATAAAGTTTAGAGGTTAATTTGTCAATGTGGTGACCAAAATTGAGGTTAGGGTCAAGCCACATACCAAGATATTTGTAGGAGTCTACTGGGGCCAATTTACGATTAGACTCTGTCACAATGGATAGGTGGATATTGTCGAGACTACGCAGTTTGTGCTTTGTGCCAAATATCATTGTGACTGTTTTATCTGTGTTTAAGAAAAGTTTGTTCTGTGTTATCCATCTTTCCACTTTGTAGAAATCATGTTGTAATTCGGTTTCAAGTTGTGATATGCTAGAGTTTTTAGCATAGATTATGGTGTCATCTGCATACATGTGTACTGAAGATGATTTGCAAACCTTGGGCAGATCATTTATAAAAAGAGAAAATAGAAGAGGGCCAAGAATGGAGCCTTGGGGAACTCCACTTGTTATTTTGAGCGGACGGGAGTCATTGTTTGCAACTGACACATACTGCATTCTGTCTGATAAATAGGATCGGAACCATTGTAGAGAATTATTACCCAATCCTGAGTTATGGAGTTTGCTGATAAGAATGTTATGGTCTACTGTGTCAAAGGCCTTAGCGAAATCAAGGAAAATAGCTCCTGTGAGTTCACCATTTTCCATGCCAGTCTGGATATCATTGGTTACTTTTAGAAGAGACGTGACTGTTGAGTGGTTTGGTCTAAACCCTGATTGAAGAGGGGTGAAGAAACTGGTCTGTTGGTAATATTTATGTAGTTGCACATGTACACATTTCTCTATGATTTTAGATAAAGTGGGGAGGAGAGATATCGGTCTGTAATTTGATACTACATTTTTATCCCCACTTTTGTGGATAGGTACAACTCTTGCCACTTTCCAGGATTTGGGCATATACCCTGATGTCAAAGAGGCATTAATTAGAGTTGCTATCGGTTGGGCTGTGACCATAGCACTGAGCTTTAATAAAATTGCTGGTAGTTGGTCAGGGCTCGATTGAGATTTCAGTTTTGGGTTGAGGAGGTGATCATATACTTCACTTTCATTTACTGGCCTGAAATTGAATTTGTTTGCACTGTTGGACCAGGCAGCAGGTGCCAGTGACTGTTCTGAACTTAGTGGGACTTCAGAGTGGCCTTTGTTTTGTTTAATCAGTGTGGTGGCACATCCAACAAAGTAGCTGTTGAAAGCATTGGCTATGGCTGGGGGGCACTGTATGGTTTCATTGTCTATTGTTATATTTGATGGGTGAGAATGGTTAGGTGGATTGTAGATGTTCTTTATAACCTTCCAAAAGTTGGCAGGCTTTGAAATGTTATTGTCCAAGTTGTTATTAAAATATTTTGCTTTTGCTAGTTTTGTTTGTTTTGTACATGTATTCCGTACTTGCCTATATATAGTGTGATCATGAGGGGAGCCAGATTGTTTAAATTTTGTCCATAATGAATCTCTGAAACTGAATAATTGAATCAAGTCAGCTGAGACCCATGGTAGATGTGCCCCCCTGACCCTGACCTTTCTTAGTGGGGCATGGGTATTACAGACCTGTAGGAATTCTGAGTTAAAAAAGTCAATCGCTGAATCAAGGTTAGGTATTAGATGTAATCGATGCCATGAGCAATTTTTTAAATCATTTAGGAAGGACTGAAGGTTAAATTTTCTAAATGATCTCGTGAGTATGACTTTGAAATTTGATTTGACTGGTTTTATTTTGCGGACACAGTAAACTATGGAGTGATCACTAAACACGTTTGCTAGAACACCTGAATCTTGGATTCTGCTTGCGCAGGATGTGAGGATCCAGTCTAGCAGGGTATGGTTGGATGTTTTAAGATTTATGCGAGTAGGGGAAGATATTTGTTGTGATAAGTTCAGTGCTTTAAACAATGAACAATATTTTTCATTCCTGGAATCAAGCCAATTAATATTAAAGTCTCCAAGAACCATCAACTCGCTTTTCTTGTTTTGTGTGGCAATCACCTTTAGGTGTTGAGCTATGTCAGATACGGTGTGTGCTGAGGTATTTGGCGGTCTGTAGATGCCTACAATTATGATTTGTTTTGAGTATGGAAGACAAATTTTACCAGCAATGTATTCATAAGAATCAGTGTTGTGAGAGTCCTTTAGAAGTGTAAAATTTATTGGCTCCTGTATGTAAATGATTACACCTCCTCCTCGCTTTGCACGGTCTTTTCTAAAGCATGAGTATCCATCTATGGCAACAGCAGTGTCTGGAATTTTTGGGGATAACCAGGATTCAGTAAGAATAAGAATTTTTGGTTTGTATGCATAACACCATGCTTTTAGTTCGTCCATTTTGGGCAGTATACTGCGTATGTTGCAGTGCACTAATGACAGACCCTTTTTAAAGGGGAGGTTGCCATTTATTTCTATTTTAGGGCCAGGGTTAGTTTCTATATCATTTGCTAAGGCAAGTAACAATATGCATAAAAATTTAGTGAGTTGTTTGCGGTGAACATATAGTGAGAGGGTGCGTTTGTTGCTATAATTGCTGGGGCTGGGTGGGCTTGATTTTAGTACTCTCCACCAGCATTCAGTTGATAGTGCACATGTATGCAGAAGTCCATGATGAATTATTATGTTATGGTGAGGGTGCGGGGCATGGTTGCAAGGATGAGAGTAAATCTGTATTATTAGTGGGATAGTTAGAACAGTGAGTATTAATCCATTCATGCCCAGCATCATGCCCTTGAGGTACACAACACATTGATCAACAATGCTTTTGAGACCTTACTGGCACTCCACGGTGAAAGCTTTGTTATGTTACAGAGTGAACAATCCATTAGTTGTCAAGGTGTTGTGTAGCCATCATGACCTTATTTTTTTGTATCAAGGGGTTGGCTAGCAGACATATGTATATGTGAGTGGACGCACACATCATATCGTAAACCAAGCCCCCTGGAACAGGTGAACTATTTCATGGATCTCGATCTACATACTGATGAGGTGTGTGTGCTCAGGGTCCGTGTCACATACATACATATGTCTGCTTGCCATCCCCTTGATGAACAACATTGAACACCTCATATGGTCATAACGCATGGACAACACATTGTCAAACAATGGAGTGGAATATTCATTGTGCTATATACACACACACAAACAAGTCAGCATGGCAGGCCTTGCAACCTGACTAACGGATCATTACTGCCATACCTTAGCCAACACCACACACAACCACCATCCCCATTCAGCTACATTGGGCATTGCTCACATTCTAGCTAAGTCTGATCCATTATCCCCTGAACCAATCGAGTGACAGAGGGGTACACAACTGATTGCCTTGTAATGTTTTGTGTGCACCTATGGCCCTCAAGGGGTTAAAACATGGTATTGCTATGTGGCATCCATTGCATGTCATTGCATTGGGTATTCCTCTGTGACTCACAGGGTTCCACATGTGTCATGGCTTTGTTCAACTTGGTAGATGTAGTTTCACATCAGTACAACTCAGTACGTGATGTACATGGACCATATGGTTTACCTTTGATGCGAGGATGAAGGATGATGTCCTGGACATGGTAGGACTATGTTGTTGGGTCATCCTGTGGAGTGGAACAGATAATGATTGTTGGTTTACGTGTTTGCATGCATTCCACAAGCACATCCACAGTCACACATGCATGGTACTCACAGGTGAAGTAGTCCCTGATGAGCCTGTTTCGCATCTGTGTCCCTGTCAACAGATCCTCCCCTCCATCAGTGGGAACAGGGACCTCCACAGGCTGGTGTGGCTGCACATCCTCCACGAGACGTGTGTCCACAGCTATGTTGTGCAACAAGGCACATTCCTGGATGATGTCACATACCTTAGCAGGTGTATACTGCAGAGCGCCCCCAGACTGATCAAGGCAGCGGAACCTGGATTTGAGCTGGCCAAATGTGCGCTCAATGACATTCCTGGTCCGGACATGTGCCTCATTGTATCGCTCCTCAGCAGGTGTCTGTGGATTGGCGATTGGTGTGAGCAGCCAAGACTTTCACCCATAGCCAGCATCACCTGTAGATGAGTAGTAACATGGTGTCATGTTACATGGATGATGTATTCATGGGGGGGAGTCACAAAGCAGTGATGTAGAGGTGAAGTGATGGAGATGACTTCTCTGGTCCATCACTTCTCCAAATTCCATGTTATTCTATGGAGCCTATGCACAGAGATGTCCACAGTTGAAGGGACGTGGGCACATGACCAACATGTCATTACATGGAAGGTGCAGACGTGATGACATGGTAGAGTCATCTGATCTTCATCACCTCTTCATCAACACTTGGTGTCCCCCCCCCCTTTGTGTCATGCACATACTGAAATGGGTGTGTACATGCGTCATGTGCATGCACCTGTGGATGTGGGGGTGTGTGTTCTCTGTTGACTCACCCAACAGCCATCCTCCTGTATGTGTACCGTGAGGATGTGTGAGTTGTGACAACTCCCAGGGAATTTTGCACACACATTGGTAATCCTCATCCCAGCATCACACACCATCTGTACATTGATTGAGTGGTAACTCTTCCTGTTGACATAGAGATGTGGATGATGTGCAGGGGCTCTTAATCGGACGTGTGTGCAATCAATGGCACCCATGACCCTGGGCATTCCTCCCCTGGCGTAGAAGGCCTGTTTAACCTGTGCCCACTCCATGTGTGTTGTGGGGAAGTGGATGTAGGCACTTGCGTTCCTCTTCAGTGCTGTCAACACCTGTGTCAGTGCCCTGGAGCAGGTGGACTGGGACATGCCAGACACATATCCCTCTGTGGATTGAAATGATCCACTTGCCGTGAAGTGGATGGAACACATAAGTTTCTACAATCCTGTCAGGGCACGGTTTGCACTGTAAACAGGGTCTATGTCATCTTTAATCACCTCGTACAGGTTTAGCAGGCTCTCAGATGTCAGCCTGTATCTGTCCCTGACTTCTTCCTCAGTCATTCCCAGCAGTGTGACCCTGGGGTGATATATCCTGGGCGTGGCCATTTGTCTGCCAGCCCTCTGCTGCTCCACAGGTCCCTGTGGCAGCTGGGGGGCATCCTGTTGTTGCAGCTGGGGTGCTGCTGGCAGGTGCTGTCCTCCAGGTGGGGATGGCTCCTCAGCTGGAGCATGAACAGCTGCAGGAGGTGATGGCTGTTGCACAGGGGTGCTTGGAGGGGGATGGGGTGCCCTAGCCCTCTCACGCCTTCGCCTTCACTGTCGCCTCAGGTACAGGTATGTATACGTACTGTTGTTGTTCTGGTTTTTTTTTTTTCTCTCTCTCTCTCTCTCTCTCTCTCTCTCTCTCTCTCTCTTCATCTGAGAAGGGTGGGCTGTAACTTTTAAACAGCAGTAGGGTGTTGTCAATGAACAGTCATGTAGTTATAATGGACTAATGATAAAGTGTGTGTGTTATCCAGGTAATTGTTTTCTGGTGTGTCTGTGGTTAGTGGTGTGATTATTTGTAATTGGTATGTAGCTGTAAGGTATGTGTTTTGTCTCCATGTAATGCTAAGGTTACATTGGTGAGTTGATTTGTTGTTGGAGTCACAGGTGTGCATGTGGTGTTGTGTGTTAACCCCTGTTGGTCCAAGGTGTTTTGGGATGTCTTATGTTGTGCTGCTTTGTGTTCCCCTTGTCCCTGTGGAGTTGCTAGATTGTTATTGTTTGTCTGTGACTTGTTTGTATGGTGTAGGCCAGTGGTTCACAAGCAGGGTGTCATGTGATGTCGGTGCGCCATGTGTACCAGCTCAGGGTGCGTCACTTTTCCCATGTTGTTATGTTCTGCATTGGTGTTTGATGATATTGATTTTACACATTTTTGGGGAGATGTGCATATGTGACATTTGAGGCACCATTTCTCCACATTGTCATTGACACAGTGGGACCTGATGTTGGGCATATGTTATTTTTATTTGGGTATTCCCTTGTGCCCTCAGGGGATGCCCTGGAATATCCAGATTGCATGTTAGGTGTGTCTTGGGTGGAGGGGTTGTGAAGCACTGTTGTGGGCCTTGTTATTGTATTTGCTAGGCATTGCAGGGGTTAATATTGACTTCTGTATGCTTGGCTTCTGTCCTTGAATGACCTGCTTCTCTCTTTTATTTTCAGCGATGGTGGTTTTCTAGTCTGAGTTGTGTGTTGTTCTCCAAAAAATATAGGCGTTAGATTTCTGGAGTGAAATGTTGCAATTTAACGCGCGTTAGCCCTAACTCCAACATTTGAATAGATTTTGGCGTCGCTTGTACATTATCCTCTATAGGTGAGATCTTGCTGTTCTGGCGACGGGCAACGTGTGTTTCAGAACTGGCGTCTCAGTTTTTTCTGGCGACGCCAACATTTGAATCGAGCCCTATATCCCTACTTGTAGACAAAATCAACTCTCTCTCTAAATTACATAAAAAGTAATTAAAAGCTGCAGACCATGCAAAGCTTGACAACACAAAGGCACTACTGAAAGATTTACTTCAGAAATAAACAATTAAATCTTATATGTGGACTAAATTTCAACACTTGGTTTCTGGAGACAAATGTGGTAAATCCCTAGCACGACTAGTCAAAGCTCGTAGACGTTCTGTTCGAGTTTCTCAAATTCGAACTCCTGACACTTCCTACATCAAAACATATTCTGGAATTCCGAACACTTTCAGATCCTTCTACCAGGACTTATTAAAATCTTCATCATGTCCTCATCCTACTGATCATATCACTAACATCAGAAACTTTCTATCCAAAGCTGCTTGCCCTAAATTGAGTGCCACACACATTCAATCACTTGAGGCTTTGATTACCAAGGAAGAACTTTTACAAGCAATTAAAAACATGAAACTAGGTAAAAGTCCAGAGCCTGATGGACTGTCCCTTATTTACTATTGTACTTTTCAGTTCTCTCTCCTTCCCTTCATGTTGAAAGCATTTAACAATGTCCTTTCAGGCGCTCCCTTTCCTAAACAAGCGTTGATGTTGCATATTGTAGCCATTCCCAAGCCTGATAAGGACCTGACTGTAGTAACTATTGTCCAGTCTCCTTATTAAACTTAGACATAAAAATATTTGAGAAGATCCTGGAGTCCTGATTAAAACCTCTTTTATCTATATTACTACATCATTTCAGGTAGAGAAGCCAGACATAACAGAAAAAAAAAAAGGACCTACGGTGTTTCTGTCCACCGATGCTGAAAAAGCACTTGATAGGGTAGATTGGACATACATGTCTGAGGTTTTAAGGTATACAGGAATGGGAACTATTATGTACACAGGTATCATGAATTTGTATTCTGCCCCTTCTGCATCTGTGTTGGTTAATGGTACTCTATCTCAACCATTTGATATTACGAACGACACGCGTCAGGGATATCCCCTATCTCCCCTTATTTTTGCATTAACACTGGAGCCTCTTCTTAATGTGATTAGGAATAATGAGCACATTCATGGTTTGCGTTCTGGACCTCATATATTCAAGACCGCAGCTTTTGCGGATGATGTTATTTATTTTATTTCCGGGCCCAGCGAGTCTATCCCTCACTTAATATCTGACTTGGAGGAATACTGTTCCCTCTCCCAAGCTCAGATGAATTACAATAAATCAGAAATCCTTAATATAAATTTATCGGATGCTGATGTCAATCCTTTACGTAGTAAGTATCACTTTCGTTGGGCTTCATCTCACATCTCCTATTTAGGTCTGCAAATATCATCGTCCTTGCATACTTTGTCTGATATCAATATCAATACTCTTATCACTTCTATTTCAGAGGCCCTTAAAAGATGGAGTGGTCTTTTTATATCATGGATGGGACGCACTAATGTTGTCAAGATGATGGTCTTCCCTAGAATATTGTATATTTTTAATACTCTACCGATACACTTACCTGCTTATATTCTCAATCAACTAATGTACCTTATATTCTCCTTCATTTGGGCCCGCAAAAAAAGGTGCTTAAGCTTGGATATTTTACAAGAACCAATACAAAGAGGAGGCTTGGGCTTACCGAACTTGGTAACTTATAACCAAGCTTCAATATTTAGCTTCAACCTTTGATTTTCTCTACCTATTCCCTCCAGATGGATACAAACTTTATATGATGAATTAGACCATGTCAAACCTGTTCAGCTTCTTTGACTCTCATCCTTGCACCCTGACCCTAGATGCTACTCACACCTGATACTAGGCCATATTTTGAATAATTGGAGACGCATTAATGACTCCTTACACCTAGCTCCATATCCTTCCCCTCTTAAATCCATTGTAGATAATCCTGATTTTCCACAGGGAATTGGAAATTTCACATTGAGACAGTGGAAATACAATGGTATTGATATCATTAAGAATATGGTTCGCTTGACTTGATAAAGATCTGTTCTTCTTTAAATGTTACTTTTCTTAACTGGCTACTTGTTGATCAAGTCTCTCATTGGCTTAAGAAAGAATGTGTGAATGGCTCCTATATGAGAGGCTTGACTAAATTTGAAAGTTCTTTTCTTCACCCTCCATCATCATTTAGACCTCTCTCCTTTTGTTATTATCTTTTAACTACTTCTCGTCCTCCTACTAAACATTATTTTAATGTTTTGTGGGAACGTGACCTCTCTATCTTGCTTCCCATTTTGCAATGGAATAGTATATTTCACAACATCTTTAAATCCATTAGAGATATATCTACACGTGAGTTGAATTATAAGATTGCCACAAGATGGTACATGACTCCGTACAAATTATCGTTAATTTTTCCGAATTTCTCTCCTCTTTGTTGGGGATGCAATGCAGACATTGGAGATCACAGACACATATGTTGGACCTGTCCCATCATTAGTGACTTCTGGACTCAAATTCTAAGTCACATAAACTTGGCTCTATCTCTGGATGTTCCTAAAGATCCTATGGTTTGTCTCATTTTATATCACCATCATATCCTCTCTTCCTCTCTCTCTCTCTAGGAAATGGCAGTGTGTTTCTATCTTACTCAATACCGCTATGGCTCTTATTCCCAAATACTGGAAAACAATCACTTGCCCATTGGAATGGGTCCTTCGAACTCAATCCTATCTTGAAATGGAATATTGGTATGCCAAGATTCACAATACTGTTTCTTCGTTTGACAATTATTGGCAAGAATGGTTTGCATATAGCTCTAACATTGCCACCTCAATCTCTCCTCTGGTGACTGATGATAACGATTAGATCCCCTTGACAAGGGGGAGACATCTTGCTATAGAGTTTTCTTATTAATTTCATTTGAGATTCATTCATATCAGATGTCTCCTAGGGGGTCCCTGATGTTGCTGTGTCCACGCCCCCCTCCCTTTCTCTTTTTTTGTTTTCTTATCTATATATATCTCCCCTTTTTCCCTTTTTTTTCTTTCTTTTCTTTCTATCTCACTTCTTCATTTCTCTTTCTTCTCCTATAGCCTTTGCTCTCTCACTTACCGTTATTGATGCATTTTGTTTTCTGCATATCACATTTAATTTAATACAGGTTAACATTTCTAAGTCCTACTATATTGACATACTTAAGATTTATTATTTAGTTGATCCAGGGCTATATAGGGAGCTTGTTAGTCACACAGGTTATTCAGGCATTACTTTCTTTGATGTTATGCTTCAACTTCTCTGATTGTTATTGTATAACTTGCATTGTTTGACTTACTCATTCTCTAATGTTAGTAAGTATTCCTTATGCCTATTGTATAACTGGGATCTGTTTGTTTCACAAAATTCTCAATAAAAGAAATTAAAAAAAAAAAAAAAAATTTAGATTTAGACCTCATTGGGGTAGGTGTTATAAAAAGAAAAAAAAGGAAAACCAAGTATGCACCATGGGGGGTAGGGGGGTCCAACACAGTGCTTTGCAATGCATTGGACCCCCCTGTGGCACACACATTTATTTATTTTTTATTCTTTATTCTGGTCCTGATGCCCCTCAACAAGGTATAAATAAAATATAATAAAAGAAAACAATATTAATTCTCTGTGTGCCACAGGGGGTCCACAGACAAAGGATTTTATTTTATTTAGACCTCATTTGGGTGTTATCAGGGGTCCTGATGCCCCCCAACAAGATGTAAAAAAAAAGAAAAGGAAAACCATGCGTACAACACGGGGGCTCCAACACAGTGCTTAGCAATGTGTTGGAACCCCTGTGGCACACACATTAATTTATTTTTTATTCTGCCCTTGGTCCTGATGCCCCCCAACAAGATATGAATAAAAAATAATAAAAGAAAAAAAACAACTCTCTGTGTGCCACAGGGGGTCCAATGCTTTGCTTTGCAATGCATTGGGCGCTCCTGTGGCAGACAATTTTTTTTTTTCATTTTTATTTTATTTAGACATCATTGGGTGCCATCAGGGGTCTTGATGCCCCCCATCAAGGTGTAAAAAAAAAAAAAAAGGAAAACCATGCATGCAGTGCTTGCTTTGGACCCCCCTGTGGCACACTATGGTATGCCCTAGGTATGAACTAAAAATAATAAAATGAAAAAAATTAACTCTCTGTCAGAATTGCTTTGTCTTCTTTACAGTGTTTTTTTTTTTTCTTCTTCTCTGTCTCTCTCTCTCTCTCTTCCTCCTGGGCTTCTGACCCTCACCTTCTTTCAACCCCCTTCATTTTATACTCTTTTCCTTCTTCGGGTCTCTTCTTCTTTTCCCCCTCTTTGACCTCTCTGCCCTCACTTATTTGAGTCCTTGGGGGCCTGAGGGACCCATGAGCCGAGTTTTCAGCCATGGCAGATTCGGTTTACATACGCTGTTGCTCCCTCAATGCTAGGGGATTAAACCTCCCGGAGAGGAGAAGCATACTCTTGTGGGATGCAATTCGAGAGCAGATTCAGGTCCTCTTTGTACAAGAGACTCATTGTAGGCAAGGTACACGCCCGTTGTTAAGCCATTTCCCTCATCAGTGGTACTTGTCTGGACCTGCCAAATTGAAGGGAGTGGCGTGTTCCCGTGGGAACAGGTTGATGTTCGTACTGACCACAATGGTAGGTATATCCTGCTGAAGGACCGGGTGCTGGGCTTGTTTGTTACCCTAATGAACGTTTATCTACTATCACGGAGCCCGTGATTCTCTGTGCGACATTCCTACTTCTGGGTTTGTTTTTGGCTGTCTCTTATTGGTGCTAGCTGGCTAGCCCCTCCCAGGGCTAGCCTTTATATACGCCCTCCTGACACTATGCCGGTGCCCTTTCGTGGTGTTCCTGACCTTACGTTATTCTGTGCTCCTGTTCCGTGTTGATCCGGTTTTCGTCTGACCTTGTTCCTGTTCCGCTCTCTGTGTACCGATCCAGGCTTTGGCTGACTACCACTCTTTGTGTACCGATCCAGGCTTTGGCTGACTACCGCTCTCTGTGTACCGATTCAGTCTCTGGCTGACTACTGCTCTCTGATACTGATCCAGGCATTGGCTGACTAACGCTCTTTGTGCTGCCCTCGCTAAAGTTGTCAGTCCTCTCATATTTGTTGCCTCCGGTTGCACTACTCTCTGCCTGTGTATCTGTGGCCTCCGTTACGTGATACCAGTCTGTGCTATCCGGTCACTAGCGGTTACAGTTGTCAGCTCTTTACACTACGCTCAGCCTGTGATTCTCTGTGGCCTCCGTTACGTACACCCAGTCTGTGCTCTCCGGTCACTAGCGGTTGCCGTTGTCAGCTCATTACACTACGCTCAGCCTGTGATTCTCTGTGGCCTCCGTTACATACACCCAGTCTGTGCTCTCCGGTCACTAGTGGTTACAGTTGTCAGCTCATTACACTACACTCAGCCTGTGATTCTCTGTGGCCTCTGTTACGTATACCCAGTCTGTGCTCTCCGGTCACTAGCGGTTTCTATTGTCAGCTCATTACACTATGCTCAGCCTGTGATTCAGTGGGGCCTTTGTCAGTATTACTTCCTGAGCACACCGGTCTACGGTGTTATTACCTGTCAGTACTCTCTCTGCTGCACCAGATACCAGGCTGCCTTACCCGGTATTCCGTAAGGCCGGTAGAGCCTCCTCTAATTACTGTCGCACCAGTTACCCGGCTACCTTACCCGGTAATCGGTAAGGCCGGTAGAGCCGCATTATTTGTATTGCTACCTGTATGCCCTGACCTATGTCAAACTATCTTACTGCTGCTTGTAGAGTTTGGACCCGTGAAGGGCCTTGTTGCGCTTTATATTGCCTAATAAAGCTTTTCTATTTTATCCTACCAAATTGTCTGAGTGTTCAATAAAACCGTGACATCTACCTAACAACAATCAGGTCACGTTTCTTTCTTCCTTGCTTTCTAAACTAGATTAATTTTGGGAGGGTCTGCTCCAAATAGGCGGTAACTTTAACTTTGCTCCCAATCCAGAGGATGATTGCAACCCCCCCTCACTCCTCCTATTCTCGGTTGGTTCTAGATTGTTGGCATCATATAATTTACTTGATATGGCATTTAGAAAATCCGACTGAGAATAATTTTACCTTTTTTCCACGGTCCATGCTACATATTCGCGAATTTATATGTTTCTTTCCAACCAATTCACTCTAATATCCACCGCAAACCCTGTTCTAGGGAATATCACATGGTCGGAACATAGCCCATTTATATAGATTTGCTGATATGGGGAGAAAAACTGTGGATCTTGGAGACTGGATTAACTTCTTTTGGAAGATGCTGAGGTAGAGAAGTCATTCTCTAATATGTTGAGGGAATATTTTTCACTCAATGGATCATGTGGTATACTGATGACCACTGTGTGGGAGGCGCATAAAGCGGTTGTCCGAGGTGAGCTCATTTGGTGGGGTGCCAGGTGAAAGAGATAGAAAGTGGCGGAGCTTGAGGCGATGCTCACAAGTTTATGCCACCTGGACAAAACCACAAGGTGACTTTATGAGGGGAAGGAGTTGGAGAAATGATGTGGCAGCTCTTTTGAAGGCTGTTTCCCTCAAATCTTACCATTGGATGAGATATAAAATGTATCTGCATAGTAATAAATCAAAATCCCATTGCAGGTGCAGTCCTTCCATCGGATCACCTCCAGGACATCCAGAATTTTTTGTTGCAACACTTTACCAATCACCTCTCACCTGACCTGATTATGAACCTCACACTGGAGGAGGTTGTGGGTGGGGGCTTTGCTCTTTACCTTCAGGGAAAAGCCCCAGACTGGACGGGTACACAGTTAAATGCTATCAAGTGTTTCACGATACACTACTCCCTCACTTTCTCGATACCTTTAATTCTGTTACGGACACTTCTCCTTTTCCTGCTCAATATTTACAGGCCTATATCACAATCATAAACTACAAATAAAATAACGGAAGCACTACCAATATTACAAAGATGGTCCACCCATACCATCTATATATGGGGTGCTCATGATCCTCAAAAACTGACATATAAACAAAAAAGAAAAGAGAAAGTGTGGACCTATATAGAGCACTTTGACCAATAAAGAATTAATCCACATATGGCCAATATGTACGTTTTCGAAGAAATTGTACAGATCTAGACGAGTTTAAAGCTGAAGCAAAGGAATTAACGAGACTTTTTTGAGAAGAGGTTATTCTTTTAATGGCCTCAAAAAGGGATATCAGCGAGCATTAGCTCAAGATCATAATGCTGTTATTTTTTCTAACTTGTCAAAAAAGAAGAAACAATCTGAAGATGAAAGGGTAAGATTTGTAACTACTTTTGGATCTCACTGGACCACTCTGAGAGGGATCCTGGTGAAACATTGGGGTCTTCTGACTCACAGTGAATCACTGAGATCCATAGTAGGAGATTCACCAGCTTTGGTAGCAAAAAGAGCCCCAAATCTAAAAGATAGTTTAGTACATAGTTATTTTACTATGGATAAAAATCAAAGTAATTGGCTTAACAAGAGTCGGATCTCAGGGACCTTTCCCTGTGGCACATGTAGTGCTTGTGAGTTCATGTGTAAGACTAATAAATTTATGAATTATAATAGATCTAAAGAGTTTAAAATTAGGAATTTCATAAATTGTAGAACAAAGGGGATTGTGTACCAACTGATATGTCCATGTAACTATATTTATGTTGGCAAAATATTTAGAGAATTGCGTTTTAGAGTATTGGAGCATAAAAGAGATATAGAAAAAGTCAATATGGAAAGTTTCGTGGCAAGGCATTTTTTAGAATTTCATAAAAGTAGTGTCAGAGGTTTAAAAGTAATTGGGATTGAAAAGGTGAAAAGTAATCATAGAGGTGATAATTATAATAAGAAATTATTACAACATGAAACAACATGGATTTATACTTTGGGGTCATTAGAACCCAATGGGTTAAATGAAGAGATTCAATTTGGGATGTTTTTATAAGGTGCCTTGTCTTGGGACATATAGAATAATAGTTATATGTAAGACCATATTTGAATTTAGTGTTCTTTACGTGTTTTGTATTTTGATTGTTGCATCTTTCAGTGGCAATCCTGCATTCTTTATGTATGTGTATACATGCATGAGTGCGGAGCAGGCACTGATGGGGTTAATAATGTAAGAACGTAATGACGTTATCGTTATCGATCCTGTAGCGATAATAATGTTTGATTTAAAATAAATGTTTGCATCATCTATTGGAATGCCTTGAGTAATGAGTAATTTGTTTAGATTAACAATTATGAGGTTTGAAAAAAGGTATACAGGAAGCTTATGGTGATCACTTCCGGTTATCAGTTTTAAATTTTATGACCGTTATGGAAAATCTTGTTTGTCTTGAGAAAGCCCGAGGATGTTGGGCGAAACGCGTTGATGATCGATGATCTACGAAAATCTATGGAGCGTATATTCTTTTGAACACATGCAACAGATGGAGTTGTACATATGGAGTTATATAATTTAACGTTCGGTATGAAAGGAAAGAACGAATGCGGCGGAAGAGCGATCTGTGAGTGGCTGTGTGAAAATGCTCGATAAACAAGAGATAATCCGATGAAGGATGAAAATTGGTGAAAACCATAACCCTTTTGAAGTAGTTGGTCATTATGGGAATTGACGGCTAGCTTTGTCATATGCCCAAGGTGTGGGTGAAGACGGGTGAGAGGGATTTCTTTGACGCAATATATTTGTTATCCAGCCAGACTCGATCGCACATATACACTATGTATGAAGGTTCATTATCATCTGAACGTATTGTCACGGTTTATTATGACTCTCAGACACAGAGTTAAGATAAAAACACAACTTTATTGACAAGTTTAAAGGGAACCCTCACGGGTTAACATACACATGCAACATATATCTTCAATACATAGTCATAGTGAGTATTGATATACCGAATGTAAGACAGGCTCTACTGGCCTTGCCAATACCGGGTAAGGCAACCTTAGACTGGCACGAGATGGAATAGGTTCTACCGGCCTTACCGATATACAGAGCAAGGCAGCCTGGAAGGCTAGCAACAGAGGGGATGGAGGCTCTACGGGCCTTGCCAATATACCAGGCAAGGCAGCCTTGAGGCTGGTATTACGAGGAAATAAGGGTCTACCGGCCTTGCCAATATACCGAGCAAGGCAGCCTTGAGACAGGTACAACGAGGAATGAGGCTCTACCGGCCTTGCCAATACCGGTTAAGGCAACCTTAGACTGGCACAAGATGGAATAGGTTTTACCGGCCTTACCAATATACCGGGCAAGGCAGCCTGAAGGATGCAAGTACTGGAACACAGACAGGGATGGCCTCAGCGACTGGCATAAGGTGTAACTAGCCAGTCACCTATTATCACGGTCCCCATGATTTTCTGTCAATCTGGCCTGATTTGCCCGTGTATTGGAGGAGACTGATTGGCCCGCCCAGGATGTGCCTTTATATGCTGGAGTTTGGGCACTTGTCAGTTGCCCTTTTGTGGTGTTCCTGTTGCTGCGCCTTGTTGCTGTATTCCAGTGTCTCCTGTGTACCGACCCGGCTTGTCTGACTCTTCTCCTGTTCCTGCTCCATGATTTGACCCTGTTCTGGCTGACGACCCTGCTCCGTGATTCGACCCGGCTCTGGCTGACGACCCTGCTCCGTGATTCGACCCGGTTCTGGCTGACGACCCTGCTCCGTGATTCGACCCGGTTCTGGCTGACGACCCTGCTCCGTGATTGACCCAGTTCTGTCTGATGATCCTGCTCCGTGATTCGACCCGGTTCTGGCTGGTGATCCTGCTCCGTGATTGATCTGTTCCTCGGCTGTGGTGTGCTGCAGTGCTGATCCTGTTCCGGTTGCCGTTCTGGTCCTGCCTGCTGTTCCGGTGTTCCTGTACATTCTGAACTGTTTATGCGACTCACTGTTCCTCTCATTATCAGCTAGCTGTAGCCTGAGGTTGCTTTGCCTTCTGCTGATTGCCATGGTGCTCGCTCCAGTACAGAACCACTTAACCCTTTCAGTGCCTGTAGTTTCCGGTCTTGTGTCTCCTATATCACTTGCCAAGCATACGGTTACTGATTTGAGCCTCTACTCTGAGTACTTCTATTGCTGCCTAGCATCCTCCCTCATAGCCCTGTCAGCTCGGTGTTCAAAGTCTGGTAGTCTGTTCGCTCCTACTGTGAACATTAAGAACGGCACCAGAGGGGTGTTCTGGCTCCGGCCTACATACGCTAGAAGGTACATTATCCACTGCACTTCCCAGTGCGCCGGCTCTATTACAGCTTGTGCAGTAACCGTCAGTATAAGCACCCAAGGGGTGTCAGGGCACAATCCAATTGGCACACGCAGGGTTACTACTATTTCCAGTTAAGGGCGATTCTGGTTCTGATTACTTCAGCGTTGGCAATAGCATTCCTCTGAAGCCCACGGTGGTGGTATCGGCTCAGCTCTGGGCATTGGGGCGCATTCCTATACCAATTTGAGAGTGATTTCAGTGCAGACACTTTACTCCTATCCAGTTACAGAGAGACTGTGTTCCAGAGACTGCTATTTATCCCGGGCGTAGGCCAATCTTGATTATATCTCTCCTATTGCACCTGTTAACCCCTTGGGGGATATTCCCCATCTATACATAGCACCTATTACTACCATTGTGTGCATTCACTTTGTCAGTATTGCCATTACTGCTATTCCTGTGCTGGCCCTTAGGGGCATTGTTTTACTTTCTGTTTCAATAAAACTGTGTTTTTACTTCATACCCTGGTCTGAGTGTCAGAAAACCGTTACAGTACGAAAGGGCCATGACCTTAGACGGGAAATGTGACAGTAATACACAGAACCTCCACTGGAGGATGGATGTTCACGAGCAACGCCTAGACCAATTGGCACTGGCCATGCAAACCTTGCTTGAACGTACGGTACACCTTGATAAACCGAATCAAAATCCGGTGGTCCCCCCAGTTACAACACCGGACAATACTACTGGGCAATTATTGGCACCCTCTAGAAGTTTTACGGTGGCGCCGCCGTTACTGTTAAGATGTGATGGCGAACCCACACTGTGCAGAGGTTTCCTTAATCAACTAGAGATATTCCTAGAACTCACACCCCATGCTTTTCCGAATGACCGTAGCAAGGTGGGGTTCATGATATCTCTATTAACTGGCAAAGCCCTGGCATGGGCTAATCCTTTATGGGAGCAGGCTAAACCCTGTACTCTGAGCTTTCACGAATTTGTCAGACAGTTTCGCAGAGTATTTGAGTTACCTGGGCGAGCTATCTCTACGGCAAAAAAATTGATGGTAGTACAGATGGGCGATCGCACTGTGGCAGAGTATGCTATAGAATTTCGGATTCTAGCGGCAGAAGTAGCCTGGAATAATGAGGCACTCTTGGCAGCCTTTGCACAGGGCCTATACGACTCCATTAAGGATGAGATTGCTGCCAGGGAGGTACATACTGATTTAGATGAGTATATAGATTATGTGATACTCATTGACACCCGCATGCGTGAGAGGCGCTTGACTAAAAGGGCTAGTTCCAAGACCCATGGGCACGAGAGGTCTTTTAACCCACCCTCTCCTCCCATTCCTCCTGACCGGGTACCTGAAACAGGGGAGCCTATGCAGATTGGCTTCACTAGGCTGTCTAAGGAGGAGAGGGCCTACCGCAAAAGACAAGGGTTATGCCTATATTGTGGTAAAAAGGGGCATTTACTAAGTACATGCCCAGTACGTCCGGGAAACGCACGCACCTAGGGTACCTTGGGGGACAGGCCCTAGGTGGTGTACAATCGTCCCCAGATCCTGGTTCCAAGAAACCCACCAGGTACTAGCCCTGGTAGATTCTGGCTCAGCAGGCTATTTCATGGACCTGGCATTTGCTGAAAGATACAATATTCCTCTGTCTAAAAGAGATACTCGCAAGCCATTGAGGCTATTGATGGCAGACCTCTAGAACCAGCTCTTGTCACCATGGAGACTACTCTCCTCGGTATGTCTGTTGGGGCCCTCCATAAAGAGGAGGTTTGTTTTCAGATTCTTCATTCACCCCATCATGCGGTCATTCTGGGGTTCCCTTGGTTAATGCTGCATAATCCCCAGTTTGACTGGCAAACGTGTGAGATTAAGTCATGGTCCAACCAATGCTCTGGTCACTGTCTATCTCGTCCTGTCAAGATTATGTGTACCTCTCCTTCTGTGCCAGCAGAATACAGCAAATTCAGTGACGTATTCAGTAAGGGTGAGGCCAGCGCATTGCCGCAGCATCGGGAATATGATTGCGCTATTGATCTGCCCCCGGGAGTGGTGCCACCGAGGGGTAGGATATACCCATTGTCCTGTGAGGAGACTAGGGCCATGGAGGAGTACATTGAGGATTCCCTCAGACGAGGGATTATTCGTAAATCATCCTCGCCGGCAGGTGCAGGGTTCTTTTTCGTGAAAAAGAAGAGTGGCGAGTTACGACCGTGTATTGACTACCGTGGACTCAATAAGTTAATGTCCAAAAATGCTTATCCCATTCTGCTCATCACAGAGTTATTTGACAGGTTGAAAGGCTCCTCTATCTTTACGAAACTCGATCTACGTGCCGCCTACAACCTAATAAGGATAAGGGCCGGTGATGAGTGGAAGACGGCATTCAATACTAGGTCAGGTCACTACGAATATCTAGTTATGCCATTTGGGTTATGTAATGCACCTGCCGTATTTCAGGAGTTCATTAATGATATCCTCCGTGACATGTTACAGTCTTGTGTGGTTGTGTACCTGGACAATATATTGATCCATTCTGCTAGTTTAACCCAGCACATCCAGGATGTTTCGGAGGTATTACTCAGATTACGCAAGAACAAATTGTTATGCAAACTAGAAAAATGTGAATTTCACTGTTCCCAAGTACCTTTCTTGGGTTTTGTCATATCTAAGGACGGCATAGCCATGGACTAAGAGAAGTTGGCTGCAGTCCTACAATGGCCACGACCCAAGGGGTTAAAAGCTATCCCAAGGGGTTAAAAGGTTTCTGGGCTTTGCCAACTATTACAGAAAACTTATTCAGAACTTTTCCACCATTACTAAACCTCTTTCTGACCTGACGCATAAGGGTGCGAATCCCTCTCAATGGTCTGAGGCAGCTGAGATGGCCTTTGAAACCCTCAAGAAGGCGTTTGCATCTGCCCCTATACTATCCCACCCTAACCCCACCCTGCCGTTCACACTAGAGGTCGATGCCTCCGAGTTTGGGGTAGGGGCAGTTCTCTCCCAATGCCCTAAGGAGGGGGGTAACCTGAGGCCGTGTGGATTCCTTTCCAAGAAACTGTCTAGCGCCCAGAGCCATTACGAAATTGGTGATAGGGAATTGTTGGCTATCATCTTGGCATTAAAAGAATGGCGACAACTTCTGGAAGGCACAAGGACCCCAGTGTTAATCCTCACGGACCATAAGAACTTGATTTACCTATCCGAGGCCAAAAGGCTGTCATCTCGCCAGGCTCGATGGGCCCTATTTCTGTCCAGATTTAATTTCATAGTGTCGTACCTGCCAGGGTCCAAGAATATTAAGGCAGATGCTCTGTCTAGACAATTCTGCACAGACATTGAGAGGGATGAGGCCCCGGTCCCCATAATTCAGCCAGATAGGATCCTGGCTACTATTCGTACCAGCATCACTTTGCCACTGGGAGAGCAAATCTTGGCATCACAAGGGCGTGCACCTCCTGAAACCCCAGTTGGCAAGTGTTTTGTGGACGAGCCTTTCCGTACCAGATTACTTGAGACCTATCACTCATCTAAGGCAGCTGGGCACATTGGCAGAGATCAGTTGGCATGGTCATTATCACGAACATTCTGGTGTCCTTCGCTGAAGGCTGACTGCTCTGCATTTACTGCTGCTTGCGCCACCTGTGCCCGTGCCAAAACTCCCAGACATCTCCCAGTGGGACTGCTCCAACCGGTGCCTAATGGTGATTGTCCTTGGTCCCACATTTCTATAGATTTCTTGGGAGAGCTGCCTAGTTCCAAGGGCTATACATTTATCCTGATGGTGGTGGATAGGTTCTCTAAAATGGCTCATTTCGTGCCCCTCTCTGGCCTTCCTTGCCAGAGAAGTATTCCGCTTGCACGGGGTTCCCAGAGTGATAGTGTCCGACCGGCGGAGTCACTTCGTGTCGAGATTCTGGAGGGCATTCTGTGGCCAGATGGGTATTCAATTGTCCATTTCCTCCGCCTACCATCCCCAGACCAATGGAGCCGCCGAGCGTGCCAATCAGGGACTGGAGCAGTTCTTACGCTGCTTTGTGACTGATCATCATGATAACTGGGCCGACCTGTTGCCGTGGGCAAAGTTCGCCAGGAACTGTGCGGTTAATTCATCGTCTGGGAGCTCTCCATTCCTTGTTAATTATGGGTTCCAACCCTGTCTACTCCCAGACTCATTTCAGTCCCAACAGATTCCGGCTCTGGATGAGCACATGGAGCAGCTCCGCTCCACTTGGGCACAGGTACAAAGGTCCCTCAGTCAGTCCTTCCACAGACATCAGCGGCATGCCAATCACAGACAGCTGCCAGCGGTTTCCTTCCAGGTTGGGGACAGGGTATGGCTTTCCTCCAGGAATCTCAACCTGCAAGTGCCCTCGAACAAACTGGCCCCCGGTTCATTGGGCCGTTTAAGATTATTCTCAAGGTCAATCTTGTGGCATACGCATTGGAACTTCCTAATACTATGCGTATTCACAATGTGTTCCATGTGTCATTATTAAAGCCCTTGGTTTGCAACCGCTATACTACCACTCCGGTGGTTCCTGGGCCGGTGGATGTGCAGGGCCAAGAGGAATACGAAGTTCAGAGCATCATTGACTCCAGGAGATTTAGAGGCAAGTTGAAATATTTGGTCCACTGGAAAGGGTATGGGCCTGAGGAGCGCTCTTGGGTAGACCACAAGGACCTCCATGCTCCACAATTGTTGCGCAACTTTCACTCTAAATATCCTCAGAAACCAAGACCCCCCAGCAGGGGAGGGGGTCTTTGAGAGGGGGGTACTATCACAGTCCCCGTGATTTTCTGTCAGTCTGGCCTGATTTGCCCGTGCATTGGAGGAGACTGATTGGCCCGCCCAGGATGTGCCTTTATATGCTGGAGTTTGGGCACTTGTCAGTTGCCCTTTCGTGGTGTTCCTGTTGCTGCGCCTTGTTGCTGTATTCCAGTGTCTCCTGTGTACCGACCCGGCTTGTCTGACTCTTCTCCTGTTCCTGCTCCGTGATTCGACCCGGTTCTGGCTGATGACCCTGCTCTGTGATTCGACCCGGTTCTGGCTGACGACCCTGCTCCGTGATTCGACCTGGTTCTGGCTGACGACCCTGCTCCGTGATTGATCTGTTCCTCGGCTGTGGTGTGCTGCAGTGCTGATCCTGTTCCGGTTGCTGTTCCGGTCCTGCCTGCTGTTCCGGTGTTCCTGTACATTCCGGTCGCTCTGGCGACATTCTGAACTGTTTAAGTGACTCACTGTTCCTCTCATTATCAGCTAGCTGTAGCCTGAGGTTGCTTTGCCTTCTGCTGGTTGCCAAGGTGCTCGTTCCAGTACAGAACCATTAACCCTTGCAGTGCCTGTAGTCTCCGGTCTCGTGCCTCCTGTATCACTTGCCAAGCATACGGTTACTGATTTGAGCCTCTACTCTGAGTACTTCTATTGCTGCCTAGCATCCTCCCTCACAGCCCTGTCAGCTCGGTGTTCGAAGTCTGGTAGTCTGTTCGCTCCTACTGTGAACATTAAGAACGGCACCAGAGGGGTGTTCTGGCTCCGGCCTACATACGCTAGAAGGTACATTATCCACTGCACTTCCCAGTGCGCCGGCTCTATTACAGCTTGTGCAGTAACCGTCAGTATAAGTACCCAAGGGGTGTCAGGGCACAATCCAATTGGCACACGCAGGGTTACTACTATTTCCAGTTAAGGGCGATTTTGGTTCTGATTACTTCAGCGTTGGCAATAGCATTCCTCTGAAGCCCACGGTGGTGGTATCGGCTCAGCTCTGGGCATTGGGGCGCATTCCTATACCAATTTGAGAGTGATTTCAGTGCAGACACTTTACTCCTATCCAGTTACAGAGAGACTGTGTTCCAGAGACTGCTATTTATCCCGGGCGTTGGCCAATCTTGACTATATCTCTCCTATTGCACCTGTTAACCCCTTGGGGGATATTCCCCATCTATACATAGCACCTATTACTACCATTGTGTGCATTCACTTTGTCAGTATTGCCATTACTGCTATTCCTGTGCTGGCCCTTAGGGGCATTGTTTTAATTTCTGTTTCAATAAAACTGTGTTTTTACTTCATACCCTGGTCTGAGTGTCAGAAAACCGTTACACCTATGATGGACAGACTGAGGCCAGCTGGGTTATCAAGATGTAGAGAACACCCAACAAAATAATGGAGCGAACCAGTACCCGCATACTGGGGTCACACAACCTCTACCGGTGCTGTAAAGAACGCAACAAGCAGCCGGTTAACATGGAGCGAACCAGTACCCGCATACTGGAGTAACACAATCTCGACCGGTGCTGTAAGGAACGCAGCAAGCAGCCAGTTAACATGGAGCGATACAGTACCCGCGTACGGGAGTTACACAATCTCTACCGGTACTGTAAAGAACGCAGCAAGCAGCCGGTTAACATGGAGCGAACCAGTACCCGCGTACTGGAGTTACACAAACAAAGTGAATGAAAATGTCGCCAAAGACGACCGGAGGAAGGAGACACTCTGCAGGCATCCAGGAGCAGAAACACAGCCGGTACAGGACAGGAAGTAGGACCATCAATGGCAGTCAACCGGAGCAGGAATGGCAGCAGGAACAGCAACCCCAACCGGATCAGGAACGGAAGCTGAAACCGAGGAAGCTATCAGACAGGAACTCAGGCAATCACTGGAGAGCATAGATAGTCAACGGCCCAGGAAGCTCAGGAACACAATGCAGGTGCAGGCGACATAGAGAAACCACGAAAGGGCAACCAGAGGGTGCCCAAGCCCAGTCTAAATAGGCAACACTAGGCGGGTTGAAAGCAGACAGCCAGTGAGAGCCATTTAGGTAACCGACAGGAAAGGCAGCAAATAACGGGCACCGTGATAGTACCCTTCTCTCAAAGACCCCCTCTCCTAGAAGAGGGACCTGGTTTTGAGGGTACTTGGAATGAAAAATTTGCAGTAATTTGGGAGCATGAAGATCCTTACTGTCCACCCAGGATCGTTCTTCAGGACCATAAACCTTCCAATGTACCAAATACTGCAATTTTCCTCTACGTCTACGGGAATCAATGATCCTCTGAACTTCATACTCCTCCTGACCTTCAACCTCTATAGGCCCTGGCACCACAGGGTTAGTAGTATAACGGTTGCATACCAGAGGTTTGAGGAGAGACACATGGAACACATTATGAATACGCATGTAGGCAGGAATGTCCAACGCATACGAGACAGGGTTGATTTTACGAATCACCCTGTAAGGACCAATAAATTGGGGGGCCAATTTATTAGACGGAACTTGTAGTTTGAGGTTTCTAGAGGAAAGCCACACTCTGTCCCCAACCTGGAAGGAAACCACTGGCAGCCGTCTACGATTGGCATGACGCTGATGGTGCTGGAAAGACTGACTGAGTGCCCTCTGAACCTGTGCCCATGTGGAGCAGAGCTGCTTGATATGCTCATCCAGAGCTGGAATCTGCTGTGACTGGAATTAATCCGAGAGCAAACAGGGCTGGAACCCATAATTGATCAGAAAAGGGGAGCTCCTGGATGAAGAGTTAACCGCACAGTTCCTGGCGAACTCTGCCCAAGGCAACAGGTCAGCCCAATTATCATGATGGTCAGTGACAAAACAGCGCAGGAACTGCTCCAGTCCCTGATTGGCACGCTCAGCGGCCCCATTGTTCTGCGGGTGATAGGCAGAGGAAAAGGACAATTGGATGCCCATTTGGTCACAAAATGCCCTCCAAAATCTGGATACAAACTGGCTCCCCCGGTCTGACACCAGCACTCTGGGTACTCCATGCAACCGAAATACTTCTTTAGCGAAAACCACCGCTAATTCTTTGGCAGAGGGAAGGACACGGAGAGGCACGAAGTGAACCATTTTCATAAGTATGAAGGAATACCCTCTAGACATTAGCAATTCTCCCATGAAATTAATGGAAATGTGAGACCAGGGATGTTCGCCATTAGTCACCGGCTGGAGTAGGCCCACAGGGAGGTGTCTAGGGGTCTTGGCATGGGCACAGGTGGCACAGGCATTGGTAAACGCAGCACAATCTGCTCTCAGGGAGGGCCACCAAAAGACTTGTGAGAGAGACCAGATCAATTGATCTCTACCAATATGCCCCGCAGCTTTAGAGGAATGGTATGTCTCAAGCAAACGAGTGTGAAATGGCTCATCAACAAAACACTTGCCCACTGGGGTCTCTGGTGGAGCAGTAGCCTGGGAGGCCAATATCTCTTCCCCCAGTGGTGAAGTGATACTTGTGCGTAAAGTAGCCAATATACAATCAGGCTGTATTATAGGTGCTGGGACTTCGTCTCTGTCTACTTCAAGCTCAAATTGTCTAGACAGGGCATCAGCCCTAACACTTTTGGAACAAGGCAGGTATGAGACAACAAAATTGAATCGAGAGAGTAACAGCGCCCACCTGGCCTGGCGTGAAGACAATCTCTTAGCCTCAGAGACATAGGTCAAGTTTTTGTGGTCAGTCAGAATTAATACTGGATTTTTTGTGCCCTCTAGTAAATGACGACATTCTTTAAGGGCAAGAATGATGGCCAATAATTCTCTGTCACCTATCTCATAATGACTTTGAGCCACGGACATTTTCTTGGAGAAAAACCCACATGGTCTGAGAGTTCCTCCTTTAACAGGTATTTGACAAAGTACTGCCCCAACCCCAATCTGTGAGGCATCAACCTCCAATGTAAACGGGAGAGATGGGTTGGGGCGGATTAACACAGGAGCGTTAGTAAAAGTGGATTTCAATTTCTCAAAAGCATCTTCCGCTGCCACCAACCACTGGGATGGATTAGCACCCTTGTGTGTAAGGTTAGACAAAGGTTTAACAATTGTTGAAAAGTTCTTAATAAATTTCCGATAATAATTAGTGAAACACAGAAATCGCTGAATAGCTTTAAGGCCCTTGGGCCGAGGCCATTGCAAAACTGCCGCCAGTTTCTCCTGATCCATGGCAATGCCTTCTTTGCCAATCACAAACCCCAAGAAGGGCACACTGGTTTTGTGAAACTCACATTTTTTCCAATTTGCAATACAATTTGTTTTTACGTAGGCAGAGCAACACTTCTGACACATCTTTAATGTGTTGTGACATGTTTTCAGAATGAATGAGTATGTCGTCCAGGTAGACAACAACGCAGGACTGCAGCATATCGCTGAGGATATCATTGATTAATTATTGAAATACTGCGGGTGCATTACAGAGACCAAACGGCATAACTAGATACTCATAGTGCCCGGATCTAGTTGAAGGCCGTTTTCCACTCATCACCAGCTCTGATCCGAATCAGGTTATAAGCAGCTCGTAGGTCCAATTTAGTAAAGACTGAGGAACATTTAACCTGTCAAATAATTCGGTGATGACTGGTATCGGATAAGCATTCTTAGACATTCATTTATTTAGGCCATGGTAATCAATGCACGGTCTCAATTTGCCATTCTTCTTTTTCACAAAAAAGAATCTGGCCCCAGCTGGAGAGGTGGATTTCCTTATGATCCCTCTCTTGAGGGCATCTGAAATATATTCCTCCATAGCTTGGTTCTCTTCACACAACAATGAATATGTGCGTCCCCTAGGGGGCACCACCCTCGGAGGCAAATCAATAGCGCAGTCATAGGATCTGTGCTGTGGTAGGGCACCAGCCTCTCCCTTACTAAATACATCACTGAAATGTTGATACTCATCTGGCAGTGAAGGGGAGGTACATAGAATCTTGACCGGGTGGGACACACAATGCTACATGCAATACTGAGACCAAGCAGAGATTTCACACTTTTGCCAGTCAAACTGAGGATTATGAAGCTGCAACCATGGGAATCCCAGAATGACTGCGTAGTGTGAAGAACTGATAATCTGGAACTGCTGTTCCTCTTTATGAAGCGCCCCAATGGTCATAGGTAATGGCATTGTTACAAAGGTAACCTGTGCAGGTTCTAGAGGTCTGCCGTCAATAGCTTCAATAGCGAGAGGGGATTCTCTCTCGACCAGCGGAATCTTATGCCGTTCAGCAAAAGCACTATCCATAAAATATCCCGCTGCGCCGAAATCAACCAGGGCCAGAACCTCCACTGAGTGACCTGCCCAAGAGAGTACCACCTGTATGGTGGGTTTCTGAGTGATCAAACCTGGTGTCACCATCGTGTCCGCTTCCTCCCCGCCGGCCGCTTTCTTCTCTGTTCGCGGCGGGGTCTGTCTTCCGGGTTGCGGGGATCGTGAGACCGCGCATGCGCAGGACGCCGCGTTCCTCTCTGGCATCTGCGCATGCGCCCGGCGCCTCAGTACATTAGTTCAGCCTCGCCTATCATCATAGGCATTCCAGGCGAGCCCCTCTCCTCTACCTTCCCTATTGGCTCCCATTAGTATTTAAACTAGCCACCCCAGACGTGGAGTGCCCGTTCCACGAGCTCTGCTTGAAGTTAGTATTATTCTTGTTCTGTCTCCTGGCATCTGACTCGGCTTACTCCTGACTATCCAGCGTTCTCCAGCCCCTGGCATCTGACTCGGCTTACTCCTGACTATCCAGCGTTCTCCAGCTCCTGGCATCTGACTCGGCTTACTCCTGACTATCCAGCGTTCTCCAGCCCCTGGCATCTGACTCGGCTTACTCCTGACTATCCAGCGTTCTCCAGCCCCTGGCATCTGACTCGGCTTACTCCTGACTATCCAGCGTTCTCCAGCCCCTGGCATCTGACTCGGCTCACTCCTGACTATCCAGCATTCTCCAGCCCCTGGCATCTGACTCGGCTACTCCTGACTATCCAGCGTTCTCCAGCCCCTGGCATCTGACTCGGCTTACTCCTGACTATCCAGCATTCTCCAGCCCCTGGCATCTGACTCGGCTACTCCTGACTATCCAGCGTTCTCCAGCCCCTGGCATCTGACTCGGCTTCCTCCTGACTATCCAGCGTTCTCCAGCCCCTGGCATCTGACTCGGCTTCCTCCTGACTATCCAACTCCTAGTTCCGAAGTACCACCCGCCTCCTGACCTGCTGACCTGGTTCTTAACGGTAGCCAGTGTACCCCTATCCTGGTTGCACCCCGGCTCAACTGGGGTGGAACAATCTGGTTTCGCGACCAGCACCTTTACCCAGCTCCGGCTGCAGCACAGGCGTACCTGGCACGCCGTCACCGAACTCTAGCAGCGCTCCCTAGCTTCGCACCCTAGCTTCTGTTCCAGTGTCGGCATCAATCAGGGTATTATCCCCCGGGTGGTGATAGTTGGAACGGGCCAAAGCCATGGATCCGGCTGAAGCATCGCGTATTGCGGCTAGGCTGGACCACCAGGAACAGGTATTGTCCTCCCATGCTGCTCACCTCCAGAGCTTGGAGCGTAAACTAGATGCTGTATTGGAGATGCTACGTAACACGGCTTCACAGACCTCCGCTGCCGCTGCTCCAGCGGCTGCCGCTGCTGCTGGCGCCTCCGGTGCACCTCCTCCCGGATACGTACCTCCCCGCATACCTTTGCCAGACAAGTTTTCGGGTCGTCCTACCGAATGTCGTGGTTTCCTCAATCAATGTCAGCTGCACTTCCGGACCTTGCCCCAGACGTTCTGTACACACTCCTCCCGGGTCTCTTTCATCATCTCCCTCCTCAAGGGTGAAGCCCTTGCCTGGGCATCTCCGCTAGTGGAGCAACAATCCCCCTTGCTGGATGATTCTGACGCTTTCGTTGCTGCCTTCAAAGCCGTTTTTGACGCTCCTGGACGAAGCGCCTCAGCCGAATCGGCCCTATTGAGTCTGTGTCAAGGGTCTCGTTCGGTCAGTCAATATGCAGTGGAGTTCCGCACCCTCTCCTATGAGACTGACTGGAACCAGGGAGCCCTGAAGGCGGCTTTTCGGCGTGGTCTTAGCGAACGCCTTAAAGATGCCTTGACCTGTCGCGATATTCCTGACGGCCTGGAAGACTTCATATCTCTGTGTTTAGACCTGGACAGACGCCTGCAAGAACGCCAATTGGAGCGCGACCGTAGCAGAAGGCGTTCTGCACCTGCCTTGCCTCCGGCAGAGGGTCCCGCCATGAACGAGACACCGATGGAGATTGGGGGAGTCACCAGGCTGACAGAGGAGGAGAGGAAAAGACGCCGGGCTTTGGGCCTGTGTTTATATTGTGGACAGAAGGAGGGAAGGGCTTGGATTGCAGCAGCTGGGAAACGCGCAAGGGGAGCTTCTGGCCGGTTCACTTCAGGGTGAATTAGAGACGACGGACAAAGGGCAACGAAGACGAGTCGGACACAGACGGTTTTTTCAGACAGAGAGCTTTGGTTTCCGGACTTACTGCTCTGAAAGCACGTAGCGGTTTTGCGGTGCTGGAATGGAATGATCGGGGATCCGGGGGACCTGTTCTTTGCTGCTGCGGTAAATCCGCTCCGCCGGCCCGGGGAATGGTGCTAACAACAGCTCGCAGTGCATCCACAGCAAGCAGCATGGAGACCTCGCCTGTCACAGCAGTAAATGCAAAAGTAAGTAACCCGAAACCTGTGGATATAAAAGAGAATACTGAGAAGTTTTGTCCGGTCACCGTGAATCCGCGGCACACCAAGAAGGCATTCAAAGTTATGAATGAATTGCGAAGTCAGAATTTACTGTGTGATGTGACAATAGTGGCTGAAGATGTGGAGATTTCAGCTCATAAGGTTGTGCTAGCCGCCTGCAGCCCTTACTTCCATGCTATGTTTACAGGTGAGATGAGTGAGAGCAGAGCAAAGAGAGTCCGGATAAAAGAAGTGGATGGCTGGACCCTGAAAATGCTGGTAGATTATGTTTACACTGCAGAAATTAAAGTCACAGAAGAGAATGTTCAGGTTCTTCTGCCAGCAGCTAGTCTCTTGCAACTCCAGGATGTGAAGAAGACTTGTTGTGAATTCTTGGAATCTCAGCTTCACCCAACCAACTGTTTAGGAATTCGAGCATTTGCTGACATGCACGCATGCACAGACCTACTAAACCAGGCAAACACATATGCAGAACAGCACTTTTCTGACATTGTGCTTGGAGAAGAATTCCTCAATCTTGGAATAGAGCAGGTGTGCAGTTTGATTGCCAGTGACAAGCTCACAGTGACCTCTGAGGAGAAGGTATTTGAAGCAGTGATTGCTTGGGTAAATCATGATCAAGATGTTCGGCAGGATCATATGGCGCTCCTTATGGAGCATGTACGTCTTCCGTTACTTTCCCGGGACTATTTAGTACAGAGAGTTGAAGAAGAGACACTGGTGAAGAATAGCAGTGCTTGCAAAGATTACCTCATTGAAGCCATGAAGTACCACTTGTTGCCAGGGGAACAGCGGACACTGATAAAAAGTGCACGGACCAGGCAGAGAACACCAGTCAGCCTTCCCAAATTAATGGTGGTAGTTGGAGGTCAAGCTCCTAAGGCTATCCGCAGTGTGGAATGCTACGATTTTAAAGAGGAACAGTGGCACCAAGTGGCTGAATTGCCATCAAGAAGATGCAGATCAGGTGTGGTGTACATGAGTGGTCATGTATTTGCTGTTGGGGGATTCAATGGTTCCCTCAGAGTACGCACAGTAGATTCCTATGACCCAGTGAAGGACCAGTGGACGAATGTGGCCAACATGCAAGACAGAAGAAGCACTTTAGGGGCAGCTGTCCTGAATGGCCTCTTGTATGCAGTCGGAGGCTTTGATGGCAGTACAGGTCTGGCAACTGTGGAAGCGTACAATATCAAAGCCAACGAGTGGTTTCACGTTTCTCCAATGAATACGAGGAGGAGCAGTGTTGGAGTGGGTGTTGTTGGAGGTATGTTGTATGCTGTCGGTGGTTATGATGGAGCCTCACGCCAGTGTCTTAGTACTGTTGAATGTTACAATCCCAGTACAAATGAATGGAGTTACATATCAGAAATGGGCACAAGGAGAAGTGGAGCAGGCGTTGGAGTCTTAAATGGTTTGTTGTATGCGGTAGGTGGCCATGATGGTCCATTGGTGAGGAAAAGCGTTGAGGTTTATGATCCCTCTACCAGTTCGTGGAAGCAGGTGGCTGATATGAACATGTGCAGAAGAAATGCAGGTGTTTGTGCCGTGGATGGTATGTTATATGATGTTGGAGGAGATGATGGCTCATGTAACTTGGCATCTGTGGAGTATTACAACCCAGCCACAGACAAATGGATACTTTTGCCATCCTGTATGAGCACAGGAAGGAGTTATGCAGGTGTTACGGTTATTGATAAGCCTTTATGATGTGGGGGGCCTCCCGTTGAGGGGGGGGCGGTGTCACCATCGTGTCCGCTTCCTCCCCGCCGGCCGCTTTCTTCTCTGTTCGCGGCGGGGTCTGTCTTCCGGGTTGCGGGGATCGTGAGACCGCGCATGCGCAGGACGCCGCGTTCCTCTCTGGCATCTGCGCATGCGCCCGGCGCCTCAGTACATTAGTTCAGCCTCGCCTATCATCATAGGCATTCCGGGCGAGCCCCTCTCCTCTACCTTCCCTATTGGCTCCCATTAGTATTTAAACTAGCCACCCCAGACGTGGAGTGCCCGTTCCACGAGCTCTGCTTGAAGTTAGTATTATTCTTGTTCTGTCTCCTGGCATCTGACTCGGCTTACTCCTGACTATCCAGCGTTCTCCAGCCAGTGGCATCTGACTCGGCTTACTCCTGACTATCCAGCGTTCTCCAGCTCCTGGCATCTGACTCGGCTTACTCCTGACTATCCAGCGTTCTCCAGCCCCTGGCATCTGACTCGGCTTACTCCTGACTATCCAGCGTTCTCCAGCCCCTGGCATCTGACTCGGCTTACTCCTGACTATCCAGCATTCTCCAGCCCCTGGCATCTGACTCGGCTCACTCCTGACTATCCAGCATTCTCCAGCCCCTGGCATCTGACTCGGCTACTCCTGACTATCCAGCGTTCTCCAGCCCCTGGCATCTGACTCGGCTTACTCCTGACTATCCAGCATTCTCCAGCCCCTGGCATCTGACTCAGCTACTCCTGACTATCCAGCGTTCTCCAGCCCCTGGCATCTGACTCGGCTTCCTCCTGACTATCCAGCGTTCTCCAGCCCCTGGCATCTGACTCGGCTTCCTCCTGACTATCCAACTCCTAGTTCCGAAGTACCACCCGCCTCCTGACCTGCTGACCTGGTTCTTAACGGTAGCCAGTGTACCCCTATCCTGGTTGCACCCCGGCTCAACTGGGGTGGAACAATCTGGTTTCGCGACCAGCACCTTTACCCAGCTCCGGCTGCAGCACAGGGGTACCTGGCACGCCGTCACCGAACTCTAGCAGCGCTCCCTAGCTTCGCACCCTAGCTTCTGTTCCAGTGTCGGCATCAATCAGGGTATTATCCCCCGGGTGGTGACACCTGGGGACGGTTGAACACCACCTAGGACCTGTCCCCCAAGGTACCCTAAGTGTGTTCGTTTCCCAGACGTACGGGACAAGATCTTAGCAGGTGCCCAATTTTGCCACAGTATAAGCACAACCCCTGCCTCCTGTGATGTGCTCTTTCCTCCTTGGTAAGCCTGGTGAAGCCTAATTGCATAGGTTCACCTGATTCCCATAACTGTTCATTGGACTTAGATGCCAAGGGAGGGATGGGTGGGCAAAATGAACTGCTAGATCAGTTATTTCTAGATCATTGCCTGCGGTCTTTAGCCATCAATCTTTCATGGATCCGAGTGTCAATTAGGATAACATAATCAATATATTCATCTAGATCAATTAACAACTCTTTAGCTGCGATTTCATCTTTGATCTGCTCGCTCAAACCTTGAGCAAAGGCTGCCAGCAATGCCTCATTGTTCCAACCTACCTCTGCTGCCAAGGTGCGGAATACAATGCCATAATCGCCCACCGTACGCCTACCCTGTGGTATCTCCATTAAGCGTTTAGCAGCAGAGGCGGTTCTACCAGGGATCTCAAACATTCTCCGAAATGACTGCACAAATTCCCTGAAATTCTTTGTGCACGGTTTCGCACTCTCCCATAAGGGATTGGCCCATGCCAGGGCTCTGCCAGTCAATAGGGATATCATAAACCCAACTTTACTGCGTTCATTAGGAAAGGCATGCGAGTTTAGTTCCAGAAATATTTCAAGTTGGTTAATAAACCCTCTGCACAGGCTGGGTTCATCATACCTGAGTGGTAAAGGGGCGGAAGCGGTTAACCCCTTGACTGCTGCCCCTGAGGGCATGGTATCGTTCTCCGGTGTCGAACCTGGGGAGACCACCGGACTCGGGGCAGACTTGTCCGTGAGTACTGTACGTTCAAGAATGGTTTGGATCGCTACCGCTAGCTGATCCAGGTGCTGTTCATGTACATCCATCCTCCAATGGATGTTCTGTGTATTACCATCACTGTTATTATCTGAGGTCATGGCCCTTTCGTACTGTCATGGTTTGTTATGACTCTCAGACACAGAGTTAAGATAAAAACACAACTTTATTGAAAAGTTTAAAGGGAACCCTCGCGGGTTAACATACACATTTGGATAAACGTGATAAGTGGAGTGCCTCAGGGATCTGTCCTGGGTCCTCTTCTTTTTAATTTGTTTATTAATGACCTCCCAGAGGGCATAGGAAGCCATGTATCAGTGTTTGCCGATGACACAAAATTAAGTAAGGTAATAAAGTCTGAACTGGATGTGTCTTCATTACAAGAGGACTTGGACAAATTGAGTAACTGGGTAGGCAAATGGCAAATGAGATTCAATATAGACAAGTGTAAAGTTATGCATTTTGGGTATAATAATAAAAATGCAACATATAGTTTAAATGGCGTTTCTCTGGGGAAATCTACTAATGAAAAGGATTTAGGAGTAATGGTAGACAATAGACTTAGCAGTAGCATGCAGTGCCAGCTGGCAGCGGCAAAGGCCAATAAGATATTGGCATGTATTAAAAGGGGTATTGACTCAAGGGAGGAAGATATAATTATGCCTCTTTACAGGTCCATGGTAAGACCCCACCTAGAATATGCTGTTCAATTCTGGGCGCCCTTTCTGAAGAAGGACATTATGGAACTAGAGAGAGTGCAGAGGAGGGCTACAAAACTAGTAAGGGGAATGGAATGTTTTAGTTATGAAGAGAGGCTAGAAAAGTTAAACTTGTACACACTAGAGAAACGGCGTCTTAGAGGGGATATGATAACACTATATAAATATGTTCAAGGCCCATATAAAGGGCTTTCAAAAGACCTGTTCATTAACAGAACAGTACACAGGACAAGGGGCCACCCGCTTAGACTTGAGGAAAGGAGATTTAGTCTACAACAGCGGAAGGGTTTCTTTACAGTAAGGACAATAAAGGTATGGAATGCACTTCCGGAGGAGGTGGTGCTATCAAATACATTAGATGCCTTTAAAAGGGGCCTGGATAATTATTTAAAAGAGCATAATATAGAGGGCTATGCACGTTAGTATTGGGATTAATATTTAGTTAGGGCTTGTTGATCCGGGGAGAAGTCTGATTGCCATTTGGAGTCAGATGCCTTCTTTTGGGTCAGCGATGGTAAACAGGAATAGGAAAAGGGTTGAACTGGATGGACGCAAGTCTTTTTTCAACCTAAATTACTATGTAACTATGTATGTAACATATATCTTCAATACATAGTCATAGTGAGTATTGGTATACCGAATGTAAGACAGGCTCTACCGGCCTTGCCAATACCGGGTAAGGCAACCTTAGACTGGCACAAGATGAAATAGGTTCTACCGGCCTTACCGATATACCGGGCAAGGCAGCCTGGAAGGCTAGCAACAGAGGAGATGGAGGCTCTGCGGGCCTTGCCAATATACTGGGCAAGGCAGCCTTGAGGCTGGTATCACGAGGAAATAAGGGTCTACCGGCCTTGCCAATATACCGAGCAAGGCAGCCTTGAGAAAGGTACAACGAGGAATGAGGCTCTACCGGCCTTGTCAATACCGGGTAAGGCAACCTTAGACTGGCACAAGTTGGAATAGGTTTTACCGGCCTTACCAATATACCGGGCAAGGCAGCCTGGAGGCTGCAAGTACTGGAACACAGACAGGGATGGCCTCAGTGACTGGCATAAGGTGTAACTAGCCAGTCGCCTATGATGGACAGACAGAGGCCAGCTGGGTTATCAAGATTTAGAGAACACCCAACAAAATAATGGAGCGAACCAGTACCCGCATACTAGGGTCACACAACCTCTACCGGTGCTGTAAAGAACACAGCAAGCAGCCAGTGAACATGGAGCGAACCAGTACCCGCGTAATGGAGTACACAATCTTTACCGGTGCTGTAAGGAATGCAGCAAGCAGCCAGTTAACATGGAGCGAACCAGTACCCGCGTATTGGAGTTACACGATCTCTACCGGTGCTGTAAGGAACGCAGCAAGCAGCCGGTTAACATGGAGCGAACCAGTACCCGCGTACTGGAGTTACACAAACAAAGTGAATGAAAATGTCGCCAAAGACGACCGGAGGAAGGAGACACTCTGCAGGCATCCAGGAGCAGGAAAACAGCCGGTACAGGACAGGAAGCAGGACCATCAATGGCAGTCAACCGGAGCAGGAACGGCAGCAGGAACAGCAACCCCAACCGGATCAGGAACGGAAGCTGGAACCGAGGAAGCTGTCAGACAGGAACTCAGGCGATCACTGGAGAGCATAGATAGTCGATGGCCCAGGAAGCTCAGGAACATAATGCAGGTGCAGGCGACATAGAGACACCATGAAAGGGCAACCAGAGGGTGTCCAAGCCCAGTCTAAATAGGCAACACTGGGCGGGTTGAAAGCAGACAGCCAATTACCATTCAGGTAACCGACAGGAAAGGCAGCAAATCAGGGGCACCGTGATACGTATACCATTACTCCATATGTCTTGTGTGATTATTTATGGATGACTGATGGATAGTAACCCTATGAGAGGAGAAGATTGTTTTATAATCAAGCTATGGTGTGAATGACGACTTAATTGAATGTCATAATTTCATCTCATCATTTTCCATTTCATCATTTTATTTCATCATTCTCCATTTCATTCATATTTTTTGGATTTGTAATCACATATGTGGATCAATTTTTTGGTTATGGACATTAGACATTTTTTTTAGGTATGTTTGGCGCCAGACTAAGCTCCTTTCTATGCATAGGTCATTTTGTGACATATTTTATTGTTAGGTATTTACAGGTATATTTTTTGTATTAGGTGGGGGGTAATCTGAGTCCTATATACAGGTATATTGGGATTATTGTGCTGCTTTATTATTATATGTAATAAATTATTTATTTTTAGGATTTCCAAATCACAGTCATACCCAAGGAGGGTAAAGATCTCACTCAGTGTGCCAGTTACCAAACAGCATTCTTACTGAACGTGGACCTTAAATTGTTTGCTATGATTCTGGCCAGAAGACTGCAGCCACTTCTCCTGGCCTTGATCCATTGGGATCAGGTCGGATTTGTTAAAGGGTGGCAAGCTAAAGACAACACCACAAAATTAATAGCACTCCTCCACAGGGTTCAGTCACTGGGTACGCCAACACTACTCTTGTTCCTGGACTCAGAGAAGGTGTTTGATAGGTTGCAGTGGCCTTTTCTGTGAGCAGTCTTCCTGACCTTGAAGATGGGCCCTATGTGTTTCCAGCACATTCTTGCTCTTTACACTAACCCCTCGGCTTGTGTTCAGGTTAATGGTATCCTTTTGGACCCATTTCCAATAGCTAAAAGCACTAGACAGGGCTGCCCCCTGTTGCCGCTTCTATATGTCCTGACACGGGAGCCTTTGTTAAATGCGATAAGGGCCCATCCGGACATTAGCAGTATACTGGGGCAAGGCAGAAAATTCTTTGTATCTAGCTTTGCAGACAATGTTCTGTTAGCTCTTACTAACCCACTGTGCTCACTACCTGAAGTCTTAACCTTGTTGGATCACTATGGTGCTTTGGCGGGCTCCTGAATTAACACTTCAAAATAGAAATATTAAATGTTTTTCTGCCCCCACTGATGTGTAGGCATCAGTTGCTTGGAAGTCTTCTATCACCTACCTGTGGGCAACCTATACCATAGCAACTTTCCCCCACTTTTGTCTTGACTTCGTGAAGATTTAAAGAGTTGGCACTGTCCCAGGGTCTCATGGTTCAGGAGACTGAACGTTGGTACGATGATGTTCCTGCCAAAAGTACTCTATCTCTTTCAAATGATGCCTTGCAATCCCTGGTGTCAAACTATGTTTGGAATAGGAAGCAACCTAGGTGAAGAGGCTGTGTACTGACGATGCCCAGGAATGTGGAGGGTTTGGGGTTTCCTGACTTTGGGGAAACCCAGATTTAGCACAGCTCGAGCCACAGGCAGCTTGGCTCCAGATAGAACTGGATGAACACTTTAATCCGAGATCCTAGGCAGCTCCTCCTGGCTCCTTCAACTCTTATACCATGTGTATTACTGATGGCTCTGGTCCTGGGTGGGGTACTTGCTTTGTGGCAACGACAGGCCTCAAAGAAACATTGAGCTCCTTACTAGTGTTGAGCGAGCACCCCGATGCTCGGGTGCTCGGGTGCTCTGACCGAGCACCCCCTGAGGCTCGAGTGCTCGGCCAAGCACCCGAGCCCCATTGAATTGAATGGGGCGACACGAGCATTACACCAGGCACCCCCTGCTCTGATGAGGGGAGGGTGCCTGGTCAATGCCCCCCTTCATCTCCGCAATGTCCCCCTTCATCTCCGCAATGTCCCCCTTCATCTCCTCTATGCCCCTCTTCCACAATGTCCCCCTTCATCTCCGCTATGCCCCTCTTCCACAATGTCCCCCTTCATCTCCTCTATGGCATAGAGGAGATGAAGGGGGACATTGTGGAAGAGGGGCATAGCGGAGATGAAGGGGGACATTGTGGAAGAGGGGCATAGAGGAGATGAAGGGGGACATTGTGGAAGAGGGGCATAGCGGAGATGAAGGGGGACATTGTGGAAGAGGGGCATAGACTCTATTGAGGACTTCCTCACTTGAGGACTTCCTTACCTCGCCTATGAACAGCATTAAAACTTTGTCTAAGATGTACCGCTTATTGCAGTCAGTGCCCAACCCTCAACTTCCGGCTTACACAGTGACTTGGAGTTCAGAACTGCACGACCCTAGGCTGTCTGACTCTCAGGCATGGAACTCCATCTTCTGTCTAGCTCGTCATCTTCCTAAGGATACACCTTCGCAAGAGGATCACTATAAACTGCTTTCGAGGTGGTACCTCACCCCACAGCGTCTGGTTCAAGTTCTCCCTGATTGGGAGGATGTTTGCTAGAGATGTGGAGCTTTTTAGCTTTTTTGACCCACATATGGTGGGATTGTGGTGTCATGCAGACATATTGGTCTCTGGTGTGCGATGCTGGTTCACTAGTATTGGGATTTGCAATACCATTAGACCCAGCTGTTGTGTCTATTCTCCTACCACGAGACACTGGTGCCTAACAAATTCCCACTGCTCCATTTCATGCTTTCAGGGGTGAGATTGAATGCTGCTACACATTGGAAGTGGAGTGTTGTGTCCCCTTTAGCTGCTTGGGCTGCACGGATGAATGCCTACAGGGATATGGAACAATTGCACGCCCGACAGTTTTTGAGGGTTGTGGAATTTAAAGAAATCTGGACCCACTGGGAGAGATCACAATACACTGCCTGACAGGATAGCTTGGCAGGGACGCTTGGTATAGGACGAGACTGTGTGACTTGCCTCAATGACTTTCTGCTCTGGAGGACTTAAGGATTTATATGCTATAGACCTGTGGGATAACAACCTGGAGTGCCTCTACACCCCTTCTCCATCAGTATGGAGGTCTCTCCTTTTGACTCTCCTTTTGTCTCTGCTCTGATGTCCCTTCTGCTTTTCCCTCTTTTTCACTTTCCTTTTTTTTATCTCTCCTCCCCCACTTGCCTCCTTATTTTTTCACCTTTGCTCCTTCTTTGCTCTCTTGACATTTTCTTCTACAGTGTTTCTTTTGTTTTTTTTGTTGTTTTGTTCTTTATACATATGCTACTTTTGGCCATATTGAGAGACACATGGGCTAATTATTGCCTCTGTTATTATGCACCTCATAGCTGTATATTCTTGGAGAATCTACTTTGCCTATTGTTCATACATGCATCTAGTTGTCTCTCTCTGAAAACTGTGACTATGAAGACATCATAATGGTAATTCTGCATTTTCATCAGTCCTTCTTGCTTTTCATATTTGCTTCACTCTGTTCAGTATACGTAATGTGTTTTTACCTTTACAAATCCCAATATTTAAAACATCAACTTTATTCACAATAAGGCATAAAAAATACCTTACAGCTTTATTTGTCCATAGTCAAGTGCAACAATAGGAGAGATTTTCCAGGTGTTGATATTCAAATCTCCTCCATACTGACTGTCCTGGACCTCTGGCCACTGCTGTAAAAATCTCTGCAAAGACTTGCTATTACACCCTGAAGAAGTGGAGTCGGATCTATACAATATGCGTCGGGTTATGCTCTTGTTGCACTAACACACGTATGTCCCTCCTACGCCTCCTGTGAGGTTTCCGCCCTCCTCCCACTGTCGGTTGCACTCACCCATGGACTACATGGACTACAGAGTTGGCCAACAGCCACGAGGCACAACGGAATTATTCCGGTGCCCTATCTGTAACTCAAGTCCTTTGGGTCTGATGAGCTTTTGCTATTGCCCACAGCGAAGGGCATTTACATCTCAGCACACACATCATTTCAGGAACTTTTGAGCATCTATTTTGGTTAACATCAGCAACACCAGTACATCAGTATGGATTACAATGGATCATCTTTCGGAACACTGTAGAGAAGGGTCTACAGGGACACAGTCTGTTGGCTACATAAGGAAGGGACCTTTTATGATAATAAAGCCCAAGATGGGCAAAATGTGAGTACAAGAACTGTTTGTTTTATCTTTATTTATCTTTATCTTTACTCACAGATGGTATTTTATTTCTGTTTGTGTTTCTGCCCAGCATTGCACCTCCTATGCTTTCTACACACAAGGACTTGCCCCGCCTTCAACTTCCATCTCAATCCAAAACAAAGAAAACATGGGCGACTCACCACACTTAGTTGAACAATACACATGCCCCACTCACGTCCTCCACTACATACCAAACACATCACACTAATTCATATACCCACTCACTTAGCAATACTCTATACAACATGCTGTTTCAAGAATCCAAATCCTTGCTCCAATGTACACCTTCAACATACGTTTTATGTTGCAGTAAAACACCACTTCTTATACACATCTTCATCTTCCTCCTCACTCAAATTCACCCTAACCCTGTCCCTGGAACTCACACTCTCTCATAAATGCTGTTCTTTCTAATACCCAACATTACACACATACACACACCTACCCTATGCAGCATAAGGTAGGTGTGTGTGTCTGTTATTCTCTCATGTGCTACGTTTCTCCATTACTGCTCTCCAGTACTGGCCTCCTCTATTCACCATAATGTCGCAGCATTTCCCTTTTTGTGTAGGAGGTGTTTGTGTATGGTGCAAAAAGAAGAAAGCACTCCAAAAAACACTCTATAAGTATCTTATAGTATCACAAAAAGTAGATAAAATACATACATAAGCGTTCATTTATTTGTAGAATCATCAATGGATGCTGTTGTTCCTGATCGTGCTGCTTCTCTGAATGGCGTCTTCAATAGCCCCCGCACAGTCCAATGTACATAGAGAAAACAAAAAAGAGAGTGCAAACTTAGCAGGGAAAGTGATGTAACATGCCGATAGACCACCAGCTGATCCGTGGGGATTGTGAATTGGCACATGAGAGGTCTATTGGCACATTACATCGCTTTCCCTGCTATGTGACTCGATACAAGTTTGAAGACTATTCATCCTCACTGATTCTTTATACGGGCCTCCTTGCAAGCAGACACCTAGTATGTGCATTAACTAACTGACGGTTATGAAATAAGAATACATTTGTTCTTAGATAGTTTGCACTCTCTTTTTTGTTTTCTCTTTGTGTGTGGTGCCTCCATCTCTCCTGTAATTGGTTTCATGATTTCTGTCTGTGTCCTGTCATCATTTTTACAAGTCTGTGTCATGCCATGGCCCTGATCTGCTCTTCTTCACTCTCTTCTCTTTTTGCAGATTCCTCCCCCTACTGGGCGAACCCGGTTTGGACTATGGGTGAGTGGGGGTGGAGCAGGGTACATAGTTCATTCACTCTTATACCCTTCCTAACCCATGTGGAAAGCATAACAGTACAGAATCATCATAACAAGTTTCTGGACATTCTGTACTATGTTGGTATGATGTCTACTATCAGATCTCAAGTAGTACCTCTGAGATGATGAGGAAAAACTCAGACTAGAGTGCCCTGAAAATTATCTCTGCGAGATGGACTGGATGGCCACTAAAGCATACAAGAGACTCAGGCCGAAGTCAGTAACTGAACACAAGTCAAGCACTAACTGTTCTGAGGACTGGAGGCACTGGTTACTCTGGTAATCAGGAAAAGTATCTGAGATGCAAGAGATTAATTTCAGGCACAGGAACAGAGCCAGTGAAAGAAAAACAGAGTTCAAGGTAGTCGAAGAGTTGGACTAGATTCAAGGCAAAAGTCAAGGCAGAATCCCAGCGGAAGAGGCTACTCAAATCAGGGAAGTCGACCACCACACTGGAATATATGGTCAGAAGATTCTGACTTCTTGGTGGACTAGAAGCAGAGAGATCTAAATCACGAAGGTTGGAGATTTCAATTACCTACTCCTTCGACAAGTCAGAATTTCTGAGACAGTTGGTCGTATGTTACCTACCAACAGCACCCTTGACAAGTCAGTAGGCTAGAGACAGGTAGTCATACACTATCGACACTCATGATCTCGACAGGTCAGAACCCCAGTGGAGGTGGTTGTAGGTTATCAACCAATAATGCCCTCTATAAGTCGGAAAGCCTAAGGTGGGATTGTTAAAGGACTCAGGAAGAAGGCTGCAACTAGCGGTTAGGCCCATGCCTTCGGGAAGCACACACCTGAGGAGTCTTCCAGCTCCCAGGGGAAACTGAGAAGGTAGGAAATGCTGAAGTCAGAAGAATAATCAGGAAATGGCAGAGGTCAATATCAGTTGAGCAGTGTGGAGCCAGAGGATGAAACTGAAATTGTAGTTGGTGCGGAAGCAGGGTCAGTAGCCCGAAACAGGTGAAAGCTGGAATCAGCAGACGGGTAACGAGGTCAGGACAAAAGCCTAGGTAGAAGCACAGGAAACAGGATCAGGTAAGGCAGGACTAGAGGTAACAACAACTCTCAGGAATTTGGAGAAGTTTGAGCAGGGAACTGCTATTGGCCTTACCAATATACCGGGCAAGGCAGCCTTGAGAGTGGTACAACGAGAGAGGAGGCTCTACCGGCCTTGCCAATATACCGGGCAAGGCAGGCTTGAGAGTGGTACAACGAGAGAGGAGGCTCTAACAGCCTTGCCAATATCCTGGCAAGGCAGCCTTGAGAATGGTACAACGAGAGATGAGGTTCTACTGGCCTTGCCAATATACTGGGCAAGGCAGCCTTGAAACTGGTAGAACGAGAGAGGAGGCTCTACCGGCCTTGCCAATATACCGGGCAAGGCAGCCTTGCTAAATCATGAGACTGCAAGTATTGGTACACAATCAGAGATGGCCTCAGCAACTGGCATATAGTTGGAGTAAACCATTTGCCTATGCTGGGCACACAGAGGCCTTTCCGGGGCTGTATGGGTGTCAGTGAGCACCTGGTAATAATGGAGAGAACCAGTACCCGCGTACTGAACAGACAAGGATCACCGGTGCTATATGGAATGCAGCAAGCAACCGGCTATGCGTGGAGCGATTCCGTACCCGCGTACTGGAATACACAGACTCTCCCGGTGCTATATGGAATACAGCAAGCCACCGGTTATATGTGGAGCAAACCAGTACCCACGAACTGGATGACAAAAGGCTCTACGGGTGCTGATGGGATACAGCAAGCTACCGGTATACGTGGAGCGAACCAGTACCCGCGTACTGGGTGACACAAGACTCTTCCAGTGCTGATGGGATGCAGCAAGCCACCGGTTATACATGGAGCGAACCAGTACCCGCGTACTGGGTTACACAATACTCTACCGGTGCTGTATGGAATGCAGCAAGCAGCCGGTTATACATGGAGCGAACCAGTACCCGCGTACTGGGTTATACAATCTCTACCGGTGCTGTATGGAATGCAGCAAGCAGCCGGTTATACATGGAATGAACCAGTACCCGCGTACTGGGTTATACAATTTCTACCGGTGCTGTATGGAACGTAGCAAGCAGCCGGTGATACATGGAGCGAACCAGTACCCGCGTACTGGAGACAAATCAAAGAGAGGTGGTTTGTTGCCAAAGGCGATCAGAAGTAAGAGACACTCTGCAGGCGATCCAGGAGCAGGAGCTATCAGATACGGTTTACTATGAGCGTCTAGTGGGTGATCCCACTCCTAGATATCAGTATGAACGTAAACAAATGTTAGATGATGCTGTAGATTTGGGCCTTCTGGCGGAATCGGAGAGGGACTTTATGTACGTGCCGAATCCCAACATGGCTATTTATTATCACTTACATAAGATACAAAGTCCCTCTCTGATCCCCCCGGAAGGCCCATAATCTCTAGTATAGGTTCCAAGACTGCTAACCTATCTGCATATATTGACCATCATTTACAAAGGTTAGTAATGGGACTTAGATCATATTTACGAGATACATCTCATGTGTTGTCATTGTTAAAAGAATTTATATGGGAAGAAGATTTCCATTGGGTTACTCTAGATGTGACAGGTCTGTATTCAAACATTCCACATAGTGGAGGTATAAGCGACAAGGTTTTTTTTGATGGATGATTTACTCATGCCGGTTTGGCAGATAGAATTTATCATTAAGGCAATTGAGTTCACCCTTTCACACAATTATTTTGAATTCAACAACCAGGTCTTTTTACAAAAGAAAGGTATAACGATGGGCACCAAGTTCGCGCCAAGCTACGCAAATTTATTTATGGGCTACTTTGAACATCTGAAAGTCTATCACAATCGTCCGTTTGGAGCGAGCTTGGTGTTCTATCGTCATTACATAGACGATATCTTGATTGTGTGGAAGGGTGAAAGAAAATCAGTTTTGGACTTTGTGTCCTATATGAATGACAATTCTTGGAATTTAGAATTTACCAGTACTGTCAGTTCCAGTGAGATGCAGTTCCTTGATTTAAATTTGACTAGTGTAGTATATAAGCCAGTAAGAACTTGTACATTTTTCAAGAAAGTAGATTCGAATAGTTTTTTAGATTTTAATAGTTGCCATCATAATCCATGGCTTGGAAATGTACCCTACGGGCAATTTAGACGAATCAGAAGGAACTGCACCTCACTAGATGATTATGATGCCCAAGCAGGGATATTGAGAAATAGATTTTTTGAGAAGAATTATCCAAGAAATCTAGTGGAAGATTTATACATGAGAGCGAGAGATTTCTCAAAAGATTCCATAAAAAATGGTAAGAGTAAAAAATTTAAATCAGAGAATAACGTTTTTCCTAGATTTGTGACTAAATATAATTCACAAAGTAAAAACATAAGAGATATTATGTATAGACATTGGAATATATTACAAAATGATGCAATTTTGAAGGATATTATTCCATCTAATCCCCAAATTACATATAGGAGGGCCAAGATTTTAAAAAATATTTTGGCCCCTAGTAAATTTAAATGTAATATAAGTTCTAAGGTGAGAGAATTGGAGGACACAAGTATCGATAAAGAAGATAAAAATGCCTTGAAGACAAGAAATTTAAGAGGGGTTTATAAATGTTTATCAATTCGGTGTTTTGCTTGTCCTTCCATTCTAAATAAATCTATAAGTTTTAGTTCGACTGTCACAGGGGAAACATTTGAAATTAAATCATATATGACTTGTAGAGCTAGATATGTAATATATTTACTTTCATGCGCATGTGGTTTCCAATATGTTGGTAGGACAACACAATGTTTAAGAACAGGAGTTGGACAGCATAGACGTAATATTCAGAACAGATTTTTGTTGCACAGTGTATCCAGACATTTTGCGACAGCACATGAAGGAAATCCGGAATCACTTACAGTGGTACCGATTGAATGGATCAATCCAAATGCAAAGCCAAATAGATTGAAAAGATTAATAATGCGGGAGTCCTTTTGGCTATATAGATTAGACACAATGTATCCTAGGGGTTTAAATGAAGTTATTGAAATGTCATGGTAAAAATAAGTTCTCCTTTAGAAAAAAAAATTTTATGTACAAAAGTTTTTTTTTTTCTCCCATAATATTTTTGTTCTCTTAAGGATTCACTAAGTTTATTCACTTAGAATTTTAAGGATTAAATAATCTAAACAGGATATGAGTTTTGAGCTCATATGATTTAGTAATAATACAATTGCATGTTTATCATATCAATATTATTCTAATAGATATAATTAATATTCACAGTCACATTAATTTTATTTCAACACATTCAATGTGCATCCATTAAATCAGGTATTCACCAGTATTGCACATTCTATAATCAATGAGTTGGTATTGATAGATCACAGGTTAATATGATTTAGTAAATGCTATTTAACTTTATTTAAATATATATGCACATTAGAGGGTTAAATATTTTATTTATATTTTGTATTAAATATCAGTCATTTGTAATTAATGGCATTTTGGTGATAATTAATGCATTAATGATATGTTGGAGAGATAATATCATTTAGATTATGTATTATCTATTGTTTATAAATATAGTTATTATGTGAATAACTTAGGAGAATTAGAATATTTTATGAGTATAAATTGCCCAAGTTTAGTTGTGTAGATTTGAGTAGACTATATCGCATTATTTACGCAATTTGTATTTTGGATTGTGGTGCAGTTTGGTGAGTTCCGGATTGGCCGGGGTTAACTCGCTTGTGACTTAATATTGCAGGCGAGTTTGGTAAGGCTGCATTTTAGATTTTGGTAGGTTGATGTTAGCTGGAACGCAGTGCTAGTTGGCACGTATGCGTTCTAGACGTCACTTTCAGTAGCGCGAGTCACATCCGGTTTGTCCGGAGCGGACTGCGATACAATATAACCCTTTAGGTGCTGCAAAGACGTATGATGAGAGATTATTTGGAGGGGTTTCAAATTTGGATAGTGATATGGGTCTGTGTGAATTCTTCATAATTTTACTGTATGTTATTGGAGTGTATTCTATCTATTGAGAGGAGAGGGAAAAGATGGAATTTGACTCCTACTCACATAACTTTTGAAAGTTTTTTGGGTATATTGGGTGCTTAAGATGTGATCAAGAGATCTAGCCACTTTGTGAAGGTCACTTCTGGGTCATAACGGTCAGTTTTGATTTAAGATTGTTTTTTAATTTGTTTTATGTTTCAACATGTGACTGCAATTAGAAATCTAAGATCATTGTGGTTCAAGAATTTTAGAGATTATTTGGTTTATTAATATCAAGTAATAAATAGAAATAAAATTGCATGGTCTGGACCAATTTAAATTTAAATTTGTTTGATTAGGCTAATTCATCTATCAGAGGTGAGGGAGGGAGATTTAAATGGGGGGTTCTTGATGCTGCTGTGTATTCATTTTGTGTTTGGCTTTGGCTAAATCTGAAGAAGTAGTTAGGCAACTAGGAACGTTATATAGCTCAGCCATTTGTTCTATTACAATTTTATATTTTATATAATTTTGAATTTTTGTTTACTTAAATATGTTTAAAAAAAAAAAAAAAAAAAAAGATTTTTGAAGAAAAGCAGCAACGTGTGGATCCCTTTTCTCCATTTGAGATCACCTGAACAGAGACAGGTTAAACTCTCTGTAGGCTTGTCTTGTTGTGTTTGGGCATAAGTCTTTTCACAACCATCACATTTGTGAATATATTTTAAAGACTTGTATTTATTGTGTCTTGGAAGATAACAGGCGCTATTGGGCGCCCTCTCTGTGTATATGTTTTGTTTGCATGTTCTACACTTCCTGAGCGACCGGCTGGATTAAGCCATCAATATCGGTAGAGGATTGGGTTATAGAAACGCCAAAAGCATGAATTTCAGTATTTCACATATGTGTTAAGCTGAACATACTAATTTGTGAGTACATTTCTTACACCAGTGGTGTGGTGGTGGATCAGAAAGCATTGGTGATAATACACCAGGAGCGCCTTCCTGTTTTTTGTCTTACAAGGAACTGTGGACATTTCTGTCATGCCTAAAACAACCCCGGACTAGGCATACGGATTGCCAGCCCAGTGTCGCAAGCTATGTAGAACTTTGGAACGTTATATTGGCGGACAGATATGCCAAAAGGACTAAAAATCATAGCCTGCTTTCAGGGGACTGGGCGTTAGGGGTTAAGTATTTGAGTTTGGCCTAGGATGCTGCAAATGTATATTGCAGTCCCTCAAGCCTTTTGTTTAATTGTTCACCCTCACCCAAGCTCTGTGTGGATTCTAGCAACTCCAGTCATTGTAGGTTTGTGAACTGTATTGAGACCCCCTGTGGTGTGTTAACTTGATCACGTCTGGCCCTTTGTATTGTGTTGTACCATTTGTTGCTAGCCTTTTGTGTAGTAATGCAATCATGCCTGTGTTATTGTAATTGCTGGGACCTTTTGTTGTTGGTCCTTTGTCTTGTATATTGTGATTGTGTTATCCCTGTGAGTCACCTATTGTATCCTGCCTGCCCATGTATTTCAATGTTGTTCTGGTGTATAAATATGTGTGGTTTGCTTAATAAAGTTGAGTTACTCTGAGTGAACAAGGAGTCCTGGAGTCTCGTATTGCTTATGGTGTAAAGTATCCACTCTGATACCCATCTGTGCCAAGTATCCTGAATCGTCGACCATCCACTGCCAACTTCCTGTGACCCGACTTCGTTTGCTGTCAGATGGCAATGTGGACTCAATCTTCTCCTTCCTGTGGTTCCAGTGAACATTCAACTTGAGCTTGCATTGTGCTCGAACCTGTTCGACAAACAGTTACCTGTGATCCTGCTACACTTTTCCAGCTACCCTTCGACCGGGAGTAAATGCCTCACTCTCTGCTGCCTGGAGTTCCAGCCTGCGACTAGTCGACAATACGGGAGCCTCGTCTAACCCTCCTTGACTTGCATCCTTTGATGCGGGAATTCGATAACTCTGCGAGTCGACAGCAAGTCCGTCCATTTGCTCACCTGGTGCATCCGACAGTGCCAGTCCGGCGTCGAGAGGGAGAAACCTGGGAACGATGGCGGAAGGTGACGCAGTCACTTCTTGCTTCCATTACATCCCCCCAGTTTGGTAAGTTGAACCCATCCTATTAATACCTTTAAATAAGCATGTTGGATAGACCCTCTTGTTGTTCTTCTTCTGCCTCCCCCTTTTTTTCTTCCTCTCTTTCCTCCCCTCTTTGTTCTACCTCTTTTTCCTTCTGCTTTCTGTTTCTCTCCCTTTCGCTTTTCCTTTACCCTTACTTCTGCTACTTCACGCATATATAGTTGTTGATACCTTTATTGGCTAACTAAGCATATTTACGATGCAAGCTTTCAAGACCTTAGGTCTCTTCCTCAGGCATTTATACAGATAAATGTGAAAACATCTCTCTTATATACAAGTACACATTGCATTGTTTAGAATGGAAATCAGATAAGAGAACTCAGTCCAGATCCTTTGATCAGTCAATGGTAAATTGCAGTCTTCCTCTGAGGTTTTAGAGGTATTTATGATCCCAGTAGGGCTGTTGGAAAGGTCAATCCACAATGTGATAATGTGACAGGAATTCTCTGTCTTTATTCAATCATTATGAATAGCATTAAACTTCAATATTAACTTAAACTCCCATACTTTTCTGTCCCTCTGAGTGCGAAACAGTCCCATTAGTACAGTTAATCTAATGTCCCTGACTGTCCATTTTAGCAAAAATGTTCTCCCACTGTTGTCTCTGTCTTTTTGTTGTTAACACTGGATCTGTGGGAATTAAACCTTTTATATAGTGGCTGTCCAGTTTCACCCACATAAAGAGCTGTTGGGCGTTTGCACACGATGAGGTATATTACATTGGATGATTTTCAGGTGAAGGTGTCAGAACCCTAAGCTGTGTACTATAGACCGCAGGTGTCTCCCTGCAGACGAGGGAGTGCTGGGGCACTTTGCTAGTGTTTGGTGCTCGGGTGCGGGGACTGCTAGTAGGGGTGCCTTGCTGTGGCCGTAGCCAAGTAAAGTTGCTGGCCGTGAAGCCAGATGTCTGATCCCAGTTGAGCTGGGACCCGGACCTGGATGGCAACCCTACTAACAGTACTAGCTCCCCGGCAGGGGGGAGTGAAGGCTGGGGTGCATTGGATAGAGATTGCCGCTGGGGGGCGGAGGCCACCTAGTAGCTGAAACTCCCCTAGGAATAGACACCTGAACAAGAAACAACCAGGAAGGAATACACTGACCTGGAGAAGAGACTGAGGCGGGAGTCCCTGGAATAGATGTGAACCAAAAGCTGGAACCCAGAGCAGGAGCGGACCAGACCTGAACGGTACACAGGAATCAGGATGCAAAGGGCTGAAACAGGAGCAGACCTAGAACAGTCAGGAACAAGCCGGTACGGCACGCAGGAATCAGGTCAAGGCTAGGAGTAGTCAGAATCAGGTTGAATTCGGTACACAGGAATCAGGTCAAGGCTAGGAGTAGTCAGGATCAGGCCAGGTTCCGTACACAGAGAATCAGATCAGGAGCAGGAGTAGTCAGAATCAGGTTGAATTCGGTACACAGGAATCAGGTCAAGGCTCTAAGCTGCTACACGAGACTAGATGCCAGAACACTGTGAAAGTGCACTGGGAACAAGGATGGTACAGGAGTTATAGTCGCTTGATGATGACATCACGGGCAAGATGGCGCCGAACCCGGAAGTGCGGAGGCGCTTGGAAACAGCCCGACCGAACAGAACAGGAACGGCAAGGCAGAGCCATGGAGGAGAGGCAGAACCCGGACTGAGCTACTACAACCGGAGGGCCATCTGGGAGGTAGGACCGGAGTGCGCAGGAGGCAAGCCTCGTGACAGAAGGTACCATTGATCTTATGGTGTTACTGGGTTTTTGGTATGGGTACCTTGTCTGTGGTGTAAATGCGTGCACGGGGGGGGAGCTGTTGTTATTATGAACACTTCGGACTACATTCAAGAAGCAAATAGACAATTCTCTGATGAAAGATACTATGTGAAAATAAAAGATGATCCCACAAAAAATTACACAAAACAACTTAATAGGATCATAAAAGAACTGCCCTCCAACATTGGAGAACAGATAAGGTCCCTAATACCAGCAGATCCAAAAATAGGCTCCTACATGCTATCAAAAATACACAAAGAAGGAAACTTGAGAAGACCCATTATTTCAGGAATTGGTACACTCACAGAGAATATCTTTGGCTGGGTAGAAAAGACCCTGAAACCCCTGGTGTTACTCTCAAAGGTGTTTTTCCCCTTCCTTTTGTTTTATATAAGTGCATTAGAATGACTTAGGATACCAACTGAAAGCAGCAATCTTACAATGGGACACATACAGTACATTTAGTAACATAGTAAATTAGGTTGAATAAAGTCCATCAAGTTCAACCTTCCCCTCATACCCCAGTAACTGAGAATTTTATAGCTTTCCTGCTACCAATTAAATTAATCTTTATCATACCTTCCTGATCAGCCAACTGATAAACAGTATAACTCTGTATGTTCCCTTTTGAAAGAAATGTATCTAATCTTCTCTTAAATGTATCCATTGTATCTGCCATAACCACCTCCCTGGGCAATGAATTCCACAATTTAACAGACCTTACCAAAAGAAAACCCTTCCTTTGCTGAAATTTAAACCTCCTTTCCTCTAATCTCAAGGGGTGTTCCCCGGTCACCTGATCAGGCCTTGGAATAAATAGCTCACCGCAGAGATCCTTGTATTGACCTCTCATATACTTGTACAATGTGATAAGGTCTCCTCTTAGTCGTCTTTTCTCTAGAGTAAATAAACCAAGTTTGTTTAGTCGTTCCTCATATGTCAAGTCCTCCATTCCCTTAATTAATTTTGTTGCTCTCCGCTGTACCCTCTCTAGTTCTAGTATATCTTTTTTCAGAACCGGTGCCCAAAATTGCACTGCATACTCAAGGTGAGGTCTTACTAATGATTTGTATAATGGCAAAATAATGTTATCCACTCTTGCTTCGATACCTCTTTTTATGCAAGACAGGATTTTGTTTGCCTTTGCTACTGCTGTTTGACACTGGTCACTGTTTCCAAGTTTGTAGTTGACAAGGATACCCAGGTCTTTCTCTAGCAATGAGTCCCCTAAAATGATTCCATTAAGTTCATAAGTAACCTTGGGATTGTTTCCACCCAAATGCATGACTTTACACTTCCCCACATTAAACTTCATATTCCATATGTTTGCCAAGTCTGACATTGTATGTAAGTCCCTCTGTAGAGAGAAAATATCCTGTTCTGAATTAATGATTTTGCATAATTTAGTATCATCTACAAATATTGATATTTTGCTTTCTATATCTATTTCCAGGTTTTTAGAACGCTCTATAGCATTACTACATAAAGAATACTTATCTTCATTCCAGTAGGAGTTCATTGTTTATTATACACTAGACACTCACTTGACATGCCTGATTTGCCGGAAGCATTCCCCAAAGAGTCAATGGCTCTAAAGGTAGCTATGATGGAAGGGAGTCAACTCCTTTAAGGTTATCACCCCTATTGTGATCCTTATGGACCATAAGAACTTGGAATAACTAGAATCTACCCACATGCTTAACTCCAGATAAGCAATGTGGGCACTAGTCTTCTGCTACTTCAATTATACCATTTCCCCAGGTCAAAGAATTCCAAAGTAGATGCCCTGTCCCATCAAGTTCATATGAAGACACAGGTCCAGATGATAGAGGTTCCATAATTCATCCTGAGCAGATTATCTCAGCTCTTTCCTCTACCAATCTCAAATAAATTGAGCAGGCCCAGTTTCATCACCCAGTGGGTTTCCAAGTGCCTCCATCAAAACTGTTTGTTCTGTATCTCCTTCATTCCAAGGCTCTTCAATGAGTCTAAACTAGCTGGCCACCCCAGTTAGAAAGACTACTGATCTTCTCCAAAAGGACTTTCTGATGGCGAAGCTCAAGACTGATACCACATAATTTGTAGCTGCTTGTTGCACCTGTGCCCAAACTTAAACTCCTTCTGCCCTTCCTGCTGGTATACTCCTTCCCCATCCTGTGTCATCTAGTCCCTGTAACCACTTCATTGTCAGTTTCCCTCAGTCCAAGGGAATGACTACTATACTTGTGGTGGTTGACCTCTTCACCAAGCAATCATACTTTATTTCTGATAGAAAATTTCCATCCTCAGAAGACTCTGGCCAAATTTTCACCAAGGAGATATTTAATCTACATGACCTGCCTGCTTAGTGTCACAGGGTGGCTTCGGAATAATGACACTGACAAGTACAGATACAGTAAAATCAATATCTTTGTTAAAAATAGAACAAAATAAAAATGAATAGCACTTCCCCAACCCTCACAGGACCTGGTATAAGGACAGTGCCTAAGCACTTCCCCAACCCTTACTAGCCAGGTATGGAGACAGCACAGGATCCATCTACTGTACGGAAGCTGATACCACTCTGAATTAATATATGCAATAGTAGTACAGGAGCAGCTGAAATGCCCAGGCAAAACGAGAGATAATGCCCTAGCACGCTAGGGTAGTACACTGCAACAGAGACAGAAATCCCTAGAACGCTAGGGAAGGCCTACAGGCAGTGGTGACACCGAATCCCCAGAACGCTAGGGAAGAATAGGCAACGGTGACTGAGCCCCCTAGAAAGTTAGGGTAAACCGACAGGCAATGGTGACAGAGAATCCCTAGAACGCTAGGGTGGAAAAGGCAATGGTGACTGAGATCCCTAGAAACGCTAGGGTATACCCAATGGCACTAACCAGACAACAGGCAGAGCAGGAATGCCAGAGACATGGTCTAACGCAGACTGAGCACCACTCGTGCCAGTACAACTGAGTACGATGAGCGTAAGGGATAGGGAATGATCGGATAGTCATCCAGAACTGGGGTCATATTGGAGCGGGTTGTCAGCCAAAGCCACGGGTCAAACCAGAGCAGATAGTCAGCCAAAGCCAGGAGACAGAACGGAGCGGGTAGTCAGCCAAAGCCAAGGGTCAGACTGGAGCGGGTAGTCAGACGGAGCCAAGAGTCAGACTGGAACGGAAGGCAACTAGTCAGGGATCAAACGTAGCCGGAGTCAAACATAGCCAGGAGTCATACACAGAATCAGAGCATCGGAATAACACAAGAGCTTAGCTCACAGGTACACTATGAAAGGGCAAAGGAGTACTGGCAGACTGAGGCCTATAAGGCCTAGCATGTAGACCAAGACTCACTCTGGCTATTACTAACAGCCTATAAGAATAGTGAATGTGCCTAAGCGCGACAACCAGGAATTAATGCAATGTCGCCTGCACACAGCACAGGGCAATCACGGGCACCATGATACTTAGATAGAGTTTCCCCTGGTCTTGGAGAGCTTTTTTCAATATATTTCGGGACTGACACGCTTTCATCCAACCACCCAAAATCTAATGGGCAAATGGAGCTGACCAATCTTATATTAGAGCTGTTTCTTTATTGCTTCAGTAATGAGAAACATGATGATTGAGTGGGCCTTTTTCAACTTGAAGAATTTGCTCTCAATTCTAGATGTCATAACTCTGTAAAGTGATTCCCACATCATCACAATATCAATGTATAATAATGTAATTTGGACAAAATAGCCACCAAGTGGCTAGATCTGCCAACTCATTGTTACTTGCCACACCAGGTACACTCAGGTACGTGTGTTCCACTTTCTTCCTCCGAGGTCTCCTCTCGTTGTAGCAATCTCCACCTCCCGGCTTACTATGTTGTCTTTCATCTATTCTCCCACCAAGCCGTCATGTGTGCTATAATCAGTGAGAGGCATTGAGGAATCATCTCACTGATCGTTTGTGCATCGATCGATGAAATACATGGAGGAATCATCTCACTGATCATTGCACACATGATGGCTTGGCAGGTGAATAGAGGAAAGACACCAACACAGTAATCCACGTGGTAGAGATTGCTACGAGTGGAGTCCTCAGAAGAAGAAAGTGGAACACACATACCTGAGTGTACCTGGTGTGGCAAGTAACCATGAGTTGGCAGATACATCATCTTGGAGTCTGTTTTGCCAAAATGCTGATATAATGATGATGTGGGCTCTGGATATGTACATGTGAAACAGGTTGAAAGAGAGGGTCTCACCAATATGAAGGAGTCACATGTGGTGTGTATATATATATATATATATATATATATATATATATATATATATATATATATATATACACTTAGATAAATCTCCAATTAAAGAGAAGTGTGCTACAACATAGCAACATTGTAAATTAGGTTGAAAAAAGACACAAGTCCATCAAGTTCAAACCTTACCTCATAGACTTCCTGCTACCAAATAAGTTAGACTTTATCAGACCTTCAGACACAAGTCTATAGTGACAAATGAGAAGTCAAGAATAGTTATGCCTCTTTATGTATGGAAAATATTAAAGTGATTGTGGATTTAAGATATACCAGGATCAATATATCTATTTGGAATATAGTTATAAGTATTTGTGTAGAATCATGTACAATTACATGGATGGACTGAACTTCGTATACACAGTCTTTTTTATTTTTATTTTCTTTTTGGTGATCGATAACATTGCTATATCTATCTATATATATAAAAGAATAAGCCTCATTGCATAATTTATGGTACCTCACACACAGAACATAATTTATGTCTCCTTACAAAACAAACACACATTGAACAGAATGGCTCATTACATAATTTATGTCTAATTAGGAGACACAATTCCCATTGGGTGATTCAATGGGGACGTTACTGCTCCCATTGGGTGATTCAATTTTTATCATACAGGGAGCTGCCCTGCTACCTCCAGCCCCCCCACCACTATCCAACTGACAAAAAAAATATAGCTGCCGCTCGCTCCTGAAGTAAGGGATATCAATAACTTCTCCTGGTCCACGCACACTCTCACTCAGGATCATGACCACACAAACACACTGTTTCACCTTCCAAAGATAACTGTAACCCTCCATACACTCTAATTCAGAGGGTGTAATGTTTCCATAAAATACAAACACTCAGGGATAAACTTAATAGCAACTCTTTTATTTAAGTCTGTTCATCTCTCCAGTCAACTTCACTAACTGTCTGTTTTCAGCTGTCACTCCTCTACTTCCTGCTTCTTGATTTCCGCCCTTTCTCCTTAAAGGGAAAGAGATGCTTTGCTGTATGTTACAGAGGGCAAGCCTCAAACATCACTTTTTATTTGTTCCCTCAGCATATTGCTACTTTGCCTCAAGTGAAGAGCCACCATGTGTTATATTGCTATGCTACCTCAGCTTAAGTAAGGAGGAATTACTGCTCCCATTGGGTGATTCAATGGGGGAGTGATTTAAATCATGCAGGGAGTTGGCCTGCCCCCACTATCCAGCCCGCCCACCACTATCCAAGTGACTGAAAAAACAATATGGCTGCCACTTGCTCCTACACCACAGACACAAACACATCAGACACAAAAACACACACTAACACACACACTCACACTCAATCACACACACACACAAACTCAATCACACACACTCACTGAATGCCACAGTGGAGGCATAAGTACAAACACAAACTCATTACAATAACACATAAGTTACCCCCTTATGACTCACTTCTGTGTATGTGTGTGTCTCTGTGTGTGCCTATGTGTTTCTCACTGTGTGTGTTGCATGTCTGTATCACACTCTATATGTCTGCATGTCGTGCATTGCATGTGTATGACTGTGTCGCTCTTTATGCATCTCAGTTCATGTGTGTGCATTTGCGTGTGTGTTTCTGTGTGTGTGTGTCTTGCATCCGTGTGTGTGTGCATTAATTCCCTATATAGCCTGACAGGCAGCACCGTCCCACATTGCTAGTATATATATATATATATATATATATATATATATATATATATATATATATATACTAGCAATATGTGACGACGTTGCCCGTCATTGTATTAGGGTATGTGTTATGTAGCATTTTTTGTTTGAAATGTTGTAGGTGGCATGTTGAAGGTATTTTGTAAGAATTTTTTGTGTTTGTATTGTACATTTCATTTAGCTGTATTGACTGATGATGTTTTTTTGTGTACTGTGTGAAGCAGAAAGAATCATATTGCACACATACATAGACACACACACATACAGTGACAAATACAGACATTGATCATACATACACACTTACATACATGCGCACACAGACACACACACACACAGATATTATTACGGTCCTGTAAGTGCCACAGGGGTAGGCAAGGCATTGCTCATTGTGTTGCTTAATCCTCTGGCACTGAAAGGGTTAACCAGCTGTCCCAGTATGTAGCGAGAGTCATGAAGTCCACAGTCCCTCAAGTGGACTCTGTACATGCACACTCAGAGGCTGCCAGACAAACGCCGGCCCGGCTCCCTGGCCACTAAGACACCTCCTGCCCCAGGCCTCGGCCAAGAGCGTTACTAGGGATGAAGCCCGGGCACCGAGAGCGGGAACTGACGAGGGATGGTGTGTGTTGTCGGAGCAGCTATAGTGCGGCATGTATATTTTTGTGCCAGAGTACTTACACAATGCAGGTGTGTGACAGCGGGCAGAAAGCGGCGGTGAAGAAGCTTGTGTGTAAGAGTGTGCACTACAGAGTGGCCCCAGCATGGTCTGTCTCCAGCCCCTCAGCCACGGGTAATAGCCGCATCCAGCTGCTGCTTGTAGAGATCTCCTTGAAGGGCCGCATGACCGGTCTGTTGCTGGGTGGAGTGTTGTGCTTCATGAAGGGGGAACATGAAGGATATGGTACTGGGCCTGCCTGCCTCCGAGCTACATGAAGCAGCTGGGCTTCCTGCAGCAGAAGAACATTGTGCACCAGGAGCCGAAAGCATTGTTGTATTGCGGATACCAGAAATGAAGGTACATTGGAGCCGATCCCGCCCTCTCTTTGTTGGATCAGCTCATTGTGTACCTCAGGTTGGTGGAGGGACTGCTGGGGACTCTGTGTGTGTGTGGCTTGTGTATGTGTGTGGCTTGTGTGTGTGTTTGTGTGTGTGTGTGTGTGTGGCTTGTGTGTGAGTCTGTGGTGTAGGAGCAAGTGGCAGCCATTTTGTTTTTTCAGTCACTTGGATATATACATACAAGCATCAAGAGTTGGCAGTGGCACTCAAAAGATAAGCAACATAACATGAACAATAAGAAAAATAATGTATGGTGCACGTCCCATGTATAGTGAATATAAATGTACTCAGCCAAAACTGGAACTGTCGAGACAGTACTCAAATGTTTAAATAAAGATATGTTTATTCCATATGTGTCTCCAAATCACCAAACATTTTCGGTGGAAAACAATACAGCACTTACCACTGATCGCAGCCGACAAGCAGCATCAGCACCACAGTGTCAGAATATTATGAAAGAAAACAAAGGTGCTTGCCTTATAGTCAAGCCAGCCAATCAGGGAATAGAATTTTTTTTTTTTTTTTAAATAAGCATTAACCCCCTGAGTGCCAGAGGAGCAAGCAGCGTGCCATAATTAACACGCCGCGCACCCCCAGCACCCAAAGGGAGATAGAAAGAACCGGAGAAAGCTAACTGTAACATAAAAATAACTTAAAGATGAATTATGAGTTGAAATGAATCCTGATGGGGGGACACCGAGCAAAGCACACCATTTAAGACCCACCTGGAGGTAAAAGCTGACATACTCCCAGTGGCAAGGGCTTGGGTGTACTCTGCTCGGATACGGGAGCGCACGAATGCCCGGAATAAAGCTTCAGGCTTCATTGGAACCTCCCCTGACAGTACCTGCTTCCTGGACACATAGATGGCCATCTTAGCCTGTGCCAGGAGCAGGTTTATGAGGAGGTCCTCAGCCCTACTTGTCCGAGACACCGTGCGCCCAAAAATGAAGAGATGTGGAGAGAAGTGCAGCCAGAACTGCAGGAGGAGTCCCCTCAGGAATGACAAGAGGGGCTGCAGTCGGCTGCATGAAAAGTAAATATGAAATACTGACTCGCCCCTGCCACAGAAAGGACAGGTGGCAGGGGAGTCCGTGAAATGGGCCAGGTACTCCCCCGTGCTCAGTGCACCATGGAGCACTCTCCAACTCAAATCCCCGATGGGTCTGGGCACCAAGGTGGAATAGAGTGCCCTCCACCAGGGTCTCTCGCCCACGTCGAACACTCGCCGCCAGATGGTGTCTGGGCGACCGACGAGGGCGAGGAAGTGCACTGTGTGGAGCACGAGGGAATACAGCCTCTTCCTCTGCATGCCACGGAAACATGCCAAGGGTATCACCCCCAACCGGCTTAAGTTGGGGGCTGGAGATGCCAAGGGGGACTGACAAGGCTTTGGTAGTATGCTTACAGACGGAGGCGAGGGTTCCACAGGTAGATGTGGCTCTCCGGCCTGTAAGGCCCCGTCAATGAAGGTGCGCGAGTCGGGGTGGATGGCAAGCTTGATCTCCCAGAGCAAACGGCACGGAACTCTGGGACTATGGAAACCCATACGGTGCATAAGCACATCGGGCTCCACCCAGTCCGCCAGTTCATAGTCCAGGAGATCCCCGACTCGGGTCATCCGTGCTTGGCGAAGGCGACGACATATGCTAGGGGCTTCCAACATCTGAGCCCCCACAGCTGGATTATATAGCAGGGGCTCCGCTAGAATGTCTGCCCCCTGCGCTGTCTTGACACGGAGACCATGCTCCAGGCCTTGAAGGTTTCCCGGTAGTATGCCGGCAGCACTGAGAGGTCGCTCCCAAACCCCTCAGGTTTGATGATGAATAGTTGCCGGTCATACCCCATATTGCGCAACTGGTGATAGAAGCTGGAGGACAGCGCGCACCACTGTGGTGAAGGGTCTGCGTACAGGTATCTCTGCAGGTACTGGAGGCGGAAGGTGTGCACTTGATTGCGTATACACACCATTCCTTGACCGCCCTCTCCCAGTGGGAGGCTCGCCACACCCGCAGAGACCCAGTGCTTCCCCATCCAGAGAAAGTCCAGCAGCATTCTCTGGATTTTGCTGATGAACTCGGGGGTCGGGCCAAGGCAGATCAGCCGGTGCCACAGCTGTGAGGCCACTAGCTGGTTGATCACCAAAGCCCTCCCCCTTAGGGAAAGCACTTTCGCAAGACCCCTCCACATTCCCATCCGAGAGAGGACTCGCTCCTCTAGTTCTTTCCAGTTTGCAGGGACTGTGGGATTTGCAGCGGACAGGTAGACTCCAAGGTATTTCAATGCTGTAGCCTCCCACTTGATGTTACGGAAGGTGGGAGGCAGGGAGTCTACCTGTATGGGACCCTCTAAAAGGCCTGTGCATTTGGACCAGTTGATATGAGCAGAAGAGGCAGCTGTATAAACCTCTTGGCATTCTTTAGCCCGCTCCAGATCAACTAGGTCTTGGGCCACGAGGAGTACATCATTGGCATATGCTGAAAGGACCACCCTCATGTCTGGCTCCTTCAGCACCAGCCCTGTGAGCCTCTTACTTAACAGACATAGAAAGGGCTCGATGGCTAGTGCATATAGGTGTCCAGACAAGGGGCATCTCTGCCGTACTCCTCGTCCAAATACCAGGGGTGCCGTTAGGGACCACTTGATCTTAATTAAACACTCTTCAGAGGCATACAGCGTCTTAAGGTAGCCGACAAAGCGTGGGCCAAAGCCGTATGCTTGCAGAGTAGCTATGAGATATTTGTGATCCACTCTGTCAAACGCCTTCTCCTGGTCTAATGAGAGAAGGGCGAGTGACAGACCAGTCCTGCGGGCGTAACAGAGCAGATCCCGGACCAGAAAGATATTATCAAAGATGGTCCGGCCCGGGATTGTATAGGACTGGTCTGAGTGGACCACCTCTGCCAGCACGGACCTGAGCCTTAAGCTGACAGCTTTGGCTACGATCTTATAATCCGTGCTGAGCAGCGAGACTGGCCGCCAGTTTTCGATAAGGCGGAGATCCCCCTTCTTGGGCAGTAAGGCCATTACTGCCCGTCGACAGGAAAGGGGCATCTCACCAGTCTCGAGGGCTTCCGTTAGGACCAGTTGGAAATCAGGTCCTAGAGTCTCCCAAAAGAATTGGAAGAACTCTACGGTCAGTCCGTCCAGCCCCGGAGATTTGCCATGGGGCTTTAGACTGAGGGCTTCAGAGAGTTCAGCTAGAGAGATGGGCTGATCCAGCCTCTCTCTTCCACCCTCGCTGACCATTGGAAGCCCATCCCATAGCACCTCGCAGGCGTCTGGAGAGATGGGATCCAGAGAGTACAGGTTGGCATAGAATCTCCGGGCCCTGTCCCGGATGCTCTCCGGATCCAAAAGAGGGGCACCGTCCTCCGCGAGGAGGTAGGTGATATGTCTGCGGTTACCCCCCCTCTTCTCCAGTCCGTAGAAGAGGCGCGAGCCGCGATCCATCTCCCAAAGGAATCGCAAGCGGCTTCGCACGAAGGCCCCCTTAGCCTGGTGCCATTCCAGGTGGCAGAGAACCTCCTTCCTCTCTACGTATTCGCTCTGCAAGGCTTGATCCCTAGATTCAGCAGCCAGCCTTTGCTCGAGGCCAAGCACCTCCCCCCGGAGTGCCTCAATCTCGGCATTGCGCTGACTGCTCACACCCCTAGTATACTCCTGACACAAGAGTCTCAAGTGCACCTTGCCCACGTCCCACCACTGACTCAGCGTGGCAAAGTCACCCTTGAAACCCCTCCAGTCCGCCCACCTCTCCCGGATCAATGCCGCAAAGCCCTCGTCCTCCAACAAGATATTGTTGAAGTGCCAATAGGCGGCTTTTGTCGCCGATGACGTGGGCGACAGCTTCACGGACACACAGTTGTGGTCCGTGAAAGGGGCCAACCTAATGGCACTGGACCGGGCCCGCGACATGTAGTGGCTAGATATATAAAGCCTATCGATCCGGGAGTGGGACACCCTACCATCTCTCACCCTGACATAGGTGAAAGTGTCTGATGCCCCTGGGAGCTGTTCTCGCCAGATGTCGACCAGGGAGTAGCGGGTGATGACCTCCCTCAAGGCCGATGCGGATGGTGGATAATGCTCTGTCCCGACACGGTCCAGAGCTTCGAGGGTGCAGTTGAAATCACCCCCGATAATCAAACACTCATCCGCATCGACCGACTCCAGATAGGTCGACAAACTAGCAAAGAACCTCACCCTCTCCGGTCCCGCAGAGGGTGCATACACGTTCAGCAGACTAAATGCGCAGCCTAGCTCTCGGACCCGGAGATGCAGCAGACGGCCTGGGATAACAGCCTTCGCACTCAGCACTTCAGGCTGAAAGGATTCTGAGAACAGGGTCACCACTCCACATGACGCCGAAGTGAAGTGGCTAAAGAAAACCCTGCCTCGCCACTCCAGATGCCAGTTGGCTTCAGCCTCTGGAGTGGTATGGGTTTCTTAAGCTCACAGAGTACCCCCCTTGCTGTAGATAGGAGAGTACCTGGAACCTGCGAAACCCATCCCTACAGCCATTGGTATTAAGAGTGCTGATGCTCAGAGCCATTACTGTGTGTCAGGAAGTGTTTTCGCCCCATCTCCTTGCGAGGCCTGATGGGACAGATACAAATTTAAGAACTTGCGGGCACGGATATGTTCAGCAGACCCGAAGTTCTTGGCCCTATTGCTGGCCCTAAGATATTCTCTGAGAGAGTGGATGATTAACGGCAGATCATTCCACCTCTCAAGGGCCAGGCGCACCTTCTTTTTGTTTTGTCCGCGAAGGGTGCTCTCAAGGAAAGCTGTTATTTCCTTGGCAGGGATGACAGGGCTAGGTGTAGGTATTGAGGCTGCGGAAGCCTCACTGCCATCCCTGGGCTCCTCCTCGCTGAGTACTTTATAAACCCCCTTCTCCTCTAAGGGGGTAAGCCTTCTCAGCTTGATCTTAACACTCCCACTTCTAGATGTTATTGAAGTGGGGTCTAGTACACCCTTCGCGACCGAACGCTGAGAGGATTCTTGTGCCCCCTTGCTAGTACTAGGGGCACACTCAGGGGTAGCTGGCTGAACGGCGGCAGACGGCTTGCTGATATAGGGAGCTTTGGAGGCCTTATATGCCTCCTCAGCCTTCTCCACCGCCGCCTGCGCAGCTTGGATGACGCTAAGGTTGGGGTCAGTGGATGAAGTGGGAGGAGGGATCTCCGAGGTTGTAGCAGTCACCTCCAAGGTATTAATAGGAGGGACTGCTTGGTCACCCTCCTCCATTACCACTGCCCCTGTTGCGTCACCCTCCCCTGGATTTTCCCCTACAGGGTCCTGAATGGGCGTTACGCTTAAGTCTATCGCCTCCAGGAGTGGCATATCCTGGGGAGTTGATATTACCCCAGTGTCGCCACTGGAGAGTGACCCTGGAGGGAGAGGCTGACTGTGGTCCCCAAAGCTCAGCACTTTAGGGACACTAACTGCCCATTCTGCAGGGGCTTTATTGGGCCTCCCTTCATATATCAGGGGCAAGACAAGCTGCATAGCTATTGGCTGGCTGTCTGCCCCTGTCTCCTCAGGGAGACCCTTATTCCCCTGCACATTCCCCAGACCCTTGGCCACATTATCCCCCGCCAGGTCTGGGGGGAGAGGTGTGTGGTCTGCACCTGGCTGGCTGAGATTAATAGCCAGGTCAGACAATGTCACCACTTGAGGAGGAGATGGATGGCTCCTCTTTTTTACTTTGGAGGGATAGGAGATAAGCTCCTCCCATTCCTCCAGTGTCCCCCTATTGGTCTTATATTTCCTCTTCCTTGGGGCGCCATCCTTAGAAGAGGAGGTGCCGCCGCTCCCCGTGCCCTCTTTAGAGGGATGAGCCCCTACACTTGCTGAAGTGTTTATACTTGGGGCGGGGGGGATGGCACCGGGGCAGCGGCAACACAGGGGGTAGTGGTGACACTCTTCTCCTTCCTCCCTTTTGCTGCAGCCTCAGATGTAGCTTCAGCTACTGATGTTTTTGGTGGGGAGGAAGGAGGCTGCGGTGGTGGGCTTTGGAACAGTCTCCTTATAGCTCTCTGAAGGGGGGGCTTTCCCTTTTGAGGGCCCTGCCACGGTGGTCTTAGCAGGGCTGGGTGCTGTACGTGAGGTGCTTGCGACTGGCACTGGAGCTGGGGCTGATGTTTTAGAACGCTGCCCCTTGGGGCAGCTCTGGCGTGTATGCCCCAGCTCCTTACAAGCAAAGCACCTCACTTTTTCTCTGCTGTAAAAAATACGGTACAGCACCCCCTCAAAATGAACCCCAAAGGACCCTTCTATACTGTCTGCACCCCGAGGCAGGAGGACTTGTGTCTGCCTCTTAAAAGAGAGCACATGTTTGAGTGCTCTCTCTTTGCAGCCCAGGGGAATCTTAGTGATATTAGATTTCAATTCCCCTAGGGCTTGCAAGTGGGGGCGCAGCAAAGGGTCCGGTAGGAAGGGGGGCACATTGGATAGTACCAGACGTGTGCCCATCCCTTCCAGTTCAAAATAAATAAAGGAATCAAATGAAATCAAAGTAGAAAAAAGACCCAGAAGCGGGGGATGGGTCAGGGGTGTGCTCTGGAGAAAGGAGCCCACAGGAAGTGAGCCTTGTTGGGCAAGAAGCTGCTGCTTCCTGGGGCTCAACTAAAAAGTGCAAAAATCAACTAAAAATTCACCCAATTTTCCCCAAAAAGAAATAAAACCTAACTAAACTCTTATTCAACTAAACTAAGAAAGAAAACTCCCCTCAAAGAGGCCTTTTTCAGAGAGCTTCCTAACACACAACCTCTCTCCTACAACCTCAGTCAAAATCTAGGCACAGAACTCACAGAGCTTGCTCACAAATACAGCATGCTTTTTCCCAAGTGCTCTGTAATAAGTGTACAGTTTGTGAAACACAGCAGTTGGTGCAACACAGGAGGTAGTGCAACACAGGTAAATTAATTGTTTACATTTTAGGAACTCACATTTGCACCATACATGATGAGCAAGTTTGGAGATCTCACTCAGTGCACATCTTGCCATATGTATGCATGCTTGGAACAGCAGTTCCAGGGTCCATACCGCTGTGGCAAGTGTGAGCAAGTGGCCCTTCTAGAAGCTCAGATTGGAGCTCTAGAGAGTCATATTGCAACACTGAGAGATACTGACAACCTTGAGAGGAGTCTCTTGCTAACGAAGCAGAGTCTAGCTGGGTCACCTAGCAAAGAGGGAGGAGATCAGCTAGAAGGGAACCAGGCACATAGCTGGGTGACAGTTAGAAGTGGTTGCAGTGGGGGAGGGAAGAGGAAGAGGGCAGCCAGTCCTGAGTTTTTCCATCCAAACAAATTTGCTCATTTAAGTGAAGATGTTGGGGAGGCAAACCCAGAAGTGGAATTGCTGGAGAAGACTGTTCTCCCTAACAGCCGGGAGAACAGTTCCTCTAGCACAGAGGGGATCCAGAGGAAAGTGAAGCCTAGGCAGGTTGTGGTGGTAGGGGACTCTATTATTAGGAGAACAGATAGGGTAATCTGTGGCTCTGATCGCAGCAACCGAATGGTTTGCTGTCTCCCGGGTGCCCGGGTTCGGCATGTTGCAGACAGGGTGGACAGATTATTGGGAGGGGCTGGAGAGGATCCAGCTGTCTTGGTGCATATTGGTACCAATGACAAAGTAAGAGGAAGGTGGAGAGTCCTAAAAGGTAATTTTAGGGACTTAGGGAGTAAGATTGGGAACTGGACCTCCAAGGTAGTATTCTCACAGATACTACCCGTGCCATGCGCTACGCCAGAGAGACAGCGGGAGATTAGGGAGCTCAATGCATGGCTGAAGTCTTGGTGTAAGAAGGAGGGCTTTGGGTTTTTAGAGCACTGGGCTGATTTTGCTTTGGGGTACAATCTCTATAGTAGGGATGGATTGCACCTGAATGCAAGAGGGTCTCGAGTGCTTGGGGAGAGGATTACTAGACGGTTGGAGGAGATTTTAAACTAGGAAGGGGGGGGAGGGGCCAATAAATACTGGGCTAGATAGTATAGATAGGGAAGGCGATGTAGTTAATAACCAGGTGGGTGTATCTGGGGGTGGGGTTAGTACAGATCATAGGGAGAAGCCTACAAACCACATCAAAATTAAATCACAAATGAAACATAGCAGTGGCATAAATTGTATGCTTGCAAATGCCAGAAGTTTAACTGGTAAAATAGGGGAACTGGAGCTGGTAGCTGAAACTGAAAACTATGACTTGATAGGCATAACAGAAACATGGTGGGATGACACACATGATTGGTCAATCAATTTGGAGGGCTACATGTTATTTAGAAAAGATAGGTCAAACAAAAGAGGTGGTGGGGTCTGTCTGTATGTCAAACCAATATTATTGCCTCATTTGCGGGACGATATATGTGATGACAGTAGTGAACATGTGGAATCTCTGTGGGTTGAAATAGTCACTGGGGGTAAAACTGCCCAGAAAATATTAGTGGGTATTTGTTATAAACCACCAAACATTGGTGGCCTTGAAGAATCACAGCTATTAATGCAAATAGAACCGGCTTCTCAAATAATTATCCAGAAACAGACTGGAAAAATGGAACAGCGAATTCTGCTAAAAGTAGTAAGTTTCTGAACTTGTTGAATGAGAATTTTTTGTCTCAACTAGTGCAGACCTCAACCAGAGGGGATGCGTGTCTGGATCTGGTAATAACTGACAATGAAGAACTTATCTCTAACATCCAAGTTAGGGAGCACTTGGGGAATAGTGACCATAACATGGTATCGTTTGAGATTAATTCAAAAAAGCAATTTGGTATGAGTTCCACCAAAACACTGAATTTTAAAAAGGCCAACTTTACCAGGTTTAATTCATCCCTTGGTCTTGTTGATTGGGATAAAATATTTTCAGGAAAAAACACAGAAGGTAAGTGGAATGCCTTCAAAGCAACACTGCAAAAATACACATCTAAATTTATCCCTGTTGGAAGCAAATACAAAAGAAGCAAATTAAAACCAATGTGGCTAACCAGTAAAGTAATTCATGAAATAAATAACAAGATAGCGACATTTAAACATTATAAAGCTGAGGGATCAGTAGAGGCATTTTCAGAATACAAAAATGACAACAAAACCTGTAAAAAGGCTATCAAATTAGCTAGACTAGAGAATGAAAAAAATATTGCTAAGGAGAGCAAGAGCAACCCAAAAAAATTCTTTAAATGCATTAATGGCAAAAAATTAAAGTCTGATAATGTTGGGTCCTTGTTATCTGAAACAGGTGAGATGGTCAAGGGGGACAGAGAGAAGGCAGATATGTTAAATAATTTCTTTTCTTCTGTTTTTACCAAGGAAGAGACAATGGACAAGAATCTGCAAACTACTTTTACAGAACAGTCACAGCAAACATGGGACTGGCTAACACAAGAAAAAGTGTTAAAACAATTGAATGGTGTTAAGGTAGACAAAGCTCCGGGGCCAAATGGTATACACCCACGGGTACTTAAAGAGCTAAGCCAGGCCCTGGCCAGACCGTCATATTTGATTTTCAGGGATTCTTTTATTTCTGGTATGGTGCCCATGGATTGGCGTAAAGCAGATGTGGTGCCCATATTTAAAAAGGGATCAAAGTCACAGCCAGGAAATTACAGACCTGTAAGCTTGACATCTGTGGTAGGGAAGCTGTTTGAAGGGTTGCTAAGGGAATATATTCAAGAATTCTGCTGGAACAGGAATATTACTAGCAGGAGTCAACATGGCTTTGTGAAAGACAGGTCTTGTCAAACTAACTTGATCGCATTTTTTGAAAAAGTGAGTAATAATATAGATGAGGGAGCGGCGGTTGATGTGATCTATTTAGACTTTGCCAAGGCATTTGATACGGTTCCACACAAGAGGTTACTGTACAAACTGAATGTAATAGGCCTAGGGGAAAATGTTTGTGTGTGGATTAGAAATTGGCTGAAAGATAGAATGCAGAGTGGTAGTAAATGGCAAGTTCTCCAGTTGGATAAACGTGATAAGTGGAGTACCTCAGGGATCTGTCCTGGGTCATCTTCTTTTTAATTTGTTTATTAATGACCTCCCAGAGGGCATAGGGAGCCATATATCAGTGTTTGCCGATGACACAAAATTAAGTAAGGTAATAAAGTCTGAACTGGATGTGTCTTCATTACAAGAGGATTTGGACAAATTGAGTAACTGGGCAGGCAAATGGCAAATGAGATTCAATATAGACAAGTGTAAAGTTATGCATTTTGGGTATAATAATAAAAATGCAACATATAGTTTAAATGGTGTTTCTCTGGGGAAATCTACAAATGAAAAGGATTTGTGAGTAATGGTAGACAATAGACTTAGCAGTAGCACGCAGTGCCAGCTGGCAGCTGCAAAGGCCAATAAGATATTGGCATGTATTAAAAGGGGTATTGACTCAAGGGAGGAAGATATTATTATGCCTCTTTACAGGTCCATGGTAAGACCCCACCTAGAATATGCTGTTCAAGTCTGGACGCCCTTTCTGAAAAAGGACATTATGGAACTAGAGAAAGTGCAGAGGAGGGCTGCAAAACTAGTAAGGGAATGGAAAGTTTTAGTTATGAGGAAAGGCTAGAAAAGTTAAACTTGTATACACTAGAGAAACAGCGTCTTAGAGGGGATATGATAACACTATATATATTCAGGGCCCATACAAAGGGCTCTCCAAAGACCTGTTCATTAACAGAACAGTACATAGGACAAGGGGCCACCCGCTTAGACTTGAGGAAAGGAGATATAATCTACAACAGCGGAAGGGTTTCTTTACTGTAAGGACAATAAAGGTATGGAATTCACTGCCTGAGGAGGTGGTGCTATCGAATACATTAGACGCCTTTAAAAAGGGCCTGGATACTTATTTAAAAGAGCATAACATTGAGGGCTATGTACGTTAGTATTAGGATTAATATTTTACTTAGGGCTTGTTGATCCAGGGAGAAATCTGATTGCCATTTGGAATCAGGAGGGAATTCCCCCCCACACCCCATTCGGGGCAGAATTTGAAATTGCTGTATTGTTGTGTTTTTTTTGTCTTCTTTTGGATCAACGATGGTAAACAGGAATAGGAAAAGAGTTGAACTAGATGGACCCAAGTCTTTTTTCAACCTAAATTACTATGTTACTATGTTACTATTAGGTATAATAAACAGAGAAAGGAAGTGTGTGTGTAAATATACACTCTAATTAGGTGACTATAATAAGAATGAAGGATAGTAATACAATGAAAATACTTGTTGGATTCAGGCAAACCATAGGTCGAGTTCTTCATTTAGACCATTTGGCATCAATGTCTGCATTTTATAAATCCAGTAAGATTCTTGCCTAGCCAGTCTTGAGAATCTATCCCCTCCTCTGATTTGTACAGGTATTTGATCAATGACAGAGAGACATAGACCCTCTGGATTTTGGTTATGAAATTTCCTGAAATGTCTGGCCACACTGTTTTTGATATATATCCCTTAATAATGTGGTTACGATGTTCTAAAAATCGTTCCTTAACTGGGCGGATTGTTCTTCCCACATATTGTTTTGTGCAGGGGCACTCAAGGAGATAGATCACATAATCTGAACAGCAATTGTAGAGATTAGTTATTTTGAAAGTTTCTCCTTTAGTTTGTGAACAGAAGTCCTGTTGCCTGTACTGAATATATCCACAGGTAATACATTGGTTATGGCCACACTTGTAATTTCCCTTCATTATCGTCCCATCTGTGATACTCCTGAAAGATTTATTCTTTGTGGTTCTTCTCTCAATATCACTTGGTGCAGAATCTTCTTTAGATCTTTAGATTTTCTAAATATTATCTCAGGTCTGGTTGGAAGAAGTGGTCTTAGAAATTTGCCTCCTAGGAGGATATTCCAATGTTTTTGGATAACACTTTCAATGTTTTTTCTGGCACTGTTGTATCTAGTTACAAACGGTACTGATATTTTCTTTGTCTTTGCATTTTTCCTCATGGATGATGCATCTTTGTACAGCAAATCTTCACGTCTACTGCCATCTACTATCACCTACCGAAAATACATAAGGATCTTAAGGATCCCCCAGGAAGACCTATAATTTCTGGAGTCCAATCTTTGACCAGTAATCTATCTCAACTTATTGATTCATTCCTACAACATCATGTGCAGTCACCGGTGTCATATACAAGAGACACAACTCACATCTTACAGAAACTTCAACAGATCAAGTGGCGGAAGGACTATATTTGGCTTACCTGTGATGTCAGTGCCTTATATACAAGCATCCAACACAATCTTGGATTGCAAGCGGTAAAATACTTTTTGGACAAAGATCTATGCATGTCTCCCTTACAAAAAGTTTTTATCTTAGATACCATACGATTCATCTTGACACATAAGAGCTTCATCTTTCAAGATACCCATTACCTACAGATCTGTGGCACAGAGATGGGGACAAGGTTTGCCCCCAATTACGCAAATCTATTTATGGGATATTGGGAGGAGACCCATCTGTACACCAAGTATGAGGCAAACCTTGTCCTATACGCCAGGTATATCGATACTTTGCTCATTATTTGGGATGGAGGAGAAGAAAAACTGACCGCATTCAAGGATGACATCAACAGGAATGAAATGGAAATTCAATTCACTACCGAACACAACACAGAGAGAATAGTGTTTCTAGATCTGGAAATCTACATTGGAAAGAATGACCACATATTGACCAAGACACACCATAAGAAAGTGGATTTGAATAGCTACATCCAAGCTACGAGTGCCCATCATCCCAAGTGGCTGAATAGTGTCCCCTTAGAACAGTTCTATCGCTTGAGAAGAAACCGTATTGATGATACACAGTTTATGGAACAAGCTCATGAATTATCTACTAAATTTCTAGAAAAGGGCTATAAAAAATAAAATGTTGAATCAGCCCTAAAAAAGGTGAAGAAAAGTAGACGTGAAGATTTGCTGTACAAAGATGCATCATCCAGGAGGAAAAATGCAAAGACAAAGAAAATATCAGTACCGTTTGTAACTAGATACAACAGTGCCAGAAAAAACATTGAAAGTGTTATCCAAAAACATGGGAATATCCTCCTAGGAGACAAATTTCTAAGACCACTTCTTCCAACCAGACCTGAGATAATATATAGAAAATCTAAAGATCTAAAGAAGAGTCTGGCACCAAGTGATATTGAGAGAAGAACCACAAAGAATAAATCTTTCAGAAGTATAACCGATGGGACGATAATGAAGGGGAATTACAAGTGTGGCCATAACCAATGTATTACCTGTGGATATATTCAGCACAGGCGACAGGACTTCTGTTCACAAACTAAAGGAGAAACTTTCAAAATAACTAATCTCTACAATTGCTGTTCAGATTATGTGATCTATCTCCTTGAGTGCCCCTGCACAAAACAATATGTGGGAAGAACAATCCGCCCAGTTAAGGAACGATTTTTAGAACATCGTAACCACATTATTAAGGGATATATATCAAAAACAGTGTGGCCAGACATTTCAGGAAATTTCATAACCAAAATCCAGAGGGTCTACGTCTCTCTGTCATTGATCAAATACCTGTACAAATCAGAGGAGGGGATAGATTCTCAAGACTGGCTAGGCAAGAATCTTACTGGATTTATAAAATGCAGACATTGATGCCAAATGGTCTAAATGAAGAACTCAGCCTATGGTTTGCCTGAATCCAACAAGTATTTTCATTGTATTACTATTCCTCATTCTTATTATATCCACCTAATTAGAGTGTATATTTACACACACACTTCCTTTCTCTGTTTATTATACCTAATAGTGACTTTGAAAGCCCCAATTACTGACCACTATTGACCTCTCAATAAGATCGTTCCTTTTTTTTTTTTTTTTAACCTATTATTAGGAATTGAAGCCATTATTCCCATATTAGATTGCTCTCTTCCAAACAGCTTATTATTTTTTACGTCAGTTTGGAATATCCAATTATAAGGTTTATCCCTATGTCTCTCATTACCATTATACATATCATAGTGCATTATTTCTTTCCACCACCACTACACTTTGGTTCCATAGCTATATTATATCCCTTTAGCTATTATTTTATTTTAGTTTTAGTCTTTAGGATCACAATTACTTCTGATTCATTGTTCCAGCCATAATATTTTAGAGATCATTGAAGTTTCTTATATCTTCTCCAATTGGATCTCTTTACAGTAACTTCAGATGTATCTATCTCTTTAATAGTCTATATACACAGCGAATCTGAACAGTTTACTTTGTAACTAGTCCATACACTCTGTTACATTGTTCTTTTTATATATTTTACCAATATGCACCAATATTTTACCAATATTTACCAATGCAATACACTTTCTTAGTGGACATCATTGTTTATTTATGATTGGTCCATTGAGAGATAAATTAGGGTCAGTCCAGTGGGCGCATCTTTCGATTTGCTCCAGACGAAGGCACAGTGTTGTGCAGAAACTCGTTGAGCAAGCCTTACGCTCCACGTACAGAGCGATGCAACGTGTACAGAGTTGGAACGCTGATCGTCGGCAGCTGCCTGCAATCACCTGGGGAGAGCATCGTATTGCGGAGCAGGGGGAGAGACAAAAGTGAGCCCGTGGAAAGTGGAAAAGTAACGGCAGGATATAGAGCGATCCCACGTGTATGAAGTAAACACGCTGATCGTTGGCGGCTGCACAAGGAAAGCGGCAGGACCCGGTCATCGATATTGTGACCTTTCCTAAAGGTTCGATTACAAGAAACTTTCTAGTAAGCAGACACCTTTATCATTTGTCTATATTTGATTGCTGATCTTCCGTTTTTTGAACTGTGTTCCCCAAGTGTCTACAATACATTTTTCTCTCCTGTAAGCAGCTACTTTTATTTGTCTATTACCCCGGTGCCCTATACATATAGACTCCCCTCTGGCACTAGCCATTTGTATATACTGTTATCATCCTGTTTCTATAGTACCATTATACATACGTGTATATGGTATATTTTTATATCCACTGTTGTTTGGATTTTTTCATGCACAGTGGCTATATGTCTAAGGAATTTTATCTCTGTTTATGATTTATATATATAGACATATACTATAGCTATATTATTTTGGATCCATTGTATATCATTGACTTTATAGCTTTGTCTTTTATTTAAGCTTTGGACATAGAATAAATTATTTTCAATACTTTAACAGTACTATTTATATTGATATCATATGTCAATACCTACTACACTTAGATGATATTAGCTGCGCTGTCCACCCTCCCCTCTTGTTTGATTCTATTTTTCATGTTCAACTGTGGACTCTTGAGAGGATTTCTGTTTTACATGGATTAATATTGGACAAGCAGCAAAAGAGAGAGAACTAATCGCCCAATAAAGACAATAGACATAGGGATAGATAACACATTCTTATTCCACTTATTTTCACCCATTGCTGATATAAATGGGGAATATCACTCCACTTTAGGAACACTATTGTTATATGATTTGTTCATATTGTCTGGTGTATCTCTCCCTTATCTATATAGTGTGTACTCAGCCGAGTGCGCTGTGTCTTTACCTTCTGTTTTCTTTATCTCATTAAAGACTACTTGGATTGTGATAGCCGTTTTGTAGTGTACATCATAACTTGCCCTTGCAGACTTTTTTTATGTGGGAAAGACGACAACTAGCTTAAAGGAGAGAATCAATAATCATAAATGTTCAATACGAAAAGCATTGGATGGTACCTTGGAATCAAAAGAGAGTGCTAGGCAACCAGTGGCAAGACATTTTGGCACAGCAAAATATGCCATCTCTGACTTTAAATTTATCCCTATTGTTCAAGTTCATACCCCAAGGAGGGGAGGCAACCGCCATCAACTTTTGTTACAGATGGAAGCAAAGATGATTTATGTGCTGAACACATTACACCCTAGAGGGTTAAACTTTGAACTTCAGCTTCATTCATTTCTGTGATCTCTTGGGACTGGTATATATGGACGGTGAACCCGCTGTGATTAGTTCACATGGTTTTACACCCAGCTAGCCTTTTTATGGGATCTTTGGAAAATGATTCGAACAATATTCGCTTATGTCTTCTGCTTTGTTGATACTTAAAGGTATAGTAATACTTCATTTTATCTCTATTTTATTTTGTAGGCATTAAAAAAACATGAAGAACGATATAAGTCTTATCTCTCAAACCTTTATGGTTTAAGAGATATTCACAGGCAAACTTTCCCCCTCCCGCCCCTTTTACCTAGTGTAAGCCATCTCTTCTCAGATGTGGAATGCAGTCCATAGACCAGACAGATAACAGCAGGGGACACTCTTCTTTCTATGAAAACAATGAAAGCTCTTCCCCCATTGACAAGTTTTTCATGTTTTTCCCTTATCTTAATTGAAGATTGATCCTCTCTGCAATCTACCTGGGCACCTCCCTTCTGCTCTGGCTGAGCAGTATTACATCAGTAAAAGGGGCGGGAGGGGGATACTTTGTCATTGAATTACTCTTGAACTATGACTCTGACAGAATTGAAATAACACCCTCCAAAGTCCAAATACTATTATGATTAATTAGAGCTGCTTTTATTATGAAACATTACTATCCCTTTAAGGATTGGCATCTATTGAAGGTGGATTTTCTTTGATTAATTCAAGTGGCACTACACCCAGCGTATCTCCATTGATGAAATGTGGAAATATAACTTGTGATTCTCCTGGTTGCCTTTGGACATGGACTCTCTCTCCTTATGATCTACAAAGGATTTTTTACAATCTTGCTCATTTATATTAAAGGATTATGTCTAGTCCCCCACGTCAAGCTGTTAGATATTCCGTGCAGGTGGATGTTTTTCCGCATTAACTTTACAATAATTTGTGATATCTTCACATCTACATTTCTTATTGACCTATTGTTACTGTGACTTAGCATTTTGTCTGGATTGCATCTCTTGTGATTGTTGCTTTTGAGTTTCATTAGCAACCGTATATCTACCCCTGTGTTTACAAAGTATCACATTAGGACAGTAGTCCTGCAAGAGTTCTTTTTTTGTTCTTTTTTTCTAGGTTGTTTTAAGTGCAGCATTGTGCAATTTTAAATATGGTGTGTTTAGCCCGGTTTAGTGTTCCCCGTGATGCGTCGCAATGTGCTGGAGATATGGCAATGCGCTGCACCTCGCAGCACACAGTGGGCGATTGTGGATTGTTTTGACAATTTGTTTTTATTTTATTGTGAGCATTCTCTGTTTGTTTATTTTTTGTGGGATAAGTATTTGGTATTGAACTTTGCTGGTGACCGGCACGGCGCCGCTATGTGCCAGAGTTCTGACACTGTGGTGCTGATGCTGCTCACCGGCTGCGATCAATGATAAGTGCTGTATTGTTTTCCACTCATTAGTGTTAGTCCTGTTGTGCTTACTAAGTGATGTAATGTCTTGTGTTATATAATTTTTTTTCTTTAGATATTAGTTTGATTATTTTCTTTACTAGTATTTGTTTATTTTTTCTACACGTTTGCACTATGACCTCTCATGGTTCGGTTACCGGTACAGGCGTTGCATGAGGTTGGGGTCAGCGTTCATTGTGGAAGTGATTGGTAGTTGATCCTTGTACACAGGTATTTAATCTTCACATTTTTCCTTGTTTTGTAACCCTGATGAAGGTCCTTACACGGACTGAAAAAGTTTGGTGATTTGGAGACACATATGGCATTAACATATCTTTATTTGAACATTTGAGTGCTGTCTAGACAGTTCCAGTTTTGGCTGAGTACATTTATATATATATATACTAGCAATATGTGACGGCGTTGCCCGTCATTGTAGTAGGGTATGTGTTATGTAGCAGTTTTTGTTTGAAATGTTGTAGGTGGCATGTTGAAGGTATTTTGCAAGAATTTTTTTTGTTTGTTTGTATTGTACATTTCATTTAGCTGTATTGACTGATGATGTTTTTTTGTGTACTGTGTGAAGCAGAAAGAATCATATTGCACACATACATAGATACACACAGATACAGTGACATATACAGACATTGATCATACATACACATGTACATACATGTGTACACACACACACACACATATTATTACAGTCCTGTAAGTGCCAGAGGGGTAGGCAAGGCATTGCTCATTGTGTTGCTTAATCCTCTGGCACTGAAAGGGTTAATCAGCTGTCCCAGTATGTAGCGAGAGTCATGGAGTCCACAGTCACTGAAGTGGGCTCTGTACATGCACACTCAGAGGCTGCCAGACAACCGCCGGCCCAGCTCCCTGGCCAGGAAGACACCTCCTGCTCCAGGCCTCGGCCAAGAGCGTTACTAGGGATGCAGCCCGGGCACCGAGAGCGGGAACTGAGGAGGGATAGTGTGTGTGGTTGGAGCAGGGATGGTGTGTGTTGTTGGAGCAGCTATAGTGCGGCATGTAAATTTTTTGTGCCAGGGTACTTACACAATGTAGGTGTGTGACAGCGGGAGGAGAGCGGCGGTGAAGAAGCTTGTGTGTAACAGTGTGTACTACAGAGTGGCCCCAACATGGTCTGTCTCCAGCACCTCAGCCATGGGTAATAGCCGCATCCAGCTGCGGCTTGTAGAGAGCTCCTTGAAGGGCCGCATGACCGGGTTGTTGCGGGGTGGAATGTTGAGCTTCATGAAGGGGGAACATGAAGGATTTGGTACTGGGCCTGCCTGCCTCCAAGCTACATGAAGCAGCTGGGCTTCCTGCTGCAGAAGCACACTGTGTACCAGGAGCCGAAAGCATTGTTGTGTTGCGGATACCAGAAATGAAGGTACACTGGAGCCGATCCCACCTTCTCTTTGTTGGATCAGCTCATTGTGTACCTCAGGTTGGTGGAGGGACCCCTGGGGACTCTGTGTGTGTGTGGATTTTGTGTGTGTGTGGCTTGTGTGTGAGTCTGTGGTGTAGGCGCGAGTGGCAGCCATTTTGCTTTTTCAGTCACTTGGATAGTGGTAGGCGGGCTGGATAGTGCGGACAGGCCAATTCCCTGAATGATTTAAATCACTCCTCCATTGAATCACCCAGTGGGAACAGTATCTCCTTACTTAAGCTGAGGTAACATAGCAATATAACACACAGTGGCTCTTCAGTTGAGGTAATGTAGTAATATGCTGAGGGATCAAATAGAAAGTGGTGTTTGAGGCTTGCCCTCTGTAACATACAGCAAAGCATCTCTCTCCCTTTAAGGAGAAACGGCAGGAATCAGGAAGCAGGAAGTGGAGGAGTGACAGTTGAAAACAGACAGTGAGGTGACTGAAGAGATGAAAAGAGTTAACCCTTTGAGTGCCAAAGCGGTATGCAACGCATTGCAAAGCAATGTGTTGTGTACCACTCTGGCACTGAAAGGGTTAAATAAAAGAGTTGCTATTAAGTTTATCCCTGAGTTTGTATTTTATGGAAACATTACACCCTCGTACTGAAACAGAGTGTATGGAGGGGTACAGTTATCTGTGGGAGGTGAAACAGTGTGTATGGAGGGTTACAATTATCTGTGGGAAGTGACACAGAGTGTACAGAGAGTTACAGTTATCTGTGGGAGGTTACACAGAGTGTATGGAGGGCTACAGTTATCAGTGGGAGATGACACAGTGTGTATGGAGGGTTACAATTATCTGTGGGAGGTGAAACAGTGTGTTTGTGGGGTCATGATCCTGAGTGACCGTGTGTGTGGACCGGGAGAAGTTCTTGATATCCCTTACTTCAAGAGCGAGTGGCAGCTATATTTTTTTGTCAGTTGGATAGTGGTGGGAGGGCTGGAGGGGGCGGGCCAACTCCCTGTATGATAAACACACCCCCATTGAATCACCCAATGGGAGCAGTAATGTCCCCATTGAATCACCCAATGGGAGCTGTGTCTCCTAATGAGACATAAATTATGTAATGAGGCATTCTGTTCAATGTGCGTTTGTTTTCTGAGGAGACATAAATTATGTTCTGTATGTGAGGTACCATAAATTATGCAATGAGGTTTATTCTTTTATATATATACTAGCAATATGTGACGGCGTTGCCCGTGATTGTAGTAGGGTATGTGTCATGTAGCATTTTTTGTTTGAAATGTTGTAGGTGACATGTTGAAAGTATTTTGTAAGAATTTTTTGTGTTTGTATTGTACATTTCATTTAGCTGTATTGACTGATGTTTTTTTGTGTACTGTGTGAAGCAGAAAGAATCATATTGCACACATACATAGACACACACAGATACAGTGACATATACAGACATTGATCATACATACACAAGTACATACATGCGTGTACACACACACACACACACACACACACACACACACACACAGATATTATTATGGTCCTGTAAGTGCCAGAGGGGTAGGCAAGGCATTGCTCATTGTGTTGTTTAATCCTCTGGCACTGAAAGGGTTAACCAGCTGTCCCAGTATGCAGCGAGAGTCATGGAGTCCACAGTCCCTGAAGTGGACTCTGTTCATGCACACTCAGAGATTGCCAGACAACCGCCGGCCCGGCTCCCTGGCCAGGAAGACACCTCCTGCCCCAGGCCTCGGCCAAGAGCGTTACTAGGGACGCAGCCCTAGCACCGAGAGCAGGAACTAAGGAGGGATGGTGTGTGGTTGGAGCAGGGATGGTGTGTGTTGTTGGAGCAGCTATAGTGCAACATGTATATTTTTGGTGCCAGGGTACTTACACAATGCAGGTGTGTGACAGCGGGCAGAGAGCGGCGGTGAAGAAGCTTGTGTGTAAGAGTGTGTACTACAGAGTGGCCCAAGCATGGTCTGTCTCCAGCCCCTCAGCCACGGGTAATAGCCGCATCCAGCTGCTGCTTGTAGAGAGCTCCTTGAAGGGCCGCATGACCGGGCTGTTGCGGGGTGGAGTGTTGTGCTTCATGAAGGGGGAACATGAAGGATTTGGTACTGGGCCTACCTGCCTCCGAGCTACATGAAGCAGCTGGGCTTCCTGCAGCAGATGCACCAGGAGCAAAAAGCATTGTTGTGTTGTGGATACCAGAAATGAAGGTACACTGGAGCCGATCCCACCTTCTCTTTGTTGGATCAGCTCATTGTGTACCTCAGGTTGGTGGAGGGACCCCTGGGGACTCTGTGTGTGTGTGGATTTTGTGTGTGTGTGGCTTGTGTGTGAGTCTGTGGTGTAGGAGCAAGTGGCAGCCATTTTGTTTTTTCAGTCACTTGGATAGTGGTGGGCGGGCTGGATAGTGGGGGCAGGCCAACTCCCTGAATGATTTAAATCACTCCTCCATTGAATCACCCAATGGGAACAGTAAATCCTTACTTAAGCTGAGGTAACAAAGCAATATAACACACAGTGGCTCTTCAGTTGACGCAACGTAGCAATATGCTGAGGGATCAAATAGAAAGTGGTGTTTGAGGCTTGCCCTCTGTAACATACAGCAAAGCATCCCTCTCCCTTTAAGGAGAAAGGACGGGAATCAGGAAGCAGAAAGTGGAAGATTGACAGTTGAAAACAGACAGTGAGGTGACTGAAGAGATGAAAAGAGTTAACCCTTTGAGTGCCAGAGGGGTACCCAACGCATTGCAAAGCAATGCGTTGCGTACCCCTCTGGCACTGAAGGGTTAAATAAAAGAGTTGCTATTAAGTTTATCCCTGAGTTTGTATTTTATGGAAACATTACACCCTCGTACTAAAACAGAGTGTATGGAGGGTTACAATTATCTGTGGGAGGTGAAACAGAGTGTATGGGGGGTTACAATTATCTGTGAGAGGTGACACAGGGTTTATGGAGGGTCACAATTATCTGTGGGAGGTGAAACAGTGTGTTTGTGGGGTCATGATCCTGAGTTAGAGTGTGTGTGGACCAGGAGAAGTTATTGATATCCCTACTTCAGGCGCGAGTGGCAGCTATTTTTTTTTGTCAGTTGGATAGTGGTGGGGGAGCTGGAGGGGGCGGGCCAACTCCCTGTATGATAAACACCCCCCCCAATGAATCACCCAGTGGGAGCAGTAAAGTCCCATTGAATGACCCAATAGGAGCTGTGTCTCCTAATGAGACATAAATTATGTAATGAGACATTCTGATCAATGCGAGTTTCTTTTCTGAGGAGACATAAATTATGTTCTGTGTGTGAGGTACCATAAATTATGCAATGAGGCTTATTCTTTTATATATATATATATATATATATATATATATATATATATATATATATATACACACACACACATTTTCATCTTTATCCTTTGGGAATTTGCACCAGTTTTTTTTTATACAAGTTAGTGGCCATGTTAGATGGTAATGTACTTTTAGGATCTGTTTTTCTATTGGCCCACTATATGTTTGTTTTTATTTATTTATTTACATAAATTCACATGCGGCAAGTTATCTGGCTACCTGGTTTACCTGTAAGTTTTTTGGTTTGGTTTTTTGGTATCATGGCTTTTTGAACAAGAGAGTAAAAGTTTTGGGATATATTTTGTAGCATCTTGTTATATATATATATATATATATATATATATATATATATATATATATATATATATTTATATAAATTGGGTGCAACAAAGGTTTACATCCCAGTACATCTGTTCATTTTCGTTATTTTGTTTTATTGTCAGGGTCATTATCTTGTGTATGACACTCTATAATTGCTTTTTTTTTGTAATTAAAGACATAGTGGTATTTGTCTGCGATACTGGTTTTATTGCCTCTGGAGGTGCATGGTAGATCTAATTCACTGATTGAGCACCAGACTCTTTTGTTCTCATATACCAACCATTAGTTTTATAAACTCCACAGTGTTTACTTACATCTGACAAAATTTGGTTTAAGTCACAAGTTTGAAGGTGAAGGGATTCAATCACTTCTGAATTTGTATGATTTAACATGTTTAACATGCTGTCATAGTTGTCTTGAGTTATATTTCCTTCAGGTAAGTCAAATGCATTCATCAAAGCAAGGATGTTACTGTAAAAAATAAAATATACATTCATTATTCTGACAACTTTGTAAAACAGTAAAAGTCAAAATAGTCCTGTGTGTTAGCAGATAGTGCTTCCCCCAAAAAATGCAAGAAATATTTTATATACTATATAACAATTACATACTGTTATACTCATTAATGTTTGGCATGCTTACTATTGGAATATATCTTAACAATAGTTTTTGGGTTTTCCCTTACTCAATTTTTTATATTCTTCACTTGTATTAATTATGTCAGTTCATTTCATTACATCTCACATAGCCCATATATACAGTATTATATTCCCTAGCCGCTTTTTCACATTCATAGCCCTCCGTTCTCTCATCGTCTTTTTATATACATTTCCCTGCCTTCTATTCTTAAGTATTTTTTGGTTCTTTATGATATATATTTATTTGTTCAGCTGAGGTTTTATTTTAACCCTATTAGTGCAGGTGCATAATCTTTTCAATTATATTTAACTATTTAGAGGAATATTATTACTTTTTGGAGAAATGTTTGGGTCCCTCTCAGCCTATAGGATTGATATATTTGAATTAATTTGCTAATTAATTAATTAATGTATTTATTTATTTATTTACTTATCCATCTACATACCTACAAGGTTTTATTATTTTCTAGGATGCATTATATTTTCATGTTCAACATTAACCCTATCAGTGGCGGTGGGATAAGACATTATAATCTGACGTTTTATCTATAGTTTTACCGTCTGCCTACCCTGAAATATTATCACCTGCTCGCATAAATAATCTGTTTCCTTCCAGTCTGTAGGGTTAACTGATACATATATTTATTTCTTGTTTTAAATTAATTGCATGAATATATGTAAATAACACTTTGAATCGACAAACAACAATTTTCTTATAAACTATTTTAATAATTTTTCTTTATAGAATTAAAATAGGGTTATTTTATGTACTAATTAGTATCTGATCAATGGGTTTTCAAGCTGCACCCTTTTTTAGATTGGTTTCACTACATGGTAATTGTGATGTTTTTATTATCATTATTTTTATTTTTAGCATCATATATGTATGTTCACATTTAATATTATTTATTCTGACTGTTAAAACACCTCTACTACTTGGTTGGTGGTTTTTAACCATTTTCGATATTGAAAAATGACTTTGTACTTAATACTTTTTACAAATTATCTGATTTTTAACATATGTGATTAATTGCGTGTCATATGGGCAGGGTTTAAAATATGAAGTCCTTTGCTACTAGCCAGACCTGAAAAGTTACTCGCCACTGCAATACATAACATACCCACCAGGGCTGAATTTCTACTCGCCAGGGCTAAATTTTCACTCGCCATTGGCTAGTGGCGAGTGGAAATTTTGAGCCCTGATATGGGTATTCCTCTGCATCTTTTCAGGTGTATAAATAGCCATTAAACACAAGATTCTTTGTTTGTACTCCTGAAGTAGTGTAGTTGAAACTCCACATTACGCATTGCACTCTACCCTGGTATAGGTCCCACTGATGTCTCCTTTGAGAACCTGTCCCCACATCCCCGGTTACACCATAGAGCCATTCTTCAGCATTTTGTTTATTCTGCTGTTTATATATATATACAGTATCTAACATAAGTGAGTACACCCCTCACATTTTTGTAAATATTTTTATTTTATCTTTCATGTGACTACACTGAAGAAATGACACTCTGCTACAATGTAAAGTATTGAGTGTACAGCTTGTATAACAGTGTAAATTTGCTGTCCCCCTCAAAATATCTCAACACACAGCCATTGATGTCCAAACCTTGGCAACAAATGTGAGTACACCCCTAAGTGGAAATGTCCAAATTGGGCCCAATTAGCCATTTTCCCTCCCCGGTGTTATGTGACTCGTTAGTGTTACAAGGTCTCAGGTGTGAATAAAAATAATTGTTGCTCTACATAAAGATGGTCTAGGCTATAAGAAGGTTGACAAGACCCTGAAAGTGAGCTGCAGCACGGTGGGCAAGACCATACAGCAGTTTCATAGGACAGATTCCACTCAGAACAGGTCTCGCCATGGCCGACCATGCAGACCAATTGGTCTGCATGGCTGTCATCCCAGAAGGAAGCCTCTTCTAAAGATGATGCACAAGAAAGCCCGCAAACAGTTTGCTGAAGACAAGCAGGCTAAGGACATGAATTACTGGAACCATGTCCTGTGGTCCGATGAGACCAAGATAAAATTATTTGGTTCAGATGGTGTCAAGCATGTGTGTCGGCAACCAGGTGAGGAGTACAAAGACAAGTGTGTCTTGCCTACAGTCAGGAGGCAAATATAGTTTTTGATACCTTTTATTGGCTAACTAAGCTAATAAATTTATCAAAAACTATATTTGCCTCCTGTATTTCTGCTGCTAACACGGTACCAACTCTCATCTGTTGCTTACAGTCAAGCATGGCGGTGGGAGTGTCACGGTCTGGGCCTGCATGAGTGCTGCCGGCACTGGGGAGCTACATGAATGCCAACATGTACTGTGACATACTGAAGCAGAGCCGGATCCCCTCCCTTCGGAGGAGTATTCCAACATGATAACGACCCCAAACACACCTACAAGAAGACCACTGCCTTGCTAAAGAAGCTGAGGGTAAAGGTGATGGACTGGCCAAGCATGTCTCCAGACCTAAACCCTATTGAGCATCTGTGGGGCATCCTCAAATGGAAAGTGGAGGAGTGCAAGGTCTCCAACATCCACCAGCTCCGTGATGTCATCATGGAGGCGTGGAAGAGGACTCCAGTGTCAACCTGTGAAACTCTGGTGAACTCCATGCCCAAGAGGGTTAAGGCAGTGCTGGAAAATAATAGCGGCCACACAAAATATTGACACTTTGGGCCCAGTTTGGACATATCCACTTAGGGGTGTAATCACTTTTGTTGCCAAGGTTTAGACATTAATGGCTGTGTGTTGAGTTATTTTGAGGGGGGCAGCAAATTTACACTGTTATACAAGCTGTACACTCACTACTTTACATTATAGCAGAGTGTCATTTCTTCAGTGTTGTCACATGAAATATAAAATAAAAATATTTACAAAAATGTGAGGGGTGTACTCACTTATGTGAGATACTATATATATATATATATATATATATATATATATATATATATATATATAAAAGAATAAGCCTCATTGCATAATTTATGGTACCCCACACACAGAACATAATTTATGTCTCCTCAGAAAAGAAACTTGCATTGAACAGAATATCTAATTACATAATTTATGTCTCATTAGGAGACACAACTCCTATTGGGTGATTGAATGGGGACTTTACTGCTCTCATTGGGTGATTCAATGGGGGCGTGTTTATCATACAGGGAGTTGGCCCGCCCTCTCAAGCCCTCCCACCACTATCCAACTGACAAAAAAAAAAATATATAACTAACTTCCACTCGCTCCTGAGGTAGGGATATCAGTAACTTCTCCCGGTCCACTCACACTCTCACTCAGGATCATGACCCCACAAACACACTGTTTCACCTCCCACAGATAAATGTAACCCTCCATACACTCTGTTTCAGTACGAGGGTGTAATGTTCCCATAAAATACAAACTCAGGGATAAACTTAATAGCAACTCTTATTTAACTCATCATCTCTTCAGTCACCTCACTGTCTCAACTGTCACTCCTCCACTTCCTGCTTCCCACCCTTTCTCCTTAAAGAGAGAGAGATGCTTTGCTGTATGTTACAGAGGGCAAGCCTCAAACACCACTTTCTATTTGATCCCTCAGCATATTGCTACGTTGCCTCAACTGAAGAGCCACCGTGTGTTATATTGCTATGTTACCTCAACTTAACCCTTTGAGTGCCAGAGGGGTAAGCAGCACATTGCAAAGCACACATTCTGTCTCACACTCACACAGTCTCTCACATAGTCTCTCACACAGTCTTGCAGTCTCACAGTCGCAGTCTCACAGTCTCACACTCTCAGTCTCACAGTCTCTCACAGTCTCACACACTCTCAGTCTCACAGTCTCTCACACTCTCACACACTCTCACAGTCTCACAGTCTCTCGCACTCTCACACTTTCACACAGTCTCACACTCTCACAGTCTCTCTCGCAGCCTCACACAGTCCCTCACACTCTCACAGTCTCTTACACTCTCACAGTCTCACACACACTCAGTCTCACAGTTTCTCACACTCTCACAGTCTCTCACACTTTCACACAGTCTCACACTCTCAGTCTCACACTCTCGCAGTCTCTCACAGTCTCTCTCGCAGTCTCTCACAGTCTCTCTTGCAGTCTCACAAGTCCCTCACACTCTCACAGTCCCTCACACTCTCACAGTCTCTCACACTCTCACACAGTCTCACACAGTCTCACACTCTCACAGTCTCTCTCGCAGTCTCACACAGTCTCTCTCGCAGTCTCACACAGTCCCTCACACTCTCACAGTCCCTCACACTCTCACAGTCTCACAATCTCGCAGTCTCACACAGTCTCACACTCTCAGTCTCACACTCTCGCAGTCTCTCACAGTCTCACACAGTCTCTCTCGCAGTCTCACACAGTCCCTCACACTCTCAGTCCCTCACACTCTCACAGTCTCTCTCGCAGCCTCACACAGTCCCTCACACTCTCACAGTCTCTTACACTCTCACAGTCTCACACACTCTCAGTCTCACAGTTTCTCACACTCTCACAGTCTCTCACACTTTCACACAGTCTCACACTCTCAGTCTCACACTCTCACAGTCTCTCACAGTCTCTCTCGCAGTCTCTCACAGTCTCTCTTGCGGTCTCACAAGTCCCTCACACTCTCACAGTCCCTCACACTCTCACAGTCTCTCACACTCTCACACAGTCTCACACAGTCTCACACTCTCACAGTCTCTCTCGCAGTCTCACACAGTCTCTCTCGCAGTCTCACACAGTCCCTCACACTCTCACAGTCCCTCACACTCTCACAGTCTCACAATCTCGCAGTCTCACACAGTCTCACACTCTCAGTCTCACACTCTCGCAGTCTCTCACAGTCTCACACAGTCTCTCTCGCAGTCTCACACAGTCCCTCACACTCTCAGTCCCTCACAGTCTCACACAGTCTCACACTTTCACACAGTCTCACACTCTCAGTCTCACACTCTCGCAGTCTCACACAGTCTCTCTCGCAGTCTCACACAGTCCCTCACACTCTCACAGTCTCTCACACTCTCTCACACATAGTCTCTTACACAGTCTCTCACACAGTCACAGTCTCACACTCTCAGTCTCACACTCTCACAGTCTCTCTCACAGTCTCACACAGTCCCTCACACTGACACAGTCTCTCACACTCTCACAGTCTCACACACACACAGTCTCACACACACACAGTCTCACACTCACACACAGTCTCACACAGTCTCTCACTCTCACAGTCTCTCACAGTCTCTCACTCTCACACTCTCTCACTCTCACACTCTCTCACTCTCACACTCTCTCACAGTCTCACACTCTCTCACAGTCTCACACTCTCACACACAGTCTCACACTCTCTCAGTCTCACTCTCATACAGTCTCACACTCTCACACAGTCTCACACTCTCTCACTCTCACACACAGTCTCACAGTCTCTCTCACACTCTCAGTCTCACGCAGTCTCACACAGTCTCTCACAGTCTCACACTCTCTCACACACAGTCTCACACTCTCTCACACACAGTCTCACACTCTCACACACACAGTCTCACACTCACACACAGTCTCACACTCTCTCACTTGGATTTTTTTAATATCTGGACATTTATAGTGCAATGATGGATCAGTCCAATGTCTTGAAATCTGACAGCCAGAGAATTTTGTGGACAATGACTTTATGTACTATTGATTAATCCACACTTATCATTAGATAGTGTTGTTTTTTTGGTTCACAGTCAGATGCGCATTTTTATTATTTCCACAATTGCTAATAATGCATCTTTTGGTTAATATACGTATAAATGTTTCCCTCTCTTTGATATTTTGGCCTTTTGGGTGCCTGGGGGGCTGGCGGCTCATGGCTTTATGGTGCATTACCTGCCCGTCCGGCACTCGGGGGGTTAATTCATCTTTGGTAGTTAATATCTTTGGGTCCCGGCTCTGATGTGTTGTGGCGCATCTGACTCATACCGCTTCAACTTTGAGTGGGGTGTGAATGCCTTGGATGTGCAGATTACACGTGGATCCAGATATAATCAACGGTTGCTGCACTTGTTGTATATTGTTGATTTACCTGTTTAGCATCTAGATAGTATGGTTATACATGTGTATATCTTTTTTTCTTACTACTGTTCTTTATTATTAACTTTTGGCTGGCTAGACAAGATGCAGATGATATAGATGTTGTATACTATGCTTATGCTTGACCCACGTGATGGGTTTGAGTTTATCTTTTGATAATTTTTTCAGTGGTAGTTTACCCTGACGAGTGTCCACCTTGTCTTAGAGTTGGCCTTTTAAATTATATTATAGTGCTTTATGGACTAATATCTATAGCCCTGATTTTAGCATTATAGACAGTAAGATACTGATTGATAACGTACCAAGAGTGAGTGTTATGATTTTATGTAGCGCTGTGTTGTAGGTACAATGAGGAGATTGTGACATCACAGTGATTATTCTTTAAATACAGCTCCATTATACACTCTCCATATGGTCCGAGTTCAAGCGTGTATAGCCCTTTAAATAACCAACATAACGTTGCAGTAATAATGTTTTTATTATGTCCACATATTGACAGGACTTTTCCATAGGTTTGACCCTTTGGGTGCCGGAGTGGTACGGAGTGCATTGCTTTGCGGTGCGTTCCGTGCCACTCTGGCACTCAGGGGGTTAACATCTGGGAATTGCATTATATTTATAATCATCTCAATATGCAATATTGCTATACAATTTCTATCTATACTCTATATATTTTAGTATCATTTGTATACATGGATACTGACTTAATTCATTTATTTAATGTTGAAATGATTTGTGTATGTTTTTCTTTGCTGTTTGTTTATCCACATTGCCCTATGACCTCTACCCTTTACCTAGGGTTGTTTTTTTAAACACCTGTTTTTTTTAATGTTTTTCTTAAGACATTGGTTTTCCTTTTCCTTCTTTTTTTCTTTTTCCTGTTTAAACTTTATTCTTTAGTATGAATATAAGCTTGTTTCTTTGTATAATATATGTCACATTATCTATGATGTCATTCAGAGGCCATCTTAGGGTATTTAAGGGTACTTTTCACACTCTTTCTGTAACCTAGCTTGATAAAGGCACAAAGCAGGGCTGAAATGTTGATAATAAACTTTGCACAATTTTGAAGCATCTGGAAGTCCTGTGAGTGCGGTCCTTGAACTACAAAACTGTATGTATCTTTGATGGACCCAGGCCATTGATTTTGATTGGAAAAGTGCTAGGACTTATATGTTTGATATATATATATATATATATATATATATAATATATTTTTTGTTTGTTTATTTGTTATATACTCATATGTCTTTTTGATATTTGTATTATTGTATTTTATTTTTGTCATTGTAATATGGATATTAATTTGATTCTGCTGTTATTTAGTATTTATATATGTATATATGTGTGGAGGTTGATCGCCTGAGTGTCCTTTAGTTTGGTCTTATTTTTAGTTCCTCTCTATCCCAAGCGTAGATAGACGTATGTCTGTTAGTTTTAGATCCAGGTTCCTGATTCTCACTTTGCATTCTGGTGTGTCATGTGGGAGGCATGATGTTGGCTTGCATGTCACTCTGGAACGCATCTTGAGTCGAGTCCTTGGATTTTTGGAGCAAATCATCTGCCATGTCATATTTACTTGTTTGAACTGGACTGTTTGGTATCTATTTAGGGCCAGAGTTTGGAGGGATCGGTACGGTAAGCAACCTTCACATAAATATTTTATATTGTGTCATGTTTTATAGTATGTTTTTTTAACTTCAAGATGATGTTATAATTCTTTTCTTTGACAATCCTTGGGTCCTGATGAAGAGACTTTGGTGCCTTGATACGTGTTAAATTTTAAGGCATTTAGTGAATTGTCATTCATATTTTTATTATTAAAAGCTACTACGTTTTTACTAAAGTGGATTTTTAATCATTTAGAGGAGTATATCAGAATCAGAATTGACTTATATTCTTCCCAGTTCGTTCAAGAAATGTATTATATTGAATGCAGTTTGCTCCCCTTCTGGTTCTTTGTTTGCATTTTCTTCAGGGGATCTATCGTGCCCTTGATGTATTAGGGTAGAGCTGCAGCTGTTTCCATTTGAGACTGACAGAGTGGGGGCTGTCTTGAATCCCTCATCAGCTTCATTGTCCACTGAGAGTGGACATCTAGATTGTGAGTACGGTGGTGAAGTGGTGGCGGTTATAGTGCATTTGCAGTATTACACTAGGAGCGCCCATTTTTTTCTTTTGTAATTTCTGTTTTTTTCTGTCTTGTAATACCTGAACTCATACATTTTTTCCTGTGTGGGTGTACGTTTGTATAGCAAGTTAAATAATTATATGAAAACTATCAAAACTACCATGGTATAAATAATAGTGGTGAATAGGTATCTGTAAAATGGCCCTTTTGTTCCAACTGGAATTTTTCTGCTTTTCCAGCTGGAATTCCTACCAACAGAGAAACCCATTCATTTTCCACTGTTTCTCTAACACCACAGAATTTCCCATGAGACCAGCTCCAGTTTCCGCCTGTTTTCCAGTGACGGCGAAACATCCCACCTCAATAGTATAAAATCCTACAATTTTCCACCTTCCAGTATGGTGTAGTTTAGGAGAGAAAGAGACTAGAAGCAGGCAGAGAGTGTCATGATTCACCTGGTTTTTCTATCTTTACCAGGTATTCTGGTTCTCTTACCTGTCTCTTGCTTTCCCTGCCTTTTTCTAGCAATGCCCTTGTTTGGGCCTATATCTAGCACTGACACCCTTATGTCAGTTCACTATCAAAGTGTTCTGAGTATTCAGTCTTTGAAGTTTATTCCTAGTGTTTTCAGTGTCTGACCCGGCTTTCCTTGACTACGTCTCTTGTCTCCTGATTCTGCTATGACTCCTGTGTTGGTTTTGATCTCGGCCTGTTATTTGACTATTCTTCTGCCTGCTGATTTTGTACCATGCTGCTGATCCAGTGTTTGGCAGACACATCTATACTTCTGGTTTAATACGTTGATTCCAGACCTTGTGAGTAGCTGTCTGTCTCCTGGGAGGTTAACCTGCTATCAGGCTTTGCGGCCTGCATCTCTACCTGGTTTGGGCCGCAACAAGACCTCCTGGGAGCAGCCACCGACTGCTATCACCATTCTCAAACCTGCGACCTCTAGCTCCTGGCTCACTGGGGCCTACCTAGTAAGAATTCCATATTGTCTCCTGTCATTGTATACTGCATTAACATCAAATCAGCAGTCTGCTACTTCTTGTGGGGATTCCCTTCAGCAAGGTGTTCTCAGACAGCTTACATTGGGTGCTCCGGTCAAGAAGCTTACATTTTGATCTCTCCAATGACAGATCCCGCAGGTATGTTGAGGGGTTATGGCACATCAGGGTGCTCCCCTCAACCAGCATACCACTCAGATCACCCAAATTTACTCCATGCTGGACTCTATCGCAGCTATGTTGCTTACATTGGGTGCTCAAGTCAAGAAGCTTACAGAGAGGGAGAGAGAAAAAATAAATAAAACTAAAAGTTAAAATTGAAATAAAATTTAAGTGCTGGCAAGTAATTTGACCAGCAAGAGAAGCTGGATGGACACTGGTGCTGCTGATACAGGCATGGCGAGGAAGTCAGCAGCAGTCAAGGAAGCCCACATGCTTTTAAATTTGACTCCCACCTGAGAGATACTGTGTGGCGCAGACATTCACTCTGAAATCGCTTCAAAAGAGAAAAAGAATATCCCTGCATACAGAGATACCTGACAGCTGCGGAACAAAGGGTCAACATACAGATGGGAGGTAACTACATCGTATTCTGCCTGCTAACACTCTATTCCAAGTATACAGGGATGGCAGATAACTGTGGGACAGAAGAGAGGCAACATAGAGATGGGAGGCAATAACATTGTATTCTGTCTGCTAACTCAGTACTCCCTACATATCTACCGGTAACAGAAAATCAGCTACAAGGTATTGAGGTCTCTGCCCACTACAGTTTATTTGTAACAAAATATATAATAAAAACATCCAACATCATTACTGTTCTAAATTACTGTGGGCCAGATATACAATCAGTTACAGATATTATAACGGTATATGATTTAAAGCTATACTGACATTGTCAAGCAGAGAATATAGCATACTGAATACAGTATATATTACTGATATTGGAGAACGGACATTGTTATATATGAACTATACACAGATCTTTTTCCTGTTTTCTTAGTGGAGTCTTGTTAGCCATGGCATAATTTAATTGAGCTCACTCTTGCACATCTTTTGGGTATTTTTATACTACGTAGGATTAATATATATTTTATGTATCTCTATTCTGAATATTAAATACTTTGTTAATACAATATATGTGTTTTTATCCTGTATGTTACTGAATGTTCTGAGTAGAGGTGGGTGAAATCTCTCGCCGGGTTCCTGTGAAAAATTCCACGAAAAACATGTTGTTCACTTTTTCGCAGGAAAATCCGCTTTAAAACTAGCAATTAAAATGTTTTAATTTTCCGCCCATTGGTCAAAATTTTTGTGCCATTTTTTCAACGGCTAAAAAGTTTCCGTCCATTGATTGATGTGGTTTTTACCTTTTTGCTATTAAAAATGTGACTTATTTGCGGAAGTCAAACACAATAGAAGCAGCTACAGAGCGAGGTAGACATGCTGTGCTGTTCTGCTGTGATCTTTTGGAAAAATTGAGGCAGGAGAGGCCCACAGTGAGTGCTATCACTATGAACAGGTTTAAAAATGATAAAAGGGGGAACTGGAAGGACTGTTATGTGTCCATTAAGTCTGAGGATGAGAAGGAAGTGAGCACTACTGAACCAATGCTGTCCAGTCCCCCAGGTGACATTGCTTGTCTCCTCCTCCAAGCAGGAGCAAGATGTCTGTAATAGAGCAGCAGCACGTAGGGTCTAGTGGTGGTAGTAGTGGTGATGAAGCTGGAGAAGCTGGGGTGGAAGAGACATTGATTGCCTTTTTAGCAGAAACTGAGAAGGAATGGGAGACAGGGATGAGGATGGGCATCACCACCACCACTAGCATTGAACTTTTGGAATTTGTGAAATTTGCAACTGCATTAATTCCTTCTGCTGCTTAGTTGAAAAGGCAGCAGGATGCTGAGGATCCAGCTAGAGTGCCACAGACCACTGTGGACACAGTGGGAATGGGGGTCAACAAGTGATGCAGGACTAGGACAAGTTCCACAGGCCAGCACCAGCAATACTCCTGGTCCTAATTGCAGTGCTGGGCATGAGCAGAAGCAGCAGGTGACCTCTGCTCTGCTTCTGCTCTGGTGGTTTTTATTACTACTGGAGGTGGGAGCAAACTTTTCTGGGGCGGCAAAAGTGGAGCCTGGGTCCCATGTAAGGGCCGGGGCTGCTGCCACTGACAGCAGTCCTGCTCCCTGACATGGCCAACCCCCGGTGGCGGGCCCTCGGTCCATGACAGAATGCCTGACCACTCAGTCCGCCCCTGAGGTCAAGGTTCTGCAATTGCCGGCCGTAATATTTCTGTTTGTGGCTAGATTTGTTGCATATATATCACTGTACTGTTTCAGGAATTCCTTTTAAGCAACTTTAATTATAGCCTTGTGTACCCTCCATAGAGAGTATAATAACTTTAAAGTTGTGCTTTAATTATAACCTTATGTGTCCTGAGAGGGAGTTACTAACTTTAAAGCCTATAGGAAGTTACCTGACTTATGTGTGAATATGTATGAGTTTGTTTGTTTTCTTGAAAGGCAGAAAAACATTAATTTACAGTTTGTGTGTTCTGTAACTTTCATAGTGATTTGTGAGTTTATTCCTGTGTGAAAGTAAAAACGTACGTGTGCCTGCTAACTTGTGTGACGGAACGTTGTTAAACAAGTGTAACTGCTCTACTGTTAAATTATTTTAATTAGAAAGCTTGTGTATTACTAGCTTTGTTGTACTAGCTTTAAAGTATATTTAACTGAGAGCATGAATTCCCTGATTAAAATACTGAATGCTTTTATGGGGGGATGAAAGTCCCAAGTATGGAGCCGTTCCACATTGGGCTACTAACATGGAAAAGTGGAATGCCATAGGTGAGGAGTATATTACAGCAGTTCTGTGTACCCAGAGGTTGTGGAAGATATAGGAAATATGCCACTTAAACTTATCTTAGGCATCTATCCTAAGAAGAAGAGCAGAGCTGCAGCAGAAGGGGGTTGGATTATTTTGCAAGCTTTGAAATGTGAGGTAATTAAGAGACAGGCCCTAGAAAAGGAATTAGCAGAGGGGAAGAATACATGCTGGTAACAAAGGAATGTTTGGAGACTAATAATGCCTGTAAGGAAGAGTTACTAGTGATGAGCGAGCATGCTCGGCCGAAGCTCGGTTCGGCTCGAGCATCACTCTGCTCGGCACATGGCGGTACTCGTACGAGTACCGCATGTGCTCGCCCGCCATGTTCGGGTCTCCTCCCCGCACAAGGCGCCTGCCTAGGGCCCGGCCAAATGAGGGGGGCCCGGAAAGCCTCATTCAACTTGAATGAGGCTTTCCGGGCCCCCCTCATTTGGCCGGGAGATTCAACCCCCACGCCTGCAGCTTACCTGATCTCTCACTCATCTCGCCGCTCTAGTAATACAGAGCGCTGGGAGATTACATCATCTCCCAGCCTCTGCATTACTACAGCGGCGCCGGGAGCTTCAGTCAAAGAGATCTGTGCCGAAGGAGGCACAGATCTGTCAAGTACACCGCTAGACCACCAGGGGAAATGTGAAGATGAAGGTGCAATGTGGAGGTGAAGTGGAGATGGGGGCATTGCGGAGATGAAGGGGGCATTGTGGAAGGGGCATTGCGGAGATGAAGGGGGCATTGTGGAAGGGGCATTGTGGAAGGGGCATCGTGGAGATGGAGATGAAGGGGGCATTGTGGAGATGGAAGGGGCAGTGTGGAAGCGGCAGTGTGGAGATGGAAGGGGCAGTGTGGAGATGGAAGGGGCATTGTGGAAGGGGCATGGTGGAGATGAAGGGGGGCATTGTGGAGATGAAGGGGCAATTGTGGAAGGGGCAGTGTGGAGATGAAGGGGACATTGTGGAGATGAAGGGGGCATTGTGGAAGGGGCAATGTGGTGATGAAGGGGCAGTGTGGAGATGAAGGGGCAGTGTGGAAGGGGCATTGTGGAGATGAAGGGGGCATTGTGGAGATGAAGGGGGCATTGTGGAGATGAAGGGGCAGTGTGGAGATGAAGGGGCAGTGTGGAGATGAAGGGGGCATTGTGGAGATGAAGGGGCAGTGTGGAGATGAAGGGGGCATTGAGGAAGGGGCAATGTGCATCCAGACATCCTCCCTATGCTGTCCCTGAACCATTTCTGTGGTGTTTCCATCATTTTCTGCCCTTTTCCTATGGACCAGGCACCCTCCCCTCATCAGAGCAGGGGGTGCCTGGTGTAATGCTCGAGTCCTCCCATTGACTTCAATGGGGCTCGGGTGCTCGGCCGAGCACTCGAGCCTCCGGGGGCGCTCGGCCAGAGCACCCGAACACCCGAGCATCGGGGTGCTCGATCATCACTAAGAGTTACAGTAGACTACCACCCTGCTAATTATCAAACTGAACAATAGCCGCTCCCATATCGGTAAAGTGCCATATACCTTCAGAAAGGTGAAAACACTGACTAAAGGGACCCAGAGTTACCTTTCACTTCCTCAACTGAAGATGAGTACTCAAAATACAGCTATAAAGCTCGCCCACTCATCACCCAGAGGAGGAAACACAGGGCACACAGGGACTGTGATGGCAATGAGCACGTGCTCATGTGATGTGATGATATTAATGAGGTAGTAAGGGGAAATGCAAACTGGACCTCTATGGTTATTGCCCCTCCCAGTAGCCCAGTAAGTCTGAAACAGTGTCAGGAGGGTTGAAAGAAATCAGTGAGACAATAGCGGAGTTATTGAAGTCAGATGTAGTTCGTCTTGCAATTAGCCCTTTTAACGCTCCTGTGTTTCCTGTTAAGAAGCCAGATGGCTCTTGGAGTATTATGAAAGATTACAAGGGATTCAATATAGTGGCACTGTCATTGAGTGCTGCAGTCTCCAATATCATCTCTGTCATTAAGGACATAGCCAAACAGGCCAGGGAGTGGCATGCAGTGATTGATCTAGCTAATACATTCTTTTCAATTTCCATTGCACCACAGTCACAAGATCAGTTCGCTTTCATCTGGGAATGATGTCAATACACCTTTCAAGTGGTGCCCCAAAGATACGTACACACTCCCAACATATGCCATGGACTGGTTGCCAGAGAATTAAGCAAAACTCAGCGTGAAAGTACCTATTTTCCACTACATCAACATCATGATCATAGGAACTAAAGAGGAAGTGGGACAAGTATTGACTGTTTTAATTGATCAAACGACAGTGTCACGGTTTTCAGGCAAAGAAGGACAGACACAAATATAAAATATAAATTCACCTTTATTTAATAAGTACAGCAATAATGGTGTTAGCCCACACAACCCCAGACCACAGGATAATAGTGCCCAGGCTCCTAACCGGAGCTACACACTGTGCTGTTCACTGCACTACTGCGAAATACCGGAGACTAAGACAGAGGTACGAGTTGAGCACCAGTGAGAACACACAAGGATGCACCAGTCTCCACCTCGGGTCACGCGATCAGTGGCAACAGGGAGCGAGAGCAGGCCTGAGCCACGGATAACTGAGACTAGTGGTCAGGCACTCTAGGAGTATACTGAGAAGGTAGTCAGCCAGAGCCACAGGCCAAACAAGCCGGGGACTATATGGAGCGGGTAGTCAGACAGGAGCCAACGGTGTGACAAACCAGAACCTACACGGAGTGAGTTAGTCAGCCAGAGCCACAGATCAAAACCAATGAGGGTAGTCAGACAAGCTGGGGTCATACATGGAGCAGATTCTCAGGAGATCACGGGTCACAACAGACCAGAAGAGACAATATCAGAAATACCATGTAAGGGCAATGACTCCCCGGCCCAGGGAGGTTTATAAAGGAGCGGGAGAAGGCGGGATCAAATTAGGCAACATAGAATAGGCCTGTAAACAGGCGACCAATCCAGTGCCTGTATTCTGACGTCAGCAATGCGGAAGCAGCCACAATCATGCCGGCCGACACACCACAGAGGAAGGAAGCACAGGATAGCTTAGGCTTCTAAGGGAAACTGCAATAGACAGCCAGAGGATGGACTATCAAAAGGCAAAGGGTCCCTCCTGGGATGTCAAGTTTCTTGGAATGTTCTGGGCCGGTCCTGTAAGAGATTCCCCAACCAGTGCTGGATACAATCCAAAACACTACAACACCAAAGACTTTGAAAGATGCTCAAAAGTTTCTTGGCACCTTTGGATACTGGAAGTCATTTTACCTCATCTTGGTCTTTTATTAAGTTCCATCTACAATGTAAAACGACTGCATTTGCAGACCAAGAAACAGCATTTAAAGCAGCCAAGGAACCCATTTTACAGCACCAAGGTCTTGGCCCAATCACAGCCGGATTCTCTTTCCAACTTGACATGATGGTGACAAACAATGTGATGTCCTGGGGCTTGTGGCAGTCCAACAAAGTTAATGGATAGCGGGAGGTACCAATTGGGTTCTGGTCCAAGCAAATTACTGGAGCCCAACAACGGTACTCTCCCTTGGAAAAGAACTTACTGTCTCTACATGCCACAGGGTAGTGTCTACAATGGCATTAAAAGCCCAGTTTCTGTGAAAACAGACTTGCCCATCGCAGCCTGGGTGCATGATAAAGGCCTACCCGTACTTGCAGAGGTGGCCCAAAGTCAAACTCTCATGAAATGGTTTCTACAAGAAAGAGGTGGAATACAAGCTGTGAGATACCTGTGTTAAAGCTTTCTCCAATCAAAACTGCTCTGTCTTATGAGGACTTACAAGACTGTCAGAAACCAAACCCATGGTTTACTGATGGATCGGCCATGATGCCCCACAAAGGAAGACACTAGACACTAGCCTAAACCCGTACAAAGAGGTGGTGATCCAGTAGCAAGGAAAAAGAGGTTCAAGCCAATATGCTGTACCACATGGATAACAACATGGAGCAACAACCATTGGCATATACATAACAAACCAGCATGGGGAGGTGTGGAACTTTGGGAAAATATCTGGGCAGCCGCCTAGACAAGACTGATTTAAATTGGACATGTGGACGATCACATCAAAGGACCGGATGAAGAAAACCCCAACATGATCGCCGATGAACTAACCCACATCCAGAACCTGAAGACCAGTGTACGAGACCCTGTGGATCCCATTCTGCTTTGTGTGGCTACATGGATACAGGAGACCAGAGGACGTCTAGGCGACAAAGCTACCCTGGAATGGGTCAAAGCAAGAGGACTTCCTGTCACTCTAGAACTCATGACCACTGCTAAGCAAGCATGCCCCATCTAAGCGAAGTAAAAAGATGGCCCCTTACTACCCAATCAAGGATAGTTCAGTAGGTGAAATATGGCAGATGGACTACATTGATCCTCTGCCAAAGGGTATTGGAGGATCGATGTACTGTTGTACCACAGTGGACACATGCACAGGACTGATAAGAGTGCTCCCTTGTAAAAGTGCTAATCAAGTCTCTACCCAGAAGATGCTACAACTTCTGGTTACCACATACGGTATGCCCACAGAAGATACAAACTGACAATGGTACTAAGTTTACCGGTCAGCTAGTCCAACAATGGGCTCAGGACACTAGGATTAAATGGATCTTCCATATCCCCTATCATCCTCAAACTGCGGGGTTGATTGAAAGATGCAGTGGGCTTTTAAAAGAACAGATTCAGAAGCTATCCCCAAGCTGGACTTTAAAGGTGTGAGATAAGGTCATTACACAAGCACTGATGATTCTAAATAACCAACCAATAGACCACGCTTCTCCCTACGATAAGCTCAGCTGTATGATGATGATGATCTGATTGTTAGTTTAATGTTTACAGGGAGGGAGTCTCCCTCAATCAATGGGGAAAAAACTGATTTTCCATTAAACTAACTAGCCACTTTGAATTTGCAGGTTCAGGTGTTGGGAAGGATTGCCAGAAGTTAATCCTTGCAATAGGAGGCAATATGCCTCCAGGAACAGAGTAACCCTGGTGCTCACAGAGCTAATCAAATAGGGCTGGAGTTCAATAGGGAGTGTGAGTGTGAATGTACACATGTGGAGTGCATCTCTGTCTAGGAATTACCAAAATAGGATAACTGCTGGTACAATTCTATGAGAGGTGGCACTTTGGGTGCCCCATAAAATCTTGGTATCCTGGGATGAGGATAAGCAAGTATAAGTGGGGTCCAAAGTGTGGGTATTGCCACAATCTACTGATCAACATAGACAGAAAGGAGAGGCTATTTCAGATGGTCCTGGTAATACTGAAGTTGTATTATTAAACGGAGACTCTAAACCTGTCTTCTTTCCATCCAATAGATTGGTGGCCATCTAGCCCCTCCATTCTTGAACCTGTTGGCCAGCGATGCAAAAGTGGACAACTCCTCAATCTGTTGGATCTGCAGCACCATTCCCATCAGTGAGAAAGGAGGGTACCCACTCCTTGGAGTCCCCTGGTCAAGTCAAGAAATGAGACAACTCAACAAGGCTGGATTCTGATGGTATAAAGAGACCAGCAAACCCAGTTCAGAGCAATGCAAGCATTTAATCATCCCTTCTAATTCAGGAGTTGTATGTTTGTACTCAAAAGTTGCTGGCTCCAACACTTCAAGTTAGGAGAATCAAATTGCTTCCAAGACTGGATATGGTAACACGGAAGTGGTATTATCAAATTGGGGCATTTACTGGGCCTATAACCGCATAGAGGAAAAGAATGCTGCAGTTATATTGTGAATAAGGAAGGCGAGACTAATCATGATTTATCAAAACTGACAGCAATAAAAAACCCTATGAAGCCCCAGACATTGGACTATTTGGGGGACTGGGAAGCCTGGAAAATGCTATTGTACAAGGAATGTTAATTGCTGTACTATTATGTATTTCCATGTATAGTTTCCTGCAGTGTACATGTTGCATGCTTAAGAGCATTAGAGAGCTACCTATCCAGTACGTAACTTCAGTGTAGTTTATTGTATAGGACCAAGAGGTGAAATGTTGTGGACACAGTTAAAGTCACTGGAATTTTGCAACTAACTTTCATCCATTTCATGGATTAACATTGCAATAATTTTGCTACTAAATTGTGCCTATTTTTGATGCTCCTATGATCTAAACACACTAAGTTACAGACTATCAAGTAACAATTTTACAGTCCAATTCCCTGGTTTCTTTGTCTGTTGTGGAGGGCAAAAGATGAGGAAAGACCATTTAGCTGGTTTCTTTGTTTTGGTGCGTAAAATACCAGTAAAGACCTTTTGCCCGAAAGGCCCCTTAATATGGGGAAGGGAAAAGGGCTATTCAGGGTAGGTAAAGTGATCTGGTTAGGGATGGCACTTGTGGCAATAAGAGATGCAGCCAGGGAATTCTATGGAGAAGTATTTCAGAGCCTAGGAATCATTTCAATGCCTGACCTCCTCCGATTGACGCAGCTGACTGCATTGCACCATGCAACCAGTTCACCTTGTCTGCGTTCTTTCCTGATACACTGTCATCATAAGGTTGTCCCAGGATAGACAAGTAAAAACTGTATCGCTTTTTAGTTCTATTATACTATATTTCTAGGAATATAAATATTTCTATTGTTTTTATTATATATTATTGCTTATAGCTAGTACTCAGGTGTTATTGTGTCAATCGTGGTATTGGTCATTAAAACTTCTCTAGGTATTCCTTCTTGTGTCAGCCACGTGTCGGGCAAGCGTCAATTTGACCTCAACCATGTGGACTTTCACATGCATAAATAATTATTGTGGGTGTAAGTTTATTTCTTGTAGCCATAAGCTTAACACAGTGGTTGTAAAGTGTTCATTTGCTCCAATTCCTGCCCATAGAAATACAGCAACAGTCCACATGCTCTCACTCCCACAGCAAAGTGGCATAGTTGGCAGGATTAACTTACTCACCCCACAACACCTGGAAAGAGTTCTTGATCTATTTGACTGTGGGAAAGGGGTTTTTCTTCACAACTGAAAGTATTTAGGTTATCCACTAAAGTGGTCTTCCATGGTCTAAGAAGTCATTGGCTGTTGCTGAGCTAACCTGTGTGTCCTTGCTTCTCAATATTGACACACCTAATGTTTTAGCTATGTTTCTGAATGATTTATTCTGATTTTCCAGCCTCATGATGCCATTGACACATCTTTGCTCCTCATGGTGAGACAACAACAACAAACTCAAATACAATGCCTCATCTTTGGACTTTTTGTTAGCTCTTATACATGAACTAATGATGCGCACCTGGCCAAGAAACTGCAGACAATTGTTCAATTACTTTTGGTCCCCTAAACTGTAGGGCTATAATTTCTGTACAGTTCACAGTTTATGGATGTAAATAACAAAAATTGTGATGAGAACCCATCAAGAAAGAACAAGATAAAGTTTCTTGTTTCAAGACATGGTGGCCACTCAATGGTGCTGCAATTCTCGTTTTTCACTCCGATGTGCCATTGCAGACTGGTCCCGGTCCATATCAGACTGGTCCTGCCCACAGACAGTACGGCTCCGAAATATCAGGCAAATCCTTTCTGCACAAGAGAACCAGCAAAACCACAAACATATGTTTCTGTCTATGTGGGTCTCATCTGTGTGGTGCAGCTGACTCCATTTAGGCACTTGGAGTGTAAGGACCCATGACTGGGATACCCTTCTACTTAGGGAGACCTACAATATAGAATGTGAAGCGCATCCATCAAAAACATACAAGATAGTGTCTTGTTCTAAGACATGATGGCCTCTCAATGGTGCTACAAGTTATGTTTTTCACTCGCTTGTGTCGTTGCAGAGAGGAAATTTAAATATCCACATCAGACTTGTCCTGCCCACAGACATTCCAGCTCCGATATGTCAGGCAAATCCTCAACTGAACTTTCTGGGAATGCAAATAGCCAGGAATTAAAGATGACTGTATGCACTTTACCCTCTTCCTCATTGTTTCATTTCAAATCCAATGTACTGGATACAACAAAACTTTTGTCACTGTCCCAATACTTTTGAACTGCACTGTATATTCAGGTATACACTGAGACCGATCAAATTATTAGCAGGAATCAACATGGTTTATTAAGGTATAGATATTCCCAAACAAATCATACCACTCATTTGTAACTAGTTCCAATTCCCCCCCATCTTACTAGCCAGACTACTGGTGTCATAGGATCATAGAAACATAGAATTTGATGGCAGATAAGAACCATTTCGGCCCATATAGTATGCCCATTTTCCTACAGTAAAAACCTCAAACGTTTTTTGGTCCTTTTCTTACATTAAGGACAGCCTTTTGCCTATCCCATGCATGCTTAAATTCCGTCACTGTATTAACTTCTACCACTTCTGCTGGTGAGCTATTCCACTTATCTACTACCCTCTCAGTGAAGTAAAACTTTCTTACATTACATCTGAACCTGTGTCCCTCTATTTATAGACTATGGCCTCTTGTCCTAACATTGTTACTCCTTTGAAATATACTTCCACCATGCACTTTGTTGTATCCCTTCATGTATTTGAATGTTTCAATCATATCTCCTCTCTCTCTTCTCTCTTCCAAGCTATACATGTTCAGATCCTTTAGTCAATCCTGATATTTCTTTTCCTGTAAACCAGTCATGCTATATTTAATGATACCATAGGGGTTAGAGTTGAAACTTAATTACTATTTTTTGCTTTTGGTACTGTCATGGTTAATCGTTGTGATTAGTCTGGTAATGGGGTCAATAAACTAAGTTTTGGGTTTATAATTGTTAAAACATATTGTACCACTTAGCTACTTTTTTTACAGCACTGTGTATACAAGGTATTTTGAAGAATGTGTTAGAAACATTTTCTATACTTAGTGCGTCTAGGCCTCGATTCAGTTGTGAATGGTAAAACTGCCATTAAGTCAAAAGATGTCAGTTTAATTCATACCCTCAATATGACACGTCCATGGAATAGCTGATGCGTGGGTTATGTACTGAAGGTAAGGATGGGCGAAAGTTGTCGGCGTGCTTCCGTGAGAAATTCAGCGAAAACCACATTGTCTGTTTTTTCATGAGAAATTCCGCTTTTAAAACAGAGTAAAATTTCTGTGTTTTTCACCCATTGGCGAAAATTCTCCGCCAATTTTTCATTGGCTAGAAAGTTTCCACCCATAGATTTACACAATAGAAGCAGCTACAGAGCGAGGAAGACGTGCTGTGCTGTTCTGCTGTGAACTGTTACATTGAGGCAAGAGGCTCTTAGTGACTGCTAACACTATGAGCAGTAAAAGGAGGATTTGGAAGGACCCTTATTATGTGTTCACAGAGTCTGAGGAGGAGGAAGTGGCTAGCAGTACTGAACCAATGCTGTCCAGTCACCCTAAATCACCCCAAGGGATCTTGGGGAGGGAATGGGAAGGGAGGGAGAAAAGGGTAGTACTAGTGAGTGCAGGACAGGTCAGCTGCCGGTGCCTGTTGTGCCCCTGCTGCCACCAGTGCTGTACCTGCAAACACCATTGCTGTACCTGCTGCCAGATGTGCTGCCCCTGCTTCCACCCGTGCTGTACCTGCAATCCCCATTCTTGTACCTTCTGTCAGACGTGGTGCCCCTGCTGCCACCATTGCTGTACTTGTAACCACCATTGCTGTACCTGCTGCCAGATGTGCTGCCCCTACTGCCACCAGCACTGTACCTGCAACCACCATTGCTGTTCCTGTGGCTAGATGTGCTGCCCCTGCTGCCACCAATACTTTGCCTGCTGCAGAGTGTCTTGTAGTACTCAGGAAGTGGGGAAGGAGAAAATGATGCCAAGTGTGACAACAAGGGAACCTAAATCACACTTGCCAATCCCAAGCAGTCCCGCCAGTGCTAGTACTACTGCTACTAAGGTCCAGCAGCTTGTTAATGTTAGGAGTGAAGGAGGAGGTAATGAACAATATCCTCATATTACTAGTGACTGTGAGACTGAGGAGGAAGACTCTGCAGATGACCTTGATGTGGTTGGTGTTAGTGGTAGTTGCAGTAATGGTGAAGCAGCCGTAGTGGTTGTGGAAACATTCACTCCCGTTCCCTTCACTAAAGTGTCCAAATGGAACAGGATCATGAAGACTAATGGGCATAAGGAATGGGAGACAGGAATGAGTATAAGCATCACCACCACCACTAGCAGTGAGATTCCAGAATTAGAGGAATTTGCAACTGCTCTAATTCCTTCTTATGCTGAGTTGCAAGAGCATCAGGATGCTGAGGAGCAAGCTAGTGTGCCACAGACCACCGTGGACACAGTGAGAATGGGGTTAACAAGTGATGCAGGACTAGGACAGGTTCCACTTGTCAGCACCAGCAATACTTCTGGTCCTAGTTACAGTGCTGAATCTGAGGCAGTAGGAGCAACAGCAGCAACATTATCTGCTGCCACAGACAGTGAAGGGGAATGTGGAGGGCAAGATGTAAAACATAATTCTTCTCCAACTGTTCCCTATCCCCTGAAGTCATGGGTGTGGGACTATTTCTTTCTTGGGGCAGGCACAGTGCAGTCATCAGCAACAGCACTGCACACAAGTTGTGATAAGTCAGTGAGAAGAGGAAAGGAGAGAACACACCTTGGCACAAGCTCCCTGATAGGACACATGAAATACAGATACCATGACATCTATGTCAAACATGTTAAAACCCCAATATATCTTCTATCCTCTCAGATGACGATATCTTGTTGACATCTCCAACTGATATTAACTAACAATTTGCACTGTTCTATAAAAAATTATATAGTAGTGCGATGACGAAGGATGCCGCCCAAATAACTGACTACTTGAATCAATGTAACCTTCCAACTTTGTCTAATGAACATAGAATAATGTTAGATGCAACAATACTTCTGAGAGACATTGTTGAAGCCATTACTGACCTCCCATCTGGTAAAACTGCGGGTGGTGATGGCCTGCCTGCAGAATGGTATCAGAGATACTTGGACATACTTGCCCCACACTCACTTAACACCTATTATGTGGCCTTTGATAGCGGTGGTCTCCCTGAGTCCCTTACCATGGCCTCAATTATAGTCATCCTTAAACCAGGGAAAGATCTCAGACTCTGTGATTCTTACAGACCCATATCACTTTTTACCACTGGCGCGAAAACATTAGCTAAAGTTCTAGGCAAGTGTCTGAACTCTGTCATCACATCTATAGTACATCCAGACCAAGTGGGGTTCATTCCTGGTAAGTCCATGTCCCATAATTCGAGACAACTGTACACCAACCTTCAAGTCAAGCATGACAATGCGGGACATAGGCTGATAGCCACATTAGACGCTTCGGAAGCTTTCAATTCGGTTGAGTGGCAATATCTCTGGGGTGTTCTGGAAAGATTTGGCTTTGGACCTGTCTTCATAAGGTGGGTTTGCACGTTATACCATGCCCCAAGGGCTAGGGTGGTCGCTGGGGGACTTACTTCAGAACACTTTGCACTGGCTAGAGGGACGAGACAGGGATGCCCTCTGTCTCCGGGCCTATTTACTCTGGCAATAGAGCTGCTTGCGGCACGGATACGAGCAGACTGTGACATTCAAGGTTTTCGCATAGGAAACAGAAGAAAAGATAGCACTGTACGCAGATTATGTCTTGCTTTTTCTGGGCGATGCAGACAACTCACTTAGAAGACTCCTTACTGTTGTGGACACATTTGGTGATTTTTCAGGTCTGCAAACTAACTGGTCCAAATCCTTCCTTCTACTATTAGATGAGCCGGACAGACGAAACTTCTAGATACTCGGATGAAATGTGTACATGTCTGTGATTATCTTGGAATAAAGGTGATGGTGGAACCTAGAAGATTTATTGAACATAACTTGATCCCTCTTATAGGCAGGCTGAAAGATAGAGTCACATTGTGGCAGACGCTACCTCTTAATGTAATTGGTAGATCTAATCTATTTAAAATGATTTTCCTACCCAGTTTTCTTTATATATTTCTGAATTCCCCGACTATCATACCTAGGTCTTACTTTAAACAAACTGATAGTATTTTGGTGACTTTCTTATGGGGAGGGGGATGCCCCGGGATCAAGAAGTCGATACTTACACAGCACTCCAGGCAGGGGAGTATAGCTCTTCCATATATGTACCAATACTACCTAGCTGAGCAGGGTCAGTATGCACTAGCCTATTTGGATGCTCTGACGTCACATCAATTTATTCATATTGATAAATCTTTACTATTGCAATCACACGAGCTGAAACATTTACTGACTGTAGGTCCGACAGTGAGCAAATGCCCCATTCCATTATATACTTTGTTGCATACTACCTGGAATGCCCTAAAAACGATTTCCAATTTCAAAGAGATTGACCCGGATACCCCGCTATGGGGACCGGCTGACTTAACTCCACTGTGTACATTAGACTTTAGCCAAATGTGGACGAACTATGGAATAGCAACAATAGGTCACCTCTATGCTAACAACCTTTTGAAATCTTTTGAACAATTAAACTTAGAGTTTAATATTCCTAATACTCTTTTTTTATTCGTACTTGCGCTTCCGACGCGCCTTGCACACGTATTGGCGTGGCAGTGATGTGTTGCTTTCCTCATTTCCCCTACTGAAAAAAGACCTAAGAAACCTCTGTCCTTTCTTTATACCTGGATGCAGGCTGCAGTAGAATGTTCTAACGAGTACCGGACTACAGGGACGCCCAACCAGTTCTATACAGCGAGATTAGCAACCAGTGAAAGTGGAGTAAACCAGAATCGTGTATAGGACAACAGGAATACCCAACTGGTTCTATAAGCAGAATCAGCAACCGGTTAATGTGGATTAAACCAGTACCGCGTACTGGACTACAGGGACGCCCGACTGGTTCTATACAGCGAGATTAGCAACTGGTGAATGTGGAGTAAACCAGTACCGCGTACTGGACAACTGTGAAGCCCAACCTGTTCTATACAGCGGAATCAGCAACCGGTGAATGTGGAGCAAACCAGTATTCAGAATGTCGTCCAGGCGACCCAGCAGCCAGATGATGACAGTGAGGATACTGCAGCAGGAATAGCAGACAAGCCAGGACGACCACTGGAACAACTGCCAACTAGGTCAGGAACGGAGCAGGAACAACGGCAGCATGGGATCAGGAACGGAAGCAGGAGTGGCAGCCCAACCGGATCTGGAACGGAGGCAGTAACCATGCATGAGAGACACTGAATACTGGAGAATGCTGACACTGGTAGCAGAGCGAAACAGGCCCAAGGAACAGGTACAGGTACAGGTACAGGCAGGTGACTGCTGACATAGAGACACCACGAAAGGGCAACCAAAGGGTGCCTCAGCCCAGTCTATACAGGCAATACTGGGAGGGCAAAAGACAGGCGGTCAATGGAGAGTACACACACCTGACTGACAGCAGAAGTCAGCAATCACAGACACCGTGATAACGTAGCTATGAATACACTTCACCAACTTATACAACTGAAAATTTTATACAGATCGTATTACACCCCACTTTGGATATTTAGAATTGGCAGACTGGGGTCACTGGATTGTCTGCGGTGTGCTGGAGTGGAGGGCTCATTCATATATCTCATGTGGGACTGTCCGCTGGTGAAGACATTTTGGGTTGAAGTGATTGGTGTTATTTCGGGGGTACTGGGGCGAAGCCTCCCCGTGTCTCCAAAATTATGCATACTTTCATTACTTCCTGAAGATATTCATAGGGTAGATGATAAGACTACTTAGAGAACTTTTGGTCATGGCTTGGAAGGTGGTGGCTATGTGCTGGATGTCTGCTTGTGCGCCTGAGAAACGTACTTGGATTAATTTAATTGCTACTAATATCCCCCACTACAAACTTGTTCATATACATAGGGGGTCCGAGCCTAAGTTTATACGAACCTGGGGGAAGTGGTTATCGAAGAGAGGATTGTATGGTAGCTGTAATTAGTGATGCGGAGATACGATTCCATGCTTTACTATTATTCCTTACTAGCTATGTTCACATGCTTTGCTCTGTGTGGGTGTGTTGGTTTACCTGGGGGGGGGAAGAGTGTCTCATAAGGGTGTGTTTGGGGGATGTTCTGTGTTGAGAGAGTTGGGTTTTATATAAATATGTAAACTGCAAATGGATTGTATTACGCTGATGCTATGCACCTTAACATGTTTCTATGTACTATCCTTTTCTGTACCATCCTTTTTGCATGCATGCTAATACTGTGAATGTAACGTGTAACATTTTACAATCCATTTGTCAATAAATATATTTAAAAAAACAAACAAAAAAAAAAGTTAAAATTAAACACCCACCACAAAAATGTTGCTGTACCCCCTGACTCTACAGAAATGCAACAAGAGGAGAGGCGGAGATCAAAGAGGAGGAAGAATAGAGCAACTCAGGCAGAGACTTGAAGTTCCATTATGAGTGAAACAACTAGCTCGCCATCACCTTCTAGGGTAACTACAGCTTCAGCAAATCCACCTAGTTCATTGTTACCTCCCCCGTAACATAGTAACATAGTAAATTAGGTTGAAAAAAGACACAAGTCCATCAGGTTCAACCTTCGCCTCATACCTCAGTAACTGAGAATTTTATAGCTTTCCTGCTACCAATTAAATTAGTCTTTATCAGACCTTCCTGATCAGCCTACTGATAAACAGTATAACTCTGTATGTTCCCTTTTGAAAGAAATGTATCTAATCTTCTCTTAAATGTATCCATTGTATCTGCCATAACCACCTCCCTGGGCAATGAATTCCACAATTTGACAGACCTTACCGTAAAAAAACCCTTCCTCTGCTGAAGTTTAAACCTCCTTTCCTCTAATCTCAAGGGGTGTCCCCTGGTCACCTGATCAGGCCTTGGAATAAATAGCTCACCGCAGAGATCCTTGTATTGACCTCTCATATACTTGTACAATGTGATAAGGTCTCCTCTTAGTTGTCTTTTCTCTAGAGTAAATAAACCAAGTTTGTTTAGTCGTTCCTCATATGTCAAGTCCTCCATTCCCTTAATTAATTTTGTAGCTCTCCGCTGTACCCTCTCTAGTTCTAGTATATCCTTTTTCAGAACCGGTGCCCAAAATTGCACTGCATACTCAAGGTGAGGTCTTACCAATGATTTGTATAATGGCAAAATAATGTTATCCACTCTTGCTTCAATACCTCTTTTTATGCAAGACAGGAATTTGTTTGCCTTTGCTACTGCTGTTTGACACTGGTCACTGTTTCCAAGTTTGTAGTTGACAAGGATACCCAGGTCTTTTTCTAGCAACGAGTCACCTAAAATTATTCCATTAAGTTTATAAGTAGCCTTGGGATTGTTTCCTCCCAAATGCATGACTTTACACTTCCCCACATTAAACTTCATATTCCACATGTTTGCCCAATCTGACATTGTATGTAAGTCCCTCTGTAGAGAGAAAATATCCTGTTCTGAATTAACGACTTTGCATAATTTAGTATCATCTGCAAATATTGATATTTTGCTTTCTATATCTATTTCCAGGTCATTTATAAACATGTTAAAAAGCAGCGGACCCAATACTGAACCCTGAGGTACTCCACTCTCCACTTTAACTGTACTGGAGAATTTTCCATTTACAACCACACACTGTTCCCTATCCTTCAGCCAGTTGTGTATCCAATTGCAAAGGTTATCTCCTAGCCCCTATTTCCTTATTTTATACACCTGCCTTCTGTGTGGTACTATATCAAATGCCTTTGCAAAGTCTAGATATACTACATCTACTGCCTTGCCATTGTCAAGGTTGCTGCTTACCTCCTCATAGAAGCTGAAAAGATTAGTTTCTTCATAAAACCATGTTGATTCGTGCTAATGATCTTATTTTTTGTGTTGTAATCCTGAATATAGTCCCTTATTATGCCTTCTAATAGTTTTCCTACTACAGAGGTCAAACTCACTGGTCTATAATTCCCAGGTTCTGTTTTAGTTCCCTTCTTAAATAGAGGCACTATGTTAGCTCTTCGCCAATCCTGTGGCTCTGAGCCTGTGGTAATAGAATCTTTAAAGAGTAAATATAGGGGTTTTGCTAACACTGCACTGAGTTCCTGAATAACCCTTGGATGTATACCATCAGGACCCGGTGCTTTGTCGGTCTTAATTTTGTTCAGTCTTCCCATGACATCTCCTTGAGTTAACCCAATATCTATTAATTGTATTGTTTTATTTGTTGCTTGCGGAGGCTCTTCTATCATTCCTTGCTCCCTTGTATATACTGATGCAAAGAAAGTGTTTAAAACATCGGCCTTTTCCTTATCCTCACTAACCAACTCACCCATCTCATTTTTCAATGGTCCAGTGCACTCCCTCTTAAGTTTTTTGCTATTTATATATTTAAAAAACTTTTTTGGATTAGTCTTGCTTTCCCTTGCAATTCGAGTTTCGTTATCTATTTTTGCTACCCTAATTGCCTTTTTGCAATCTTTGTTGCACTCCCTGTATTTTAAGAAAGATTGTTCAGTTCCTTCTGACTTAAATAATTTTAATGTTTATTTTTTTCCTTGCCATTTCTTTCTTTACATGTGCAGTTAACCACATTGGCTGTGACTTACTTCTTTTGCACTTGTTCCCCATTGGTATATACTGTTGGGTACATTTCTGCAACCTAAATTTGAATTCTGACCATTTGTCCTCAGTATTTTTGCCTTTAAATAAAATATCCCAGTCTATGTGTTGCATTGAGGCCCTTAACAATTTGAAGTTCACTTTTTAAAATTAAGAGTTTTGGTTGAACCTATACATTTTTGCTTTGCCAGACAGATCTCAAATGTAACCATGTTGTGATCACTGTTTCCCAAATGCTCTCTTACCTTAATATTGATACCATTTCTGTGTTATTAGTGATCACTAGGTCCAATACATTGTTATTTCTTGTCGGCGCTTTCACCATTTGTGACATGTAGCTTTCACGAAGCGTGTTCAAAAACCTGCTACTCTTAGCACTCTGACAGGTCTCATTTTTCCAGTTGATATCTGGATAATTAAAATCTCCCATAATTATAGTATGCCCAGACTGGGCAGCTTTCCTCATTTGCAATAGCAGTTGGGCCTCATCATTGTCATCGATATTTGGTGGTTTGTAGCATATGCCCACCAACAACTTTTTTTACCTTTCACACCACATTTAGTCTCGATTTCTACCCACATGGACTCCACAGTTTGGCCAGTTTCCTCACTAATACACCTCGCAAAACTGGATTTAGCTCTGTTTTCAAATATAAGCACACACCTCCACCTTTTCTATTAATTCTGTCTCTTCTAAACAGGGAATAGCCCTCTATATTTACAGTCCAGTCATGTGCATCGTTCCACGATGTTTCTGTTATTCCAATTATGTCCAATTGCTCATTAACCGCCAGCAATTCTAGTTCTCCTATTTTATCTACCATACTTCTTGCATTTGCTAGCATACAATTGATTTTGAAGTCTTTACATATATTAATCCCTACATGCCTTTTTTCTTCACCTTCATTTACTAGGAGTTCCTCCCTACTGACTAAATTTCTCCCCACCCTTTCTCCACCCCCCTGGTCATTTACTTGGACCCAGTTCCTATCTGCTCTATCTACCCGATTTTTGCTATCTATACCCACCCCCCTTTCCTAGTTTAAAAGCTCCTCCAAGCTTCCTAGCATTCTCTCCCCTAGCACAGAGGCTCCTCTACCATTTAGGTGCAATCCATCTCTTCCATATAGATTGTACCCAAGAGCAAAGTCTGCCCAGTGTTTTAAAAACCCAAAACCCTCCTTCCTACACCATTGCTTGAGCCATGCATTAAGCTCCCTGAGCTCCCTCTGCCTACCTGCACTGGCGCATGGCACAGGTAGTATTTCAGAAAATATGATAGCCACTTTGTTGATGTTAGGATGTGGCAGTTCTTCTCTAACCATTGCACACTGTGCTGCACTGATCACGCATGGCAGTGTGGTGGAAGAGAATCACAAGCAGTGCATCAAGTGGCATCTGAGGAGATTCCATCCTGCAGAATATGCTAAAATGGTGGCAGTGAGGGTTCATCATTACTATTAAACTGTCAACAAGTTGTCATGTGTCCTTAGAGGGGTCTGCACAAGGGGTATAGTGACAGTGGCAGTACTTGGTTTCGGGTGTCATGGTGTTTGGATACAATTGTGCCCCCAGATGTTATTTACCACACACAATGTGTACATTGCAGCTGCTGATGAGAGCCACAATTCCTGCTCTCAAGGGAAAAATTGTATTCCAGTAACAACACACCCATGATTTTGGAGGAGGGGCAGGTGGAGAAGAATTGATGGCCAGCTTCTTCTTTTTTCCACATAGACTGGGGACTACTTATTGTGCTGTTACTGCCTCAGGTGCATCACTGGAGATAGTTGTGGCAAGTGGAACCTTCATCATCCGTCACCCATGTTACTGCTATTGTTGATCCCATTCCCTTTCAGCTGCCTAATCATCCTGCTGCTTAAACAACTCAGCAGCAGCAATAAAAACAGCAGTTGCAAATTCCACAATTATGGACTTGGGAATACATTTGACAATGGCACTAGGCCAGTAGGGCATTTTTATTTTTTTTCTCAGGGCTTGTGCTTTGAAAGAAAAAAAAATAGTCCTACATAAAAAAATAAACAATTTGGGGGGGGGGGGGTGTTTCTAACAAGCCTAAGTCCTACAAATCAATGTTTCCTTGGGGCTTGTACCAAATAAGCTTAAGTCCAATAAATCAATGTTTCTTCAGGGCTTGGGCCACTAACAACAAATCTAACAAATTATCCTCTACAAAATACTCTGTCAAGTATCAGTCCATCCCAGTGGCAGGTGGTTCTTGTCTCTATCACTTTACATACAAATTTCTTATTTTATTTATTAACTGTCCCCCCAATACAAATCAAGAACCCACCACCCCAAAACAAATTCCCTGTTCAACTGATTCATTCCCTAGACTCCGACCACCAGAACTGGCACCCTCATCAGACCCCTTTTATACCATGTCTTATGGGTTTTTTAATTTTATTTAGGATTTATTTTTTATTAACTGCCCCCAATCCCAGTAAAAAACTTCCCCACAAAACATTCCCTGTTCAACGGATTGTTTCCCCACACCCCACCAACACAGACACCCTCATGCTGCTTTTATACTATGTCTTTGGTAAATAAACTAATATCTGCTATGTGTTGTGTGTAACTTCAATGTTCCCATTGATTTCAATGGAATGAGCTCGGCGAAAAAAGCAGGAAAAAGTGGAAAATCAGCACTTTAAGGAAATTTTTTCACCATGCGGAAAGTGCCATTTTTCACCCATTTCAGTGTGAGGAGGAAATTTTCACCCATCCCTATCTGCAGACAATCTCAGGACTGTGTATGTCATTCATCCTGTGGGGTGTAAGAGATCATTATGTGTTGTGTGAGTGTACGTTTCGGCCTATGTGAGCCTCGTCAGTGTGGTGCAGCCGAATCCCTCTAGGCACATATCTGAATATAAATAGCTTGCAAGATACCAAACAGCATGGGTTTACAGCAGGGAGATCTTGTCAAACTAACCTCATAGATTTTTTTGACTGGGTAACTAAAATAATAGATCAAGGGGGAGCAGTAGATATAGCTTATCTAGATTTCAGTAAAGCATTTGACACTGTCCCTCATAGAAGACTCATAAATAAATTGCAGTGTTTGGGTCTAGATGTAAAAATAGTGAAATGGATAAGGCAATGGCTGAGTGACAGGAGACAGAAGGTGGTAGTCAATGGAGAATATTCGGACGAAAGGAGTGTTACTAGTGGAGTACCTCAGGGATCTGTACTGGGGCCCATTCTTTTTAATATTTTTATTAGTGATATTGCAAAAGGTCTTCAATAGTGATGAGCGAGCATGCTCGGCCGAAGCTCGGTTCGGCTCGAGCATCGCTCTGCTCGGCACATGGCGGTACTCGTACGAGTACCGCATGTGCTCGCCCGCCATGTTCGGGTCTCCTCCCCGCACGTTTCGCAGCTGCTGCGCAGCCAATAAACTTGCGGGCAGGCTCTGACATCAATGTAATGCCAGCAGCCATGTTGGCTGCTGGCATTACACTGATTGGCTGGCCAGAACCCGTGATCGGGTGCTGTATAGCACCCGACGCGCGAGTTCAGCTCATTCTTAGCCAGGGAGAGATGCGCTTAGGCAGGGAAAGTCAGTGTAGGGAGAATAAAATTGTTGAAACTCTTTCAAGACCCAAAAGTCCTTTTTAGGACTGTTGTGTGTGGGGGCAGCATTTATATTTTGTTTGGGGGGGCACAATTTCCTTTTTTTTGTGGGGGGGATATTTGTAAGGTGACATATAATACTAGATGCACAGGAAGTCAGTGTAGGGAGAATAAAATTGTTGAAACTCTTTCAAGACCCAAAAGTCCTTTTTAGGACTGTTGTGTGTGGGGGCAGCATTTAATTTTTTTTGGGGGTGGCAGAATTTCATTTTTTTGTGGGGGGGGACATGTTCTAAGGTGACATTGTACTAGGTGCACAGGGACAAATATTTCACAGTGCAATGACAAGCTGACATATTCTGTTAGGTGCACAGGGCCAATGATTTTACAACGCAGCGACAAAAAGGGCCATTTTAAACGTGTGCCTAGCCATAGATTATTGTCACATTCTGTTTAGTGTGCAAATTCACAAATTAACGTCACATATTCCGTTCACTGTGCCTAGCCGCAGATTAGCGTCACATTCTGTTTCGTGTGCCTAGCCGCAGATTAGCGTCACATTCTGTTTCGTGTGCCTAGCCGCAGATTAGCGTCACATTCTGTTTCGTGTGCCTAGCCGCAGATTAGCGTCACATATTGTTTAGTGTGCCTAGCCGCAGATTAACGTCACATATTGTTTAGTGTGCCTAGCCGCAGATTAGCGTCACATATTGTTTAGTGTGCCTAGCCGCAGATTAGCGTCACATTCTGTTTCGTGTGCCTAGCCGCAGATTACCGGCATATATTCCGTTTAATATGAAGAAGGCGGGTAAAAAGGGACGGGGAAGTGGACGTGATCCTGATAGTTCAGGGCGCGGGTCAGGACGCGTAGAAACTGTGCCTGGTGCCAGAGCACAAGAAAGAAAGACATCCACCATACCTAGCTTCATGTCTCAGTTTACAGAGCGTCGCAGGACATCACTCTCGAGGTCAGACCACTGCGAACATGTGGTCGGTTGGATTTCAGCTGATACTGCTTCCAGTCGGTTAAGCACCACCCTGTCTTCCACCAAGTCCACTCTCACTAGCCAAGAGTCTGGTCAACATAATCCTCACCCTGATCATCCTTCCTCCCACCATAGAGGGTCTGGCCAAAGAAGTGATCCCACACTGGGATATAGTGAGGAGCTCTTCTCATCACCAATCCTTGATTTGAACCTCTCTCCAAGCACGCTTGCAGAGGAACATGAGATCTTGTGCCCTGATTCACAACCTCTAGAGGGTACCCAATCACAAGAAGATGACAGAGGGGAACGGCATTTAAGGTCAAAGGAAGTGGATGATGATGATGAGACACAGTTGCCATCAAATCAACCACAATTACTGTCTCAAGACCTTGATGAGGAGGATGATACACAGTTGTCAATGACTGAGGATGTGGTGGGATCAAGAAATGAGGAGGATGATCAGAGTGAGGAAGTGGAGGAGGACTTGGTGGACGATGAGGTCACTGACCCCACCTGGGAAGGTGGAAAGCCGAGCGATGACAGCAGTCCTGAGGGTGAGCCATCTGCAGCACCGCAACAGGCTGGAAGAGGCAGTGGTGTGGCTAAAGAAAGAAGGCGGACCGCACCAAACCGGCCCGCAAATGTTCCACGGAGCACCCCCTTGCGTAAATCTCCCTTGCCAAGGGCTAGGTGTTCCGCGGTATGGCGTTTTTTTAAGGAAAGTGCGGACGACAAAATAATTGTAGTTTGCAACCTGTGCCACACCAGAATGAGCCGAGGCATGAACACTAGCAACCTCACCACCACCAGCATGATCCGACACATGGCATCCAAGCACCGTAATAAGTGGGAGGAACGCCCGGATCGCCAATCTGTGTCTGCAGGCCACACCACTACCTCCTCTTCCCCTGTTTTCGGTGCCGGCCAATCGCCTGTCGAAGGCGCAGGCCCGCATACCTCCCGCCCTGCACCTGTACCATCTGAAGCACCATCAGCGACCACATCCACTTCCCTGTCCCAGCGCAGCATGCAAATGTCATTACCCCAGGCATTTGAGCGCAAGCGAAAATACCCAGCCACCCACCCACAGGCCATAGCACTAACCTCACACCTTTCCAAATTACTGGCCATCGAAATGCTGCCATTTAGGCTTGTGGACACTGAGTCCTTCCGCAGCCTGATGGCAGCAGCTGTCCCTCGGTACGCAGTCCCCAGCCGCCACTACTTTTCCCGGTGTGCCGTCCCCGCCTTACACCACCATGTGTCCCTTAACATCACCCGTGCCCTGACCAACGCAGTTACTGGGAAGGTCCACTTAACGACTGACACATGGACAAGTGCTTGTGGCCAGGGACGCTACATTTCCCTGACGGCACACTGGGTGAATGTCGTGGAGGCTGGGAGCGACTCGGACACTGGGATGGCACAGGTGCTACCCACGCCGAGGATTGCGGGCCCTACCTCCATCAGGGTTTCAGCCAGCACCTACGTTATTGGCTCCTCCTCCTCCTCCTCCGTTTCCACCTCCGAATTCTCTGCGCGCAGCGCCACTCACCCATCAGCCGGTAGCTGGAAGCAGTGTAGCACTGCAGTGGGGAAGCGTCAACAGGCCGTGCTGAAGCTGATCTGCCTTGGGGACAAACAGCACACGGCCTCAGAGCTGTTGCAGGGGATTAGTCACCAGAACGAGCAGTGGCTCTCGCCACTCAACCTGCAACCAGGCATGGTTGTGTGTGATAATGGGCGTAACTTGGTGGCGGCTTTGGAGCTCGGCAAGCTCACACACGTACCATGCCTAGCGCATGTATTTAATTTAGTGGTTCAGCGATTTCTAAAAACCTACCCCAATTTGCATTTTCTCTTGACGAAGGTGCGCCACGTGTGTGCACATTTCCGTAAGTCATCTACAGCTTCAGCCGGCCTGTTGACGCTGCAGCAGCGATTACAATTGCCAGCTCACCGGCTGCTGTGTGACGTGAACACGCGCTGGAACTCCACCTTCCACATGTTGGCCCGGCTTTGTGAGCAGCAGAGGGCAGTAGTGGAGTACCAGCTGTTACACGGTCGTCGCCTCTCCGTTCAACTTCCTCTAATCAGAAGTGAGGAGTGGGAATGGATGTCAGACCTCTGTGAGGTTTTACGCAATTTTGAGGAATCGACACAGATGGTGAGCGGCGATAACGCTATTATCAGTGTAACCATCCCACTTCTGTGTCTACTGAAACGCTCGCTTTGCATGTGGAAGAGGTGGAAATGGGGGAGGAAGAGCTTACACAAGGTGATAGCCAGAGCACCCTCACTTCGTCTTCTCAGCGACAATTGGAGGAGGCGGAGGAGGAGGAGGAAGACACGGTTGCCTCCGCTACAGAGGGTAGCCATGGAACTTTATTTCCATCTCTTCAGCGTGGGTGGGCAGAAGAGGAGGAAGAGGATGAGGAGATTGAGAGTCATCCTCCTGGTGAGGACAGCGAAATCTTGCCTGTTGGTACTCTGGCACACATGGCTGACTTTATGTTAGGCTGCCTTTCCCGTGACCCACGCGTTATACGCATTTTAGACAACACGGATTACTGGGTGTTCACCCTTCTGGACCCCCGCTACAAAGAGAATTTCTCATCTCTCATTCCTCCGGTGGAGAGGACAAGCAAAATGGTGCAATACCAGAAGGTTCTTGTCGAAAAATTGCTCCAAAATTTTCCATCTGACAACGCTGGCGGCAGAGTACGTGCTACCTTGGCCAACCGAGAAGGGGAGAAAAGGGGAGCACACAGCAGTTCCGACAAAGGCAGGGCAACACTCTCCAAGGCGTGGGACACCTTCATGACACCCCGCCAGCACCCTCACCCTGATGCGCGGCCTAGTGTCACAAGGAGGGAAAAGTTTTGGAAGATGGTGAAGGAGTACGTAGCAGACCGTGTCAGCGTCCTCACTGATCCCTCCCTGCCTTACAACTACTGGGTGTCCAAGCTGGACACGTGGTATGAACTGGCACTCTACGCCTTGGAGGTGCTGGCCTGCCCTGCCGCCAGCGTTCTGTCTGAGCGGGTATTTAGTGCTGCTGGTGGCATCATAACAGATAAGCGTATCCGCCTTTCCACCGAAAATTCTGATAGGTTGACACTTATAAAAATGAAGAAGGCCTGGATTTCCCCTGACTTCTCCACTCCACTGGAGGAAAGCCCCGGGTGAACATAAAGTCACTTTAGATATGTTATTTACAATCATGGGAATACTCTGTATTCCCATTCACCCCTTCCACCCAAAAAACGGGTATATGGTTGACTCTTAATCTTCTCATCCTCCTCCTCCTCTTCCATATGCCCTGTGATATAATTTTTATATAGGGCCAGCTCACCAGCGGGCCCTGTGATATAATTTTTATATAGGGCCAGCTCACCAGCGGGCCCTGTTTGACAATTTTTGTATAGGTCAGCTCACCAGCGGGCCTTCTCATATAATGTTTTATTGGGTCAGCTCTCTAGCGGGCCCTCTCATATAATGTTTTATAGCGTCAGCTCACTAGCGGGCCTTCGCATATAATGTTTAGGATGGTCAGCTCCGCAGCAGACCCTCACCCATAATGTTTTAGATGGTCGGCTCAGCAGCAGACCCTCATTCCTAATGTTTTAGATGGTCAGCTTAGCGGCATGCCCTCGCCCCTAATGTTTTAGAGGGTCACCAGCCGGCCATTAATCCTAATTTTTCAAGGGTGTGTATGATGCCCTCCTTTATGTGTAATAAAGGGTGTATTGGAGTGACATTTCAGTCTAATTTTTGGCAGCCCTTTCACTTAGTGCATAGGCTTTATGAGTGTTGGACCACTACCTGAACTATTGTACCACAATGTGAATGAGGCCCTCCATTTTGTGATATACAGGTTGTATCGGAGTGCCTCAGGTCCTCCCATTGAATTAAATAGGGCTGGGGTGTTCAACAGAGCAGAAGGTAGTTCTTGGCTTCATCCACTAAGTCACTTCGTCACTTTTACTCAATGGATCAGACCCCACTGTTCCGACTATAAATTTTGGACTTAACAAGGGCAAACGCACATGTTGTAAAACCTGTGGTAGCTGCGGCCTCCGTTCCTGAATGCTGTACCTTACCCGGGCCATAACCACGTTGAACACCTGCTTTACGCTGCGCACGTTTCCCTCTTAATCATGGCCCCAGTTCCGAAAAATCGATGAAATTTTTTGCAGAATTTGCAGATGATATACAAGTAAATATACAGCAAATACTGTTTGGTAACAATTTTTCGCCTAAAATCGTTTTTATCTTCCTTTTTGTGTGTTTTACGGTCAGTCTGTAAAAATGGCGTACTACGGGCGAAACATCGTTCCCAGCAGCGACGTTGGAGTCCAAGATGCATCCAGACATCCTCCCTATGCTGTCCCTGAACCATTTCTGTGGTGTTTCCATCATTTTCTGACCTTTTCCTATGAACCAGGCACCCTCCCCTCATCAGAGCAGGGGGTGCCTGGTGTAATGCTCGAGTCCTCCCGTTGACTTCAATGGGGCTCGGGTGCTCGGCCGAGCACTCGAGCCTCCGGGGGCGCTCGGCCAGAGCACCCGAACACCCGAGCATCGGGGTGCTCGATCATCACTAGTCTTCAAGGAAAGGTATGCCTTTTTGCAGATGATGCAAAGATCTGCAATAGGGTACACATTCCAGGGGGAAAAAGCCAAATGGCAAATGATTTAGGTAAATTAGAAGAATGGTCAAGAGTGTGGCAGATGCACTTTAACGTTGATAAATGTAAAATAATGCACTTGGGACATAAAAATCCAAAGGAAAAATATACCATTAAGGGGACTGTGCTGTCAGAGACAACAGAGGAAAGGGATTTGGGAGTAATTATTTCTAATGACTTAAAGGTAAGCAGGCAATGTAATAAAGCGATGGGGAATGCAAGCAGGGCACTGGGTTGTATAGCTAGGGTCATTAGTAGCAGAAAAAGGGAAGTAGTCATGCCACTGTACAGATCTCTAGTTAGACCTCACCTAGAATATTGTGTACAGTACTGGAGACCCCATCTCCAGAAGGATATTGATACTCTAGAGAAAATTCAAAGAAGGGCTACTAAAATGGTGACTGGTCTACAGGAAAAGAAATATCAGGATAGACTAAAGGATCTGAATATGTATAGCTTGGAGGAGAGAAGAGAGAGAGGTGATATGATAGAAACATTCAAATACATGAAGGGATTCAACAAAGTACAGGATGGAAGTATATTTCAAAAAAGTAAAAACGTTAGGACAAGAGGCCATAGTCTAAAACTAGAGGGACACAGGTTTAGATGTAATGTAAGAAAGTTTTACTTCACTGAGAGGGTAGTAGACAAGTGGAATAGCCTACCAGCAGAAGTGGTAGATGTCAATACAGTGACAGAATTTAAGCATGCATGGGATAGGCATAAGGCGGTCCTTAACGTAAGAAAAGACCAAGGACCAAAAAAGGTTTGAGGTTTTTTTTTTTTTTTTTGCACAGTAGGAAATTGGGCAGACTAGATGGGCCGAATGGTTCTTATCTGCCGTCAAATTCTATGTTTCTATGTTTCTATGGAAGCAAGGGCCCATGCTGGGATGCCCTTATACAAGGGCCCATGCCTTAGAACAAGACACTTAATCTTGTTCGTGCTTGATGTGTGCTCTTCACAACTCTTTTTGTCTCCCTAAGTATAAGGGCATCCCAGGCATGGGCCCTTGCTTCCATGTGCCTAGAGGGATTCGGCTGCACCACACTGACGAGGCTCACATAGGCCGAAACGTACGTCTGTGATTTTGCCGTTTCTCTCGTGCGGAGAAGATTTGCCTGAAATTTCGGAGCTGGACTGTCTGTGGGCAGGACCAGTCTGATATGGATATGGGGATTTCATCTCTGCAATGGCACATGGGAGTGCTCCTCACAACTCTTTTTCGCTTGCACCCATAGCCAGCATCACCAGTGGACAGAGTGACATAGTGAGACAGAGAACACATGTTATGTGAATGAAGTTCTAGTTGTGTGCCATGACCATGCTTAGCTGTGCTTGTCCTGTGGGTGCACCTGTGGATGTGGTGTGATGTTTGGTTTGTTGACTCACACAAAAGCCATTCTCCTGTGTAGGTCCCATTCTCAAGGCCCTGTGTGGATGGAAGAAAGCTTCCTCATGTTGGAGTCACAAACCATCTCCACGTTGATGGAGTGGGAATTCTTCCTGTTGATGAAGAGATGTCCTTCATGCATTGGAGCTTTGATACGTACATGTGTGCAGTCTATGGCACCCATGACCATGAGCATGCCTCCCCTTGCATAGAAGTCCACTCCTTCTGGGTGGAGGGAAGGTGGATGTAGCTCCTGGCCTTCCTCTTCAGGACTGGCAACACCCGTGACAATGGCCTTGAACATATGGGACATGCGAGATGCATAGCCTTCTGTGGACTGGAAGGATCAACTAGCCATGAAATGTATGGCACACATCAGTTTCTGCAAGCCAGACTGGGCATTGTTGGTGCTGTATATGGGTTGATGTCATCTTTAATCACCTCATATAGGTCGATCATGCTATGCAACATCAAACTGTAGCAGTGTGTCACTTCAGCATCCATCATTATATATACCGCGTGACCCTTGTGCAGTATATCCTGAGCCTTGGTGGTCATTTGTCATCCCTGTACTACTCCACAGGTCCCTGCGGCAGCTGTGGGAGTTGTGGGACATTTTGTTACAGCAGCTGGGGTGCTGCTGCCAGGTGTTGTCCTCCAGGTGGGGATGGGTTTCTGTGTGGTTCTTCGGCCAGTGGATCATCACTTGCAACAGGTAAAGGCTGATGAGCAGGAGTGCTTAGGGGTTGATGGTGATCCTTAGCCCTTGCACACCTTCATCTGTACAGAAATAGGTATGAAAACATACTGGTCGTAATCGCTCTCTGTCTCTCTGTCTCTCTCCATGTCTCTCTCTCCCTGTCTATCTGAGTAGTCTTACTGTAAATATGCCATGTCTGTGGGTGGTGAGATGTCCCTTTAAGACAGTGGTGGGGCATTGTCTATGTGTGCTGTCCAGATAAATGGTTTTGGTGTGGCTGGTTTTTGTTTGATTAGTTGTATTCGCTGTGTACCTGTCAGGTCAGTGTGACATTGTCAGGTGCACCTTGTGTCTCTATTTGCTGTTGATGTTGCACAGGTGATCTTGGGTTGCTTTGAGAGTGACAGGTGTGTGTCTTGTGTTGTAATGTGTTAACTCCTCTTGTTCTGGGTTATGGTTTGTAACAAACTGTGTTGTATAGCTTTGTGAAGCCCTTGTCTTTGGGGGTTGATATGTATTTGTGATTTGCCCAGGACTTGTTTGTAGGGCATGGGCATTGTTGGTGTGTTTGTTTGGCTTTATAGGGGTTAATGTTGCCACTGGTGTGCTCGTGGTATGTGCTAGTTGTTGTGTGACCTGATGTTTTCGGTGGGGGGTTTTCTGAGTTGTGTGTTTTATGTCCAGTAAAACTGGGTCTAGAATTTAATCAGTTATATCAATTATATAAATATATAAATTTTTTCATCCATTGGCACTACCGAACAAGACTGAATGGCTACAGGGTATTGATGTTCCATTATTTTCAAAGGGTGAACTCTTAATGTCTGTAGTGATTTTAAAACTGCTGTTAGCTGTACATAAGGCAGCCAATTGTATAGTGTACAGTCCTTACAAAACTGCCATTGGCTGTTTTTTTTTTTTGCGTCTAAGGTAATAGACCATGATTCAATTGTGTCCGGTAAAACTGCTTACGGCAAAAAAAGCCCAGTGACCATTTGCAAAATCTGGTTTACACAATTTTCACTTCTCCTTCTACCAGAATGGCTAATGAACATAGGCCTCAAAAATTCACGTACATTCAAAACCTGCATCACACTTTTTTCTGACCTCACCATGTGGCAAAACAGTTGATACTTAACATACGATACCCTCATATTAAAGGAAAAAATCTAATGATCAACGTGATATAGAGACCCTGATTGTTGTCACCTTCAATATCACAATGAACCACAACACACCAAAGTATCAAATACATTCAAATACAACTATATATATGCAAAAATAACTGACATACCTCATCTGTATTTCAAGTTTTTGACAACTAGAGCAGAGGACCCAGGAGGATAACATTAGACAGAGAGGTGGCACACCTATAGTGACACACGCATACAAACATAAACACACATGCACACACAGATTTTTTGTTTGTAACACATTACACACATAGTAACATAGTAAATTAGGTTGAATAAAGACACACGTCCATTATATTAAAGGAGAGGTCTTACCAATGATTTGTACAATGGCCAAATGATGTTATCTACTCTTGGTTTAATATCCCCTTTTTATGCAAGACAGGACTTTGTTTGTTTTTGCTACTGCTATTTGACACTGGTCACTGTTTCCAAGTTTGTAGTTTACAAGGATACCCAGGTCTTTCTCTAGCAACAAGTCCCCTAAAATGATTCCATTAAGTTCATAAGTAGCCTTGGGATTTTATTTTACCAAATGCATGACTTTACATTTTCCCACATTAAATTTCATATTCCATTTGTTTGCCCAATCTGCCATTTTATGTAAATCCCTCTGTAGAGAGCAAATATCCTGTTCTGAATTAATTACCCTGCATAATTTAAGGTAATCTGCAAATATTGATATTTTGCTTTCTGTATCTATTTCCAGGTCATTTATAAAGTGGACCTAATACTGAACCCTGAACACCACTCTCAACTTTAACTGTATTGAAGAATTGTCCATTTACAACCACATACTGAAAAGATTAGTTTGCCTTAATCAATTTCTCATAAATCCATGTTGATTCCTCCTAATGACCTTATTTTTTGTCCTGAAAATAATCCCTTATTATCCCTTGTAGCAGTTTTCCCACTACAGAGGTCAAACTCATGAGTCTATAATTCCTGGGTTTTGTTTTAGTTTCCTTCTTAAACAGAGGCACTACATTGGCTCTTCACCAATCTTGTCACACTGAGCCTGTGGTGAGAGAATCTTTAAAGAGTAAATATAAGGGTCTTGCTAACTCTGCACTGAGTTCCTGAAGAACCCTTGGATGTATACCATCAGGACGCGGTGCTTTGTCAGTATTTTGTTCAGTCTTCCCATGACCTTTTCTTATTTTAACCCAATGTCTGATAATTGTATGTTTTATTTGTTACTTGATGAGGCTCTTCTACATCCCATGTTCCCTTGTATATACTGATGCAAAGAAAGTGCCTTTTCCTTATCCTTTCTAATCAACTCCCCAATCTCATTTTGGAAAGGACAAATGCACTCCCTTTTAAGTTTTTTGCCATTTATATATTTGAAAAACTTTTTGGGATTAGCCTTGCTCTCCCTTGAAATTCAAGTTTCATTATCTTTTTTTGGTAACCTAATTGCCTTTTTGCAGTCTTTGTTGCATTCCTTGTATTTTAAGAAAGAATGTTCAGTTCCTGCAGACTTAAATAGTTTAATTGCTATGTTACTATGTTTTTTTCCCTTGCCATTTCCTTCTTTACATGTGCAGGTTAACATGTGATTTACTTCTTTTGCATTTGTTCCCCATTGGTATATACTGTTGGGAACATTTTTGAATTCTGACCATTTTTTCCTCAGTATAATTTAAATAATTTATCCCAGTCTATGTGTTGTATTGAAGCTCTTAACAATTTGAAATGAGCTTTTTTAAAATTAAGAGTTTTGGTCGGACCTACAGTAAGGGAAAAAAATTATTTGCTCCCCTGCTGATTTTGTACGTTTGCCCACTGACAATGAAATGATCAGTCTATAATTTTAATGGTAGGTTTATTTGAACAGTGAGAGACAGAATAACAAAAAAATCCTGAAAAACACATTTAAAAAAAGTAATACATTGATTTGCATTTTACCGAGTGAAATAAGCATTTGACCCCCTATCAATTAGCAAAATTTCTGGTTCCCAGGTGTCTTTTATACAGGTAACAAGCTGAGATTAGGAGCACTCTCTTAAAGGGAGTGCTTCTAATCTCAGCTTGTTACCTGTATAAAAGACACCTGTCCACAGAAGCAATGTATCAGATTCCAAACTCTCCACCATGGCCAAGACCAAAAAGCTGTCCAAGGATGTCGGGAACAAGATTGTAGACCTACACAAGGTTGGAATGGGCTTCAAGTCCATCTCCAAGCAGCTTAGTGAGAAGGTGACAACAGTTGGTGCGATTATTTGCAAATGGAAGAAATACAAGATAACTGTTAATCTCCCTCGGTCTGGGGCTCCATGCAAGATCTCACCTCGTAGAGTTTCAATGATCATGAGAACGGTGAGGAATCAGCCCAGAACTGCACAGGAGGATCTTGTCAATTATCTCAAGGCAGCTGGGACCATAGTCACCAAGAAAACAATTGGTAACATACTACGCTGTGAAGGACTGAAATCCTGCAGCTTCCGCAAGGTCCCCCTGTTCAAAAAAGCACATGTACAGGCCCGTATGAAGTTTTCCAATGAGCATCTGAATGATTCAGAGGAGAACTGGGTGAAATTGTTGTGGTCAGATGAGACCAAAATTAAGCTATTTGGCATCAACTTAACTCGTCGTGTTTGGAGGAGGAGGAATGCTGCCTATGACCCCAAGAACATCATCCCCACCGTCAAACATGGAGGTGGAAACATTGTGCTTTGGGGGTGTTTTTCTGCTAAGGGGACAGGACAACTTCACCGCATCAAAGGGACAATGGATGGGGCCATGTACCGTCAAATCTTTGGTGAGAAACTCCTTCCCTCAGCCAGGGTATTGAAAATGGGTCGTGGATGGGTATTCCAGGACATACTTGAAAACGAGAGAGATCTCAATGTACTCTTCCTGGTAAAACATTTTCTAAATAAATAAATGCAGCATGACGATGACCCAAAACACATGGCCAAGGCAACAAAGGAGTGGCTCAAGAAGAAGCACATTAAGGTCCTGTAGTGGCCTAGCCAGTCTCCAGACCTTAATCCCATAGAAAATCTGTGGAGGTAGCCGAAGGTTTGAGTTGCGAAACGGCAGCCTCGAAACCTTAATGACTTGGAGAGGATCTGCAAAGAGGAGTGGGACAAAATCCCTCCTAAGATGTGTGCAAACTTGGTGGCCAACTACAAGAAACGTCTGATCTCTCTGATTGCCAACAAGGGTTTTGCCACCAAGTACTAAGTCATGTTTTTCAAAGGGGTCAAATACTTATTTCACTCAGTAAAATGCAAATCAATTTATAACTTTTTTAAATGCGTTTTTCTGGATTTTTTTGTTGTTATTCTGTCTCTCACTGTTCAAATAAACCTACCATTAAAATTATAGACTGATCATTTCTTTGTCAGTGGGCAAACTTACAAAATCAGCAGGGGATCAAATAATTTTTTTCCCTCACTGTATACAGTTTTGCTTTTTGAAACTGATCTCAAATGTAGCCATGTTGTGATCACTGTTTCCCAAATTTTCACTTACCTTAATATTGGCTACCATTTCTATGTTATTCGTTATCACTAGGTCCAATGCATTGTTGTTTCTTTTTGGTACTTCCACCATTTGTGACATGTAGCTTTCCTGAAGCATGCTCACAAACCTGCTTCCATTAGCACTCTGACATGTCTCATTATTCCAGTTGATATCTGGATAGTTAAAATCTCCCATAATTATAATATGCCCAAGTTTTCCCCATTTGCAATAGCAGTTGAGCTTCAACATTGTCATCAATATTAGTATACCCACCAACACTTTTTTTTTTTACCTTTTACAGCACATTTAGTCTCAATTTCTACCCACAAGCACTCCACATTATGGCCAGTTTCTTCACTAATATTAACCCTCAAAATTGGATTTAGCTCTGGTTTCAAATATAAGCACACACCTGCCTCTTTTCTATTAATCCTGTCTCTCCTAAACAGGTAATAGCTGTCTATATTCACAGCCCAATCGTGTGTATCATTCCACCATGTTTCAATTATACCAATTATGTCCAATTTCTCATTAACTGTCAGCAATTCTAGTTCTCCTATTTTGTCTACCATACTTCTTGCATTTGCTAGTATACAATTTTGAAATATTTACATATTTTACCCTCTACATGCTATTTTTATCCCCACCCTTTCTCCACCCCCATGATCATTTACTTGGACCCAGTTCCTATCTACTCTATCTACCCAATTTTTGCTATCTATGCCCCCCACCCTTTCCTAGTTTAAAATCTCCTCCAAGCTTCTTAGCATTCTCTCCCCTAACACGGTGGCTCCCCTATCATTTATGTGCAATCCATCACTTCCATATAGATTGTACCCAAGAGCAAAGTCAGCCCATTGCTCTAAATATTATAATATATATATATATATATATATATATATATATATATATATATATAAATAATATAAATATAACCCACCTTACTACACCAATGCTTGAGCCATGCATTAAGCTCCCTGAGCTCCCTCTGCCTACCTGCACTGGGGCATGGCACAGGTAGTATTTCAGTAAACACTTCCTTAGAGGTCCTTGCCTTGAGCTTGCACTTTAAATCCTTGAAATCATTCTTTAGGGACCACAGTCAGGGTAGGAGTGGGAGAGGCAGATCAGCAGGCTGGAGGGATACATGACCTAGGAGAGGTACACAGAGGACAGGGACAGAACTGACAGTGGTATGAGGAGTATTTGTCAGGGAACACTCCACACAGCCAGGGACATGGCAGGTAGGGCCTGAAAGCCACAGTTCATAAACTTTACAGGGTGATGTTGATGACCAGATGCTGCATAACCCCAAATACACATTTGAGGAGAATGGGGTCCTTGCACAGACTATCCTGGAGAGTGAGAACATTCTTTAACCCAAGGATCGAGTCACTGGTGTGGATGTAAAGACGGCAGCATAAAGACAGGTCCTAAGCAGGGTCAACTCCATCTCCAGGTGCAACCGGTCTGTGGAGTCCATAAAGAAGTGATGGGGTGATTGCAAGAGGTTTGTCAAGAACAAGATGGGTGAAGTGGCCATGCACTTCAGAGGCATCGGAGGTGGGCCCCCTCTCAACATCACCTTCAACATAATCTTCAACCCTTGGGGGGGTGATGCTATGACGAATCTGTCAGCAACAGCTGTTGAGGGGATCACAGGAGGGAGTGACACTGGAGATAACAGGGCCCTCAAGACTACTGGTAAGTGCATCAGTCCATAACTACACACCACACAAACCCTCATACCTAGTATGACCCAACATAATGACAGCTGAACACATGGCCAGCATTCTTTACCACAAGTTCACCAACACAGTTCTGAGAGGGTTCAAACAAGAACAGAATACCTGACAAACCCTTCCCACATATGGGAAGGGTCAAGCATGATAAATCCTGGCCAACTCTACAATGTTATACATTGTGCATGTGGGATGACCAACATATTGATTGATAATGTATTGGCTACCCCCCTGGCACTCAAAGAGTTGACAGAGGATGAACTTAATACAGCAGAGTTGCATTGCACAAGTCCACAGGGGTCAGCTCACACATTACACTTCAACTAATATAAACTGATTGCATGTACAACACGTAGGCCTCAACAGCAAACACACTAGGGCCTCAGAACACATCAATACACCATTGAAAAAACAATGACAAACAAGTACAAACAATGTCAGCAACACAAGCAGGCAAAGCACACAAACAAACATAGACCAAGGAACACTGCAACACAATCAACTGGAGGACACATCTAGCACACACCAGGAAAGCCACAACAAACAGATATTCAACATGGCAGAGCCTTGGGTATCACATGTGCCTCAAAGTTAAGAAACTAGAGAAGATAGACAGAAAAAGGATAGACAAACTATCCTAAGGGAGAGACCAGTTCAATACTGTAAACTAAAGGGGCACCTAAGTGTCCTCCAATCACTACATACAACACTTAAAATTAAATATCTTTATTCAATTTAACTTAAAATCTGTGAATCCCAAATCTCTTATTGACTTGGGATCCTAAAAAATTCCCAAATAGGTGAATTAAAAGGCAGGCACTCTCATGTATGACCCCAAATGACCTGGAGAGCAAGTGTTACTATTTTAATATCATAAATGCATCCATCAATATCTTAATAAGTGCGATTCCCTCCTGTGGGCTTGAACCGAATAGTTTTCTCATCCAAACGGCGAATAAGTTGTCCGTTTACCAGTTGGAAATAAACAATTGGGTGCTACAAATTGCTGACACTATCACTCCCGTTTACTCAGTGATTATCCTAATACTTCACTTCTGATATAACAACCATTTAGTAATGAGAATATATTGTAACTTACTAAATCAGCTCTCACCCTCTTAGTTTGAATTGGGTAACTTCCTCATTCAATCCGGGTGAGAACTTGATTGTATACCGGGCTAACTGTCTAAGCCCTAACAACTATCCACACAACTAGAATATCTAAATCGTGTCTCACCCTCTTAGTTTGAATAGGATCTCTTCCATATTCAATCCGGGTGAGAGACTGTCTATAAAGCTATCTTAATATGCCTTATCTAACATATATATATACAGCGCTCATTATTTAAATTGTGTCTCACTCTTAGTTTCACATGTGTCCTGAGGAGTGGGGAGGGCAAGGAAGGGGATAGGTGTGTTTTCAGGCCTAGAGTTTTTGAATTCCAGGCCTATGTGTTGTACATGCAATCTGTTTGTCTCAGTAGAACAGAGATGGTTAAGCTTTGGTTATCACATGTTTCGTGAAGAGTGTGGATAGCAAGGAGGTATTCTTTGCCATCCCCCACTCTTCAGGATACATATGATTCCACAATATCTTTCAAACTAGAGCAATCTCAGAGCATGGGATCCATAGCATAACATAGGAACTAGAGAAGTGAGATCACTGGAGAGTTTATCTCTAGGGGTGGGCGAACGTTCATGTTACCACGAAAAAAATCAGCAAAAAAACACGTGGTTGTCCACTTTTTCATGGAAAAATCTGCTTTAAATAAAGAGATTAAAATTCTCTACATTTTACCCATTGGCAAAAATTATCTGCCATTGTTTCAATGGCTAGAAAGTTTTCACCCCTTGATTAACGTGTTTTTCGCCTTTTCATTATAAAAACGTGCTATTGTCCAGGAAGTAATACACAATACAAGCAGCTACAGAGAGAGAGAGAGGTGCTGTGCTGTTCTGCTATGATATTTGTAGCAAAATTGAGGCAGGAGAGGCTCATAATGACTGTTATCACTATGAGCAGGTTTACTAACAATAAAAGGAGGAGCTGGAAGGACCCTTATGTGTCCAGCGAGTCTGAGGAGGATGAAATGACTACTACAGACACACAATGCTGGCCAGTCTCCGTAAATCACCCCTATTGATCTTGTCGAAATTTATCTCATGGGAGGAAGAAGGAAGTAGTGAGAGCAGGACAGGTCAGCTGACTGCCTGCTACCAGTGCTGCCCCTACTGCCACCAGGCCAGTGTTGAACCTCCTGCCAGTGTGTCTTGTAATTGTCTGGAGGATGGAAGGAGAAGATGATGCCAAGTGTGACAGCAGTGGAACCTAAGTCACACTTGCCATCCCTAGCAGTCCCACCACTAGTACTACTACTAAGAAGGTCCAGCAGCTTGTTAGTTTTAGTAGAGAAGGAGGGGGTGATCATCATATTACTAGTGACTTGAAGAGGAAGACTCAGGGACTAGCATTAGGGAAGTGGTAGGGAAAGCAATGCAGAGCATCTAGCTTAGTGATCAAGGGCACCACACCATTCCCTTGACCCTGGGAGTCCCCTTCCCCTCTTGGCATTGTCCAGGTGAAACATGATCCTGAAGAAGGCAGAATTGTTGCCTAGCAGTGATAATACCACCACCACCAAGAGCACAGATCAGCTACCCATGACTGCTGTTAGTGCTACCAATCTGTCTTCTTCAGGTCAACAAGAAATGGCAAATGTGACATTCGGGGACCCTCTGTCGCATTTCTCATCACCTTATGTCTGTAATAGAGCAGCAGCAGCAGCACAGAGAGACTGGTGGTGGTTGTGATGATGGCAGTGGAGAAGCTGGGGTGGAAGAGACATTGATGGACTTTTTAGCCCAAACTGAGAAGGAATAGGAGACAGGGATGATGATGGGCACCACCATCACCAGCAGTGAGGTTTTGGAATTTGCAGAGTTTGCAACTGTTCTAATTCCTGCTGCTGAGTTGCAAGGGTAGCAGGATAATGAAGAGCAGGCTAGTGTGCCACAGACCACAGTGGACAGAGTGGAAATGGGGTCAACAATTGGTGCGGGACTAGGACTGTCACACTTGCCAACAGCAGTGTCATGCTCAAAACCTACCCCTGTGTCAACAGACTGGGAGCCTCTGTCCTTCTCCTCTGTTGCTGCTGGTGGGTCTGTGGCAGTGCTCCTCCTTGAGCATGTTGTTCATGGTGCGCTGTGTTCTGGAGTGATAGACAGGCCATTTATGCATGTGTTGTGCAAGTGGGGGGACAGGGGCTGCCGGACTGGTCCAATCAGATGAGATGATTACGAGCAGCAGCACCTCAATATAAACCCTCGGCAAACCTCTGCTCAAGGCTTGTTTGTATTTGCCTTGCCCTCAGAATTATAGCATTGTTTGATTCTTCCCAGCAATTACCTTTGGCCTGTACCTTGACCTTTCTGACCTCTCTGTTCCTGACCTCTGGCATTTGTGACCCTGACCTTTGGCATTTATAACCCTGACCTCCCTGACCTCTACATTCCTGACCTCTGGTATCCGTGGACTCCACTATGTTGACCATAGGTTCTCTGTCTCTCTCTATATATATCTGCCATATCTTTGCACCTATATATCTATATACGGTTGTGCGTCTCCCTGTATCTGTGCAAAAACCAACCACACTACAGGGTCCTACATAACAAACAAGCGATGGTGGCTTTGACACAAGAAATATCCTTACTAACCCAGACAGTAAAGGAGCTACAGGCTGAACAGGCTAATCTTCAGCATCAGCTCCAAGACCTCTGTACTACTGTGCCTGTTCATCCAGAAGGCCCTGGTCCTTCCTCTACTGAGATGTCTTCCCCCCAGAAGGGGGCTATTGTTACTCCTGAACCACAGGTCTCCTTGATGAAAAAAGTTCACAGGAGATAGAGCCCACTACCAGGCATTTATCACAGCATGTCAGGTGCTGTTCTCCCTAAAACCATGTATGTCCTCCACACATTTTGTACGAGTTTGTTCAGTAATATCATTGTTGCCTAGAGAACCCCAGTCATGGACCCATAACCTTCTGCAGATCAACAGTCCCGTACTGGACTACTCGACCACCTTCAGTCATGCTATGGAGTCACTTTACAATGCCCCTTATAAAACCACTACTGCTCAAATGGCCCTACGGCCCCTAAAACAAGGTGTTCCACTGAGGAGCATGTCACAGAGTTCAGATGGTGTGCAGTGGAGACTGCCTGGAATGAACCGTCCTTGTTAGTCCAGTTCCAGATTGGTTTGTCCAATTCTATCAAGGATCCTCAATGGAGACACTGATCCAGTCAGTCATTCAGATTGACCCAAGACTGAGAGAGAGAGATGCCAACAGCCAGACCATGCCTCCCTCCTACTCCAGTGCCTGCATCAGTCTAGCCCTTGGCGACTGAGGAACCTATGCAGATCTGCCTGTTCAGAGGGCCCATCTTGGTTACAGAGAGGGCTTGCTGAAGAACACAAAACCTCTGTCTATCCTCTGCAATATTCCGGGATTGTAAGGAGTGGCCTCTGCAATCCTGAGATAAGCTTCCTATGTATTCTTCTTTTGTATTTTTGCCATCTGGGGTCTCTCCCCCTCATCTGTCTGTTCCTCTCTCCTTGCAGTGGAGTGAGACCTCATTTTCGTCCACTGTAATGTTGGATTCCGCGGCCAGCGGTTGCTTCATCTACTCCGACCTGGTTAGGTCTCTTCACATCCCCATAGGGCTGAAGACATCTCCAGTGCAGATCCAAGTGGTGGACAGTAGTTCACAATCACCCATGAGATAGTTTCCTTACACATCTCGATTGGTCTGCTCCATTCCAAAGAGCTATGGTTTGATATTGTGCTGATTCCTCTGTTTCCTCTAATCCCTGGTTTGTCTTAGTTACGGCTCCACAACCCCAATATCAACTAGGCATGTGGCTCATTGGCCTTTTCTGCTGCTCACTGTACTTAACAGTGTCTTCAATCATCCAAGGGCATTCATTTATTTCTGGTACCCCATAACCCTGAAGGTGAGATGCCTGTCCTTCCTACTGTGTATGCAACTTTCGCTGATCTCTTTGAGCAACAAGAGGCTAATACCCTGCCTCCTCATAGGCCATTTGACTGCCCCATTGATCTGGGCATATCTATCCTCTCTCTGACCCAGAGTTTTCCATCCTCAAGGACTATATCGATGGCAGCCTCAGGAAGGGCTTCATACAACCTTCCACTTCTCCCGCCACAGTGAGCATCTTGACTACCTGGGGCTCAATAACATCATGATAAGTAACCAGTATCTGTTACCCCTGATATCAGAACTGCTTGACTGTATGAGCTCAGCCAATGTATTCTCCAAGCCGGATCTAAGAGGCGCATACAACCTGATAAGATTAAGACAGGGCGCAGAATGGAAGACAGCCTTCTGGTCCAGGTATGGACAGTAATACAGTAATGCCGTTTGGCTTTTGCAACGCCCAGGCTACGTTCCAGTATTTTCTTACCAACATCTTCAGGGATTATCTGGATGTCTTTGTGGTCATCTGTCTTGACGATATCCTGGTCTACTCCATCACCCTTGAAAAATATCACAGACACATGTGCAAGGTACTCTTTCGCCTTGCCAAACTGGAGAAGTGTTCCTTCAACACAGACACAGTGGAGCTTCTGGGGTACATCATTTCACCTAAAGGACTACAGATGGATTCCTGCAGAGTAACCGCTGTGCTAGAATGGCCTTCCCCTACTGATAAGAGAAGCGTGCAACACTTTGTTGGCTTTGCCAATTTTTACAGGAGATTTATTTGCAATTTCTCATGGCTTATCCTGCCTATCATAGCCTTAAAGAAGAAACTGACACGCTTCTGCTGGTCTGATCAGGCACAGGATGCCTTCTTGACCCTTAAGACATGCTTCACTTCTGCTCCAATATTGGTTCTCACTGATCCACTGCACCCCTTCATAGTGGAGGTTGACGCCTCCCAAGCTGCAGTTGGGGCAGTCTTATTTCAAAGAGTTCCTAAGAAAAAACAACTTCATCCAGTGGCCTTCTCTCGTTGTCTATCAGAACCCAAAAGAAACTATGACGTGGGAGATAGAGAACTCCTTGCCATCAAGTTGGAGTTAGGAGTGGAGACACCTGCTGGAGGGAGCACACCATCCCATGGTGGTAAATACCTGCATTCTGCCCATCAATCACGATGGGCCCTCTTCAGCCAGTTTTATCTCCATATCACCTACAGACAGGCTCCAAAATGTCAAAACAGATACACTCTCCTGCACAGAGAGCACAGAGCAGGATCTTCCTAAACAAACCAAGACTACAACAATGACAATTTTTAAGTACCACTTCTTCATTATGGGATCACATCCATGAACCCACATAGGAGTCACACCTGTTTGACACAAGTCCACTCCATGTCAGTGGTGGGGAAGTGGATGTAGGTCCTGGCCTTCCTCTTGAGGGCTGCCAACTCCTAACCTAGTGCCATTGAACACGTGGCTTGGGACATGCCAGAAACATAGCCTTCTGTTGACTGGAAGGATCCACTTGCCATGGATAGCACACATGAGCTTCTGCAATCCGGATTGGGCAGGGTTGGTGCTGTATATGGGGTGACTGTCATCTTTGATCACCTCATATGGGTCAATGATGCTTTGCGACATCAACTTGTAGCAATCTCTGACTTCAGCATCCATCATTCCAAGGAGCGTGATCCTGGGCCTTGGTGGTCATCTGTCATCCCTGTGTAGCTCCACAGGTATCTGCGGCAGCTGTGGGAGCTGTGGGACATTCTGTTGCAGTAGATGGGGTGCTGTGCCAGGTTTTGTCCTCCAGGTGGTAATGGATGTCTGCGTGGCTCTTCAGCCAGAGTATCATCACTTGCAACAGGTGAAGGCTGATGAACAGGTGTGCTTGGGGGAGGATGGTGAACAATAGCCCTCGCACACCTTCATCTGTGCAGTCTTCATAGAAATAAGTAGGCAAGCATACTTTCATCATCTGTCTCTCTCTCTCTCTCTCTGTCTAAGTGGTCTCACTGTAAACACGCCATGTCTAAGAGGTTGAGATGTCCCTTTAAGACAGTGGTGAGGTGTTGTCCATGAGCTGTCATGAGGTCAGGAGTGAACAATGGGAGGGTGTGTTGTCCAGGTAAGTGTTTGCTTGTCTGTCTTTTGTTGTTTGTGTGATTTGTTGTACTTGCTGTGTACCTGTCAGGTGTGTGTGTGACATTGGCAGGTACATATTGTGTCTCCATTGGCTTATGATGTTGCACAGGTGAGCTTGGGTTGCTTTGTGATTGACAGATGTGTGTGTTGTGTGTGCATATGTGTTGTTGTGTGTTAACCCCTGTTGTTCCAGGGTGTGGTGTGTGGGATTGTGCTGCATTGTGAAACCCTTGTCCCTGGGTTGTTGCTAGGTTTTTGTTGTTTGCCTGTGACTTGTTTGTAGGGAATGGACATTGTACATATGTTTGCTTAGCTATGCAGGGGTTAATTTTGCTATTGCTGGACTCATGCTGTGTGTTGTGTGAACTGCTGTTTCTCTGCTTTAATTTGCCCGACTGGTTTCTACTATCCGTCATGTGGTGTACGGCCAGAAACACTGGGTCTAGATTTTCATCCTTTAAATGCTTCAGTTTATCCTTCGTTAGCACCACCGCACACAATTGAATGGCTCTGAGGATGGCTGTTCCATTGTCTTAAATGGGTGATTTAAAGGTTTGCACTAAAACCATTGTTAATGTAAAAAGGCCCAATGATTGCTAATACATGATGTACATTGTATTTGAAGTGAAAACAGATCAGTCAAAGTTGACTATCAACCCTGATTGCTGACCAAACAAATACAGATCCACTGCCAATTGCAAGACACCATAGCAACACATAATACACCTTGGCACATATTGCATACACACATAGCCTTTTTGTTTATAACACATTACACATTTTATACCCTTTATTTTGACAGTGTGAATCAGTGAGTTACAGAGAGTGAGTGGGATCTAGTGTGTCTTTGAGGGCCTGTGTGAGTGCCTGGGTGTGAGTGGGTACATAATGGTGAAGAGAGGAGGGCAGGAGAGAAGGATGGGGAGAGAAGCTGGAGAGGAGGAAGGAGAACAGGGCATACCCGGTCAGAGTAGAATTGGGAGAGGAAGATCAGGTGTTAGGCAGAAGAGGCACACGGAGAACAGGGACAGCACTGTCAGTGTGATGAGGGGTACTTGTCAGGGAACACCCCTCACAGTCCGGGTCAGTGCAGTCAGGACATTCTGGAAACAGCTCTGACACCTTGCAGGCCAGAGCTGAGGAGGAGAGCCTGAGGGATCCTTGTTACACCTATGAGGAGAACAGGGCCCTCATCCAGGCTATATTGGAGAGCATCCTCTTGCCGAGGGAGAGGGTCCCTGGCCTGGCTGCTAGGAAGAAGGCCGCCTGGAGTCAAGTCTACAGCAGAGTCAATGCAGTGTCCACCTGCAGCCAGACCATGGAGACTATTAAATAGTGATGGGGAGACTGCCAGAGAGTGGTGAAGAACAAGATGGGGACGTTGCCCTGCACACCCGAGGCACCGGAGGTGGTCCCCCTGCCCACATCACCTTCAACAGCTGGGAGGAGATGCTATGGCAGAACCTGTCAGTCACAACTGTTGAGGGGGTACCAGGAGGATTGGACACTGGGGAAGAAATCAGCCTCCACACTACCAGTAAGTCCATCACCACATAACCATACACCACATCAACCAACTCAGCCTTTACAAACACAGTCACACCTCAACACATGGCCATCATTGATCCACACAACTGCATCAACACAGCACCCTGAAGGTTCAAACAAGGACACAATACAAGCACAAATGATAAAGTTCAACCAGCCCCAATCCCAGTTTAACCCTCTTGTTGCTGTGCTGATCAGACACAATCAACACAAACCATGCTTCCCAAAACATTGTCTGTAAAGATCATTACTGTTCCTCCACAATGTCACCCATGTTCCCACAGGGAAGTCAGCACATAGCCCCCTGAGAGCTAAAGGGATCCTCAACGTATCGCTCCACAATGCATTGACAAACCTTCTGGCACTCAAATAGTTAACTGACAACAAGGACAAGTTGACAGGGTTAGAATTAAATGCTCCACAGGGGACATTCACAAAAAGGTGATAAAGATATGATGAAGTGGAGGTAACCGTTCCATATCAACGTCACCAATTCCCAAGTTAGTTTATGTAAACAATTAAATAACATTTCAAGTTATTGAGATCTCAGTGCATAGACTCCCTAGAAAAACATAGGAAATGGAGAAATTATATCACTGGAGAAGTCATCATATCCACTTCACCTCCACGTCATCAACCCTTCACCGCTCAGTGAATCTCAATAAAGATGTATCAGGTCACACATCACAGTGGCAAGGACTAACTGGGTGTATGTGCAACACACAGGCCTCAAAGTAAGCAACACTGTTGAATTAAATGATAACCAATTAGACTCAACATACTGTTAAGCAAATGTATACCGAAGAGTGAGAATGGCAAGGAAGGGAATTGGTGAGGGTCGAGGACATAGTGTTGCTGTTCCCTAGGTCTTTGTGTTGTGTATGCAATCATTTCTCTCACTTGAACTGTCATATCATACATTTGGTTGTCACATGGATCCTCAGTAGTGGTGATGGCAAGGATGGATGTTAGACCATCCACTATTGTCAGGACACATATAGGAACCAAACATTAAGTACTGTAGTTTGCTCACCAACAGGCCATGATTGAGATATATTTCTGATTAAGCACAGCTGGGTCACTCAAAAAGATGGAGCTACCGTTCAACCCAACTACAGTGCTTAATCAGTGATATCCTTCACTACTGACCTGTTTAGTGGCATTTAGGACTGAACTTGGACAGACCTCAGGTACAGGATTCTGTCAAGTTCAGCAATCTGTGATTTCAGGGAGGTATCCCATGCATCGCAACGCAATACATTGGATACCATCAGGACACTCAGATATTTACGTCAATTACATCATCTTGCATTCATTCTGTCATTGCTTACATTACTAATCACACCATGTAATTTCCCCACACAGCATACAGGCCTGCAGCACAGCAGGAGGGCACGGAGAAGGAGGAGGCAGACTCTTCACCCAGGACAAACAGATACTTCAGGAGGTTGCAACGGGATTCCCTAAGGAACACAGACACCCTTCATGCCCTGGGGGCACAACACACCATGCTGACCGCTGAGCTGCTCCAGTACAGAACCTGCATGATGGATATGATGGGGCAGCTGCTGGTGGAACTCAGGGAACTCAACTGCAGGGAAAACCAGTGAATGGAGAGGGAGCAGCAGTCTACAGAGGGGTCCACTGCAACCACCTCCCCTTCCAGTGTGACCCCTGCACCAACAGCAAGAGTAACAAGGGTGGCCAGGCAGTCAACCAGGCCATCCACTTCTGCAAGCAAGTGCAAAGCCGCACCCCTCCCCTCAAAAAAAAATAGTCCAAATTGTGAATTTTCCCCTAATAAAAAAATATTTCTGCTTTTCAATCCAGTCTGAGAAGGTTTGTGGTTACTGAAGATAGATTAAGTGGCAAGGATGTCTCCAATGCATTAAAAAGCAATGCAATGAACACAACTTCTAGCCCAGGTTGTAGAATGTTTCAACATGGGTTAGCACACACACCACTCATAACGTTGTCCAAATCCAACTTGGAATCTACCACTGGAGCCAAACAACATGACAGTGTTGTATGGCCATGATGTGGGTTGAATTTGAACAACTGACACCTACCCCTTAGCATAACAACAGGTGCCACACTGTGAATATTCAGTTAGTAGCTATTTGACATAGCTAATTAACAGGCATGATAGAACATCTGGCTAACTAGGCTGTGATTCACACTCTGATTGTGAAACTAACACACATTGAAATGTTAGGTTGATCATTGGGTTATCCAGTGAGGTGTGTTAATGTGTTGATAAAGTTGAAACTGACTTCTCCAGTGATACCACTTCTCCAGTTAGTCTTTGTGTCAATGGAGCCTATGTACTGAGATATGTCAAACTAGAGCAATATCAGAACATTGATTACGTTGACCAACATGGGAACTGTCGACATAAGATCACTAGGGAAGTTATGTACCCTGTATCACCTCTGTATCACTCACAACACACCTTAGTGTATCACTGCCATTATCTCCTTGCATAAATACATCACAAAGTCCTATGATTAAGGTCATTAAGGGATACTCAAGCCATGAGTATTGTTCCACATTGAGATATATCCAATCCAACATTTAATTTATCAGACAAATATATAGATGGTTCTCCTTTAATGTGTCTAACACTACATTAAAACATACATGTGTCTGTATATTACTAATATGCATTGAACACTTGTATGAGCACCAAAAAGTTACATATAAACTAAAAAAAAGGGTACTGTTGAAACACAACTGAACTGCTCATTAGTGATGATCGAGCACCCCGATGCTCGGGTGTTCGGGTGCTCTGGCCGAGCGCCCCCGGAGGCTCGAGTGCTCGGCCGAGCACCCGAGCCCCATTGAAGTCAATGGGAGGACTCGAGCATTACACCAGGCACCCCCTGCTCTGATGAGGGGAGGGTGCCTGGTTCATAGGAAAAGGTCAGAAAATGATGGAAACACCACAGAAATGGTTCAGGGACAGCATAGGGAGGATGTCTGGATGCATCTTGGACTCCAACGTCGCTGCTGGGAACGATGTTTCGCCCGTAGTACGCCATTTTTACAGACTGACCGTAAAACACACAAAAAGGAAGATAAAAACGATTTTAGGTGAAAAATTGTTACCAAACAGTATTTGCTGTATATTTACTTGTATATCATCTGCAAATTCTGCAAAAAATTTCATCGATTTTTCGGAACTGGGGCCATGATTAAGAGGGAAACGTGCGCAGCGTAAAGCAGGTGTTCAACGTGGTTATGGCCCGGGTAAGGTACAGCATTCAGGAACGGAGGCCGCAGCTACCACAGGTTTTACAACATGTCCGTTTGCCCTTGTTAAGTCCAAAATTTATAGTCGGAACAGTGGGGTCTGATCCATTGAGTAAAAGTGACGAAGTGACTTAGTGGATGAAGCCAAGAACTACCTTCTGCTCTGTCGAACACCCCAGCCCTATTTAATTCAATGGGAGGACCTGAGGCACTCCGATACAACCTGTATATCACAAAATGGAGGGCCTCATTCACATTGTGGTACAATAGTTCAGGTAGTGGTCCAACACTCATAAAGCCTATGCACTAAGTGAAAGGGCTGCCAAAAATTAGACTGAAATGTCACTCCAATACACCCTTTATTACACATAAAGGAGGGCATCATACACACCCTTGAAAAATTAGGATTAATGGCCTGCTGGTGACCCTCTAAAACATTAGGGGCGAGGGCATGCCGCTAAGCTGACCATCTAAAACATTAGGAATGAGGGTCTGCTGCTGAGCCGACCATCTAAAACATTATGGGTGAGGGTCTGCTGCGGAGCTGACCATCCTAAACATTATATGCGAAGGCCCGCTAGTGAGCTGACGCTATAAAACATTATATGAGAGGGCCCGCTAGAGAGCTGACCCAATAAAACATTATATGAGAAGGCCCGCTGGTGAGCTGACCTATACAAAAATTGTCAAACAGGGCCCGCTGGTGAGCTGGCCCTATATAAAAATTATATCACAGGGCCCGCTGGTGAGCTGGCCCTATATAAAAATTATATCACAGGGCATATGGAAGAGGAGGAGGAGGATGAGAAGATTAAGAGTCAACCATATACCCGTTTTTTGGGTGGAAGGGGTGAATGGGAATACAGAGTATTCCCATCATTGTAAATAACATATCTAAAGTGACTTTATGTTCACCCGGGGCTTTCCTCCAGTGGAGTGGAGAAGTCAGGGGAAATCCAGGCCTTGTTCATTTTTATAAGTGTCAACCTATCAGCATTTTCGGTGGAAAGGCGGATACGCTTATCTGTTATGATGCCACCAGCAGCACTAAATACCCGCTCAGACAGAACGCTGGCGGCAGGGCAGGCCAGCACCTCCAAGGCGTAGAGTGCCAGTTCATACCACGTGTCCAGCTTGGACACCCAGTAGTTGTAAAGCACAGAGGGATCATTGAGGACGCTGACACGGTCTGCTACGTACTCCTTCACCATCTTCCAAAACTTTTCCCTCCTTGTGACATTAGGCCGTGCATCAGGGTGAGGGTGCTGGCGGGGTGTCATGAAGGTGTCCCACGCCTTGGAGAGTGTTGCCCTGCCTTTGTCGGAACTGCTGTGTGCTCCCCTTTTCTCCCCTTCTCGGTTGGCCAAGGTAGCACGTACTCTGCCGCCAGCGTTGTCAGATGGAAAATTTTGGAGCACTTTTTCGACAAGAACCTTCTGGTATTGCACCATTTTGCTTGTCCTCTCCACCGGAGGAATGAGAGATGAGAAATTCTCTTTGTAGCGGGGGTCCAGAAGGGTGAACACCCAGTAATCCGTGTTGTCTAAAATGCGTATAACGCGTGGGTCACGGGAAAGGCAGCCTAACATAAAGTCAGCCATGTGTGCCAGAGTACCAACAGGCAAGATTTCGCTGTCCTCACCAGGAGGATGACTCTCAATCTCCTCATCCTCTTCCTCCTCTTCTGCCCACCCACGCTGAAGAGATGGAAATAAAGTTCCATGGCTACCCTCTGTAGCGGAGGCAACCGTGTCTTCCTCCTCCTCCTCCTCCTCCACCTCCTCCAATTGTCGCTGAGAAGACGAAGTGAGGGTGCTCTGGCTATCACCTTGTGTAAGCTCTTCCTCCCCCATTTCCACCTCTTCCACATGCAAAGCGTCGGTTTTAATTTCGAGCAGTGAGGGTTTCAGTAGACACAGAAGTGGGATGGTTACACTGATAATAGCGTTATCGCCGCTCACCATCTGTGTCGATTCCTCAAAATTGCGTAAAACCTCACAGAGGTCTGACATCCATTCCCACTCCTCACTTCTGATTAGAGGAAGTTGAACGGAGAGGCGACGACCGTGTAACAGCTGGTACTCCACTACTGCCCTCTGCTGCTCACAAAGCCGGGCCAACATGTGGAAGGTGGAGTTCCAGCGCGTGCTCACGTCACACAGCAGCCGGTGAGCTGGCAATTGTAAGCGCTGCTGCAGCGTCAACAGGCCGGCTGAAGCTGTAGATGACTTACAGAAATGTGCACACACGCGGCGCACCTTCGTCAAGAGATCATGCAAATTGGGGTAGGTTTTTAGAAATCGCTGAACCACTAAATTAAATACATGCGCTAGGCATGGTACGTGTGGGAGCTTGCCGAGCTCCAAAGCCGCCACCAAGTTACGCCCATTATCACACACAACCATGCCTGGTTGCAGGTTGAGTGGTGAGAGCCACTGCTCGTTCTGGTGACTAATCCCCTGCAACAGCTCTGAGGCCGTGTGCTGTTTGTCCCCAAGGCAGATCAGCTTCAGCACGGCCTGTTGACGCTTCCCCACTGCAGTGCTACACTGCTTCCAGCTACCGGCTGATGGGTGAGTGGCGATGCGCGCAGAGAATTCGGAGGTGGAAACGGAGGAGGAGGAGCCAATAACGTAGGTGCTGGCGGAAACCCTGATGGAGGTAGGGCCCGCAATCCTCGGCGTGGGTAGCACCTGTGCCATCCCAGTGTCCGAGTCGCTCCCAGCCTCCACGACATTCACCCAGTGTGCCGTCAGGGAAATGTAGCGTCCCTGGCCACAAGCACTTGTCCATGTGTCAGTCGTTAAGTGGACCTTCCCAGTAACTGCGTTGGTCAGGGCACGGGTGATGTTAAGGGACACATGGTGGTGTAAGGCGGGGACGGCACACCGGGAAAAGTAGTGGCGGCTGGGGACTGCGTACCGAGGGACAGCTGCTGCCATCAGGCTGCGGAAGGACTCAGTGTCCACAAGCCTAAATGGCAGCATTTCGATGGCCAGTAATTTGGAAAGGTGTGAGGTTAGTGCTATGGCCTGTGGGTGGGTGGCTGGGTATTTTCGCTTGCGCTTAAATGCCTGGGGTAACGACATTTGGACGCTGCGCTGGGACAGGGAAGTGGATGTGGTCGCTGATGGTGCTTCAGATGGTACAGGTGCAGGGCGGGAGGTATGCGGGCCTGCGCCTTCGACAGGCGATTGGCCGGCACCGAAAACAGGGGAAGAGGAGGCAGTGGTGTGGCCTGCAGACACAGATTGGCGATCCGGGCGTTCCTCCCACTTATTACGGTGCTTGGATGCCATGTGTCAGATCATGCTAGTGGTGGTGAGGTTGCTAGTGTTCATGCCTCGGCTCATTCTGGTGTGGCACAGGTTGCAAACTACAATTCTTTTGTTGTCCGCACTTTCCTTAAAAAAACGCCATACCGCGGAACACCTAGCCCTTGGCAAGGGAGATTTACGCAAGGGGGTGCTCCGTGGAACATTTGCGGGCCGGTTTGGTGCGGTCTGCCTTCTTTCTTTAGCCACACCACTGCCTCTTCCAGCCTGTTGCGGTGCTGCAGGTGGCTCACCCTCAGGACTGCTGTCATCGCTCGGCTTTCCACCTTCCCAGGTGGGGTCAGTGACCTCATCGTCCACCAAGTCCTCCTCCACTTCCTCACTCTGATCATCCTCCTCATTTCTTGATCCCACCACATCCTCAGTCATTGACAACTGTGTATCATCCTCCTCATCAAGGTCTTGAGACAGTAATTGTGGTTGATTTGATGGCAACTGTGTCTCATCATCATCATCCACTTCCTTTGACCTTAAATGCCGTTCCCCTCTGTCATCTTCTTGTGATTGGGTACCCTCTAGAGGTTGTGAATCAGGGCACAAGATCTCATGTTCCTCTGCAAGCGTGCTTGGAGAGAGGTTCAAATCAAGGATTGGTGATGAGACGAGCTCCTCACTATATCCCAGTGTGGGATCACTTCTTTGGCCAGACCCTCTATGGTGGGAGGATTATGTTGACCAGACTCTTGGCTAGTGAGAGTGGACTTGGTGGAAGACAGGGTGGTGCTTAAACGACTGGAAGCAGTATCAGCTGAAATCCAACCGACCACCTGTTCGCAGTGGTCTGACCTCGAGAGTGATGTCCTGCGACGCCCTGTAAACTGAGACATGAAGCTAGGTATGGTGGATGTCTTTCTTTCTTGTGCTCTGGCACCAGGCACAGTTTCTACGCGTCCTGACCCGCGCCCTGAACTATCAGGATCACGTCCACTTCCCCGTCCCTTTTTACCCGCCTTCTTCATATTAAACGGAATATATGCCGGTAATCTGCGGCTAGGCACACGAAACAGAATGTGACGCTAATCTGCGGCTAGGCACACTAAACAATATGTGACGCTAATCTGCGGCTAGGCACACTAAACAATATGTGACGTTAATCTGCGGCTAGGCACACTAAACAATATGTGACGCTAATCTGCGGCTAGGCACACGAAACAGAATGTGACGCTAATCTGCGGCTAGGCACACGAAACAGAATGTGACGCTAATCTGCGGCTAGGCACAGTGAACGGAATATGTGACGTTAATTTGTGAATTTGCACACTAAACAGAATGTGACAATAATCTATGGCTAGGCACACGTTTAAAATGGCCCTTTTTGTCGCTGCGTTGTAAAATCATTGGCCCTGTGCACCTAACAGAATATGTCAGCTTGTCACTGCACTGTGAAATATTTGTCCCTGTGCACCTAGTACAATGTCACCTTAGAACATGTCCCCCCCCACAAAAAAATGAAATTCTGCCACCCCCAAAAAAAATTAAATGCTGCCCCCACACACAACAGTCCTAAAAAGGACTTTTGGGTCTTGAAAGAGTTTCAACAATTTTATTCTCCCTACACTGACTTCCTGTGCATCTAGTATTATATGTCACCTTAAAAAATATCCCCCCCACAAAAAAAAGGAAATTGTGCCCCCCCAAACAAAATATAAATGCTGCCCCCACACACAACAGTCCTAAAAAGGACTTTTGGGTCTTGAAAGAGTTTCAACAATTTTATTCTCCCTACACTGACTTCCTGTGCATCTAGTATTATATGTCACCTTAAAAAATATCCCCCCCCACAAAAAAAAGGAAATTGTGCCCCCCCAAACAAAATATAAATGCTGCCCCCACAGACAACAGTACTAAAAAGGACTTTTGGGTCTTGAAAGAGTTTCAACAATTTTATTCTCCCTACACTGACTTTCCCTGCCTAAGCGCATCTCTCCCTGGCTAAGAATGAGCCGAACTCGCGCGTCGGGTGCTATACAGCACCCGATCACGGGTTCTGGCCAGCCAATCAGTGTAATGCCAGCAGCCAACATGGCTGCTGGCATTACACTGATGTCAGAGCCTCCCCGCACGTTTATTGGCTGCGCAGCAGCCGCGAAACGTGCGGGGAGGAGACCCGAACATGGCGGGCGAGCACATGCGGTACTCGTATGAGTACCGCCATGTGCCGAGCAGATCGATGCTCGAGCCGAACCGTGCTTCGGCCGAGCATGCTCGCTCATCACTACTGCTCATATGTTGTCCACAAGGTATTGTAACTCTGAGGATGAGCATTCTTACTGTACAGGTTTGATATCTGGATGTTAGGAAACACATCTATTTGGATCTTCTGTGGAGATATGAAAGTTCCAGTAGAGGTTGCTGTGAACATCAGGTTAAACATTGCATCAACAACATAAGCACTGGAAAGCATCAAGGGGTGAGCTTCATGGAAGTGTTGTCAATGCTTCAGTAGAGTCAGATGGACAATCCTCTGTTCCAGGATGGGTCATGCTATGGATGTCTGTGGGACAGGATGACAGGATTTGCAGCAGCACCCTCTAACTGATTGTCATGCAACAGCTATACCAGCAGTATCCCATTAATCTCTGGTGTTATAGGGGAATACACAAACCATTGCTTTATAATGTGTTGTCTACTCATCTGTAACCCATTATGAGGGAAACAAGGGGATGTAAACCAGCCATATGGAGATGTGCCCGGGACATAAATCAACACATCACTAAGTATAGTAACATAGATGAGGTGTCCATCAAGTCCAGCCCATGCCAAAAACACCCCTGTTGATCCAGAGGAAAGCAACAAAAAGCCCTCTGGAGCAATTTCCAATTTAGCCCCAAGTGGGTAAAGTAATCAGATAGTGCCCTGGATCAACATCCTATCTGCTTTGAAGCCATCTGTCAGTTTTCAGTATTGTTCTGTGCTAGATAGGCATCCATTACTTTTTTGAAAGAAGTTGTATTATCGGCAAGTACAACATCCCAAAGCAAAGAATTCCATAGCTTTACTACCATTACTGTAAAGAATCCCTGCCTTTGTTTTAGTCAGAAGCTCCTTTCCTCTAGTCTTAATGGATGATCTCTTGTTCTTAGCTCAGCTCTTTGAGTAAATAATTCATTGGCTATTTCTTTGTATTGACCTTGAATGTATTTGTAAATGGTAATCATATCACCCCTTAGACGTCTCTTCTCTAATGTAAACAATCCCAGTTTGGCTAGTCTCTCTTTATAACTCTGATCCTGCAATCCCTTTATCAGTTTTGTTGGCACGTCTCTGCACCTTTTCCAGTTCAATAATGCCTTTTTTAAGAACAGGGGCCCAAAATTGTACTCTATATTCTAGATAAGGCCTAACCAATGATTTATACAGAGGTAGGATAATATTACCATTCCTTGCATCTACACCTCTTTTTATGCAGGCTAGTGCCCTATTTGCTTTTGCAGCAGTTGAGTGACTCTGAACACTGCTGTGAAGTCTATTGTCTATCAATACTCCTCAATCTTTCTCTAATGAGGATTCCACAGGTTGTTTCCCATTTAGAGTATATGTAGCAAGTTTGTTTCTACAGCCCAAATGCATAACCTTACATTTAGCTACATTAAATGTAATCTGCCACTTTTCTGCCTATTTACTTAGTTTATCTAAATCCTTCTGCTGAGAAAAAACATCCAGCTCTGCATGTATTTCCTTACATAGCTTAGTGTCATCAACAAAGATTGAGATGCTATGTTCAGTTCCCACTTCTAGATCATAATATACAAATTAAAAAGCACTGGGCCCAATTTTTGTATGTTTTTCAAAATACGCCGGTCCCTATACCTAAAAAATATTTCCGACAAATAGACAAAATTATCTCACATTTCCTATGTCGGGGGGGACGGGCTAGAATCAGTCTGACTACCCTCATGAGACCTAAACGTGAGGGGGGAATTGCTTTGCCCAATTTCTATAGGTACTACTTGGCGTTGCAATGTCGATATGCGTTGGATTTTGCTGCCCCAGGTCTTACACGGAGGCCCTGTAGTTTTTAAAACTCAGACTCCGCTGACAACAACCTTATACGAGGCGTGGGTGGAGTTGAAACGGCTGTTGGGATACACGGCAATGGACCTGGATACCCCCTTATGGGGCGCCGCGGGGCTACGTCATTTACTTGATAGCGACTTTGGCCCCTTGTGGGCTAGATTTGGGATTACTAACCTTGGAAGTTATACCAGGATAGTCGGCTGAAATCCTTTGCACAATTGCATGACAAATACCATGTACCGCATAATCTTTTACTCGTATCTGTGTATTAGACATGCTCTTCACGCTCAGTGTGATGATCGAGCCCCGATGATTTCTACATTCCCACTTCTTGCCAGATTGATGCTTCTTGAGCCTTCAAGACCTTTCTTTCATTTACCAGTGGCTGGAATCTCATGTGGGATGTCAGGAATTCCCTTCACAGAATAAATGGGAGATGGACGTGGGTCCATTAGAGAATTGGGAATGGGATTTGGCCAAGGAGGGACCAGCACTGGTGGCAACGTCGACTAGACAACAGATGATACAGTTGAATATCCTACATCGAATTTATTATACGCCGGTCAGACTGTATAGAATGGGGAATTCTGGTACCGACAGTTGTCCCCGGTGTGATAATGTTCAGGGCACATACTTCCATATGATCTGGGAGTGTCCTGGAGTTGGGAGGTTTTGGAAAGAAATAATGTGTATTGTGGTCCTGGTGCTGGGGAGACCTGTTCCTGTGACTCCAAAAATTTGTTTATTGTCTATTTTCCCCAATGAGATTGAGGATCCAACTGACAGATCTCTGCTGAGTGAGCTCTTGGTGATGGCGAGAAAGGTGGTGGCCTTGAACTGGAAGTCAAACAGAGTTCCCAATTGCAGGGCGTGGATAATTTAATTTTACAGTGCATTCCACACTATAGGTTGGTTTACTTACACCGCGGCAATCCGAACAAGTTTGACAAGATCTGGGGAAGATGGCAGAACTGGTGCTGGAGCTGATAACAATGTAGCGATTGATGATGAGCAAATTAATGGTGTTGGTTGATTGAGGTTACACCTGCTTGTTGCATGGATGGTTGTGATGTGTGGTCGATGCGTGGCGTTGTGTATAAACCCTGTACTTTTCGAGATCTTGTGGTGTTGCTGGCTGGTGGGCGGGTGGGGGGGAGGTGCTGAAGGTTCGGGAGAGAGAGGAATTGGAATTGGGGTGGGGAAGTATAGCAAAATTTAAGTTAGGTTAGATTCTGGGAGTTTTGGTTATTGGAGGTTGAAATAACAATAAAAACCTCAGGTTGGCTCTGTACTCCCTACTGATATGTATATGTTATTTTCATTGTTACATATATCTACATATTTTTGCTATATTTCAACGATTTTACATGTATTTTTCTGTATATGAGATGTGTATGGAGCGATCTGATAATAAAATATATTAATTAAAAAAAAAAAAAAAAAAAAAAAAGCATTGGGCCCAGGACTGAACCCTGTGCAACCCCACTTATAACATTAGACCAATTTGAAAAGGTTCCATTTACAACAACTCTGCCATCTATCATTTAACCAACTCTCAATCCATGTGCAGATAACACCAGCGAAACTGAAGCCTTTTAATGTATGCAGTAACCTGTTGTGAGGCATTGTATCAAAGGCTTTTGCAAAATCCAAGTATACTACATCAACAGCAATTCCCCTGTCCAAATTACTACTTACTCTTTCATAAAATGCAAGTAAATTAGACTTACATGATCTATTCTTCATGAAACCATGCTGATTCCTACTAATAATATTGTTTGTCTTCATATAGTTCTGAATACTTTCAGTCAGTAACCATTCTAGTATTTTACCCACTATGAAAGTCAAGCTCACAGGTCTATAATTTCCTGGTTTGGATCTTGCTTCCTTTTTAAACAATGGAACTACATCAGCTTTGCTCCAATCACAGGGCACTGTGCCTGATGAAAGTGAATCATTATGTCATTAGAGCTCCATGAAACACAGGATTTTGGGTTGCCAATGTCAGAGTGCTGCACACACAGAACAGCATGGTGGCCCTTGAGTCCTGATCCACATTTCTTCACCTCTGTGCTGTGTAACGCACTACCACTTTAGATCCATTCCTTTGCTGCTCCTTTCAGCTATACTAAGCTACAGCTCCCATGTTCACTCCAATTGCCCTTTAACCCCTGATGTGACAGAGTGTTATCCGATACATAACGCTCTTTCACAACAAGGGTTCCCTGGTTTCTATGGCTATGATCATGGTAATTCATGTTAGTTGCTGTCAATTGAACCCTGGAATATGATGAACAAGGTTAATGTGGTGTTATCACCGTGCCGTTCCTACTTCCGGGTTTATTTTTGACTGTCTCTTATTGGTGCTAGCTGGCTAGCCCCTCCCAGGGCTAGTATCATGGTGCCCGTGCTCTTTTCTGTCACTCTCTGTGGTGTGCTCCCATTGGCAAAGCTTACTTTGTCCCGCCCAGTATGGGCCTCTGGCACCTGTCAGGTGCCCTTTCATGGTGTTCCTGTACCAGTGCTACTGTGTTCCTGCGTTCCTGTGTACTTACTTGGCCTGTTTGACTACTCCTTCTGGTTCCTGCTCCGTGATTCGACCCTGCCTGGCTGATGTTCCTGCTCCGTGACCTGACCCAGCTTGTCTGACATTCCTGCTCGGTGATTCAACCTGGCCTGGCTGACGTTCCTGCTCCGTGACCTAACCCGGCTTGTCTGACGTTCCTGCGCCAGCTATTCTGATCCTGTTCTCCGTGTTGCTTGGGCGACATTCTTACCTCCGCATTGCTGACCTAGCAGAGTATTGTGGCCCCCATTCCACTGAGCCTTCCGTTACTCTTGCAGAGCACTGTTTCCTCCGTTATCTCTGAGCCTTCCGTTAACACTTGCAGAGCACTGTAGCCTCTGTTAACTCTGAGCCTTCCGTTAACACTTGCAGAGCACTGTTGCCTCCGTTAACTCTGAGCCTTCTGTTAACACTTGCAGAGCACTGTTGCCTCCGTTACACTGAGCCTTCTGTTAACACTTGCAGAGAACTGTTGCCTCCATTACACTGAGCCTTCCGTTAACTCTTGCAGAGTACAGTGTTTCTGTTACTGCACCGGTCGGGTGCTATTGGCTCTGTCCTCCAGCTCTTGCAGTGTACAGTGTTTCCGTTCCTGCACCGGTCGGGTGCTATTGGCTCCAGTCCTCCAGCTCTTGCAGTGTACAGTGTTTCCGTTACTGCACCGGTCGGGTGCTATTGGCTCTAGTCCATCAGCTCTTGCAGTGTACAGTGTCTCAGTTACTGCACCGGTCGGGTGCTCGTGGTTCAAGTTTGTGCTAGCTCTAGCAGAGTATTGTGGCCTCCGTTTCTGCTCAGCACAGGGTATCGTCTCAGTCCTGCTTTACAGACTAGGTGCTTCCACACCTCGCACCACAGTCTCTTGCTAACCATTACTATCATACTGGGCATTGTCAAACACACCACATCAGAGACTGATTACTATCTATGAACTTTAACCCATGTTGTGCTGAAGTTGCCTGGTTATGCCTGACCTGTGACAGTATCTCACTCTCTACCATTGTATACTGGGCCTGTGAGGGCATATGTACATGATTGATATTTTCCTTTGATTCACTATAGCCCGTAGTGGGCATTCACATTGTGTCTTTTAATAAAACTGTGTTTTATTCTAACCTACTGTGTCTGAGTGTCGTACAAACCGTTACAGCTAGCCTTTATATACGCCCTCTGTCACTAGGCCGTTTCGTGGTGTTCCTGACATTACGTTATTCTGTGCTCCTGTTCTGTGTTGATCCGGATTTCGTCTGACCTTGTTCCTGTTCCGCTCTCTGTGTACCGATCCAGGCTTTGGCTGACTTCCGCTGTCTGTGTACCGATCCAGGCTCTGGCTGACTACCGTTCTCTGTGTACCGATCCAGGCTTTGGCTGACTTCCTCTGTCTGTGTACCGATCCAGACTTTAGCTGACTACCGCTCTCTGTGTACAGATCCAGGCTTTGGCTGACTACCGCTCTCTGTGTACCAATCCAGGCTTTGGCTGACTACCGCCCTCTGTGTACCGATCCAGGCTTTGGCTGACTACCGCTCTCTGATACTGATCCAGGCATTGACTGACTAACGCTCTTTGTGCTGTCCTCGCTATTGTTGTCAGTCCTCTCATATTTGTTACCTCCGGTTGCACTACTCTCTGCCTGTGTATCTGTGGCCTCCATTACGTGATACCAGTCTGTGCTCTCCGGTCACTAGCGGTTGTCAGCTCATTACACTACGCTCAGCTTGTGATTCTCTGTGGCCTCTGTTACACACAGTCTGTGCTCTCTGGTCACTAGCGGTTACAGTTGTCAGCTCATTACACTACACTCAGCCTGTGATTCAGTGGGGCCTTTGTCAGTACTACTTCCTGAGCGCACCGGTCTATGGTGTTACTACCTGTCAGTACTCTCTCTGCTATACCAGATACCAGGTTGCCTTACCCGGTATTCAGTAAGGCCGGTAGAGCATCCTCTGTTCCTTGTTGCACCAGTCACTAGGCTGCCTTACCCGGTATTTGGTAAGGCCGGTAGAGCCTCCTCTGTTTCTTGTTGCACCAGTCTCCAGGCTGCCTTACCTGGTATTCGGTAAGGCCGGTAGAGCCTCCTCTGTTTCCTGTTGCACCAGTCACTGGGCTGCCTTACCTGGTATTCGGTAAGGCCGGTAGAGCCGCATTATTTGTATTGCTATCTGTATCCCCTGACCTGTGTCAAACTATCTTACTGCTGCTTGTTGAGTTTGGACCCGTGAAGGGCCTTGTTGTGCTTTATATTGCCTAATAAAGCTTTTCTATTTTATCCTACCAAATTGTCTGAGTGTTCAATAAAACAGTGACAGTTGTACCTTGGTTCCCATGGGGGATTCATCATATCCTTGAAGTATCAATGTCAACATGAATGATAGAATGGAAGATGTTAGTTGAATCCCCAGCCACAATATGACACATCCATTGAATGGATGGTGAATGGGTTCCATACTGCTGCCAGTGTCAGGGCTGTGAGTGTCAGTGATCCTGCGGGGTGAAACAGAACATCATGTGTGGTGTGGTTAGTGTGTTTGCACAGATTCCCAGGGATGATCATGGACATACATGGATTGTGTTATTGTCTGTGTTATACTCACAGCTGAAGTGGTCCCTGATCAGCCTGTCTCATATCTGTGCCCCTCTTAGGGGACTCTGTCCACAGGTACATCAACTATTAGTGGGTGCTATATATCATACAGTAGTTGTGTGTCCACAGAGATGTTATGTGGTATTGCACACGCCAGGATAATGTTACAAGCCTTGCCTGGGTAGTATTGTAGTGCTCCCACTGAGTGATCCAAACATCTGAATCGTGATTTTAGGAGGCCGAAATTGCGCTCAATGGCATTCCTCCTTCTCGCATGAGTCTCATTGTAGCTCTCATGGGCATCTGTTTGTGGATTTCCAACTGGTGTGAGAAGCCAAGATTTACACCCATAGCCTAAATCACCTGTGGAAAGTGAGTGACATGGTGAGACAGGAAATGATGATGTAGATGATGTTGTATGAGGTGGACATACTAAGTGTGAGTCATGAGCCTGTTGGGCAATGTGGTGTGATTTTTGTATTGCTATCTCACCCATAAGTCATCCCCCTGTATACATTCCATTCTCAAAGTCTCCATGTACAGATGAGTGTTGGAGGATGTAGGAATCATGACAGCTCCCAGGATATTTTGCACAGACATTGGTGATACTCATGATAGAGTCCCACACCATCAGCATGTTCATAGAGTGGAAGTTATTCCTGTTTATAAAGAGATGTCCCTCATGTGTTGGAGCTTACGTACATGTGTGCAATCTATAGCACCCATGACCCCGGACATGCCTCCCCTTGCGTAAAAGTCCTGTTTTAAAATTGTCCACTCCAGGTCATGGTGGGAAAGTTAATTTACCTGCTGGCCTTGCTTTCGATAGCTGGCAACAACTGGGCCAGTACCTTGGAAAATGTGGGCTATGACATGCCTGATGCGTAACCTTCTGTTAAGTGGAAGGCACCACTTGCCATAAAATGTATTGCACACATAAGTTTCTGCAAGCAAGATAGGACATGGTTGTGGATGTATATAGGATCAACCTCATCTTTGATGACCTCATATAGGGCAATGATGCTGTGTGCCGTCAACCTGTAGTGTGACCCTTGTGTGGTATATTTTGGGCCTTGGTGGGCATCCGTGAACCCTGTGCTGCTCCAGGGGTCCCTGTGGCAGCTGGGGAGCATCCTGTTGCAGCAGCTGGGTAGATGCAGGAAGGTGTTGTCCTCCAGGTGGGGATGGGTTCCTTTGTGGCTTGTCAGCCAGAGTCTCCTCACTTGCAATAGGTGAAGGCTGCTGAACAGGTGTGCTTGGGAGTTGCTGGTGTTTCCTAGCCCTCGTACATCTTCTCCATAGTCTTCACATCAATAAGTATGCAAACATACTTGTTGTTCTCTCTGTCTCTCTGTGTCTTTCTCTGTCTGTCTCTCTCTCTCTCTCTCTCTCCCTGAGTGGTCTCAATGTAAACACACCACTTGTTAGTATGGTGAGCTGTCTCTTTAAGACAGTGGTGAGGTGTTGTCCAGGCGCAGTTATGAGGTGAGTGATGACCAATGGGAACGTGTTTGTTGTCCAGGTGAGTGTTTGCAGGTGTGTTTGTGGTTTAAAATCTGCTGTGTTCTGATTGCTGTGTCTGTCAGGTGTGAGTTTGACGTTGGCAGCTGCAGGTTGTATTTCGATCGACTGGTGATGTTGCACAGGTGAGCTTTGTTTGTATTGACAGGTGTGTGTGTTGTGCATTTACCCCCGTTTTTCTGTGCTATATTGTGATATCTTGTGCTGGTTTGGTTTTTGAAGGCCTTGACCCTGTGGTGTTGCTAGGTTTTTGTGTTGAGTCCAATTATTTGTGGGATATGGGCATTGTTTGTGTGTTATCTTGACTTTGCAGTGGTTAATGTTGCCATTGGCATACTTGTGCTATATGTTGTGTCTATAGCTGTTTCTTTGTTTTATTTTGTGCAACGGTTGTTTTTTTTTTTATCAGTTTGCGTTTTATGTCAAACAAAACTGGGTCTTAAATTTTCATTTTATCGTTCTCTAGCAGTACCGCATTTCTTTAAATGGCTTTGGAGAGCCTTGTACCATAGGTCTCAATGGACTTTAGATTAACATCCGTATTGATTTTAGAACTGCCGATAGCTGTTCATAAGATGGCCCTTTAAATGGCTTACTGTACTTACAAAACTCCCGTCAGATGTTTTTTTTTGTTGTGGGCTGCCTTTAAATTTGGCCTAAAACTGCTGTTGTTAAGACGTATAATTGAATCGCTTACCATGCTTATAGAACTGCCATTGGCTGTTTTTTTTTTTTCCGATCAGACCCAATTGAATTGAGGCACTAGGACTATTTAGAAACTTAGCTTTTATTTATAGAACATTCTCTGTATGGTAAACAAGGCCTTTTAGTTTTTTCATTTTTTGTTGTTGCACTCTTGGAGCTAACCTTTTGTAACATTATGCTGATAGGGCAACAGAATACAAGTGCAAATTTTTAGTCCAGAATAAATCATTTTGAATCAGAGTAACTGATTTTAGACCAGAACAGATCCTTTTCCACCAGAACAGTGAAATTTGCACTGGAATAGAGAAAAGGTATGGTTTCAGATTTCCAGCTGAAGTATATAATTTTTATTGGAAGAACAGAAAAAGGTGCGGCCATTTGAGGAAGGCCCCAAGGGGGTCGGAACATTGATCTTTTAAATACCTAATTAAAAGTTATTTTTTATTTTCATTAGACCCAAGTGTGCGCCTGATGCTTGATGTATTCTTTCATCTGTAATTTATTGTTTAATTTTTCAGGTTGCACCAGACGAGTAGTTATAACCATGATTTTCGATATGGAGTGCCCACCTTTTCTGATTTGTGTATATACATATATATATATATATATATATATATATATATATATATCCAGAAAACAAAAAAATCGGCCCCAATCCTGGGAAATGGCGCCCTCTGATCTGTGGAATTTATAAATAGTAAAAAATAAAATAATTCCTAGAGGTACAACTTGTCGCTACTATCCTCTAGCCCTGTAGTGTGCGGGACAATCTGGGAAAAACAATACAATATACTAATAAGGAGAGCGCCAAGCTGTAACTCCTAGATACAATAACTGTTTAGGCTCAAACAGGCAAAAGAAATCAACATTCAAATATTTATTATATTAAAATATATAAAATATTGAGCCCCCACTCAATATATGCTATATAACAAAAAATATCAAAAAGAAACTCTGCTGGATCAGAGCTCCAAAAATATATTAATCCAGCTCAATTATATGTGCACAAAACTATATTAACTAGACAGAATAATTGACATAGTAGGAAAACTGTATATCTCTAAAATATCGGCAATGAGCAACAATAACCTATACCAGCAATGGCAACAGTAATCTATAAGACAAAATCCATACTATTGGAGCAGGCAGACACAAAGTAATAGCTATAGATCAAAGATGGAAAGTTTGTATCACCCCACTTCAGTGCTCCTCCGGTTTACGTAGGCTGCAACAAAAGATCTTAAATGGGTAGTGTAAAGAAATCAAACCTCTATGTCAGCAGCTGCAGCCCCGCCAACAGAAATGTTTTCACTCCCAACCGTTGCTTCAGTTTTAACTCTCAGCCACATTCCGTGTATATGATGCACTGGGGTTATTCAAATGCATCCACGTGTCTCCTGTTGCAAATATGTTGCTAGGTAATTGTGCCGATATGTTGCAAAATAAAAATGCTGATAATGGGGGCCCCCCCTATCCAACGCGTTTCGTGCTTGTATAGCACTTCCTCAGGGATCTGCTCAATTATAACAATGTCTTTGGCGTTTCTTGTACACCTTTTATACTAACGCCAGCCATTAGCGATCACCTGATTTCCATGTGTGTATAGAGGAAATCACCATACATATATATATAACTGTTTATATATATTTGAAACTCTTATCCATTTCTTTATTGTGCTCATTATATTCTAAGGAATTGTGAGGCTATTATTCATATACAAAATCAGGGGTATGTGAACTTGTACTTAGAGTAGAGAATAACTGCCCCCTTAGACTTTATATGGGAAGAAAGGTACAACCTTGTTACAGTGCTATGTATGTTCATGTGTATATGTATATTTATCTAATGATTTATTGATCTATATCTACCTGTGTGTGTTCTGTTTATACCTACTGTCCACAATACATATTATTCAATATATTTATTTACTACTAGTTGAAAAGCCCGTTACACAGGCCACAGTGCCACTGGCAGCCGGTCGCGGGGCAGTCATGCGCAGTAGAGACTGCCCGCGCCGCGGCTGATACAGAGCGGGACACAGTCTCTACTGAGCATGACTGCGGCGTTACGCACATTTTAGCGAATTATTATATAGGATTCTTCATTTAAAGTTTCAAAGTTAAAAAAGAAGCTAGCCTTTATATCCTTATGTACACTCCATATTCAAATTAAATTACCTCATTTTGTCATATTCTGCTCCTGCTTAAGATATAGCAAAATTTAATTGTAATTTACTGTACTTTAAACATTTATATAACAATAAAATGACAGCACATACCATCCTGCTAAATATACCATTTTAATGCCACCCTTGTCATAAATGACAGTGAGTGAACATCCATTGAATTTCTCCCATTACAGAACAGATGGATAAGGTGATCTTAAACTTACCTATCAAAACACTCATCATATCTGGCTGTAGCACGGAATCCAATAATGGAATAGATAACAGTGGCTGAATAAATAGATGTGAAACCATTTATGACAGAAATTATAACTGCATCCCTTTCACAGTTGTTACTGTAAACAGAAATTCATAAGGCAATTGTTAATATTGTGTTAATGTCATTTGCTTCAGTTACAATTTTATTTAATTTGATCAACCTACTCTATAATCTATAGGGTACAATGAATTACACAAATTAAACATGTTCTTGTTTTATTGGAGACTTATGACTAGTTTTAGAATTATTTATTTGTATATATGTGTATCTATATTTGTACACATGTGTTTGTGTTTGTGTTTGTGTTTGTGTGTGTGTTTGTGTGTGTGTGTGTGTGTGTGTGTGTTTGTGTGTGTGTGTTTGTGTGTGTGTTTGTTTGTGTGTGTGTGTGTTTGTGTGTGTGTGTTTGTGTGTGTGTGTGTTTGTGTGTGTGTGTGTGTGTGTGTGTGTGTGTGTGTGTGTGTGTGTGTGTGTGTGTGTGTGTGTGTGTGTGTGTGTGAGAGTGTGTGTGTGTATGTGCCAATCTGAATCTGACTGATCCTATTACCACCAATGAGAAAAAAAAGTGTTGATGGTAGTTTTCTAGTTACAGTTCAAAATCCAACATGCAGTAAGTCAAAACATGGTCCGATAGAAGTTAACCCAAGCAGATCAATGGGAAAAGCACTATAAATTATCCATTGTATTCTATGCAGTGAATGTTAAGGTGATACATTTTCTGCTGGTAATCCTTTTCCTACAAAACCCAGGACAATGAAACCATAGTCAAGCAATAGAAAGCAGTTTAGAATCTACATACACATGCTCCTTGAGCCAGTAACAAAGGAAAAACTTTCAAGTTAATATCTGAAATTCCAAGAAAATACCCCTGAAATCTCAAATGCCCCCAGCTCCCGCACAGATACCATCAACACAAGAACTCCCTGGATATCAGTGGGGTGTGCAAAACATCCCTGATCAATGTGTTGCACACCTCCTATCAATAAAGTATAAAAAAAATACATACGTACACAGGCAAAGTATGCACAACTGTTTATTGCATTAGGAGGGAGATGCAACAACATCATATCTTGCACCAGCCAAAACCATATCCATATATAACAGGTAACCACCAATCAGCAGCTAGTCCACCCTCTCCCATTGGTCCACATTGCATTTTTGTCTCCCTGTGCCTTCCTCCCCCGTTTGTTCCAGTGGCATCTCTCCATCATTTTTACCTAGCCTGTTCCATATTTCTGAGACTATCCAGACCTCCAATTCATTCTCCATAGTTTCACAATTTGCAACAGTCTATCTAATAATGGTGGCCATCCACCTGTAGGTGAAAGACCTCATACTCCAGCTGGGAAGCACCTAGAATGCTTCCTTCAGGTAGGGGAGCAGGTGAAGCACCAGCACCTGTGTTGCCCATTCCAGATATCCCATAAACACAGGTGCCAGGGGGACCTGTGGATCAATCCAGGAGAAGAAGACACCCACAAAGACTGAGGATATACCAGACCAGGGCCACACTGTTCAGCATGGGGGATGATGAGATCATAGATCATTACAGGTTGACATCATAGCATATTATTCAACTCTTTGAGGTCATAAATGACATTTACACCATCGCAACCACCAGCCGTGCCCTATCTGGCATTTCATGGTATCTGGATCCTTTTATTCTACTGAAGGCCCAAAAAGCTGGAATGTCCTAGCCCTCATGTTCAAGGGCATTGGATGAGGTGCTTCTGGCTCTGAAGAGGAAGGCCAGGAGGTTTGTTCACTTCCCCTCCACTCAGGGGCAGTGGCAGAGAATCAAGTAGGAGTTCTACAGTAGGGGAGGCATTCCAAGGCTATTGACTGCACATATGTGCACTTGAGAGATCCTTCTCATGAGGTTCATTTGTTCATCAACAAAAGCATTTCCACTCCATCAATGCACAGATGGTCTGTGATGTCAACCTGAAGATCACCCATGTGTGTGCAGCTTTTCCTTGGAGTAATTACAACTCATACATCCTCAAGCTCCTCTTGTCTTCAGTGATTTTGAGAATGGGACCTTTACAGGAGAATGACTGCTGGGTGAGAAACAGTGTGAATATAAACATCACATCATTGCAACAGGGGTACCCACACAATAAGGTATGCTTACACATTACCAATTCCCATGATTACACACCACCATCATGACATACGTGAGGCACATGTGTCATGTTCTCATTCCTATTCTCTTTCTCTTTCTCCTGGAGATACAGGATATGGCTGCAGATAGTGAATTTTCACACCTGTTGCTTATCCCCAGACACCAGCACAGCACAGGTTCAATGAGGCTCACATCAGGACAAGCAATGTGATAGAACATACCTTTGGACTATTGAAAAAGAAGATTTGGTTGCCTTGATAAATCATATGGAGTCCTCCAGTATTCCCCTCCTAAAGCATGTAATATAATTCTTTCATGTGCAATATTACACAACATTGCAGTGTACACAGGATTATTAGGGGATCCTGATCTCTTTTTGGAAGTATCAGTGCAACAGCCAGTGGATGGTGATACTCAGTGAGGTGATGAGACACAGGACAGAATCATTAATGAATTCTGTGCTTGTCAGTATCATGCATGGACCCACCACAAGTCATGTAACAAATAACATGAGCTCCCCATACTAGATCATTAATGTGAGTAAAGACATAATCACAATTTATTACCTTATGTCTCACTACACAGGATGCTGAGTTCCTGCTTGACTCCCTGACACTGCATACAAATGGAGAGCTCTGCAGAGCTGTTACCTCTTGGGGCACAGCCTAAGTGCATTGAAAGCATCCACATGCTATGAAATTAATGGCACCAGGTGACTCTCTCTTTACGTCTCTGACATGTGTGATATCATATAGCCTTTTTGGCCTGCAAGTCCACAAACATCACATAGCCACCTGTGAACCGTGCATAATCTCACAACTGTTTAATTTTAATTTCCTCCCATAGGTATGCATTGCATTAACCAGTGTGAGATAATGCCCTTCCTTCCCACAAATGTTGTGTCTTTACACTAAATGGGAACATGTCATGTCAAAAGAACAACACAAGCCATATGAAATAAAGCAGAGCAAGCAACTGTACCTCAGGCAAGACCTGGCAAACATCCACAATGTCACATTGTTCTGCACTAGGCTCTCAACCTGATGAATGGTAGAGATGTCTGAAACACAATGGCAAGTAAAGTGTTTCAGACCAATCTGCCATCCAAAGTGTTGGAGGTTAATTTCAAAACAATTTGAATCTCCATGTGTCCCTCTACCTCTAAAGTAGTATTTTCTGAAATACTACCTGTGCCATGCACCAGTGCAGGTAGTCAGAGGGAGCTCAGGGAGCTTAATGCATGGCTCAAGCAATGTTGTATAAAGGAGGGTTTTGTGTTCTTAGAGCACTGGGCCGACTTTGCTCTTGGGTAGAATCTGTATGGAAATGATGGATTGCACATAAATGGTAGTGGAGCCTCTGTGCTAGGGGAGCGAATGCTAAGAAGCTTGGAGGAGCTTTTAAACTAGGAAAGGGGGGGGGGTACAGATAGCAAAAATTGGATAGATAGAGCAGATGGGAACTGGGTCCAAGTAAATGACCAGGGGGTGGAGAAAGGGTGGGGATAAATGTAGAAAATAGGGAGGAATTCCTAGTAAATGAAGATGTAGATAAAAGGCATGTAGGGAGTGATATATGTAAAGACTTCAAAATTAATTGTATGCTAGCAAACGTAAGAAGCATGGTAGATAAAATAGGAGAACTAGAATTGCTGGAGGCTAATGTGACCAATTGAACATAATTGGTATAATAGAAACATGGTGGAATGATGCAGATGACTGGGCTGTAAATATATATATATATATATATATATATATATATATATATATATATATATATATTCCCTGTTTAGGAAAGACAGGATTAATAGAAAAGGGGGAGGTGTGTGCTTATATTTGAATCCAGCATTAAATCCAGTTTTGCGAGGTGATATTAGTGAGGTAACTGGCCAAAATGTGGCATTCTTGTGGGTAGAAATTGAGACTAAATGTGGTATAAAAGGAAAAAAAGGTGTTGGTGGGTGTATGCTACAAACCACCAAATATTGATGACAATGTTGAGGCCCAACTGCTATTGCAAATGAGGAAAGCTGCGCACCTTGGGCATACTATAATTATGGGAGATTTTAATTATCCAGATATCAACTGGAAAAATGAGACCTGTCAAAGATCTAAAGGTAGCAGATTTGTGAGCATACTTCGTGAAAGCTACATGTCACAAATGGTGAAATTGCTGACAAGAAATAACAATATATTGGACCTAGTGAAAACGAATAACACAGAAATGGTATCCAATATTAAGGTGAGTGAACATTTGGGAAACAGTGATCACAACATGGTTACATTTGAGATCAGTTTGGCAAAGCAAAACTGTATAGGTTCAACCAAAACTCTTAATTTTAAAAAAGCTAACTTCAAATTATTAAGTGCTTCAATGCAACACGTAGACTGGGATACATTATTTAAAGACAAAAATACTGAGGCTAAATGGTCAGGATTCAAATTTAGGTTGCGGAAATGTACCCAACAGTATATACCAATGGGGAACAAATGCAAAAGAAGTAAGTCACAGCCAATGTGGTTAAGTGCACATGTAAAGGAGGAAATGGCAAGGAAAAAAAAGCATTCAAACTATTTGTCTGCAGGAGCTGAACATTCTTTCTTAAAATACAGGGAGTGCAACAAAGATTGCAAAAAGGCAATTAGGGTAGCAAAAATAGAAAATGAAACTTGAATTGCAAGGGAAAGTAAGACTAATCCAAAAAAGTTTTTCAAATATATAAATAGCAAAAAACTTAAGAGGGAGTGCATTGGACCATTCTGAAATGAGATGGGTGAGTTGATTAGTGAGGATAAGGAAAAGGCAGATGTTTTAAACACTTTCTTTGCATCAGTATATACAAGGGAGCAAGGAATTGTAGAAGAGCCTCAACAAGTAACTAATAAAACAATACAATTATCAGATATTGGGTTAACTCAAGAAGATGTCATGGGTAGACTGAACAAAATTAAGACTGACAAAGCACCATCTCCTGATGGTATAAATCCAAGAGTTCTTAAGGAACTCAGTGCAGTGTTGGCAAAACCCCTATATTTACTCTTTAAAGATTCTCTCACCGCAGGCTCAGTACCCCAAGATTGGAGAAGATCCACTGTAGTGCCTCTATTTAAGAAGGGAACTAAAACAGAACCTGGAAACTATAGACCTGTGAGTTTGACCTCTGTAGTGGAAAAAATGCTACAATGGATAATAAGGGACTATATTCAGGATTACAACACAAAAAATAAGATAATTAGCAGGAAACAACATGGGTTTATGAAGAAAAGGTCATGCCAATCTAACTTTTTCAGCTTCTATGAGGAAGTAAGCAGCAACCTTGATAATGGCAAGGCAGTTGATGTAGTATATCTAGACTTTGCAAAGGCATTTGACACAGTGCCACACAGAAGGCTGGGGTATAAAATAAGGAAATCAGGACTAGGAGATGATCTTTGCAATTGGATACAAAACTGGTTGAAGGATAGGGAACAGTGTGTGACTGTAAATAGACAATTCTCCAATACAGTTAAAATGCAGAGTGGAGTACCTCAGGGTTCAGTATTAGGTCCGCTGCTTTTTAACATGTTTATAAATGACCTAGAAATAGAAAGCAAATTATCAATATTTGCAGATGACACTAAATTATGCAGGGTAATTAATTCAGAACAGGATAAAGTGTAAAGTCATGCATTTGGGAGGAAATAATCCCAAGGCTACTTATAAACTTAATGGTCTCATTTTAGGGGACTTATTGCTAGAGAGACCTCGGTATCCTTGTCAACTACAGACTAGGAAACAGTGACCAGTGTTAAACAGCAGTAGCAAAGGCAAACAAAATCCTGTCTTGCATAAAAAGAGGGTATTGAAGCAAGACCTCACCTTGAGTATACAGTGCAGTTTTGGGCACCAGTTCTGAAGAAGGATATACTAGAACTAGAGAGGTTACAGCTAAAAGCAGCAAAATTAATCAAGGGAATGGAGGACTTGACGTCTGAGGAACGATTAGACAAACTTGGTCTATTTACTCTAGAGAAAAGACTACTAAGAGGATCACATTGTACAAGTATATGAGAGGTCAATACAAAGATTTCTGCAGTGAGCTATTTATTCCAAGGCCTGATCAGATGACCAGGGGATACCCCTTGAGATTAGAGGAAAGGAGGTTTAGACTTCAGCAGAGGAAGGGTTTTTTTTACTATGAGGTCTGTTAAATTGTGGAATTCTTTGCACAAGGAGGTGGTTATGGCAAATACAATGGATACATCCAAGAGAAGATTAGATACATTTCTTTCCAAAGGGAGCGTACAGAGTTATACTGTTTATTTGTAGGCAGATCAGGAAGGTCTGATAAAGACTAACTTATTTGGTAGCAGGAAAGCTATAAAATTACTGGGGTATGAGGAGAAGGTTGAACTTGATGGACTTGTGTCTTTATTCAACCTAATTTACTATGTTACTTTGTTACTATGTCCCATTTGATATAGTTTGTTTACTTCAGATGTGCACCTCTTTTTGTTTGAGTGTTTCCACAACCTGGCTTCAAGCCACCCCAATAGTGCAGGTTTATGGATCTCTTCTGATGCTCTGGAATGTATCAATCATTTTCTCATTACCTCTGAGTGATCATTCACTTTTTGCAAATAACAGAACCACCTGTGCCTTACTGAACAGATGCAGTACACATGCACTGTTGTGGAGGCTTGCAGAGAGGTTTGGAAAACAATGGCTCAGTGATTTGCACCTGATGTGAATTTTAAGTGTGGTGTTTGTCTGACAGCTAGGATCTCTGTGTTGATGTCTTGATAGTGTCCTTGTTTCCTAAACCTAAACCTGGACTAATTGAAATAATTGCTTCCATTGCTCTCAAACTAAACATTTGCTATGTTTATGCCCCTACAAGTAGCCACAGTGATGTTGAAGTTGAAAAATTTTATGATGATTTATTATGACCCTATAAACAGGACAATTACCATTATAAATTTATAATGGGAGCTCTCCATGCGAGAATTGGTAAGATACAAAATGGTGAAAAATAATTCAGATCACTTGGAACTGGAAAAAGACAACAGAGGCAACCAACCAACTGATCAAAATTGCAGAAGAACAAAATGTGTATATAATTAATTCATTCTTCAGGAAAAGGACCAGAGAAGGCATAGAAAAAAACAATAAAAGAATAAACAAAGATCAAGGGGTACCCAAATTACTGGGGGAGTCAGAAGAATTTCTGACTGCTTGCCATGGAAAATGGGATGACCTGCAGGTAACAAGGCCACCACTAAGAATGCAGGTGAATCACAGGCCAGAGTATGGTTCTTATTGTAATGTTGGTGAAATATATTATGTACAAAGTATTTGACAGCAGATGAGCAATACAAACCCTCTGACTGGAGACCTCTATTAGGAGTATAATAGCAAGTAAGAAGAAAGACTAACGTCTGAGTCGGTGTCTGACAGGTTGCAGAGCACTGGAGGATGCTTCTGAGAAGTCTATGGTCAACTGGAGGAGTAGCACATACCAGGAAACTGAGGAGTCAAATAGAATACAAAGTTGACTCTGAAGACATGGTCTCCAGCAGGTTGCAGAGGACTCAAGATATCTTTGACTAGGGGTTGAATAATATATGAAGGAGACTCTGCAAAGCTGTCTCCAGCAGACTGCAGAGCACTCAAAGATACCTCTGAAAAGTATGTGTTCTACTGGTAGGATAAGGCAAATGAGGGAATTCTGAGAACACAGGAGTCAAAGTCCAGTGGGCAGTCGGAACCACAGGAATAAGCAAAAAATAAGGCCGGTAACCAAGCTGAGGTCAAAAACAAGGAAATCAGAAGACCGAGCAGAATCCCAAAGGGAACAGTCAATAAGACAGGAATCAGGGCAGCAACAGATGAGTCAAATAACAAAGCAAGATCTACAGCAAACAGGCTCAGTTTTTCTGCCTTTTTTTGCTTTGCTCATTCCATTGAAATCAATGGGAACATTGAATTTACACACACAACACGTAGCAAATATTATTTTATTTCCCAAAGGCATAGTAAAAGAGGGGCATGAGGGTGCCTGTGTTGGTGGAGTGTGGGGAAAGAATCAGTACTGCTGCTAAGGATGCATGACAACTTGCTAACAGTTTAATAGTAATGATGTACCCTCTCTGCCACCAGCTTAGCATATTCTGTGGGATGGAATATCCTCAGATGCCTCTTAATGCATTGCTTGTGATACACCTCCACCACACTGCCATGTGTGGTGTAGGTGGGAGCACAAGCACTTCCCATAGCCAGTCCCCTCAGCTGTAAATAAAACTTGTCATCAAAGGTAAAGAAATTGTGAGTGAGTATGAATTTGAGCAATTGAATTATAAAATGGTTAGTTTCCCACTGTTCACACGACTGAGTATCAAGAAAAAAACTGTACAGCCTTACACCCTTCCTTGTGACCAAATGATTCCACGTCACAAGTGGCAAGCATGGTATTTTCTGTAATATGTAGATCTTGTAATTTCAAAACAACATATATTGCAGGGGAGGGCTGGCCTGGGGGGCAGGGGGGCAATTGCCCCCTGGGCTGGCCATGTGTCTGGCCTGGTGGGCCAGTGCCTCACTCAATCCCCACTTGCTGCTGTAAATGGAGCTACACTAGTGATACCACAGAACTAATGAAATGAATCTATATGCAAGTGATACCGCAGAGCTACAATCCAAACATAGCTGCACTAGTAGCGTAATCCATTTCTCTTGCAAGCTCTATGGCATCACTATTCTATCTTTACTTAACCATTTTAGTGCCAGAGAGGTACACAACGCATTGAAAAAGCAATGTGTTGTGTACCCCTCTGGCACTCACAGAGTTAAATTGTAAGCACTGTAGTATCACTAATGTAGCCCCATTTCAACAGTAAGCTCTGTGGTATGACTTGCTTTAAGCATTAAGGACAATTTTAAAATTAAGGAAACAGGGGTGGGCTGGGACAACGGGCATGGACGATAGTAGATATGGGCCACTTAATTGTATTTGCCCCCTGGGCCGTATGTTGCCAGCCCTCCCCTGATATATTGTATCCCTTACATATGAGGGAAGGCTGTCAATCCCTGATACACTTGGTCTTCCAGTAGGTTTGAATACATTTTTGTGGACTTTTGGTAATAGATATAATGTCGCTATTTTAGGGTTATGAATGTGTAAATATCTGTACCCTTTTAAGTAAATTAGCAGGTCCTTTTTGGCTGAGTCAATGATCTCATTGTTGCTGCTTAAAACTGTTTATTGGCTTCTTGCATGTATATATCAAGGGGTTACCTCTTTTGTCTGATGTCTTGATAATCACATAATTCCAGGATGCCAATTCTCTAATAGGCTGATGTTCATCCATAGTGAGATTATCTGACAGGGTACTAAAGTCACTTTGAATAATTTCATTGCTCACTAAGTCCAAGAAAACCTGGAGATGAGGTGAGATCGGGATTGGAGGTGTAAAAGTAGATTTAAGTTTTATCTTATCTAAGTTTTATCTTATCCTTCCATTTCTCATCCAGACTTTTATTTTCCTTCAAAAGATCTGCCAACACCTCTATTATTTCCAATTCCTGAGATTCAGGATCTTCTTCCACATTTATATCTTTCTGATTGAGTTTAAAAAGTCTTTAACCAAACTGAACATGTTAATTAGTGCAGTAGGAGAAAAATTGTAGAAGTAGGAACATTTGGACACATAATCCTCAAGGTATAGTTTCTTTATTAAGGTAACTTTCAAACGAGTTCACTTTCCACCAAATTTTAGTTTGTTTAATTAGCAACTTCTGCAACTCTTTAAACGACTATTGGTATGAGGGATCTTGGGTTTCCGGATACCACATTAACGCTTTATTTTTATGTCCCAAGGCTCTATTGGCTAACTCTGTTGATAAGCTGAAAGTTGTCATACTGAACCAGCAGAAATGTGTGCACCCCTAGGAAAGTAGGGCAAAAAGGGCCAAACGTTGCAAATAGGAAAAAATGGGAAAGTAGGTGATAAGCTGCACCATCTAGCAAGTTAAGGGAAATCACACCTCAAGACAGAAATGAATGTGCCTGCTAGTCAGAAAACTTAAAAGGTAAAAGAAAACAACTACTCACAAAGGCACTCTAATATAAACCAATTAATGTAACCAGGGTATAGGCAAGTCTCTGCATATTCCATCACAGTAGTAATCTCTAAAACTTAACATTTATTGTCTTTCTGTTAAAGAAAGTTAAAACCAACCAATATATTATTATACAAAGGCAAAGACAAAAATGAAAACATTAAAAACAGGGATAGCATTCCCTAAAATTAAAAAAATCCTATCTCCATCACTGCTGCCTCAGTATGTGTAGATGATGATCATAAGCTAGCTTACAACCCAATCTCAGATATACATTTAAAGATTATCAGAAAAATTTGAAAACTTCACCTCAATCTCTACTAGTAAAACACTATCCTATACTACACTTGCTAGGTGGTGCAGCTTATCCCCACTTTTCCATGTTTTCCCTTGGTGCTTTTTACCTTACTTTCGCAGGAGTGCATACCGTTTTGCTGGTTCACCTCATGTCCAGGTTTTCTTCGATTTAGCAAGTGAACCTACTAATTGACTCAAAAGAGTATAGATATTTACAGATTGATAACACTAAAATAGCAACATTATTTCTATTACCGAAAGTCCACAAAAATGAATTAAAACCTACTGGGAGACCAATAGTATCAGGGATTGACAGCCTTACCAAGAAAGCTAGTAGATATCTTCCATCGTATGTAAGGGATGCAATGGATGTTCTTTTGAAATTACAAGATCTACATATTACAGAAAATACTATGCTTGCCACATGTGTAACTTGGAATCATTTTACACAAGTATTGGTCACAAGGAAGGGTGTAAGGCTGTACAATTTTTTCTTGATATTCAGTCATGTGAATAATGGGAAACTAAACATTTTCGCATTCAATTACTCAAATTCATACTCACAATTTCTTTACCTTTAATGACAAGTTTTAATTACAGCTGAGGGGATCGGCTATGGAACATGCTTTTTCTCTCCCCTACACCAGTTTGTATTTAGGGTGGTGGGAGCATGAGTATGTCTTCTGCAAGGCCAGTGACAGATTTACTGAATGTATCATCTTATACCTCCGCTACATTGATGATATTTAGATTTTTTGGGAGGGAATTGTGGAACCTTTTGAGGAGTTTATACAAGTATTTGATAATAACAACCTGAATTTGAGGTTGACTTTTTCCATTGATTTGAATCATGTAGATTTTATGGACTTAATTTTTAAGGGTCCAGGAAATATGATTGTCACTGATCTGTACAGGAAGGCGGCAGCAACAAATTTGATCTTACACTTTGAGAGTTACCATTTTCCATCGGTTAAGACCAATATACCAATTGGAGAGTTTCTCCATATTAGGACAAACTATTCCACTTTGGACCTTTTTAAAGTGCAAAGTTTCCTGTTAAAAAGCAGATTCTTGGAAAGAGGGTATAGCCATAATAACATCAAGAGAGCTTATCATAAAGCGCTACATACAGAGAGGACAGCACTTTTAAAGGACAAAGATACTAGATCAGAGAGTGGATCAGTTAGATTCATTATTGATTATAAGGGGGATACTGACAAATTGCAGAGGCTTCTGAATAAACATGCACATATATTAACCCTTTGAGTGCCAGAGGGGTACGCAATGCATTGCAAAGCAATGCGTTGCGTAACCCTTCTGGCACTCAAAGAGTTAAGTAGTGATCCAGATTTGTCTAATTCAGTAGGTAGCAGAATTTTGATTACTTATAGGAGATGTCCAAATTTAAGGGACAAACTTTCTGATAATTTTTGAATGTATATCTGAGATTGTGTTGTGAGGTAATAATCATCTGAAAAAAGAAGAGAAGAGGGTAGGGAGGGACAGCGCAAAAATGTGCTCTAAGTGTAGTATTTATTAATAAAATAAAATCACAAAGAACATCCAAAAACTGGTATTTAGAACTAAAAAGCGGATAATACAGAATCGTGGTAGCTACAACCAAAACAGAGCTGAACCCCACTGTGAACCATATTTGTAAATCAAAGTTTATTAGTTTTTTAATTAATATCAATGCAAGAGAGAGGGAAATACAGATCAAAAGGAAAGGGAGAAAAAAAAAGGGGGCGGATCAAATTGTGAGATACAGTGCAATACAGCAAGCACAATATGGTACAGAAAATCAGATAACAATATAAGCAGATATAGCCCAGTGCAAGAAAGTTAAATTCCTACAAAACAGAGCTGCAGTGTGCTCAGCACGCTGCAGGACCTTATCTCGCAATAGGGGCAAAAGGTTGACGTCAAAAATACCTGCCAAAATTAGAAGGGGAAAAGGGGAAGGGGGTAAGAAAAGAGGAAACATAGGAAAGAGAAAAAAAGTGAATAAGAATAAGAGAGAGAAATGAAGAAGAAGACTGCAACAAAACAAATTCCAGAGTGAAAACAAAACAAGGATGGATGAAAAAAGCTAGAAAATATATAAGGCCAAGCGGTCCACTTTAAGAGCCAACCTCCCCCAGAAGGGGATGTGTCTGCGGGTCCTCCAGAAACTGCATCTATGCAAACCAGGTACCGAGGTATATGTCCCTATGGTTATCAGAATGGGAGACAAGCTCTTCCATAGAACGAGCGCTCTCCACCCTCACAACCCACTCACAGACAGTTGGAGATGATGGTTTACCCCAGTGTAATGGGATAAGTGCTTTGGCTTCATTCAATAAATGCTTAACAATCGACTTATTATACCTTTGGACAGGTACAATGGTGTGAAGCAATATAAGAGAAGCAGGAAGAGAGGAGAGTCAGTGAAGTGTCACAGGAGGGAACAAATTTGCGACTAGAAGGGAGAGATAAGGGGACAATCCCACCAGATATGAAGCAAGGTACCTGGAGCTGCCGCTCATCTCCAGCAGATGTCAGGCACACCAAGAGAGAAGCAATTTATTAGATCCGGTGTCTGGTACCACTGTGTGAGCAATTTGACATCTCCTGAATCCTATTGTTCAGGGAACACATGCGTCAGCAGGAAGATCTTTTCCCATTGTGACTCACTTTAAGAAATCTGAAGGGAAGTTTCCCCTTTCCCTACAAAGGCCGGTAAGGAGTTGTCACCATGATCATGAAGCATGCTGTATAGAAGGGTGATACCATGAGCAGGAAGCGTTGCACCACAACACAGATTTTCAAATGAAGTGGTAGATCATAAAAGATTATGCTTCTGAGGCAGAGAACAAAAGAAATATCCCCACTGGGTATAGCGGAAATGATTCAGAGCCCTCGGGAGTTGTTGGGGTAGGAGGTCCAGTAGGGGTTGAGGTTTAACATTCGGGGCCAAGAGGTCCGCCACAACGGAGGAACCACCCAGAGAAGTGTCAAGAAAATCACCAGGGTTCTGACCCGGAGGAAAGTCTGGGTTATGGCACAAGGGTGTCAGAGGTGACGGGTAGGTGGTGAGGTGGTACTGTCTAAAGGCAGCAACAAAAACAAAGTGTAGCAGGCGTCAACGGATAAGCAGCTGAAAGCCACAAAGCATAGTAAGGACGTATCCAGGGAAGCAGATGTAGTGGAATACGCAACCCCTTCTCCTCTATATCAATCCAAGATTTACAGGGAGGCCGAAAAGTCCATTCCAAAAGATGGAGTAAATGACAGTCCCGATAGTACGTCCAGGAAGATGGCAACGCCAGACCACCCCGCAACTTGGAGCATACCAAGAGGTCAAATCGAAGTCTAGGTCTCCTCCAGGCCCAAACAAACCCCAGGAGCATTGTGCGTCCAGGAGATGTGTAGAGGGGCCCATTTCATGAAGTAGCTTTGTAAAGCTGCTAAGAATGGAGGGAAGTTACGTTGGTAGAGCTTCACAGGATCCCCAGTCAACCACACTCCCAGATATTTGAGTCCATCCCTGCACCACTTAAAGGGGAAGGAAGCAGCCAGCTGCCTGACCTCATCAACAGGTAAATTGATGTCCAAAGCATTGATCTTCAAATTCGCAAGAGAGCTATAAAATTCGAACTCCCGTAGAAGAACTAGAAGAGAATGCCCAGGTTCAGGTCATGGTTCTGTCTCACTGCCTCCATAAAAGACTCTAGGGAAAGTACAAAAAGCAGCAGAGATAAAGGGCAGCCCTGTCTCGTGCCTTTAGAAATGGAAAATTATTCAGATAGATATCACTGTGCCCGTGATTGCTGGCTTTTTCTGTCAGTTAGCTGTGGGGGCGCTCCATTGGTTGCCTGTGACTAGCCCGCCCAGTATTGCCTATATTGACTGGGTTCCTGCACCCTTTCACTGCCCTTTCATGGTGTCTCTGTCAGTGGTCACCTACCTATGGATTCCTGTGTCTACTGGGGCCTGCTTGAATCCTCTACTGTTCCAGTGTCAGAGTACCTACCCAGAGAGTCAGTATACACTCTAGTGTGGTTCCTGCTTCCGTTCCTGATCCGGTTTGGCTGACGTTCCTGCTTCTGTTCCTGACCCGGTTGGACTGTCGTTGCTGCTCCGGTATCCTGTTCTGGCCTGGCTGTCGCTCCTGCTCCTGGATCCTGATTTGGATACATTCCACTTGGCTCTGTTCACCTCGGCGACATTCGGACTACTGGGTTCCTCCTGTGTTGGTACCGCTGGTACTAGGCCCTTGACCTCTGAGTTGGCATTGTATGTCTACGTTATGGGTAACTGCAATTACACCAGTTGCTTGCTGCCTCCGTTAAAGCACCGGTAGGGCTTCCAAGTTGTCCAGTATGCGGTACTGGTTTGCTCCACTCTTACACCGGTTACTTGCTGCCTTCGTTATAGCACTGGTAGGGCCTCCGTGTTGTCCAGTACGCGGTACTGGTTTGCTCCACTCTTACACCGGTTGCTTGCTGCCTCCATTATAGCACCAGTCGGGCCTCTGTGTTGTCCAGTACGCGGTACTGGTTTGCTCCACACTTACACCGGTTGCTTGCTGCCTCCGTTATAGCACCGGTAGGGCTTCCGTGTTGTCCAGTACGCAGTACTGGTTTGCTCCAAGATTACGCCAGTTGCTTGCTGCCTCCGTTATAGCACCGATAGGGCCTCCGTGTTGTCCAGTACACAGTACTGGTTTGCTCCACTATTACACCGGTTGCTTATGTTACCACCTTTATAGCACCGGTAGGGCCTCCCTGTTTGTCCAGTACGTGTTACGGGTTCGCTCCACTCTATCACTGGTTGCTGATGCTACATCCGTTATTGCACCAGTGGGGCCTCCTATACTCTATGTCACTTTGTCATAGGCTGCCTTACCCGGTATATTGGTAAGGCCGGTAGAGCCTCCTTCATATTGTTGTGCCAGTCTCCAGGCTGCCTTACCCGGTATATTGGTAAGGCCGGTAGAGCCTCCTTCATATTATTGTGCCGGTCTCCAGGTTGCCTTGCCCAGTATATTGGCAAGGCCGGTAGAGCCTCCCTCATCTTGTTGTGCCAGTCTCTAGGCTGCCTTGCCCAGTATATTGGTAAGGCCGGTAGAGCCTACTTCATCTCCTTGTGCCAGTCTCCAGGCTGCCTTACCCGGTAATTGGCAAGGCCGGTAGAGCCTGCATATATTGTATTATTGTTTGTTATTGTACTTGAACTTGTCGTGTGTCTGTAACATAAGTGTATGTTCAGACTCTGTGAGGGTTCTTATTAACTTTTCAATAAAGTTGTGTTTTTATCTTAACTCTGTGTCTGAGAGTCAAAACAAACCATGACAATAGGGCTCCTTTTATCCGATTTCTAGCCAAGGGGCGGGAAAACAGGGATGAAATCCAAGCCAGCGTATGTGGTCCAAAGCCCACTTGCCTCAAGACCTCCATTAAGAAAGCCCAGTCGAGCTAATCAAAGGCTTTTTCGGCATCAGTGGATAAAAGTATACAGTGAGAAGAAGTGACACGGGCCCGATGGATCAAGTTGATCGCCCAAATGGTACAATTCTTGGTCTCCCGCCCCGGCACAAATCCCGCCTCATCCGAATGGAACAGGGAGGGCATGAGCGGCATGATGCGAGTAGCCAAGATTTTCAAGAAAAATGTCAAATCCACACTGAGCAAGGAAATGGGCCTGTAGTTGCCACATTGCTCCCCATCCCTCCCTTCCTTTGGAATAAGAGAAATAGTAGCCGAAAGCGTGTGCAGATAAATAGAATGGCCGTCCAAAATAGAATTGAGGGCTAGGACCATACGAGGACCAAGAATCTCCTGACAAAGTTTGCAATACTAGACCGAAAGGCCATCCGGACCCGGACATTTACCCGATTTAGCATGTTGCAGGGCCAATTTCAGCTCCTCCAGAGAGATCGGCCGTTCAAGAAGTGCCAAGTCATCGGCGGTAAGTTTAAGCTTCAAATGTGACCGTAGATAAGTAGATATCTTAGCCTTCTGTCGTTCAGCAAGGACAGTGTTAGTAGAAGTTGGTACCAGGTTATTTAAGCTAGAATAATAGGCAACAAATTCCTTAGCAATATCAGAAGGGAGTTGTTTAGGGGACCCCCTTGAGAACCAAATCATAGAGATATAGATAAGTTGGCGGCTTCTCTGGAGAGCCCTAGCGAGAAACTTCTCTTTTTTATCACCATGCTCATAGTATAAAGCTCTAAATTTGGAAAACTGTCGCTGCGCTTGCTGGTGTAAAAGGGAAGCTAAATCATGATGCAAAAGTCCTCACCCTGCAAAGTAGCCTTGTGGGAGCGCTCTAGCAGTGAGATCTTAGAACAAAGTTCAGTAAACTTTGCAGAACAAGCCTTCTTGGCTCCAGAGGCGAGTTTATTGAAGTGACCACGTACCACACACTTATAAGCCTCCCATACAGTAAGCATGGAGAAGTTGGGGGTAGAATTATCAGAAAAATAGTCCGCCAATTGTGTTTTGATGGTGGACAAGGCAGCAGGATCCGTGAGTAGGGAATTGTTAAGCTGCCAGGAGCGTTCAGTAGGCCGGGTAAGTGGTGAAGCGAGAGTCATAGACAGAGGGGCATGATCTGACCAAGTCGTAAGGCCGTAATGAGGCGATTTCAGCATAGGCAAGAAATAGTCGGATATAAAGAAATAGTCGATATAGGTGTATCTAGCATGCGGAGCAGAAAAAAAACTATAAGCACTACCATGTGGATTTAGAGCCCTCCAGCAATCAATCAGTTGACTATCAAAGAGTAATTTTTTGATCTTCCCTAAAGTTAGAGGTGTGCTAACTGTGCCAGCCGATGTGTCGAGGACGGGGTCTAGAGCAACATTAAAATCACCACCCAGTAACGTGAACCCCTCCTGGAACCGACGGAGCACGGTCAGGATGGAGGAAAAACACAGGTGTTGCCGGACATTAGGGAGGTAAATAGAAGCAAGTTTGGTCAGCAATCTTACCCTTAACGAAAACATATCTACCCTCAGGGTCCAGGAAATGAGCAGTTTCCACAAAGGGAATATGTTTGGAGATAAGAATTGAAGTACCCTTTCTCTTGGAGCATGAGTCATTACTGCAAAAGCATTGAGGAAAGTCGTGAGAGGTCAAGCGAGAAACAGGTCTCCTGTAGAAAAGCAATAGAGACACGTTGCGCCCTAAGATCACGAAACAAGTGTGATCTCTTTTATGGAATATGAAGGCCCTTAACATTAAGGGTCAAGACCTTTAGGTCAGCAGGAGCATAGGAGGAACCCGCAGACATCGCAAAAAATCAGCTGAAGGATGGTCACAAACTGAAAAAAAAAAGGGGGGGGTGGAAAACAAAGAGGAAGACAAAGAGTAAGAAGAAGGGAAAGAGGAAGGGAAAAGAGAGAAAATAAGAATCAGTAAATAAGGGAGCACCCAATCCAAAAATAGGAAGGGAACTACGCTTACGCCAATACAACAAGGGTCTTCGGTATAGGAGGGAAATGTCAACTGGAATAAGAGAAATGAGAATCCCCTAAAAGAGGAGTTACCTAATTAAAGGGTCCCAAACCAGAAGGACGAGGTCCACTGTCTTCCCAGTATAATAGAGCAACAATTAAACAATAGTGCAATCAAAAAGTGTAATAACAGTGAAGTCTAAAACAATAACAGTCCCGCCAGGGGTTAGAAATCAGACAGTGACTGTCCAGGCTCCACGAAAAGCATAGAGACCAAGCAGTCGGGGCCCAAAGGCAAGTAACGCTAACATCAAACTCCCACTCCTCAATCCAGTACAAGAGGACCGAGCCTACATCGTAGGCCCAGTACCTCCCCCACTGGGCAACTCACATGTCTATAACCCACAATAAGAGTAGATAAGATAGGGAAAAGGGCAGCCCACATCCCAGGAGACCCAGTGGGGAAGGCCCCCCAGACGGTCCCAGGGAGTATGAATCCATAGGCATGCTACAGCCCAATCCCCCATTGCACAGAGGGCAGAGGGAACCCCACAAGGGGGAAAGACCCTCTTGCCCATTGCCCTGACATAAGAAAAATACATTGTAATTAGAATGACCACAGAGTGCAGTATTGAATAGAATCCCTCCAATCCCCACTCCAGACCACGGGATCACCAGCGGTTTGAGGGCCTGAAGTAGTACCAATCCCGAGGGCGCTGCAGCACCCCCAAGACTGCAGCACAACAGGCCCCAGAACGCCACTCAAAAGGAGGGCCAGGAGTGAAATCCCATTTCCCAACAAAGACATCCTATCTGGGAGAGGGATAAATAGCCAGCCCCCCAAGAGAAAGAGAGAAAGATGGCCCCCCATGAGCAAATCCAAGCAGCTCCATCCCCAACGGCAAGATGCAGAGATAGAAATATCTCTGTGTCAAAACCATGGCACAGGAGGAGATGGAATGCTCGAGCGCAAACCCAAGGAGGGACAACAAGCGGAAAAACGCACTGCCCATATCCCAGAAAAACAAGGCCCACCCAACACAGGAACTCTGATGGTAACAAAATATAACCTAGATGGAGGGAGGTGTAACTAGAGAAACTGACCAGCATCAGGATGTACATTAATAGGCTACTCCCAGGGAAGAGGGACAGTAGGGCAAGAGCTTGGAGGTCAGCTTCACACCCAGGGCCAGGGGAAAAGGAAAGGCACAAAGCAGAGAGGGGCAGCCCAGAAAAGAGACCCAGAAAGTGTATAAAGTACATTCCCAAAACCCACCCCATCTCAAACTGAATAAGAAACGAAGCCCCCACAGGAACCATGGGTAGGTATAGAAGGCACAAACCAAGGTCCCATCTCCCATGGAAGAGCAGGAAGAGAGTACGGGCACTCACAGGATGAAAGGAACCACAGTATTAGCACCATCAAGCAAACAATCACACTAAACAGGAGGCCAACCAAGGCCCCAAATAGAGTGCATCAGGCAGTTGCGTTGTGACATGGCAGGTCAAGAAGCCAATTATCAGTTCCACCCGAGTGGATTCCAAGCACTCAGGGCACAGGGAGCAGTAACTTCATGTAAGTCCCAATAAAGGGGTACCGGAACCGAGCAGGGCCCATGAAGGTCGAGCAGAGGAAGAGTCCCAAGACAGAAAGAGACCACCACTGTCACCAAGCTGGACATCTAGGTCATTCCTCAATTTCCATGCCTCCTCGGGTATGTTGAGTCGCAGAACCCTGAAGCTCCCGAATGGGGTTAGGCGTCTGACCAAAACGGCGCGCTCGAGGGCCATCTTGTCCCCGCAGCTCTGGAAGGCTCCAATCTTGAATCCTGAGGTCCAGGAATCCCAACTCTTCCAGGAAGGCTGGCATCTCTTGATAGAACCGCAGGGTATGCACAGAACCATCCATATGGACCGTCAAGCCAAACAGGTAGTTCCAATAGTATCTAATGTCACATTGCTGAAGTTGGAGAGTTAGAGGCCTCAAGGCCCATCGGGTCAGATCGGATAGATCCTGGAAAAATGTGACCGAGAGTCCATGACCCAATCTCTCTGGCTTTCCGCATAATAGCCTCTTTCAAGGCATAGTCCCCTAAGCAGCAGATAATGTCCCTCGTGGGGCCGTGTGGAGGATTTAAGCCAAAGCGCTCTGTGAGCACTGTTCATTGCGAACAGAGTACCAGCAGGGTGCTCAAGCATAGCATTGAACATATCAGTTAAGAGCAGGGTGAGGTTCTCATCAGCCCTAGGAGCCGCCTCAGGGACCCCACGGACACGGATATTGTGGCGTCTACCTCGATTGTCCAAGTCCTCCAACCGTCGTCCATAATCTACCAGGTACAAAGTATGTTGCATGGAGACTTGGGTAAATGATGTAAGCTTGCAAGTGTGTTGAGTAGTTAGTTCCTCCTGTCAGGTAACACGGCGTTCCAAACCTCCGAGATCACTGCGAAGCTTAGAGATTTCATCCTAGACAGTATGCTTTAATTCCTTGATCAGGTTAGTAAAATCGGCTTTCCATGGTGCGGAAGAAAGTTGTGCAGGATTGGATGTCTCCTCCTCCAGAGGAGAGCGAGCTAATAGGGAATCCCACCTCGTGATCGCCTCCAGCCTGAGACACCATGGGTGGCTGCGACTGGAAGAAGTCGCGGCGCGAGGTGGAAGGAGGTCCCCCCCTGACCCCCAGGAGCAGAACTTCCAGATGTGCCCCTCTTAATGCGACCCATAGCGGGAGAATAAGCCAGATTGCTAAGCTAGACAAGGAAGGCAGTGGAGCTCAAACACTAAGCAGTCATCTTCTTCAGCAGCAAGCCCCCCCCCCTCACTATGAACCATATATTATCCGAAAATTATGGAAACATGCATAGTAATGGCAACAGCACCAATACAATACAGTTGTGACCCACCCATTGTCTACTAATAAATACTCCACATAGAGCACATTTTTGCACTGTCCCTCCCTACCCCTTCTCTGCTTTTTCATATGAAACACGTCTTGGGGGTCCTGAGACAAACGGGACTAGTAGCAGAATACTACACTGAAGTCTAAGAATTAATTGTGAATTACATGAACTTTCCAAAAGTTGTGGGACATCTACATACATATATCTTTATCAGTTTGGGACATCCAATTCCAATCTGTGCATAATTATATGGACACATCCATCTATGGTTAATGCTATATGATCTCTCCACCACCCATTGGTTTTGGGGAACAATTATAGTGCTGTTTTTTCTTGTGTGTATATTTAGTTTATGATCATCAAAGAGAGTGAATATAAATGCAGAGTTTTATTACATTAAGTATCCACAAATGCACATATTGCATTTACAGATGAAGTAGCCAGTTCAGCATGTATCACTCAAAGCCCAGTTATCCCCCTTAATATTGGAAGAATCCATCCACTGTCTGGGCTAGTACATCCAATATCGATGCTGATGTTGGATTGGTATCAAAGAGAAGGGGAAATGGCTAGGAGTGTACCACAAAGAGTCAATCACAGTCCCAACTTGTATAGTGTGCCTCTCTGCTCGATTTCTCAAGGGCTTACAGAGTATCAGGCTAAGCATTCCTTATATAGTATCCAATTGCCTCAAACAATAGATCAGATGAAATATAACACAATGTAGATTAGTAAATGCATACTAACCTATACATTTTATACATACCCAATAACTTTTGGAGTAAGAGATGTTATAGAATAATTTTTAAAACTATTTAAAAAAATAATTAGAGAAAATTTAGAAGGAATATTTATTAATTCCTAAAGCCCAAACTACAATTAAAAATATTTAATTCTATATTCTATTCCGGTATGAACAGATTAAAAAAAATTCCTTTCATTATTAATTCTCCCATTATTTTTTTGGGTCCCAAGAGTAATGATCTCAAGTAGAACAATCCTTCTAATTACATTTAAACACACCAATTATTTTTTCAAAAGGTCTTTTTTGGAAGAAATGTTGGTTTATCATCTAAAACTGGCCCTATTACATCTAATAAATTAGACCCATTATTAAAGGGATAGTAATAGTTAATTTTACATTTATTTAATATTGTAGGCATAAAAAAATGAACAATGATGTAAGTCCATAAAGGTTTGAGAAGTCAGCTCTGTAGCGGACAGCTGCAGAATACAGTCATTTGACCGGCTGAAGGCTCTTCAGCAGAGACAAAATCATGCGATCTATGCATAAATACTTGGAACGGTCTACAAAGAGTGCTTTGTAGAGATAAGACTTACATTGTTTTTCATATTTTTTTATGCCGACAATATTAAATAAACATAAAATTAACTATTAACAATTTAAGAATAACACATTTCTAATAAAAAGTTTCAGTTTTAAATTTCTAAGATAGAAATTAAAAACATAAAACACTGTTCATCTTACACTTACTAATTAATCCAAATTTTCTTAATATAATACTATAAACTATTACTTTAAAAATAAATTAATGACAAATAGATATCAAGACTCCATTTCCCCACTGGTTAATGATGAATTGTGTTAATACATTATGTCTGCAGTTATACAAAATGGATGCAATGAAGGACTTTGTTGGAATATTTCAGTGTGTAATGGTGGCTAAGTGAGCTCATGCTACTGGAATGTTTCCAAAAAAGGAACTGCTCTTTCAAACCGCTTCCTTCACTTCTTAATGTAAACAAATGTCCGTATATGACCAGATGTGTAGATAGGAGTTTCCAGCATGTAATCCTTTGTCTAGAAACAGTATAAAAGATTATCCATATTCTCCTATACTTTGTATGCCTGATTCCAGTTTACAAAAAGAGACAATGCTGCTGAGATAGACTGAGGAGCTGTATCTGCCTGTTAAACCACATAATTAAAAACATCTATAAAGTAGAAGTGTCCTGGAGTTATTAGAAGAAAAGGATTTCTAACATGTCTTGGTGGAGAATGCAGACACAGACTTGAGTTTGCTTTAAGCTATCAGGCCTCCCTAAAAAAGAGGGGAGGCAGATTTTAACTCTACAGTCTGTGCAAAGATTCACAATCATTTTTCTGGACTACTTCGTAAAGGAGAGTGGACTGTGGTGAGGAGAAGCCGGCAATATTAATAACGGAAGGCAAGGCAGTAACCCAGGGTCCCCCTGCTATTGCACGTAAAGGAAAGTGGGACATTTGGATGTCATGGGTGCCTCCAGTACAGCCATACCTGAGGGAAAAAGCAGAGTGTATGTTGTCTAAAATACCTCTTAAAAGATATGAAAAATTATCATATGAAACAAAGATATCAGGGTACCGCTGCATTGTAACACATATTTCTTAAAAGTTATATGTTAGCAATATGGAATGGCTTATGAAAAAGGCCACAAAGAACCTCAGTCTATTCAGTGGGAGGTTCTGATCCCTTAACTATCTGGTATAATGTTATGTTGAATTATTTCCAAGCTGCAGCAGATATTGGTGATTAAAAATGTTTTGCTAAGGATAAGAAAAACAGCTGCAGAATGTTTAAGAACTATTGATGCTATGCAGGAATGGGTTAATTGTGTGGGTGACTCTACTATGTGCCAAGTGTGTGCAGTTCAGTAAAAGAAAAGGGATCAATTGCAGTCCAACTTACAACCCATTTGTGTTGTTACTGCACACTCCTGTAAGTCAGGCATGCCCTATTCCAAAAGTCATGATAAATTGAAACCTATGATTTTTCCTTTTCCATCTACATGTTTTAGTGAGGGAAAAAAGTTAAGTCTGCACAAAAAATGTTTGATGAATTACAGACAGCTAATCTGAAATTGAAGGACTGTTTAAATAAGTCAGAAATGCCTACCAGAAGTATTTTGGCAGAGCAAGTTTCAAGAAATGAAGAGTTGATTGTAAGAATAAAAACTGCTCTGAAACAAATAGGTAATGATCAACTATGTATTGTCCAAATTGCAAAAGCAAATAAAAAAGGTTGTAAGAAGCCACACAGGCAACCTCTCCTTCATGATTTCAGATGGCATTTGATAATTCAAAAGGTGATTTAAAATTGAATTTGGGGGAGTTACTATTCAGGAAAAATATTACTGTTGTGATAGGATGGATAGGCTGGGTCCTAGTGCCTTTCAGACCTTCAGGGTCAATAAAAATGATGATCTGAGGGTTGCTGCAAGCATGTGGACTAAAGCTTATGCCTTGGGGAGGAAATATAATTCTGATGAGATGAGTATGAATACGTTATGGAATTTGTAAGTAGAATTGAAAGTTTGGGAGATTAATAAAAACTTTGTAGCATGTGATGCTCCTACTGAGCAGGAAGCAGTCCCTGTCTTAATGGATGGCCAGAATATTTTACAGACAAAACGTTTTCTGATATGTGAAAATGGTTTTAATATAGGGATTTCACAAAATCCAGCAGGGCATATGAGGTTTCCAGCATAGTAGAGCGTGTGGTAGATTTAGACGAAGAGGTGGTTTTTCTGATTTTTCACCAAGCCCCTATAAGGGAAATGGAGGAAATAATTAGAGTAACTCTGAAGAATCATATGTACAAGTATGTTTTCATTGTCAGCAAGGTCACATCAGAAGTAATTGTCCAAAGTGTTACCAAGATAAGTTACGAAATTTAAAGGAGACAGACAATGGCCCTATAATTAAAGGGGAACAGGTCTCCATGGTAAAACACTGTGTTCAGCCTTCTGCACCTCCAGCAGAGGGGGAAAAGAATGCATGCAAGATCCCTATACTGAATGTGTTGAATGATGTTGAACATTTAGTGTCTCCCTATCCTTGACTCCAGCCCCTTCAAATGGGAGTCAGGAAGAATAGGGATGTGTTCCCAACTCCTATGATCTTCTTTTCTAAAACTGTCCTTGTTTCTTGTGTATGTGCAAGGAAGAGTGGAGGAGTTGGAAACAGATATTTTAATTGATACAGGAGCATCAGTATATTTGACAGGTGTACCTCTCAAGATACTACCTGATACATTTTTACTAATTTTACTGGATTCAGTGGTGCTCAAATAGAAACAAGTAATTTTCCCCAAGCTAAAATTTAATTACAGGGAGGTATATTGGTGAGAGACTCATGGGTACAACCCTAGCTTGAGGTAACCATTATAGGTGTAGGTTGCATCAGCCAAGGTTCATTGTTTGTTGATCTTATTAATATGATTTTATGGCAAGCTTCAGGCCCAATTAAAGGCTGTATTAAATAATAAGATCCATTTTGTTCGTATGAGTAATGACTGTGTGCAATCAAAGAAAATGTACTAGTGATGCTGATGTACACACAATTGCAAGTATTATATACAGATTGCTGGGGTAAAGATAAACATGACTGTGGATGAATGGATATAGATGTTATATGAAGGACCAGATCTTGTAGAAATTATTGACAGATTGAAGTCACCGGGTGTTACAAGTAAAGGATATTCAATGTGTAATTCTCCAATTTGGCCTGTTAAGAAGGATGATAATTCCTGAAGAGTTGTAGTGGTGGTAAATAAATACACCCAACATTCTGTACATTTTGTGGCCTGCTCTCCTGATATAATAGCTTAGATTAATGAAAAGGCACAATATTTCAGTGTTATAGATATCTCAAATTGATTTTAGTGTACACTTGTCTCCAGATTGTCAATATATGTTTGCCTTTACAACAATAACTTTTCCAGGTCCTTCCAATGTTTCCATTCCTCCTCAGTTTATGACAACAAAGCCCTAGTACAAGCTTTAGAGCCTCTGGAATGTGGGAGTAAGGTGTTATTGTATGTGGATAACCTTCTCATACATTCACTCCAGAAAAAATATTGACATATTGGTAGGTGTATGCACTGTTTACAGGCTGCTGGGTTGAATATGAACACTAGAAAGGTGCAGCTGATACAGAAACCTGTAGCATTTCTAGGAGTTCATATATTATCAGAATGGAGAAAACCTAGATGTAAGAGGATTGAGACAATAGGCAATTGCTCTATATTATTACAGACCTAAGGAAGTTTTTAGGATTGATTCATTTCAGCAGGGAGTTCATAGAGGAAATGGGTAGAAAAGCAAAACATCTCTATGACCTGTTGAAATCACCTGCAAATAAAGTACCAATATTGTGGAGAGATGTTACCCAGCAGGCCTGGGAATCGCTGAAAGCAGTCATGGCAAAGGTGTGCTTGCCTTGGCTGCTCCCATAAATTGGTTATTATTTATTATACAGTGTAATGCAGGGAAGGACTCAATCTCATCTGTCCTCATGTAGAAACAGGAATCAGATGTCAGAATCTTGAGATATTTTTCCAGGATACTCACACTTGTGTAAAAAGGGATGTATGAATGTATTAGGCAATTGCTTACTGTCTATTGGACTGTGGAAGTAACTGACCATATTGTGGGTTTTGAGAAAATTATTGAGTAAATACCACACAAACTGCTGAAGTTTTTATTTAAGCAAACCCACATAGCAATTAATCAGCACATAATAGGTAAATGGCTAAACCAAGCTTCAGGAAAAGACTTGCACATTGAAACTAATAGCAATTATATATTAACACAACTGATACTGATATGAAGGGAAACAGCAGAATTGAAATACAATCAGAGGTCATATCAACTTTTTCACCTTTGCACAGGAAAAAGCACCTTGTTTGTATGTTGATGGTGCTAGGTTCATTTTGGATGTCTCTCTTTAGAACTGGGTTTGCAATTTACAGTCCTACAGAATGTACCTATTGCAATCCCAAGGATAAAAGGGTAAAGACTAGTTCTACAAAGGATCCCAATATGAAACTGTGTCTGGCAAATGGTGTAAATTGATTATATTGGACCTCTCCTTGTTTCAAAATTGTTATGGTTGGCATGCAAAACCAGGTGTCAGACGGTATAGTTAATAGAACCTTTATTATGAGAATAATGATAGCAATGCAATATATAAATAAACACACAGTGGGTGATTGAAACGGCAAACACTGTATCAGGAATAGGCTTCGGTTTGGGCAGTGTTATCTGTACATGGATTGAGAACTGGTTAAATGGCAGAGAGTTGTTGTAAATGGAACTTTTTCAAATTGGTCTAAGGATATAAGTGTGGTGCCGCAGGGTTCAGTCCTGGGACCAATGCTTTTTAATTTGTTTATTAATGATCTAGAAGTGGGAATTGAAAGTAGCATCTCAATCTTTGCTGATGACACTAAGCTATGTAAGGAAATACATACAGAGCTGGATGTTTTTTCCTACAGAAGGATTTAGATAAACTACGTGTATGAGCAGAAAAGTGGCAGACGTCATTTAATGTAGCTAAATGTAAGGTTATGCATTTGGGCTGTAGAAACAAACTTGCTACATATACTCTAAATGGGAAACAACATGGGAAATCCTCATTAGAGAAAGATTTAGAACTAATGATAGACAATAGACTTCACAGCAGTGTGCAGAGTAACTCAGCTGCTGCAAGAGCAAATAGAGTACTAGCCTGCATAAAAAGAGGTGTAGAAGCAAGGGATGCTAAAACTATCCTACCTCTGTATAAATCCTTGGTTAGGCCTCATCTAGAATACAGAGTACAATTTTGGGCGCCTGTTCTAAAAAAAGACATTACTGAACCAGTAAAGGTGCAGACACGTGCAACAAAACTGATAAAGGGGATTGGAGGATCGGAGTTACAAAGAGAGACTAGCCAAACTGGGTTTGTTTACATTAGAGAAGATACGTCTAAGGGGTGATATGATTACAATTTACAAATACTTTCAAGGTCAATACAAAGAACTATCCAATGACCTCTTATTCTTAGCTGAGCTAAGAACAAGAGGTCATCCATTAAGACTTGAGGAAAGGCGCTTTCGACTAAAACATAGGCAGGGATTCTTTACAGTAAGGACGGTAAGGCTATGGAATTCTTTGCCTTGGGATGTTGTGCTTGAAGATAATTCAACTGCATTCAAAAAAGCAATGGATTCCTATCTAGCACAGAACAATATTCACAATTATGACAGATGGCTTCAAAGCAAATAGGATATTGATCTGGGGAACTATCTGACTACCAATTGGAGTCAGGAAGGAATAATTCCCCCCCACACACACTTGGGACTAGATTGGAAATGGCTCCAGAGGGCTTTTTTTGCCTTCCTCTGGATCAATAGGGGTGTTTTTGGCATGGGCTGGACTTTATGGACGCATGTCTTTTTTCAGCCTTACCTACTATGTTACTATATTACCATGTAATAGCAGTCTCCCAATCTTTGCACCACACTGTCCAAGACTAGGCCTCAGCCCTCTGGAATCTCGTGGTAAGGTAACAGCCAAGAGATACTGACTCAGCCTGCAGCCAGTAGCTAAGAGTCTGCTAGAGCCCCAGGTCAGTACTAGGAAGGATGGCTGAATAATGGAACCAACAAACTGAGCGAACAGACAGTGCCTTCTAGTAAGCACCAGATAGGATAGTCAGATGAGCCAAAGTCATACACGGTAGTCAGCCAGAGCCACAGTTTTGCACCAGAAAGGATATCCACTGAAGAGATGGAATGCTGGATGTGCAGTGGATAGAGCCCCAGGTCAACACCAGAGTGGGTAGTCAGACAAGACTAGATCATACACGGAGCGGGTAGTCAGCCACAGCCACAGGTTTGCATCAGATAGGATATCCACTGGAGCGTATGTATGTTGGATGCACAGTGGATAGAGCCCCAGGTCAATTCCAGAGTGGGTAGTCAGACAAGCCTAGGTCATACACTGAGCGGGTAGTCAACCAGAGCCACAGGTTTGCACCAGAAAGGATATCTGAGCCAAATCGGAACGCCAAAGAGAGTAATCAGACAGAGCCTCAGGTCAGCACCAGAATGGATGGACAGACAAGCCGGATCATACACAGGAATCAGGAATGCTAGAAAACAAACTGCTCAGAACAACAACGTAAGGGTGACTGAGTCAGGACTCAGTCTGCCCTTTAAACCCCTCACAGGAAGTAGGTAGGAGGAGTAGCTAGATGGAGGAAGTGGGTAGGAGGAGACCACAGGAAACAAACACACATAAAACAGAGGCCTGCAGCATGCTTGAAGCCTCTTGCCTGCAGATGATGCGTGGAAAGACACTGAGCGTCACTGAAGGTACAAGGTACTGTGAAAAAAATGTAGTCTAAAATACTTTCTTGTTATAGTTGATATTTTCTCTAAATGGGTGGACGCCATTCCTTTAAGAACTAACACAGATCTAGCCACTGCTCAAACTCTTTGGAAATATGTGTTTGCCCACTGGGGATTTCCAAGGGTCATTGAGAGTAATAATGGCCCCTACTTCATTGGAGAAATCATGACACATGTTTGCAATATTTTTAGGGATACAGCAATGGTTCCATGTACCCTACCATACACAATAAGCGGGTGTAGTGGAGAGAATGAATGGCTAGTCTAGGCTAGTTAAAATGCTTGCTTACTATGGTAACATCTGGGTAGATAATTTGCCTGCAGTACTTATGTCTATCAAGGCTAAACCAATGCCAAGTCACAGGTCTCACGCTTTGAGCTCATGACAGGAAGACGTATGTGATTACACTTCTCTCATGAAGTTCATGTGCCTGATACAGTGAAAATAGTAGTGGAACCCAGCAAATGGCTGAGTATTTTACAATCTAATATTTCAAATATTCTGGACTTTGCTGCCAGTAACATGGTTCCCTTAGACCCAAAGGGGGAATTGAGGGACAGGCCTAATGCTGCAGACTAGTGATGAGCGAGCATGCTCGGCCGAAGCTCGGTTCGGCTCGAGCATCGCTCTGCTCGGCACATGGCGGTACTCGTACGAGTACCGCATGTGCTCGCCCGCCATGTTCGGGTCTCCTCCCCGCACGTTTCGCGGCTGCTGCGCAGCCAATAAATGTGCGGGGAGGCTCTGACATCAGTGTAATGCCAGCAGCCATGTTGGCTGCTGGCATTACACTGATTGGCTGGCCAGAACCCGTGATCGGGTGCTGTATAGCACCCAACGCGCGAGTTCGGCTCATTCTTAGCCAGGGAGAGATGCGATCAGGCAGGGAAAGTCAGTGTAGGGAGAATAAATTTGTTGGAACTCTTTCAAGACCCAAAAGTCCTTTTTAGGACTGTTGTGTGTGGGGGCAGCATTTATATTTTGTTTGGGGGGGCACAATTTCTTTTTTTTTGTGGGGGGGGATATTTATAAGGTGACATTGTACTAGGTGCACAGGGACAAATATTTCACAGTGCAGTGACAAGGTGACATATTCTGTTAGGTGCACAGGGCCAATTATTTTACAACGCAGCGACAAAAAGGGCCATTTTAAACGTGTGCCTAGCCATAGATTATTGTCACATTCTGTTTAGTGTGCAAATTCGCAAATTAACGTCACATATTTCGTTCACTGTGCCTAGCCGTAGATTAGCGTCACATTCTGTTTCGTGTGCCTAGCCGCAGATTAGCGTCACATTCTGTTTCGTGTGCCTAGCCGCAGATTAGCGTCACATATTGTTTAGTGTGCCTAGCCGCAGATTAACGTCACATATTGTTTAGTGTGCCTAGCCGCAGATTAGCGTCACATATTGTTTAGTGTGCCTAGCCGCAGATTAGCGTCACATATTGTTTAGTGTGCAAATTCACAAATTAACGTCACATATTGTTTAGTGTGCAAATTCACAAATTAACGTCACATATTCCGTTCACTGTGCCTAGCCGCAGATTAGCGTCACATTCTGTTTCGTGTGCCTAGCCGCAGATTAGCGTCACATTCTGTTTCGTGTGCCTAGCCGCAGATTAGCGTCACATATTGTTTAGTGTGCAAATTCACAAATTAACGTCACATATTCCGTTCACTGTGCCTAGCCGCAGATTAGCGTCACATTCTGTTTCGTGTGCCTAGCCGCAGATTAGCGTCACATATTGTTTAGCGTGCAAATTCACAAATTAACGTCACATATTGTTTAGTGTGCAAATTCACAAATTAACGTCACATATTCCGTTCACTGTGCCTAGCCGCAGATTAGCGTCACATTCTGTTTCGTGTGCCTAGCCGCAGATTAGCGTCACATTCTGTTTCGTGTGCCTATCCGCAGATTAGCGTCACATTCTGTTTCGTGTGCCTAGCCGCAGATTAGCGTCACATATTGTTTAGTGTGCAAATTCACAAATTAACGTCACATATTGTTTAGTGTGCAAATTCACAAATTAACGTCACATATTCCGTTCACTGTGCCTAGCCGCAGATTAGCGTCACATTCTGTTTCGTGTGCCTAGCCGCAGATTAGCGTCACATTCTGTTTCGTGTGCCTAGCCGCAGATTAGCGTCACATATTGTTTAGTGTGCAAATTCACAAATTAACGTCACATATTCCGTTCACTGTGCCTAGCCGCAGATTAGCGTCACATTCTGTTTCGTGTGCCTAGCCGCAGATTAGCGTCACATTCTGTTTCGTGTGCCTAGCCGCAGATTAGCGTCACATATTGTTTAGTGTGCCTAGCCGCAGATTAGCGTCACATTCTGTTTCGTGTGCCTAGCCGCAGATTACCGGCATATATTCCGTTTAATATGAAGAAGGCGGGTAAAAAGGGACGGGGAAGTGGACGTGATCCTGATAGTTCAGGGCGCGGGTCAGGACGCGTAGAAACTGTGCCTGGTGCCAGAGCACAAGACAGAAAGACATCCACCATACCTAGCTTCATGTCTCAGTTTACAGGGCGTCGCAGGACATCACTCTCGAGGTCAGACCACTGCGAACAGGTGGTCGGTTGGATTTCAGCTGATACTGCTTCCAGTCGGTTAAGCACCACCCTGTCTTCCACCAAGTCCACTCTCACTAGCCAAGAGTCTGGTCAACATAATCCTCACCCTGATCATCCTTCCTCCCACCATAGAGGGTCTGGCCAAAGAAGTGATCCCACACTGGGATATAGTGAGGAGCTCGTCTCATCACCAATCCTTGATTTGAACCTCTCTCCAAGCACGCTTGCAGAGGAACATGAGATCTTGTGCCCTGATTCACAACCTCTAGAGGGTACCCAATCACAAGAAGATGACAGAGGGTAACTGCATTTAAGGTCAAAGGAAGTGGATGATGATGATGAGACACAGTTGCCATCAAATCAACCACAATTACTGTCTCAAGACCTTGATGAGGAGGATGATACACAGTTGTCAATGACTGAGGATGTGGTGGGATCAAGAAATGAGGAGGATGATACACAGTTGTCAATGACAGAGGATGTGGTGGGATCAAGAAATGAGGAGGATGATCAGAATGAGGAAGTGGAGGAGGACTTGGTGGACGATGAGGTCACTGACCCCACCTGGGAAGGTGGAGAGCCGAGCGATGACAGCAGTCCTGAGGGTGAGCCATCTGCAGCACCACAACAGGCTGGAAGAGGCAGTGGTGTGGCTAAAGAAAGAAGGCGGACCGCACCAAACCGGCCCGCAAATGTTCCACGGAGCACCCCCTTGCGTAAATCTCCCTTGCAAAGGGCTAGGTGTTCCGCGGTATGGCGTTTTTTTAAGGAAAGTGCGGACGACAAAAAAATTGTAGTTTGCAACCTGTGCCACACCAGAATGAGCCGAGGCATGAACACTAGAAACCTCACCACCACCAGCATGATCCGACACATGGCATCCAAGCACCGTAATAAGTGGGAGGAACGCCCGGATCGCCAATCTGTGTCTGCAGGCCACACCACTGCCTCCTCTTCCCCTGTTTTCGGTGCCGGCCAATCGCCTGTCGAAGGCGCAGGCCCGCATACCTCCCGCCCTGCACCTGTACCATCTGAAGCACCATCAGCGACCACATCCACTTCCCTGTCCCAGCGCAGCGTCCAAATGTCGTTACCCCAGGCATTTGAGCGCAAGCGAAAATACCCAGCCACCCACCCACAGGCCATAGCACTAACCTCACACCTTTCCAAATTACTGGCCATCGAAATGCTGCCATTTAGGCTTGTGGACACTGAGTCCTTCCGCAGCCTGATGGCAGCAGCTGTCCCTCGGTACACAGTCCCCAGCCGCCACTACTTTTCCCGGTGTGCCGTCCCCGCCTTACACCACCATGTGTCCCTTAACATCACCCGTGCCCTGACCAACGCAGTTACTGGGAAGGTCCACTTAACGACTGACACATGGACAAGTGCTTGTGGCCAGGGACGCTACATTTCCCTGACGGCACACTGGGTGAATGTCGTGGAGGCTGGGAGCGACTCGGACCCTGGGATGGCACAGGTGCTACCAACGCCGAGGATTGCGGGCCCTACCTCCATCAGGGTTTCCGCCAGCACCTACGTTATTGGCTCCTCCTCCTCCTCCTCCGTTTCCACCTCCGAATTCTCTGCGCGCAGCGCCACTCACCCATCAGCCGGTAGCTGGAAGCAGTGTAGCACTGCAGTGGGGAAGTGTCAACAGGCCGTGCTGAAGCTGATCTGCCTTGGGGACAAACAGCACACGGCCTCAGAGCTGTTGCAGGGGATTAGTCACCAGACCGAGCAGTGGCTCTCGCCACTCAACCTGCAACCAGGCATGGTTGTGTGTGATAATGGGCGTAACTTGGTGGCGGCTTTGGAGCTCGGCAAGCTCACACACGTACCATGCCTAGCGCATGTATTTAATTTAGTGGTTCATCGATTTCTAAAAACCTACCCCAATTTGCATGATCTCTTGACGAAGGTGCGCCGCGTGTGTGCACATTTCCGTAAGTCATCTACAGCTTCAGCCGGCCTGTTGACGCTGCAGCAGCGCTTACAATTGCCAGCTCACCGGCTGCTGTGTGACGTGAGCACACGCTGGAACTCCACCTTCCACATGTTGGCCCGGCTTTGTGAGCAGCAGAGGGCAGTAGTGGAGTACCAGCTGTTACACGGTCGTCGCCTCTCCATTCAACTTCCTCTAATCAGAAGTGAGAAGTGGGAATGGATGTCAGACCTCTGTGAGGTTTTACGCAATTTTGAGGAATCGACACAGATGGTGAGCGGCGATAACGCTATTATCAGTGTAACCATCCCACTTCTGTGTCTACTGAAACGCTCGCTGCTCACAATTAAAACCGACGCTTTGCATGTGGAAGAGGTGGAAATGGGGGAGGAAGAGCTTACACAAGGTGATAGCCAGAGCACCCTCACTTCGTCTTCTCAGCGACAATTGGAGGAGGCGGAGGAGGAGGAGGAGGAGGAAGACACGGTTGCCTCCGCTACAGAGGGTAGCCATGGAACTTTATTTCCATCTCTTCAGCGTGGGTGGGAAGAAGAGGAGGAAGAGGATGAGGAGATTGAGAGTCATCCTCCTGGTGAGGACAGCGAAATCTTGCCTGTTGGTATTCTTGCACACATGGCTGACTTTATGTTAGGCTGCCTTTCCCGTGACCCACGCGTTATACGCATTTTAGACAACACGGATTACTGGGTGTTCACCCTTCTGGACCCCCGCTACAAAGAGAATTTCTCATCTCTCATTCCTCCGGTGGAGAGGACAAGCAAAATGGTGCAATACCAGAAGGTTCTTGTCGAAAAATTGCTCCAAAATTTTCCATCTGACAACGCTGGCGGCAGAGTACGTGCTACCTTGGCCAACCGAGAAGGGGAGAAAAGGGGAGCACACAGCAGTTCCGACAAAGGCAGGGCAACACTCTCCAAGGCGTGGGACACCTTCATGACACCCCGCCAGCACCCTCACCCTGATGCGCGGCCTAGTGTCACAAGGAGGGAAAAGTTTTGGAAGATGGTGAAGGAGTACGTAGCAGACCGCGTCAGCGTCCTCAATGATCCCTCTGTGCCTTACAACTACTGGGTGTCCAAGCTGGACACGTGGTATGAACTGGCACTCTACGCCTTGGAGGTGCTGGCCTGCCCTGCCGCCAGCGTTCTGTCTGAGCGGGTATTTAGTGCTGCTGGTGGCATCATAACAGATAAGCGTATCCGCCTTTCCACCGAAAATGCTGATAGGTTGACACTTATAAAAATGAACAAGGCCTGGATTTCCCCTGACTTCTCCACTCCACTGGAGGAAAGCCCCGGGTGAACATAAAGTCACTTTAGATATGTTATTTACAATGATGGGAATACTCTGTATTCCCATTCACCCCTTCCACCCAAAAAACGGGTATATGGTTGACTCTTAATCTTCTCATCCTCCTCCTCCTCCTCTTCCATATGCCCTGTGATATAATTTTTATATAGGGCCAGCTCACCAGCTGGCCCTGTGATATAATTTTTATATAGGGCCAGCTCACCAGCGGGCCCTGTTTGACAATTTTTGTATAGCTCAGCTCACCAGCGGGCCTTCTCATATAATGTTTTATTGGGTCAGCTCTCTAGCGGGCCCTCTCAAATAATGTTTTATAGCGTCAGCTCACTAGCGGGCCTTCGCATATAATGTTTAGGATGGTCAGCTCCGCAGCAGACCCTCACCCATAATGTTTTAGATGGTCGGCTCAGCAGCAGACCCTCATTCCTAATGTTTTAGATGGTCAGCTTAGCGGCATGCCCTCGCCCCTAATGTTTTAGAGGGTCACCAGCAGGCCATTAATCCTAATTTTTCAAGGGTGTGTATGATGCCCTCCTTTATGTGTAATAAAGGGTGTATTGGAGTGACATTTCAGTCTAATTTTTGGCAGCCCTTTCACTTAGTGCATAGGCTTTATGAGTGTTGGACCACTACCTGAACTATTGTACCACAATGTGAATGAGGCCCTCCATTTTGTGATATACAGGTTGTATCGGAGTGCCTCAGGTCCTCCCATTGAATTAAATAGGGCTGGGGTGTTCGACAGAGCAGAAGGTAGTTCTTGGCTTCATCCACTAAGTCACTTCGTCACTTTTACTCAATGGATCAGACCCCACTGTTCCGACTATAAATTTTGGACTTAACAAGGGCAAACGGACATGTTGTAAAACCTGTGGTAGCTGCGGCCTCCGTTCCTGAATGCTGTACCTTACCCGGGCCATAACCACGTTGAACACCTGCTTTACGCTGCGCACGTTTCCCTCTTAATCATGGCCCCAGTTCCGAAAAATCGATGAAATTTTTTGCAGAATTTGCAGATGATATACAAGTAAATATACAGCAAAAACTGTTTGGTAACAATTTTTCGCCTAAAGTAGTTTTTATCTTCCTTTTTGTGTGTTTTACGGTCAGTCTGTAAAAATGGCGTACTACGGGCGAAACATCGTTCCCAGCAGCGACGTTGGAGTCCAAGATGCATCCAGACATCCTCCCTATGCTGTCCCTGAACCATTTCTGTGGTGTTTCCATCATTTTCTGACCTTTTCCTATGAACCAGGCACCCTCCCCTCATCAGAGCAGGGGGTGCCTGGTTACATAGTTGCAGACCTCAACCAGAGGGAATGCATGTCTGGATTTGGTAATAACTGACCATGAAGAACTTATCTCTAACATCCAAGTAAGGGAGCACTTGGGGAATAGTGACCATAACATGGTATCATTTGAGATTAATTCAAAAAAACAAGTTGATATGAGTTCCACCAAAACACTGAATTTTAAAAAGGCCAACTTTAGCAGGTTAAATTCATCCCTTGGTCTCGTTGACTGGGATAAAATATTTTCAGGAAAAAACACAGAAGGTAAGTGGAATGCCTTTAAAATAACATTGCAAAAATACACATATAAATTTATCCCTGTTGGAAACAAATTCAAAAGAAGCAAATTGAAACCAATGTGGCTAACCAGTAAAGTAATTCATGAAATAAATAACAAGAAAGCGGCATTTAAACATTACAAAGCTCAGGGATCAGCAGAGGCATTTGCAGAATACAAAAATGTCAACAAAACCTGTAAAAAGGCTATTAAATTAGCTAGACTGGAAAATGAAAAAAATATTGCTAAGGAGAGCAAAAGCAACCCAAAAAAATTCTTTAAATACATTAATGGCAAAAAATTAAAGTCTGATAATGTTGGGTCCTTGTTAGCTGAAACGGGTGAGATGGTCAAAGGTGACAGAGAGAAGGCAGATATTTTAAATAATTTCTTTTCTTCTGTTTTTACCAAGGAAGACCCATTGGACAAGAATCTGCAAACTACTTTTACAGAACAGTCACAGCAAGCATGGGACTGGCTAACACAAGAAAAAGTGTTAAAACAATTGAATGGTGTCAAGGTAGACAAGGCTCCGGGGCCAGATGGTATACACCCACGGGTACTTAGGGAGCTAGGCCAGACCCTGGCCAGACCGATATATCTGATTTTCAGGGATTCTTTTATTTCTGGTATGGTGCCCATGGATTGGCGTAAAGCAGATGTGGTGCCCATATTTAAAAAGGGATCAAAGTCCCAGCCAGGAAATTACAGACCCGTAAGCTTGACATCTGTGGTAGGGAAGCTGTTTGAAAGGTTGCTAAGGGAATATATTCAAGAATTCTGCTGGAACAGGAATATCATTAGCAATAGCCAACATGGCTTTGTGAAAGATAGGTCTTGTCAAACGAACTTGATCGCATTTTATGAAAAAGTAAGTAATAATATAGATGAGGGAGAGGCGGTTGACGTGATCTATTTAGACTTTGCCAAGGCATTTGATACGGTTCCACACAAGAGGTTACTGTACAAATTGAATGAAATAGGACTAGGGCAAAATGTTTGTGAGTGGATTGGAAATTGGCTGAAAGATAGAATGCAAAGAGTGGTAGTAAATGGCAAGTTCTCTAGTTGGATAAACGTGATAAGTGGAGTGCCTCAGGGATCTGTCCTGGGTCCTCTTCTTTTTAATTTGTTTATTAATGACCTCCCAGAGGGCATAGGAAGCCATGTATCAGTGTTTGCCGATGACACAAAATTAAGTAAGGTAATAAAGTCTGAACTGGATGTGTCTTCATTACAAGAGGACTTGGACAAATTGAGTAACTGGGCAGGCAGATGGCAAATGAGATTCAATATAGACAAGTGTAAAGTTATGCATTTTGGGTATAATAATAAAAATGCAACATATAGTTTAAATGGTGTTTCTCTGGGGAAATCTACTAATGAAAAGGATTTAGGAGTAATGGTAGACAATAGACTTAGCAGTAGCATGCAGTGCCAGCTGGCAGCTGCAAAGGCCAATAAGATATTGGCATGTATTAAAAGGGGTATTGACTCAAGGGAGGAAGATATAATTATGCCTCTTTACAGGTCCATGGTAAGACCCCACCTAGAATATGCTGTTCAATTCTGGGCGCCCTTTCTGAAGAAGGACATTATGGAACTAGAGAGAGTGCAGAGGAGGGCTACAAAACTAGTAAGGGGAATGGAATGTTTTAGTTATGAAGAGAGGCTAGAAAAGTTAAACTTGTACACACTAGAGAAACGGCGTCTTAGAGGGGATATGATAACACTATATAAATATGTTCAAGGCCCATATAAAGGGCTTTCAAAAGACCTGTTCATTAACAGAACAGTACACAGGACAAGGGGCCACCCGCTTAGACTTGAGGAAAGGAGATTTAGTCTACAACAGCGGAAGGGTTTCTTTACAGTAAGGACAATAAAGGTATGGAATGCACTTCCGGAGGAGGTGGTGCTATCAAATACATTAGATGCCTTTAAAAGGGGCCTGGATACTTATTTAAAAGAGCATAATATAGAGGGCTATGCACGTTAGTATTGGGATTAATATTTAGTTAGGGCTTGTTGATCCAGGGAGAAATCTGATTGCCATTGGAGTCAGATGCCTTCTTTTGGGTCAGCGATGGTAAACAGGAATAGGAAAAGGGTTGAACTGGATGGACGCAAGTCTTTTTTCAGCCTAAATTACTATGTAACTATGTAACTATGTAACTATGTGTAGATAGAAGTGTCCAGCATGTAATCCTTTGTCTAGAAACAGTATAAAAGATTATCCATGTTCTCTTATACTTTGTATGCCTGATTCCAGTCTACAAAAAGAGACAATGCTGCTGAGATAGACTGAGGAGTTGTATCTGCCTGTTAACCATTTCAGTGCCAGAGGGGTATGCAACGCATTTCTTTGCAATGCGTTACATACCCATCTGGGACTGAAAGGGTTAAACCACCGAATTTAAAAAACCTCTATAAAGTAGAAGTGTCCTGGAGTTATTAGAATAAAAGGATTTCTAACAGTTAAGTAAAACAAAAGATGCATTGTGTATATATATATATATATATATATATATATATATATAGTTGTAATCAAAATTATTCAACCCTCATTGCAAATCTGGTTTATTGTCAACATTTACAGACTTTCAGCTGTGAACAAATCAAACAAAAGCAATTGAAATAGCTCAACACAATGAATGCTTCAAGTGTTTTCCCCAAATTCAACTGAAAATGCAATTTATAATGACTTATCCAGTCTCAGAATTATTCAACCCCCCGAATAGAATCCATCACAAAACCACAAATATGCAAAACAGATGTTGGCTCAAGCACACCTGATGCAACTAATCAAGAGCTTCATTAGTTGCACCAGTTGTGCTTGAGCTGGAACACATGATATACCTGAACTGGCTAGGGGTTTGTTGAGTGTCACGTTTGACTGCATGTTAGAAATATGGCTAAGTCAAAAGAATGGTCCAAAAAGTTAAAAGAAGACATCACGCCCTTCACAAACAAGGAACAGGATACAAAACGATAGCGAAGGCACTGAATGTTCCTAGAGACACTGTTGGAAGCATATTCTCAAGTTCAAAGTTAAAGGAACATTGGTTACACTACCTGGATGGGGCAGTGAAAGGAAGCTATCAACAGCTGCAACCAGATTTCTAAGAAGGCAGGTTGAGAAAAACCCTCAAGTGACTGCAAAAGACCTGCAGCAAGACATGGTGGCACCAGGAACTGAGGTTTCAGTGAGCACAGTAAGGCGCATACTAAATGCAGAAGGTTTCCATGTCAGAACTCCAAGATGTACACTACTACTAACCTAAAAGCACAAGAGAAGTTGACTCAAATATTTTCAAAATCATATAAATAAGCCACAGAAGTTTTGGGATTCTGTTCTGTGGAGCAATGAAACAAAACTAGAACTTTTCAGCCTGATGGATCAGTTGTATGTCTGGAGGAAGAAGAATGAAGCATACACTGAAAAGAACACTCTGCCTACAGTTAAGCATGGTGATATCTCGGTGATGCTCTTGGGCTGCTTTGCATCCTCTGGCACTGGAAACCTGCAGCGTGTGGAAGGTAAGATGGATTCACTGAAGTATCAGGAAATCCTAGGAGAAACCATCATGCCATCTGTGAGGAAACTGAAGGTTGGTCATCACTGGACCTTCCAACAGGACAGTGATCCCAAGCATACCTCAAATTCCACCAAGGCTTGGTTGCGTAAGAAATCCTGGAAGATTCTACAGTGGCCATCACAGTCATCTGACTTGGTCCCCATAGAAAATCTCTGGTGGGATCTGAAGAAGGCAGTAGCAGCACACAAACCCAAGAACATTACTGAACTGGATGCCATTGCTCATGAGGAATGGGCTAAGATTCCTTATGAACGTTGCCAGAAGCTGGTGTCTGGCTATGCATCTCATTTGCAGCAGGCCATAACAGCAAAAGGGTGCTCTACTAAATACTAAAGATGCTTGCCATGAAGGGGTTGAATAATTTTGAGACTGGAGAAGTCATTATAAGTTGCATTTTCAGTTGAATTTGGGGAAACCACTTGATGCATTCATTGTGTTGAGCTATTTCAATTGCTTTTGTTTGATTTGTTAATTGCAAACAGCTGAAAGTCTGTACATTTTGACAATAAACCTGATTTGCAATGGGGGTTGAATAATTTTGATTACAACTGTATATATATCAGTATTTAAACCATAGAGTCCAAGTGTCCAATATTCTGTAAACCGCATCCAAACGTTAATAGGTATACTACAAAAATCGAATTACAATTAAAAAATATTCCATTCTATTTTCTTTTCCAGTATGAAAAGATTTAAAACAACATATTTTCAATATTAATTCTGCTGTTATTTCGTTTTGAATCCCAAGGGTAATGAGCACAAGTAGAACAATACTTCCTAGGCCATTTTATAAAGGAGCTGCAAAGACTACGGAACTGAGAGTGGAATGTGAAAGGTTTGTTAGGAATAAGGATTGTGAATTGTTGTTTCTCATCATCTTCCCATACATCATGTCCACTATGTTTTTCACTTTCTTCATCATTTCATCTCATCATCCTGTTGTCAGCTGAGGTGAATGCTTGACTATCAGATAAGCCTACTACATAAAGTATCAGCGCAGAAAGTAATATATTTTTAACTTTGGGGTCTACTTTGAGGGGTGGTGCTGTACAAGATTTTTTTTTTTTAGCACAGAGGAAGTCAGCTGCTCCCTGTGCAAGGAGCTGGTCCCAAAGTCCAGCAGTCTAATAACAGCCCCAGCACCAAAGCCAAGAACCTGAAGCGCAGCAACCTACCCTGATAAACCAACCATTGCAGGGTTTTCAAAAGGGATAAGCCCCTCTTCAGAATGTTCACAGGAGGTCAAGTGATTAAAAAAAAGTACAACCTATTATGTGGCAGATGTGTATGGTAGTGGTGGTGGGGAACTGGCGTTGTGTGATTGGTGGGACCTTGACAAACTGCATCCACCCCGGGAGGAAAGGGACCATCTTCATTTATTGCACATGCTGCAGCAACCATTGCTGCAGTCGGTTTTTGAACTACCACTTTCCCCCTGCACATGTGCACTTGTTGGACATTACTCAACTACTGTTGTGTGTTTACTCTCTAAGTACACAACCGATTGAGTGTGATGTGTTGCCTTGGGCCTCAACAAAATTCTCAATATAGTCTGCTGTCTTTCAAGTCACCTCAGTAACAGAGCTCACATCAAGCTCCCAGTCAGCTGTCTGTCACCTAATATATTTATTTGTTTAATTATTTATGTAATTTTTTAATTTTTTAAGTTGTTCACCCTTATCTTATCACAGTCAGTCGCAAAAAAATATATATAACTGAAAAACAAAATCAAATACTTCTTTCCCCAGACTTCCCCAGCACAGAGACAATGAAAGCAAAATCAGCAATTAATTTGGACCCCAGCTGCCAGTCAGTCATGCCAAATTTTGGGGTATTTGGGGTCAATCTCCCTCCACTCTTCTCTACCCCAGAGTGCCCACAGACTCCCCTAATACAGAGAACAGATTTCTTACCTAAAAGACTCCCTAAACTAAGCTTTAATTCCACTTTATTTGCCTATCTTCTCTAGCTCAAAAACATGCTCCTTCTTCCTCTCACAAACACAGAATGACATGCTGTGAGAGCCTGACATCCTTGTATATGGCTGTAGAAAAAACTGTTGTGCGGTGGAGAAAAATGTTTCTACCATTGATTTCAATGCATTTAGCTAGGCGAAAAAAGCAGGAAAATGGCATTTTCACAACAAATTTTTAGCCAAGCAAAAAGTGCCATTTTTGCCAATCTTTGTTTGAGGCAAATGTTTTTTCCTATCTCTATTGGTCATGCTCAAGCCACGATCATCAAAAGCCACATATTTGCACTTTAATAATTACTTTTGGAGGAGAAGGGTTTGTGGAATTTTTCCAGGAGATGTGAATTGACTTGGTTTCAAGAGATAACTGGCCACATTGAGTCAGTGGTGAGAAGTGGACAAAAGGTTGAGTCAAGAGTATGCAAGTGGAGCTCAAGAAATCAGCATAAAAAGCCACATATTGGAATTTTAATAATTCCAGTAGACTGGAGAGGTTTCAAGAATGAGATTGCCATGTTGAGTCAGTGGTGGGATGTGGACAAAATGCACTTGAAACTCCAATATCTTAGAGAATTAGAAAGCAACCTGGACAGGTACCTCTTTTATCCTGTTTCTGGGATGGGCTTCCACCCAGAGAGACTGGATCAGCCTTTCACTTGATACTGGTGAGATGCCCCAGTACTGTAGAAAAGCAGCATTATCTTTACTGCTCAAAAAGTGGAGAATTCCTTCTTGTTAGGAACTGGTGACAAGTCTCACTGCTCAGCACAGTTTATAATATTGTGGCTATAGCTCAGGTCTGTGTTGGTAGGAAAAGGCAGAATCAGGAGAAGTAATATAACATAATTCATCACAGATTCAGAGATATCTCACTGTCACTCTGCATAGTCCACAGTTTCCACCTGTCTGAACACTATGTATGCCTCTGCAGACTGTTCAATTAAGACATGGTTGTCCCTGGCTGTATTCCTGTCATTTGGATGAACTTATGAACTTTATGGAATCATTTTAGGAGATTTGTTGCTAGAGAAAGACCTGGGAATCCTTGTTAGCCAAAGAAAACAACCCCAAATTACAACATTATGGGGGGAAGTTTAAAAGGGCACCCTCGCAGATGCATCCATTGGGTTTCCCATCCCAGCTCCCGGCACCAAGATCACATTTCTTCTGCTTGATGTGGTCATTGCTGTTTCACTCAATTTGTTAAAACAGATGCAATCGCCTAAATAACGAATGTTGCTGGTTTTCTCTTTGACCATTGTGATTGAAACTGGAGCTATCCTAGAAGAAATCAACTGCATTATAGGGACAAATAAAAAATCATCAAATACCTATTGATTTAAATAGGCTTTTCACCAACTGAATACTAAGAGAGATCCCAAATACTTTAAGAAGAAATGTGTTGGAGACCTTTCTAGCTCTCAAGGTGTTAAAAGCCAAATTAAAATCAATAGGATTTCTATTTTTCTGCTAGGTGCAGCCCCAGTGTCCATATACCATTACTAAGGGTTTTAGGTGTCTGGTTTGGATTTGTAGATCCTCATGGTATTGTTTGCAATTAGGTAGCTATTTTCTTTTATGTCATTATTTATATTCAAGCAGCTATTCATAGTTGTGCCATGTTTCTGCTTTTTAAGTCTTACATTTTTGGCTATAATTCTAATTATTATTATTATTTTTTTTTTTTTTTTTTGCTTGAATGTAGCAGTATTAACTCCTTACAGTCTGGTGAAGTGCCAGAGCCATTACATTGGTCCAGACATTAAGGACTGGTTAAGTTCCTGGCACATCTTGTAATTCTGGGATGTCAGCATGGCTGCACAGCTGAAATAATTAAAAAAATGCTGTGCTGGCCAGCCACCCCCAAATCAAGAAATTGTTAAGGGGTTAATCTTGTAAAAAGTTGTCCCCTGATTTGGTTGGGAAATACATTTTTATTTCCTTTCATTCTATTCCCCAATCCATCAAAAGAATCCATCTATTCCTCTCCTCGTTCAGTGTTCATTTGAAAAAAAAACCCATAACAATAAAACATTTTGATTGTGTGATGTATACTGAATCAAACAAAATATTACATGAAAAATGGTAGGTCATGCTCACAAATTACGCTATATTGAATAGAAGATTCAGTGAAACAATGTTGATAAACACAAAGATCAGACTAAAAGATTAATACTGGATACAAAATGCACTTAACCCCTTAAGGACCAGGAAAATCTGGGGTGGATTGTACTTAAGGCCTGGAGACTATGTCTTTGTCAACAGTATTTTCCACCTAAGGCTTTTATTTCAGCTAAATGAATTATATACCATTTTTTCACACACAACTAGGACTTTCTTTTGATACCCTTGGGATCATTTGGGCACAATGGGTTACATTTTTATGGAGACTGCATGAAAGGTATGACTGGTCAGTCATACCTACAAAATGGGCAGTTTTAAGTGGGCACTGTCCCCCCTGAGTGAAAATCCCCATGTCCCTCTTTAACACCCTATTTTCCCACATTTTTATTGATAGGATTTGGCGGTGTGTTTAAGTGTATTACATGGCTCCACAACAATCACACTCCCATTATTTATTGTTTAGACTTAGAATATTTATTTTATAAATAAAATGTTTAAATAAAAAAATGTCTCTTTATTACATTTGTAAAATGCACCAGCACCAAAGGGGTTAATACCCCCAACTACTGCATTATTTATTGATACTATGTGTCTGCTCCCTGCTTCTCTCTCCCTTACTATAATAGTAAGGAAGAGAGAGAGGCACAGAGCAGACACAAAGGCAGTGTGTCAAGCACACTGCCTTTTTGAAACAAAATGCCGATACATGTGATCGCTCCTGGAGCGATCACATGAACCAGCAGAACAGACAAGGACTGAAGCTGAGCGTTTCGGTACCGGAGTACTCAGTCTCAGCCTCTGCAGAATGATAGCAGCGTGCACGGAGGTGCTCTGCTATCATCTAACCCATGATGTGTCAGGACCGTCATGGGTCCTTGTGGGAAGTGCACCCATGATGGTCCATGGCACGTCTTGAGTCATTAATGGGTTAACTTAAAAAAATTATTATATGAAAGACAAACGGTAAATTATGAATGTGCAGATAGTGTGACCAAACAAATGACTAGAGAAAAAAAGTTCTATCATGGTCACAAAGTGTGCTTGATCATAAAAACAAACTAGACAAAGTAAAATTTATTTTTGATTGGGCAAATAAAAAAAATGTTCAGTTGTGGTCAGGGCTTATAGAAGGGAAAGAGCAGAGAATAATGAATTGTGACAAAACCCTAGGCAATAGGAACCTAGGTTCGGACAGTGACAGTGATCCTAATTAGAGGGCTCACCTTAAAGGAATGAATAATGAGAAGGGTGATGGAGAGTGGGGTTCACTGAGGTGATGTGAACAGGGAGGGACTGGACTCGAGGGTTTATAAAGGCCTACAGTCCCTACCAATAATGCAGGCAAAGCCTTATACTTGTGGACAGGACTTACAACAGGAAAAAGGAAGAGAATGATTTATTTTAGCGAAACCCTAGGTGATAGAACCCTAGGCTCGAATGGTAGCAGTGAACTTGATTAGAGGCCAAAAAGGGGCAAAATAGCAAGTGAGAGAAGTGACTAAATTGGCGTGAACAGAGAAGAGAATCAAATTCCATGCTGCATATCTGGAATTAACGTGTCAAAGCAGGAGGATAGCTAACTGCCTAGTTCCTGAATTATATGACCTGGGATTTATGTTGTTAGAGGTGGAAGATGTTGCTCATTTTCTAAATGAGTAGGGTTGGGTTTGAGCTGTAGACAACAATAGGACCCTAATGTACTTGATAAAAGTGGAGGTTCTCAGAGGGCCATAGGCAAAGAGGGCTGAGTAGGCCAAAAGCAGTAGAGCCTGTTCAGTGTAGTGACTTGGCACCATATTATGAATTGAAGTAAAACGAATGACAAGACTTGTGCAGAACTTATTGGCTGGAGTGTGCTGGGTGAATTGGGTGGTGTTTGAAAAAACATCCGATAAATAGCCCGATGTGAAGAAAATAGGATAGAGGGAAAAGGAAGGAGGAACAGTGGTGAGGATACCTACTAAGTCAATTTGAGGAAGCAGGGGACGTATAAGGAGCATCAATAGAAGAAGGCCAGAATGGTCAGGACGGAGTAGAGATTGGTAGGTTTGCTCAGCTAATGAAGTGGATAAAGATTTTCAGGGCTTTATCGTAAGTCGTCTTGATGTTGATGCACGTAGTTTTGAGGAAGATATGTGACCGATATAGAAGTGATGAATTAAGGTAAGATCAGATAATAGAATGTGGGTTGGCTCGAGGGATGAGGGATGGCTGATGGGAGGATCTGGAAGAATTCACAAGAATATCTTGGTGTGGGAGAAGGATCGTCTAGTTTGATTATGATGTCTGAAGTAATTTGGTTGTCTGAATGGATCATGACTGGAATCTGACCATGACGGGTGCCTTAGATGAGCAGAAGCTATGATGGATAGAATACAAATAGAGGAGGAGTAGCTGAGTATTTCCAGAGGACAGAGATTCTTTGAATCATTCATTACACAAATAGCCACAACATTGTACTAGGAGAATGAGTCTGAGAACCCTTGATGGGAGGAGGGGGAAGGAAGAGATGAAAGGATGGAGTGGTCACTACAATATCCACAGGCTAAGATGGATCTAGTAGATTGCTCTAGATGGTTACAGGTCTGCAGTGGAAGAAGTAGATTGCAGATGAAAGATCTGCCTAGTGGAATGATCCTAATGGAAGAGCTAGTGTTTGCCGTACAAGCTTGATGCAGGACTGAAGGTAGAGAAAGGGTTGAGTATATTCTGAATGTGAGTGTATTCTCTAGGGAATTTTGTTTTCATGGTAAAGGAGTAGAAATAGATTCCAAAGGAAATCTATGATGGAGGAATGACCACTGTAATTGTTTGTGTCCTAGAAGAATGTAGAGGTCTAAAGAGAGACTGGAATCTTCAAGGTAATGGATATCCAACAGACACAGTGGATTAAAAAAGTAACCAGAATGTCTTTTTTTATTTTTATTTTTATTTTTTTGCAATGGTTTAAACATTGTGGGGTTAATCTTGGCAACAAATGGAAATACTGAATGTAAAATAGTAGGAGATCCCAGACTGAGCCATGCAGTTGTCATAGAGATGAGGGGATCAGCAAAAGATTGAAGGCTTGGGTGATGACAGCTTGGAGAGCCATGTACCTTGGCTAAAGTTGATGATGCATAGAATTTCATTCACTATGCTGGTGTATAGCTAGGAGAAATTCTTCCCAGGGGATAAAAGAGTTGATGCTGAAGGTGGTTGAGGAGTGGTAAAGTATGTTTGAGAGAATATGCTGAGTAATGCTGCCAAGGGGGCTGATTCTGTATATAAGAAAAAGGTGGGGGAGGAGAAGGTGCCCATGATGATCCCTTGATCTAGCTAACTGGCTGAGAGATAATCAGCATTTGAGAGGTTTGTCTAGTCAGACAGTAGGTTGGGACAATTTAAGATGGCAGAGAGGTAGGAGACTAAGCCTTACTGGAATCCAGCTGAGTCCTAATGAGAGGAAAGTGAGCATGTGATTGAAGGGGTGGAATAGAGTAATAATAAGCTATGGAAAAAAATTACGGATTTCTCAGGAGTGACTGTATAGCATATGGTATTTTTCTCTTTAATTTATGATGCATCAGCTATGGAATGATTCAATATTGAATGCAGTCAGACTGATGAATGATCTTGGCAGTAGCTCTGGCGTAAAAGGAGATGGATCTGGTGTATCAAAGCATGATGTTTTGCATGCTAACTTCTGCCATGTTCTTGTGAAGTCTTACTAAAAGTGGGAGTATACATAAAGGTTAGAGCAGGGCATGTTGTGTATAGCACAAATGGTAGGAAGGAAGGGTGTTAGAGGGAAAGTGGTTATGTGTGCCCTTAGGTCACTGCAAAAGAGGTAAGGAGTGAGAGTTAGTCCTTCGGCCTCTGCAGAAGAGGCAATAAGTAAGAGCTAGTCCTGTGGCCTCTGCAAAAGAGGCAAGGAGAAGTGATGCTGCCTCTGTGAAAGAGGCAAGATGAAGTGCTGTGGCTTCTGCAAAAAGAGGCAAAGAAAAGTCCTGAGGCCTCTGCAAAGGAGGGAATGAGTAGATTAGTACTTCAGCTTCTGCAAAAGATGGAATATCCTTTTGCCTCTGTGAAGAGGTAAGGAGTAGAGAGGTAAGGATTAGTCCTTGAGCTCCTAAGACAGAGGTAAGGAGTAGTCCCTCGGACTCTGTGAAGAGGTAAGGAGAAGACTTTCAGCCTCTGAGAGGGAGGTAAGGAGAAGAGAGGTAAGGAGTAGGCCTTCGGCCTCTACAAAAGAGGTATGAAGTAGAGAGGTAAGGAGCAGTGCTTCTGACTCTGTGAAAGAGGTAAGGAGAAAGGGCTATTGGCCTCTATGAAGGAGGCAAGGGTTTTTTTTTTGGTTTTTTTTGAGAGTTGGGGAGGAAATTGACTGGGTGGGAATAGAATGATAAAAAAGTGTAAATATTATGGTGGGGGGAGGTAAAACTCCCCAGAGATGCTACACTGGGGCCTAGCTAGTCTTGCATTGTAGAGAGGCATGAGTGGGTAGGGTAACTAGAATAACTAGGACATGAATGGTGCCTGGCTCCACAAAAGGGCACTTCAGAAGAGAGAGAGCCATCTCTAACTCACAGCCAGTTTCTAGATGACAGGAGGTGTACCCTAGAGCCATAGGGAAGGCTCAGGAAGCTCTGTAGCCTGGGTTGGCTGCTAGGAGACCAGCAGAACCTATGAGAGGGCTGGAGAGAGAGGGGCTGGACTGAAGTGATAACAAATAACATAGAAATGGTATCTAATATTAAGGTAAGTGAACATTTGGGAAACAGTAATCACAACATGGTTACATGGTTACAAGCAAAACTGTAAAGGTTCGACCAAAACTCTTAATTTTATAAAAGCTAACTTCAAATTGTTAAGAGCTTCAATGCAGCACATAGACTGCGATAAATTATTTAAACGCAAAAATGCTGAGGAAAAATGGTCAGAATTCAAGTTTAGGTTGCAAAAATGTACCCAACAGTATATACCAATGGGGTACAAATGGTTAACTGCACATGTAAAGAAGGAAATGGCAAGGAAAAAATCAAACTAGTTAAGTCTGAACAATCTTTCTTAAAGGGATAGTAATACTTAAAATGTAAAAAAAAAATATGTTGTAGGGTTAATCCCCCTGAGTAAAACAAGAGTACTCCCACTGCTGAAAAGTGTTTCATTCAAAAGTTATTAAGTTTCAAAGTTGAATTTTTTAAGTGCAATATCACAGTGGCCTGAAATTGTACAGTGGCGCTGTTGCTACACGATCCTATGGACAGCTCTGGTCCCGGGACCGTAAATCTCCATAGGATGGTGTAGCAACAGCGCCACTGTACATTTTCAGGCCACTGTGATATTGCACCTAAAAAAATTAAACTTTGAAAATTAATAAAACACCTTTCAGCAGTGGGAGTTCTCTTGTTTTACTCAGGGGGATAAACCCTACAACATATTTTTTTTTACATTTTAAGTATTACTATCCCTTTAAAATACAGAGAGTGCAACAAAGATTGGAAAAAGGCAATTAGATTAGCCAAAATTGATAATGAAACTCAAATTGCATGGGAGAGCAAGACTAATCCCAAAAGTTTTTCAAAATAGCAAAAAAGTTAAGAGGGAGTTCATTGGACCTTTCAAAATGACATGGGTGAATTGGTTAGAGAGGATAAGGAGAAGGTTGATGTCCTAAACTTTCTTTGCATCAGTATATACAAGGGAATATGGAATGGTAGAAGAGCCTCATCAAAGTAACAAATAAAACAATACAATTATCAGATATTGGGTTAACTCAAGAAGATGTCATAGGAAGACTGAACAAACTGACAAAGCACCGGGTCCTGATGGTATTCAAGGATTCTTCAGGAATTTGGTGCAGTGTTAGCAAGACCCTGATATTTACTCTTTAAAGATTCTCTCACCACAGGTTCAGTGCCACAAGATTGGCAAAGAGCCAATGTAGTGCCTCTATTTAAGAAGGGAACTAAAACAGAACCTGGGAATTACATACCTGTGAGTTTCACCTCTGTAGTGGGAAAACTGCTAGAAGGATAGTAAGGGACTATATTCAGGATTACAATACAAAAATATAAGAAACATTAGCAGGAATCAACATGGTTTTATGAGGAATAGATCATGCGAAACTAATCTTTTCAGCTTCTATAAAGCAGTAAGTAGCAACTTAGATAATGGTAAGGCAGTTGATGTAGTATATCTAGATTTTGCAAAGGCATTTGATACATGCCACACAGAAGGCTGGGGTATAAATTAAGGAAATTGGGGTTAGGGGATAACCTTTCCAATTGGATAGAAAACTGGTTGAAGGATAGGGAACAGTGTGTGGTTGCAAATGGGCAATTCTCAAATACAGTGAAAGTGGAGAGTGGAGTACCTCAGGGTTCAGTATTAGGTCCACTGCTTTTTAATATGTTTATAAATGACCTGGAAATTGATATAGAAAGCAAAATATCAATATTTGCAGATGACACTAAATTATGCAGGGTAATTAATTCAGAATAGGATATTTGCTCTCTACAGAAGGATTTACATAAAATAGCAGATTGCGCAAACAAATGGAATATGAAGTTTAATGTGGGAAAATGTAAAGTCATGCATTTGGGAGGAAATAATCCCAAGGCTACTTATGAACTTAATGGAATCATTTTAGGGGACTCGTTGCTAGAGAAAAACCTGGGTATCCTTGTACACTACATACTTGGAAACAGTGACCAGTGTCAAATAGCAGTAGCAAAAGCAAACAAAATCTTGTCTTGCATAAAAAGGGGTATTGAAGCAAGAGTGGATAACATAATTTTGCCATTGTACAAATCATTGGTAAGACCTCACCTCAAATATGCAGTACAGTTTTGGGCACCAGTTCTGAAAAAGGATATACTAGAACTAGAGAGGGTACAGCGAAGAGCAACAAAATTAATTAAGGGAATGGGGGACTTGACGTATGAAGAACGAGTATACAAACTTGATTTAATTACTATAGAGAAAAAACAACTAAGAGGAGATCTTATCACATTGTCAAGTATATGAGAGGTCAATACAAGAATGTTACGGCTGGCAAGCAAAACCATGAGTCAGACAGTATAGTTAATAGAACCTTTATTATGAGAATAATGGCAGTAATGCAATATATAAATAAACACAGAGTGGGTGATTGAAACGGCGAGCACTGTATCAGGAATAGCAGTCGGACAATCTCTGCACCACACTGTCTGAGACTAGGCCTCAGCCTATTGGAGTCTCCTGGTAAGGTAACGCCCAAGAGATACTGACTCAGCCTGCAGTCGGTAGGTAGGAGTCTGCTTGAGCCCCAAGTCAGTACTAGGAAGGATGTCTGAATAATGGAACCAACAAACTGCGTGAACAGACAGAGCCTTCTAGTAAGCACCAGATAGGATAGTCAGATGAGCCAAAGTCATACACGGAGTAGGTAGTCAGCCACAGCCACAGGTTTGCACCAGGAAGGATATCCACTGAAGCGATGGAATACTGGATGTGCAGTGGATAGAGCCCCAGGTCAACACCAGAGTGGGTAGTCAGACAAGCATAGGTCATACACAGAGCGGGTAGTCAGCCAGAGCCACAGGTCTGCACCAGAAAGGATATCAGAGCCAAATCGGAACGCCAAGGAGAATAGTCAGACAGAGTCACAGGTCAGCACCAGAATGGATGGACAGACAAGTCGAATCATACACAGGAATCAGGAAAACTAGAAAACAAGCTGCTCAGAACAACAACGTAAGGGTGACTGAGTCAGGACTCAGTCTGCCCTTTAAACCCCTCCACAGGAAGTAGGTAGGAGGAGCAGCTAGAGGGAGGAAGTAGGTAGTAGGAGACTACAGGAAACAAACACACATAAAACAGAGGCTTGCAGCATGTTTGAAGCTTCTTGCCTGCAGATGACGCGTGGAAAGACACCGAGCGTCACTGAAGCGGTGGCGCTGGAAACCAGGTACTGTGACAAAGGATCTCTGTGGTGAGCTATTCATTCCAAGGCCTTATCAGGTGACCAGGGGACACCCCTTGAGATTAGAGGAAAGGAGGTTTAGACTTCAGCAGAGGAAAGGGTTTTTTACAGTAAGGTCTGTTAAACTGTGGAATTCCTTGCTGAAGGAGGTGGTTATGGCAGATAAAATACAATAAAATAGATACATAGATGTACATAGATACATTTATTTCAAAAGAAAAAAAACATACAGGGTTATACCTTATTATAAGTAGGGAAATCGGGAAGGTCTGATAAAGACTAGCTTATTTGGTAGCAGGAAAAATATACAGTTCTCATGTCACTAGGGTATGACGCAAAGTTTGAACTTGATGGACTTGTGTCTTTATTCACCCAAGTTTACTATGATACTATAAAGATCTCCAGCCCTTCCCACAGATGCAGGCAAAGCTTATACTTGTGAGCACCAGGCATCTCCCTTTACCCAGTATGCATTGGCTGGAATTAAAAAAATGTAATATAATACCCCTATTACTATCACTACTATTAAATCTCCACAGTATTTGTCCCCATTCTCCTCCTCTACTTTACCATTAAAATTAATATAATCACAAATATCGGATCTGTAACTATCAGAATGGCTTGGAAAGAGTATTACTTGTTTGAGAGACCTATATTTCATTCTAAACCTTGGGTTGTTCCAGAAAGTGAATACTTTTTTATAATCTCTCTGAACTTGGATGCTGCAAATAGATCAGATTGGTTCTCTACATAACATCTCTAAATTTTTTAGATCCAGCACTGGACTAAAGATATATATATATATATATATATATATATATATATATGCATCTCAGTAAGAAAAAGCTTGTTAAGAGTGAGTGTCCCAAGTTGCGCCAATGTCCCAAGCTGCCCCAATGTCCCTATGCTGCTGCCTCTTTATCTTCATCTCATCTCTGTCCCACTCCTTATCTTCCTTTCCTCTTGTACCCTTTGAAATCCTGCTCACTCTCTGCCTTTCTCTCACTTTGCCTTCCTCCAACGTATTTTACCCCCTTCTCCCATTCCCCACCATGCACATAGTTGTCTACAGTTTCAAAACTGCAGTGCATACCTTCTAATGTGTGCCTGTCATTCCAAAAAGGAATATACGTATTGTAAATCCTACACATAAAGGGTATTTTCAAAAACTGGAAAAGTAGATGAAAACATATTGGGATACAGTATTTTTCTGCTGTTTTCTTAATTCTGTAAAAACAAAATTATGTACACAATTAAAAGCACGAATAACATTTTTTTTCTACACACAATTAAAATCACATTTATATTATCCAAATTATGGAATGTAGATTTAAATATGGTACCAAATGAAAGCATATTTGATCCTGAGAAAATTCAAACAAACAATAGCTTGCACTGGTTCACTAAATAATAAAAGGGTAAAACATAGGTTAACAATCACATAAACGTAAAAAATAAATAAATAAAAATATGTAAACTGACATGATCCACCAGTTACAAAACAGCCCTTGAACTTGATTCTAATGGGCCCAGTAATGCAAGAGTTATTGCCGAAATATGTCCTGACTGGTATACACATCATTGTACCACAGAAATTCTATTATCATGCCAGCTTCCTGGGTAATGATCATTGGTTGCATGAACTGAATAGCGTGAGAAGAGGAAACATCAAAAGAAACAAGCTAACACTCAATGTTTCACAAAATAGCAAGATTTTCCACTTTTCCCATGGGAATTCCCTCCCATTAAAAAACCCATAGGCTTTCCACCATTTTACTGACACCACAGATTTTCCAGTAAGAACAGTTCCATTTCCTACCTATGTTTTCCAATGGCAGCAAAACTTCTTGCCTCTATACTATAAAAATATAGGATTTTATTGTTCTTACCTGTTAAATCCTTTTCTCTTTAGTCTACATGGAACAGAGGTACCAGGAGCCTGAATCCCTCCTCCAAGAGATCAGAGCACAACACAAAAGCCAGGGTCTTTGGGGTGGAGACTCCGTCCTCTTCCATTTCAACTCCCGCCGACTAACTCCCAGAATACATGTCACCGAAGCCACAAAAAATTAAGTAAGCTGGGAAGAAAATAAGACCCTAAGAGGACATTGCTGTAATGAGGGTGTTTATTGCTGTATTGTTTTTTTTGCCTTCTTTTGGATCAACAGGGGTAAACAACAGGAATAGGAAAAGGTTTGAACTTGATGGACATAAGTCTTTTTTCAACCTAAACTACTATATAACTATGTATCTATGACATCTCTGCCCAGGAAAGCTACACTGTGAAGGTCTCTTTCTCTGGTTTGGAGACATGTGTTCCATATAGCCTAAAGAGAAAAGGAATTAACAGATAAGAACACTAAAATCCTATTTTCTCTTACTTTAAATATGGAACACAGGTACCATTGTGATATACCAAAAGCAAGGATTGCTGGGGAGGAAAACGGAGACAAGACCTCACACATGTCCCCATGATACCAGAGTTCCTTAGGACTATCCAGTATCTGGAGAACCCAAGAAATAAGCATTAAGGACAATGAACTGGCACAGCACACAAACCCAAGAGCCAACAGGGTACAGAAAGTACTGAACAACAACAGACAGTAAGAAGGAAGGCTATAACAGGCATAACTGCTTGCAGGACCTTCCAACCAAAGATTACCTCAGCCAAGGCCAAGACATTGGCATGGTAGTGTTTGGTGAAAGTATTCAATGAGGAAAAAGTTGTAGCTTTGCACAGTTATTCAGCTGAGGCCAGGTTCTTGTAGGCCCAAAAAGCATCCACAGACCTAGTGGAATGCACTGTGATTTGAAGGGAACAGTTTTCTTCTGGATCTCATATGCCTGGGGTATGGTAGCCTTGATCCAAGAGACAATGGTGACCTTAGAAGTGGCCTAACCAGCTCTAGGAGTCAGGCTTGCAAAAAAGGCTTAGTATGGTGCACATAGAACTTAAGACAACACAGCCATGGCCCAAATATATGAAGATTAATTGGAGCTGCTGCTTTTGTGAAACATTACTATGCCTTTAAGGGACCTCAAGCTGAGCCACTTATTCACACCATGTTGATGAAAAAATAGCACCAAGGGAAGGTAAAAAGAAAAAAGCTGCAGGGACAAGGTCTTGTCTATGCACCACTTGTGAAAATTGAACCATAACCTATGGTATGCCTTGGAGTAGCCAGTGTCTCCACACCCTCATACCACAGGTTACCATGGTACAACAGATCTGGTCTGGTAGCAAGGTAGATTGGATCCTGAACAGATAGGATGACCATGTCTGTGGACATCACCCTCCTGGGACAGTTTGGAGCAATCAGAATTATCAACGCCACTTCCATTCTGATCTTCTGGATCACCATGGGGATGAGAGGAATCAGTGGAAACACATAGGAGAGATGAAAGCTCCACAGGATAGACATAGCATCCATCGTGAAAGCCAGGTGACCCTCTGTTTGAGAGCAGAATATTGGAACCTTCCTGTCCTCTCTGGCTGCCATGAGGTCTATTGCTGGCACACCCCATTTCTCCACTATCATGTAAAACACCTCCGAATGGAGTTCCCATTTTCCTGGATCTACATCTTATTGACTTAGTAAGTCTGCCAGGATGTTTTCTACTCCTGGAATGTGAACGGTTGTGATGGCCAGAACATGGGCCTCCGCCCAACTCAAGAGATCCCTCCATGCTACCTTCCCTTGAGTTCCTCCCGGGCAATTGATATATGCCACAGCCATGGCATTGTGTAACTGTACTCTCACCTGAACCCCTCATGGGAACCAGGGACCAAAGAAGGAGGGCTAGCCTGATGGCCCAGGGTTCAAGAATGTCAATGGACAGCAGACTCTCACTTGGACTCCACCTGCCATGGACACCTAGGTGACCCAGGACTGTACCCCAGCTACTCAGGCTGGCATCCCTGGTGACAAGGCCCCACTCCAGGATCACAAAGAGCTTCCCCCTACTTCTAGTTCAGTCAATATATCCACCTCCCTGGTCTCCTGAGAGAGAGATATCTGCTGATGAAAATGCTCCGGATTCCTGAGTCAACAGACCGAACACCTCATGAAATCCTTGATCATGGTTGAGAACCACTCCAGCACCTGAGACGCATCCTGTAACAGAACCTTAATCTTCTCCTCCAGAAGGAAGACCTTCCCCTGGTGGGTGTCAAACTTCATACTCAGGAAAACCAGAAGCTAGGAGGGAATTGTAGAGGACTTCTGCAGCTTTAGGATTCATCCATGGTGAACTAGAATGCGGGTACAGTCTTGAACATGGAAAGCCATGGAAAGCCCTGAAGCAGCATTGATGAAAAAGTAATCTAGATACAGTGTCATGAAATATGGCAGCCAAGGCCTCCATTATCTTTGCAAAGATTCTTGTCATTGAAGCCAGGCCAGATTCAAGTGCTATGATTTGGTGATGATTGGAACTGAAAGCAAAACACAGGAAGAGTTGACTGGGTGTCCCTGAGTGAATAGAGACATGTATCTGAAGATCCAGGAATTCCAGATACTTCCCAGAGCACATAATGACAGAATGCAAAGATTCTGTCTTGGAGGGTATACAGACTACACACTTGTTGAATCGTTTGAGGTCCAGTTCTTACCACCCATAGCGTAACTGAGAATCTGCTTCAGTTTAGACCCAAAAAGTGACTTGCCCTGAAATGGCAAGGAGAACAGTGACTTCTTAGAAAATTTGGCCACAGACCAGATCTTAAGCCATCAGAAGCAATAAATCATCTTCATCAGATGCAGAGCATCATAAAGTTGCTCATCCAAAATAGCAACTACCCTGTTAGCCCAGGTAGAGGAGAAAATAGGTATTAGTATTGCCCTGATGGTAGCAAAGGAGGCCCTGAGAAGAGAATCCAGCCTCTTATCCACTGACTCCTTGAGTTCCACTGTATCTGAAAGTAGGAGGGTGGTATTCTTCTACAGCCATGAAATAGGAGGATCCATGGCAGCGGGAGAAACCTCAGGAGAAGAAGATATAGCTTAGAAAAGTGATTATTGAGGTAAAGCCTTTTATCAAGAGTTTTCCACTCATCCATAAGGATCTGATCAGGAGAGTTATTGGAAGAAAAACACAGGAGAAGACTTCTTACACATCTGAAAAATATCTGGAGAGGGAGCTCCCCCAATCAGAGGCATCAGAGACCTGGAGGACTGCTCTGATGAGCCCCTCATCCGAGGATAGAGGATCAGTGCCATAGGAATCTCCATACGAATAGGAAGAATCCATGTCCTCATATCCCCCATTATCATCATCATCCTCTGAGGGCAACTCTTCCTCAGATGAAACCCCAATAACCTGAGAATGACCCCAGGATACCAGGGCAATCTGATTAAAGCTGGGCATTTGCTTCCAAGAGTGAAATACCCTCTAGACAGAGGAAGGGATTTGGGCCACTGAAGATAGCAGTGTCTTAACCCATGCAGGTTCTTGATTGATGCTAGTGGGGTTTGGTGAAGTAGTAGGGGCCACTGCACATGAAGGGAATTAAGACCCCGAATATTCTCTAGGTAGAGCCGTGTGGCATGAGGAACAATATTTGAGGAGGGGTAAGGTAAGCCCCTGAACCATTTGCCTTAGATTTACCCTCATGTCCCTTATAATCTGACATACTTTCCATTAAAGTGTCCAAAAGCACTAGTAAGATACTAGATAGGGTCCCAGGACAAAAAAGTAACATTGAATACTCAAAAATAAACATATCTGGCAAGTGAAGGGTTAATCTGGAGAAGGGTTAATCTGGAGAAGTAGAGCAAAGAGAGTCAACCTCTGCATAGGATAAGCAAGAAAGAAGTAAGATGGGCAGCAGAAAGCTGTCAGCCAATCAAGAGAAAGCACGTGAAACAGCCATTCTGGGTACTGTATTCTTCCCTGTTGTTACCTAGCTACGCATACAACTCAATTCATGGAACACTGTAGCCCTACTAAACATTCAGAAAGTATGAGAAGACAAGAAGATAGATCCCTTTCTGACTATTGTAGCCCAAACTGTTGAAGAGCTATGTCCCACAGAAATCAAGTAGGTGGGGTGAGCAAAAATAAGCCTCCCTCCCCCACCCTGAGCACCAAAACAAACATAATAGTCCCAATCAGCAGAGGGAGATAGAGAGTTAACCAATAAAATAACACAGAAAAAGCAGCCATCCTCACTCCAAAAGTCCTATTAGAGAATAATAAAGATACTCATAGTGAGTGCCAGAGCATAACTAACTCACATCAGCCCTTGTATGGAGAGGCAACACAAATTGTGATATAAAATGGACCAAGGAATTCAAAGGAATACTCACCAGTCTTCTTCCTTCAGGTTACCACCATAGGAGAGGATAGAGTCTGAAAAGACCCATCATGAGGGAAAATTTTGCAGCAAGATTCCCTCCACAGGGCAAAATAAGTCCACAAGGCACCTGTGAACTGGGCAATCCACTTCAGGGAAGCTAATGATGAAATTATACAGCCCCATATCTAAAAAAATAATTTAAAACCTAAGTAAAACTAAGAGGATGGCCCCAACCTTCCAGCTTGATTGCAGGACAGATGAATTCTGGAAGTAAGTGGGTTGGGGTTTGAGGAGAGACTCAACCCCATGGTACTTGTATTCCATTTTGTACTTAAGATAAATCCAGAATTTAGGAGAGAAAGAGATGGCAGGCTAGTGTGCCACAGTCTACTGTGGCGACCATGGGACTTGGTTCAGAAAGCAGTGATATGGGACTAGGCAGATTCCACTTGCCAGCAATGCTTCTGGTACTAGCTCTAGTGCTGATGCTGAAGCAACAGCAGCATCACCTGCCAGTGAAGGTGATTCTGAAGGAGAAGAATGCGGCCATTCTTCTCCACTGAAATCATGGGTGTGGCTATATTTTATCTTGGAGCTGGCACAGTGCAGTCATCAGTGACTGCACTGTTTATTTAGATATGGTAAAGGAGGGGACACACCTTGGCACATCTGCAGTCATAAAGAAAATGCAATATAGACAGCACAACATTTACATTAAGCATGTGAAATCCAACCCCCCCAAAAAAAAATAAAATTGAGAGCTGCTTCACTGAGAAGCAGCTCTCAATTTTGTTTTTGTTGTTTTTGGAGGGGGGGGGGTGGATTACACTTGCTTAATGTAAATGTGCTGTCTATATTGCATTTTCTTGTATACAGGGTACAACAAATGTAGAGAAAATCCCAGAGGAAAACAAGAGAAACCTAGCCAGGACGTTCAATGGCAAGCATCATATCTTTGTCGTCATCATCATCTTGTGTCGGACCCATTGTCCCACCCGAGGACATTCAGTGCCCTCTTCCTCATCTGGTGTTTGCCTCTGTAACCTCCCTCTTAACTGATAGAGAGTCTGCAGATGTGATGATCTGGCAGTTGTCAGACTCCAATAGTACTAGCGAGGCAGGTATAACCTGCAAGAGAGGGAGTGCTTGGGATCGATGGATAGAGAGCAGTGCTAGTAGAGCGGTGACTGCCTTGGTAAGACGGTGCTGCGGCTAAGGCCGAATTAAAGTTGCTGGCCACGAAGCCAGATGTCCGATCCTGGTTGAGCCAGGACCCTGACCTGGATGGACTTACCAAAAACAGTACAGACTCTCCTGCAGGGGGGAGTGAAGGCTAGAGAGCGAAGATTTGAGAACGTGGCTAGAGTACGGAGGCTACGAGGTAGCGTGAACTCCCCAAGGATGCAAACGTGAAAATAATAGTATCTGTATGAAATCACAATAGATTATATACAGCAAAGGTAAAGGTATCCAATCAGTAGGCAAAATAGAATGGTCAGTAAGGAAGCCAAATGGTCATACACAGCTAAGACAATGGAATCCAATTCAGCAGGCAAGTAGAATGGTCAGTAGGGAAGCCAAATGGTCATAAACAGCTAAGACAATGGAATCCAATTCAGAAGGCAAGTAGAATGGTGAGTAGGGAAGCCAATTGGTCATACACAATAAAGGTAAGGAGGTCCAAATCGAGAAGACAAAAGAGTGGTCAGCAGGGAAGCCAGAGGGTCATACACTATAGGCAATGCAGGATCAAGGCTATGAAGCACAGAGACTGAGAACAGGTCTGCTCGCTACAGGAACACTGTGTAAGTGCGCCGAGTGGCTGGATGCGTGGCTGTATATAGATACTATGAGATGACGTCATCGCGACAACCCGGAAGCATGAAGTGCTCCAAAAGACGGAGCAGGGAGAGAGAACAGCCCGCAGTACCGAACGAACGGCGGCGAGGCAAAGACAAGTAAGCGGTGACACTGCCCCCAACCCAAGAGGGCGCCTCCGGAGCCCTAAGGGCCGGGCTTAGTCGGGTAAGCACGATGGAAGGCCCGAATCAACGCAGGGGCATGCACATCTGTAAAACGTACCCAAGAACGTTCTTCGGGTCCGTACCCCTTCCTGTTGACAAGGTACTGCACAGTACGCCTAGAACGGCGAGAATCCAAGATAGCATCCACAACATACTCCTCCTGACCATCAACAATGACGGGGGCAGGTGGAGGAGTCAGACATGGCGGACCCCCAGCTGGAAGAAAAGCCTTGAGTAATGATACATGAAAGACGGGATGGACCCGGTCTCCAACTTGAAACAAGTGTGAGGGAGCCCAACGTCGATCGGCGGAAGATTTTTGGAATCCCTGAGCTCTCAATAGGCATGCACGTATGGATCGCCAGTGTGTGACCATAGATTGCACACGCTTCTCAGCAGCCGGCACCAAAGACTCACCAGGAGACAGAAAAAGAAGGCGAGGGTTGTAGCCCAAAGCTGGAAAAAAGGGAGAGCAAGCAAGAGAAGAGTGATGGAGGGAATTATAGGAGAGTTCAGCCCAAGGCAACAGGGAAGTCCAATTATTGTGGTGCTGATTACAATAGGATCGTAAATAATGAGCAAGGCTTTGGTTTAATCATTCAGTTTGCCCGTTGGTCTGAGGATGGTAAGCTGAGGAAAAATGTAAGGAAATGCCCAAACAGGAACAAAAAGCTCTCCAGAACCGGGCCACAAATTGAGTGCCCCTGTCAGAGACGAGGTGTAATGGGAGGCCATGCAACCTTACAATCCCTGTTAAAAAGATATCCACTAGTTCGAGAGCAGTAGGTAGTTTAGGGAGCGGGATAAAGTGGCCTTGTTTTGTGAAACGATCAATGACAACAAATATCGTAGTGTTACCGGAAGAACAGGGTAGGTCTACCATGAAATCCATGGCCAGATGGGTCCATGGAAGAGTTGGAATTGGTAACGGTTGAAGTAAACCTACAGGTCTGGTCCGAGGAATTTTCACACGAGCACAGACTGAACAAGTCCTGACCCAACACGCGACATCATGCAGACAAGAGGGCCACCAGAAGTAGCGAGTCAATAACTCCTGAGTGCGTTTCACCCCAGGATGACCAGCAACAGGTGATTGATGAGCCCATGCCAAGACCTTGTTACGAAAGAGTTCTGGAACAAAAAGGCTATCCGGATATTGCTCAGACAAGGGATGTTCCTGAGACTGAGCATCCTGGATGCGGTGCAAGACTGCAGAAGTCAGAGAACCTATAATCAAAGAATGAGGTATTACGGGCTCCACGGATGTCGGTAAGGCATTGTCGGTCTCAAACTGCCTTGACAGAGCGTCGGCTTTCAGATTCTTGCTGCCTGGTATATAAGAGATGGTATAATTGAATCGGGCAAAGAATAAAGACCATCGGGCTTGTCGGGGAGTCAACCGCTTAGCAGAGGCTAGATAAGCCAGGTTACGGTGATCTGTGAGTATGCTGACAGGATGCACAGCACCCTCAAGAAGGTAACGCCATTCTTCCAACGCCATCTTTATGGCTAATAACTCCCTATTGCCTCTATCATAATTTCTCTCCGAAGTGGAGAACCTTCGAGAGAAGTAACAACAGGGGTGCAAAGAACCATCTGAGCCAGTCCGTTGGGAAAGAACAGCTCCAGCTGCATATTCTGAAGCATCCACCTCCAACGTGAAATCAAAGTGGGGTCAGGGTAGGCCAAGACAGGAGCTGAAGTGAAAGCGTCTTTCAGAGTACGAAAGGCATCCAAAGCTTCACGGGACCAAAGAGAAGGATTAGCTCCTTTACAGGTCAATTGTATAATAGGCCTGATTATTTTGGAGAAGTTTCTTATGAATCTCCGATAATAATTGGAAAATCCAACAAAGCGTTGGATGGCCCTGGTAGAATGTGGCACCTGCCATTCTAAGACCGCACGGAGTTTACCTGGATCCATGGATAGGCCAGAGGTAGATACTATGTAACCCAAAAAGGGTAAAGAGGAACTCTCAAACACACATTTCTCAGGTTTGGCGTACAACTGGTTCTCACGTAATAGTTGGAGGACCAAAGAAACATGGGTACAATGCTCAGAGAGGTTTTTAGAGTATATCAAGATGTCATCCAAATATAATATGACACATGATAACAGAAGATCCCTAAAGAGATCGTTCACAAATGCTTGGAAAACCGCCGGAGCATTCCTTAATCCAAAGGGCATCACACAATATTCATAATGCCCAAAACGGGTATTAAATGCGGTTTTCCATTCATCCCCTTCCCGCATACAAACTAAATTATATGCACCACGTAAATCGAGTTTGGTAAAAACAGTGGATCCCCGTAGTCGTTCCAATAACTCAGGTATTAAAGGAAGGGGGTAGCAGTTTCTTTTAGTGATGGCGTTCAGACCCCTGTAATCAATGCAGGGACATAATGAGCCATCTTTATTCTTCACAAAAAAGAAACCTGCACCTGCAGGTGAAGTGGATGGTCTGATGAAACCACGGGCAAGGTTCTCCTGTATATAGTTCACCAAAGCCGCAGTCTCAGGTAAAGACAAGGGATACGTCCTACCCTTAGGTGGAACAGCCCCGGGAAGCAGATCTATGGGGCAGTCATAATGCCGGTGGGGTGGTAAGGTCTCTGCTCGGACCTTGGAAAAAACGTCCGCAAAATGCAGATAGGGTTTTGGTATATCAGGAGTGATGCATACTTCTTTGGATGCGGCAATAGTAGAAAGTATTACAGGAGAAACACGTTCAAAGGTCAAGGTCCCCTGCTTCCAGTCGATTAGGGGATTATGTGTACGTAACCAAGGGTACCCCAAGATAAGGGGAGACAGTGGTGCAGTGATGACATCGAAGGTCAGTACCTCATGATGAGTCGGGGACAAAAAGACCCGAACAGGGATGGTTGAAAGGGTTATCAAACCAGATCCCAGAGGAGAACCATCAATAACCCTGATATTAACTGGAGGGTCTTTAGACAGAAGTGGTATACCATGCCGCTGAGCAAAAGCCAAATCAATAAAGACCCATGCAGCTCCAGAATCAATAAGAGCATCAGCTCTAACAGAGGAGGAAGACCAAGACAGATGAAGAGGAACATTAAGCCTTTGTGAGGAGATTGAGGGAAGTACCGGATGACTTAGGGAGAGACCCTCTGCTCTCTCTAAGCTTGATAGTTTCCCGGCTTGTTAGGACATAGGCGGGCAATATGACCTGATTGCCCACAATAAAGACACAAGCCGCGTTGTCAACGTCGGGTTTTTTCCTCCTCAGTAAGGCGTGTGACTCTACGAATCTCCATCGGTTCTGGAGTATTTTCTACTGGTGTAGGAGGGTTCTGAAAGCGGGGTGCAAGGCGTACAGGAGGATGAACCGAAGGACGTCTAGCGCGATCTCTGTCTCTTTCTAAATGTCTCTCCTGGATACGGGTGTCGAGAGAAGTACAGAGCGCAATTAAACCCTCTAGGGTGGCTGGTATGTCGCGAGTAGTGAGTTCATCTTTTAACCTGTCAGAAAGACCGCGACGAAAAGCGGCCTTCAATGCACCGTCACCCCAGTCTGTGTCGTAGGCCAAAGTTCTGAACTCGATGGCATATTGAGCAAAAGATTGGGAACCTTGCTGAAGGTCCAGAAGTGATGCTTCTGCTTTTGCCCGACGGCCAGGGGTATCGAAGACCGATCGGAAGGCATTCAGGAAGGCATCAAAATCTTCTAACAAATGTGACTGCCGGTCCATAAGAGGAGTGACCCAAGACAAAGCCCTTCCTCTGAGAAGGGATACTATGAAAGTTATACGGGCCTAATGGGAGGCATACACTTCCGGCTGATTACGAAAATGAAGGAAACACTGATGTACGAATCCCCGCAAATGAGCAGGATCCCCATCATAGCGATCAGGAAGAGGAACGCGGGTAGGCATAAGGCCTGAGGGGGAAACAGCGACTGGATGAGGAGTAGGCAAAGGAGAGGGACGCTCTAAGCTCTCCTGTAGGTTCTGTAGTAAGGAAGTAATCAAATCCAATTTTTGATCTAAACACTGTATATGTGTACAGCCGCTTGGTGAATCACTGCCTTAGAGACGTCCTTAGGATCTACTGACATAGCGAGAGTATGGCACTTACACTCTGTCAGACTCCAATAGTACTAGCGAGGCAGGTATAACCTGCAAGAGAGTGCTTGGGATCGCTGGATAGAGAGCGGTGCTAGTAGAGCAGTGACTGCCTTGGTAAGACGGTGCTGCGGCTAAGGCCGAATTAAAGTTGCTGGCTGTGAAGCCAGATGTCCGATCCTGGTTGAGCCAGGACCCTGACCTGGATGGACTTACCAAAAACAGTACAGACTCTCCTGCAGGGGGGAGTGAAGGCTAGAGAGCAAAGATTTGAGAACGTGGCTAGAGTACGGAGGCTACGAGGTAGCGTGAACTCCCCAAGGATGCAAACGTGAAAATAATAGTATCTGAATGAAATCACAATAGAATAGATTATATACAGCAAAGGTAAAGGTATCCAATCAGTAGGCAAAATAGAATGGTCAGTAAGGAAGCCAAATGGTCATACACAGCTAAGACAATGGAATCCAATTCAGCAGGCAAGTAGAATGGTCAGTAGGGAAGCCAAATGGTCATACGCAGCTAAGACAATGGAATCCAATTCAGCAGGGAAGTAGAATGGTCAGTAGGGAAGCCAATTGGTCATACACAATAAAAGTAAGGAGGTCCAAATCGAGAAGACAAAAGAGTGGTCAGCAGGGAAGCCAGAGGATCATACACTATAGGCAATGCAGGATCAAGGCTATGAAGCACAGAGACTGAGAACAGGTCTGCTCGCTACAGGAACACTGTGTAAGTGCGCCGAGCGGCTGGATGCGTGGCTGTATATAGATACTATGAGATGACGTCATGGCGACAACCCGGAACCATGAATCGCTCCAAAAGACGGAGCAGGGAGAGAGAACAGCCCGCAGTACCGAACGAATGGCGGCGAGGCAAAGACAAGTAAGCGGTGACAGCAGTTCTTGTACACCTCTTGCATATTGTGTGGTGAATTGAACCCACATGGAAAATTTGAGGAATAGCAAGTATTTGAAGGGGATTCTTCATTTTTATTGAGACCTTTGTTTTGACATTAAGTGTCCTTATTGGAGTGAACAAAGGCCATAGTGTCCACATGTACTTGATTTCTTTGAGCATTGTTTTTCATTGCTGACCTAGGTGTCAAGGTGTTTGGTTGCAGTTGTGCCTGTTGCTTAATATGAGAGAAAATGTGTCAGTTGTTGTGATACTTCCCAGTCCTTTCCCTATATCACAAGGTTTCCTTGAGCATGCTGTGCACATTGCAGTCGCTGATGAAACCAGTGAGATGGATCAGTCTGTTAATGCATCAATTGTAGAATCTGTTAAGGCAGCAAGGTCCCAGGTTCAAGATCAGCTCAGCCTGAGTTAGATAAAATTAGCGCAGGACATACTTGAAAATGAGAGACAATCTCAACGTATTATTCCAGGTAAAATACTTTCACAAAACAAAAAAAAAAAAAAGCACCACCACACCCATGGTTTTAAAGGAGGTGCAGAAGGAGAAGAACAGTTGGGCAACCTATTCTTTCTAGATGCACCTGAAGTAGTATGGGGGCTTGTTGTGGGGTGGCTACTGCCTTAGCAACACTGGGGCTCTTGGTAAGTAGAAGCATTATTGTACCACAGCTTGTCTTATATAAGTGCTGATGATCCCAGTCCCATACAGCAGCCTAATTTTCTTGCTGTTTAGATGGCTCAGTGGTTGAATGTACAGCAGTAGTAATTGCCATAATGTCAAAAGTGGCATTTGCTACCACCATATAGTGCCACTGGCACTAGGCCTATAGGGCATACATATTTTTTTCCAGGATTTGTTTTTGCATGTCTGAGGCCTGCAAACAATTTTTTCATGCCTTGTTTTTGGCAAGCCTGAGGCTTGCAAACACATTTTTTTCAGGGTGTGTTTTTGGCAAGTCTGAGGCTTGCAAACTTTTTTTTAGAGCTAACCTAGTTAGAATATGAATGTGAGAGATGTGTATGGTAGTGGTCGTTTGGTGCGGTGTGATTGATGTATATATCATTATGATTCACAGACTATTTGCATTATCGTCTTTGAGTTTAAATTAAGGTTGCATTATTCTCAGATTGTTAAAAAAAAATCAGTGATGATAGCAGTGGTCTCAACAGTGGAAGGTGGCAGCAACTCTTCAAATCCCTCCTCCTCATCTTCAGTGCTGCTGTTAATTGTACATGTGCGGATTTGTCCACTTCTGTAACCTGATACACAGATGGTATTAGCTGTTGGCTAATTTTATAAATATAAATGTTCCAAAACTGCAGAATTACTACAGCCATTTACAGTATACCCAGCTGCACTGAAAATCAGCTCTTAGTGTAAGCTCACTGGTAGGCAACTAAGGATTTCCACAACAGCTAGTGTCAGAACTGGCCACACACACGGTTTTGTTTGCCAGTAACAAATGTAGTTATAGTTTCTGCCTAGAACATAGCAATCCTGCATGTATGCTGTAACCATCTAATATGCAGTGGGAGTAAGTTCCATAGAGATGAGCCAAAAACACCACCATAAATGTTAGATTGCTGCCCCTGAGACACATGAATTGCTTTCTGTTATATTGATGATTTTTCAGAAATATATTGGAATGTTCTTGTTAATGTTGTTGCTGTAATGATCTGACAGACTAAGCACCCTATGTAAGATGCCTGGATATACTCTATGAAGTAGATTCTCCACAAAGAAGTAACAGACTTCTGTTTGATATAATAATATGATAAGAGCACAACAACAGACAATACAGGTATACTGCAAGGCAGGCTCCAATGGGCCAGTGGCTTGGGAGTGCAGACTAGCGTATGTAGCTAGCTGGCAGTGACTGTTCTCTAGGTTGTATTGGTGCAGCCTCTCCACAAGGCCAGATTAGAGCTGCCACTGATGACAACCCAGAGAACAGCAGCTACCCCCTGAGGTTGAAGAGGATACAAATAACCCACCTGCAGTATATTTGTAGCGGTGGTATGGGCCTGGAGCTTGATTGAGAAGACAGATAACAGGATAGGCAAAGTCTAACTGGAGATTGAGGAGACAGAAGCCCACCAGGGTCAAGACAGATGGGAAGTCAGACAAGCCAGATCAGGAATGAGTAGGCAACAAAGATGGAAGAATAGTCGAGCAATAGATTGAGCAAAAGGAAATCAGATGAGCACAGCTCCAAATCACAGAACAGGAGGGAAGTCTAAGGAAGAGTCGGGTCAATACATAAGATAACACTCAGGAACAAGACAGGAAACCAAGGGTCATGACCTGGAATGCTTTGATCACACCCCGTCCAAAAGCACTGAGGCTCTATAAAGGCAATGAACAAATCAAACAAGAGCAATTTAAATAGCTCAACACAATGAATGCATCAAGTGGTTTCCCCAAATTCAACTGAAAATGCAACTTAAAATAACTTCTCCAGTCTCAAAATTATTCAACCCCCTCATGCACGCATAAAGTACTTGGCAGAGCACCCTTTTGCTGTTATGACCTACTGCAAATGAGATACATAGCCAGACACCAGCTTCTGGTAGAGTTCATGAGGAATCTTAGGCCATTCCTCATGAGCAATGGCATCCAGTTCAGTAATATTCTTGAGTTTGAGTGCTGCAACCACCTTCTTCCACCAGAGATTTTCTATGGGGTTCAAATCAGGTGACTGTGATGGCCACTGTAGAATCTTCCAGGACTTCTTCTGCAACCAAGCCTTGGTGAAATTTGTGGTATGCTTGGGATCATTGTCCTATTGGAAGGTCCAATGCCGCCCAAGCTTCAGCTTCCTCACAGATGGCATGATGTTTTCTCCTAGGATTTCCTGATACTTCAATTAATCCATCTCGCCTTCCACACGCTGCAGGTTTCCAGTGCCAGAGGATGCAAATCAGCCCCAGAGCATCACCGAGCCACCACCATGCTTAACTGTAGGCAGAGTGTTCTTTTCAGTGTATGCTTCATTCTTCTTCCTCCAGACATACCGCTGATCCATAGGGCCAAAAAGTTCCAGTTTTGTTTCATCGCTCCACAGAACAGAATCCCAAAACTTCTGTGGCTTATTTATATGATTTTGAGCATATTGGAGTCAACTTTGCTTGTGCTTTTGGGTTAGTAGTAGTGTACATCTTGGAGTTCTGACATGGAAACCTTCTGCATTTAGAATGCGCCTTACTGTGCTCACTAAAACCTCAGTTCCTGTTGCCACCATGTCTCTCAAGGGTTTTTCTCAACCTGCCTTCTCAGAAATCTGGTTTCATCTGTTGATAGCTTCCCTTTACTGCCCTGTCCAGGTAGTGTAACCACTGTTTCTTTAGCTTTGAGCTTACGAACTATGCTTCCAGCGGTGTCTCTAGGAACATTCAATGCCTTTGCTATCTTTTTGTATCCTGTTCCTTGTTTGTGAAGGGCGGTGATGTCTTCTTTTAACTTTTTGGACCATTCTTTTGACTTAGCCATATTTCTAACATGCAGTTAAACGTGACACTCAACAAACCCCTAGCTAGTTCAGGTATTTCATGTGTTCCAGCTCAAGCACACCTGGTGCAACTAATGAAGCCCTTGAATAGTTGCATCAGGTGTGCTTGAGACAACATCTGTTTTGCATATTTGTGCTTTTGTGACGGATTCTATTCAGGGGGTTAATAATTTTGAGGCTGGGTAAGTCATTTTAAGTTGAATTTAGGGAAAACACTTGAAGCTTTTGTTGTGTTTAGCTATTTTAATTGCTTTTGTATGATTTGTTCATTGCAAACAGCTGAAAGTCTGTAAATGTTGACAATAAACCTGATTTACAATGGGGGATGAACAATTTTGATTACAACTGTATGTAACTTAATTGCTTTAACAACATGACTTGTGGAGGTGGTGGGGTTGTCGGCAGTAGCATATGTGGGCAGAGTATGACTTTTGTCATCTCCTACATCTAAGTCATACTCCTTTGCAGCAGGAGCCATAGGTGTTACTTCAAAGGAAGGAAATATTTGGCATGCTCTCTGACACATCAACTCCTGGAAATATTTAATAGCACTTCTACTGCTGATATATCTATGATTGTGCTTCAGGTGAAATGACAGTGAGGTAGTACCTAGGTGTGAGCCTGCTTTCCCCCTGCTCATATGCTTCATATACAGATAGCAGATAGCAAGGGGTTTAGCTTTTGTATAGTGAGTGAATGTAGGCTTCATAGACTGAAAGATTCCTGAGGGACTACTACTATTGGAACTAAATGTTCCTAATAGGTGTCGAAGGTACTGCACTTCCAACAGCGGCAGAGGCATTCATCATTGCTAGGGTTGTGGGTGTTGATGACCTGTGTTGCTGCTGTTACTCAACACAAGTGGAGACATATATTGTAACTCAACATCATCATCTGCAATTAGGTCATGCTCAGCATCATCTAGAGCTTCTTCCGCTACTTTTATATTCATCTAGGCTTTTTGAAGTTTCAAACAGTTTCTTTTCACTTTTCTATTGAGAGGAATTTTCACAACATTCATTACTACTTTGAAGACTGATGTTGTAGTTGTTTATACTAACTGTCAGATGCAGCAGGTGAACTGCTACATCTTCTTCCAATATGACAACAAGACTAGAATGTGCATAGCCATATTCAATGTTCTTAGAGGCTAATTAATATTATTGTGGTAAATCTTTTTATTTGACTTGACAACAGCCTCCTCAGGAGGAAAAGGATCACCATCATCATTTATTGCACATACTGTGCCAACCATGACTGCAGTCAATTTTTTAGACTACCATTTAACTAGCATATTCCTGCTCTGTTCCTACTCCTTTTGTCGTACCCCTGACGATTGTTTATTTGCTGGACATTATTAAACTAGTGTATTTTAACAGTGATCAACAGCAGTAAACAAGAATAGGAAGAGGGTTGAACATGATGGACGCAAGTCTTTTTTCAACCTAAACTACTATGTAACTATGTAACAATAGAACTGAGGTGGTGGATATACATGATTAACATGTACATCACATACCTTGTGTTCTTGATGCCCTGGTCCACTGATATCAGAAATCAAAAATAAAAAAATCGTTAACACCCCCCCACCATCACCACCATTGCTGCAGCCATCTCTACTAAAAAAATTAAGAAAATATTGTCCTGCTCAGGCCATTGCCTGAGCCAGTTTAGGCAAAAACTGAACAGGGATTGGCTTTTCAAACTGAGGTGTGTGTGTGTGTGTGTGTGTGTGTGTGTGTGTGTGTGTGTGTGTGTGTGTGTGTGTGTGTGTGTGTGTATAAAAATACATCAAAATCATTTCATTTATGAGTGCACCACTATCCATATAACAATATACCAAGTATGACATTATGTAACAATTACACTTACTGAACAGAATTATAACTAGAAAAAGATATGAGTCCACCAAAAGCGAGAGAAAATGAGTAGAAAACCTGGGTACCAGCATCCAACCAAGTCACTGGATTTGCCAGTTCTGAAACCTGCAATAACATGAATATAATTATAATACAGCTCATTTACATCAACAGTTACATTAAACTGAGGCATCAACACAGATGTTATTTTCTATTTTATACACATTGAGCCAAAAATGTCCACATAGGCTACACTTTATGTTATTTCTAATGAATATATATTTCTTGTCTATTTAAAGAAATAGGCCAGAAATGCTTTTTGTCAGTGTATTGTTTTCATTAACTGATATACTGTTTCAGTGACTTGTTGTAATCAATGTGTTACTTATTTACAATAATAATTACATGTTATTAAAAAGCCTCAAGTTCATAAAGGCAAACACAATCTTACCCCACTTCCTGCATGGTGCATTATATGGATGGGTGAAATGTTTTGCCTCAAAAGTGAAACATGAGAAAAATCTCCAGATAAGAAGAACATTTTCCGCAAAAAGTAACAATTTTCTGCATTTTTTTGCCTAGCTCTTCCATTGAAATCAATGGAAGACTGAATTCCCCCCACCGTGTGGCAAGTTTCCCTTCTTTTTCCACAGACGTAGGAATGGCAGGTCATTCTGTGGGCATGCAATTCTGTCTCTGTGAGAGGTAGAGAAAGAAGCACATTTTTGAGCTAAAGTTTAGTTTACGGAGTCTCATAGGCAGGACATTTGTTATCTGTATTAGGGGATTCATACCCCAAATCACCCACAATTCTGTGTGACTGACTGGTAAGATACAGGCAGCCTTGATCCAAATTCCTTCCTGATCTGGCTGTTATCTCTGTGATAGGGGAAATTTGGGGTGTGTGAGAAGGGAGCAAAGGAGAATTACATCAAATACCCCAACATTCAATGTGACTGACTGGGAAGACATATGCAGCCATGATCCAAGTTGATTCCTGATCTGGCTGTTATCTCTGTGTTGATGAAGTCTAGGGAAATAAACAGTTAAACAAGGAGTGTGTTTTTTTGTTTTTTTACAGTAATAGGGATGGGGGCACAGTTATTTAAAATAAAGAAATAAATTGATAGGTGATAGAGACAGGGACCCTGACATGACCTGTGATTGAGGCAGACTGACACTAGATGAGATAGAGTATTTTGTAGTGGGCCAGGGCAAGACATCACACACAATGAGTTTTATTGTGTACTTTACAGTAAAAACACACAGCATAGTGTGTATATCAAACACAAAGGGGGTAGGGGGAAAAGAGTATGAGCAGTCAAGGGACATGTGAATAAAGTTGTAGTCCAAAAACTGACTGCAGCCATGGTTGCTGCACACATGCAATAAATTATGGTGAGCCCTCTCTTCCTGAGGAGGAGGCAGTTTGGAAAATTCCCAACTGCTGCATCTAACAGTGCAGCAAACAAGCAGAAAAACAACTGTCCTGAAAGTAGTATTGAATGTTGTGAAAATTCCTCAAAGGGAAAAAGTGAAAAGAAATTATATGAATCCTCTAAAAGCCTGGTGGAATATAAAAGTAGTGGGGAAGAAGTGGATGATGATGAAGTTCACCGAATAATTACTGAGGATTATAATGTAGTTGTAGAAATTATCCCTCCGGCATATGCCTTGTCATCAGATACAGATGAAGTTGAGAGTGAGAGAGATGATGACATGGCTGAAAAGTTAGCTGAAAGAAAGTGATATCTGTGCATGGATAGAGACTGGATAGAGACCTGGTTAAATGAAAGATGGCAGAGAGTTGTTGTAAATTGAAACTTTTAAGTTAGTCTAAAGTTGTAAGTGGTGTGCCACAGGGTTCAGCCCTGGGCCCAATGTTTTTTAATTTGTTTATTAATGATTTGAAAGTTAAAGTAATGTCTCAATCGTTGCTGATGACACCAAGCTGTGTAAGGAAATACATGGGCAGAAAAGTGGCAAATGAGGTTTAATGTAGATAAATGTAAGGATATGCATTTGGGCTATAGAAACAAACATGATACATATGCACTAAATAGGATTATCATTTACAAATATTTTCAAGGTTAGTACAAAGAACTGTCCAATGAACTATTTACTCAAAGAGCTGAGTGAAGAACAAGAGATCATCCATTAAGACTAGAGGAAATGGGATTTTGACTAAAACAAAGGCAGGGATGTTTTACAGTAAGGATAGTAGAGTTATTGAACTCTTATCTTTGAGATGTTGTGCTTGCAGATAGTGCAATGGCTTTAATTATGAATTATGACAGTTGGCTTGAAAACACATAGGCTATTGATTCCTTGCTGCCATTTGGAGTCAGGAAGGAATGTATTTACCCACTTGGGGATTGATTGAAAATGGCTTCAATTAGATTTTTTTTTTTGCCTTCCTCTGGATCAACAGGGGTGATTTGGCATGGGCTGAACTCGATGGACACATTTTTTTTTTTCAGCCTCATCAACTATGTTTCTATTTTATTATATTTCTATGTATGGTAAAGGTTCAATGTGTTACCACTGAAAAGGAGCACTGTGTCTGTATATAAACTGTTTCACAAAACAATTGGAATGTCTGACCCTGGACAAGCAAAGATGCCAAAAGATACATAGTCATCCTGTCAGTCATCAGCATCATCATGGCTTCCAAGTCCAAACACACTACTAGTTTTGAGTAACCAGCAGCAACAACACAGGTTATCAGTAGGGGTGGGTGAAAGGTCCAGTCATGTTCCCGTGAAAAAATCTGAGAAAACCATGTGGTTGTCAGCTTTTGTTTGTGGCAAAATCCTCTTTAAATTAAAAAAAATTCTTAGCTATTTTTTCAATAGCTAGAGAGTTTTCTCCCCTTTATTAACATGTTTTTCACCTTTTCTCTATAAAAATGTGCCATTTTTTAGGAAGTGAAACAGAGTTCAAACAACTACAGAGTGAGAGAGAGGTACTGTGCTGCTGTGTTGTGTGTTAAAAGCAAAATTGAGGCAGGAGAGGCTCATAGTGACTGCTTCACTACCAACAGGTTTATTAACAATAAAAGAAGGAGCTGGAAGGACCCTTATGTGTCAGGTGAGTCTGAGGAGAAGGAGGAAGTGACCACTACTAGCATTGAAGGGTCTGCATGCCCTGATTACCCAGTCCCAATGCTGGCCAGTCATCCTAAATCACCCCTAGGGATCTTAGGGAAATATATCTCATGGGAGGAAGAGAGGGTAGTAGTGTGAGCAGGACAGGTCAGCTGCCTATTCCTGCTGCCAGTGCTGCCCCTGTGCCACTAGTGCTTCTCCTGCTGCCAGTGTGTCTTGTAAATATCAGGAGGGGGAAGGAGAAGATGATGCCAAGTGTGCAAGCAAGGGATTCTAAGTCACTCTTGCCATCCCCAAGCAGTCTCGCCACTAGTACTTCTAATAAGATACAACAGCTTGTACAGAGTGTTAGGAATGAGGGACAGGGTGATCATCATATTACTAGTGAGGAAGAAGACTCAGGGGCAAGGAATGAAATTTTTGTGGTTGGTGTTAGTAGTAGTAACAGTGATGGTGAAGCAGCTGGTAGGACAACAAATGATGCGGGACTAGGACAGGTTCCTCTTGCCAGCAGTAGTAATACTCCTGGTCCTAGTTGCAGTGCTGATTAAGAGACAGTTGCAGCAGCAACATCATTCACTGCTCCTGCAGGAGAAGCAGAAAGAGGTAATTATTCTCCATCTTCCCCTCCCCTCTGAAGTCATGGGGTAAGACCATTTTTCTCTTGGGGTAGGCACTTTGCAGTCATCAACAACAGCACTCTGCACAATTAGTGAAAATTCAGTGAAAAGGGGAAAGGCGGGAACACACTTTAGCACAACCGCCCTGATAACACACATGTGAAACATGTTAAAGTGAAACACCCACCACAGAAATCAGGCACCACCATTGCTGTACCCCCTGACTCTCCCCAAAGGCATCAAGAGGAGATCAAAGAGGAGGAAGAATAGAGAAACCCAGCCACAGGCTGAAAGTTTTATAACGAGCAAAACTTCTGGCTCGCCATCACCTTCATATTCTAGGGTAACTACATTTTCTGACAATCCACCTCATTCATCGTTACCTTCCTTGCCAAGTGATAGACATTCTTATCATGGTGCCCGTGATTGTTGCACTTCCTTGTCAGTCACCATTAGGGGGCTCCTGCCTTTAACCCGCCTCATTCTGTCTATTTAAACCTGGTCTGGGCACCCTATGGTTGCCCTTTCGTGGTGTCTCTGACCACATTAGCCTTGACCATGTTCCAGTATTCGTTTGTACCTGTAGCTGTGTTCCTGAGTTCCAGAATACATCTTGTCCCTGAGTCTTCTGTCTGCAGAGCTGTTCCAGAGTTGTTCCGGCCTAGTCCTGAGAGGTTGATGTTTTCTGCTGATCGCCTTCGCTGAGACTTCCTGACTGCTTGGCCTTTCAGCGAGTTCCTGTCGTCTCTTGTTCAGCCAGATGTGTTCCTGATGCCTGGTCGCTTTGGCGACATTCTTGTAGACCCAGCGTACGGACGTTGGTTTGCCCAGCCTTGTGGCTATACGAATTACTTGTTGGTTCCAGCGTGCGGAAGCTGGTTTGCTCCAAGCCTCGCGGCTACACGATTTACTGTTGGTCCCAGCGTGCGGACTCTGGTTTGTTCCAAGCCTTGTGGCTATACGAATTACTGTTGGTCCCAGAGTGCGGATGCTGGTTGGCTCCAAGCCTTGCGGCTATACGAATTACTGTGGGTCCCACCGTGCGGACGCTGGTTTGCTCCAAGCCTTGCGGCTACATGAATTACTATTGGTCCCAGCTTGCGGACGCTGGTTGCTCCAAGCCTTGCGGCTACACAAAGTACTGTTGGTCCCAGAGTGCGGACGCTGGTTTGCTCCAAGCCATGCGGCTATACGAATTACTGTTGGTCCCAGCGTGCGGACGCTGGTTTACTCCAAGCCTTGTGGCTATACAATTACTTGTAGGTCCCAGCGTGCGGACGCTGGTTCACTTCTGGAGTCTTATTGCTATACAAATTACTTGTTGGTTCCAGCGTGCGGACGCTGGTTTGCTCCAAGCTTACTTGCTATACAATTTACTTGTTGGTTCCAGCGTGTGGACGCTGGTTTGCTATAAGAGCCTTAAAGATGTACTCTCTGTTGGGCGTTCCTAGAGTGAAGTTCCTTTGGGCTGCCTTGCCCGGTATTGGTAAGACCGGTAGAACCTGGTACATATTCCATCTGCAGGTTGCCTTACACGGTATTGGCAAGGCCGGTAGAGCCTATTGTTATAAGTATATCTAGCTGTCTTGCCCGGTATATTGGCAAGACCGGTAGAGCCTGTAATTTGTATTTCTCAATTATTAAATGTTGTATGTCATGTTGGAACCCTAAGGGATCGTTTTTAATTATTTTCAATAAAGTTGTGTTTTTACCTAACTTTGTGTCTGAGAGTCGTAACAAACCGTAACAGTACGAAAGGGACATGACCTCAGACAACAAGAGTGATGGTAATGCACAGAATATCCATTGGAGAATGGATATGCATTGGCAACATTTGGATCAGTTGGCAATCGCAATTCAAACTATCCTTGAACGAACTGTACTTGCGGACAAGTCTGGTGCCAGTCCAGTGGTCTCGTCCAGTCAGACACCAGAGAATGAGACTAGGCAAGTAGGGGTTGCAGTGAAGGGGTTAACGGCTTCTGCACACTTGCCACTCAGATACGATGGTGACCCTGGTCTATGCAGAGGGCTCATCAACCAGCTTGAAATATTTATGGAATTGACGGCACATGTGTTTCCCAATGATCGCAGTAAAATTGGGTTCATGATATCCCTGGTGACTGGCAGAGCATTGGCTTGGGCTAACCCATTTTGGGAAAATGCAAAACCTTGCACTAAGAGCTTCAGAGAATTTGTGCAATCCTTTCGGAGAGTGTTTGAGCCTCCTGGTAGAACCTCCTCTGCTGCCAAACGCCTTACGGAAATACAACAGGGCAGGCGTACAGTGGGCGATTATGCCATCGAATTTCGCACATTGGCAGCAGAGGTGGGGTGGAACAACGAGGCATTGTTGGCAGCCTTTGTCCAAGGTCTTAATGACCAGATTAAAGATGAGATTGCAGCTAAAGAATTGCCTACTGATCTTGATGACTATATTGAATATGTTATATTGATTGATGCCAGAATACGGGAGAGAGCTACAGCTAGAGATCGTAGGTTCCAGTCTAAAAGTAATGGGGTTTGCAGTACATTTTGCCCACCCAGCCCTCCCGTGGCGTCCAAACCTAGTGAACCTAAACGGGAACCAGGTGAACCTATGCAAGTAGGTTTCACTAGGTTAACCAAAGAGGAAAGAATTTATTGCAGGAAACAAGGCTTGTGTCTGTACTGTGGTAAGAATGGGCACTTGTTAAAATCTTGTCCAGTACGTCCGGGAAACGAACACACCTACGGTACCTTGGGGGGACAGGCCCTAGGTGGTGTACAATCGTCCCCAGTGTTGGGAACACTGAAACCCACCATACGGGTAGTATTATCCAGGGCCTATTGAGGTCAAGGGTCAGGAGGAGTACGAAGTACAGAGCATTATTGATTCCCAAAGGCTTAGAGGAAGGGTACAGTACCTGGTGCATTGGAAGGGATATGGTCCTGAAGATCGATCATGGGTGGACAGTAAGGACCTTCATGCACCTAGGTTATCTAGTGCTTTTCACGCTAAATATCCGCAGAAGCCTAGACCCTATTCTAGGAGAGGGGGTCTTTGAAAGGGGGGTACTATCACGGTGCCTGTGATTGTTACGCTTCCTTGTCAGTCACCATTAGGGGGCTCCTATTGGTTGTCTGCCTTTAACCCACCTCATTCTGTCTATTTAAAACTGGTCTGGGCACCCTATGGTTGCCCTTTTGTGGTGTCTCTTACCACATTAGCCTTGACCATGTTCCAGTATTCGTTTGTACCTGTAGCTGTGTTCCTGAGTTCCAGAATACGTCTTGTTCCTGAGTCTTCTGTCTGCAGAGTTGTTCCAGAGTTGTTCCGGCCTAGTCCTGAAAGGTTGATGTTTTCTGCTGATCGCCTTCGCTGAGACTTCCTGACTGCTTGGCCTTTCAGCGAGTTCCTGTCGTCTCTTGTTCAGCCAGATGTGTTCCTGATGCCTGGTCGCTTCGGCGACATTCTTGTAGACCCAGCGTACGGACGTTGGTTTGCCCAGCCTTGTGGCTATACGAATTACTTGTTGGTTCCAGCGTGCGGACGCTGGTTTGCTCCAAGCCTTGCGGCTACACGATTTACTGTTGGTCCCAGCGTGCAGACGCTGGTTTGCTCCAAGCCTAGCGGTTATACGAACTACTGTTGGTCCCAGCGTGCGGACGCTGGTTTGCTCCAAGCCTTGCGGCTATACGAATTACTGTTGGTCCCAGCGTGCGGCCGCTGGTTTGCTCCAAGCCTTGCGGCTATGCGAATTACTGTTGGTCCCAGCGTGCGGACACTGGTTGGCTCCAAGCCTTGCGGCTATACGAATTACTGTTGGTCCCAGCATGCGGACTCTGGTTTGCTCCAAGCCTTGCGGCTACACAAATTACTGTTGGTCCCAGCGTGCGGACGCTGGTTGCTCCAAGCCTTGCGGCTACACGAATTACTGTTGGTCCCAGCGTGCGGATGCTGGTTTGCTCCAAGCCTTGCGGCTATATGAATTACTGTTGGTCCCAGCGTGTGGACGCTGGTTTGCTCCAAGCCTTGCGGCTAAACGAATTACTTGTTGGTCCCAGCGTGCGGACGCTGGTTTGCTCCAAGCCTTGCGGCTATACAAATTACTTGTTTGTCCCAGCGTGCGGGCGCTGGTTTGCTCCAAGCCTTGTGGCTATACAATTACTTGTAGGTCCCAGTGTGCGGACGCTGGTTCACTTCTGGAGTCTTATTACTATACAAATTACTCGTTGGTTCCAGCTTGCGGACGCTGGTTTGCTCCAAGCTTATTTGCTATACAATTTACTTGTTGGTTCCAGCGTGTGGACGCTGGTTTGCTCCAAGAGCCTTAAAGACGTACTCTCTGTTGGGCGTTCCTAGAGAGAAGTTCCTTTGGGCTGCCTTGCCCGGTATTGGTAAGGCCGGTAGAACCTGGTACATATTCCATCTGCAGGTTGCCGTACCCGTTATTGGTAAGGCCGGTAGAGCCTACGCTAAGCTCCTTTGGGCTACCTTGCCCGGTATTGGTAAGGCCGGTAGAACCTGGTACATATTCCATCTGCAGGTTGTCTTACCCAGTATTGGCAAGGCCGGTAGAGCCTATGCAAAGCTCCTTTGGGCTGCCTTTCCGGTATTGGTAAGGCCGGTAGAACCTGGTACATATTCCATCTGCAGGTTGCCTTACCCGGTATTGGTAAGGCCGGTAGAACCTGGTACATATTCCATCTGCAGGTTGCCGTACCCGTTATTGGTAAGGCCGGTAGAGCCTACGCTAAGCTCCTTTGGGCTACCTTGCCCGGTATTGGTAAGGCCGGTAGAACCTGGTACATATTCCATCTGCAGGTTGTCTTACCCAGTATTGGCAAGGCCGGTAGAGCCTATGCAAAGCTCCTTTGGGCTGCCTTGCCGGTATTGGTAAGGCCGGTAGAACCTGGTACATATTCCATCTGCAGGTTGCCTTACCCGGTATTGGCAAGGCCGGTAGAGCCTATTGTTGTAAGTATATCTGGCTGTCTTGCCCGGTATATTGGCAAGACCGGTAGAGCCTGTAATTTGTATTTCTCAATTATTAAATGTTGTATGTCATATTGGAATCCTAAGGGATCATTTTTAATTATTTTCAATAAAGTTGTGTTTTTACCTAACTTTGTGCCTGAGAGTCGTAACAAACTGTGACAATTCTGTAGATGTCAGGATGTGGCAGTTCATATCCACCCATTGCAAACTGTGTGATGCCCTGACTACACATGGCATAAAGTGGCATCTGAGGAGATTCCATCCCTCAGAATATGCTAAGCTGGTTACAGGGAGGGTTCATCATTACTATTAAACTGTCTGCAAGTTGCCATGTGTCCTCAGCGGGGTGGGAACAAATGGCATACTGACGGCACCAATTCTTGGCTTCTGGTAGGGGGATTTCACATTGGGGACCCTAAGTGTCATGGTGTTTGGATAGAGTTGTGCCAGGTGTTTGATGTGAATGCAGATGTTTCCATTGTTCCTAGTCCTTCCCTTATTTACCACACACACACACTGCACACATTGCAGTTGGTGATGAGTGAGGCATAGTTTCTGCTCTCAAGGGAAAATTGTCTATACTAGTAACACAACACACGGTTTTGGAGGAGAGGCAGGTGGAGAAGCATTATTTGCCAACTTCTTCTTTTCTCCACATATACCTGAAGTGGTGGGGGGTTAGTTATGGTGCTGCTACTGCCTCAGACACATCACTGGAGCTAGTCATCACCCATATTACTGCTGTTGTTGCTCCCATTCCTTTTGAGCTGCCTAATCATCCTGCTGCTTAAACAGCTCAGTAGCAGCAAGAACAGCAGTTGCAATTACAACAAGGCATTTGACAATGGTCATTGGATACTGGCCAACATGACATGACCTGCTGGCACTAGGTCAGTAGGGCATTTTTTCCCCCAGAGCTTGTTCTTTAAAAACAAACACAAAAAAACATAGGCTTACAAAAAATAAACAATTTTTGGGGGCTTGTTTCTAACAAGCCTAAGTCTTACAAATCAATGTTTACTTAGGGCTTGTGCCAAACAAGTCTAAGCCCTACAAATCAATGTTTCTTCATGGCTTGGGTCTAACACATGTGTTATTTCCTACAACAAATCAATGTTTCCTCAGGGCTTGGGCCTCTAAAAACAAATCTTACAAATCATCAAGTATCACGTCAAGTATCAGTCTACCCCTATCACAGCACACACATGCTGCTGCCACCTCCACCACTTCCTCTAGTCATGTTGTTAAAGCAATCTAATTACAGGGTTCTTCTACCATGTACTGCCAACCCATTTACAGAGTTCTTGGGAAGGACTCAAAAAGTTCACAAAAACAATCCCAAATTACACCTGTGGAATGGCAAGGTTGCCAAGATGTTGGCAGTGGACATGCTGCCATATTCTTGCAAAAGGAGGATTTAGAGAACTGATGTCATGTGTAAATCCTTGCTGACATAACCAAATCCTCAGTTATTTTTCTAGGGCAGCTGTGCCAGATTTGTACAAGCAGGAGCAGTATAGACCATACTATAGGAATGCCACCTTGTGCATACAGAGTTTTGAGAGACACAAACAGATAGATGTATTAAGTAAACTAGAAAAGGTAATAGAGGAATTGCGTGTATCCCGCTCATTGAAAGCTGGTTTTGTGCCTGCTGATAATGGCTCCAACATAATAGCTTCTTTGAGAATAGGTGATATGGTGCAATGTACCCTGTTTAGCTCATGTCCTCAGTATAGTTCTGACCAGATTTTTGGCAGAATCTGAAACCCTCAGAGAGATGCTGAATTTTAACAGAAGAACCTGTGCCCGTTTTAGTGGCTACTACAATGCACCCGATGCATTTTATTCCATGCAAGAATGTAACAACCTGTTCCATCACCAGATGAAAATGAAGGTCCCTATCAGGTGGAATTCCACTTTGTACATGCTAGAGCATTTAAACGAGAACACAATTCAAAACTTGAAGGCTTAGGAGGGAGCCTCTTTGTCACTTGGACAATGGCAACTAATGTAACATAGTAACATACTAAATTAGGTTGAATAAAGACACAAGTCCATCAAGTTCAACCTTCTCCTCATACCCCGGTAACTGAGAATGTTATGGCTTTCCTGCTACCAATTAAGTTAGTCTTTATCAGATCTTCCTGATCTGCCTACTTATAAACAGTATAACTCTGTATGTTCCCTTTTGAAACAAATGTGTTTAATCTTCTCTTAAATGTATCCATTGTATCTGCCATAACCACCTCCTTGGGCAATGAATTCCACAATTTAACAGACCTTACTGTAAAAAACCCCTTCCTCAGCTGAAGTCTAAACCTCCTTTCCGCTAATCTCAAGGGGTGTCCCCTGGTCACCTGATCAGGCCTTGGAATAAATAGCTCACCGCAGAGATCCTTGTATTGACCGCTCATATACTTGTACAATGTGATAAGGTCTCCTCTTAGTCATCTTTTCTCTAGAGTAAATAAACCAAGTTTGTCTAGTCATTCCTCATATGTCAAGTCCTCCATTCCCTTAATTCATTTTGTTGCTCTTCGCTGTACCCTCTCTAGTTCTAGTATATCCTTTTTCAGAACCGGTGCCCAAAATTGCACTGCATACTCAAGGTGGGGTCTTATCAATGATTTGTATAATGGCAAAATAATATTATCCACTCTTGCTTCAATACCTCTTTTTATGCAAGACAGGATTTTGTTTGCCTTTGCTACTGCTGTTTGACACTGGTCACTGTTTGTAGTTGACAAGGATACCCAGGTCTTACTCTAGAAATGAGTCCCCTAAAATTATTCTATTAAGTTCATAAGTAGCCTGGGAATTGTTTCCTCTCAAATGCATGACTTTACACTTTCCCACATTAAACTTCATATTCCATTTGTTTGCCCAATCTGACATTGTATATAAGTCCCTCTGTAGAGAGAAAATATCATGTTCTGAATTAATGACCTTGCATAATTTTGTATCATATGCAAATATTGATATTTTGCTTTCTATATCTATTTCCAGGTCATCTATAAACATGTTAAAAAGTAGTGGACCTAATACTGAACCCTGAGGAACTCCACTCTCCACTTTAACTGTATTGGAGAATTTTCTATTCCATTCCATTCCCTATCCTTCAACCAGTTTTGTATCCAATTGCAAAGGTTATCTCCTAGCCCCAATTTCCTTATTTTATACACCAGCCTTCTGTGTGGCACTGTATCAAATGCCTTTGCAAAGTCTAGATATACTACATCTACTGCCTTGCCATTGTCAAGGTTGCTGCTTACTTACTTTCTCATAGAAGCTGAAAAAGTTAGTTTGGCATGATCTATTCTTCATAAAACCATGTTGATTTGTGCTAATGATCTTATTTTTTATGTTGTAATCCTGAATATAGTCACTTATTATCCCTTCTAGCAGTTTTACCATTACAGAGGTCAAACTCACAGGTCTATAATTCCCAGGTTCTGTTTTACTTCCCTTCTTAAATAGAGGTACTATGTTAGCTCTTCGCCAATCCTGTGGCACTGAGCCTGTGGTGATAGAATCTTTAAAGAGTAAATATAGGGGTGCTTAAATCTTTTGAGGAGGCAGCCATGCTGGTTAGTTTTGTAAGGATGGGAATTGACAACATTCTTCCACTCATGATTACTGCATAAAAAACTGAGGAGCATGGCTGGGGAAACTTACCATAAGACATGCACCAGTACCATACGCAATGGCTGAGGAATCTTAACACAAACATGCACCACCTGGTGAAGGAAATGTTAGAGTGCTTTGAGCAAGATCCTCGGCTAGCGTCCATTAAAAACAATGAGGAATACATTTTTGTACTTTGCTGAACCCCAGCTTTAAAAATTACAGCATTTCTGCCAAATCATGACCTGTATGTCACAACTAGAAGTGATGATGATCAGCAGCATCTTTCTGAGTAATATACACATATATATATATATATATATATATATATATATATATATATATATATAGATGAAGTGGAGGGTTGAATTCTAGATTATAAGTGGGAGAAAGTTAGGCCCACAAAACTGCTAGAAAGCATAGTGAAAAGGAAGGAAGCAAAGGGTTTATACCAGCAGCAGCTGGAGCAGAAACAACAACCATAACATCCCATTCCCAACATATTTTGAACACAGAGCAATTTGGGGGTCTCAGGAGTGACAATCCAACATTTGTAGTGGTGGTGATACATCTCTGTGGGACTTGCTCCCAGAGTGTGGGTTGGTAACTGGTACACAGGAACACTGTGTAGTTCCTAGGAGTGGTCCCACTGTATGTGAAATGGTGTCAGCATACTTGCGGAATAGCTAGGTTATCAGCTGAAACAATGACCCCATGGATTACTGGCAAATAAAACAATGTGTGTGGCCAGCACTGACATGAATAGCCATGCAAACCCTTAGCTGCTCACCAGCAAGCCTTTCATCTCAGCAGTGTTTCCATGCAGTGGGTTGTACTGTAAATGACTGTAGGATGTGGCTATCAAGCAGCAATTGTGGGGCACTAACATTCTTAACAAATGAAATGATATCTACTACATCTGAGAATCAAGTAGCAGAAGTGGAAAAAAAAACATATGACTCTCCTCTTGGCGAGGAGAAATTGAGTGAGAGCAAGTGGAAATTGAAGCCCTTCTATGAAAATGGCCCCTTTCCCCTTCTCTTCCTGTATAGTGAGCGTTGTGTTCATGCTCTGTGTACTGGCTGGGCAGGAGCTTGGTTCGGTGTGTCCCCTCTGTTGCAGTGTGTTCTCATTTCCCTCCCCTGTAGTGTTTAACTGCGAACTGTATTGCCAGTCAATGAGAGGTGTGTAATGTTGATGCTCCTCTCACATTGGCTGGCTGATATTATATATAATATAGAAATGTATATACATATATATATACAGTACTGTGCAAAAGTTTTAGGCAGGTGTGAAAAAATGCTGTAAAGTAAGAATGCTTTCAAGGACAGACATGCTTATTTGTATCAATTAACAAAATTCAAAGTGAGTGAACAGAAGAAAAATCTTAATCCAATCAATATTTGGTGTGACCACTCTATGCATTCAAAACAGCATCAATTCTAGGTACACTTGCACACAGTGTTTTAAGGAACTTGGCAGATAGGTGTTCCAAACATCTTGGAGAACTCAGATCTTCTGTGAATTTAGGCAGCCTCAGTTGCTTCCCTCTCTTCATGTACTCTCAGACAGATTTGATGATGTTGAGATCAGGGCTCTTTGGGAGTCATACGATACCATCACTTCCAGGGCTCCTTGGTTTTTCTTATGCTGAAGATAGTTCTTAATGACTTTTGCTGTATGTTTGGGGTTGTCATGTTGCAGAATAAATTTGGGGTCAGTCAGATGCATCCCTGATGATATTGCATGATGGATAAGTATCTGCCTGTACTTCTCAGCATTGAGGAGACTATTCATTCTAATCAAATTCCCAACTCCATTTGCAGAAATGCAGCCCCAAACTTGCAAGGAACCGCCACCATGCTTCACTATTGCCTGCAGACACTCATTCTTCTACTGCTCTCCAGCACTTCGCAGCACAAAGTGCCTTTGCTATAGCCAAATATTTCAAAATTTGACTAATCAGTCCAGAGCACCTGCTGCAATTTTTCTGCACCCCAGTTCCTGTGTTTTCGTGCATAGGGGGCTAGTTTCCATATCAGAGGTATTGCTTTTTTGTCAATGAAGACCACTTCTGACCAGACTTCTCCAGAATGTAGATGGGTGTACTAGGGTCCCACAGTTTTCCACCAATTCTGAGCAAATAGCATTGCTGGATATCTTCCTATTGTGAATGGAAGTAAGCATGATATGTTTTTCATTTGCTGCACTAAGATTCCGTTGTCGACCACTGCATCTACGGTCCTCAGTGTAGCCCATTTCTTCGTGCTTCTTCAAAAGATCTTAGATAGCACATCTGGAATCCCCTGTCTGCCTTGACATTTCTGCCTGGGAGAGACCTTGCTGATGCAGTATATTACCTTGTGTCTTGTTGTGCTTAGTCTTGCCATAGTGTATGACTTTCGACATTAAACTGTCTTCAGCAACCTCACCTTGTTAGCTGAGTTGGGCTGTTCCTCACCCAGTTTTATTCCTCATACACAGCTGTTTCTGTTTCAGTTAATGATTGTGTTTCAACCCATATATTAAATTGATGATCATTATTACCACCTGTTTAGTATACCTGTTTAATCATTCACTTGACTATACGCCTGTCACGGTTTTGAAGACTCTCAGACTTAAGGTTTGGTAAAATAACTTAATTTTATTAAAAGTTAAAGGCAGTCCCCGTAGGGTAAATATACATAACAATACAACAGTAATAGAACATACAATAGGTTCTACCGGCCTTGCCTAAATAAAGGGCAATGCAACCCAAGTGACAGTTTTAATGACAGGCTCTACCGGCCTTGCCTATACCGGGTAAGGCAACCGTGAGATGGCGTATACCGGTTATACCGGCCTTACCAATACCGGGCAAGGCAGCCCAAAGGAATTCTGAATGTAGGCTCTACCGGCCCTGCCAATACCGGGTAAGGCAACCTTAAAGATGGTGAATTACAAGGTTCTACCGGCCTTACCAATACCGGGCAGGGCAGCCCAAAGGAGTACTGTAGTAGGCTCTACCGGCCCTGCCAATACCGGGTGAGGCAACCTACAGGATGGTATCGTCAAGGTTCTACTGGCCTCACCAATACCGGGCAGGGCAGCCTGAGCAAGTAGACCAGCTGTCAGGTGACTAAGACAGCAGAGAGCATAAGTATAGAGGTCTAAATCAGCGGAAGTCTATTGCCAGGGATAATCAGACAACTGCAAGGAAGTGGACAGCGACTGACCACAGTACAGGATGTTCAGGAGCAAACCAACGTCCGCACGTTGGGACTAATGGTAAATAGCGCCACCAGGTTTAATGGACCAAACCAGCGACCGTACGCTGGAACCAACAATGTATATCGCAACCAGTCTAGTGGAGTAAACCAGCGTCCGCACGCTGGGACCAACAATGTATATCGTAACCAGGTTTAATGGAGCAAACCAGCGACCATATGCTTGAACCGACAATGTATATCGCAACCAGGTTTAGTGGAGCAAACCAGCGTCCGCATGCTGGAACCAACAATGTATACCGCAACCAGGTTTAGTGGAGTAAACCAGTGTCCGCACGCTGGAACCATCAATGTGTATTGCAACCAGGTTTAGTGGAGCAAACCAGCGTCCGCACGCTGGAACCAACAATGTATCTCGCAACCAGTTAGTGGAGTAAACCAGTGTCCGCACGCCGGAACCTACAATGTGTATCGCAACCAGGTTTAGTGGAGTAAACCAGCGTCCGCACGCTGAAACCAACAATGTATATTGCAACCAGGCTTAGTGGAGTAAACCAGTGTCCGCACGCCGGAACCTACAATGTATATTGCAACCAGGTTTAGTGGAGTAAACCAGCATCCGCACGCTGGAACCAACAATGTGTATGCAATAGCGAGGAGAACAATGTCGCCGAAGCAACAGCTGGAGCGCGAGACTCAGGAACTCGTACAGGTTAACCCACACGGTGCTGGAACACAGGAACCCCGGAATACAGGCACACAGGAACGCTGGAACACTGGAACACAGGAACGTTAGCATACAGGAACACTGGAACGCTGGAGCACCGGAACATTAACGTACAGGAACACTGGAACACTGGAACACCGGAACGTTAACGTACCGGAACACTGGAACACTGGAACACCGGAACGTAGCATACAAGAACACTGGAAACAGGCCCAGAGATCTGACAAGCAGGTCAGGCAGAGTGGAGTCAGAAACACCACGAAAGGGCAACCTGGAAGTGCTCAATCTGGGTTTAAAAAGGCTGTGTGAGGAGGGCTAATGACAGACAGCCAATCACGAATACTCAGCAAGTGACAGACACAGAGCAGCACGAATCACGGGCACCGTGATAACGCCTACAAAATTCATGACGTTTTGCAAGTGTACCTAGAATAATTAATGTTGTTTTGAAGGCAAAGGGTGGTCACAAGAAGTATTTATCTTGTTTATATATATATATATATATATATATATATATATATATATACACATTCACATCACACCACCAGTCCACCACTACCATATACATTATCCAATATCTTTTAAAATAATAGTTAGCAAGCTGAGCACTAGGCTTATAGGGAGAAAAGCCTGAGAAATATTTGCGTGTGCAGGACTCTGGCTAAACAAAAATGAAAGCCCTGAGTAAATCCTCTTTTCAGGAATTATAATAGATTTTGCCATACTCAAGCTGGCAACCTATACAAGGCCAGAGGATTTTTGTTTCTTAATCACGGCTGTTGTGCAAAGGTGTATCCACTGCTTTTGCTTTTTCACAACCTTTTCAAAAATAGTTAATGATGACTGCACTGTGCCTGCTACAAGGGAAAATATTCCTACACCAATGATTTCAGTAAGGGGACAGATGGAGAAGAATGGTCTTCTTCTTATCAACAATCACTGGCTGGACCAGGAGATGCTAGTTCCTCAACATCATCATGCTGGGGAAGTCTGGGGAAAGAAGTTGTTGATTTTGTTTTTCAGTAATAATTTATTTTTGGACAGACTGTGACAGAGATAAGACAGGATGGGTAACTTAAAAAAAACTAAAAAAATAAAAAAAATAAAATAAAAAAATAAAAAAGAATAAAGAAATATACAAAGAACTAACTATATTAGGTGACAGACAGCTGACTGGGCATAGGCAAGACATCATACTCCATCAGTTGTGTTGTGTAAAACCACACACAGTAGTTGTGTAATGTTCAGCAAACACACAAGGGGCAGGGGGAGGGGGAAGGGTGGAGTATTAAATGATGATGATCCCTCTACTCTAAGGGAGGACACAGTTTGTCAAGGTCCCACCAAAACTCCAGCACCACCAGTACCAGTACAAATAAAGAACCATATAAGAAGAACACTGAAGACGACAACAAGTCACATTCAAGTGTTGATGATGGCAATATCATAAAAGAGAAAGGTGTAGCAGCTGAACTGCCTGCTGCATCAGATGGTGAGACAAACAAGCACCAAAACACCTTTCCTCGAAGTAGTAGCGAAGGTTAGTCGGCAGGAATTGTCAGGTGATGCTGATGCTTCTGAGGATGACCTAATTATGACTTATGATGATGCAGATCTAGAATATATCCCATCCAGCATCCTTTTCTTGTTCAAATACAGATGAAGTTGATATTGAGGATGATGATGACATGGCAATAAAGTTAGCAGAAAGGCAAAGGCTGAATCTCCACCACTGAAAAGGAGCACTGTGTCTGTCTATAAATTGTTTGAGAAAACCATTGGAAAGTCTGACCCTGGACAGGCACAGATGTCAAAAAGTACACAGTCACCCTCTCAGTCATCATCAGCATCATCACCTCTTCAATGTCTAAGGGTCAGTCAGCCACACACACCTTTTTTGTGTACCCAGCAGCAGCAGCAACAACAACAACACAGGTTATTAACATCCACAATGTCAGATATAACAAGTGCCTCTGCTGCTGCTACTGTAAGTGATGCACCTTTGACACCTAGTAGTAGTGGCAGTAGAATTGCATCAACATCTAGCCCCAGTAGTAATAGTAGCAGCAGCACCTCAGGAACCCCTCAGTCCATGAAATCCACAGTAAGAGATACTTCACTCAGGATCCTCAAGCTAAGCATGTTGCATTCTGTTGTCTGTGCAAAAAAGCACTTGAGCAGGGGGAAAGCAGGCTCACACCTAGGCACCTCCTCTATGATATCCCACCTGAAGCACAACCACAGGTCTGACTGGGAGACACACTATCAGCAGGCCAAAGGTGCTGAAACTAGCAGAAGCAGAAGCATTCTAAAAAGTTCCCAGGGCTCTGGGGCAGAAAAAAGAAGTAGTGATGTTTGTGCTACTGCCAGTACCAACAGTTAGTTCATGCCAAATAACACCTATGGCTCCTGCTGCAGAGGAGTTTGATGAATCTGGCTTTGCTGTAGGACATGGCATGGACTGCCCACACATGCTGCCTCTACCGCCATCATCTCCAACCCACACTGGCTGAGTTACTGCGAAGGGGTCAAAACTTCACAAAAACAATCCCAAAGTAAACCTGTAGAATGGTAAGTTTGCCAAGATTTTGGCAGTGGACATGTTGTTGTATTCTTTTGAAGAAAACCAAGGTTTCAGAGAATTGATGTCATTTGTAGCTCCACGTTGGAATATCCTAAGCCTCAGTTATTTTTCCAAGATAGATGTGCCTGAATTATACAAGCAGGTGGTTAGTGTGGTGGTCAAAAGGGCTGAAAAGTGTGTGTGGCAAGAAAACCCACCTTACAACATATATGTAGACAAGAGGGCAGAGCACAGACTATATAACTGTGACTGCTTACTGGGTTTCCCTCCCAGCACCAATGGTGGACAACACTAGCTTACAGCATCAGGTGACAGCTAGTAATTGTGCTTCTAGTTCTGGCAGTGTGATTAAAAGGTAGCAGCAGCAACAGCAGGATAGCCCAAACCATTGGCTGTGTAGCTCTGAAAATTATTCAAACAAATTAATTAATTTTAATATTTAAAACAGTAAAAAAGTTGAATCTACCTTGCGGACGCAATAAGGTACCATGCCTCCCTGTACAACTGTGAGATAGGCTGTGGCACTGAAAATTATTCAGATTCCTTATATTAATTTTAATGTTTAACACAGAAACAAATGGGATTCGCCCTTGCGGACGCAATAAGGTACTAGGCCTGTCTACACAACTGTGAGACTTGCTGTGTCACTCTAAAAATTATTCAAACAATTACTAATATTAATTTTAATGTTTATCACAGAAACAAAGTTGACTGTCCCTTGTGGACGCAAGAAGGTACCATGCCTCCCTGCACAACTGTGAGATAGGCTGTGTCACTCTGAAAATTATTCAAATTCCTAATATAAAATTTAATATTTAATACAGTAACAAAGGTGACTCTCCCTTGCAGACGCAAGAAGGTACTAGGCCTCCCTACACAACTGAGACTGGCTGTGTCACTCTGAAAATTATTCAAATTCCTAATATTAATTTTTATGTGTAACACAGAAACAAAGGTGATTCTCCCTTGTGGACGCATTAAGGTACTAGGCCTCCCTACACAACTGTGAGACTGGCTGTTTGACTCTGTAAATTATTCAAACAAATTCCTAATATTAATTTAAATTTTTAACACAGAAACAAAGGAGACTTTCCCTAGCAGACGCAATAAGGTTCTAGGATTGTCTAAACAACTGTGAGATTGGCTGTGTCACTCTGAAAATTATTCAAACAAATTCCTAATATTAATTTTAATATTTAACACAGTAACAAAAGTGACTCTCCCTTGCGGACTCAATAAGGTACAAGGCCTGCCTACACAATTGTGAGACTGGCTGTGTCACTGTGAAAATTATAAAAATAAATTCCTAATATTAATTTTAATGTTTAACACAGAAACAAAGATGACTCGCCCTTGCGGATGCAATAAGGTACTAGGCCTGCCTATACAACTGAGTCTGGCTGATGCATCACTGAAAATTATTCAAACAAATTCATAATATTAATTTTATTTTTTAACACAAAAACAAAGGTGACTCTCTCTTGCGGATGCAATAAGGTACTAGTCCTCACTACACAACTGTGAGATTGAATAATTTTCAGAGAGACACAGCCAAACAAATACCTAATATTAAATTTAATGTTTAACACAGAAACGAAGGTAACTTTCCATTGCGGATGCAGTAAGGTACTAGGCCTGCCTACACAATTGTGAGACTGGCTGTGTCACTCTGAAAATTATAAAAATAAATTTCTAATATTCATTTTAATGTTTAACACAGAAACAAAGATGACTTTCCCTTGCGGATGCAACAAGGTACTAGACCTCCCTACAGCACTGTGAGACTGGCTGATGTTTCACTGTGAAAATTATTCACTCAAATTCCTAATATTAATTTTAATGTTTAACACAGAAACAAAGATGACTCTCCCTTGCGGATGCAACAAGGTACTAGGCCTCCCTACAGCACTGTGAGACTGGTTGATGTTTCACTGTGAAAATTATTCACTCAAATTCCTAATATTAATTTTAATGTTTAACACAGAAACAAAGATGACTCTTCCTTGCGAACGCAATAAGGTACTATGCCTCCGTACACAACTGAGAGATTGAATAATTTTCAGAGTGACAAAGCCAAACAAATTCCTAATATTAATTTTAATGTTTAACACAGAAACAAAGGTGACTCTCCCTTTAGGATGCAATAAGGTACTAGGCCTCCCTACAGCACTGTGAGACTGGCTGATGTGTCACTCCGAAAATTATTCAAACAAATTCCTAATATTCATTTTAATGTTTAAAACAGAAACAATGGTGACTCTCCCTTGCAGATGTAAGTACTAGGCATGCCTACAGAACTTTGAGACTGGCTTTGTTCCTAAGAAAATTATTCAAATGAATTCCTAATAATAATTTTAATATTTAACACAGGAAGAGTGGTGACTCTCCCTTGCAGATGCAATAAGGTACTGTCATGCTTTGCTTTTTACCATTTTTTGGCCCTTTAGCCTTTCAGTACCCTGTGGTTCTTTCTGAATTCTGATTGGAGGCTGGTTACTTTATCCACACTGCCAGTTGAGGGGTTCATCTATTTAAAATAATCAATGTCATTGTAATTTATTGCCAAAATTGCCTTAGGTAAATTTTGTGTGTCCATTTCTCCATCCTGATTATATCAGGATGGAGAGTGCTAATAAATATTATAAGCCCCTAAGATCCCTTCCAAGGTAGGGAATATCTTTTCAACTAAAAGTTATAATATGGGGTCCACTTGCATATTTCTTTTTTCTATTTTTGAATAAAATGAAATAAATTTGTTTTGGGTCCAGAGACTTCCATATTAATTTGTATTTTAAAAACACTGCCATCATAGTTACATAGTTATATAGTAAATTAGGCTGGAAAAAAGACATACCAAGAGAAATGAGAATTATATAAACTTTCCTTCTGCCAAATAAGTATGTATTTATTGGAACTTCCTGTTGTGCCTACTTATACATAGTATAACAGTGTATGTTCCCTCTTGAAAGAAATGCATCTAATGTTCTCTTAAATGTATCCACTGTATCTGCCATTACAATATCCTTGGGCAAGGAATTCCACAGTTTAACAGACCTTACTGTAAAAAAACCTCTTCCAGACTTCCGGGTACGGGGCTAATGGAAGCACCCACTTTTTAATGGAACTCTCCATGGCATCTCTTATATTTTATTGTTTTTAACCCTTATTGGGCTCGTCTTTAGTGGCTAAATGAGGAAGAGCCAGGGCATGACCAACTGACCAGGGTGTACCCAACCAAAAGCGGCTCTTTCATTTAATTCCACCGGATTCAGGCTCTGGTGAGCAGTCTGTGCTGGGCCCAGCAGCCATTTTGCGGCCTGGAGTGGAACGCAGAGGGGAGTAACGGCCAACGCTGGGCCCCCTCCGACTGTTTGTGGACTTTGACCACTGAAATTAGTGCTATGCCTCTGGCTAGAGGTGCTACCTTTGACCCACTGGTTGTGGGCTGCACCCTGAGGTGCCCTGCGACCCTGTGAGTCGCACTGTCGGATGCTAGGAGAAGCGACACAGGAGCTAGGAGCTGGATCCTTATGCAGGAGGTTGGTGAGGTGATGGGGTGCCGCTTCTTCCCAGGAGACCTGAGGTGGAGGGATGTGGTGTGGAACTCTGCATCAGTACATCTACTGGGCCCCTTCACAACTGCTTGGTGCTATTGCCTGGTAGGAGGACTTTACAGCTGTCACTTAAGGGTTAAAACTACCTGACTCTACATTGGACTACCCTGCATATCTCTTCAATATCCCCTGGAGCTGCTTCAGTGAGAGAACGATGGCCTTATACTTTTTATGTGAAGAGGTGTCCCGGTCTTCTTTGTATTCCCTTTTCCAGCTATACTGTGACAGGCCTTGGAGGGGGCTTCATTATTTTGTTAAGCTGGGACCTCTTCCAGGGCCCTTGGCTACATTACATGGCTTACACCTTTACCCTGGTGATCTTTATTGAGTGTTGGATGGACTAGGTGCCTCTGCAGTGTGCTACACCAACTTATTTTTCATCTTTATTATCATGGGCAGAATCCTGGACACTAAATGAAACATCCTCAAAGAGTACCCCAAAACCACAAAAATCGCTGTCAGCCCCTAAGTCCAGATCTGTTATTGATATGGCTGACCTGCGACCCATAGTGTCTCCGGTGCGTTCTGCTCCCTCTTCTAAGGAACAGATCCTACAAGAATATTGCAAAGTGCAGGAGTTGCTATTCCAATCAGTCAATGTATTGATCTTTCAGGATTATTCTGCTCAGGTGACGGCAAAACGAAGAACTTTCTCTCTAGTGTGTAAAACACTCTAGGAGAAAAAAAATCAAATTCACATTGCTCTTTCCTGACAAGCTTAAAGTGACTCATGAGGGTCAAGTGCATCTCCTGACCTCTTCTGAGGAGGCACATGCTCAGCTGGGAACATGGAACCTGGTGTGGCACGCAGGGCGCATTCTACTGTGATGTATTTGTGTGCTTATTTTCTCTATTTGAATTTGTTACCCTCCGTCAGGGCCCTGAAGGAGCCTAATGTGTTTCATTTTGTATTATTGTTCTGTTTCTTTTTTTCGGTCCTGTTTTCTGTCTGCTCAGTTGAGTCAATGCCTATGTTCCTTCTCCCTCTTTTGGGGAATGGCCCCAGGGACATGGGGTCGGCCCAACTGAAGCTTAATCTTGCAATGGTCTCCTTTCCACGTGAAGGGATTGGATACCTCTCCCTCAGCAGATATGCAGACAGACGCAACATTCACTGTGCAGGACTCCCTCCGTGTATTCTCCTGAAATGTTGATGGCCTAAACACACCGGCTAAAAGAAAGCTTGTTACTAACCATCTTAAATAGTTAAAGCCGCTCGTTGTGTTCCTTCAAGAGACACATTGGAAATCCTCTGAGCCAACTACATTAAAGGATACTTGGATCAGAGAGTGTGTTTTTCTGCCTCTTACACTTCACAGTCTAGAGGAGTGGCAATTTTGCTTAGCAAGTCTCTTATATCCATTCCACCCAGGTTTTCGTGGATGGTAGATATATTATTCTGGATCCATCAGTGGGTCAAAATCAGTTATTGTTGGTAAATATATATGCACCTAACATGCCAAATGCTTATTTCTACTGTAAATTGTTTGACTTGTTTTCTTCTTACCCTGGATATCACATTATTATGGGGGCGATTATTGGGACTTCCCCTGACAGTGAAACCACCTCGTCATGATGAAATACATCTACTCTTACACTACCTACACCTGATAGACCACTTTCGGGTTACTCATCCAATGACCAAAGACTTTACTCATGTTTCTAGGGCACATGCTACCTCTTCTAGAATAGACCTCTTCTTGACTTCCCCTGAGGTTTTGTCCAGTATACAACATATACATATTCATAACATCATTATTTCTGACCACTCTCCGATTGAGTTACAAGTCAGTCTTAATGCCAATAGAACATATACTAAACATTGGCACTTTCCCCATTATAAGTCTCATAGTGCGGATTTAAAGTAATTTTTGGAGGTTACTTGGGGTAATTCCCTGGATGATAATATTGCCCATGTGGAGGAACCTCTTATGTTCTCGGAGGCGGCAAAGGCGATTATCAGGGGACATAAAAATTTTATAGAGCTAGACAAAATAGGAATTGGGATGCCAAATTTGCCAGGCTGAAGGCTGACTTGGATTGTGCTCATGAGACCCTAGCGTCAAAACTTACACTTGCAAACAAAACTAAATTTAATGAGGCTAAGGCACTTTTAGACACTGTCTTAAATCTAAGGTCCAAACCCAGCTAGAGTTTACTCGTAGCCATTTCCTTAAGTGGAGAAACAAGTCTGGGAGGCTTTTATCTTTATTGGATACACAGCTCCAGCCCCGGGTCAATATCTCCCACCTTAAGTCTTCGACTGGGACAGTGGTTACATCTAGTGTTGAGCGAGCACCCCGATGCTCGGGTGCTCGGGTGCTCTGACCGAGCACCCCCTGAGGCTCGAGTGCTCGGCCGAGCACCCGAGCCTCATTGCATTGAATGGGGCGACACGACCATTACACCAGGCACCCCCTGCTCTGATGAGGGGAGGGTGCCTGGTCAATGCCCCCCTTCATCTCCGCAATGTCCCCCTTCATCTCCGCAATGTCCCCCTTCATCTCCGCTATGCCCCTCTTCCACAATGTCCCCCTTCATCTCCTCTATGCCCCTCTTCCACAATGTCCCCCTTCATCTCCTCTATGCCCCTCTTCCACAATGTCCCCCTTCATCTCTGCTATGCCCGTCTTCCACAATGTCCCCCTTCATCTCCGCTATGCCCCTCTTCCACAATGTCCCCCTTCATCTCCGCTATGCCCGTCTTCCACAATGTCCCCCTTCATCTCCTCTATGCCCCTCTTCCACAATGTCCCCCTTCATCTCTGCTATGCCCGTCTTCCACAATGTCCCCCTTCATCTCCGCTATGCCCGTCTTCCACAATGTCCCCCTTCATCTCCTCTATGCCCCTCTTCCACAATGTCCCCCTTCATCTCCGCTATGCCCGTCTTCCACAATGTCCCCCTTCATCTCCGCTATGCCCGTCTTCCACAATGTCCCCCTTCATCTCCGCTATGCCCCTCTTCCACAATGTCCCCCTTCATCTCCGCTATGCCCCTCTTCCACAATGTCCCCCTTCATCTCCGCTATGCCCGTCTTCCACAATGTCCCCCTTCATCTCCTCTATGCCCCTCTTCCACAATGTCCCCCTTCATCTCCGCTATGCCCGTCTTCCACAATGTCCCCCTTCATCTCCGCTATGCCCGTCTTCCACAATGTCCCCCTTCATCTCCGCTATGCCCCTCTTCCACAATGTCCCCCTTCATCTCCGCTATGCCCCTCTTCCACAATGTCCCCCTTCATCTCCGCTATGCCCGTCTTCCACAATGTCCCCCTTCATCTCCGCTATGCCCCTCTTCCACAATGTCCCCCTTCATCTCCGCTATGCCCCTCTTCCACAATGTCCCCCTTCATCTCCGCTATGCCCGTCTTCCACAATGTCCCCCTTCATCTCCTCTATGCCCCCTTCATCTCCGCAATGCCCCCTTCATCTCCGCAATGCCCCCTACCTCCAGTCCCTGGTGGTCCAGCGGAGCGTCTTCAGATCTGTGCCTCCTTCGGCACAGATCCCCGCCACCCGAACATGCCGGGCGAGCACATGGCGGTACTCGTACGAGTACCGCCATGTGCCGAGCAGAGCGATGCTCGAGCCGATCCGAGCATCGGCCGAGCATGCTCGCTCAACACTAGTTACATCATCATTGGCCATCAACAAAATGTTCTGCGACTATTTTGTGACTTTGTATAGAGCAGCGCCAGATAATTTTGATCTGGGAATGGATCTATTATGCAGAGCTAGACTTCCTAAATTGACCATATCGCAGAGGGCAGTTCTGGATCAGCCTATCACGGAACAGGAAGTTCGACAAACTATTACTTCCTTAAACTCTCATAAAAGTCCTGGTCCTGGTGGATTTTTTAAAATGTTGAAACCACAGGTGGCTAATCCACTTGCAGATCTATACAATACTCTATTGTCAGACTCACCCAAGGTTGGCAACCTGCTTCGGGGCAGAACTATCTTGATACCTAAACCAACTAAAGATCTTAGCTCTGTTAGCTCTTACAGACTTATCACACTCTTGAATCAAGACGTTAAAATCTTGGCAAAGATTTTTGCATTTAGATTACAATCATTCCTGCCCTCTGTTCTGTGTGCCCAGCAGTTGGGGATTTTGAAGGGTAGTATCACAGTGCTTGTGATTCCTGTCAGTCTTATCTGCGGCAGACACTGATTTGCTGTGTTGGTTTGGCCCGCCCCCTGGTGACCTTTTTATACCTGGCTATCACATCTGTCAGATGCCCTTTCGTGGTGTTTCTGAGCCAGTTATACTGTTGCTGTGTTCCTGTGTTCCGGATTCCTGTGTACCGAATCGGCTTGTCCTGACTATTCTCCAGTGTTCCTGCTCGTGTATGATCCAGCCCAGCTGACTACCACTCTTAGATCCTGACCCGGTTTGGCTGACGTTCCTGCTTGTGTATGACCCGGCTTGTATGACTACCTCCTACGTGCTCCGACCCGGCTTGGCTGACTTCCTGCTCCGAAGATCTACTCCTGCTTGTTCCGGTGACCTGCGTTCCAGTTGTCGCTGCCGTGACATTTTCATCTGCTGTTCCAGCCTTTGGTGTGACTGCCTTGCCTGGTGTCCTCCGATCAGTGCAGTGTTTCTACCTGTGCAGAGCTGTGCGTTTGTACGTCTCCCTCATACTGCAGAGCCTTGCTATACTGCTGAAAAGCCTTGAGTAAACGTGCCTTTTAACCCTAGCAGTGCTGCCTTGGTTCCACTCTCTCTACTCCCGTAAGAGTCTCGTTCTCGGTGATACTCCTGCTGAGTTGGCCGCTCTCCGTCGGCAGCTCTGTACATCCTTGCAGAGTATTCACATCCGTTGGGCCGGTTGGACGCCTAAGACTCTCTCTCTTTGCAATACTGGGCGATTCCGTTATACAGAGTGGTGGCAGGCAAAGGCGTCAGCGTTAGCAAATCCGGTAACTACGCCCGTGGGGCTATTGGCTCTTGCACGTCATATCCCGGTGTCCGGTTAAGTCTGAGGAGGCTTGGCAGCTCTCGCATTGCAGGCCGGTTCCAGTAGGTAGGCCCGAGGGGGCTAAGTGGATTCCTGTGCTTCTTCTTACTGAACACCGTGGCGAAGCAGTCCTGTATCCAGCCTATGATGAACTTTGTCTCCAGCACAGCCTTATAACACCCAGGGCGTTCCAAACATCCACATCTGAGACTGACTGTTATCAAGGACTTAATCCTCTGTGGTTATATTCCATTCTACTGCTGTGTATTTGTACATGTAATACGTTTGTGCCTTTACAATTGTATCTATCAGTCCCTACTGCTGGTGTATATCAACCGCCACTAGAGGGCGTACCTTTGCCTTACCTTACTCTAAATAAATTGTATTTTATTTCACACACTGGTCTGAGAGTCTTTAAAAACCGTTACAGTACGAAAGGGCCATGACCTCAGACGGTAAGGGTGAAAGTAATACACAGAACATCCTTTGGAGAATGGATGTCCATGAGTAGCGCATGGACCAATTGGCACTGGCTCTACAGACGTTACTCGAACGTGCAGTACATTTGGACAAGCCTACTCCTAACCCTGGTCACCCCAGTCCTGACACCGGAGAATCCACCTATAGTCCCCTCGGCTAATTCGAGAGGGTTAACGGCAGCAGCACCGTTACCGTTAAGATATGATGGCGAACCCTCCCTTTGCAGGGGTTTCATTAATCAGCTAGAGATATTTTTGGAATTGGCACCCCAGGCATTTCCTAACGACCGTAGTAAGGTCGGTTTTATGATATCTCTGTTGACGGGCAAGGCATTGGCATGGGCGAATCCGTTGTGGGAAAATGCCAGACCCTGCACACTGAACTTTAGTGAATTCGTAAGGAAGTTCAGACGAGTGTTTGAGGTTCCTGGCAGGGCTGCCTCTGCTGCCAAAAGGCTGATGGAAATTCAGCAGGGCGAACGCACACTGGGCGATTATGCTATCGAATTCCGGACCTTGGCAGCAGAGGTGGGCTGGAACGATGAGGCCTTACTGGCTGCCTTTACTCAGGGTCTCTCCGAACAAATTAAGGATGAGATAGCCGCTCGTGATGTACCCAGCGATCTGGATGAGTACATCGATTATGTCATGCTAATAGACTCCCGCATCCGAGAGAGACGGTTGGCTAAAAGGGCTAAAGCAAAAAACTATGGCCAGACCAGTTTCCTTAACCCACCCACACCACCCGTTCTTCCTGAGCGACCTGTCGATAGTTCTGAACCTATGCAGTTAGGGTTCACTAGGCTCTCTAAGGAAGAGAGATTGTATCGTAGGAGGCAAGGCCTATGCCTATATTGTGGCAAACCAGGGCACCTTTTACGCAATTGTCCAGTTAGGCCGGGAAACGAACGCATCTAGGGTACCTTGGGGGACAGGCCCTAGGTGGTGTAGAACAGTCCCTAGATCCTAGCACCACTAAACCCACCATCCAGGTGGTATTCGCTTGGGTGGACAAGGTAATCGAGGTCCTGGCATTGGTGGACTCCGGGGCAGCCGGCTATTTCATGGATCAGTCCTTTGCCGACTTGCAAGGCATTCCTTTATGTAAGAAGGACTCTCCTGTGGCAATTGAGGCCATTGATGGCAGAACCCTGGAGCCTGCATTCATTACGTTTGAGACAATTCCAGTGACAATGACTGTGGGGGCTTGTCACAGAGAGCAGATACGGTTTCAGATTATTCGTTCCCCGCACCATTCAGTTATTTTGGGGTTCCCATGGCTACAGGTACATAATCCTCAATTTGACTGGCAGAGATGTGAGGTTAACTCCTGGTCTGAATACTGTAATAAGAATTGTCTCTCCTTACCTGTCAAGATTATGTGTACCTCTCCGGCTGTGCCAACCAAATATGGGCAATTCAGTGACGTGTTTAGTAAAGGAGAGGCCAGCGCATTGCCTGAGCATAGGCCATATGATTGCGCCATTGATTTGCCTCCAGGTGCGGTGCCTCCCAGGGGACGCACTTACCCACTGTCCTGTGAGGAGAATAAAGCTATGGAGGACTATATTGCTGATGCCCTTGAGAGGGGTATTATTCGGAAATCTACGTCCCCGGCAGGTGCCGGATTTTTCTTTGTGAAAAAGAAAAGTGGTGAACTCAGGCCATGCATTGACTATCGAGGGTTGAACAAGCTAATGCCTAAGAATGCCTATCCTATTCCACTTATTACAGAATTGTTTGACAGATTAAAGGGCTCGTCGATCTTTACTAAACTTGACTTGCGAGCCGCCTATAATCTGGTCAGAATTAAAGAAGGTGACGAGTGGAAAACGGAGTTTAATACCAGAACAGGGCATTATGAATATCCGGTAATGCCTTTCGGCTTATGCAATGCACCTGCAGTGTTTCAGGAATGTATTAATGATATTCTACGAGACCTGCTCCAGTCTTGTGTGGTCGTATATCTAGATGATATATTAATTCACTCTGCCAACCTCTCCCAACATATCAAGGATGTTTCTGAAGTCTTGCTACGACTTCGTAAGCACAAGCTATTCTGTAAACTAGAGAAGTGCAAATTCCATACATCTCAAGTACCATTCCTGGGTTTCGTAATCTCCAAAAATGGCATTGCCATGGATCAGGAGAAGTTGGCAGCAGTCTTGCAATGGCCTCGTCCTAAAGGGTTAAAGGCCATCCAACGATTCTTAGGTTTTGCGAACTATTATAAGAAGTTCATCCAGAACTTTTCCACGATCGTTAAACCTTTGTCAGATTTGACTCATAAGGGCGCTTCTCCCTCTCAGTGGTCCGAGGCAGCTGAGACCGCATTTGTTACCCTGAAATCTGCCTTTGCATCTGCTCCTGTACTGTCCCACCCTAATCCCTCCCTGCCATTTACTTTGGAGGTTGACGCTTCAGAGGTTGGGGTTGGAGCAGTACTCTCCCAACGTCCTGTGGGAGGTGGCGCCTTGAGGCCTTGCGGTTTTTTTTCTAAGAAATTGTCTAGTGCGCAGAGCCATTATGAGATTGGTGACAGGGAACTGTTGGCCATTATCCTAGCTTTGAAGGAGTGGCGTCACCTTTTGGAGGGTACTCAGACTCCGGTACTTATCCTTACTGACCATAAGAATTTAACTTATCTCTCCGAAGCCAAAAGACTGTCCTCCCGACAAGCTAGGTGGGCACTTTTTTTGTCGCGATTTAATTTCCTAGTGTCTTACCTTCCTGGCTCAAAAAATATTAAAGCTGATGTGTTGTCTCGTCAGTTCGTTTCTGACACTGAGAGGGAGGAGGAACCTGTACCTATCATTCAGCCAGATCGCATTCTGGCCACTATCCGTACCACCATAACCTCGCCTCTGGGGGAGGAGATATTGGCATCACAATCTAGGGCACCCCCTGAGACCCCAGTGGGGAAGTGTTTCGTAGATGAGCCATTCCGTGTCCGTTTGTTGGAAACTTATCACGCTTCTAAAGCGGCTGGGCATATTGGTAGGGACCAACTAGTATGGTCTCTTTCGCAATTATTTTGGTGGCCTACCCTGAGAGCCGATTGCGCCGCTTTTACAGCAGCCTGTACAACCTGTGCCTGTGCCAAGACCCCTAGGCATCTCCCCGTGGGCTTACTGCAACCGGTGCCCAACGGAGACCGCCCTTGGTCTCATATATCCATCGACTTTTTGGGAGAATTACCAGCCTCTAGGGGTTATACGTTCATTCTTATGGTGGTCGATAGATTCTCCAAGATGGCACATTTTGTGCCTCTGACTGGCCTTCCATCGGCCCAGGAATTGGCTGTAGTCTTTTCCAGAGAGGTGTTCCGCCTGCACGGAGTACCCAGAGTGATTGTCTCCGACCGTGGGAGTCAGTTCGTTTCTAGGTTTTGGAGGGCATCCAATTGTCATTCTCCTCCGCCTACCATCCCCAAACGAATGGGGCCGCTGAGCGTGCCAATCAGGGACTGGAGCAGTTCCTACGTTGCTTTGTCATTGATCATCATGATAATTGGGCTGACCTGTTGCCATGGGCAGAGCTTGCCAGAAACTGTGCTGTTAATTCATCGTCCGGGAGCTCTCCGTTTCTCGTTAATTATGGGTTCCAGTCTTGTCTGCTCCCGGACTCCTTTCAGGCGCAGCAGATTCCTGCTCTGGACGAGCATTTGGCACAGCTTCGTTCCACTTGGTCACAGGTTTAGAGGTCCCTCAGTCAGTCATTTAGGCGACAGCAACGGCACGCTAATCGCAGACGTCTTCCAGCGGTCTCATTTCAAGTTGGGGACAGGGTATGGCTGTCATCCAGAAACCTCAACTTACAAGTGCCTTCCAACAAACTGGCTCCCCGGTTTATCGGCCCATTTAAGATTATCCGCAAGATTAATCCGGTTTCTTATTCACTGGAACTTCCACCCTCGATGCACATTCACAATGTGTTCCATGTGTCGCTCCTGAAACCCTTGGTGTGCAATCGCTATACTACTACGCCAGTGATTCCTGGGCCGGTGGACGTCCAGGGCCAAGAAGAGTATGAGGTTCAGAGTATTATTGATTCTAGGAGATTTAGAGGAAAGCTGTAATATTTGGTTCATTGGAAGGGCTATGGTCCTGAAGAACGTTCTTGGGTTGATCAAGGGGACCTCCATGCACCTAGATTAGTACGCAGCTTTCACTCCAAATATCCTTTGAAACCCAGGCCTCGAGCAGGGAGAGGGGGTCTTTGAGAGGGGGGTACTATCACAGTGCCTGTGATTCCTGTCAGTCTTATCTGTGGCAGACACTGATTTGCTGTGTTGGTTTGGCCCGCCCCCTGGTGACCTTTTTATACCTGGCTATCACATCTGTCAGATGCCCTTTCGTGGTGTTTCTGAGCCAGTTATACTGTTGCTGTGTTCCTGTGTTCCGGATTCCTGTGTACCGATTCGGCTTGTCCTGACTATTCTCCAGTGTTCCTGCTCGTGTATGATCCGGCCCGGCTGACTACCACCCTTGGATCCTGACCCGGTTTGGCTGACGTTCCTGCTTGTGTATGACCCGGCTTGTATGACTACCTCCTACGTGCTCCGACCCGGCCTGGCTGACTTCCTGCTCCGAAGATCGACTCCTGCTTGTTCCAGTGACCTGTGTTCCAGTTGTCGCCGCCGCGACATTTTCATCTGCTGTTCCAGCCTTTGGTGTGACTGCCTTGCCTGGTGTCCTCCGATCAGTGCAGTGTTTCTACCTGTGCAGAGCTGTGCGTTTGTACGCCTCCCTCATACTGCAGAGCCTTGCTATACCGCTGAAAAGCCTCGAGTAAACGTGCCTTTTAACCCTAGCAGTGCTGCCTTGGTTCCACTCTCTCTACTCCTGTAAGAGTCTCGTTCTCGGTGATACTCCTGCTAAGTTGGCCGCTCTCTGTCGGCAGCTCTGTACATCCTTGCAGAGTATTCACATCCGTTAGACCGGTTGGGCGCCTAAGACTCTCTCTCTTTGCAATACTGGGCGATTCCGTTATACAGAGTGGTGGCAGGCAAAGGCGCCAGCGTTAGCAAATCCGGTAACTACGCCCGTGGGGCTATTGGCTCTTGCACGTCATATCCCGGTGTCCGGTTAAGTCTGAGGAGGCTTGGCAGCTCTCGCATTGCAGGCCGGTTCCAATTCCGCCCGTGGGGGCTATTTGCACTTGCACTAGCTGAAGCAGTTCCAGTAGGTACGCCCGAGGGGGCTAAGTGGATTCCTGTGCTTCGCTTGTGCATTTACAATTGTATCTATCAGTCCCTACTGCTGGTGTATATCAACCGCCACTAGAGGGCGTACCTTTGCCTTAACTTACTCTAAATAAATTGTGTTTTTATTTCACACACTGGTCTGAGAGTCTTTAAAAAACGTTACAGGTAGGCATTCAGTGAAGGGGATTATAACAGCCATAGCAGCCACTTTGGCGTCCCAGGGCAATGGTACCACCTCCTATGATACTTTATTAAGTCTTGACGCCGAAAAGGCATTTGACCAGGTTGCTTGGGCTTATTTTTTTAGCATAATTAAGTTCCAACACTTTGGTCAAACATTCCTTACATTAATACGTGATAACATCTAATGGGCTGAATTTGGCACCTATTACTATGGAGCAGGGGGGCTGCGGCAGGGGTGCCCACTATCCCTGTTACTTTTTAACATGGCTCGCGATCCCTTACTTAGAGTCATCTTGAACTCCACTGATATTACAGCCATCTCTATAGGTAACACCACAGTAAAGCGTATGGCTTTTACAGACGATGTGCTGATTTATCGTTCTTATCCACAACTTTGTCTTATACCTCTTTTCAAGCTCTTGACTGACTATGGACCGTTTGTTTGATTTCATATTAATACAGGTAAATCTCAAGCTTTATGCTTACTAGATCCAGATGACCTCCACACATACCGTGCATGGGTCTGTAGTGCGCAAGGGGTCATATTCTGTATTTGGGTACACTTATCTCTAAGAACCCCTCTAGACTCTATTCATTAAATTGCACCCCATTCATCCGTACATTGATCAGAGAACTACAAACTTGGAGAAACTTACCCTTGACTTTTTCTGGTAGGATCACACTTATTAAGATGATTACATTTCCAAGACTGCTTTATTTGATCCAGGTTTTGCCCCTTGTCATCACTTCATCCTACCACTCCAAACTGCTTACTGCTCTCAGACATTTCATTTGGTGTGGTAAACATTCACAACTGCCTTATATATACTTCAACAACCCAGACAAAATTTGGGTCTTAATCTTCCAAACATTATGGATTACAATTTGGCAGCTTTATACAGATATTCTACTGACTGGATTCTCAACACTAGCATGCATGTGGACCCCCAGGTGGACAGGCAGTTTGGGGGAGGGATTTCTTTGGTAGCCCTGTTGCATATCACGATGAGGGATCTCAGCCCTGGTGTTGTCCAAAATCCATTATTATTGTCTGTCATTAGAGCCTGGAAGAGGGTGAGTCTTTGTATGGGTGTTCAGTGGCAGTTCTCTCTTTTCCAACCTCCATGTGATAATTCGACTTTTCAGGCGGAAACTACTCTAAATCTTTTTATTATCTGGGAGAGTAGGAATGTTATAGACCTTTTATTGATTTTTCCACCAGGCATCCGAGATGGTTGGTGGATTGTAGATTACAATTACCGTGTATTGATATTTCCTGGTTTGCTTATCTTCAAACAATAAGATTTTTGAGGACTTAAACCCGTCATTTTACAGGGAAGGATTGGAAGAACAGGCTGGACGCATTGATTAGGTGTCATGATTCTGTCCTCTCTTCAGCCTGGTGCAGTACCTCACAGTGCTACTACCTTTCTTTGTTGCTGTTGTAGCCTGCTGCACTCAGACTGCTTCTGTTCCAAGCTGGCACTACCTTGCAGTCACCTCATCCCTATTTAGTTCAGTCTCTCTTCTTCCTCTGGGCCAGATTATTCAGATCAGTTTCAGTTCAGTTTAATTTTATATCTGCTTTTGGGCCTGGGTCCTGTGTTCCTTGAGCTAGCTGCACCCCTGAGTTCCTTGAGCTGGCTCTACTACTGAGTTCCTTGAGCTGGCTGCATCCCTGAGTTCCTTGAGCTGACTGCACCCCTGAGCTCCTTGAGCTGGCTGTACTCCTGAGTTCCTTGAGCTGGCTGCACCCCTGAGTTCCTTGAGCTGGCTGCACCCCTGAGTTCCTTGAGCTGGCCACACCCCTGTGTTCCTGAGCCAGCCACACCCCTGTGTTCCTGAGCCAGCCGCACCCCTGTTTGCCTTGAGCTGGCAGCACCCCTGTGTTCCTTGAGCAGGCTGCTTTCCTGTGTTCCTTGAGCCGGCTACTCTCCTGTGTTCCTTGAGCTGGCTGCCCTCCTGTGTTCCTGAGCTGGCTGCCCTCCTATGTGTACTGAGCTGGCTGCCCTTCTGTGTTCCTGGGCCAGCTGCCCTCCTGTGAGCTGGCTGCCCTCCTGTTTTCCTGAGCTGGCTGCATTTGTGTGTGTCCTTCCTATGTTCCTGAGCTAACTTCATACCTGTACCCAGGGGCCCTGCTCCCTGTACCCATAGGCCCTACTCACTGTACCCAGGAGGCCCTGCTCCCTTCTTTTATATTGAATGTTCTGATGTGCATTATTCTTTCATGTTCCTTCCATATATATAAGATACATTTGCTTTCTGGGTTCCAATTTATTTATGTTTTCTACTATGGTCAGCTCCTCTTCCTGACCAGCCCCCCATGACAGAATAAACTGACCTTACCATATGGGACCCACAAAGAAAACTCGTATACACACAATGTCCTGTTCTTTTGATAACATTGAATCCGTATTACAACATGAGCATATTAAGCTTAATGCCTGCTATAGTCAAGTATGTATATTACAAGAAGTTGTTTCTAGTATGTTGAGAATATGCTCCTCCACTCTGGAGTTGATTTGTAAAACCCCTAAGCCTTTAATCATCAAGGTAGTTTCTGAAATGCATAAGAACTATAAGGATATGTGTAGTACTTGGCCTTTGCTTTTTTCTAGCATGGAATGTTTTTTAGGTAGACCCCCTGCTTTGCTTCAGGTGAATTATATTGTTTCTGTTCCTTTAAGAGACATTCTAGCTAAACATGAAAACGTAACTGAACACTTCAAGCCAACTACAATTGTATATTCTTGGCCTTACCTGGTTTGGTTGATGTGTTGCAGGATAGAATTAAACTTATTCATTCCATTGAAGCCCTTTGGCAAAAACCTTCATTTATTGATTCAGTAAATTCCCAGGCTGCAAATTCTGCAGTTATCTCTCACTTTCAGAACCACACCTATTTACCTGTTAACCCTTCTGTGGTTCATTCTGATATCTGTTCTGTTTCAGATTCTACTGTTTCAGCCCTGAGTACTGTTGAGAATAAAGCAAACCCACAGCACCCCAAACTTCAGAGTATTCACACTATAGATGTTACATCCTATTCTCCTGACTCTGACACAGATTTCTTTGCTGTAGAGGACTGGCTTGTTGATCCTCCTGATTGGGATACTAAACCTGGAACTTATGCCCAGCAACCTGTATACTTTATTGATTGGGAATCAGAGGATGAATTTGCATATAGCACTGGAGACAGCAAAATGGATCACATCTATGATCTTTATGGTGCTCAGTATTTAGCCTCACTGGATGATTACCCCTCACACTCAGAGGAATATGTAGAACTCCAGACTGAAGTATGGAAGTATGGTCTATCACTGTGCATGTGTATTGCTGGTGATATTTTGACAGTATTATTTCCTGATACCTTTTTATTGGCTAACGTGATGTTGCTCCACCCAGTGCTAGCCTTTAAGTACTGAGCCCTGTCACTTCTGCAGGGACCTTTTGTGGTGTTCCCGTTGCTTAGTGCTTGGTGTGTATATCGTGTGAATCCTGTGTATGACCAGGACTGCCTGACTACTCTGCCTGATTACATTCCTTCTCTGTGTACTGACCTGGATTGGCTGACGTTCCTGCTCTGTGTACCGACCTGGCCTGGCTGACGTTCCTGCTCTGTGTACCGACCCGGATTGGCTGACGTTCCTGCTCTGTGTATCGACCCGGATTTGCCGACGTTCCTGCTCTGTGTACCTACCCTGTTTGGAGGACGTTCCTGCTCTGTGTATTGACCCGGATTGGCTGAAACTCCTGCCCTGTGTATCACTCAGGCCCAGTTCACTATCCCGCCCGGTTATCCGGTTGGGGAATCTTTCCGGTGCTCTGTCCAAAGGTGCTCTGTCAAAGGTGACACCTCCTCTGTCTATGCCAAGGATGTCTCGTATTCCAGAGGCATTGCCCATGGTGCCAAGTCTTGTGATACTTGCTGCCTCTACGGAATTTTCCACACTGGCAGCATTGGAGGAGGATTTTGCTGTAGGAGAATTCACTCACTCCTGCGCAAGCTAATGACAGGTTGAAGCCCTTGCTGTGTGAATCAGAGGATGTTCCTGTCCCATCAAAATGATAAGACCTTTCCTTTTCCTGAAGTTACTGTTCTATCTATCCTTGCTTTCCTAATACAGCTATGGTATGCTGAATTCAAGCTAGTCATTTCAAATGCATCAAAAAAGAGGGAAGGGTGGACAGCGCAGATAATCTCCTCTAAGTGTAGTAGGTATTGACATATGATATTAATATAGATAACAATATAAAAAATATATCGAAAAACATTTATTATATGTCTAAAATATAAATTGAGAACAAAGACATAGGAATGAAAATAAGCATGGAATCAATGATCTATAATAGATCCAAATATATATGTATAATATGCATATATGAGTTGTAAACAGAAATAAAGATCCTTAAACTTATAACTACTGTGCATAAAAAAATCCAAACAGTAGATGTAAAATATACCATACACACGTATGTATAATAATACTGTTGAAATAGGATGATGACAGTTTATGCAAATGGCTAGTGCCAGAGGGGGGCATGTATGTAGAGCACCGGGGTTGTGGACAAATATAGTGGCTGCTTACAGGAGAGAAACGTAGTTCAGGCACTTAAGAGACACAGTGTGTAAACGGGAAACCAGCAATGAAATATCAACAAATGGTATAGATGTCCGCTTACTCAGATGATTCTTGTATCCAAAGCCTGTAGAAAAGTCTCTGCACAGATGACCGTTTATTCTATATGTTTTTTAAATGAGTCTATGCCTTATTTACCCTTGACAAAGTATTCTTAATAATACGAAATGCGTTGGGTGACTTTTATATATACAATAATTATCACTGGAACTTCGGAGGCTTTGGGTGTACATCTATTGAGAGGCACTTTTTGAATGCGGATATTTATCTGGATCTGGTAAGTGGCCTTATATAGTAGGGGTCACTGGTATATTCAACACACAGTTTTGTGCTCCTAGAGGGTCCTGCGCCCTTTTCTCTTTTTCTCTGTTCTACAGCCTTTGTTCTGAACTTCACGCTATACACTAGTGTGTAAAGGGGCAGCGGACATCAGAGACATACTGTGAGAATTTGTGACGCCTCCATGAAGAAGATATTACTAACTGTATAATACTTGAACCAGCCCTAGAAGTACTCCATTTGATATTGTCTTCTCCAATTTGACTGAACTGAGGAATTGGAAATCCCCACATTTCCAAAGTGGGAATCTATGAACCAATATAATACAATTTAATTTATATATATACATGTTTTGGAGGACTTGAGATAGTATATTGGAATTTCAAGTTGTATGTATGTATCTTTATTTATATAGCGCCATACATGTACACAGCGCTTAACAGAAGTTGAAATAATACAATACAAACACGACAGAACTGGGGTTAAGAGCATTAAGGTTAAGTACAATCATTACATTATTTGTGAGGGAAAGTGCAGCAAGGGAAAGGGACCCTGCCCCAAGGAGCTTACAATCTAGGCTGAATTCATATTGACAAACAGAGACAGTAGGAGGAGTATTATAAGTGCAGGTACAAGGTGTGGTGAAAGAAGTGTAGAAGGATTCTGATGTGACTGTCAGTGTGCAGAAGGAGGACATTGCTATTGAGATGCCTCCCTGAGCAGGTGGGTTTTGAGGAGTTGCTTGAATGTGATGATTGTGGATGATTGGCGAACGGTGATGGGGAGGGCATTCCAGAGTTGAGGAGCAGCCAGTGAGAAAGATTGTAGTCGAGAGATGGCTCGAGTTGTGTAGGGAGAGGACAGGAAGAACCCTTTAGAAGACCGTAGGGGACGGGAAGGAGTGTAGCGGGAGATAAGGGCAGAAATGTAAGAGGGTGCTGAAGAACAGAGTGACTTACAGGAGAGGAGGAGAATCTTGTAAGAAATACGATACTTTATAGGTAGCCAATTGAGGGATTTCAGGAGGAGATGAGATGGAAGGCATATGGGAGCAAATGTGGTGATTCTTGTGGCTGAATTGATAACAGATTGAAGTGGAGAGAGATGAGAAGCAGGAAGACCAGAGAGTAGAATGTTGCAGTAGTCAAGTCTAGAGAAAACAAGTGCCTGAGATAGTGTTTTAGCTGTTGATAAGCAGAGGAACGGACGTATTTTTGCAATATTTTTTAGGAAGAAGTGACAAGTTCTAGTGACAGCTTGGATATGGGGGGAGAAGGTTAATTTAGAATCAAGTATGACCCCAAGACAGCGTGCTTAGGATACTGAGTGTATAACACAGTTTTCTATTGTGATGGAGAAGGGGGTTGGTGGATGGGTTTTAGGAGGAAACACCACCAGCTGTGTCTTAGTGTAACGGTTTTTAAAGACTCTCAGACCAGTGTGTGAAATAAAATACAATTTATTTAGAGTAAGGTAAGGCAAAGGTCCGCCCTCTAGTGGTGATTGATATACACCAGCAATGATGACTGATAGATACAAATGTAAATGCACAAACGTATTACATGTACAAATGCAAAGCAGTAGAATGGAATATAACCACAGAGGGTTAAGTCCTTGATAACGGTCAGTCTCAGATGTGGATGTTTGGCATGCCCTGGGTGTTATTAAGCTGTGCTGGAGACAACATTCCCCATTGACTGGATACAGGACTGCCTCGCCACGGTGTTCAGTAAAAAGCAGAACAGGAATCCACTTAGCCCCCTCGGGCGTACCTACTGGAACTCTTTCTGCTAGTGCGAGTGAAAATAGCCCCCACGGGCATAGCTGGAACCGGCCTGCAATGCAAGAGCTCCCAAGCCTCCTCAGACTCAACCAAACACTGGGATATGACGTGCAAGAGCCAATAGCCCCGCGGGCGTAGTTACCGGATTTGCTAGCTCTGAAGCCTTTGCCTGCCACCACTCGGTATAACGGAATCGCCCAGTATTTGCAATGAGAGAGAGAGAGCCTAAAGCGCCCAACCGGCCCAACGGATGTGAATACTCTGCTAGGATGTACAGAGATACCGACGGAGAGCGGCCAACTCAGCAGGAGTATCACCGTGAACGAGGCTCACACTGGAGTAGAGAGAGTGGGATCAAGGCAGCACTGCTAGGGTTAAAAAGCACGTTTACTCGAGGCTTTTCAGCGGTACAGCAAGGCTCTGCCGTGTGAGTGAGGCATACAAACACACAGCTCTGCACAGGTAGAAACACTGCACTGATCGGAGTAACACCAGGCAAGGCAGCCATACAAAGGCTGGAACAGCAGATAATAATGTCGCGACGGTGACAGCTGGAACGCAGGTCACTGGAACAAGCTGGAAGTCGATCTTCGGAGCAGGAAGTCAGCCAGGCCGGGTCAGAGCACGTAGGAGGTAGTCATACAAGCCGGGTCATACACAAGCAGGAACGTCAGCCAAACCGGGTCAGGATCCAAGGGTGGTAGTCAGACGGGCTGGATCATACACAAGCAGGAACACTGGAGAATAGTCAGGACAAGCCGAATCGGTACACAGGAATCCGGAACACAGGAACACAGCAACAGTATAACTGGCTCAGAAACACCACGAAAGGGCATCTGACAGATGTGCTAGCCAGGTATAAAAAGGTCACCAGGGGGCGGGCCAAACCAACTCAGCAAATCAGTGTCTGCCATAGATGAGAGTGACAGGAATCACAGGCACTGTGATAGTACCCCCCTCTCAAAGACCCCCTCTCCCTGCTTGAGGCCTGGGTTTCAAAGGATATTTAGAGTGAAAGCTGCGTACTAATCTAGGCGCATGGAGGTCCCCTTGATCAACCCAAGAACGTTCCTCAGGACCATAGCCCTTCCAATGGACCAAATATTGCAGCTTTCCTCTAAATCTCCTAGAATCAATAATACTCTGAACCTCATACTCTTCTTGGCCCTGGACGTCCACCGGCCCAGGAATCACTGGCGTAGTAGTATAACGATTGCACACCAAGGGTTTCAGGAGCGACACATGGAACACATTGTGAATGTGCATTGAGGGTGGAAGTTCCAGTGCATAAGAAACCGGATTAATCTTGCGGATAATCTTAAATGGACCGATAAACCGGGGAGCCAGTTTGTTGGAGGGCACTTGTAAATTGAGGTTTCTGGATGACAGCCATACCCTGTCCCCAACTTGAAATGAGACCGCTGGAAGACGTCTCCGATTAGCGTGCCGTTGCTGCCGCCTAAATGACTGACTGAGGGACCTCTGAACCTGTGCCCAAGTGGAAAGAAGTTGCGCCAAATGTTCGTCCAGAGCAGGAATCTGCTGTGCCTGAAAAGAGTCCGGGAGCAGAGAAGGCTGGAACCCATAATTAACGAGAAACGGAGAGCTCCCGGACGATGAATTAATCGCACAGTTTCTGGCAAACTCCGCCCATGGCAACAGGTCAGCCCAATTGTCATGATGATCGGTGACAAAGCAGCGTAGGAACTGCTCCAGTCCCTGATTGGCACGCTCAGCGGCCCCATTAGTCTGGGGATGGTAGGCGGAAGAAAAGACAATTGGATGCCCATCTGGGCACAAAATGCCCTCCAGAACCTAGAAACGAACTGACTCCCACGGTCGGAGACAATCACTCTGGGTACTCCGTGCAGGCGGAACACCTCTCTGGAAAAGACTACAGCCAATTCCTGGGCCGATGGAAGGCCAGTCAGAGGCACAAAATGTGCCATCTTGGAGAATCTATCGACCACCATAAGAATAAACGTATAACCCCTAGAGGCTGGTAATTCTCCCAAGAAGTCAATGGAAATATGAGACCAAGGGCGGTCTCCGTTGGGCACCGGTTGTAGTATGCCCACTGGGAGAAGCCTAGGGGTCTTGGCACAGGCACAGGTGGTACAGGCTGCAATCGGCTCTCAGGGTAGGCCACCAAAATAATTGCGAAAGAGACCATACTAGTTGGTCCCTACCAATATGCCCAGCCGCTTTAGAAGCGTGATAAGTTTCCAAGAGACGGACACGGAATGGCTCATCTACGAAACACTTCCCCACAGGGGTCTCAGGGGGTGCCCTTGATTGTGATGCCAATATCTCCTCCCCCAGGGTCGAGGTTATGGTGGTACGGATAGTGGCCAGAATGCGATCTGGCTGAATGATAGGTACAGGTTCCTCCTCCCTCTCAGTGTCAGAAACGAACTGACGAGACATCGCATCAGCTTTAATATTTTTTGAGCCAGGAAGGTAAGACACAAGGAAATTAAATCGAGACAAAATAAAGTGCCCACCTAGCTTGTCGAGAAGACAGTCTTTTGGCTTCGGAGAGATAAGTTAAATTCTTATGGTCAGTAAGGATAAGTACCGGAGTCTGAGTACCTTCCAAAAGGTGACGCCACTCCTTCAATGCTATGATGATGGCCAACAGTTCCCTGTCACCAATCTCATAATGGCTCTGTGCACTAGACAATTTCTTAGAGAAAAAGCCGCAAGGCCTCAAGGCGCCACCTCCCACAGGACGTTGTGAGAGTACTGCCCCAACCCCAACCTCTGAAGCGTCAACCTCCAAAGTAAATGGCAGGGACGGATTAGGGTGGGACAGTACAGGAGCAGATGCAAAGGCAGATTTCAGAGTAACAAATGCGTTTTCAGCTGCCACGGACCACTGAGAGGGAGAAGCGCCCTTATGAGTCAAATCTGACAAAGGTTTTACAATCGTGGAAAAGTTCTGGATTAACTTCCTATAATAGTTAGCAAAACCTAAGAATCGTTGGATGGCCTTTAACCCTTTAGGACGAGGCCATTGCAAGACTGCTGCCAACTTCTCCTGATCCATGGCAATGCCATTTTTGGAGATTACGAAACCCAGGAATGGTACTTGAGATGTATGGAATTCGCACTTTTCTAGTTTACAGAATAGCTTGTGCTTACGAAGTCGGAGCAAGACTTCTGAAACATCCTTAATATGTTGGGAGAGGTTGGCAGAGTGAATTAATATATCATCTAGATATACGACCACACAAGACTGGAGCAGGTCTCGTAAAATATCGTTAATAAATTCCTGAAATACTGCAGGTACATTGCATAGGCCGAATGGCATTACCAGATATTCATAATGCCCTGTTCTGGTATTAAACGCCGTTTTCCATTCGTCACCTTCTTTAATTCTGACCAGATTATAGGCAGCTCGCAAGTCAAGTTTAGTAAAGATCGAAGAGCCCTTTAATCTGTCAAACAATTCTGTAATAAGTGGAATAGGATAGGCGTTCTTAGGCGTTAGCTTGTTCAGCCCACGATAGTCAATGCATGGCCTGAGTTCACCACTTTTCTTTTTCACAAAGAAAAATCCGGCACCTGCCGGGGACGTAGATTTACGAATGATACCCCTCTCAAGGGCATCAGCAATATAGTCCTCCATAGCTTTATTCTCCTCACAGGACAGTGGGTAAGTGCGTCCCCTGGGGGGCACTGCACCTGGAGGCAAATCAATGGCGCAATCATATGGCCTATGCTCAGGCAATGCGCTGGCCTCTCCTTTACTAAACACGTAACTGAATTGCCCATATTCGGTTGGCACAGCCGGAGAGGTACACATAATCTTGACAGGCAGAGAGAGGCAATTCTTATTACAGTATTCAGACCAGGAGTTAACCTCACATCTCTGCCAGTCAAATTGAGGATTATGTACCTGTAGCCATGGGAACCCCAAAATAACTGAGTGGTGCGGGGAACGAATAATCTGAAACCGAATCTTCTCTCTGTGACAAGCCCCCACCGTCATTGTCACTGGAATTGTCTCAAACGTAATGAATGCAGGCTCCAGGGGTCTGCCATCAATGGCCTCAATTGCTACAGGAGAGTCCTTTTTACATAAAGGAATGCCATGCAAGTCGGCAAAGGACTGACCCAAGAAGTAACCGGCTGCCCCGGAGTCCACCAATGCCAGGACCTCAATTACCTTGTCTGCCCAAGCGAATACCACCTGGATGGTGGGTTTAGTGGTGCTAGGATCTAGGGACTGTTCTACACCACCTAGGGCCTGTCCCCCAAGGTACCCTAGGTGCGTTTCGTTTCCCGGCCTAACTGGACAATTGCGTAAAAGGTGCCCTGGTTTGCCACAATATAGGCATAGGCCTTGCCTCCTACGATACAATCTCTCTTCCTTAGAGAGCCTAGTGAACCCTAACTGCATAGGTTCAGAACTATCGACAGGTCGTTCAGGAAGAACGGGTGGTGTGGGTGGGTTAAGGAAACCGGTCTGGCCATAGTTTTTTGCTTTAGCCCTCTTAGCCAACCGTCTCTCTCGGATGCGGGAGTCTATTAGCATGACATAATCGATGTACTCATCCAGATCGCTGGGTACATCACGAGCGGCTATCTCATCCTTAATTTGCTCGGAGAGACCCTGGGTAAAGGCAGCGAGTAAGGCCTCATCGTTCCAGCCCACCTCTGCTGCCAAGGTCCGGAACTCAATCGCATAATCGCCCAGTGTGCGATCGCCCTTCTGAATTTCCATCAGCCTTTTGGCAGCAGAGGCAGCCCTGCCAGGAACCTCAAACACTCGTCTGAACTTCAACACGAATTCTCTAAAGTTCAGTGTGCAGGGTCTGGCATTTTCCCACAACGGATTCGCCCATGCCAACGCCTTCCCCGTCAACAGAGATATCATAAGGCCGACCTTACTACGGTTGTTAGGAAATGCCTGGGGTGGCAGTTCCAAAAATATCTCCAATTGATTAATGAATCCCCTGCAAAGGGAGGGTTCGCCATCATATCTTAACGGTAACGGCGCTGCTGCCGTTAACCCTCTTGAGTTAGCTGAGGGGACTATAGGCGGAGTGGGGTGACCACCGGAATAGGACTAGGCTTGTCCAAATGTACTGTACGTTCGAGTAACGTCTGTAGAGCCAGTGCCAGTTGGTCTATGCGCTGCTCATGGGCATCCATTCTCCAATGGATGTTCTGTGTATTACTTTCACCCTTACCGTCTGAGGTCATGGCCCTTTCGTACTGTAACGGTTTTTAAAGACTCTCAGACCAGTGTGTGAAATAAAATACAATTTATTTAGAGTAAGGTAAGGCAAAGGTCCGCCCTCTAGTGGTGATTGATATACACCAGCAATGATGACTGATAGATACAAATGTAAATGCACAAACGTATTACATGTACAAATGCAAAGCAGTAGAATGGAATATAACCACAGAGGGTTAAGTCCTTGATAACGGTCAGTCTCAGATGTGGATGTTTGGCACGCCCTGGGTGTTATTAAGCTGTGCTGGAGACAACATTCCCCATTGACTGGATACAGGACTGCCTCGCCACGGTGTTCAGTAAAAAGCAGAACAGGAATCCACTTAGCCCCCTCGGGTGTACCTACTGGAACTCTTTCTGCTAGTGCGAGTGAAAATAGCCCCCATGGGCGTAGCTGGAACCGGCCTGCAATGCAAGAGCTCCCAAGCCTCCTCAGACTCAACCGAACACTGGGATATGACGTGCAAGAGCCAATAGCCCCACGGGCGTAGTTACATAGTTACATAGTAATTTAGGTTGAAAAAAGACTTGCGTACATCCAGTTCAACCCTTTTCCTATTCCTGTTTACCATCGCTGACCCAAAAGAAGGCATCTGACTCCAAATGGCAATCAGACTTCTCCCTGGATCAACAAGCCCTAACTAAATATTAATCCCAATACTAACGTGCATAGCCCTCTATATTATGCTCTTTTAAATAAGTATCCAGGCCCCTTTTAAAGGCAGCTAATGTATTTGATAGCACCACCTCCTCCGGAAGTGCATTCCATACCTTTATTGTCCTTACTGTAAAGAAACCCTTCCGCTGTTGTAGATTAAATCTCCTTTCCTCAAGTCTAAGCGGGTGGCCCCTTGTCCTGTGTACTTTTCTGTTAATGAACAGGTCTTTTGAAAGCCCTTTATATGGGCCTTGAACATATTTATATAGTGTTATCATATCCCCTCTAAGACGCCGTTTCTCTAGTGTGTACATGTTTAACTTTTCTAGCCTCTCTTCATAACTAAAACTTTCCATTCCCCTCACTAGTTTTGTAGCCCTCCTCTGCACTTTCTCTAGTTCCATAATGTCCTTCTTCAGAAAGGGCGCCCAGAATTGAACAGCATATTCTAGGTGGGGTCTTACCATGGACCTGTAAAGAGGCATAATTATATCTTCCTCCCTTGAGTCAATACCCCTTTTAATACATATGCCAATATCTTATTGGCCTTTGCAGCTGCCAGCTGGCACTGCATGCTACTGTTAAGTCTATTGTCTACCATTACTCCCAAATCCTTTTCATTAGTAGATTTCCCCAGAGAAACACCATTTAAACTATATGTTGCATTTTTATTATTATACCCAAAATGCATAACTTTACACTTGTCTATATTGAATCTCATTTGCCATTTGCCTGCCCAGTTACTCAATATGTCCAAATCCTCTTGTAATGAAGACACATCCAGTTCAGACTTTATTACCTTACTTAATTTTGTGTCATCGACAAACACTGATACATGGCTTCCTATGCCCTCTGGGAGGTCATTAATAAACAAATTAAAAAGAAGAGGACCCAGGACAGATCCCTGAGGCACTCCACTTATCACGTTTATCCAACTGGAGAACTTGCCATTTACTACCACTCTTTGCCTTCTATCTTTCAGCCAATTTCCAATCCACACACAAACATTTTCCCCTAGGCCTATTTCATTTAATTTGTACAGTAACCTCTTGTGCGGAACTGTATCAAATGCCTTGGCAAAGTCTAAATAGATAACGTCAACCGCCACTCCCTCATCTATATTATTACTTACTTTTTCACAAAATGCGATCAAGTTCGTTTGACAAGACCTATCTTTCACAAAGCCATGTTGGCTATTGCTAATGATATTCCTGTTCCAGCAGAATTCTTGAATATATTCCCTTAGCAACCTTTCAAACAGCTTCCCTACCACAGATGTCAAGCTTTCAGGTCTAATTTCCTGGCTGGGACTTTGATCCCTTTTTAAATATGGGCACCACATCTGCTTTACGCCAATCCATGGGCACCATACCTGAAATAAAAGAATCCCTGAAAATCAAATATAACGGTCTGGCCAGGGTCTGGCTTAGCTCTTTAAGTACCCATGGGTGTATACCATCTGGCCCCGGAGCTTTGTCTACCTTGACACCATTCAATTGTTTTAACACTTTTTCTTGTGTTAGCCAGTCCCATGCTTGCTGTGACTGTTCTGTAAAAGTAGTTTGCAGATTCTTGTCCAATGGGTCTTCCTTGGTAAAAACAGAAGAAAAAAAATTATTTAAAATATCTGCCTTCTCTCTGTCCCCTTTGACCATCTCACCCGTTTCAGATAACAAGGACCCAACATTATCAGACTTTAATTTTTTGCCATTAATGTATTTAAATAATTTTTTTGGGTTGCTTTTGCTCTCCTTAGCAATATTTTTTTCATTCTCCAGTCTAGCTAATTTAATAGCCTTTTTACAGGTTTTGTTGACATTTTTGTATTCTGCAAATGCCTCTGCTGATCCCTCAGCTTTGTAATGTTTAAATGCCGCTTTCTTGTTATTTATTTCATGGATTACTTTACTGGTTAGCCACAATTAATTAATTTGCTTCTTTTGTATTTGTTTCCAACAGGGATAAATTTATATGTGTATTTTTGCAATGTTATTTTGAAGGCATTCCACTTACCTTCTGTGTTTTTTCCTGAAAATATTTTATCCCAGTCAACGAGACCAAGGGATGAATTAAACCTGCTAAAGTTGGACTTTTTAAAATTCAGTGTTTTGGTGGAACCCATATCAAATTGTTTTTTTGAATTAATCTCAAACGATACCATGTTATGGTCACTATTCCCCAAGTGCTCCCTTACTTGGATGTTAGAGATAAGTTCTTCATTGTCAGTTATTACCAAATCCAGACATGCATTGCCTCTGGTTGAGGTCTGCACTAACAAAAAATTGTCATTCATCAAGTTCAGAAACTTGCTGCTTTTAGCAGAGTTAGCTGTTCCATTTTTCCAGTCTATTTCTGGATAATTAAAATCCCCCATAATTATATTTCTCCCTATTTGGGAAGCCTTTTCTATTTGCATTAATAGCTGTGATTCTTCAAGGTCAGCAATGTTTGGTGGTTTATAACAAATCCCCACTAATATTTTCTGGGCAGTTTTACCCCCAGTGACTATTTCAACCCACAGGGATTCCACATGTTCACTACTGTCACCACATATATCTTCCTGCAATTGAGGCAATAATGCTGGTTTGATATACAGACAGACCCCACCACCTCTTTTGCTTGACCTATCTTTTCTAAATAACATGTAGCCCTCCAAATTGATTGACCAATCATGTGTGTCATCCCACCATGTTTCTGTTATGCCTATCAAGTCATAGTTTTCAATTTCAGCTACCAGCTCCAGTTCCCCTATTTTACCAGTTAAACTTCTGGCATTTGCAAGCATACAATTTATGCCACTGCTGTGTTCCATTTGTGATTTAATTTTGATGTGGCTTATAGGCTTCTCCCTATCATCTGTACTAACCCCGCCCCCAGATCCTCCCACCTGGTTATTAACTACATCGCCTTCCCTTTCTATACTATCTATCCCAGTATTTATTGCCCCCCCCCTTCCTAGTTTAAAATCTCCTCCAACCGTCTAGTAATCCTCTCCCCAAGCACTTGAGACCCTCTTGCATTCAGGTGCAATCCATCCCTGCTATAGAGATTGTACCCCAAAGCAAAATCAGCCCAGTGCTCTAAAAACCCAAAGCCCTCCTTCTTACACCAAGACTTCAGCCATGCATTGAGCTCCCTAATCTCCCGCTGTCTCTCTGGCGTAGCGCATGGCACAGGTAGTATCTCTGAGAATACTACCTTGGAGGTCCTGTTCCTAATCTTACTGTCTAAATCCCTAAAATTACCTTTTAGGACTCTCCACCTTACTCTTACTTTGTCATTGGTACCAATATGCACCAATACAGCTGGATCCTCTCCAGCCCCTCCCAATAATCTGTCCACCCTGTCTGCAACATGCCGAACCCGGGCACCCGGGAGACAACAAACCATTCGGTTGCTGCGATCAGAGCCACAGATTACCCTATCTGTTCTCCTAATAATGGAGTCCCCTACCACCACAACCTGCCTAGGCTTCACTTTCCTCTGGATCCCCTCTGTTCTAGAGGAGCTGTTCTCCCGGCTGTTAGGGAGAACAGTCTTCTCCAGCAATTCCACGTCTGGGTTTGCCTCCCCAACATCTTCACTTAAATGAGCAAATTTGTTTGGATGGAAAAACCCAGGACTGGCTGCCCTCTTCCTCTTCCCTCCCCCACTGCAACCACTTCTAACTGTCACCCAGCTATGTGCCTGGTTCCCTTCTAGCTGATCTCCTCCCTCTTTGCTAGGTGACCCAGCTAGACTCTGCTCAGTTAGCAAGAGACTCCTCTCAAGGTTGTCAATGTCCCTCAATGTTGCAATATGACTCTCTAGAGCTCCAATCTGAGCTTCTAGAAGGGCCACTTGCTCACATTTACCACAGCGGTATGGACCCTGGAACTGCTGTTCCAAGCATGCATACATATGGCATGATGTGCACTGTTGCTCATCATGTATGGTGCAAATGTGAGTTCCTAAAATGTAAGCAATTAATTTACCTGTGTTGCACTACCTCCTCTGTTTCACCAACTGCTGTGTTTCACAAACTGTACACTTATTTCAGAGCACTTAAGAAAGAGCACACTGTATTTGTGAGCAAGCTCTGTGAGTCCTGTACCTAGATTTATACAGGCCTACACAGGGGATTGATCACAAACCCCTCCCTTAATTAATTACACACCCTCCCAGAGCAAAGCACAACCTTTTAAACTTTAACCCTTTAACCTTCTTACTGCAGGTTAGGATGTAAACACAAAAACACTTTTTCCAATGCTGGGATGTCCAACTGTTCACTTAATCCAGAGCACACATCAGTTTGTGAGCAAGCTCTGTGAGTCCTGTACCTAGATTTATACAGGCCTACACAGGGGATTGATCACAAACCCCTCCCTTAATTTATTACACACACTCCCAGAGAAAAGCACAACCTTTTAAACTTTAACCCTTTAACCTTCTTACTGCAGGTTAGGATGTAAACACAAAAACACTTTTTCCAATGCTGGGATGTCCAACTGTTCACTTAATCCAGAGCACACTTCAGTTTGTGAGCCGGATTTGCTAGCGCTGAAGCCTTTGCCTGCCACCACTCGGTATAACGGAATCGCCCAGTATTTGCAATGAGAGAGAGAGAGCCTAAAGCGCCCAACCGGCCCAACGGATGTGAATACTCTGCTAGGATGTACAGAGTTACCGACAGAGAGCGGCCAACTCAGCAGGAGTATCAACGTGAACGAGGCTCACACTGGAGTAGAGAGAGTGGGATCAAGGCAGCACTGCTAGGGTTAAAAAGCACGTTTACTCGAGGCTTTTCAGCGGTACAGCAAGGCTCTGCCGTATGAGTGAGGCGTACAAACACACAGCTCTGCACAGGTAGAAACACTGCACTGATCGGAGTAACACCAGGCAAGGCAGCCATACAAAGGCTGGAACAGCAGATAACAATGTCGCGGCGGCGACAACTGGAACGCAGGTCACTGGAACAAGCTGTAAGTCGATCTTCGGAGCAGGAAGTCAGCCAGGCCGGGTTGGAGCACATAGGAGGTAGTCATACAAGCCGGGTCATACACAAGCAGGAACGTCAGCCAAACCGGGTCAGGATCCAAGGGTGGTAGTCAGACGGGCCGGATCATACACAAGCAGGAACACTGGAGAATAGTCAGGACAAGCCGAATCGGTACACAGGAACACAGCAACAGTATAACTGGCTCAGAAACACCACGAAAGGGCATCTGACAGATGTGCTAGCCAGGTATAAAAAGGTCACCAGGGGGCGGGTCAAACCAACTCAGCAAATCAGTGTCTGCCATAGATGAGAGTGACAGGAATCACAGGCACTGTGATACTTAGCCATATTAAGTTTAAGGTGGCGGTGGGCCATCCATGATGAAATGGATGAGAGACATTGAATGACTCGAGACTGCACAGCTGGAGTGAGGTCAGGGACAGAGAGATAGATTAGTGTGTCATCTGCATACAGATGGTAATTAAATCCAAGAGATGAGATGAAGTCACCAAGTGAGAGTGTGTAGAGTGAAAAAAGAAGTGGTCCCAGGACTGATCCCTGAGGTACACCTACAGAGAGGTCGAGAGGAGACGAGAAAGTGTTAGAAAAAGAAACAATGAAAGTACGTTTAGAGTGATAGGAGGAAATCCATTCTAGAGGTGTGTCACGGATGCCAAGTGTATGCAGTGTGTCCAGTAGAAGTGCATGGTCAACAGTGTCGAAAGCAGCAGATAGATCTAGTAGGATTAGTATACTAAAGTGTCCTTTGTCCCTTGCTGTGTGTAGATCATTTGTGATTTTTGTTAGAGCTGTCCCGGTGGAATAGTTGGGACGGAAACCTGACTGTAAAGGGTCGAGAAGAGAGTTCCTACTGAGAAAAGAGATTAAGCGGGAGAATACCAGGCGTTCCAAGATCTTAGATGTAAAGGGGAGGAGAGAAACTGGACGGTAATTTGATAGGCAAGTGGGGTCGAGTGAGGGCTTTTTGAGTATAGGCCTGACTATTGCATGTTTGAATGAGGATGGAAAACTTCCGGTAGAGAGAGAGGAGTTAAAGATATTAGTAAGGCTGGGAGCAAGAGTACTTGCAAGAGCCTTAACAAGGTGAGAGGGCATGGGATCTGAGGGGCAGGTAGTGGGTGGAGAGGAGGATAGTAAAAGAGATACCTCCTCCTCTGTTATAGGGGAGAATGAGCTGAGGGTTGCTCGGGGTGGACTAGGAATCAGAGGCATAGGAGGAGAAGATGTAGAGCCCATTGTTTGTTGGATGGACTGTACCTTGTTTTTAAAAAAGTCAGCAAAGTCCTGTGGAGAGTTGGAGAAGGAGGAGCAGTTCAAGGTTGGGGGTTTGAGAAGAGAATCGAAGATTTTAAAGAGGTCACGGGGGTTAGATTTGTGGGTAGTGATAATCTGAGAGAAGTATTTCTGTTTAGTCTGGGTGAGAGCTGAGTTAAAACAGGATAGCATGAATTTATAATGGTGGAAGTCGGCAAAAGAATGAGACTTTCGCCAGAGACATTCTGCAGCTCGACAGTAGGTGCGTAGCATGCGGATTGTTGAAGTTAGCCAGGGTCTGGGATTCCTGGGGCGGGAGTGTCGACGTTGAAGGGGGGCATGCAGGTCCAAGGAGGACATTAATGTGGTGTTATATTCGTGGACCAGAGTGTCTATGTTAGTAGTAGTAGTAGCAGTAGAGCAGAGAGAAGAGAGGGAAGTCTGCACAGTCGATATCAGGTCTGGTAGTTTGACCGAGTGTAGGTTCCTGGTTAGGACGGGTGATTTAGGGAGGGCAGGGGAAGGTGTGTGAGATAGTGTGAAGGAGATAAGATGATGGTCAGAGAGTGGAAATGGGGAAATTGTGAAGTCAGAGACTGAGCAGTTTCTGGTGAGAACTAGATCTAGCCAGTGACCATCCCTGTGAGAGAAATCGGGAGGCACTAGATGAGGATGTATCATCAGTGTGTAGGTTGAAGTCTCCAAGGAGTAATGTGGGAGTGTCTGAGGACAGAAAGGCAGAGAGCCAAGTTTCAAATTCAGAGAGAAAGGAGGAAGGGTTGCTTGGGGGCCTGTAAATCACAGCTACCAGAAGAGGGACAGGGGAGAAGAGCTGGACTGCGTGCACTTCAAAAGAGGTGAAGGAGACTGAGGAAGGAAGGGACAGAGGCCTGGAGCGGCAGAGCTGAGAGAGAAGAAGTCCCACACCCCCACCCTTGCCATTAGGACGAGGAGTGTGGGAGAAAGATAAGCCACCATAGGAGAGAGCAGTTGAGTCCTTTTTAGGGTCTCTTCTTGATATATATATATATATATATCTTATAACTTTATTATTATTATTATTATTATTTTATATTATTATTTTTTATTTTATTCTTATAAGTCTTAGGTATATATATATATAAATATGATTTATATCTGTTGGTATTTTTGAGTGTCTTCACATTATTTTTCAATCTATCTCCTTGTGATTGTATTTCCCTTGATTACCAAGCGCTCATACAATTGAGAATCCTTCCTTTTTTTGGTGGGTTTTCTCTTCTTTTCTGTATTAAACTGAGATTGTAGCTACCACATCTACTACGTGCAATCAACTATCTGCCAGCACTTATGTCGAGATGCAACTAAGAATCGTGCATGAAGCCTGTTTGTCCCCTCATAGACAATATGGCATAGGTATTTTGCAATCTGACAGTTGCCCTAAATGTGGGACCCCTGAGGCGGATTTATATCATGTCTTTTGGAGCTGTCAGCCTGTGTAGACCTTTTGGACTGGAATTGGGGAGTATCTGGTGAAGATGGGTTATACAGATCTGAAGCTCACTCAGGAGCTGGCCATCTTGGGGATCCAGTTTGATACTGGGGTGGGGAATACTAGGTTATTGAGACATATATTGGCAGTTACTCGAAAATCTATTTTGCAATCCACACTAACCAGCCCTCCATGTCCGTATTTCAGGCCAACTTAGCTAATTTTTTTAAGATGGACTAGTTGGACGTGACTGTGCATAGGGAACGGGATTCTAAACCATTCTTTAAAAATTTGGGGTTGGAACATTGACTCACTGGAGGATGAAACTAAGAGGAAACTTAAACAGATCTTTCAACACACATCTTGGTATTGTGAACAACTTAAAGGGAGATCAGCTGTACATTTTTCATAGGGAGAATCCGTTTCTAAGGGCAGATGTCAATACTTTTTTATAGGAGGCAAATATAGTTTTTGATACCTTTTATTGGCTAACTAAGCAGATTTAAATGCAAGCTTTAAAGACCTTAGGTCTCTTCCTCAAGCATTTTATATGTTATATAACATGCCTGAGGAAGAGACCTAAGGACTTGAAAGCTTGCATGTAAATCTGCTTAGTTAGCCAATAAAAGGTATCAAAAACTATATTTGCCTCCTGTATTTCTATGGCTAACACGGTACCAACTCTCATCTAAAACTTTTTTAAGGAACCGACTTGTTTGGTTGGGGGGGATTTGTTTGGGTTTGAGGGGCTTGTATTAGGGTTGGGAAGGGAAGCAGACACAGACAATGACATATTTATCACTGGATTGATCTTTGTGTATATAACTTCGTACTATGTAAGACCAGCAGGCGATTCGTTAAACCACTGCTGCTCAATAGTTCTTTTTTATTGTATCTATGCTGACCTTCACAATATTTTGAATGGCTACTTAACTGATTAGACTATTGTCTGCTGTCTGTGAATGTTTGTGGGGGGTTCAATGTTTGTAATATTTAAAAATGCAAATAAAAAGATTAAAAAAAACCCTCTTCCACTGCTGAAGTTGAAACCTCCTTTCCTCTAATATTAAGGGGTGACCCCTGGTTATTTGATCAGGCCTTGGAATGAAATAGCCCTCTCCTCATGTCCATTCCTAAATGTGTAAATTAAGCAGAAAGAGGACAAATTGACATGGGATTATCCAGGTATAGAATGTCAAGTGACAATGAGCATTTTGGGTGGCACCCACTTTATAGAGGGAGTGATATTTTCATACATATAAACTGGGGGTTCAAACCAGGAAGTTCAGGAGGGAAAAAGTGAACATGTAACTCACAGCTTAGATTATGTCTGTGGTTAGAGATGGGTGAACAGTCACATTTTTTCTCATGAGAATTTTCACAAAAAAACAACAATTTGTCACTTTTTCTATGAAGATTTCTATTCTAGAAAACCCTTAAAATTTTAATAAACTGCCCATGAGAATGTTGCCATTTTCACCTATGCTTTCTATAGGCTTCCAGTTCTCACTTCAGTACTGGGGGGAGGGGGGTCAGACACAGTCTTTGTAGTTCTATGGCTGCCAGTGCAGTGGGTCAATGTGGGTAAGTCCTATATGGCTACCAGTTGGCCAAGGCTTGGTAGGAAAGGTCCAAGCTTTCTGCAGCTTGCTCTCTCTTCCAGCACAAACTGACAATGCAGTAAACTGACACTCCTATATATATGTTGGTAATACATGGGGGAACTCTACATGTGGGAATTTCATTATTGTTATCAATTTCAATGCATGGAAATCAAGTGGAAAAATTGCCCTTTTTGCAGGAATTCCCCCAAAAGGGGCAAAAGAGCAGTTTGTTTTTAAAGAAAACGTTTTTTCCTACTCATGGTGACTTGCTTATGTAGTGAATGACAACACAGAATTACCCACTGTATCTATTATTGATAAATACAACATTTATGGGTCATGTCCCCCATGTACATAGGGAGCCCAAAGGTTCTGGATCAATACTTGTCACAGTAGTTATACTGAAACGTCATACAAGCTTGGGATTATACAAGCTTGGGACTTGAATTTGATGGGTATGTATGATTGATCTGCATAAGTTGTACTGTTACAGTTACCTTTGGAGGACCCAGCATGTTGAATATTGTAACTGTGCACATTATGCAGATGTTAGAAATTTCAGAGTATAGACTTTATCTTTATCCTACCTTGCTAAGCCACAATTGTGTAGCAGTTTTTACTCTAATGAAAATTGTTTTACTGTCTGAAGCTAATGCAGATGGCATAGTGCCTGTTTTTGAGGGGTAATAATTAAACTGTTTGGAATCAATGTGTTTACTTTGGTGATATACTTAGGCTCTCTCTCTCTCTATGTGGATCTGGGCTTTTTTGTTAATAGGCCTTTATACAATGTTTGTGTGCATGCATACAAGCACTTAATTTGTTTTATTGTAGTCTTTTGTGTCTGTGTCTCCATCTGAAACATGGAAGATTGATTTCTAGTCAATTGGTGGTGCTTCCTCACTGTAACTGCATGTCCCCCTTCTTGCCCATGGATGTATGTGGGCGGGAAGCTGTTGTCTGGGAGATCAGCTGTCCCTTATTTGATTAGAGGGTGTTGTGGACATAGAACCATCCTTAGGATTTTTCTATTATTATTATTAGTATTATGTACAGGAGTCGATAGAATATCACAATGGGTACCTCGCAATTTTTAATGTGTTTTTGTTATTTCATTTTTGTTTTAATAAAGCAAATGTGATTTCACTTGGATAGAGGAAGATATTTTTTTCTCTCTGTTCTTATTTAGCTTGGTCTAGAAAGGTAAAGTGATCTTTAGTTTTGTTGTTCAAACTGTTGGTATAAGCCTGGCATCAGCTTTTACGGGGTGATTAGAAGACAGAATCCATTCCAACTAAGCCTGGCATCAGCTTTTACGGGGTGATTAGAAGACAGAATCCATTCCAACTGAGCAGTGCTTTACTGGGTTTGGGAACTCTATACTATATGGTATGTCTAATTAAATATTTGTTGGTCTATTTCAATTAGTTTTTGTTAGTCTATTGCCCTCATTAATAGACATAATGTTTCAATGATTTATTCCTGTCATTGCGCTACTTAATAATTAACATGCTGTAGTGTTGTATGGTTCACAAATGTAAAAACAAAACAAAAAAAAAACAAAACAAAAAAAAAAAAAAAACGCCCTACCCTCTTCAGTTACCTTTTGCTTCCTTTATATGTAATCTCATAAACTGGTATTAAAAATATAAGAGAACATAAGTTACTAACTCATTAGCAAGGATCTACTTATTCATATCAGACTGTTTACATGTATTTCGTTCTGTTTGTAAAATACTCTCCAATTGGCATGTACTGTTGAATATGATGTTGCTTTATGAATATAGAAAAAAAGGTTCAGGCACTCAATAATCTTGTTCGTAAGATTTGACATTTTATCAACTTATATTATATCCCTGATCCTGCACAGCTAGATAGTTTGAACATATAAGCTGAAGAGGATCAGGGACTTGGTTTATGCCATATTTTGGAAATGTGGCAGATTTTACAATTAAGCTTTTGAAATGTAAGATAATGGATGATATGTAAGTGGTAGACAGTGGAATTTTTTATCTGCAATAACAGCTTAAATCTATCCATGGTTCAGATGTCAGTAAATTAAGATTTATATCCAGGGCATACTTGAAAATGAGAGAAATCTCAATGTATTCTTTCTGGTAAAACATTTTCTAAATAAATAAATAAAATAAATATGCTTAGAAACAAAAGGGATAAATGCTTTAGATGGTAGAACTTGAATGGATTATAATAATATCTGCCATGTTTAGAATAGGTTTCAATGATAATAATGAACTCTTAGCATTTTTGTAAATTCTTAGTATCCATATCTGGAGTTGTATTTATTGCATATCATATTATAATGTTCATATGTCTCATGCATCATTATAGGTGTTATATCTTTAATCCATTGAGTGCAGAGTGGTACGCAACGCATTGCTTTGCAATGCGTTGCGTACCACTCTGGCACTCAAAGGGTTAAGAAGCTAAGTAGAGCTATTCATAAGGAAAAAGGTGTGTGAGAGAACAAGTACCAAACGTTTTGGGGTTTTGTAAACTTTTGAGGGCAAAATTAATTCTTTATTTTCATATTAAAAAAAGTCCCAATTTTTCTGTGGCAAAAACATGGTCAAAGTTTAAAACTGCCATTGCTACATAATGGCCTATAAAACACAATGAGGTTTATATACAAAGAGGACCTGGAACAGTTCTGTAGCGAATCAGGGATATATAAAAGTTTCCAAATTAGTATTATTTGAAAGGGGTTCAGCTTATTTTCCAAAGACTAATACTACTCTTTTTCTTTGTACATCAGCCTCAATGATTCCCACCTTCTTGGTGATATAGAACTGACTTTCACGTTTATTTGAAAACAGTAAATCTCTATAGAATGTACGTTATTAAAACACTGAAGAAGGGAAGGGTTTACTTAACATTAACATGATTCCGTTTGATGCAAAAGAAAATAAATACCCATGGTTTCCTTTTTATTATTTTCTAATCACATTGAAATTAATAGGTATGTTCAAACATTGTCGGCGTGTTCCCACAAGAAATTCTGCAAAAACCACGTTATTGTCCTCTTTTTTGTGAGAAATTCTGCTTTTAAAACAGCAAGTAAAATTTCAGCATTTTTCTCCCATTGGTCAAAATTCCCCACCAGTTTGTCAGTGGCTAGAAGGTTTCTGTCCATAGATTTACATTTTTTTTGCCTTTTCGCTATAAAATCGTGACATATTCCATGAAGTGAAACACAATAGAAGCAGCTACAGAGCGAGGTAGACGTGCTGTGCTGTTCTGCTGTGAACTGTTTGTTAAATTGAGGTAGGAGAGGCTCATAGTGACTGCTATAACTATAAGCAGTAAAAGGGGGAACTGGAAGGACCCTTATTATGTCTCCACTGAGTCTGAGGAGGTGGAAGTGACTAGCAGTACTGAACCAATGCTGTCCAGTCCCCCTATATTACCCCATTCAATTCTTGGGGAATTGAATGGGAAGGGTGCGAGGAAAGGGAATGGGAAGCAAAGGAGAAAAGGGTAATACTAGTGAGAGCAGGACATCTGCCTGTGCCTACTGCAAGATGTGCTGCCACTGCTGCCAGTGCCACCATTACTGTTCCTGCAGCCGCCATTGCTGTACTTGCTGCCAGACATGCTGCCCCTGCTGCCACCAGTGCTGTACCTGCAACCACCATTGCTGTACCTGCTGCCTGATGTGCTGCCCTTGCTGCCACCAGTGCTGTGCCTGCTGCTAGTGCCGAACCTGCTGCTATCAATATTTTGCCTGCTGCTAGTGTGTCTAGTAGTACTCAGGAAGGTGCGTGGGGGGGGAGATGATGCCAAGTATGACAGCAAGGGACTCTAGCCATCCCCAAGCAGTCCCGCCAGTGATAATACTACTGCTACTAAGGTCCAGCAGCTTGTTAGTGTTAGGAGTGAAGGAGGGGGTAATCAACAATATCCTCATATTACTAGTGACTGTGAGACTAAGGAGGAAGACTCTGCGGCTTGATGTGGTTGATGTTAGTAGTAGTAGCAGTAAAGATGAAGCAGCTGGAGTGGTAGGGGAAACATTTGAGAGCATCCAGACTAGCGGTCAAGGGAGCCCACACCATTCCTCTTACCCTGGGAGTCCTCCCCTTCCCTTCACTAAAGTGTCCAAATGGAACAGGATCTTGAAGACTAAGCGATCAGAACTGTTGTTGGGGGAGAGCAGGCACACAATTAAAACCACCACCAGCAGGAGAACAGAACAGCTGTCTGTCCCTGCTGCTAGTGCTGCCACTGCCAGTCTGCCTTCTTCACATCACCAAGGGGACCCTCTGTCACAATGCTTGCCAACTCCTTCAAGCAGCAGTGAGATGTCTGTAATACAGCAGCAGCACATAGGGACTAGTGGGGGTGGTGATGATGATGCTGGAGAAGCTGTGGTGGAAGAGACATTGATGGCCTTTTTAGCAGAAACTAAGAAGGAATGGGAGATAGGGATGAGGATGGGCGTCACCAACACCACCACTAGCAGTGAGATTTCAGAATTAGAGGAATTTGCAACTGCTCTAATTCCTCCTTATGCTGAGTTGCAAGAGCATCAGGATGATGAGGAGCAAGCTAGTGTGCCACAGACCACTGTGGACACAGTGGGAATGGGGTTAACAAGTGATGTGGGACTAGGCCAGGTTCCACTAGCCAGCACCAGCAATACTCCTGGTCCTACTTGCAGTACTGAAACTGAGGCAGTAGGAGCAACAGCAGCAACATTATCCGCTGCAACAGACAGTGAAGGGGAATGGGGAGGACAAGAAGAAAGAGGCCATTCTTCTCCAATCCTCTGAAGTCATGGGTGTGGGACTATTTTTCTCTTGGGGCAGTCACAGAGCAGTCATCAGCAACAGCACTGTGCAAAACACCCACCACAGATATCAAGCACCACTGTTGCTGTACCCCCTGACCCCCTGAGGAGGAAGAATAGAGCATCCCAGGCAGACACTGGGAGCTTCATGATGAGTGAAACCACTAGCTCACCATCACCTTATAGGATAACTATATCTTCTGCCAATCCACTTTGTTCATTGTTACCTCCCCCGCCATATGATAGCCACTCTGTTGATGTTAGGATGTGGCAGTTCATCTCCACCCATTGCACACTGTGTGATACACTGACCACACATGCCAGTGTGGTGGAGGAGAGTCACAAGTAGTGCATCGAGGGACATCTGAGGAGATTTCATCCCACAGAATATGCTAAGATGGTGGCAGGGATGGTTCATCATTACTATTAAAAATAAGTTGTCATGTGTCCTTAGCGGGTTCTGGACAAGGGGTATAGTGACAGCGGCAGTACATGGTTTTGGGTGTCATGGTGTTTGGATACATTTGTGCCCCCAGATGTTATTTACCACACACATTGTGCACATTGCAGTTGCTGATGAGAGCCACAATTCCTGCTCTCAAGGGAAAAAATTATATTCTAATAACAACACACCCATGATTTTGGAGGAGGGGCAGGTTAGAGAAGAATTAATGGCCAACTTCTTCTTTTCTCCACATATACTAGGGGCTACTTATTGTGCTGTTACTGCTTCAGGCGCATCACTGGAGATAGTCGTGGCAAGTGGAACCTTCATCATCCATCACCCATGTTACTGCTATTGTTGATCCTATTCCCTTTCAGCTGCTTAATCATCCTACTTCCTAAACAACTCAGCAGCAGTAGTAAGAACAACAGTTGCAAATTCAACAATTATGGACTCAGCATGACATTTTACAATGGCCAGTGACCAACATGACCTGCTGGCACTAGGCCAGTAGGGCATTTTTTTTTTCTCAGGGCTTGTGCTTTGAAAAAGAAAAAAAAAAAAAAGAAAAAAGAAAGAAAGAAATAAATAAATAAAAAAAACAGTCCTACAAAAAATCATTTTTGGGGGGTTGTTTCTAACAAGCTTAAGTCCTACAAATCAATGTTTTCTTAGGGCTTGTGCCAAACAAGCTTAAAGGGATAGTAATGTCAGAAAAAAAAGTATTAACTATATGGTAGATACAATTAAAAGAGAGTACTTGCAATTATACGTATCTCTCAAATCATTATGGATTGAGAGATATAGGAAAATAAAGTTTTCTGCTCCCTCCCCTTTCTGCTTAATGGATCAGACGGCGATTCTTCAGCAGCGCCGACATAGCGATACCTAAAAATAAATACTTAATTGGAAAGGTCTTCACCATGTGCCTGGTTTGCAAGCACACGTTGTAGACCATTCCGATAAAGTATTTATCTTTAGATATTGTTATATCGGCGCTGCTGAAGAACTGCGTCTGGTCAAGCAACCAGAATCTGCTTCTGACAGCTTTACAGCTCACCAAGCAGAAAGGGGAAGGAGCAGAGGACTTTATTTTCCTATATCTCTCAAGAGTGGCGACTCTAGGATTTCTACTTAGGGGGGGCACACATGGGGCCAGAAGAAAAAATGGGGGGCCAATTTAATGAGCAGTAACAAAGTCTTTACACCTAAAATAATGACATTCAGGCCACTGGGTATGTGTGTACGCACACCATAGCAATGGAAAACATTGGTAGACTGGTACAATATTGATTTATTTTCCTAGCAATTGTTAAAGCTCTAGCATGATGCATCTCATCACTGGTCCATTTGTATTCCTGTCTTAATCAGCTTCAGATATGTCACCACCAGAGCAATACAGAGTTATATGCCACCACCAGTGCAATACAGATGTACATGCCACCACTAGATCACTGCAGTTAAATGCCACCACTAAAGTATTACAGAGTTATGTCACCACTAGAGAAATACAGTTATATGTCACCAAAGCAATACACTACCACCAGAGCAATAAAGTTATGTCACCAGCACAGCAATAAGGTTATATGCCACCACCATAAGTTATGTCGCCAGCTCAATAAAATGCCACTACTAGAGCAATAAAGTGTTATATGCCACAATCAGAACAATACAGATTTATGTCACCACCAAAGCAATACACCACCACCAGAGCACTACAGTTAGATACCACCACCAGAGCAATAAAGTCATGTCACCAGCCCAACAATGCAAAGTTACATGCCACTACCAGAGTAATACAGAGCTATGTCACCACCATAGCAAAACACCACAACCAGAGCACTACAGTTAGATGCCCCCACCAAAGCAATACAGCGTTATATGCCAACACCAGAGCAATACAGAGCTATATTTCAGCTGGGTGAATAGAGAGAGCAAAGGTGGAGAGAGAAAGGGCAAAGAAGGGAAATAAAGGGCAAAGGAGAGAAGAAAGGAAAGGAGAAGGGTGAAACAGAGATAGCACCTTTTGACCAGTGCTGCTTACTGGTTTAAATATGTGCAAGGAAATAGCTGGTATAAAATGATCCCCATCCCACTGGGCATTTTATTTGATGAGGCGTTTGAAGTTGTAAGGATTTCTATTGCTACTACTTGGGTGATTTGATGTGGTGGGTGCTCTTTATTTGCAGGAAGATGTGTTATGTTGATGGGGGCTTTTGATGTTGCAGGGGGGATGATTGATGATTAGGGAGTTTTGTTATGGTATGTGTTATATTTGATATTGAGGGGTATATTTTGATGTGGTATTGTCCATACTTGGCACAAAAACTAAAGCAATTGAACTCTTTAAGTGCCAGAGGTGTGTCCTGCATTTGCTTGAATATAAGGCAATCCCCCACCCACACAAACATGAGATTTTCATGAAGGAAAAAAGAAAAGGCCTGAATATAAGGTGACCCTAAAGACTAATTCAGCAAGCTGAAGTGGTGCAATTCTGGAGCAAACCTACTACACAAAAGAGGCCAATAAACAGTCCCTTGAATCAAATGGAGATTTTAAACCCCTTGAATGCAATTCATTAGAAACAGCTCTAGCATTCAAGAGGTTAAAAAGCTCCATTTAAATCAGTGGAGATTTGGGGGGGTTTCATTTACCCCTATGGTGCAGATGGTTTGCCCCAGAACTGCACCACTTTAACCTGCTTTAAGTCCTTTGCAATCCTCACCCTATCCATGTCCTCAGACCACATCCCATATGGGGCCTTAACACCAAAAATCCCATCCCCAGCCCCATCCCTTATCAAACCTCCCCACTGAATATGCAATAACCATAATCATCACCCTAATTTCAGAGGAGCCATCAGCCACTTTCCCTCCACAATAGCCCTCAAGTACCTCTGAAGTCATATACACTTAACCCCTTGAGTGTCAGAGGGTTATGCAATGCACTGAGAAGCATTGTGTTGCTCAGTCCTCTGCCACTCAAACCTGAACCCTTTTGAGTGCCAGAGTACTTGCCCAACACACTGCTGGACACTCCTGTAGAACTCAGTAGGTTAAATAGCTCCATGCTAAACTCAGTTTCCTTTCTGAGGTCTAAAATTCAGTCATACACATGGGAGCAGGGCCGGACTTGGAATAACAACCAGCCCTGGATACCAGTCCCACATTTCTTCAAGTGGCCCATTTCTACAATTACTCTGGCCCACTGTCCAAGCTCAACCCATTTTGTTGAAATGAGAAGGGGAGGAAGAGAGGAAAGAAGGGGGAGAAAGAAGCAAAAGGGATAAAGAGGGAGAGAAAGAGAAAAAGGAAAGGGGAGAGAAAGAGGCAAAAGAGAAGCAAAATGGGGAGAAAGATAAGAGGGGTAAGAGGGAGAAAGAGTTAAATATGGAATAAAGAGAAACAGGCAAGGGGGAGAAAGTCTTTCTCCACTCTTGATCCCCACTGTTCCATCTTTCTTCCAGTCTTGCCTCATTCTCCCACTTTTGACTCCATCTCCCCCTTTTGTCTCTTAATCCCTCCTATTGCTTCTATCTCCCTTCTTGTGCCCCCTTTTTGTATTGTACGCCGGCCTACACATCCCATAATATTCAGCCAGCCAATCAGAAAGAATTTTCCCTATCTGAAAGTATGTAGGATTACCATCCATCACACCAAGAGAACGACATGTTTTCCCCTTTCTCCTGACTGTAGGTGGGGTCTGATCCATAGACATCACTTTACACATCATCCTAAATGCCTCTAAGGTTAAAATCAAAAGACTTACTGTTTTCACTGCCCCATTTTGCCAGATCTGTCAGAGACCCCAGCTCTTTAGCCAGGTCCGGCCCAAGGAATTATGCTGCCTGGGTCCATGGATGAAATGCTTCCCTCACCCCAAAAAACACCCATTAAAAAACGTAAAAAGGGGGGAAAAAAATCTTGGTCACGGCTGAGTAATCATAATCTCATTTCTGCACATAATATTAGTGCAGAAATGATATTTTTATGATGGCCAAGCCTAACCACAGTTTTTTCCCTTTTAACCAATACAAAAATAAGCTTAACAGGATACACCCATTGCCCCCCATATCTCCACAATGCCCCCTCCATCTCCACAATACCCCCTTCATCTCCACAATGCCCCTTCCACAATGCACCCTTCATCTCCACATTGCCCCTTCCACAATGCCCCTTCATCTCTACAATACCCTCTTCATTTCCACAATGCTCCCTTCATATCCACATTGCTCCCTTCATCTTCACATTGCTCCCTTCATCTCCACAATGCCCCTTCCACAATGCTCCCTTCATCTCCACAATGCTCCCTTCATCTCCATAATGCTCCCTTCATCTCTACAATGCTCCCTTCCACAATGCCCCCTTCATCTCCACAATGCCCCTTCCACAATGCTCCCTTCATCTCCACATTGCGCCCTTCATCTTCACATTGCTCCCTTCATCTCCACAATTTTCCCTTCATCTTCACATTGCTCCCTTCTACAATGCCCCTTCCACAATGCTCCCTTCATCTCCACAATGCCCCTTCCACAATGCTCCCTTCATCTCCACATTGCCCGTTCCACAATGCTACTTCATCTCCACATTGCCTCCTCCACAATACCCCCTTCATCTCCATATTGCCCCTTCAACAATGCCCCCTTCATCTCCACATTGCCCCCTTCATCTCCACATTGCCCCTTCCACAATGCTCCCTTCATCTCCACAATGCCCCTTCCACATTGCTCCCTTCATCTCCACAATGCTCCCTTCATCTTCACATTGCTCCCTTCCACAATGCCCCTTCCACAATGCTCCCTTCATCTCCACAATGCCCCTTCCACAATGCTCCCTTCATCTCCACATTGCCCGTTCCACAATGCCACTTCATCTCCACATTGCCTCCTCCACAATACCCCCTTCATCTCCACATTGCCCCTTCAACAATGCTCCCTTCATCTCCACAATGCCCCCTAAATATCCACATTGCCCCCTTCATCTCCACATTGCCCCTTCCACAATGCTCCCTTCATCTCCACATTGCTACCTTCATCTCCACAATGCGCCCTTCCATTATGCCCCTTCATCTCCACATTGCCCGTTCCACAATGCCACTTCATCTCCACATTGCCTCCTCCACAATACCCCCTTCATTTCCATAATGCTCCCTTCATCTTCACATTGCCCCTTCCATAATGCCCCTTCATCTCTACATTGCCCCTTAAAGCCCCTTCATCTCCACATCGTCCCTTAATGCCCTACCTTGAGTCCCTGGTGGTCTAACGGTGTGGCAAGTGATCTGTGCCGGAGGAGGCACAGACAGAGATGATGCTCCCGTGCGCGGTGCTCAGTAATGCAGAGCGCTGGGAGATGATGTCATCTCCCAGCGCTCTGTATTATTAGAGCGCCTGCCGACAGGAGATCAGCTGGATTGCCGGCATGACTGTCAGACTCTGTGTACAGTGTGTCACATCATGGATGCTGCGTGGGAGCACTGATTTACGCTACCAAGCGCTCCCTCGCTGTGTCTATGATGTGACACACCGTCCACAGACTCTGACAGACAGGGCGGCAATCCAGCAGATATATATATATAAAAAAAAAAAAGCTACAGCACTGGGAGGTGTAGAAAATTGGGGGGGCACATGGGGGGGCACAGTAGAATGTAGGGGGGGCACTGGCCCACTCTGGCCCCCCCGGCGACACCACTGTTTCTCAAACCATAATGGTTTAAGAGGTACGAATAAGTGCAAGTACTCTCTTATAATTAAATCTACCTTATAGTAAATACTTTTTTTCTGACATTACTATCCCTTTAAGTCCTACAAATCAACATTTCTTCAGGGCTTGGGTCTCTAATATGTGAAAGTCCTACAAAGACCTCTAACAACAAATCTAACAAATCATCCTCTACAAAATACTCTGTCAAGTATCAGTCCAGCCCAGTGGCAGGGGGTTCCTGTCTATTTATTTTTTTTATTAACTGTCCCCCCCTAATACCAGTCAAGAACCCACTCCCACCCCAAAACAAATTCCCTGTTCATCTGATTCATTCCCCAGACTCCACCCACCAACAAAGACACCCTTCTCAGACCCATTTTATACCATGTCTTATGTTTTTATTTTATTTTATTTTATTTAGGATTTATTTTGTATTAACTGCCCCCCAATCCCAGTAAATATTCCCTGATTCTTTCTCCACACCACACCAACACAGGCACCCTCATGCCCCTTTTATACTATGCCTTTGGGAAATAAAATAATGTTTGCTATGTGTTGTATGTAACTTCAATGTTCCCATTGATTTCAATGGAATGAGCTAGGCGGAAAAAGCGGAACATCTGCGCTTTTCGCAGGAAATTTTTGCCATGCGGAGAGTGCCCTTTTTTCTCTATTTTCAGTTTGAGGCAGAAATTTTTGCCATCCCTAGACATTAATACATTGATTATTATGAGTTTTACATTGTCTTGCCAGTGTACAAAACAGAAAAGGATATACATTTTGTGCAATTCCAGGAGATTTATTTCACTGATCCTCCATTGTGAACTAATTTAGGACAGTTTTCTAATCTCTGCCAAATGTAGATTTATGAGAATAATTTTCAAGATGAATTGTGGTCTTTAACAAAATAAATATTATTTGTATATATGAAGCACTAACATTATTATTTTACAAAATATTATTTAAAAGTGATTCTGTCAGCAAACTTACATCAGGGGTGAATAAAAATACGATTCCATTCACAGATCCTTTCAGTGTCAAACCTCTGATCAAAAATATTGTGAGTACCACATATGGTAGTGTGGATGTTACATAAACAGCCTGAAAGATAAAATATAAAAATGAGATGCATACATCACATTAAACTGCACACACAAATAAGAATCTACAAATATTTAGTAGAATGTCATGTACTGCCTAAAAATACTCTAGTATACAAACTAGTCTATTCATGACTTTTTTAATAGTCACTTTCCTTTTTTATTAAAAACATAAATTCTATACATCTAAAAAGATAGAACCGTAAGATGTGAAGCATTTAAACTTCATTTACAGGATATTGAACAGGCATTAATGTGCTATTGATTCTGCCAAGGACAATAATTTCAGAGAAAAATATAGTTACTTAAAGGGAAATTCTCATGTTTTGATTAAAAACAAATATAGGGAGATGCAGTACAGTCAAACTATAACATAGTTTAGAACATAGTTCTATGGAGTCTGTTCACTAAAATATCTGCAACTTTAGAAAATTGCTCCAAGAACTACATTTTGTTCAGAGGTTCCCAATAGACCAAGGGCTTGAGGCAAACTAATACTTTATTAGTACACTGTACAGCCCACTTACACCATTATTATAAGGTAGATTAGTGTCATCAAATGCCCAGGCTGGCATTTAGCCCTGAGGATTTGAGCTTGAGACTCAGGGTTTTAGTTCCCTCAGCCAGTACTGACTGATACCCCTGGGAAAGCTTGTCTCACTTCAAAGTTTATGCCATCTATTATTGCACATAAGTACATAACTCCATAGTTATGTAATGTGTACTTAAAAATATCACACAATGCAGTATGCCACAGTATGTGCCGCTGTCTCCAGATAGACCAGGAACCAGCTGGCATGCTGCATGTCAGGCCCCTTTCCATCAGGTCCAATTCTGGTTCCCCATCATTCTCATTTTCCCAATTTTATCACTCTTTGCCTGGCTTTCCTTACTGCTCATTCATCTTCTTATTTTGTCCTGTATTGTGCATTCGGTGCCATTGTGTAATGTCCTTCCCTGCTTTTCCAGGATTTCCTGGCATTTTTTTCCATTTGATCTATTTTTCTCCTGTTTCTCTTTCCCCTTGTTCTGTGATGTTCTTGCTGATCCTTTATCAAGTGCTGACACCTTGTGTCGGTGCATAATCAAGGTGTTCCTGTCGTGACCTTGTTCAGTATTGTTCCAGTGTTTCTTGTGATTTCAGTGTTTGACCTGGCTTTCCTTCGACTCCGTTTACGTTTCTTTATTTGGTTCTCTATCTGTGTTACTGGTTTGACCTTGGCTCTATTTCATTGGTTCCTTTTCTGCCTTCTCCTTGTGTACTGCCTTTGCCTGACACTGGCTTTTTAAACTTCTCTTCTATATCATCCCTGGTACCATCTCAGCTCGTTTGTTACCAACACAGCTTGTCGATCATTATTCCTTTGACTCTGGGGGTTCATCTGCGCACTTCTGTCGAGTTTGACCTATTGACCACATTGTTGAGTCCAACTACATTGACTACCTGTCAAATTGAACTACATCAACCACCGTAGATTTTGACTCCTTGGACAACTCAAGCATCAACTCAGCTGTTTCTGGTTCCTGTTCCTTCCTGTCCCAGTGTTTCAACAGAAAAATCTATATTGCAGGTAGGTTTATTATGCCGATTCCTGTCTTGAGTAACAGCTGTATCTAGGGTTGTCATTCATCTATATGGCTTCATGGCAGCACCTTTAACACAGCCTAGGCCACAGCAAGGCTTCCCTAGAGCAGCCCCAGACAGCTAGTTACGCTCCCCAGCCAGCGTACCCTAGCACCTTACTGAGGCCTATTCAGCAGTATCTCTTATTTTGTTGTCTGTTGTTATTTGTTATTCATATTAATAGCAGTCTGTTTCCTCTTTGTTGAGATTCCACTCTGCAATCCAGGCAGCTTACACTGGGCACTCCTTAGTCAGGGCATCACATTTTGCTTGCGCCATGAGTGATTCCACAGAAGTGTATTGGGTTGTGGTTCAACAAGGAGCTAGACTTGAACAACACTCCGTGCAGATAAAGCAAATAGATTCCATACTGGACTCCATTGCTAATATTCTCCAACATATGTTACCGCATCTTGAAGCATCCGTACCACCCCAGAGTACTCCTGTTGTGTTTTCAGCTGTTGCTTCTTTTTCAACAGGTTTGTTGCCTTGTAGATTACAATTGCCAGACCATAAGAATTGTTCTCCCTCCGACCTCTGTGGGTTTTTGAACCAATGCTATCTACATACATTTCCTGAGCCCTACACCTCTCATCAGGACCATATAACTTTTATTATTTAGTTGTTTTGTGGCTCTGCCCTTGCCTGCGTCTCACCACTCTTGGACAGCAGTCTCCTGTCTTGGCTGATTTTGACTCTCTCATCTCTGCATTTTGGTCTGTATTTGATTTTCCTGGAAGTCAGGCTATTGCTGAGGTGGCCATATTGGACTGCCAGCAGGGTTCCAGGATACTCCTGCAATATGCTATCAAATTTTAGACATGGGCGTATGACACCGAGTTGGGTGACAACGCCTTAAAGGCGCTTCCTTAAGGACAAACTTACCACCTGTTCTATCACTGATACACTAGAGGATCTTATCATTCTATGTGCCACCCTGGAACATCGAATTCAGGAGCTCTAGGCTGAAAGTGACAGAGACACCACAAGACGTCAGACTGTCAAACCATCCGTACACCTTACTCCAAAGTTCCAGACTCCAGTGACTACTACTGAATCTGCTGAGGTAGTAGGTAGGACTTGTACTTCAGTTATCTGAAGAAGAGAAGACCAAAACAATGTACCTCAGACCTGTGTTTGTACTGTGCTCAGGCTGGTCATTTTGCCCTTTCTTGTCTGAACAAGCTGATGACCGGACATAGGGTCTGGTGAGGGACCTACCCGAAGTCTTTCTTCCATACCCTCAAAGGAAGACGACAAGCTTGTCTTTCCTATTTCTATTACTTATGCTCAAAGGAGTATCCTAGCATTGGCTTTTTTTGACTCTGGTGCTGCCGGTCTTTTTATAGACTCCACCTTTGCTGCCCAACATGGCATCCTATCTCTGACCAAGGAAGTTCCCATCCGCCTTGTTACCACTGATGGTTCTCTGTTAGGGGCTGGTCTTATTGTTCTGTCGACCATTCCCCTTACTCTGTGGATATTCTTTTCCCATACTGAGGTGCTATCCTTTGACCTTATCTCATGTCCTGCTGACCCGATTATTCTGGGTTATCCTTGGCTTCAAAGCAACAACCAAGCTATTGATTTTGCTTTGGTTACCCTTTCTTTTCCTACTGTTTCTGAGACTCCTCCAAGGGTTTCCCTGTCAGCGCTGGACATCGTGAGGTCCATTCCTCCCTCTCTTGCTACGGCTTTATAAATGTGTCCTATAAGTTCAAGACCGAGACCTTACACCCCCACCAGGCATATGATTGTCCTATAGATATGCTACCAGGTACTACACCTCCCCGGGGTAGGGTCTATCTGTTATCCATTCCAGAGACTAAGGCTCTTGAGGGATACACCCAGCCAGGGGGTTCATACTCCCTTCTACTCCCTGCCGGAGCCAGTATATCTTTGTTAAGAAGGATGGCGGTCTCTGTCCCTGTGTGGACTACAGGAGTTTGAACAGGATAGCACTTATTCCTGAATAGTTGGATAGACTCAGGGGAGATCGGTTTTTCACCAAGGATGAAGGAGGGAGAACAATGGAAGACGGCTTTCAACTCCAGGTTTGAGCATTACAAGTACCTGCTCATGCCCATCGTTCTTTGTAATGCACCTGCCACCTTCCAGAATTTTGTGAACAATGTCTTCAGAGACCTCCTCTTGTCCTTTGTCATTGTGTACCTAGATGACATTCTCCACAACTCTAGAAGAGCATGCCATCATGTTTAACAGGTTCTAACCCGCCTCAGAGAAATCCGCCTCTACTGCAAGATCGAGAAGTGCAAATTGGAGAAAACTTCTTTGGCCTTCTTGGGTTATGTTATATACACCCAAGGTCTCACCATGGATCCAGGGAAGTTGTCTGCTGTGACCAAGTGGCCCTTACCTCATGGCCTAAAAGCCGTTCAGTGGATCTTTGGCTTTGTCAACTACTACTGCAAGTTAATCAAAGGCTTTTTGTCTCTTATTGACCGTATCACAGCCATGACCCCTACCAATGGAATCCTGAGGCCTTGTAGGCATTTGAGACCTTGAAGAAAGGTTTCTATTCTGCTACTATTCTGAAGTATGTCCGCTTTTTTGCTGGAAAATCTACTTTAAAAACAGCAATGAAAATCTTCACATTTTTGCCTATTGGCAAAAATTATTCCCCATTTTTTATAAATGGTTAGAAATTTTACACGCATTGATCTACATTTTTTCGCCTTTTTGCTGACTTATTCCAGGAAATGAAACACAATACAAGAAACTAGCGTAAGGTACATATAGCACATCTGTTCCGCTGTTCTGCTGTGATCTTGAGGCAACATTGAGGCAGGAGAGGTTCATAGTGACTGCTATCACTATGAGCAAGTTTAAAATTAATAAAAGGAGGAACTGGAAGGACACTTATGTCTCTACTGAGTCTGAGGAGGAAGTGACCACTACAGAACCAATGCTGACCAGTCCCCCTAAATCACCCCTAGGGAAACTGCAGAAATTACTCTCAAGGGAGGAAGAAGAGAGTAGTAGTGAGAGAAGGGCAGGTCAGCTGCCTGTGCCTGCTGCCAGATGTCTGCCCCTGCTGCCATCATTGCTGTGCCTGCTGTCAGATGTGCTGCCCCTGATACTGCTACCACTATTGCTGCGCCTACTGTCAGACATGCTGACCCTGCTGCCACCAGTGCTGTGCCTGTTGTCAGATGTGCTGCCCCTGCTGCCACCAGTGCTGTTCTGCTGCCAGTGCTGAACCTGCTGCTACCAGTGCTGAACCTTCTGCCAGTGTTTCCTCATAAAACTCAAGGGGAGGGAGGAGAAGGTGATGCCAAGTGTGACAGCAGGGGATATTAAGTCACACTTGCCATCCCTAAGCAGTCCCACCAGTGCTAGTACAACTATTAAGAAGGTCCAGCAGCTTGTTAGTGTTAGGAGTGAAGAAGGGCATAATGATTATATTGCTAGTGACTGTGATGAGGGAGACTCAGGGGCTGAAATTGATGTGGTTGGTGTTAGTGGTAGTGCTAGTAACAGTGATGGTGAAGCAGCTGGTGGCACTAGCATTAGGGGAGTGGTAGGGGAAGTAATACAGAGCTCACACCATTCCCTTGACCCTGGAAGACCTGTTACCCCCACAGCATTATCGAAGTGGAACATGATCCTGAAGAAGGCAGAACTGTTACTTAGCACAATAATACAACACTACCAGGAGCACAGATAAGCTGTCTGTGCCTGCTGATAGTGCTGCCAGTTTGCCTTCTTCAGGTCACAAATAAATGTCAAGTGGGACCTAAGGGGACCCTCTGTCACATTTCTCATCACCTTCTCCAACCAGCAGTAAGACGTCTTTAATAGAGCAGCAGCAGCACAGAGAGACTAGTGGTGGTGGTGATGATGATGGTGGAGAAGCTGGGGTGGAAGAGACATTGATGGCCTTTTTAGCCCAAACTAAGAAGGAATGGGAGACAGGGATGGGGATGGGCATCACCACCACCAGCAGCAGTGAGCTTTTGGGATTTGTGGAACTTGCAACTGCGCTAATTCCTGCTGCTGCTGAGTTGCAAGGGCAGAAGGATGCTGAGGAGCAGGCTAGTGTGCCACAGACCACTGTGGACACAGTGGGAATGGGGTCAACAAGCAATGAGAAACTAGGACAGGTTCCACTTGCCAGCAGCAATACTCCTGGTCCTAGTTGCAGTGTTGATCCTAAGGCAGCAGCAGCAACAGCAGCAACATTATCCACTGCCTCAGACAGTAAAGGGGAATGTGGAGGACAAGAAGAAAGAAGCCATTCTTCTCCACTTTTTCCCTTACCCCTGAATTCATGGGTGTGAGACTATTTTACTCTTGGGGCAGGAACAGTGCAGTCATCAACAATGGAATGCTCCTTGGCACGACCTGATAACACACATGAAACACAGACACCATGACATTTATGTCAAACATGATAAAGCCAAACACCCATAACAGAAATCAAGCACCACTGTTGCTGTCCCCTGAATCTCCAGAAAGGCAACAAGAGGCGAGGTGCAGATCAAAGATAAGGAGAATAGAGAAACCCAGAGAGAGGCTGGAAGTTTGATGACGTGCGAACCAATTTGCTCACCATGACCTTTTTTCTTCTAGGTTAACAACATCTTCTGCCAATCCACCTCGTTCATTGTTACCTCCCCCACCAAATGATAGCCACTGTGTAGATGTTTGGATGTTGCCATTCGTGTCCACCCATTGCACACTGAGTGGTGCACTGACCATACATTGCAGTGTGGTGAAGAAAAATCTCAAGCAGGGCATCAAGCGGCATCTGAGGACATCAAGCGGCATCTGAGGACATTCCATCCCACAGAATATGCTAAGCTGGTAGCAGGGAGGGTTCATCATTACCATTCAACTGTCAGCAAGTTGCAATGTATCCATAGCGGGGTATGGACAAGGGGCATAGTGACAGCAGCACTGTGCACATTGCAGTGGCTGATGAGAGGTTCAGTTCCTGCCCTCAAGGGAAACATTTCTATTTTAGTAACAACACACCCATGATTTTGTAGGAGGGGAAAGTGGGGAAGAATTATTGCCCAACTTCTTCTTTTCTCCACATATACCTGAAGTGGTGGGGGCTAGTTATGGTGCTGCCTACTGCCTCAGGCCCATCACTGGAGCTAGTCGTGGCAAGTGGGACTTTCATCTTCCATCACCCATATTACTGTTGTTGTTGATTCCATTCCTTTGAGCTGCCTGATCGTCCTGCTGCTTAAACAACTCAGCAGCAGTAGCAAGAAAAGCAGTCACAAATTCCGTATCTACCTCAGGGCATTTGACAGTGTGCACTGGCCAACATGGTATGACTTGCTGTCACTAGGCCATTTGGGCAATTTTTTTTCTCAGGGCTTGTGCTTTGGAAAAAAAAAATGGGCCTACAAAAAAGTAAACAATTTTTGGGGGCTTGTTTCTAACAAGCCTAAGTCCTACAAATCAATGTTTCCTTAGGGCTTGTGCCAAACAAACCTAAGTCATACAAATCAATGTTTCTTAGGGCTTGTGCCAAGCAAGTCTAAGACCTACAAAGCAATGTTTCCTCAGTGACTGGGCCTCTAACAATAAATCTAACAAATCATTCTCTATAAAATAATCAGTCATGTCAAGTATCAGTCTACCCCAGTGGCAGCTTGTGTCAGGGGGTCCCTGTCTCTATAACATTACATACAAATTTCTTACTTTATTTATTTATTAACTGTCTCCCCAATACCAGTCAAGAAACCCCCTCAAAACAAATTCTATGTTCAACTGATTCTTTCCCCACACTCTACCAACACAGGCTACTTCATGCCCCTTTCATATTATGCTTTTAGGAGGAAATAAAATAACATTTGTTATGTGGTGTGTGTAAATTCAATGTTACCATTGATTTCAATGGAATGAGCTAGGCAAAAAAAAAATGGAAAAAACACACTTTTCATTGGAAATTAGTTGCAAAGCAGGAAGTGCCATTATTTGCCGATTTTGGTTTGAGGCGAAAATTTTCTTCCAATCCTATTTGGTATCTGCCAAGAGCCTAGATGTTCGCCATGCCGCTGGTCTTTGTTCTTCTCCAGCTTTGTCTCACCAGTATATGAGACTTTTGGTTCCTATCTGTCCATCCCGGAATCTATCGTCTCTCCTGCCCACATTGTATCCACTCTATTTATTAGCCTTCTCACTAGTCTCCTGAAAGACCATTTTGCCTGTCCATCTGGAGTTTCTCTGACTCCCGTGTTTTTTGTACCTGAAGAATACCGTTCATATCTCTTTCATTGGGGGCATTGTTCTGTGATAGCTGGTAATCCTGGACTTTTCCATATCCATACGCATGTTATCTCTAAGTATTTTTGGTGGCCTGATCTTAAGGCTGTTGTGTCTTCCTTCATGTCCTCCTGTCCGGTATGTGCATGTATGAAAATACCTAGATCTCGACGTGTGGGTCTCCTACAACCTGTTCCCATGACAACCTTTCCATGGACACAGATCTTGATGGACTTTGTAGCAGATTTTCCATCCTCCTCTGGCAATACTGTGATTTGGGTCATAGTGGATCGGTTCTCCAAACAGGAACATTTTGTTCTGCCTCATAAACTCCCTACTGCTGAACTGACTGATTTGTTCATCTGTGATATCTACCATCTGCATGTGAGACCACAACACATCACCTCCGATCGTGGTTCCCAATGTGTGTTCTGTTTCTGGAGAGCATTCTGCACTAATGTTGTGGACAGTCCTTACCCTGACAGACAGGCGCGGTTCCGGTTTTTGGTCTCTTCCAGATTCACCGTCACACCTCCTGACGTCAGACGCACTCGAGGCCTATAAAACTCTGCATCAGACAGGCCTCAGTGCTCTGTTATCGTGCTAATTGTGTGTTTCGCTTGCTTCTTGCTCTCCTATTCGTGTTTTTTGTTTTTGCATATTCGACTCACGGCTTGTTTTATCAGTTCTGATCCAGTTCTGCCTGCCCCGACCTCGGCTTGCCTCTTGTTTATGAGTCTGTTCCACCTGCCCTGACCTTCAGCTTTCCCTCAAAGTTGCTCTCGGACTTCTCTGGCTCGCTAGCATCTCCTTCAGTATATATATATATATATATTAACTCAGCAGCCTGCTATCTTCTGTACTGCGTCTTCTGTACAGATAAAGTTTTCAAGTTTTACAAGCCAACCAGGGTCACTTACAGCAGCAACTGCATGACCTACAACCAGTTGCTTCTCCCCTTCCTGCTGCACTTAGCCTCAGTGGGACTTCTAGCCATGGAGAAGATGGTCCCCATCCCCTTCCTGAATGCTTTGACGGAGACAGGTCAAAGCATAGGTCCTTTATCACAGCTTGTGAACTGTTTTCCTTGAATCCCTACACATATTCTACTGAATTTGTCAGGGTACACACCGTTATCACCCTGCTGTTTGGAGAACCCCAAACCTGGGCCTATCACTTGTTGCAAACCAGAAGCCACATACTTGCCACCTGGTCGACCTTCCAGCTGGCCATGGAGGCACTGTATGTCAATCCTTTTAGAACCACCTCAGCCCAGTGTACAGACAGTGACAGAGGGTAGAAGACCAGTGGCAGAATATGTGATGGAATTCTGCTGTCTGGCCAATGATTTCCTTTGAAATGAATCACCCTTATACAACCAGTTCCAGCATGGCTTGTCTGACAACCTTAAGCATGAACTGGCCAGTCAGCTTGCCCACTAGCCATGATGAATTGGTCCACCTATCCACTGCCTATCCATACAGATAGACACCAGGCTACATGAGAGACATTGGGAACGACTAGCCATAACCTCCAACCTGACACAACGCTCAATGCCTACCCTTTCTCAGACCCTGGATACTGCTGCCAGCCCATCAATGGGCCTCTCAGAGGAACCCATGCAGCTTGGGGCTGTTCGTGGCCCTCTTTCCAGAACAGAAAGTAAGCACCACAGACAGCTCAACCTCTGTCTATACTGCGGAGGTAGTGGCCATTTACTGAAATCTACTGAAAATGTTAAACCTTCAATTCACCTGCTAGCAGTCCTGCTGCTACCACATCTTATTTGTCTTTTCTTGTCACTCTGCATTGGAATGAGCAATAGAATGAGATATCCGCAATAGTGGATTCTGGAGCAAGTGGATGCTCCATCAATCAAGAATACTCCAATACTTTGGGCATACCACTTCAGCCCAAGAGACATCTGCTTCCTATGCATATGGCCGACCAGAGCCCTGTCCAGTCGGGACCCATCAAGTTTGAGACCGCTTCTGGCTCCCGACCTACACAAAGAAATTATCCAATTTGATGTACTGCCTTCCCTATTAGTTACCTTAATCCTCTGCCTGCCTTGGCTTTGTACCCACTATCCCTGCATTGCTACATTCAGTCCACATTCAGTCTACGTACTGGAAGGAACACTGCCTGCCTCTCAGAGGTGCTGCTGTGTTGTCTCTTCCCTGTACACCCACGGTGCCTGCTCAGTACTGCTCCTATGCCAACATCTTCAATAAAGTAAGGGCAGCTACCTATCACGGTGCCTGTGATTGCTGCCTTTTTGTGTCAGTTACCTGTAGGGGGCTCTCCATTGGCTGTCAGCCTTCTGCCCGCCCTGCATTGCCTATTTAGACTGAGCCTGGGCACCCCTTGGTGGCCCTTTCGTGTTGTCTCTATACTGCTCGCATCTCCATTATGTTCCTGAGCTTCCTGGGCCCCTCTCTATGTTCCTGCTAACCTGAGATCGTCAAGTCCCTGAGTTACCAGTTCAGTGGTTCCTGTTTCCATTCCTGATCCGGTTGGAGTTGCCGTTGTGTCGCTGCTTCCTGATGCCAGTCCCGCTGCCGTTCCTGATCCGGTTGACCGTCTGGAGTGCTGGTTCCTGTTTCCACCTGCTGTGCTGCTTATCCAGTTCGCCTGTAGTCAGCTATTGCTCCCTGGTCGCCTTGGCGACATTTCTACTCCTTGCTGGTTAACCAGTACGCGGGTACTGGTTCGCTCCACAGCCACTCGGCTGCTATTACACGATATCGATTTGTGTTTCCAGTACTCGGGTACTGGTTCGCTCCACAGCCACCCGGCTGCTATTACACGATAGCAATTTGTGTTTCCAGTACGCGGGTACTGGTTCACTCCACAGCCACCCGGCTGCTATTACACGATAGCGATTTGTGTTTCCAGTACGCGGGTACTGGTTCGCTCCACAGCCACCCGGCTGTTATTGCACGATAGCGATTTGTGTTTCCAGTACGCGGGTACTGGTTCGCTCCACAGCACCCAGCTGCTATTGCACGATAGAGATTGTGTTCCCAGTATGTGGATTCTGGTTAGCTCCACAGCCACCCAGCTGCTGTTGCAACTTATGTGTTCTGTGTCCCCAGTACGCGGGTACTGGTTCGCTCCTTAGCCACCCAGCTGCTATTGGGCCTTTTGAGACTTGTGCTTCCAGTACACGGGTACTGGTTTGCTTACATTTGTTACTGGTTGCTGTGCACTGGAAGAGTGACAGTTTCCCCAGTACGCGTGTACTGGTTTGCTCCACCAATTACCGACTGCTGATGCACCGGTACAGTCTATGATTACAGTACGTGGGTACTAGCTCGCTCCTATTCACTGGCTGCTGTTGCACCGGAAGAGAGATTGGTCTCCCCAGTACGAGGTACTGGTTCGCTCCACCACATCTGAGTCTATTGTACAGATTAGAGTTACTGTGTCTCCAGTATGTGGGTACTGGTTCTCTCTATGCTGGTTATAGCTGTCAAGTCCTAGGCAGCTCAGTTGGTCCTCCAGTATGCGGGTACTGGTGTTCTCCTGCTATTCCTTGGCTTGCCACTTGCGCTCATTGAGCCTCTGCATGTCATCCTTGTGACTGTTGTTGCCACCTAGACAGTCACTGAGGCTTTAGTGGTTGCCACCCACTCTGTATTAGGCTGCCTTGCCCGGTACATTGGTAAGGCCAGTAGAACCTATTCCTCTATGTACCATCTTGGGTTGCCTTACCCGGTATTGGCAAGGCTGGTAGTGCCTTTATACTTGCTATCTGCCTATAGGCTGCCTTGCCCGGTATATTGGCAGGGCCGATAGAGCCAACTATCCTTTGAGTACCAGTCCTGGCTGCCTTGCCCGGTATATTGGCAGGGCCGGTAGAGCCAACTATGCTTCGAGTACCAGTCTTGGCTGCCTTGGCCGGTATATTGGCAGGGTCAGTAGAGCCTACTAATTCACCGTGTACTAGTCTCCAGGCTGCTTTGCCCGGTATATTGGCAAGGCCGGTAGAGCCTGTCTATTCCTTGTATCTACTTTGTGGCTGCCTTGCCCGGTATATTGGCAGGGCCGGTAGAGCCTGTATTGCTATTATTATTGCTTTCCCTGTCATAGCTATATATATATGTATGAACGTGTATGTTACCCTATGGGGTTGTCTTAAACTTTTCAGTAAAGTTGTGTTTTTACCTAACTTTGCATCTGAGAGTCTTAACAAACCGTGACACTACCCTACCTCTTCACCGGCCATACGACTGCCCCATAGACCTCCTACCTGGGACGGTTATACCGTTAGGACACATCTACCTGCTCTCCTGTCCAGAGGCCCAGCACCTGAAGGTGTACATTTCTGATAGCCTTCAACAAGGCTTCATCCGCCCTTCTACATCTCCCGCTTGGGCAGGAATCTTTTACATTACAAAGAAGGATGGGGGTTTACAGCCCTGAGACTACCATGAGCTGAACAAGATCACAATTAAAAATCACTATCCATTGCCCCTTGTTCCAGAACTCCTGGAACAAGGCTCCTCTGCATGTGTATTTAGGAAGATAGATCTAAGGGGTGCATATAATTAGGTGTGCATAAGGGAGGGCAACGAGATTCCGTACTCAGTACGGTCATTTCGAGTACACCGTCATGCCTTTTGGGCTTTGCAATGCCCCAGCTGCCTTCCAACATTTGGTTGGATTATGTCTTCTGTGACCTTCTGTATCAGTATTCTATAATCTACCTAGATGACATCTTGATCTTCTCAACCTCCCTTTCCAAAGACAGGCTTCATGTGACCGTGACCACGGCCTCTGTGCAAAATTTGGAGAAATGCATTTTTGAGGCTTTCTGATATTCCCAGGATGTATCAAGTTCAACCCACTAAAGGTAGCAGCAATCATGGACTGGCCTGTTCCTGCAGACAAAAAAAGCTGTCCAATGATTTATTGGCTTCACCAATTTCTATCGATGATTCATCTGGGACTTCTCAAAGATAATATCCCCTCTTATGATACTGGCAAAGAAGGATGGATGGTTCCAGTGGTCCATGGAGGCACAAAGAGTGTTCTACATACTAAAAGCTACATTCACGCAGGTCCTGGTCCTTCATCAACTGGAAACCACTTAACCATTCTTCCTCAAAGTAGATTCCACCAACATAGCCACAGCTGCTGTGCTTTTGCAATGAGGGAGACCCAAAGAACAATACCATCCTTTAGCTTATTTTTCTAAATACCTGACCCCCGCAGAACAAAATTATGACATAGGAGACAAGGGACTGATGGACATTAATCAAACGAATCAAACCTTGGAGCAGTACCTACAATGCTTTTCTACACATTTGCTAGACAACTGGTCTCAGCTGCTGCCTCATGCTTAATTTGCATACAACAATCAATACCACCACATCATTCGAATGTCACCTTTCTATGCTACCAATGGCTTTCATCAGCTGTCCTGCTTGACTTATCACCTACCTCCTCTGTACCGGATGCTAATCAAAGCATCCTGGAACTACAACAATTGCACAAACAACTATATGTCTTGCTATGCCAAGCCCAAGACACGTACATGAAGCAGGAAGATAAACGCTGCTTGGTTAACCCCTAGTTTCAAGTTGGTGACAAGGTGTGGCTGTCTTCTGCATACGTCCTGCTGTCTTGTCCCTCCAAGAAATTGGGTCCTTGCTTTTTGGGCCCCTTCTGCATCTCCAAAATCATCAATCCAGTAGTCTACTGCTTGGCCTTGTTGATATCTTAAAGAATCATTGCACGTTTCATGTGTCTCAACTCAAACCATGGACTCCAGAAAGATTGTTCCTGGGAACCCAGATCCAACATCCACGCTCCCTCCTGCTTGCGGGAGTTCCATGAGTCACACCATGACAGTCCGTTGCCTGTGTCCGCCTGGAGGGGGGTATCTTTTGTGGTCATAGCTCTTACCCTGACGGCTGCCTGTCCTCGCAGGTACTGTTCTGGTTTGTGGTCTCTTCCGGATTCACAAATATCAAGCGTCAGATGCACTTGAGGCCTAGAAATCTCCCTGTCAGACAAGCCTCAGTGCTCTGTTATCGGGCTAATAGTGTGTTTCTCTTGCTTTTTGCTGTCCTATTTGTATTTTTCTGGCATATTCGACTCACAGCTTGTTTTACCAGTTCTGATCCAGATCTGCCTTCCCCGGCCTCAGCTTGCCTCTCGTTTACCAATCCATTCCACCTGTCCTGACCTTCGGCTTTCCTTAGATGTTGCTCTAGGATTTCCCTTGTTGGCCTTCTCCGCTTTTTTCTGCCTTACTTATTGTCTTTCTGTAGTCCGTTTGCTGGCTCGCTAGCTTCTTCTTCTATATATTAACTCTGCAGCCTGCTATCTTCTGTACTGTGTCTTCTGTACAGAGAAAGTTGTCAAGATGGTAACAGCCACATTGGGTATCCATTTGCAGCTCTCATCTGCATATGACCCACAGACAAATGTCCAGACTGAAAGGTTAAACCAGAACATGGAACACTTCCTCCATGGTTACTTGTCTATTGCCATTGGAGAAGTTCTCCTATAATTTACCATTTGCAGACCTCATTGAAATGTTCACTGTTTTTTCCAACCCTAGATTACAAGCCTCCTGCTTCTGCCCTCTGTCCTCCTGTGTCAGAGGTTCCCTCTTCTGAGTCACACACTCATGAGCTGGAGGATCATTGGCGAGCTATTCGCCGCACTCTCAGATGAGACAAAAAGTGGCAGAGGACCGTCAACAGTCTCTAGCACCTCGGTTTGCTCCGGGGGACCTGGTATGGCTCTCTGCCAAAAACATTAAGCTCCGCCATCTGTCTAATAAATTGGGTCCACGATATCTGGGACCTTTCAAGGTCGAGACCCGTCTCTCCCCGGTATCTTACCACCTGACCCTTCTGGAGACACTTAAGGTTCCTCTGGTCTTCCAAGTGTCTCTGCTTAAGCCCTATGTGGAAGCTCATGGTTCTCACCCCTCCTCTTTTCCTCCGCCTCCTGTTTCTGTGGATGACTGAGTTCATCATCGATGTGGTACTGAACTCCTGTCTCTCCTTGGGTATTCTACAGTACCTTGTTAACTGGGGACATTATGGGCCGGAGGAGTGTTCATGGGTTGTGGCATCAGACATCCACTCGCCGACTTCGGTTTGCCAGTTTAACCAGTGCTTACCAGCCAAGCCTTTTATGGCCTCCCGGTGGCAGTCCCTTGGGGGGGGGGGGGAGTTTCATATCCTCCCCTGCTTTTCTAGGTTTTCATGGAATTTTTTTTACCAGGTATTCTATTTTTCGTCTGGTTCTCTTTCCCTGCCCTTTTCTCTGATATTCTTGCCTGATTGGTTTTGACCTCGGCTTGTTCAACTTCTCTTCTGTCTCATCCCTTATACCGTCTCTACTCGTTTGTTACCTATACGGCTTGTAGACCATTCTTCCTTCAACTCTGGGGGTTCCTCTACACCCTTCTGTCAAGTTTAACTCTATTGCCCATCTTGTTGTGTTTGACCCTATTGACCACCTTGTCGTGTCCGACTACATTGATCACTCAAGTTCGACTACATTGACCACCCATTGGGTTTGACGCCTTCAACCCCTTGAGCATCAACTTAGCTGTTCCTGGTTCTTGTTACTTCCTGTCCCAGTGTTTCAACAGAGAAAGCTATACTGCTGGCAGATTTAGTATCCTGATTCCTGACTGGGTGAGTAGCTGCTGTATCTAGGGTTGTCGTCCAACAATCTGGCTTTGTGGCCAGCACAGTTAACATGGCCTAGGCCACACAAAGACTTCCCTAGAGCAGCCCAAGCCAGCTAGGTATGCTCTCCAGATAGCACACCCTAGCACCTTGTTCACTGAGGACTATTCAGCAGTATCTCTTGTTTTGTTGTCTGTTGTTTTCTGTTATTCATATTAATAGCAGTCTGTTTCCTCTTTGTTGAGACTACACTCTGCAAAGTAACATTGAGGCAGCTCATTCAGGGTATCAAACATTGCTAGGGAATCTTAACCATAGCAACCATTTTTATTTATTACAGAAGCTTTTCTCCCTTATCCTGCCCTGACATCTGGTGGCTGACTTTTATATTGTACGCATTTATTCTGTGTTTCCTACTCCTCTGCCAATTACTAGCTTACAAAAACCAATCCTGGTCATTCAACCTCACGTTCAACAACGTTAGCCCTAGCTACAGGTGCAACAAGGCAGTTATTTCAGTTGTCTATGGTCAGAAACTACACACAACATCAATGCTCTCTAACTACCATTAGCTGAAGATTCTGTGTTGGGTCAACTTTTACAAAACCTGTTACACTGCACTAGGAAGAAGAGAATTGGTCCATGTCATCTATCTCCTGTCCTTTTTTATCTGCCCTCCACATTACTGAATATGATTCAGCCATTTCTCCATGCCTCCTCACTAATTGTTGTAATTTCATCTTTTTAACATTCTCAAAATAGACTTCATAAAAAGTAGAGGGGAGAAATTAAAATATGATAAGATGATAAAGACCTGTGATTGTGCCCATATCTTTCTTAGTTTGTATACCAGTGTAGTAGCTTAAAAGTGTAGAATGTTTTTCTTGTATATATTACAGGTTTGCATAAATATTTTGTTGTGAGGTCTAGAGTTCTTTTTAACTGCCAGCTACACTTTAACAAAAGATTCTTACCTTTCCTGTTGTTTCAATGCCTCTGATGGTACAGACATAGAGTACACCCCAGGCACAAGCTAAACATAGCACAAGCCACCACTGGAGATTTCCTGAATTTTCAATTGACGTAGAGGTGTTCAGTGTTTCCCTGTACCAAAAGTAATCCACTGGAGAACTTTTTGCACACTCTGTAACATAGTCTGAAATAAGAAGCAATTAAAAGAATGTAATGTAACTAAATAATATTTTACTGGAACAATTAAAGTTACAGTAATCCGTTAATTTGTAAACTATATGTAAAATATATACTGTAGGACTTTTACTGCTGACCGGAACATAAGAACTTGTGTTGTAGTCATGTTCAGAGGTGAAACTGTTGCAATTACAGATTATGAAGCACTTTAATTGCAGACCAAAGCACTGGTTCACTCTACAAGAGCAATAGCACCTGGGAACATGGTCACAAAAAAGAAAATTTTAATTAAAAAAAGAAACAAAATATTCTCGTAATCAGTAAAAGCTCAAATGTTCTCATTATTGCTTGTCACAGAAAATATTTTTTGTTGCGGGTCCAGAGGGAGTATTATTTGCTACTGAATACATTGATTAACCCTTGAGTTATTGCTTTTGACTGAAAACTGGTTCTTGTAAAAAACTAAATCTTTACGGAGTACTTCCCTCAAAGTGAAAAGAAAACTTTTCAATTGTCACTGAATGCCTCTTGTTTTGATCAATTAACAAAGCAATATGTCTGTTAAAAATGCACCATTTTGAAATATTCTCTAAAATAATCATTGGAGGGTAGACCATTGCTGTGGTTGGCTTACTACCAAGTACACTTTGTTTCTCATCAGATTTGTCCCAGAGAATGTTTGGCATGCCTACAGCCTTATGGCCTACCTCCCTAACCTCCTTCTGTCCTGTCCAAACCACATTATGTCAATTCTTTATCCCTACCAGCCAGCTGTTGGTAACAACCTATTAAGAATATTCTATAGAAAAGCAGTCTATTGGAAAATGTGTTTTAGTAAGCTACAATAAATGCCATAATCAACACATATATAACCAGAGAAAATGCCAATTTCATACACTCTTTTGAACTTAATATGTGTTTCAGTTTAAAGTCTGACAAGCATAATAACATTTACTGTTTCATGTGTTTGGGGGACTGTGAAAAATATCTGTATTTCATAGAAATACAATATCTGTTTGTGTTAAATTACAGAAAGGATAAAGCGTTATTCCTCCAGGTCTCCTAGGGTAGCACACATAACAAAGAGAGACCTCTGCCTCCAAGGTAGGATGAATAAATGATCCTATAAAAGGACCTACAACTCTCACCATCCCTTAGTCATCATCTCTCCTGGGCTCCTTGGCAGATGGAGCTCCCTTTTCTCAATTTTTTTTTTTTGCTTTAATTGAGGACCCCACTGGGCCAAGTATTATTTATCCAGGCAGTGCTAGAGGGGAAGATGTTTACTACAGAGGAGGGCTACAAAACTAGTAAGGGGAATGGAAAGTTTTAGTTATGAAGAGAGGCTAGAAAAGTTGAACTTGTACACACTAGGGAAACAGCGTCTTAGAGTGGATATGATAACACTATAAAAATATGTTCAGGGCCCATACAAAGGGCTCTCCAAAGATCTGTTCATTAACAGAACAGTACACAGGACAAGGGGCCACCCGCTTAGACTTGAGGAAAGGAGATTAAATCTACAACAGCTGAAGGGTTTCTTTACAGTAAGGACAATAAAGGTATGGAATTCACTGCCTGAGGAGGTGGTGCTATCGAAAACATTAGATGCCTTTAAAAGGGGGCTGGATACTTATTTAAAAGAGCATAACATAGACGGCTATGTACGTTAGTATTGGGATGAATATTTAGTTGGGGCTTGTTGATCCAGGGAGAAATCTGATTGCCATTTGGAATCAAGAAGGAATTTTTTTTCCCCCCATTCAAGGCAGAATTTTAAATTGCTAATTGAGGGGGGGGGTTTGCCTTCTTTTGGATCAACGATGGTAAACAGGAATAGGAAAAGGTTGAACTAGATGGACGCAAGTCTTTTTTCGACCTAAATTACTATGTTACTATGTATCTTACTGTGCCATCCCTCTTAATCTTCAGGATTCTGCGGGATCTTTCCAAACGTATTTCACACTCCAGTGGCTAATGTGTTCAGTGTCCTAGTCCTGGAATCCTGAAATGCAGTAGCTGCCAAAAGATTTGCCTTTTAGGACTTCTGGCACTTTCTGCCTCTAGAATGCATTTGAGTTCCGAATACTGGAAGTCAGTGTCACCTTTTCTTTGCATGCCAGATGTGGTGTGCGCCCCACTAGAGGATGCTGCTATGGGGTTATTATTGGGGATTTTTAACCTGCCAGCTTTGGTGGTGTCTCCAGCAGCCTCTCCACTCTGGATGGGCAGCAGCTAACCAGGACCAAGACAGTTCAACTGTATCTTTGGGCTATACAATGGATAATCATGGATATAGCTTCCATGATGTCTCTGGTTTCCTCCATTGTGAGGGAAACTTAGAGGTAGAGTACTGTCCAAAAATAGCTATGTTAATAGTTTATATTTATCAATTACCAAAATGCATAGTTAGTGAACAGAAGAAAAATCTAAATAAAAACAGTATTTGGTGTGACCACCCTTTGCCTTAAAACAGCATTAATTCTTCTAGGTACACTTGCACAAAGTCATGGATTTTGTAGGCGCATAGTCATGTGTATGATTAAACAAGTATACTTAACAGGTGCTAATGATCATCAATTTAATATGTAGGTTGAAATACAATCATTGGATGAAACACAAACAGCTGTGTAGCAGGAATAAAATGGGGTAAGGAACAGCCAAACTCACGGAGCTATCTCTGTAGTGTATATATATATATATATATATATATATATATATATATATATATATATATATATATATATACACACACACACACATATGTAATAAAAGTTAATTTTTAATTTTATTTCGAGATTATCATGTAGCTATCCTGCTCACATCACTAACTAAGGTGGGTCTGTTGCTGTTTAGGGTCCCTTTTGGTCTTCTTCAGTTTTGTTCTCGGCTAACAAGGTAAGGTTGCTGAAGACAGGTTAATGTTGAAAGTCATACACCATGACAAGACTAAGTACAGCAACAAGACACAAGGTAGTATACTGCATCAGCAAGGTCTCCCCTTGGATTAAATTTCAAGGCAGACAGGGGTTTCCAGTTGTGCTGTCCATGCTCTTTTGAAGAAGTACAAGAAACAGGCAACGTTGAAGGCTGTAGACGCAGTGGTCAGCCAAGGAAACAAAGCAGCAGATGACAGACACATCATGCTTACTTCCCTTTGCAATCGGAAGATGTCCAGATGTTCATGGAAGACTTGTGGCCAAAAAGCCAATCCTCCAACGTGGAAACAAGGTCAAACGACTGAACTATGCATGAAAACATAGGAACTGGGGTGCAGAAAAACGGCAGCAGGTGCTCTTGACTAATAAGTCAATATTTTAAATATTTGGCTGCAGCAGAAGGCAGTTTGTTCACGGAGGGCTGGAGAGCAGGACAAGAATGAGTGTCTGCAAGCAAAAGTGAAGCATGGTGGAGGTTCCTTGCAAGTTTGGGACTGAAATTCTGCAAATGGCGTTGGGGATTTGGTCATAATTAATGGTCTCCTCAATGCTGAGAACTACAGGCAGATAGTTATCCATCATGTAATACCATCAGGGAGGCATCTGATTAGTCCCAAATTTATTCTGCAGCATTTCAATGACCCCAAACATACAGATAAAATCATTAAGAACTATCTTCAGTGTAAGGAAGAACAAGGAGTCTTGGAAGTGATGGTATGGCTCTCACAGAGCCCCGATCTCAACACCATCGAGTCTGTCTAGGATTACATGAAGAGAAAAGCAACTGAGCCTGCCTAAATCCACAGAAGAACTGTGGTTAGTTCTAAAAGATGTTTGGAACAACCTACCTGCCTAGTTCCTTAAAAATCTGTGTGCAAAGGTACCTAGAAAAATGTATGCTATTTTGAAGGCAAAGGGTGGTCACACCAAATATTGATCTGATTTAGATTTATCTTCTGTTCACTCACTTTGCATTTTGTTAATTGATAAAAATAAACTATTAACATGTCTATTTTTTGAAATTATTCTTTCTTACTTTACAGCATTTTTTCACACCTGCCTAAATATTTTGCACAGTAATGTATATGCATGCTGAGGACAAAGAGATTTAACATATCTTAATCAGTAGTAGCCATATCTCCTAAACCTGCTAGTAGACCCAGGGTTCCTCCAGATTCAGAGGAATCTTAAGAGGAGAGATATAGGGAAGATTCCTTTGGATTCCTGTGGATTTGCTGGTTAGGAGCATTAAATCTGCTTTCGACCAGAAAGAAGATGATGTGCCTAGATCAGCTGCAGATGAGCTCTATGTAGTCTTCAATAAGAAACAACGATTTCTCAGTTGATGTAATCTTTAATTTTTTAAGAAGGAAGGATAGCCAGGCTATCCAGAAAAAAAGCCTATTCCAGTGGAGAGCACTTCAGGCTTTAAAGATCTTATGGACACAAAGATAGAAATAGCTCTGTGTCAAGCATACAACCTAGCATATGTCACCTCTGTTCTGCTCCTTCTTTCTGTGCAGTACAAATTACTCTCTTTTCCTTCTATCTGCTAAGATCCTACAGTGGGTGGAGGCCAATGTGAGGGCAATTTCTGCAGTTCATATAAAAGGTAAGGACAGTGTTGTAGACACAAGAAAAGTCGCTGCAACTAATTACGTCCATTACATGGTACAACGCTACAACACTTTTGTGACTAAATTGTGCCTATTTTGATGTTCCTATTACCTTAGTGAGGAAACTGTCCAAATTGTGGAGTCCATGTGGGTAGAAATCGAGACTAAATGTGGTGTGAAAAGTAAAAAAAAGTTACATAGAAACATAGAAACATAGAAGATTGACGGCAGAAAAAGACCACCTGGTCCATCTAGTCTGCCCTTTAGTATTCCTTTATTGTTATCTTAGGATAGATACATGTTTATCCCAGGCATGTTTAAACTGTGTTACTGTGGATTTATCAACCACCTCTGCTGGAAGTTTGTTCCAAGTTTCTACTACTCTTTCAGTGAAATAATATTTTCTAATGTTTTTCTTGATTTTTCCTCCAACTAGCCTCAGATTGTGCCCCCTTGTTCTTGTATTCAGATTCTTATTAATCACACTTCCCTCCTGAACCTTGTTCAGTCCTTTAACATATTTAAAGGTTTCAATCATGTCCCCCCTTTCTCTTCTTTCCTCCAGACTATACATATTTAGATCTCTGAGTCGTTCTTGATAAGTTCTATGCTTTAGACCTTCCACCATTTTTGTAGCTCTTCTTTGAACCCGCTCAATTTTAGTTATATCCTTTTGCAGATGAGGCCTCCAGAACTGTACACAGTATTCCAGATGTGGTCTCACTAGAGCTCTATACAGAGGGATCACAATCTCCCTCTTCCTGCTTGTTATACCTCTAGCTATGCAGCCAAGCATACGATTTGCTTTCCCCACCGCCTGGTTGCATTGGTTACTCATCTTGAGGCTATTACTCATCTTGAGGTTGTTGGTGGGCATATGCTACAAACCACCAAATATCGATGACAATGATGAGGCCCAACTGCTATTGCAAATGAGGAATGCTGCCCAGTTTGGGCATACTATAATTATGGGAGATTTTAATTATCCAGATATCAACTGGAAAAATGAGACCTGTCAGAGTGCTAAGGGTAGCAGGTTTTTGAACACACTTCGTGAAAGCTACATGTCACAAATGGTGGAAGCGCCGACAAGAAATAACAATCTATTGGACCTAGTGATCACTAATAACACAGAAATTGTATCCAATTTTAAGGTAAGAGAACATTTGGGAAACAGTGATCACAACATGGTTACATCAGTCTGGCAAAGCAAAAATGCATAGGTTCAACCAAAACTCTTAATTTTAAAAAAGCTAACTTCAAATTGTTAAGGGCTTCAATGCAACACATAGACTGGGTTATTTTATTTAAAGGCAAAAATACTGAGGAAAAATGGTCAGAATTCAAATTTAGGTTGCAGAAATGTACCCAGCAGTATATACCAATGGGGAACAAATGCAAAATAAGTAAGTCACAGACAATGTGGTTAACTGCACATGTAAAGAAGGAAATCTTTCTTAAAATACAGGGAGTGCAACAAAGATTGCAAAAAGGCAATTAGGGTAGCAAAAATAGATAATGAAGCTCGAATTGTAAGGGAAAGCAAGACTAATCCAAAAAAGTTTTTCAAATATATAAATAGCAAAAAACTTAAGAGGGAGTGCATTGGACCCTTCAAAAATGAGATGGGTGAGTTGGTTAGTGAGGATAAGGAAACGGCTGATGTTTTAAACACTTTCTTTGCATCAGTTTTTACAAGTGATCAAGGAATGGTAGAAGAGCCTCCGCAAGTAACAAATAAAACAATACAATTAATAGATATTGGGTTAACTCAAGGAGATGTCATGGGAAGACTGAACAAAATTAAGACCGACAAAGAACCGGGTCCTGGTGGTATACATCCAAGGGTTCTTCAGGAACTTAGTGCAGTGTTAGCAAAACCCCTATATTTACTCTTTAAAGATTCTATTACCACAGGCTCAGTGCCACAGGATTGGTGAAGAGCTAACATAGTGCCTCTATTTAAGAAGGGAACTAAAACAGAACCTGGGAATTATAGACCAGTGAGTCTGACCTCTGTAGTGGGAAAACTGTTAGAAGGGATAATAAGGGACTATATTCAGGATTACAACACAAAAAATAAAATCATTAGCACGAATCAACATGGTTTTATGAAGAACAGATCATGCCAAACTAATCTTTTCAGCTTCTATGAGGAGGTAAGCAGCAACCTTGACAATGGCAAGGCAGTAGATGTAGTATATCTAGACTTTGCAAAGGCATTTGATATAGTGCCACACAGAAGGCTGGTGTATAAAATAAGGAAATTGGGGCTAGAAGATAATCTTTGCAATTGGATCCAAACTGGCTGAAGGATAGGGAACAGTGTGTGGTTGTAAATGGAAAATTCTCCAGTACAGTTAAAGTGGAGAGTGGAGTACCTCAGGGTTCAGTATTGGGTCCGCTGCATTTTAACATGTTTATAAATTACCTGGAAATAAATATAGAAAGCAAAATATCAATATTTGCAGATGATACTAAATTATGCAAAGTTATTAATTCAGAACAGGATATTTTCTCTCTACAGAAGGACTTACATACAATGTCAGATTGGGCAAACATGTGGAATATGAAGTTTAATGTGGGGAAGTGTAGTCATGCATTTGGGAGGAAACAATCCCAAGGCTACTTATGAACTTAATGGAATAATTTTAGGTGAGTCATTGCTAGAAAAAGACCTGGGTATCCTTGTCAACTACAAACTTGGAAACAGTGACCAGTGTCAAACAGCAGTAACAAAGACAAACAAAGTCCTGTCTTGCATAAAAAGAGGTATCGAAGCAAGAGTGGATAACATTATTTGCCATTATACAAATCATTGTTAAGACCTCACCTTGAGTATGCAGTGCAATTTTGGGCACCGGTTCTGAAAAAGGATATACTAGAACTAGAGAGGGTACAGCGGAGAGCAACAAAATTAATTAAGGGAATGGAGGACTTGACATATGAGGAACGACTAAACAAACTTGGTTTATTTACTCTAGAGAAAAGACGACTAAGAGGAGACCTTATCACATTGTACAAGTATATGAGAGGTCAATACAAGGATCTCTGCGGTGAGCTATTTATTCCAAGGCCTGATCAGGTGACCAGGGGACACCCTTTGAGATTAGAGGAAAGGAGGTTTAAAGTGTTAGCAATGTCTAAAAAAAACTTTATTTGCATTTAGAAGAGCTTAAAAAGCTGATCTAAATGCAAAAAAACGTATCTCTCAAACCGCTATGGTTTAAGAGATACAGGCGTTTAAAGTTTGATTTCTCCTGCTGTCAGCAGGAGATCCGTGTCGGTCGACACGCTGGCACTTGAGAAGTGCCGGGATCTCGTTACTTACACGGAATCCCTTCATTAGAATGGTCTAAAACGTGTGCCTGAACACTAGGCACACATTTTAGACCATTCCAATGAAGGGATTCTGTGTAAGTAACAAGATCCCGGCACTTCAAGAGCCAGCGTGTCGACCGACACTGATCTCCTGCTGACAGCTTTACAGCTGTCAGTAGGAGAAATCAAACTTTAAACGCTCGTATCTCTTAAACCATAGCGGTTTGAGAGATACATTTTTTTGCATTTAGATCAGCTTTTTAAGCTCTTCTAAATGCAAAAAAAAAATTTCAGACAATACTAACACTTTAAACTTCGGCAGAGGAAGGGTTTTTTTATGGTAAGGTCTGTCAAATTGTGGAATTCATTGCCCAGGGAGGTAGTTATGGCAGATACAAGGGATACATTTAAGTGAAGATTAGATACATTTCTTTCAAAAGGGAACATACAGAGTTATTCTGTTTATCAGTAGGCTGATCAGGAAGGTCTGATAAAGGCTAATTTAATTGGTAGCAGGAAAGCTATAAAATTCTCACTTACTGAGGTATGAGGCGAAGGTTGAACTTGATGGACTTGTGTCTTTTTTCAACCTAATTTAGTATGTTATTTACTATGTAAACACACTAAGTTATACACTACCAGGTGACCATTTTACAGACCCCTTCCCTGGTTTCTTTGTCTTTAAAACCAATTCTCCTCACCTGCATCCTTTCCTGCTACACCGTCATCATAAGTATAAACTGTATTGTTCTTCTGTACTATATTTCTAGGAAACCACCCAAGAAACAAACGTATAGTGTTTCTACTATAATTGTTGCATATTGTTATTATTTGCACTGCATTAAGTAATTGTCTAGTTAGTTAGCTAGAGTATATTTGATATAATACAGTATATTTTTAATGTTATAATATTATTGTTTTTATTAAATAGTATTGCTTATTGCTAGTACTTGGGTGTTATTGTGTCAATTGTGGTATTGGTCATTAAACAAACTTCTCTGCTCATACCATTGCGCTTCAGCCATGTGTCATGTATGTATGTATCTTTATTTATATAGCGCCATACATGTACACAGCGCTTAACAGAAGTTGAAATAATACAATACAAAAACGACAGAACTGGGGTTAAGAGCATTAAGGTTAAGTACAATCATTACATTATTTGTGAGGGAAAGTGCAGCAAGGGAATCATACACTAGGAAAGGGACCCTGCCCCAATGAGCTTACAATCTAGGCTGAATTCATATTGACAAACAGAGACAGTAGGAGGAGTATTATAAGTGCAGGTACAAGGTGTGGTGAAAGAAGTGCAGAAGGATTCTGATGTGACTGTCAGTGTGCAGAAGGAGGACATTGAACATACAAGAGGAGTTGCTTGAAAGTGATGATTGTGGATGATTGGCGAAAGGTGATGGGGAGGGCATTCCAGAGTCGAGGAGCAGCCAGTGAGAAAGATTGTAGTCGAGAGATGGCTCGAGTTGTGTAGGGAGAGGACAGGAAGAACCCTTGAGAAGACCGTAGGGGACGGGAAGGGGTGTAGCGGGAGATAAGGGCAGAAATGTAAGAGGGTGCTGAAGAACAGAGTGACTTACAGGAGAGGAGGAGAATCTTGTAAGAAATACGATACTTTATAGGTAGCCAATTGAGGGATTTCAGGAGGAGATGAGATGGAAGGTATCTGGGAGCAAATGTGGTGATTCTTGCGGCTGAATTGATAACAGATTGAAGTGGAGAGAGATGAGAAGCAGGAAGACCAGAGAGTAGAATGTTGCAGTAGTCAAGTCTAGAGAGAACAAGTGCCTGAGAAAGTGTTTTAGCTGTTGATAAGCAGAGGAACGGACGTATTTTTGCAATATTTTTTAGGAAGAAGTGACAAGTTCTAGTGACAGCTTGGATATGGGGGGAGAAGGTTAATTTAGAATCAAGTATGACCCCAAGACAGCGTGCTTTGGATGCAGAGTGTATAACACAGTTTTCTATTGTGATGGAGAAGGGGGTTGGTGGATGGGTTTTAGGAGGAAACACCACCAGCTCTGTCTTAGCCATATTAAGTTTAAGGTGGCGGTGGGCCATCCATGATGAAATGGCTGAGAGACATTGAATGATTCAAGACTGCACAGCTGGAGTGAGGTCAGGGACAGAGAGATAGATTAGTGTGTCATCTGCATACAGATGGTAATTAAATCCAAGAGATGAGATGAAGTCACCAAGTGAGAATGTGTAGAGTGAAAAAAGAAGTGGTCCCAGGACTGATCCCTGAGGTATACCTACCGAGAGGTCGAGGGGAGACGATAAAGTGTTAGAAAAAGAAACACTGAAAGTACGTTTAGAGAGATAGGAGGAAATCCATTCTAGAGGTGTGTCACGGATGCCAAGTGTATGCAGTGTGTCCAGTAGGAGTGCATGGTCAACAGTGTTGAAAGCAGCAGATAGATCTAGTAGGATTAGTATACTAAAGTGTCCTTTGTCCCTTGCTGTGTGTAGATCATTTGTGATTTTTGTTAGAGCTGTCTTGGTGGAATAGTTGGAACGGAAACCTGACTGTAAAGGGTTGAGAAGAGAGTTCCTATTGAGAAAAGAGATTAAGCGGGAGAATACCAGGCGTTCCAAGATCTTAGATGTAAAGGGGAGGAGAGAAACCGGACTGTAATTTGAAAGGCAGATGGGGTAGAATGAGGGCTTTTTGAGTATAGGTCTGACTATTGCATGTTTGAATGAGGATGGAAAAGTTCCGGTAGGGAGAGAGGAGTTAAAGATTTGGGAGCAAGAGTACTTGCAAGAGCCTTAAGAAGGTGAGAGGGCATGGGATCTGAGGGGCAGGTAGTGGGTGGAGAGGAGGATAGTAAAAGAGTTACCTCCTCCTCTGTTATAGGGGAGAATGAGCTGAGGGTTGCTCGGGGTGGACTAGGAATCAGAGGCATAGGAGGAGAAGATGTAGAGCCCATCGTTTGTTGGATGGACTGTACCTTGTTTTTAAAAATGTCAGCAAAATCCTGTGGAGTGTTGGAGAAGGAGGAGCAGTTCAAGGTTGGGGGTTTGAGAAGAGAATCGAAGATTTTAAAGAGGTCAGGGGGGTTAGATTTGTGGGTAGTGATAATCTGAGAGAAGTATTTCTGTTTAGTCTGGGTGAGAGCTGTGTTAAAACAGGATAGCATGAATTTGTAATGGTGGAAGTCGGCAAAAGAATGAGACTTTCGTCAGAGAGATTCTGCAGCTCGACAGCAGGTGCGTAGCATGCGGATTGTTGAATTTAGCAGGGTCTGGGATTCCTGGGGCAGGAGTGTCGATGTTGAAGGGGAGCATGCAGGTCCAAGGAGGACATTAATGTGGTGTTATATTCGTGGACCAGAGTGTCTATGTTAGTAGTAGTAGAGCAGAGAGAAGAGAGGGCAGTCTGCACAGTCGATATCAGGTCTGGTAGTTTGACCGAGTGTAGGTTCCTGGTTAGGACGGGTGATTTAGGGAGGGCAGGGGAAGGTGTGTGAGATAGTGTGAAGGAGATAAGATGATGGTCAGAGAGTGGAAATGGGGAAATTGTGAAGTCAGAGACTGAGCAGTTTCTGGTGAGAGCTAGATCTAGCCAGTGACCATCCCTGTGAGTGCTGGCAGCAGTCCACTGTTGAAGGCCAAAGGACAAGGTCAGTGAGAGAAATCGGGAGGCACTAGATGAGGATGTATCATCAGTGTGTAGGTTGAAGTCTCCAAGGAGTAATGTGGGAGTGTCTGAGGACAGAAAGACAGAGAGCCAAGTTTCAAATTCAGAAAGAAAGGAGGAAGGGTTGCTTGGGGGCCTGTAAATCACGGCTACCAGAAGAGGGACAGGGGAGAAGAGCTGGACAGCGTGCACTTCAAAAGAGGTGAAGGAGACTGAGGGAGGAAGGGACAGAGGCCTGGAGCGGCAGAGCTGAGAGAGAAGAAGTCCCACACCCCCACCCTTGCCATTAGGGCGAGGAGTGTGGGAGTGTGTCATGCGAGGTCCATTTTGGCCTCCACCACGTTGACATTCACAAGTATAAATAACTTATTGTGGGTGTAAGTTTAAATCTTGCAATAATTTAGCTTTAGCTACACTTCTATTTCATGTACGCTGTGCGTCACATGTTGCTATTGTTTAGTTGCAGTTTGGGCATGAAAGCCAGCATAGGGCACGTTTTGGGTAGCTATAAGCCACAGTAATTTGGGCAGCTATAAGCCACAGAAAATTAAGGAGTTTTGCTTAGATGCTGCTTTCGTCCATTTACGTCACATTTAGCCATAATTTAATGCAACAGTGTTTTGGCATGCAAGGCTGCCGTGAGCACACTTTTTAATAATTTGCCCATGTGTCTATTGTTAGATGCCCCCTGTGGCCATTTAGGTTGCGGGTTTAGCCATAGGTATAACGCAACGGTTGTATGTGTTCGTTTGTGCCCATTTCTGCTTAAAAAATTACAACAACTGTGAACTCACCTTGCAACAAAGTGGCGTAATTGGTAGGATATCTGCAGAAGTTATTAATATTAATGATTAATAACCATACTGACACATTTCCTAGAAATTAATATTTTGTGAAAATACACAATACATACATTATATGTATTGTTAGGGCATAGAATAGAGATGCAGTGGGTTGTTCAAGTGTGGCTTTCTGCATAAACTCTCCTATGTCAGTGCAGTTAATGAGGTGTTGAGGGGAAATGCAAACTGGACACCTGTGGTTGAAACAGTATAGGCTGTCAGGAGGGTTGAAAGAAATGAGTGAGGCAATAGCTGAGCAACTGAAGTCAGGTGTAGTTCATCCTGTAATTAGCAGGTCCTGTGTTTCCTGTTATGAAGCCAAATGGCTCTTGGCATATGATGGTAGATTACAGGGGACTAGTGTTGAGCGAGCACCCCGATGCTCGGGTGCTCGGGTGCTCTGACCGAGCACCGCCGGAGGCTCGAGTGCTCGGCCGAGCACCCGAGCCCCATTGACTTCAATGGGGCGACACGAGCATTACACCAGGCACCCCCTGCTCTGATGAGGGGAGGGTGCCTGGTCAATGCCCCCTTCATCTCCACAATGTCCCCCTTCATCTCCGCAATGTCCCCCTTCATCTCCGCAATGCCCCCTTCATCTCCGCAATGTCCCCCTTCCACAATGTCCCCCTTCATCTCCACACTGTCCCCCTTCATCTCCGCAATGCCCCCTTCATCTCCGCAATGTCCCCCTTCATCTCCACACTGTCCCCCTTCATCTCCACACTGTCCCCCTTCATCTCCGCAATGCCCCCTTCATCTCCGCAATGCCCCCTTCATCTCCGCAATGTCCCCCTTCCACACTGTCCCCCTTCATCTCCACACTGTCCCCCTTCATCTCCGCAATGCCCCCTTCATCTCCGCAATGTCCCCCTTCATCTCCACACTGTCCCCCTTCATCTCCACACTGTCCCCCTTCATCTCCGCAATGCCCCCTTCATCTCCGCAATGCCCCCCGTACCTCCAGTCCCTGGTGGTCCAGCGGAGCGTCTTCAGATCTGTGCCTCCTTTGGCACAGATCCCCGCCACCCGAACATGGCGGGCGAGCACATGGCGGTACTCGACGAGTACCGCCATGTGCCGAGCAGAGCGATGCTCGAGCCGATCCGAGCATCGGCCGAGCATGCTCGCTCAACACTACAGGGGACTCAATAGAGTGGCCCCACCATTGAGTGCTGCAGTCCCCAATATCATCTCAGTCATTGAGTACATAGCCAAACAGTCCAGAGAAAGGTATGCATTGATTGATCTAGTGAATGCTTTTATTTTCAATTCCTATTGCACCGGAGTCACAAGGTCAGTTTCGTTTCACCTGGGAAGGATGTCAATACAAGTTTCAAGTGGTCCCCCAATGATACCTACACTCTCCTACCATATGCCATGGACTGGTTGCCAGATATTTAAGCCAACTCAGCCTGAAAGTACCTATTTTCCACTACATAGACAACATCATGATCACAGGAACTAAAGAGGAAGTGGGACAAGCATTAACTGTTTTAATTGATCATATGACAGCCAGAGGATGGGCTATCAACAAAGGCAAACTGCATGGTTCCGCCCAGGAAGTCAAGTTTATTGGAATGCTCTGGGCTGGTCATGTAGGAAAGATTTCCCAACTTGTGCTGGATACAATCAAAACACTCCAACACCAAAGACTTTAAAAGATGCACAAAAGTTTATTGGTGTCCTTGGATACTGGAGGTCATTTATACTTCATCTTGGACTTTTGTTACTTCCCATCTACAATGTGACTCATAAAAAGACTGCATTTGTTTGAAGCGCAGACCAAGAAACATTGTTTAAAGCAGCCAAGGAAGCAATTTTACAGCACCATGGTCTTGGTCCAATCAAAGCCAAATACTCTTTCCAACTTGACGTGATGGTAACCAACAATGCAATGTCCTGGGGCTTGAGGCAGCCCAACAAAGTTAAAGGCCAGTCGGTGGTACCAGATAGGTACTGGTCCAAGCAATTTACTGAAGCCCAACAACGGTACTCACCACTGCAAAATAAGTTACTCACCGCTTACACTGCCCTGCAGTATGTAGTGACAATTACATTAAAGGCCCCAGTTTCTGTGAAAACGGACTTGCCAACTGCAGGCTGGGTGCGTGATGAAGGTCTACCCGTACATGCAGAGGTGGCCCAAAGTCAAACTCTGATGAAATGGAAATAGTAACTACAAGAACGAGGTGGAATACAAGCTGGTGAAATCAAGGACTTAACCAGGCTTCTCAATGGGCTTGTGATATACAAAGCTTTGTCACATCCAAATACCTGTGAGATACCTGTGTCTCACAGGTCCTGCCTTATGAGGACTTATAAGACTGTCATAAACCATACTCATGGTTTACTGATGGATTATCGTGATGTCCCTCAAAGGAAGAAACTGGACAGCTGTAGCATGCAATCTGTACGGAGAGGTGGTGATCCAGGAGCAAGGTAAAGGAGGTTCAAGCCAATATGCTGAACTTGTTGCCATAGCCATCTTGCTTGAAGAAACTGATTCCCTGGAACTCCTTATCTATATGGATAGTTGGGCCATTTGCAAAGCTTGTACCACATGGATGACTACATAGAGAGATGGCCATTGACTTATACATGGCAAACCAGTATGGGGAGTTGTGGAACTTTGGGAGAAGACAAGACTGATTCAATCAAACACGTGGACAATCACTCTACCAAAGGACAAGATGAAGAAAACCCCAACATGATTGCTGATCAACTGACCCATATTAGGAACCTGAAGACCAATGATTGAGACCCTGTGAATCCTGTTCTGCTTCGTATAGCTACATGGGCGCATGATGCCGGAGGACATAGAGGTGACAAAGCTAACTTGGAATGGGTCCGAGCAAGAGGACTTACTATCACTCTAGAACTCATGAACACTGCTAAGCAAGCATGTTCCATCTGTAGTGAGGTAAAAAGATGACCTCTTGCTACCCAGTCAAGGGGGCATCTGAAGAAGGGCATTTCAGTAGGTGAAATATAGCAGATGAACTACATTGGTCCTCTACCAAAGGGTAGAGGAGGTTTAGTGTACTGTTCTACCTCAGTGGACACTTGCACAGGACTGATGAGAGTGCTCCTTTGTAAAAGTGCTCCTTTGTAAAATCCCTGAAGATGCTTCAACATACTACATACAGTGTGCCCACAGAGATACAGATTGACAATGGTACTCACTTTACCAGTCTGTTAGTCCAACAATGGGCTCAGGACTCGGGGATTAATGAATCTTCCATATCCCCTATAATCCTCAAGCTGTGGGGTTGATTGAACAGTGCAATTAGCTTTTAAAAGAACAAATTCAGACATTATCTCCAAGCAGGTCATTCAGGGGGTGGGATAAGTTCATTACACAAGCACTGATGATTCTAAATAACCGACCAATAGGCCACACATCTCCCTAGGATAGGCTCACCTGTAGAAATGATTATCCAGTTGTTAGCTTAAGATTAACATTCACAGGGTGCCTCCCGAAATCAATGGGGAAAAAATAGATTTGCAATTAATCTATCGAAACATTTTGAATTTGCAGGTTTCGGTGGTGGAAGGGATTGGCAGAAGTTAATCCTTCCAATAGGAGACAAAATGACTCAAGGAACAGAGGTAACCTTGATGCTCACAGATAATCTAATCATAGTTACATAGTAGTTTAGGTTGAAAAAGACTTGCGTCCATCAAGTTTAACCCTTTTCCTATTCTTGTTTACCTCTGTTGATCTAAAACAAGGCAAAAAAAACCCTTATTTCAGCAATTTCAAACTCTGCCATGAATGGGGGAAAAAAATTCCTTCTTGACTCAAAATGGCAATCTCCTTGGATCACTTGTTCATAAAACGCAATTAAGTTAGTTTGACTAGACCTGTCTTTCACAAAGCCATGTTTGCTCCTGTTAATGATATTCCTGTTCAAGATGATTTCTTGAATATTACATAGTAGTTTAGGTTGAAAGAAAACTTGTGTCCATGAAGTTCAACCCTTTTCCTACTTTTTTTTTACCACTGTTGATCCAAAGGAAGGCAAAAAAGCCTGTATTTCAGCAATTTCAAATTCTGCCTTGAATGGGAGAAAAATCCTTCTTGACTCTAAATGGCAATCAGATTTCTCCTTGGATCAACAAGTCCAAAATAACTATTAATCCCAATACTAACATACATAGCCTTCTATATTCAGCTCCTTTAAAAAAACTATCCAGGCCCTTTTTAAAGGCATCTAATTTATTCAATAGCACCACCTCTTCAGGCAGTGAATTCCACATCTTTTATTGTCCTTACTGTGAAAAATCCCTTCTGCTGTTGCAGACAAAATCTCCTTTCCTCAAGTCTTAGCGGGTGACCCCTTGCCCTTTGTACTGTTCTGTTAATGAAAAGGTCTTTGGAGAACCCTTTGTATGGGCCGTGGACATTTTTTATATAATGTTATCATATCCCCTCTAAGACCCCTTTTCTCTAGTGTGTACATGTTTAGCTTTTCTAGCCCTTCTTCATAACTAAAAATTTCCATCCCCTTAGTTTTGTAGCCAATCCGTGGGCACCATACCTGAAATAAAAGAAATCAAAAATAACGGTCTGGCCCCAGGGCTTTGTCTACCTTTACACCATTTAATTGTTTAAATGTTGTGTCGGCCAATCACATGTTTGCTGTGACTACTCTGTAAAAGTAGTTTGCAGGTAATCAAAGATGGTTGGAGCACAATTAGGAATGTGAATGTGGATGGATGTATATGGAGTGCATCTCTGTCTAGGAATGACCAAAGTAGGATAACTGCTGGTACAATTCTAGGAAAGGTGGCAATCTGGGCACCCCATAAAATCTTGGTATCCTGGGATGAGGATCAACAGGTACAAATGGGGACCAAAGTGTGGGTATTACCATGATCTACTGATCAACACATACAGAAGGGAGATGTTATTTCAGATGGTCCTGATAATACTAAAGGTGTATTATAAAATGGAGACTCTAAAACTGTTTTCTTTCCATCCAATAGATTGGTATCCATCTAGCCCTTTTGAACCCATGATCGTCCAACACATTCATTAACCTCTTGGCCAGCTATGCAAAAGTGGACAACTCCTCTGAATCTGTTGCACCATTTCTGTCAGTAAAGAAGGTGGTTACCCATTCCTCTGAGTCCTGTGGTCACATCGAGAAATGAGACAACTCAACAGGACTGTATTTGGATGGTATTGAGAGACCAGTAAACCCAGTTCAGAGTTGTATGTTTATACTCAAGCGGTGTTTGCTGCATTCTTGCCAGGTTAGGGGAATCAAATTGCTCCCAGGCCTGGATAACTGGTTATACAGAGGGGGATACTTGGCATATGCATATCAATGAAATCACCCCCATGGTGAGCTATATTAAGTCAACCACTAGAAGGAGGTTGATTTACCTGTTTGTTGCCTGGCTGATGGAAACCTGCTTCACCAACTCTTCAGATGGAAGTTATAGTATATTACCAAGGAATACTTGCTTTCTATGTGGAAATTAGGCATACAAGTGGTTACCATGGAGTTGGGAGGGTGAATGTTATCTGGGGTCCATGATATATATGCCATCCGAAAGACCACTTAATTTTCTAGTGGGAAAATTAGGAATAAGAGGTGGGGAGATTTCATAGGGACGGACCATGGTAACACTGGAGTGGTATTCCTAAACTGGGACATTTACTGTCCTATAACTGCATGAAGGCCCTTCAGCGAATATTCAAAGATGCTCTGGAACATCTACAAATCAGGGTAGTAGCTCGCCAAAATCGCCTATCCCTGGACTATGTTCTTTCCGGCAAAGGAGGAGTTTGCGGGCTGGTAGGAAAAGAATGCTGCAGTTATATTGTGAATAATGAAGGTGAAATTAATTATGATTTATCAAAACTGACAGCAATAAAAGACAAATTCCACAAAGCACCAGATGTTGGAATATCTGGTTGTTTGGAAAGCCTAGGAAATACTACATGGGGTGTTAACTGCTGTACTACTATGTATTTCAATGTATATCTTTCTGCAGTGTACATTATCTGCTTAATAGAGTTAGAGAGCTACCTATCCAGTAAGTAACTTCAGTGTAGTTTATGGCATAGGACCAAAGGTGGAATGTTGTGTACATAAGTAAAGTTGCTGCAATTTCTGCGACTAAACTGCGTCCATTACATGGTGTAAAACTGCAATAGTTTTGTGACTTGATTGCGCCTATTTTGTATCACGGTGCCCGTGATTCTCTGTGCGACATTCCTACTTCCGGGTTTCTTTTTGGTTGTCTCTTATTGGTGCTAGCTGGCTAGTCCCTCCCAGGGCTAGCCTTTATATACGCCCTCCTGTCACTAGGCCGGTGCCCTTTCGTGGTGTTCCTGACCTTACGTTATTCTGTGCTCCTGTTACATGTTGATCCGGTTTTCGTCTGACCTTGTTCCTGTTCCGCTCTCTGTGTACCCATCCAGGCTTTGGCTGACTACCACTCTCTGTGTACCGATCCAGGCTCTGGCTGACTACCGCTCTCTGATACTGATCCAGGCATTGGCTGACTAATGCTCTTTGTGCTGCCCTCGCTAAAGTTGTCAGTCCTCTCATATTTGTTGCCTCCGGTTGCGCTACTCTCTGCCTGTGTACCTGTGGCCTCCGTTACGTGATACCAGTCTGTGCTATCCGGTCACTAGCGGTTACCGTTGTCAGCTCATTACACTACGCTCAGCCTGTGATTCTCTGTGGCCTCTATTACATACACCCAGTCTGTGCCCTCCGGTCACTAGCGGTTACCGTTGTCAGCTTATTACACTATGCTCAGCCTGTGATTCTCTGTGGCCTCCGTTACGTACACCCAGTCTGTGCTCACTGGTCACTAGCGTTTACAGTTGTCAGCTCATTACACTACGCTCGGCCTTTGATTCTCTGTGGCCTCCGTTACGTATACCCAGTCTGTGCTCTCCGGTCACTAGCGGTTTCTATTGTCAGCTCATTACACTACGCCCAGCCTGTGATTCAATGGGGCCTTTGTCAGTACTACTTCCTGAGAGCACCGGTCTATGGTGTTACTACCTGTCAGTACTCTCTCTGCTGCACCAGATACCAGGCTGCCTTACCCGGTATTCAGTAAGGCCGGTAGAGCCTCCTCTGTTCCTTGTTGCACCAGTCACTAGGCTGCCTTACCCGGTATTCGGTAAGGCCAGTAGAGCCTCCTCTGTTCCTTGTTGCACCAGTCTCCAGGCTGCGTTATCCGGTATTTGGCAAGGCCGGTAGAGCCTCCTCTAATTACTGTCGCACCAGTTACCCGGCTGCCTTACCCGGTAAACGGTAAGGTCGGTAGAGCCGCATTATTTGTATTACTATCTGTATGCCCTGACCTGTGTCAAACTATCTTACTGCTGCTTGTAGAGTTTGGACCCGTGAAGGGCCTTTGCGCTTTATATTGCCTAATAAAGCTTTTCTATTTTATCCTACCAAATTGTCTGAGTGTTCAATAAAACTGTGACATTTTGATGTTCCTATGACCTAAACACACTAAGGGCTCGATTCAAATATTGGCGTCGGCAGAAAAAACTGGCGACGGTGGTTTTGTAATACCAGTAAGCAATGCAAATGTTCCCACTAGTAAAAATAACGACAGTTCTGATATACACGTTGTCCGTCACCAGAACAGCAAGATCTCACCCATAGATGATAATGTACAAGCAATGCCAAAAGCCTTTCAAATGTTGGAGTTAGGGCTAACGCGAGTTAAATTGCAACATTTCACTCCAGAAATCTAACGCCTATTTTTTTTGTCGAACATCACACAACTCAGAGTAGAAAACCACCGTCGGGGAAAATAAAACATAGAGTTAGCGATAACATGAGTCTGTGCTTCCCTACCCAGCCAGTAGGGGAATACAGAGAAGGCTTTCAGCACCATGGACAGCACTGAATGCCATAGGGATGTGCACTGCTCACCCCTGTGGCATTCGAAGGTTTAAACATACACCAAGCACTACACAATGCCCCCCTTCGACACCCCCCCTTAGTATGTCAACATATATTGCATATATTCGACATACTAACTCCATCCCACATTCACCTTATTGACTCATATAGTAGTGGAACCTGTCTTTTATTCGACAATTAACCCTTCGAGTACGAGAGAGGTAGGAAAGCATTGCTTAGCATGTCCACATTGTCCCCTGCATGCAAAAAGTCGTTCAGTGTGCGAGTCCATGTCCAGGAGTGATGAGGGGAGAGAGATATCGGAGGAAGCGGGGAGCAAATACAAGCTTGCTTCCTGCTTCCTCCAATGTCTCTCTCCCCTCCACCCGCTTCCTCCAATGCTTCTCTTGTCCCCAGCCTTCTTCATGCTGCCGGCTTTACAGCCACCGGCAGCACCAGGATATTAGTAAATGGAAATTGAGGGAAGCGCTGCAGTCACAGCGCAGAACTGCTTACACAATTCTATTTTTACTCAGAACTCATTCATTTATCAAGTCCTATCTCCTGTGTCCCTTTGCTATTAGTACTTTTGCTCCACTCTCTGTTTGAAGGAGAGTGGAGCAAAAGTACTAATATCAATGGGACACAGGAGGTAAGGCATTAAAAATGAATGAGATCTAACTAAAGATGCAATTGTGGGAGCAGTTCTGCGCTCTGATCACTCAATCAGTCACCCAGTTTGACCTGGCTGACTGATTGAATGATGGGACCGCAGTGCCTTCACCTCCAACCATTCATTTCTTGGTGCTGTGGGCTGCTGTAAAGCCCACAGCATCAAGAAGGCAGTAAATGTATATAACATTAAAGTTAAACACATTACATTAATAAAACATAACTTGTTCACATACACATACATATACAGTCATATCTTGCCTATTAACCTTTTGGGTACCAGAGGGGTAGGAAACATGCTAAGCAATGCTTTCCTACCTGTCTGGTACTCAAAGGGTTAATTGTCGAATAAAAGACAGGTTCCACTACTATATGAGTCAATAAGGTGAATGTGGGATGGAGTTAGTATGTCGAATATATGCAATGTATGTCGACATACTAAGGAGGAGGGTGTCGAAGGGGGGGACATTGTGTAGTGCTTGGTGTACAATTTCTGTTTAAACCTTCGAATGCCACAGGGGTGAGCAGTGCACATCCCTATGGCATTCAAAGCTGTCCATGGTGCTGAAAGCCATCTCTGGGTTCCCCTACCGGCTGCGTAGGGAAGCACAGAGAATGCTGTTCAGAACTGTCGACGTCGAATTTGGATTTTCTGACTGATCTTTCTACTATGGAGTGCTGTGATTGGCTCTGGTGCTAGGTAACATTTTCATCGTGTGTTTTTAGGTAACATTTTCTATGCGATGCAGGTTTAAGGTAAACATGTATTTTGTTGGTCATCGCTCGTTAGCCTTTCTGAGTAAGGAAGATTTGAATCTCACGTTTCCCGGTCTTGGTTAACTCGCGAAGGCAGTTTTTTTCTTCACGTTGGTTTTAACGCCAACATTTGGATCGAGCCCTAAGTTACAGACTACCAGGTAACCATTTTACAGACCCCTTTCCTGGTTTCTTTGTTTTGGTGGACAAAGGTCCAGAAAAGCCCAGAAACAGCCGTGTAGGAGTTAATAGGGGGAAGGGAAAAGGGCTGTTCAGGGCAGGTTGAAGTGGGCTGGTTAGGGGCGGCACTTGTGACAATAAGAGACACAGTCAAGGAGAGCTGGGGAGAACTGTTCCAGAAGCCAGAACCCAAGAGTCACGTCAATGCTGGATCCTCTCCGATCGGTGCAGCTGAGTACATTGCGTCATGCAACCAGTTTTCCTCGCCCACGTCCTTTCCACTACACCGTCATCGTAAGGTTGTCCCAGGATAGCTAAGTATAAACTGTATCATTCTTTTATACTACATTTCAAGGAAACCACCTGAGTAACCAACATATAGTGTTTCTACTATAATTGTTGCATATCGTTTTTATTTGCAGTGCATTAATTGTCTAATTAGTAGTAATAGGTGTTTGGCTAGAATATATTTGATATAATACAGTATATTATTAATGTTATACTATTATTATTTTTATTAAATATTATTGCTTATTTCTAGTAAGCAGGTGTTATTGTGTCATTTGTGGTATTGGTCATTAGAACAAACGTCTTTGGGTATACATTCATGCGTCACCACATTGCGCAACTACCATTTTGGCTGCAACCGCGTGGACTGCCGCACATATAATTAACTTACTGTGGGTGTAAGTTTCATTTTTGCATTAATTTAACTTTATTTGTGTGTCTATTTTATATACGCTGCACATCACGTGCTATTGTTTAATCACAGTTTTGGCATGCAAGCAAGCATAGGTCGCATTTTGGGTAGCCATAAGCTGCAGTAATTTAGGGGTTTTGCATAGATGCTGCTTGCAATGGTGTTTGGTGCACAAGACTGCCATGCACGCTTTTGAATTATAACTTGTTAGACTCTGCCAGTGTCCTTTTACGACACAGGTTTAACCATAAGTTTAACACAACATTTGTATATGTTCATTTGCACCCATTTCTGCCCATTTTCATAAACCATGAATTCACCTCGCAACAGGCAGGCTGAAAGGGCCGGAGGATGATACATCTGTCAAATATAGAAGTAAGGGATAGACTAAGAGACTAAGATACCCCCTCCTTAAACTGGAATGAGAAGATCAGTCTCCTCCAACAAGAAATTGGGGAGCAAGATGCTGGAGTGCCACGCTAGAGAACGTAGCTCGGGTACGGTGGTTGCCTACCCGGGGTCTTGCTGCGGCTGTGCCGTATAAAGCTGCTGGCCGCGAAGCCAGATTGGTCGCCTTCGGTTGAGCCAAAGGAGACCCGCGAGTAGTCAGGAAGTAAGCCAGGTCATACACTTTTCAGGATAATTTCAGGACTTGGAGCAGAAGAGTAGTCAGGAAGCATGCCAGGTCATACACAATTTCAGTATTTATCAAGGACTAGGAGCAAGAGAATTGTCAGGGAACAAGACCAGGTTCAACACAGAATCACCACAGAATACTTGTACATTAACTAACTAGACGCTATACTAACGTGTCTGAGCGCCGGGAACTAGCCTGCTAAATGCCACAAGACCAGAAGTGACGCGAGCACCCGGCAACGGAATACACAACCCATTGCTAAGGAGCCCGTCGCATCCGACAAGAACAGAGCCGCCACCAAGTGAAGACGATGGCAGACAAGAACCGCCGAACAGAGGACGGACGTGACACTATCAGGGCAAATGGTCTCTATATCAGGAGGTCTTTGTTTCCTTGGTGGAAGAATGGGGATACCCAAGATAGATTTGATGGCAAACATAGAGAAAGTTCCTGTTTCCCCAAAATCATTCAGCAGTAGTGGATTCTCTCATTCAAGCATTTTCACCTTTCTGATACCTTTGCTGTTCTGAGGTTCATTCTGATTGTTCTGAAGAAAATAATACAGGACAAGATCACTGTGATTCTTATTGTTCCCTGTTGGCTGAGTACAGCATGGCTTGTCCTGCTGAAGACCTTGTCAGTACAGGATCCAATATTCCTTCCCAACAGGAAAGACCTCTTACATCAAGGTCCAGTCCTGTTCTCATCCACAGTCAGCTTCAACCTGACTGCATGGTTTTTGAGTCCCAGCTTTTGAGGGCCAAGGGTTATCAGAACAAGTTATTGAGTGTCATAAGAAGAGTTCTTCTTTGGCCTGCAATAGGTATTGGGAAAACATTTTGCTTTTGATGCAAGGAACATAATCTGGAGCCTTCATCTCAAACTTCCGTATATTTTAGACTTCCTGTTTGAAGGCTTTGCAAAGCAACTAAGAAATAGATCAAAGTTCAAGTAACAGGCTTGGTTAGCTTCCTGGTGCAGCCTTATCAACATATTCAGATATTTCTGAAATCTACTGCCTGCATGAAACTACAAATATCTCTGTCTGTTTCTCATTGGGACCTTAACATAGTACTTGGGACTCTACAACTAGAATCATTTGAAGCCGCTGAGTCCTGCACTCTCAAGTTTTTATCCATAAAGGCAGCATTTTTGGTTGCCCGAGTGAAGACTGGGGGGAACTCCAGGCTAGTCATCATCCATATATCATATATACCATATATATCTTTCCATGGAAATCAAAACATATATATATATATATATATATATATATATATTTCCAGATCCTTAATAAGATGAAGAAAAGCACTGGCATAAGCTAAATATCAAGCGGTGTCTTTTTTACCTGCAGAGAACCCAACCTTTTTGAAAAGCCTCATCATTGCCAGATGGGTTCCTTTAGTCATCATAGAAGCATACAAAGTGAAGGACTTGGAGACTCCTTCAATCATAAAGACCCATCTTACCAGAGCTATTGTGAATCATGGGCAGAGAAGGCATTCTGGAGACATAGTCATACCTTCACTAAACTTTAAGTTTTTGGTTGCAAAGTCCTTCAAGCAGCCCTATAATTTCCTCTCCATTATTCTTCTGTGTTGTGATATGTTATGTGTGCCACCCTAGGAGACCTGGAGGAAAGTTGGAATCTTTCTTACCTGTCACAGGGTAGTAAAGACTTCCCTCCCTTTTTGCTCTTCAGTACATATTATTTGGCATGCATATTTATCCCTAGTCCTTCTCTGTTCAATCACTGAGAAATGTTGAGGGTGGGAAGACCTTTTATAGGCTTGTTTAAATATTTTTTCCTCTACTTACCTTGGAGGCTAGTTGTTTGTGTTGGATAAATAGAATTTGAATGCATGTTTCTGAAACTGATTGCCTAATTTAATATAATTTAACGTGTTTGCTTAAATATTTATGTAAAGATGTACTTCCTCAATGTACAGGTTTAAAAAAACTTATTACAGTATTGTTAATTGAATTACAGAATTATGATTATGGTAAAATTAATCACAGATGAATGATCATTTTTCACACTATATATTTCATTAACTTGAATATATATTTTTATTTAAAATGTTTTAAAACATTACCAGTCCTGTTGTTGTTTATCGGGCATTGACTCCATGGTAATGGTTCTTGGAAGGAGTTAAAGAAATACCACATGACCCAGGCTATAATTGTGTTGTAATATAAACCGACAAGAAATGATACGAACATCGATGCAATACCTAGAACATTAAGATGAACATACAATAATTAGTAATGTTTGTGCATCATGTCATTCTAAAAGTAAATCATTGTTTCTTTTATGCTAACAACATGTTGACATTTGAGTTGTATTACATATAGGTAGAAGTATATATCGAAATACAATGACAACCTTCTTTGAAAATAATAAAAAATGTTGCTAAAAAAATTACTGACATTCTATAACTATACATTAAATATTGAAATTGCTTGAATATTTCCCTATCATTTAAAATCTCAGACTTATTTATTCCTTAGCATAGTCATATTAATTTACTGTTTCAATCTCTACCACTTCATCTGGGACATTATCAAGGGTGTATCTATCACCCTTGGCATGAAGTAATTTTTTCACATATTATATCATAGTTTGAAAGAAATAAGAAGTCCTTGCTTTGATGTATGAATAATTGAAGATAAGTGAAAAGTGAGATTTTGGGCTCAATCCAAATGTTGGCCTTAAAACCAACGTGAAGAAAAAACTGCCTTCACGAGTTAGCCAAGACCGGGTAACGTGAGATTCAAGTCTTCCTTACCCAGAAAGGCTAAAGAGCGATGACCAACAAAATACACGTTCACCTTAAACCTGCGTCACATAGAAAATCTTACCTAAAAACACACAATAAAAATGTTACCTAGCACCACAGCCAATAACAGCACCCCATAGTATAAAGTTCAGTCAGAAAACACAAAATTAGCGACAACAGTTCTGAACAGCATTCTCTGTGCTTCCCTACCCAGCCAGTAGGGGAACACAGAGATGGCTTTCAGCACCATGGACAGCATTGAATGTCATAGGGATGTGCACTGCTCACCCCTGTGGAATTCAAAGGGTTACAATAAAGAAAACTAGTACACCAAGCACTACACAATGCCCCCCTTCGACATCCCCCACCCTTAGTATGTCACATGTATTGCATATATGCAACATACTAACTCCATCCACATTCACCTCAGGGACTGCCATGTAGTCCACAAATCTGTTTGATATTCAACACTCAACTCTTTGAGTACCAGAGAGGTAGGAAAGCATTGCTTAGCATGTTTCCTACCCCTCTGGTACTCAAAGGGTTAATAGGCAAGGTATGGACTACATACCTTGCCTGTATATGTGTGTGTGTGTGTGTGTGTGTTTTAAACATTTGTTTTATTAAAAAACTATTATTAAACATATACATATTAGACCTCAAGGGGGGTGTCATGCCCCCTCATGACACCTCCCTACCATGAGGCCAACAATTGCCCTTTCATAATGTTAAGCACAAATAAGCTATGTGCAACATAGCTTATATGCGCTTTTATGGTCTATGAAACCATCAGACCTCAAAGGTGGGCACCAGGACCTCTCCTGGTAGCCCCCCTACCATGGATCATCTATCCAAAATGATAGATTGAGCCCTTAGTTCCATGTTTGTTGTCAAAAGCATGTCAAAATCGCCTGTCAATTGGGGCAAGGAAAAGTGCAATTTACTTCCCATGTGAAACTCACAATTTGCTGGAGACTGTATGTGTGGCCTTGTGACTACCAGTGTAGGGGGATTAGGTTGGGGGTCAGTATTTATAGTCCTGTGGTAGTGATGGGCAATGTTATGCCCTCCAACTGTTGATGAATGATTGTAGTTGTAATTTGGCAACAGCTGGAGGACCTCATGTTCACCATCCATATGGGTTCCATTGCAGTGAGACAAGGCTTGGGGGGACATTATGTTTGGTTCAATGGCTGTTGAACAAGGTTGGGAGTGACAGTATGTGTGGTTCTATGGCTACTGGCTACCTTGGGACAAACCTGGGGGTCACTATGTGTGGCTCTATGGATACCAGTGCAGTCGCACAAGGCTGTAGGTGTTTGGTGGGAAAAAGCCAAACCATTTTACTTTTTCTGGGAATTCTTGCAAAGGCAAAAAGTTATATTTTTAAACGAAGTGACATTTTTCACTCATCCCTACCACCAACATCAACATTCCTCAGATGATGCCTATCTCTCTATCATGGTGCCCGTGATTGCTCGCCCTTGCTTTCAGTCAGGTGTGTGTTTCTCCATTGGCCGCCTATTTAACGCCCGCCTAGCACTGCCTATTTAAACCGGCCTGAGGCACCCTTTGGTTGCCCTTTCGTGGTGTCTCTGTATCTGCAGTCACCTGTCTTATGTATCCTTGGGCCTGATCATCTGCTACCAGTGTCAGCGTTTCTCCACTGCCAGAGCTGCTGCTGCAAGGTTCCTGTCCTCGTTCCAGATCCGGTTGACTGTTGTTCCTGATCCTGCTTCTGATTCGGTGCTGGCATTGTTCCTGCTTCCGTTCTTGACCCGGTTGACCGTCCTGCCGTTCCCGTGGTTGTCCAGGAGGGCAACCTGTTCCTGTTGCTGTATCCTGAATTACTTCATCTGGCTGCCTGTCGCCTGGGCGACATTTCTATCATGTGGCCACAAACCGGTTGCTCATTCCGTTGTATAGAACCGGTTGGGCGTTCCAGTGCTCCAGTACGTGGTACTGGTTTACTCCATACACCGGTTGCTGATCCCGTTGCATAGAACTGGTTGGGCATACCATTGCTCCAGTACGCGGTCCTGGTTTACTCCATATACCGGTTGCTGATCCCGTTGCATAGGACCAGTTGGGCGTTCCACTTGCTCTAGTACGCGGTACTGGTTTACTCCATATACCGGTTGCTGATCCCGTGGCATAGAACCGGTTGGGCGTTCCACTTGCTCCAGTACGTGGTACTGGTTTACTCCATGTACCGGTTGCTGACTCCGTTGCATAGAATAGGTTGGTTGTTCCACTTGCTCCAGTACACGGTACTGGTTTACTCCATATACCGGTTGGTGACTCCGTTGCATAGAACCGGTTGGGCGTTCCACTTGCTCCAGTACAAGGTACTGGTTTACGCCATATACGGGTTGCTGATCCCGTGGTATAGAACCAGTTGGGCATTTCCTTGTTCCAGTACGCGGTACTGGTTTACTCCTTTTTCCGGTTGTTGATTCCGCTTTAATCGTACCGGTTGGGCTATTTCTCTGTCTATACTTACTGGTTTGCTCCACTCTCCTCTCTTGGCTGCTGCCTTTCCACCTCAGCTATAGTGGAGCTGTCCTCATATTCCTATAGGTTGCCTTGCCCGGTATATTGGCAAGGCCAGTAGAGCCTCATTCAGTGATTGTTTTACCTTCAGGCTGCCTTGCCCGGTATATTGGCAAGGCCGGTAGAGCCGGTTTACATTCCATTGTACCATCTTACTGGCTGCCTTGCCCGGTATATTGGCAAAGCCAGTAGAGCCTTGCTTAGTGCTTTCATACCCTTCAGGCTGCCTTGCCCTGTAAATTGGCAAGGCCGGTAGAGCCGAGTCACATTCTGTTGTACCATCTTACTGGCTGCCTTGCCTGGTATATTGGCAAGGCCGGTAGAACTGATTTACATTTTGTTGTACCATCTTACTGGCTGCCTTGCCCGGTATATTGGCAAAGCCGGTAGAGCCTATACTGCTATCTCGCTACTACTGTTTGCACCTAATTTGTGTATTGACTTATGTGTATGTACTAGACCTGTGTGGGTTCCCATTAGACTTTTCAATAAAGTTTGATTTTTATCTTACTCTGTGTCTGAGAGTCATAACAAACCGTGACACTCTCTCAAATCTGAAGTGAAAATAAATGTTTTATGGTGCAATTAAAATCTGTGGTATTATGATACCTATGTGAGAAGCAAAACTTAGTGAGGGGACTATGGGAAGACTTTATAACTTCATCAATTACTAAAGCACCTGTTTGCCAGGAACTACTAATCAAGAAAATAAGAAGAGCCAAACCCCTTCCAAAACACAAATATACTATATAGAAACCCCTGGGGAGTTCAACCGTATTTTTTAATAAAGTTATATCATGTCAAAAGCAGTTGCTGCCACAATTAAGGTTTGAATGGCAGATCTATGTTAAATGCAGATATTAAGTGGTTATAGTTTCTGCAGGGAGTGATAAATCTTGCTTTGATAGCCATTTACATTGATGATATCTTTAGAACAAAGGACCTAAAATATATAAACCTTCCATTGTTTACCTACAGGAAAATGTACTCAAGGGACTGACCACATGCCTCTTGTTAGTCAGAGGGGATTCATCAAATACTTTGGGGAGGGGGGTTTCTGAGATTGATGTTGACAAGCACTGACTGAGCTCTGTGATCAGTGCAGAGCAACCATTCTAAATCTTTGGGTGGAAAGCCTGGATGTGAGGATTTTGAGGATTTTTATGTGCTTGCTACTGTTTAGAGGTTTCAAGACTGTTAGTAATTAACTGTATATGTTTTTTTATCTGGTTTTTCATAGGAACTTGTAAAATGATAAATCACAATCAAGTGATGATAGTGTTTCGCATGTGAGAATAAATTAAAAAGAATTCTGATCACATTGTAACCATGTTCTGAAAAAGTTTCACAGAATAATTGCAATAACACTGTAGTAAGGTTATGTTTTAATCACAGTATAAGCATACACATAAAAATGCCAAATAACTAACAAAGGGAACGTATGTAATAAAATGAAAGATAAATCTAAAAATAAAAAAAATGATACACCATAAAAAAATTGGAGCACGGAAAAAAATGAAAATATATCAGTATCTTCTCTCCCGGGAAGTTTCCACAGTCTTTCTCCATTCATCTCTCCCTCACTCCCCTTATCTCTTGTTTCATTCTTCCAATCGGTGCAGGTCCTGGAGTCTTGATATCACACCTGTGCTGACGGCTGAATTCTAACAGCTTCCTTTGCCCCTTCCTTAGAGAGTATCTGATTGGCCAGTGTTATTTGCCCTAATTTATTGCCAATATTGTCAGTCAAATTGTAACGTGGGTGGGGTATTCCTAGTTGTACTGGATAGCAATCCATATACTTGATATTGGAACAGACAAAACAATCAGATCTTTTCTAGTATAGCAACATTGTGACCATATGACTAGATTATGCTTTAGCTAAAGTATAGCATATTTAGTAACCTCTATGATAACCCATGAATTTCTTAGTTCTCTGACTTATGATGTGGGTTCTTTAAATTATAGTGTATGGTAAATGTCTGTTTCTGAACATTTGTATGATGGTTTATTTTATCTGCTTTTAATGGAATGATTAAGGCTTCTTGTAAATCTTTCTTAATAGTATTTTATCCACTTGATTTATAGAATTGAGGAAAAGCAAAACATTTATTTTTTCCGTTACAACTATTTAATCAAAGGTTTAGTACATTTTTTTAGGCTTTTTGTGTTTATCTCAGGTTCTGATGTTGTTTGTCTGTGTTGGAATATAACTGGAGCGGTAGATCCTAATGTTTTGGGAGTATATATTGTTTTGATGGGATGATTGTAGCAGGTGTGGAATTCTTGAGTGTTCTTGATATATTACTGTATAAACTGTCAGGGCAGAATGATTGTTGATTCTGATATCAATCTTGAATATGGATTCATGGAGACAGTTTTATTTTTAATTTTTAATGTTAAATTTTAACGGTTGCTCTAAAAACACTGTAAGTCTAGTTCCTCATTTAATCCATATCGACCTAGAATGTGAAGTCTGAAAATCCATTGTGTTTCCAATTTTTCTTCTCTGTGGTGGAACATGATCGATTATGTAGAAAATTAGACCTTCAGGTTTGCTTTGGTGTTTGTCTGCAAAATGTCTGGCAACACTATGTTTTAAGTTGTTCCTGAGTATGTTTCCTCTATGCTCCATGAAGCATTTGTTTGTGCTTCTAGTTGTTCTCACTATGTATTGTAAATTGCAGGGGCATTCCAATAAATACACCACATAGTAGTGCATTGGATATAATATTCTATTTCAAAATTTTCCCCTATTTGCTGGCTTGAGAACTCCTTTTTTCTATATTGTGTAAAAGAGCAAGTGGTGCAAATCTGATGTCCGCATTGATAATTACCTTGAATATAAGTGCCACCCAACAGTAATTTTCTTTTATTTTGTTTTGATTCTATATATTGGGCCAACTTATTTTTCAGGTCCTTTATTTTTTTGTATATATTTTCAGGTTTGTTGGGTAGGACACTTCATAATTTTGTCACCTTGGAGGATAAGCCAATGTTTTTGTATAATGTTTTCTATTGTTTTTCCAGCTGTATTGTATCGGGTAATTAAATGAATCTTCGGGACTTTTCTTTACCTTTTTTTCTTGTTGTTGTTGTTTTGTGTAAGTAGATCCTTTCTAGATGTATTTCACACCTTGTTGAATGCCTCCTGTAAGGTTTCTGTGTTGTAGCCACATAGAATTATATGTTCTGTCATATTGGAATTGATTATTTTATAGTATATAACTTTTTTATACAGTGATTATTATTACTGTTTATATTTATTAAAGATTTGATATGGTGTTTTGTCCTATAGATTTTATTTCCCCTCATCTTATTTTTATAAATTAACTATTCTTTTGCTAAGGAGTTAAAACTACAACACTTAGACTATTGGTGCTCTGTCTTTCTTTTTTTCTGTTTTTATATATGTACTCGTGTGGACTCCGAGCCCCTGACAAGCAGCACAATAAGATCTAGGGACTTAAGAATTATCTGGACCTGTGATCTCTCCATCCATTCATCCTATCTCCTTTCATCATACCTCATCAGTATTTGTTCACTACTCATCATTCACCTTCACGAACCATTTTCTCTTCATCCTTCCATCTTCTTCGTTTATACATGCCCAAATTTTCATGAATAGACACCTGCTACATATTAGAAATCAAGGTACTGTGAATCATATATTGACATAGATTATATCATTTATATACTGTCTTATTGTTTCAATATATTTTTTTCTTCTGGCTATATTCATATGTAAGGATTTTATGACTTCCATGATTATCATATTCCTCTGATTAATATTTTGTGTTTACTCTTTGTACTGTTTCATACAATTTTTGATCTTATCCTCATATTGAGCCTACACTCATGATATATTAGTGAGCGCTCCATACTTATATATATTCCCTATGAGTTGAGGATCAGGTCCAGGAAATTGGCAGATGTTTGACTGTATTGTGAGGTTAAACTGCCAAGAGGATTCTGGTTAATTTTTTCTTGAAACAACAGTATTGAACATTAATTTCCTTGCCAGATGATGAGCAGATCATCTATGTACTGGGTATATAGAACAAGTTTGCCCCCATATGGTGGATAGAGATATTTTTCTTTCCAAAAACCCATAATTAAGTTTGCGTAGCTGGAAGCAAACCTTGTTCCTGTTGCTGTCCCTTGTGTCTGTAAATAATATTGGTTTTGGAACATGAAGTAATTATGTTTCAGAATAAAACATATGTATTCCAGGATGAAAGTTTTTTGAATGGATGACATCTTATTGTCCTGGTCAAGGTAATACTGTACAGCATGTAATCCTATTCCATATTTGATAGAGGTGTATAATGAGTTGACATCGCAAGTGATCCAAAATAAGTCTTCTTGCCACTGGATTTCTTTCAGTTTCTGTAGTCATGGGATGAGTTTTTGGTGTAGGATGGTAGAGACTGGACATATTTTTGTAAACACAAGTCCAGTAGTTGTGAAAGGTTACATGTAAGTGATCTTATTCCAGAAATAATTGTGCGGCCTGGTGGAATGTGTACATTTTTATGTATCTTCGGGAGGTGGTAGTAGATGGCTGTAATCGGGGACTCCACTTTCAGAAATTGGTATTACTGGGAGTTAATGATATTTAGTGCATGTGCCCATTTTATCAGTTCCATATATTGTTTTCTATATTCCTCTGTAGGGTTGGAACATAATTTGCTCTAAAATTCTTCATCATTTAGTATCCAGGCTGCTTCCTGTAAGTAATCCTCTCCCCTCCTTTGTCGGCTTCCCTAATTACTAATTCCTTATTTTTCCACCAGTGTTAGTGATATGCATTCTTTTTTTGGTACGATTAGAGTGGTATTTCCATTATTTGTTGTTAAAGTCTTTCATGACCATTTCTGTAAATGCTTCTATGAAAGGACCCTTCAAGTGCCTGAGATAAAATTTGGAGACTGGTTTTAAGTCAGTATGAGTCATAACTGGCTCATCTGAATGCTCTGGATCAGTAACCCCTCCTCTATCATGGTGTAGTTCTTCTAAGATCATAATTATTTCAATATCTCCCTGATTTTCAGGTATCAGGGGGGTCCTTCCTTTTTCATAGCAAAATTGCATTTTAAGATCAGTTTTCTTGTAAGCTTATGGAGGTCTATAAAGAGTTTGAAATTATTTGGTCCACTTGAGGGTGCAAATTTTAATCCTTTCTTTGGAAGGGGATAGGTCATCCTGACTTAATTGGTGAGTGTAGAGTTTAAATACTCCTTGGGTTCTTGGTCCTGTTGTATTGAGAACTTCTTTTGTTGATCTTTTTCCTCCTCACTTTCCTCTTCTAGTTCTTCTGTACTTTTGTGTCTGTGGGGTAGGGGTTGAAGCCGTTGGGTTGGTAATTTTTCCATTCCTGATGTATCCATAATTGGCTCCGATTTGTGTTTTTTGGTCTAGCTCCCAGTTTTTCCTTGTTGTTTATTTCAATATGTTAGATGCAAATTTGTAGAATTTGTTGGTTGCTCTTCCTTTCTGTTTCTGAACCTGTATGTTCTTTTTGTTTGTGAGTTTTAAGTTTTTAGTTATTTGTTTTGCTAGATGTATGTGGCTTCTGTAGAGGTATTTTTTCATGTTAAGTAGTTTTTGGGTTACTTCTTTCTTCTTCCAAAGTAGACTTTACAGGGATGTTGTATGTGGCCAAGGTTGTAGGAATGTGTTCAGTTTTGTAAGGGTTTATTGTCCTTTCTTCATTTGGCATTAATGTCTATATGAATTATGTTTGTTATTGTTGTAATATGGAATGGCGTAGTTGTCTCTTTCTCCTTACTTGTACTATTTTTGTTTGGTCTGATTGGTCCAGATCTAATATTACTTTGGTTTGGTTTGAGGTTATGATTGACATGATTCGGACACTGGTACTTGTTTTTCTTCCAGTTTCCTATTCTATTGGTTTTGTAGCCTTCTTCATCTCGTAGAAGTTTTTTTTTTTCTCAGAACCACATCCTGTTTGAATTTTTCCACATTGGTGTTAATATCGCAGTTCCAAGTATTGAAGTCCTCTGCATCTTTATATGCTTCTGGGTTTGTTTTGATTTGTTCAATTTGTTTTCCAATATTGGTCAGAAAGGCTTCTCTAAAGTTTACAATTTGTTTCATCAGATCCAGCGAACATTGATCCAGAGTACTGAGCCATGTTGTGTAAAATTGTGGTTCATCCTGTCCAAAGGCTGGTTCCTTGAATAGCCTCAGTCCCCTTGGGATCAGTTTGATCTCTATATATCTTTTTAAAGTAGTGCTTTCCCACCAATAGTTAATTTCTTTCTTGAGAAGTTTCTCTAAATGTAGAAATTCCTTCTTAAGTTCCCAAAAAACCTTTTTCCTGGGTGTCGCCATTACTGGTAGTATCATATGACAAATATTATGTCATTAATTTTTGGCATCTTTGTCCTCTGTCTAGACATATAAACTTTTAAGCATTGTCTGTATTAGGCATGTTAGACATACTTATACTGTGTGTAAAGAGTTTATTTTGAATCTATTACAAAGGGGCTGCTGAATGTACAAGACTAGAAACACAAAGGGTAACAAGCAAGATTAACAAGAAAAAGATTACACAGCGCCTCACTAAGTATATACATGTATAATGATATATGGATTGTTTATAAGGAGTTAAATTAAATAAAGGGGGACTGCAAAATCAACACCAATGTGGAAAAATTTGAACAGGATGTAGTTCTGAGAAAAAAGAGAAAAATTCTTTGAGATGAAGACCAATAGAATAAGAAACTGGAAGAAAAACAAGTACCAGAACCCTCGTCCAATTCATGTCAATCATAACATCAAACCAAACCAAAGTAATAATAGATCCAGACCAATCAGACCAAGAAAAAATAGTACAAATAAGGAGAAAGCGACAATTACACCATCCAATATAACAACAAGCATAATTCATTCAGGCATTAATGCCAAGGAAGAAAGGACAATAAACCCTAACAAAACATAACACATTCCTCCAACCACAGCCACATGCAACATCACTGCAAAGTATCCTACTTTGGAAGAGAGAAAAAAGAAATGTGAGAATAACCCAAAAGCCACTCAACATGAGAAAATACTTCTACAGAAGCCACATACATCTAGCAAAACAAAGTAAAACTTAAAACCCACAAACAAAAAGAACATACAAGTTCCAAAACAGAAACGAAGAGCAACCAACAAATTCAACAAATTTGCACACAACATCCTATATAATAATTCGCTAAGTTGTGTGTAACGCCCGACATACGCAGTAGACACTGCTGCGCGTGCGGCAGTCATGCGCAGTACAGACTGCCCGCGCTCGCCTGATACAGAGCTGGGCGCTCCGAAGGAGCGTCCAGCTCTGTATCAGCAGTTGCGCGGGCAGTCTCTACTGCGCGTGACTGGCCCGCGACCGGCTGCCAGAAGCACTGTGGCCTGTGTAACGGGCTGTTCAACTACTTGTATTGAAAAAAACAACAAGGAAAGATTGGGAGCTAGACCAAAAAACACAAATTGGAGTCATTTTTTATCCCAAGCAAACCCCAAATCATTCCAATTATGGGTACATCAGGAATGGAAAAATTACCAACACAACGGCACCAACCCCCGCCCCACAGACACAAACATACAGAAGAACTAGAATCGCTACAATCACCAACTAAGTCAGGATGACCTATCTCTTCTAAAGAAAAGATTAAAATTTGCACCCTCAAGTGGCCCAAATACATCCAGGGTTTTATCACCCACGCTGGGGTGTGGTTAGCCAACTAGTTCCTGTTCTTCCTGTAGAAACCCCTAACAACTATTAGGCACCGCTCAGTTGTTCTGCAGCTCAGGTAGTAACTACTACACTATTATTTTTTCCTGTGGTGCCCTATTCTTCTCCTCTGTGTTTGGTTCTGGTTCCTGACCCTTGGTTCTGTTCCTGGTAGTCGCTGTTTTGCTGCCTTCTGGTTTGTCTTCTTGTGTATGATCCTGTGCTACAGCACCTGACCTTTTGAATTGTCAGACTTTGCTTTTGCCTTGCTCTCTGGATTTGACACCAGCCCTTGTGCCTGTCTGTGTTAGGTTTTCCTCCTACACTCATACTGGTCAGTGAGCGACGTCTGTAAGAGTGTAGCTCTCTGGCATCCGGATCCAAAGTTTCCAGGTACAGTGTGTTCTAATAATCTGACAGAGATTGAAATAAGACCTTGCTGGACTAGGAAAGGCCTGTTGAACTCCTGTCATCTTGCCTGAAAGAGATGTAATGTGGCAAGGGAAGGTAGTGAAGCCCAAGCATGTTCATTAGAAAATTATATCCTTTAATTAGGTGAAACGTCTCTACTAGGACTACTCACAGGGTTGAATATAGTGTTATAATATACCTCTGATACGGACTTCTGGTTTTAACTGGATTTTTGAGATTGCAAGAACAGGGCTGTCCAAGTTCAGTCCTGAAAGGCTACAAACAGGCCAAGATTTAAGGATTTCCCTGACTAAGCACAGGTGTGTTAATCACCTGTGCTTAATCAGGTAAATTCTTAAAACCTGGAGTATTGGTGGCCCTTGATCACTGAACTTGGACTGCCCTGATTTAGAGGAATGACTATGTTATGTGGCATTCTGAGGCACAATATGGTACAGAGGAAGGAAGCCAGAAAGAAGCATACAAAAAAAGAAAGAAGCAAAAAGAAGCAGACAGCTGGTTGGAGTGTCCTGACCACTAAACAAGATTGCCACTTGACCTCTGAGCTCCTAGCCATTGACCTTCTACTCACCACAGCAGTCCTTATCCTAATCTACCAGGTAAATGGTCCAAGAAAATGCCATTAAACACCACAAGCAACACCATCGGCTCCATGGCCTGCTATGCCTAGTGTTGACTAGGGACTGACAAAAGGTTTTGCTTCAAAACAGAAAAAAGAGAAAAATGGCACTTCCTGCCTAACAGGAAGTTTCCCACAAAAAGTGCAATTGTTCTGCTTTTTAATCAACGGGAATACTGAATTGATACCCAACACATAGTAAATTTAAAAAAAAAAAATTATTTCCCACAGGTATAGTTTGAAAGGTGTCTCAGGGTCCCACAGCATACCCTTCTGTGTTTGTGAGAGGAAGAAAGAGCAGCACATTTTTCAGCTAGTGAAGACAGGCTAATAAAAAGAAGTTTAAGCTTAGTTTAGGGTGTATTGTTCCTAGGACATTTCCTCTCTGCATTAGGGGAGTCTGAGGGCACTCTGGGGGACAGAAAGGAAGAAAGAAATTTGACCCCAAATACCCCACCATCTTATGTGACTGACTGGGAAGACACAGGCAGCTGTGATCCCAGTTTCTTTCTGATCTGTCTGTTATCTCTGTGTTGGTTGAGACTGGGGAAATCAGTTGAACAGGTAATGTGTTAAAAAATTTAAAATTATTATGTAATGTGACAGAGACTGTGACCCTGAGATACGCTGTGACTGGGACACACTGATACTTGATGAGATAGAGTATTTTTTAGAGAACAAAGGCAAGACATCACACACAATCTATTCTATTGTGTACTTTACATTCACAACATACACAGTACTTGAGTAATATCTGGAAAAACACAAGTGAGTAAAGTGGCAATCTAGAAACTGACTGCAGCCATGGTTGCTGAAGCGTGTGTGATAAATGTGTGATAAATGTTGATGATCTCTCTCCTCCTCCTGAGGAGGATGCAACCTGTCATAATCCTTCCAAAGCTCCGCGACCATCATAGTACATGCAATTTGGATTTTAGTAACCCTTTTTTTAATGATTTCTCTATTTCTCTTTATAAACAATGGCTAGTAGGAAGCATAGCATCAGGCTTAACCCCTTAACCTCCTGGCACATCATAGGTTGTTTTGAATTAAGGACTCATGACGTACCAGGACCGCCATGGAATTCAGGACTCCCCGCGCAGTTGCACACCGTTCGGGGAGCCCAGAACCAGATGCAGACAAAATAAATGGTCTGGGGTTCTTAAGTCCTTAAAGGGTTAAAAAAGCTAAAATATATTTGTGTATGTGTGCTATGCACTGTGCAGGACTCAGGTTAGCCAAACACAAGCCCTAAAAAGATATTGATAGACTTTTTAGGCACAAGTCCTGAGGAAACATTGATTTATAGACTTGTTAGAAGCCCAAGCCCTGACAAACAATTGATTTGTTCATTTGTAAGACTTACACTTTTTAGGCACAAGCCCTGAGGAAACAGTAATTTGTTGGACTTTGGCTTGTTCGAGGCACAAGCCCTAAGGCAACCGTGATTTGTAGGACTTAGGCTTGTTAGAAACAAGCCCCCCCAAAAAATGTTTTATAGGCCTCTGCTTTGATAATAATAAGCCTGGAGACAAAAGCCTAAAGCTAGCAGGTCATTATATTGTGGCCAGTTGTCACTGGCCCATGGCAAATGCATGGTAACATTGGGGGATTGTGGCATTTGCGACTGCTGTTCTTGCTGCTGCTGATGAGTAGGCTAAGTAGCAGGATGATTACACAGCTCCATGGGAATGGGAACAACAGCAGTTATATGGGACAGGTGATGATGATTCTACTTGCCACTAGCTCTAGTGATGCGTCTGAGGAAATAGCAGCACCACAACTATCCCCCACCATCTCTTCATATATAGCTGGAGCCAGTAATGCTTCTCCTGCACCTCCTCCAAAATCATGGGTGTGTTGTTGAAATATAAAATGTTTCCCTTGAAAGCTGGAAAGAATTGTGCCTTTGATCAGCAACTGCAATGTACACTGTGTGTTTGTGGGAAGGACTTGGAACAATGGACACATCTGCACTCACATCAAATAACTGGCACAACTGCAAGTAAACACCTTGATGCTTAGGTACACAGTGTCAAATCATACCCCCAGAAACCAAGTACTGCTGTCATTATGCCCCTTGTCCACTCCAGTAAGGACATGTGACAACTAGTAAACTTAATAATAATGATGAATCATCCCTGTCACCAGTTTAGTGTATTCTGTGGGATGAAACCTCCTCAGATGCTGACTAATTACATGCTTGCGATTATACTCCACCACATTGCCATGTGTGATCAGCACACCACACAATTTGCAATGGGTAGACACGAACTGCCACATCCTCGGGGGAGGTAACGATGACAGAGGTTGTTCACCACAAGACTTTGCTATGTCTTCCCATGCCCAAATCCTAGTGCAAGAACTGATGACGAGGATTGTGTTTTTTCTTGGCATAGAGCTTTCAGGCTCAGGCTGGATTTCTCTATTCTTCTTCTTGTTAGATTTCCGTCTACATGCTTGGTGCCCTTGTGGACTTTGAGGGGGGAGAGACAAGGGGTACAGCAACAATGGCTCCCGATTCCTTCTGTGGGGGTTTAGCTTTAACATGCTTCTCATAAATGTCATGGTGTCTGTATTCTCTGTATGTTATAAGGGTGGTTGTGCCAAGGTCCCCTTTTCACTGACTTGTCACATGAAGTGCACTGTGCCTTCCCAAAGAGAAAAATAGTCTCCCACTTATTACCTCGGGGGCGGGGAAGGTGGAGAAGTATGGTCTCTTCTTCTCTAACATCTCCTTCACTGTCTGGGGCAAGGGATGGTGCTGCTGCTGCTCCTTCAGAATCAGCACAAGAACTAAGACCAGGATCATTGCTTGCCTTGGCAAGTGGAACTTGTCCTAGTCCCCCATCACTACTACCAGACCCCATTACCACTGTGGTCACAGTGGTCTATGGCACTCTAGCCTGCTGCTGCTGAGACAGATCAATATCTGGTCCTTGCAACTCAGCAGCAGCAGGAATTACAGCAGCAGCAAATTCAGCAATATCACTGCTGGTAGTAGGGGTGATGCACATCCCTATTTGCATATCTGTTTCACATTCCTTTTTGCTTTTTTCTAAAAAGGTCCACATTCCCTCCCCCACCCCAGCTGCTGCACCATCATCCTCATCTCCAACACCAGTCCCTTTCTGCTGCTGCTCTATGGAAGTTGGACTGGTTGGTGATGATGACATATGTGACAGAGGGTCACTTACTGTCACACTTGACATCTCTTCTTCAAGTGAAGAAGGCAGATTGGCATCAATAGCAGCAGGCCCAGGTAGCTGATGTGTGCTAATACTACTAGCCAGTACTGTCTTCTATATCATCATGTCCCAGAGGGACAATGCCAGGGGATGTGGAATCACAGGGTCAGAGGGATACCTAGTCTGCTGCTCATCATCACTTCCCCTTCCACCTCAGAATTAGGAGAATCAACAATCAAGCTAGTCGCAAGAGCTCTTAACACTTAGCATCACCACCACCCGAACCCTCACCCACACCACTCTCTAGCTGCTGTGTGGTAGAAGTGAGACTGCTTGCGGATGACAAATGTGACTTAGGATGCCCTGCTATCACACTTGCCATCATCTCCTACTCCTCCTGAGACTCTGAAGGCACACTGACAGAAGTAGCAGGCACAGGCAACTAACATGTACTGCTCACACTGCTACCCAATTCTTCATGTGCATTTGATGATGACACAGTTTCCCCCCCAGATCCCAAGGAAAGATGTAGGGTGACTGGGCATCATTGTGTCTAGGGAATTAGGGCTCCCAGAAAAAGTGACACTTCAGCAGCTCTTACTTCTAATACAACAGGGCTTTAAACAGACATCCAGTTTGATGAACTTGTCATTAATCACAGGTGAAATGCAGATATATACAACTCTGGATAAATAATACTTGCAATATATAAACAGAGTGATATAAGAGCTTCTCTAATGCTCTGCAATAAACCACAATATTTGAAAAAAAATCGCTCATAAAAAATATTGGCAAGTTAAGGTTAAAACAATGAACTTTATTGTGACCAAACATAATAAAAATGTAGATACTTTAAAATCTTTTTGCAGCTTCTCAAAAGTGGAGGAGAGACTTTAGGTTGTGTTCATATTTAAACCAGCAGGTGTATGTAGTAGGTTCCTCACAGATCAACGCGTTTCACGCTTAACGTGCTTAATCATGACCTGAGGTTTCGGCGGCATCCGTCTAGGTTTTTGAATGTGTCACAACCTATAATGTGTTCTAATTAACATCGCACGGCCTCCACCTCACAATTTAAAGGAACATTTTAACCCTTTCAATTACATAAAGACTTATAGACACACAGCAGAAGAAAACTTCCAACAATGTTTCAATATCAATAAAGATCTGCAAACTTACAAATCTACATATAGAATGTCTATGCAAAGTAAGACTATTATTATGAGATGAAGCAGAACTGATCCTTATACCAATATTCACAACATATAAATGTCATATTTGAGACAGACTCAAGAATCAAGACAGGATTACAGCCCCTATTATCAAATATCATCTATATGGTTAGCAAGTTATTATATATACATAACAATATTTAAAAAAAAAAAAAAATATCCAAAGTATAGATTATACTTATAGACACAGTGAAGGTTATAAAAGCAGTTCCAAAGTGGATAATATGCTAAAAGGACCATATCTTCCACACAAAACCAGAAAGACAATGGCTTATCATTTGAATGTGAATGTAATGCATTCTGATGTCGTGAGTCACCAACACCACCGGATGTCGCCAAGACAAAACTAAAACATATCATGTGTTATATCACGTCATATATATAAGCTGCAACACTGGGTGGAGGTGGTTACACACTGCCCAGTTTCAAAACCCATCATGTTTAAGGGCAATGACTAAGGAAACATTCCAGCAGTCAAACATGTAATACTAAATCTCACATCCAGTGCCACTGCCCTCAAGCCACAAATAATTTGTTACGGCTGGCAAGCAAAACCAGGAGTGAGATGGTATAGTTAATACAACCTTTATTATGAGAATAATGACAGTAATGCAATATATAAATAAACACACAGTGGGTGATTGAAACGGCGAGCACTGTATCAGGAATAGCAGTCTCCCAATCTCTGCACCACACTGCCCGAGACTAGGCCTCAGCCCACTGGCGTCTTGTGGTAAGGTAACGCTCAAGAGATACTGACTCAGCCTGTAGTCAGTAGCTAGGAGTCTGTTAGAGCCCCAGGTCAGTACTAGGAAGGATGTCTGAATAACGGAACCAACAAACTGAGTGAACAGACAGAGCCTTCTAGTAAGCACCAGATAGGATAGTCAGACGAGCCAAAGTCATACACGGACCGGGTGGTCAGCCAGAAAGGATATCCAGAAAGGATATCCACTGAAGCGATGGAATGCTGTATGCACAGTGGATAGAGCCCTAGGTCAACACCAGAGTGGGTTGTCAGAGAATCCTAGGTCATACATGGAGCTGGTACTCAGCCAGAGCCACAGGTTTGCACCAGATAGGATATCCACTGGAGTGTATGTATGCTGGATGCACAGTGGATACAGTTGATAGAGCCCCAGGTCAACACCAGAGTAGGTAGTTGTAACGGAAGCTGAGAAGGGAACGCGTTGCCTTCCATCGTTGTTCCCGGGTCTCTCCCTCTCGATGCCAGATAGGCGCCGTCGGATGCACGGGTTTTCTCCTCAGATCAGGGAAAACACAATCCAGGGGCAAAGGGGTATCAGGGAGGACAATTGTCCCACTCCCTAATGTAGGGGCCAAACAAAGGTCACTGGTGAGGAATGTATCCCCTCTCACCAGTGCAAGGGTAATTGAACAGCGTTCCTGTAGTGCACAGAGGTAACGCTCACGCACCGCATCCATAAGTCGATTTATCCTTTCTATTGATGGATGTTGTCCCAGAAATGGCATTAATCTTTTCATTCCTCTGTAGACTGGGTCAGTGTCAACCAGGTCCCAGTTCCTACCCATTATCATGGTTCTCCAGTGTTCCTCTAGCGCAAACTTAATAAAGCTCCAGTTGGGCTGCATGTCGTTGTGGCCCATAGTGTCCTCCATGTCTCATTCGATGAAAAAAGGAGAAGATCCCACAACTGCCACCAGTGTAACGGAAGCTGAAAAGGGACCGTGTCGCCTTCCACCGTCGTTCCCGGGTCTCTCCCTCACGACGCCAGATAAGCGCCGTTGGATGCACCAGTTGAAATATGGACGGTCACTGAAACAGTTGTAGGATCACTGGAAATAGAGAAGCACGGGCAGTAGAGAGTGAAGCCTCTACTCCTGGTCAAAGGATCACTGGAAAATGTAGCAGGAACACAAGGATGAGAAGATGGAGTCCACGTCACCGCCAGACAGCATACGATGTCAGGTCGCAGGAAGCTGGCAGCAGGTGGTAAACGATTCAGGATTCTTGGCGCAGATGGGTATCAGAGTGGACATTTTAGACCATAAGCAATACAAGACTCCAGGACTACTTGTTCACTCAGAGTAAGACTGACTTTATTGTACCACACATATTTATACACATATTTATACACAGCATGCACATTGAAACTCATGGGGAAACCAGATACAATGGGAACATATTTCAATCACAACACATCAGACAAAGGCCAGCAACAGATGGTCTTAACAAATACAATGACCCAGACATAATTACGTTTCAGATACAAAAGGGTTTGATGAACAAAGACTTGAGAGCTTGAGCGAATTACCACACGGCAGGGGGTCTGACTGCAGTTCACAAATGCTTAAATAACACACAGAAAGGGGTCTTGCTACAGTACACATAGTCAATGGCTTGAGGGACTTCAATACACATTAGAATAATTAACCCCTCACTGCCTATTCCCTTGGAAGCAATCCACCAGTCTACCACAGGGCAGTTTTGTGTAATAAAGTCCATTGACCCCATGCACATAAAGTGTATCCAAAGTATTTTTAGTGCACAACCAGGGCAAAATGTCCACAGTCTCTTTAGCTAAACAGTCTTATGGCCAGACATGGGCTCAAGTAACGAGCATGATCCGTTACAGTAGTCAAACAAGCCTAGGTCATACACGGAGCGGGTAGTCAGCCAGAGCCACAGAGCCAAATCAGAATGCCAAGGAGAATAGTCAGACAGAGCCACAGGTCAACACCATAATGGATGCACAGACAAGCCGGATGATACACAGGAATCAGGAATACCAGAAAACGAACTGCTCAGAACAACAACGTAAGGGTGACTGAGTCAGGACTCAGTCTGCCTTTAAACCCCTCCACAGGAAGTAGGAGGAGCAGCTAGAGAGAGGAAGTAGGTAGGAGGAGACTACAGGAAACAAACACACATAAAACAGAGGCCTGAAGCATGCTTGATGCCTCTTGCCTGCAGATGATGCGTGGAAAGACGCCGAGCATCGCTGAAGCAGCGGCGCTGGAAGCAAGGTACTGTGACAGTACCCTCCCTTCAAAGACCCCTACTCCAAGGGACCGGACAAGGTTTGTCAGGGAAACATGCATGATATCTGCTCACCAGGAGAGGAGCGTGAATATCAGCAGCAGGAATCCAGGAGCACTGCTCCGGACCATATCCCTTCCAATGGATAAAATACTGTAAACGTCCTCTAACCATACGGGAGTCCAGAATACTTTGAACCTCATATTCCTCATGATCTGCAACTATCACAGGAGCAGGATGGATAGGAGCGGTGGTATACCGGTTACAGATCAAGGGCTTTAACAGGGAGACATGAAAGACATTATGTATCCGCATATTGGCGGGAAGTTCCAACGCGTAAGCCACCAGGTTAATCTTGCACAGCACCTTAAAAGAACCAATAAATGGAGGAACCAGTTTATTGCATGGGACTTGGAGGTGTAACTTACGAGATGACAACTACACTCTAACTCCAACCTAGAAGGTTGGTGCCGGCAAACGTCTGTGGTCAGCCTGTCTTTTTTGTTGTTGCACTGAACCACGTAGGGTATGCTGTACCTGAACCAACGAGGAACAGAGTGCTTGCAAATGCTCATCGAGAGCTGGAATAGCTTGTGCTTGGAAGGTTTCCGGAAGAACTGAGGGTTGGAACCCATAATTGATCAAGAACGGGGAACTCTGAGTGGAGGAGTTCACAACACAATTTCTGGCAAACTCTGCCCAGGGCAACAGGGTAGACCAATTGTTGTGGTGGTCAGAGACAAAGCAGCGGAGAAATTGCTCCAAGGTTTGACCTTTCTGTCGCACCATTGGATTGCGGGTGATAGGTGAAGGAGAATGCCAATTCAATTCCCATTTGCACACAGAAACACCTACAGAAGCGGGACACAAACTGGCTTCCTCTATCAGACACGATCACCTTCAGGATACCATGGAGTTGGAACACCTCCTTTACGAATACCACCTCCAATTCCTGCGCAGATGGTAAGCCCTTAAGTGGCAGAAAGTGAGCCATTAGTATTGCAGTAAAGCCCATGGACCTAGGAAGGTTGACCATAAAATCAATGGACAAGTGTGACCAGGGGCGTTCCCTGTTGGCCACAGGCTGGAGCAAGCCTACAGGCAGATGTCGAGGAGACTTATTTTGAGAACACGTGGTGCAGGCTGCGGTAAAGGCAGCACAATCAGAGCAGAGGCTCGGCCACCAAAACAGTCTAGACAAAGACCAGACTAACTGGTCACGCCCAATATGGCCAGAGATTTTGGAAGCATGGTATGTCTCCAGAATTTTAATACGGAACTAAGCCGGTGCAAAACATTTCCCACTAGGAGTCTCAGCAGGGGCAGATGCCTGAGCAGCCAGTATCTCCTCTCCCAGTGGAGAAGTAATGCAGGTACGTATCGTGGCAAGAATGCGATCAGCAGGAATGATCAGAACGGGAGGAATCACCTCCTTGGACCTACTACAAAATTGGCGTGACAGGGTGTCAGCCTTCACATTTTTTGAGCCCGGAAGGTAGGAAACCACGAAATTAAACATGGATAGGAATAGTGCCCATCTGGCCTGACGGGAGGACAACCACTTGGCCTCAGACAAGTATGTCAGATTCTTGTGTTCTGTAAGAATCAAAATGGGGGAACTGGTACCCTCCAGCAGATGATGCCACTCCTTTAATGCCAAGACTATGGCCAGAAACTCCCTATCACCAATCTGATAAACCATCTCCACCTTAGATAGTTTTTTTTGAGAAGTAGCCACAAGTGCATAAAGCCTCTCCAGGAGCTGACCGTTGAGAAAAGAGAGCGCCTACTCCAATCTCTGATGCATCAACCTCCAGGGTAAAGGGCAGGGTGGGATTGGGAAGGGAACTAAAACAGAACCTGGGAATTATAGATCAGTGAGTTTGACCTCTGTAGTGGGAAAACTGTTAGAAGGGATAATAAGGGACTATATTCAGGATTACAACACAAAAAATAAAATCATTAGCACGAATCAACATGGTTTTATGAAGAATAGATCATGCCAAACTAATCTTTTCAGCTTCTATGAGGAGGTAAGCAGCAACCTTGACAATGGCAAGGCAGTAGATGTAGTATATCTAGACTTTGCAAAGGCATTTGATACAGTGCCACACAGAAGGCTGGTGTATAAAATAAGGAAATTGGGGCTAGGAGATAACCTTTTGCAATTGGATACAAAACTGGCTGAAGGATAGGGAACAGTGTGTGGTTGTAAATGGAAAACTAAACAAGCTTGGTTTATTTACACTAGAGAAAAGACGACTAAGAGGAGACCTTATCACACAAGTATATGAGAGGTCAATACAAGGCCTGATCAGGTGACCAGGGGACACCCCTTGAGATTAGAGGAAAGGAGGTTTAAACTTCAGCAGAGGAAGGGTTTTTTTACGGTAAGGTCTGTCAAATTGTGGAATTCATTGCCCAGGGAGGTAGTTATGGCAGATACAATGGATACATTTAAGAGATTAGATACATTTCTTTCAAAAGGGAACATACAGAGTTATACTGTTTATCAGTAGGCTGATCAGGAAGATCTGATAAAGACTAATTTAACTGGTAGCAGGAAAGCTATAAAATCTCAGTTACTGAGGTATGAGGCGAAGGCTGAACTTGATGGACTTGTGTCTTTTTTCAACCAAATTTACAAATACAAATTTTTACCAGGATTGGAGCTGCAGTGAATGCTGCCTTGAGGTTGTCGAAGGCAGATAGTGCATCAGAAGACCATTCTAACACTTTGGCTCCTTTCCGTGTCATGTCAGTAATAGGTTTTACAATGGTCGAGAAATTTCTTATAAATTTACAGTAATAGTTTGCAAAGCCCAAAAATCTTTGAATCGCCTTCAGTCCCTCAGGACGAGGTCACTGGATCACAGCAGAAAGTTTTTTGGGTCCATCTCGAACCCAGATGCAGATATAACATACCCAAGGAAGGTAACTTGGGTTTTGTAAAATTCACACTTTTCCAACTTGCAGAACAAGTTGTTGTCTCTCAGGAGTGAAAGGACCCTGGATACATCCGCATAGTGGTTCTCCACTGTTGGAGAATGGATAAGGATGTCATCCAGATAAACGACAACACAGCTTTGCAAAAGTTCTCTCAGAATGTCATTTATAAAGCTGTAGGACTTACTGGTAGGATGCCTTCGCAGGCGCTCCTTAAACGACGGTCTCTCCTGGACTTGTGTATCTATGAAGATAACAAAGGATATCATCTCATCCAGACTATTAGGTAGGTCAAGAGCAGCAATCTCGTACTTCATGTAATCGCAAAACCCTTGGGAAAATGCAGCTATCAGGGCCTCATTGTTCCACCCTACTTCAGCTGCTAGGGTCCAAAACTCGATTCTGTATTCCACCACTGTGCGGTTACCCTGGTGAATGGTCATCAGCACATCAAATACACTTCTAAATGAGGTCACAAATTGAGTGAAATCATATATTATGGCTTTCTCCGTCTCCCATAATGGATTCACCCAAGCCAATGCCTTGCCAGCCAGGAGAGAAATCATAAGTCCAACCCTACTGTGCTCAGTAGGGAAGGCATGAGGAAGCATCTCGAGGTATATGCCCAACTGATTAAGGAATCCACGCCATAACTCAGGTTCCCCACTATAGCGTTGTGGGAGTGGAGCGGATCCAGTTAACCCTCTGACCTGTCCTGCATCAAAGATGGTAGCAGCTGTAGCTGCCGAAGGAGAAACTGGAGTGGCCACCTGATGCGGGTTATAGCATTACCAGTGAGCGGTTCTGCCAAACAGGGTCTGCAAGGCACCTGCCAACTGATCAATACATTGATCCTGATCCTGCATTCTGTCAAATAGTCTCTGTAAAGGAGAATCACTATCACCATCTGTTGTCATGACCCTTACATACTGTTATGGCTGGCAAGCAAAACCAGGAGTCAGACGGTATAGTTAATAGAACCTTTATTATGAGAATAATGACAGTAATGCAATATATAAATAAACACACAGAGGGTAATTGAAACGGCGAGCACTGTATCAGGAATAGCAGTTTCCCAATCTCTGCACCACACTGTCCGAGACTAGGCCTCAGCCCACTGGAGTTTTGTGGTAAGGTAATGCCCAAGAGATACTGACTCAGCCTGCAGTCAGTAGCTAAGAGTCTGTTAGAGCCAGGTCAGTACTAGGAAGGATGTCTGAATATCGGAATCAACAAACTGAGCAAACAGACAGAGCCTTCTAATAAGCACCAGATAGGATAGTCAGACAAGCCAAAGTCATACACGGAGCGGGTAGTCAGCCAGAGCCACAGGTTTGCCCCAGAAAGGATATCCACTGAAGCGATAGAATGCTAGATGCACAGTAGATAGAGCCCTAGGTGATACACGGAGCGGGTAGTCAGCCAGAGTCACAGGTTTGCACCAGATAGGATATACACTGGAGCGTATGTATGCTGGATGCACACTGGATAGAGCCCCAGGTCAACACCAGAGTGGGTAGTTGTCACGGTTTTATTGAACACTCAGACAATTGGGTAGGATAAAATATAAAAGCTTTATTAGGCAATATAAAGTGCAACAAGGCCCTTCACGGGTCCAAACTCTACAAACAGCAGTAAGAACGTTTGACACAGGACAGGGCATACAAATATCAATACAATACAGGAGGCTATAACGGCCTTACTAAATACCGGGTAAGGCAGCCTGGTAACTGGTGCAACAAGGAACAGAAGAGGCTCTACCGGCCTTACCGAATACTGGGTAAGGCAGCCTGGTATCTGGTGCAACAAGGAACAGAGGAGGCTCTACCAGCCTTACCGAATACCGGGTAAGGCAGCCTGGTTTCTGGTGCAACAAGGAACAGAGGAGGCTCTACCGGCCTTACCGAATACCGGGTAAGGCAGCCTGGTATCTGGTGCAACAAGGAACAGAGGAGGCTCTACCGGGTCACAGGCTGAGTGAGTGTAATGCACTGACAATGGTAACCGCTAGTGACCGGATAGCACAGACTGGGTGTATGTAACGGAGGCCACAGAGAATCACAGGCTGAGCTTAGTAATATGGATTGGCAACGGTAACCGCTAGTGACCGGATAGCACAGACTGGGTGTACGTAACGGAGGCCACAGAGAATCACAGGCTGAGCTTAGTAATATGGATTGGCAACGGTAACCGCTAGTGACCGGATAGCACAAACTGGGTGCCACAGAGCCACAGAGATACACAGAGATACACAGGCAGCGAGTAGCGCAACCGGAGGCAACAATATAGAGGACTGACAATAATAGAGAGGGCAACACAAGGAGCGTAAGTCAGTCAATGCATGGATCAGCACACAGAAAGTGGTAGTCAGCCAAAGCCTGGATCGGTACACAGAGAGCGGTACTCAGCCAAAGCCTGAATCTGTACACAGAGAGCGGTAGTCAGCCAAAGCCTGGATCATTACACAGGAGCGGTAGTCAGCCAAAGCCTGGATCGGTACACAGGAGTGGAACAGGAACAAGGTCAGACGAAAACAGGATCAACACGGAACAGGAGCACAGAATAACGTAAGGTCAGGAACACCACGAAAGGGCACCGGCCTAGTGACAGGAGGGAGTATATAAAGGCTAGCCCTGGGAGGGGCTAGCCAGCTAGCACCAATAAGAGACAGCCAAACACAAACCCGGAAGTAAGAATGTCGCACAGAGAATCACGGGCACCGTGATAGTAGTCAAACAAGCCTAGGTCATACACGGAGCAGGTAGTCAGCCAGAGCCACAGGTTTGCACCAGAAAGGATATCTGAGCCAAATTGGAACGCCAAGGAGAATAGTCAGACAGAGCCACAGGTCAACACCAGAATGGATGGACAGACAAGCCGGATCATACACAGGAATCAGGAATACCAGTAAATGAACTGCTCAAAACAACAACTTAAGGGTGACTGAGTCAGGACTCAGTCTGCCCTTTAAACCCCTCCACAGCAAGTAGGTAGGAGGAGCAGCTAGAGGGAGGAAGTAAGTAGGAGGTGACTACAGGAAACAAACACACATAAAACAGAGGCCTGCAGCATGCTTGAAGACTCTTGCCTGCAGATGCCTCGAGGAAAGACTCTGAACGTCGCTGAAGCGGCGGCGCTGGAAACAAGGTACTGTGACATAGTTACATCCTGAAACAATGTTAATAAACTTAATCTCAACAAGTCCTTTTATATATAGATGTTAACTGCAGATATTAGAGACTTGTATAATCATATACATCTATAATATACGCCTTACAGGATGCATTATTGATTAAAATATGGCCCCTACCATTCAGCAATTCTTCCTGTTCTGATTCACTGGACACATCATGGTCCTTCCAGCTCTTCCCTGTTTCTTTTAATCCAGGTGTTTATAGGGTTAGCCCACACTATAAGCCCCTTCTAGCTTTATTTTGCTAATGAAATCACTAGAAAATCACCTTTCTTCCTCTCTGTCTTTATAGCTGCTTAGTTTTCTGTTTCCCTTCCTTCAAATGTCACATTTTTGGCACGAAAATGCAAAGTACTCTTAGTAAATGGGGTGGAAGTTTGTAGCCATTGAAAAACCCAATGTGGAACAAATGTTGGTGAAGCATGAGCATACCATAGAATCTCTGCTTTGTAGCTGGACAACTTTGAGAACAGGGGACACAGGCCTAATATCAGAATTCGAGGCATACCAGAATCTGTACCACCTTGGGATCTTTGCACCTCTGTGTAATTTCTGTTCATACACATCCTTGGGGGAACAAGAGTCCACCCCTCTACATTGAGTATCCCTATAGAGCACTGAAGTGAAGGTGCTCCCTAATGACCTCCCAAGAGATGTAATTTGCTGCATGTACAGATTCTTGGATAAGGACTGCATCATGAGGAAGGCTAGGGAGCCACCACAGATTAAATTTGCTGGTGTGGAAATATTCCTTTACAATGATCTTTCTTGCCACACTTTACAGTCATGGTGGGTACTTAAACCACTTATGGACCATGTCTGTAATCTACAAATTAAATACAGATGGGGCTTCACCTTTTAAATTTCCACTACAAACAACAGGAAGTCTGCAATGCTTTGTCGCATGGATAAATTTGGAGACTTTTATGCTTTGCTGGAGGATTCACCTTACTAGCCTTACTAGCGCTGTCCTCACCCAAGAAGGTTACTGGAGCAAATACACAACCTTTGGGCCTGCCCAGACATGAATAATCAACCACCGCGTGCAGTGAATGGCAGAAGAGGCAGCCAGTCTGTCCTTCCGCATTTAAAAAGCATTGGATGACTGTTTAGCGAGTGGCCTTGGCCACCCTTCTCTCCTCCTTCCTTAGTAATTGATTAGTGGTTATTGGTATAAGCTTTCCTAATACCTTTTGAACTTGATATGTGTGTGTTTTGCTTGCGCAGTTGATGGTGCAGACCCTTGTTCTGTGGTGGCAGGACAGGTGGACACATTTCTTACTATGTAGAGTAATGTTACTCTACACCACAGGGCTCTCTGGTATTTGGAGCGCAGGCCTTTCGCGGATGCACTTGGTTCCACTGGGGACTGTCTACCTGTTCTGGTTGGTTTGTTATGTACTCCTTGGAACCTTGCAGTTCTTTCCATGTCTTCATCAGAAGTGACATGGAGATAATAGTTCCCCACTGTCCTTCTGCATGGCAACAAATTGGTTCTTGCTTATTTTTGTTTGTTTTCTTTGGATAACCGTTCTTACTATACAGTTGGGTACCCTACTCCCTTTTCCCTTTCTTCCCTCTCTTTCCTTGTACTGGCTGAGATATGTCTTTCTTATGCCCTCGACCTGGAAACAGTCCTATGTATTAATAGCAACAGAATTGCACTTTCTCCTTACTGACGGCCCACCTATACTAAAATAGGATAGCCCAATGCAGAGGGCCTTAATATCCCAGAAAAATGCTATATAGCCATCAGAGTTCCTGAGACACAAGCTTGATATTGTCTTCCTCCAGTAGACACATTTTATTGCTGGTAAATCTCCCATCTGGCACTCTACCCATTACCCATACTAATCTACAAGAATATCCGGTGGCAGCTTTGTGACTTTATAGTGAATGTAGATGGCAGGTATTGCTTTCTTAAAGGCCTTCTGTTTTACTCACCTTTTACCCTGACCAACAGCTATGCCCCCAATTCCAACCAGCCTGCCTTTATTGTGGCAGGCTTGACCCAACTTCAAACTCGGCCCCTTAATTTTGTGACAACACCTAAATATACCCCAGACACCCCTTGGTAGGCTGCTCAGCTCAGACTTCCAGTATCTGCAGATCACACTTGAATCACATAAATTCCTGGCTTAACTCCATGCATCTCATAGTCACCTGGAGGGCATTATCCCCCTCAGATAATGATTACACACACATTTCCTTCACACACTCTAACTATAGTCAGATTGATTACATTATTGTTGAGTAGAACATCCTCTATGGTGTCTCAGGATCCTCCATAAAGCCCATCGTGTGGACCAATTACTCTTTGGTCATCTTGAACCTCACTCTTCCCACTCATGGTAAGAGCAGGGCTACTTGGAAGCTCAACAAGACACTGTTGAGGGACCGTATAATTGTTTCTAGATCGTGCGACCATCTGACCTCCTTTGGGATTAATTCCACTGACAAGCCCCCATTTTCTGGGAAACAAACATGAGGGGCATCTTGGTGTCATGAGGAGCATCTTGATTCCTGTTACAGGAAACAGACACAGCTTTTCCCAAATACAATCCCTCATCCACTCTATTAGACTCCTATAAGCTAACCACAAATGCACTCTGTCCAACACAGTCCTATCTGAACTTTATTTCATGTTCTGTCCCTTTTTCTTTGTTTTGTGTGATTTCTTGTCTGGTTTTATGTTTGTTTTCCCTTGTTATCCAGATTCTGGTTCCACTTCTTCTGTTCTGGTTGCTCTGAGCTCTTATTGATCCTCTGTGCTTTTGTGTGGGGCACGACCAAAGCATTCCAGGTTGATCCAGCAGAGTTCTCTCCAGTTGTAGTCCAACAAGGGGCTAGGCTTGATCAGCACTCCACACAGATCAAACAAATGGATTGTAGGCTGGATTAAATTGCTGCCACGCTTCAACATATGCAACAACATTTTGAGGCATCAGTACCAGTACCTCAGAGTGGCTCTACTGGGCTTCCAGCTGCTATGTCTTCTGCCCTCTAGACTACCTATTCCTGATCACTATGATGGTTCTCCCACTAAATTACATGGTTTCCTGAACCAATGCTGTTTGCTTTTTTGGAGTCAACCCGAGGCTTCTTTTTCTCACTAGACTTGCATTACATTCATTATCTCTTTGTTACAGGGTTCTGCCTTGGCCTGGATCTCACCACTTCTGGATCTCCAATCACCTATCCTGGCTGATTTTGACACTTTTGTCTCAACCTTCCATTATGTGTTTGAAACTGCTGGACGTCGGGCTATTGCTGAGTCTGCTTTCATGGATTGTCAACAGGGTAGTAGAATTCAGGATCTGGGAGTATGATACAGAGTAGAAGACAATGCATTAAAAGCAGCCTTTAGAATGGGTTTATCAGAGTGACTTAAGGACGAGTTAACTACTCAACCCATTCCTGTAGGATCTTATCACCTTGTATGACACCCTGAAACATATCCCCTCATGTCCCACCCTGAACGCGACAGAGATTGTAATGTAGGCCAACAACTAATCCTCCTGTACATGTTGCCCCCAGATTTCAGACCCCAGTGTCTACTCCTGAGATTGTGAGGGAACCTATGGAGTTTGGATAGGGTCTCCATTTATCAGAAGAGGAGAAAGCCAGAAGATGTCCGTCTTCTGTTCCCTCAAGGGAGGACAACAAGCTTGAAATTTCCGCTTCATTGACCAGTGACCATATGATGATTTCAGTATTGGCTTTTGTTGATTTTGAGGCTATAGGCCTCTCTATGAATGCCATTTTTGCTGTATGAAGGGAAAGGTGCCTATCCGTATTGTTGCCACTGATGGTTCACCATTAGGGGCTGGTCTCATTACCCACTCTACTGTTCCCTTTGCTCTGCTTGAAAGCTCTTCTCATACCGAGATTTGAATTATTTTCCTGCTAACCCAGTTCCAGAACCTTACCGGGCCTTTGTGGGTGTTTTTTTAGTAAGGTCAAGGCTGAAACCTTACCTCTACTTCAGCCATATGATTGTCCCATAGAACTGCTACAATGTACTACACAACCTCGGGGTAGACTCTACCCTTTATCCATCCCAGAAACCAAGAACCTGGAAGAATACATTCAGGATAATCCTGCTAGGCTATTATTTATACCTCCGTTCACTTCTCCCACCGGTGCTGGCATATTCTTCATCAACAAGGACGGAAGTCTTTGTCCCTGTGTGGACTATACGGGTTTGAATGAAATCACATGAATAATCCCTTGCCTCTTATTCCCAAGTGTTTGGACAGACTCAGGGGAGCTTGATTCTGCCCTATAATCTGGTCAGGATGAGGGAAGGAGATGAATGGAAGACTGCTTTTAATTCCAGGCTTGGGCATTACAAAAAACAGGTCATGCCCTTTGGCCTTGTAATCATATCTGGCCAAGGACTCACTATGGATCCAGGAAAATTATTTGCCACGACTGAGTGGCCTCAGCCTCTTGGGTCAAAAGCCATCCAGTGGTTTATCATCTTTGTCAATTATTACCGCAAGTTTATTAAAGGCTTCTCCTGCTACCATCTGTCTGATCAATGACATGAAGCATAAGGGGCTGATCCGTATCATTGGAGTCCTGAAGCCTTACAGACTTTTGAGACTTTGAAATCTACATTTTGCTCTGCTCCTGTAATTAAGTATCCGGATGTTCATGCTCCATTTGTTGTACAAGTGGATACATCTGAGACTGTGGCCAAAGCCGTTCTGTCTCAACGATCCACTGGTTTCGGAGTGTGCCATTTCTGTTCCTTTTTCTCCCCGTGTTTCTCAACTGTGGAGCAAAGCTATTACACTGGAAGAGGGAGTTGTTAGTCCTCTATGAGTGCAGGTACCTCTTGGAGGGGATACCTAATGTGGTTACAATTCTTACCAACCATTAAAATCTCCAGTTCCTAGCATTTGCTAAGTATCTAAATGCTCATCAGGCTCGTTGGGCCTTGTTGTTTTCCCAGTTTAATTTTGTTATGTTTTATATTCTGGGGACAAAGAAAGTTATGGCTGACACCTTATCTCCCCAACATGTATCCTCTGGCTCTTCTAAAGCCATTTTTGGTGCCTTTAGTTCCTCCTCCCCAGATTATTTCCTCCTTCCCCACAAAACTTCTTACACACTTTAGCCCAGTCTGTCTGCCCCCCTGGAATCTCTTTACCTGCCAATGTGTATTTTGTCAAGAAAAAGAAAAGTAAGACACAGAGCACAAGTACTGTGTACAAACTATGTGGGATAGAGAGGAATATGTAGGATCTAATAATGGTTAAAAGTACGGATAAATAGACACAGATCTTATGATCAAGAAAGCGTATATCCATCAATTAATAGAAATTATTTTACCTGTTTCTAATTTTTAGTCAATTGCACATTCTGATGCAATTTCATATCCTATTTATATATTGATTTACTAGTTGAACAGCCCGTTACACGGGCCACAGTGCCACTGCCACCCGGTCGCGGGGCAGTCACGCGCAGTAGAGACTGCCTGCGCCGCGGCTGATACAGAGGTTGACGCTTCTTCGGAGCGTCCAGCTCTGTATCAGCCGCGGCACTGGCAGTCTCTACTGCGCATGCCTGCAGCATGCGCAGCAGTGTCTACTGTGTAAGTCGCGGCGTTACACACGATTTAGCAAATTATTATATAGGACATTGTTGCATATTTTATTGCTTTTTATTTCACTAACAATTCTCTCTCTATATATATATATGTATATATATTTTTTTTTTTCAATTAAAGATAATATATTTGTTCATGCATTATTTTGAGAATTTTTTTCTTGTATATGCATATATATAATTTATAAAACTTACTACACTTAGACGAATCTATTGCACTGTATACCTCTTCCCTAAATGTGTATTTTGTTCCTGACCAGTATCACCTGGATATTCTCAGTTGGGGGTCACTGTTCTATAACAGCTGGTCATTCTGGGCTTCTTCATACCCAGGACTTCATCTCTAGGTACTTTTGGTGGCCAGATCTTAAGTCTGATGTATCTGCTTGGTATCTTCTTGACCAGTCTGTGCCCGCATGGAGATACCTAGATTTTGACCTGTGGGCCTGTTACATCCCTTACCTGTACCAGCTCTTGTGTGGACTCAGATCTCCATGGATTTTGTGGTAGACTTGCCTCCCTCCTCTGGAAACACGGTTATTTAGGTTATTGTGGTTAGGTTTTCTAATCATGGACACTTTATTCCACTGCCCAAACTCCCTACTTCTGTTGAGCTATCTTGCATCTCTGACTGTGAAATCTACCGTCTTTATGGGATACCACAGATCGTGGTTCTCTATTTGTGTCTCGATTCTGGAAGGATTTTTGCTCCAAACTCAGAATCCATATTCAGCAATCATCTGCATCACCCTCAGATGAATGGGCAAACCGAGAGGTTGAATGAAAATTTAGAGCGCTTCCCCTGTTGCTACTGCTCTCATCAGTAAGATGATTGGACCCAGTTATTGACACTGGCAGAGTTTTCTTACAATTCCCTTCTCCAGTCATTCCTGAAGTGTTCTCTGTTTTTTTGCCACTCTTGGGTACAACCCTCCAGCTCTTTCCCTCTGTACCTCGGTGTCTGATGCTCCCTCTGCCAAGACAGATAATTGTAATCTGGAAGACCATTGGCAAGCCGTCTGCCACACTTTTCTGTCATTTCAAATGTAACAGAAACTGGCAGCCGATCAACATTATTCCTTGGCACCTAGATTTGCTCCTGGGGATCTCTGGATTCCTGGAGCTAGTCCCTTGGGAGGGGGATAGTATCATGTTCTGCCCCTTTTTATTTGCTTCTTCTGATTTCTTGTCTGGTGTTCTGTTTGTTTTCCCTAGTTATCTGATTCCTGGTTCCCCACCTTGTGTTATGATTGTTCAGTGCCTTTATAGAGCCTCTGTGCTTTTCGGCGGAGCATGATCAAAGTGTTCCAGGTTGTGACCCTGAATTTCTCCCCTCCTGTTCTGCAATTCATTACCATACTCATGTGATATCCTGTTACCAACTTTGGCTCCGTTGATTCGACCATTCCATCTGCTGCCTTGTACTATGTTGCACTCTGGTTCCTGATCTGGCTTGTCTGACTTCCTGTTTATCTTGGCCCTGGTGGTCCTCTATCTCCTAGACCATCAGACAATCATAGACCACCTTGAACACCAGTCCGACTTTGAATTTTCCTATTTTCTGTCTTTCCAGTCAAGCTCCAGGCCTCTGGTTCCTGTACAACAATTACAACTATACTGCAGGTGGATTATTTGCTCAGTATCCTCTTTGGCCTCAGTGGGTAGCTGCTGTTATCTGGGTTGTCATCTGGGGTGCGTGATGGCTCTTCTGGTCAGCACTAATCTTTCCTTGCGGCCAGAAAGGCAACCCAGAGAGCAGCAACCACCAAGTAGCTATCTACTCTAATCCTCACTCCCTAACATCTGGTGCACTGGGGCCTGCCTTATATTATACCTGTATTGTCTTTTGCTGTACTTTTATCATATTATTTATTTCAAACAGCAGTCTGTCACATCTTTGTGGGGATTGAGGAATCTACTTCACAGAATTTACCAGGCAGCTAACATTGGGTGCTTATTCTGTCAGATCATTACGCTTTGGTCCACACAAAAAGATCTATCTGTTCTTTTAAAATGGAACATGGTTACGTATTTATGTGGGTTAAATTTCAACATTATATGACAGGCAGTAAGTGTGGTTGTACTTTGGCGAGACTGATTAAAATTAAACAGAGGCAGCAATATGTCTCCCATGTTAAAAAGTCCTGTGATAAACTTTGCACTACTCTCAATGATATTGCCCAAGCATTCAGGGATTTCCACGTTATGCCAATAAATTGAAGCCCCTTATCCCACATCTTTTCTCCCCTGACCAATCTGTATTTGTCCACGCTAGAGAAACAAAACATATTACCGTCCAAGTCTTAAACCTTCTGCATTATTTGTGTAATACTGTGTTCCTCTCAAAAAAGCATTCAATGGAAACCGTTGGACTTATCTGGAAGAGGTTGTTTAACATCTTGGATTAGGCCAAAATTTGCTACACTCTATCATGGCTCTTTACTTCTCTTCATCTGCTTGGGTTAGGGGCAATGGTAGGCTTTCTTCATCCTTCCCCATTTCAAACGGTACTAGGCAGGGCTGTCCCTAATACCCATTCTCTTCATACTAGCGTTAGAACCCCTATTACAGTCCATTCAACATTCTAATGCCATTAAATGCATTCAGGTAGGCCACTCTATGCACAAGACAATACCCTTTTTTCCTCATAAGTCCCTCGGGATCACTCCCTCAAGTTATCCATATCCAAAACTTTGGGCACCTTTCTCACTTTTAGTCAACTTAAATAAATCTAAAAGCCTTGAACATCAACTTACCTGACCAGGAAGTGTTAGATCTCCAATAACGCTTTCCCTTTCATTGGGCATAGAAATCTATTAAATACTTGGTCAGATCTTATCCCTTTGAACTTCTTCCCTATCCTAGAATCCATCAAACGAGACTTACAGACATGGAACCTACTGGTCTGGTAGGATAAATGTCATTAAAATAGTTGTCCTCTTTAGATTATTGTACCTCTTCCAGGCATTATCGATCTCTCTCTCTACCCTCAATTTGGTTTCAGATTTGCCAATCCACACTAAACAGATGTGTTTGGCCCTTTAAAAGCCTGGGGTGGGCTAGGTTTACCAGAATGAAAATTAGGTTTACCGGATATCAAACCCTATTATTTTGCAGCCAACCTTTCAAAAATCACGGTGTTTTCGTTGGGTCGACAGAAGGCTTGGCTGCAAGCATTAGCAACTTTGATACCCCATATTGATCTGAGCAAACTACTCTTCCTTGACTGGTCAGAGATTCCAGACCTTGTAGATGTCATCCCATTTTAAACACTCTTACAGATCTGGTTCTGTTACTCAAAGTTGTTTAACTTCATCCCATCTCCTTCTCCTTTGTTCATTCTACAGGGCAATCAAAACTGGGGGTACCCCTCAATTCTGCTGTACCTTTCTATCTTATGCTTCCAGTACATTGTCTATGGTCGTACAATCAGAGGATAGTCTTTCCTTAGACAATCTCCATTCATCTGTCACTTTGTCCAACTATATACCAAAGGGGCATGTTTCTAGGAAGCTGAAGCTCATGGAACGACTACTCACTGCCGATGCTATACCACTACCCCATACTTTGTCAAATGTATAAGAGTTGCAATCTCATCCCACTGCAGCCAGTAAACCAAGATTTGCAAGGGAATGGGAGGATGAGCTGATTTTTGACAGGTTGGTCTCAAAATAATGTAGCTGTGCCTACCTGGCACAAGATTTACAAAGAGGCTATAACAGATGCTTTAAGGGAAAACCACAAGTCCCAACCATCAAATGCCGGCATAGGGCTCAAAATCCTGGATCTATTATTGGCGTGCATGCAAGAGGTTCTCTCCACCCCTGAACACCATGGATATACAAGTAAAAACTGCAGCACAGCCAAATCAAGTGGAATCCAAGATATAATATAAAATCAACAAATGTATTGATCAAAAGTATAAAAACGTTACCACATCCTCGACATTCATCTTATCTCAGGTCTGTTTGTAGCATGATGGCACAATCAACACATTTCACGTAACACACGCTTATTCATGACCGCAAGTCATATTTGCAGATTCAAACTATTTAAAGCATATACCTCCAATCGGAATGAATCTATCTGATTCTCAATTAGGATAGAGTCCATCCGATTTGGTAGTATTCAGTTAGCATACACTGTGACCTGACTCTAGACTTCTAAGTTGATTGCACAATAATAGAACACCTTCGATAACATAGATAGTGTCAAAGTAGATATCACAGATCTATCAATCGAGCCTTCCTTCTAAAAACTCTCCAAGAGACAATCAAAAGAAACCGTGTCAAATATGGTCAGCAGTTTAAAATGACCATAAAAAATATATTTAATAGACACAGACTAATGTTATCTCAAGAAGTCAGTATAAAGAATAACAAGACTCAAAGATAGATAATGAATTTTAAATCACTTTGGGGCATATCAAACAGGTCACATCTTTGGAGAAAGTAATCCATATTGCGAGAACATAGTATTATTCAGAAAATACTTCAACGATGTCCTTGTGGTCTGGCAATCTGATGAAGAAAAAATGATGAATTCATAGATTATTTGAATAACAATACATTGAATTTAAGAATGGGGATGACTAACTACAAGAAGTTGTCTCCAGGGGCATAAGATTTGTGCCCAAAAAAGCACCAACGATAACAAGTCGGATCTCTCCCAGTCTTTTTCTGAAGAGAAATTTTAACAACAAAAGCGGGCTAACTACCGTAGTAATAGGTGTGGATCATGTTAGACTCACATTCTATTTTAGGTTGGAACGCCTTCTCCTTTCATGATACTGATGTCTGTCTATCTAGATTGGAACTATCTGGATTTTGTATATATGGAGTGGAATTGTCTCAATTTTGGAACACGGTGTTTGTTCTAGACTAGAGAATGATGCTCGATAGCGGAATGGGCACCGTGCTCCTCTGTAGTATACTGCAATGTATATTACAATGAATATCAGAGTGAGACAAGTCTGTTCATGACTTATTTAAAATTGTATGTTTTTATACATATATGTACTTTTGTAGGTATTAATTTTTTATGTATGATGATCATGATTAATTTTTCAGTCTTTTTTTGTATTTCCTTTTTCTTTTAGAAGGAATGCTCAATTGATAGATCTCTGATACCTACTATGACACTATGTTATCGAAGGTGTTCTATTATTGGGCAATCAACTTAGAAGTCTAGAGTCAGGTAATAGTGTATGCTAATTGAATACTACCAAATCAAATTGATTCTATCCTAATTGTGAATCAGATAGATTCATTCCGAATGGAGGTATATGCTTTAAATAGTTTGAATCTGCAAACATGAATTGCAGTCATGAATAAGCGTGTGTTATGTGAAACGCGATGATTGTGCCATCATTCTACAAACAGACTAGAGATAATATGAATGTCAAGGATGTGGTAATGTTTTTATACTTTTGATCAATAAATTTGTTGATTTTATAATATATCTTGGATTCCACTTGATTTGTCTATGCAGCAGTTTCTACTTGTATATACAAGATTTATACAGGACTCCACACAATCTTTCTGTAATTTGCCCAGGCCAGTTGCCTCTTTGTTGGAGATATCTGACCAATATAGGCACCATGATACACATATGGTGGAAATACCCCATTATACACTGCTTTTGGGAATAGATACATTCAGAGCTGCCTGTCACATTCCAGAGCCTAATACTATTTGGTTCCCTACTCTATCTTTTCTCTTATCTCCCACCCTCAGTTGCACCTATAAAAAGGAAAACAGCCATCTCTTCTTCTCCTTGCTTAACAATGCTAGACCCCTGTCTCTTGATGATGGGAACTCCACGGACTTTAGGAGGGGAGACATGTCTGGGCTGGGGTTGGGGTAGGGAAATAAGGAGGTGTGGCTAATGGTTGTCAAGGCAAGCAGAGGAGTGATAAGAGGGGTTCTCATCTCCTGTTAGTGTGGCAGTTTAAACTAAACTGGAGAAGGAGCAGTACGAGGTGAATAGTTAGAGGTACCTGTGTTTTTTTCAAAATGTCTGACCAGCTTTTAGAGGAGGTGCGAGAGGTTTTGGAGGCTGGAGGAGCGACATGGCTGAGAGAACAGCTTTCTCGAAGGAGGGAGGAGACAGGAATGCGTGGCGAGGTGGGTCGGCCTGTGCGCAGCACCCGAGCTCGTCCGCCTACACGATTGAGTCCTTCTCGCTCTCCGTTGCTGCAGAGGAGTATAAGCCCAAGACCACGGGGATCAAGGAGTGTGTCTGTGAGGGGGAAAACGGTCGACTGGAGGATTGGGCGGACCTCACTTAGGAGCAGTTTGGCAGTTCAGCGGGAGGCGTCCCCTTCTTAGGAGACTCGTCAGCAATGGCCTGAGCAACGGAGGCGGGAGTCTGCAGGCAGCAGGAGAGATAGAAATGAAGATTCCAGTCAGATGTTGACACAGGTGACCGTACGCACTGTGTACCTGATATCTTTCTTTAACATGTTTTGTTTGTTTCTTCCTACCCCCCCTTCACCTCCCCCGATATTTTAACTTATAATTATTGTTTTTTATTTTAGTCATCTTAGGTCCTTAAGTTTAATTTATGTTTATTTTATCCTCCCTCTTCCTTTTCATGTTTTTTGTTTTATGGATCCGGTCCCTGTTTGGAAAGGGAGGACGTTGACCTGGTTTTGATGCCACAGTAATTGTGGTGGGTGTTCCTTAGTGAGTCTGAGGTAATTGGTGACCAGTATGTCATGGGATTTGTGGTTACTAAGGTTAAATTAAGGTACCAGAGTAACTCGTTTGGTTTCGCAAAAAAAAAAAAAAAAGGATTTGTTAAAGATTTGGGTTTGGTAATGACATACTGGTGGGTGAAGGCATCTGGTTTGCCTTAAAGGTAATGACTAAAGGTTGAGTGCCATTGTATATTTGGTGGTTTGGGCCTGAGTTTTTGGGGGCCCTTGTGTGAGTCTATTTGGATAGACTGTCGTTTATGGCTTCATTTTTCTTTTTCTTACAGGAGGATACAGTTGCTGAGGTGGCAGGATCTGTGAGGTGGGAGCACACGGATGTGGAGGCCGGTGCTGGGGGTAGTACAGCAGTACAGTCTGTACCGATGGCGCCTTTGTCGAGGGCAGGTACGGGACTTTCTAATATTTTGGGGTCGGTGGGCTTGGGTGGAGATGATGCAGTGGGGTCTTTACGGCAGGCTTTGGGGGCTTGGCAGGATAGATCGTTGAGTGGTTCGGTTAGGTTACCTTCTTCAACGGGTGTATTGTCGGATCCCGGAGCTGGGACAGTTTTAGTTCCGGGTGAAGAGGTTTTGACAAGTACACCTTTGGGAAGGGTTGGGACGTTGCCAGGATTGGGTATTGGGGGAGGGGTTCAACAACAGGGGTTGATGACGTCCAATGTTTTGATGACAGGGAATGTGCAGCAGGGGGCTCCCGCCAACCTGGCCGGGGTTCATTTGTCAGGTAGTGGTTTACAGCCTCTTGCTGGACAAAGATTGAGTAATGGGGTTTTGTCAAATCCTATGGTAATGAGTACTCCTGGGGGGTCTGGTTTGGCCTCTGCAGGATCAGTATCGCGTATAGGCTCTGGTGACTCACAAGCGCTAGGCTCCAATCTTGGGGGAGTGGCGTTAGGAGTGTCACAGGTTGGTGGTGTGCCCACGGTGATTTTGGAGCAGCGTATATGTGCTGGTCTGGTCCTTTGGGTATTCATTTAAAAAATGAAGTAAAAGAAAAAATTTGGAAGAATGAGTTTGTTGAAATTTATTCTTTCTTGCCACTTGATGAAGCTCCTCCGGACAAGGAGGAAAAAGATGTTGAGAAGAAAGAGGAGAAGGAACGTCGTCGGTACAGGAAAATTTTTGGAAATTGGATTCGGGCATTCTCCATATTGGCCAGTGTGATTGGTGAACGTTTTTCAGCAAAATGCTCATCTTTGTTCTGTTATCAGGACACGATTTGGAACGCCTGCAGGACTTATGGCGGTCTGGCATTGTGGCATTATGATGATCAGTTTAGGCAGAGGTTGGCTGTGCACCCGTCGATGTCTTGGGATCAACTGGACATTGGGCTTTGGTTGTCAATTATGACCCGCCCAGCTGGTTCCCCAGTGGGGTTTCAGTCCTTTCAGACCGGCGCTGGGGGGTTGGGGCTCCCCTCAGGCAGGGCAGCATCAGGAAAACAGAAGGGTTTCTGCTGGCAGTTTAATGAGGGTCAATGTAAATGGGGAGGATCTTGCAAGTTCAAGCATGAGTGTTCTGGGTGTTCAGGTTCCCATCCCCTTATCAGGTGTTTTAAAAAGCAAAAGTTGGGTGAAAAAGGGGGGTCTGTTGGGAATAAAGGGGGTGACTCCAGTGTCCGTAGACAGGATGCGCCCATGGCTAAGGGTTTACAAGGATAGGGAGGCTGCAAAAATTCTGGAAGAGGGTTTTGAGTTTGGGTTCAGGATTCCTGAGCAGGAAGGTTTTGGTGTAGCCGAGGCGGCTAATTTACGTTCGGCTGGTTGTTATCCTGGGGTTCTTCAAGATAAGGTGAATGTTGAGTTGTCTTTAGGTCAGATGGTGGGTCCTTTTTCAGGGACCACCACTTCCTGGATTCAGGGTATCGCCTTTGGGTATTGTAACAAAGTCAGATCCTGGGAAGTTTCGCCTTATTCATCACCTTTCATTCCCTTTTGGATCCTCTGTTAATGATGCCATTGATCCGTCTTTGTGTAGTGTTTCCTACACATCATTTGACAAAGCTGTGGAACTGGCCGTAAAAGCTGGTCAAGGGCCGTTGTTTGCAAAAGCTGATGTTGAGTCAGCTTTCCGTCTTCTTCCGGTACATCCTGAGAGTCATCATCTTCTGGGTTGTAAGATTGGAGATGATTACTATGTCGACCTATGCCTTCCCATGGGATGTTCAATTTCTTGTGCTCTGTTTGAGCGCTTTAGCACATTTTTGGAGTGGGTAGTGCGTAGGGAGTCTGGTTTCTCCTCCATCTTGCATTATCTTGATCATTTTTTATGCGTTGGTCCTTCAGGTACGGATGTTTGTAGACATTTGCTTGTTACTTTGCAACAGGTATGTTTAGATTTTGGTGTCCCGTTGTCGGAGGAAAAGACGGAAGGCCCCACAACTTGTTTGCGTTTTTTGGGTCTGGAGATTGATTTGGTTGCCATGGAATGCAGGCTTCCTCGAGATAAATTGGAAGGTTTACAAGCTGAAGTGGTGGCTTGTCGACTGGCCAAGAAGGTTACTTTGCGAGCACTTCAATCCTTATTGGGAAAATTGAATTTTGCGTGTCGGATCATGCCCATGGGTAGGGTTTTTAATAGGCGGTTAGCTCAAGCTACTGGGGGAGTTGTTTGTCCTCATCATCACATTCGTATATCATCCGACATGCGGGAGGATCTGGGTCTTTGGGAAAGGTTTTTAGCTGATTATAATGGGAGATCGTATTGGCAAAAATTGGGAACATCTAATGAAGATTTTGAACTGTATACGGATGCATCTGGGTCTCTTGGTTTTGGGGCTTTATTTGGATCTGAATGGTGTGCAGAGAAGTGGCCTTTGGCTTGGGTTCAGGTTGGCCTTACCAAAGAATATATTGTTTTTGGAGCTATTTCCTTTGGTTGTGGCTATGACGCTGTGGGGTGACAGATTGAGAGATAGTAAAGTTTTTTTTCATTCTGATAACATGGGAGTGGTGCAGGCGGTAAATACTCTCACTGCTTCTTCTCCCCCTGTTCTGTCATTACTTCATCATTTTGTGTTGTTGTGCTTGAGATTGAATCTTACTTTTCGGGCTAAACATGTACCTGGTGTTATGAATGTGGCTGCTGATGCATTGTCTTGTTTTCAGGAAACAGCGTTTCGGAAGGCGTGTCCGGGGGCGAAGACCACGGGTACGCCTTGCCCATCTTTCCTGTGGGACCTTGGCGGAGTTCAGTGGCAGACTGGGTGAAGAATTCTGTGTCGCCGGCCACGTGGGCACGGTATTCAGCGGTTTGGAGTGATTGGCTGTGCTTTGAAAATATGGCTGGTGCTTTTAGTGATGAGTTTGAAAAGAGGGATGGGGTGTTATGGTTGATTTGGGAATGGTTTTCTCGGGGAATATCACCTGTGTCGATCTCAGTTAAAGTGTCGGGATTGTCTTTTGGTTTTAAATTACGGGGCTGGAGGGATTTTTCAAAAGATTTTGTAGTAAGACAGGCTCTTCGGGGATTACGTCGGGGTGTCTTCATTAGACTCGAGGCATCCGGTATCATTTCAATTACTTGAAAGGTTAATAGAGGTGTTAGAAGGGGTGTGTTTGGACTATTTGGAAGTTATTCTTTTTAGGGCAGCGTTTTCTTTAGCATTTTTCGGGGCGTTACAGCTAGGGGAATTAGTCAGTTCGTCAAAAAATCGCCCGGGGGGTATATTGTTTGAAGATGTACGTTTAGAATTGATTCTTTGGAATTTCTGATTCGTCGATCAAAAACGGATTCATTAGGGGTGGGATCATGGGTTACACTGTTTGCTATTCTGGGTTCCTTAGGATGTCCGGTTTCTTGTGTTCGGCGGTACTTAGAAATTAGACCGGGTTTGTGTAATTCATTGTTGGTTCATAGGGACGGGGTAGTTTTGACGAGATTTCAGTTCTTGGCAGTGTTCAAACGTTGTCTTTCAGTTCTTTGGGTTCCAGTTGGTGACTTTGGGGGCCATTCATTTCGAATTGGAGCGGCTATTGAGGCTGCTCGTCTAGGGTTGGGTTACGAGACAATTAGGTGTATTGGGCGTTGGGATTCACAACGTTTTTTGTCTTATGTTAGACCACATAGAGTTTTAGGGATTTAGAGTTAAGGGGTGGCTGTTATTTATGTGTTTTGTTTTTCTTCGCAGGTGCGGCTTCTCGGGAGTTGTGGATAATCGGGCACTCATTTGTATTCTGGGCCAGCCGGCGGGCTGCGGTTCTGGAAAGTGGTCGCCAGATGAACGTCCCCTTATCTGCAGGCCAAGTTGTCTGGCATGGATATAGAGGAATGTGTTGGCCACAGTTGGTACTGGAAGTCCTTAGGCTGGTACAGGCTGGGGCGGTAGTCCCGCATGTCTTGTTGGTGCACCTGGGGGGTAACGACCTGGGTTACATCCCTGGTTGGGAGTTGAGGGAAGCCATGAAGGAGGACTTCCGAAAACTTCTCCAGCACTTTCCGGGGATTCGATTGGTATTGTCGAAAATTCTCCCTCGAAGGTGCTGGATGGGTGTGAGGAATTGCTGGGCCCTGGATAAGAGCCGGATCAAATTGAATAGGAGGATCTCAAAGTTTATAGTTGAGATTGGTGGTCTAGCTATTAGACACAGGGTATTCGAGGAGCCTTCTCTCAATTTGATCCGGAGCGATGGGATTCACCCCAATGATATGGGGTTAGACTTTTTTAATTTGGATTTGGCTGATGCTTTAGAGGAGGCCGCGGCTTTTGTGGGGTTGGGACTAACTCGTAGGGGTACTCATTAGTCCCTTGTGGCGGCTTGGGCCCTTGCCAATGTATAGAGTGCTAGTAAGATGGTGGAGGTTACGGGAGATGGTAGGTCAGCGGCCTAGGTCTAAGCACACCAGGACTTTGTAGCTGGTTAGACGCCGGCCTCATTGAGCTGTATTGACCAGCTAATGAGGTGCGGTTAAGGTGACAATTTGGGGAGTTTGGAGTCTCGGCTCCAAAGGAGGATAGGCTGGGTAGCCTGTAGAAGATGGACATTGGCAAGGGCTCAAGGTTGGAGGAAAATTGTTTAAAAATTATATTTTATTTATTTTTAACTTATTGTATTTTTATATAATAAAGCTGCGGCCTTATTCAAATCCATTTAAGTGTGTATTGTATTTCTTGAACCCATACCCCATGCTTAGGACATGGAAACTGAAGATTTTAGAATATGCTGCCTTTGACAGGATGTACACTACCACCAAGCATAAAAGAGTAACCAACACTACTGGACCACCACCAACACCATGAAGGTGTATACTCAAAATTAACAAAATTAACAGTTGCAAAGTAGCCTAAGCTAATTCCAACACGTGCATCTGGGAGGATGACTGTCCCCAGTAGCAGTATGAAACTTCAATGTAGATGAATGAGTAGCTGCTCTCCTTATGAACTCGCTCTCCCAAGCGGTATGGACATTGAAAAACAAAATGAGATAAATGAAAGCACCAGAATAGTGTAGATGAGGTTACAAAAAGTGACAAAAACCTAATCACATGTAGTCATGGTCAGACAACTGATACAAGAAGGTCTGGCTAGCAAGCCGTTTTCTCTGGTGTATCTACACTGACTTAGATGCCGTCCTCTTCTCCCCAAGAGACACTGGTTAATATACTGTACTGTAAGCAAAAATCACTAGGATTGAAAGTAGCTTGCAACAATACTCCTCTGTGGTTTGCATTTGAAGGACAGCAGCAGTAGCCATAGATGTTATTGTAAATTAAGTAAATCTTGACACACTCTGACACATCTATGGCAGTGCTGACATGTTGGTGGTGTGTCTCCGTTATAAGACCTGTGGTTGAGCTTCAGGTGGGATCTCTATGAGGATGTAATATGTGTGATCCTGCTTTCCCTCTGCTAAATATAGCCTCTTATTGTACCAGGCATTGTTGATCGCTCTCTCCTCATGCTGGTTTCAGACTTGCCAGTCCACAATAAACAGATTTGTTTGGGCCTTTAAAAGCCAACGGTGGATTAGGTTTACCGAACAAAGACCGGTGAGTTAAGTTTACTGGACATCAAACACTATAATTTTGAGGCCAACCTTTCAAAAATTCTGGAGTTTTGTGAGGTCAACAGAAGGCTTGGCTGCCACTGTTAGCAGCTTTGATACCCCATGTTGATCTAAGCCAACTGCTCTTCCTCCACCAGTCAGAGATTTCCAGACCTTAAATATTTCATCACATTCTGAACACTCTCTTACTTCTGTTGCTGCTAATCATGGCACATCTGACATGTTGATGGTGTGTCTCCCTAATAAAACCTATGATTGAGCTTCAAGTGGGATCTCAATGAGGATGTAAGATGTATGATCCTGCTTTCCCTCTGCTCACACAGATAAATGATTGTCCTCCTTAAATTATTGTACCTGTTCCAGGCATTACCGCTCTCTCCCCTTGTGCTGGTTTCAGATTTGCCAATCCACACTAAACAGAAATGTAAAAAAGCAACTTTTGTCCTTTAGCACCATATGGAAACATTTGAGCACCCCAGGCTAGGGGTAGAAATGCAAGTTATCCCTTATTTCACAGAGTGGGATATCTACTTTCAGGAAAGATATGCTTTTATATAGCAATTGAGCTATTTTAGGGTAATTTTATATGTAACCAATGGAGTGTGTGTTTTTAATTCATAAGATTTAAAATATAATTTTGTGGTCCTGTTAATTAGGGGTCTGTGAAGGCCGTGCATGTAGGTAAAAACTAAAACTGTTAGGTAATTTTGTACTCAGAGGATTCTGGGCTTTTAAACACAATTGACATATTCACAACCAACATAAATGTTTTGGATATATAGTTTATGATGTTGCCAAAATAAGTAATTTTTTTATATTTTTTGCATATATGGTATCGTAGCTTGTCAGAGTGTGAAAAATGTAGTTCTCATGAGTAGGGGTGGAAAAAAGTGGAAACAATTTCACACATTACTTTTTATGAAAACTGGCTCATTTTTCTCTTTTTTCGTGAAAGTTTTCTCATTTTCGCCAATGCAAAATTTAGTTTAGAAATAAGTGGCTGAAAGTCAAAGCTGTGAGTCCTACAGCAACATATTCCTTGAAAAATGTGTTCGCATGCAGAGTGCATTTGTCCTCTGCCCGCAACTCTAACTTGATTAAGTGGCACTGGCACATGCTTATGTGACACTGGCACATATTCATGATGACTTCAAAAACTAAAAAAATAAACTACAACCTACAATGTGGCAGATGTGTATTGTAGTGGTGGTGGTGGTGGGGGACTGGTATGGTGTGATTTGTGTATGTATATATTTTTTACCATTGTCATGTTTGTGTCAAACGCTAGCCTTTTTCTCAGATTATTGACACACATTACTTTTTGGTCATAGCAGTGGTCCCAAGTGGGGTAGATGGTGGCAACTCTTCTTCACATCCCTCCTTCTCCTCATCTGTGCTGTTGTTAATATATTTGACCAGGCTTTCTCTTTCATGTGTGGTTTCTGCTACCTGATTCTCATATGGTATGAGATATTGGTTCATTTTTAAGAATGTTAGTCTCCCAACATCGCTGCTTGATAGTCGCGTACTGCGGTCATTGACAATGTAACCAGCCTCACTGAAAACTCTCTCAGGCTCAACTAAGGGTTTCCACTGCAGTATGTGTCAATATTGACCACAACTACTTTGTTTGCCAGTAGTCCATGGGTTCATTGTTTCTGCCTAGAACGTAGCTATCCTGCAAGTATGCAGAAACCATCTCACATGCCGTGGGACCACTTCTAGAAGCTACACGTTATTCCTGTGTGTCAGTTACCAACCCATACTCGGGGAGCAAGTCCCAAGGAGATGTGCCACCACCTTGTTGACTCCATGTTGTGACAAATTGCTGATGACCCTTTGGCAGAAATTCTGAAATTTGTGGCAAGAATGCATTCCTCACTGCTTTTAATGGACGCTATGCAAGGATCTTGTTCAAAGCATGCTAAAATATCATTTACCAGCTGGTGCATGTCTGTGTTGTCATTATGATAAGATTCATCAGCCATGCTCCTCATTTTTTCTGCATTAAAAATCCCTGTCCCAGGTGTGATTCACCTGCATGGTTGCCTCCTCAAAGGGTTTCAGAAGCACAAATACATTGCATATTCGTTGCCATTGGCCAGGTGACAAAGAGGATCCCTCCAAAGCCTTCCACTTTTGCATGGTTTACTCGCTAATGGCCTTATTCTGCTCGTTCAAATGCTCTAGCATGTACATTGTGGAATTCCACCTGGTAGGAACTTCCATTTTCATCTGGTGATGGGTCATGCTGTTACATGTGGCAGCACTGTAGCTCAGTGGTTAGCACTGTTGCCTTGCAGCGCTGGGGTCCTGGGTTCAAATCCCACCAAATCCCTCAAACATGAGTTTGTATGTTCTCACTGTGTTTGCGTGGGTTTCCTCCCACACACCAAAAAACATACTGATAGGTGAATTTAGATTGTGAGCCCCAATGGGGACAGATACCAATATGAGTGTAAAGCACTGCATAATCTGTGTGCGCTATATAAAAATAAAGAATTATTATTATTACACTCTTGTATGGAACATATAGAGCATAGTGTGCACTGTAGAAGTGACTAAAATGGACACAGATATTGCAGGCAATAGTAAGCATATCTCTGAGATTTTGGATTCTGCCAGGAATCCGGTCACAACTAAATTTAGCACATGGTCAAAGCAGGCACATGCACCAGATCACCTATTCTCAAAGGAACGATTATGTTGGAGCCATTATCAGCAGACACAAAACAAGCTTTTAAGGAGCGGAGTACAAGCCATTCCTCTATCACGTGCTTTAGCTTTCTTAAAACATCTATGGCTTTTTGGGACTGTCTCTCAAAACTCTGCATGCACAACGTGGTGTGCAGATGGTATGGGCTATCCTGCTGCTGCCACCTTAAATCACACTGCCAGAACCAGAAGCATGATTAATGGCTGTCACCTGGTTCTGTAAGCTAGTGTTGTCTACTGTTGGTGCTGGGAGGGAAACCCACTGATCAGTCACAGTCATACAGTCTGTGCTCTGCCCACTTGTCCACATATCTGTTTTCAGGTGGATTTTCTTGCCAAACACACTTTTCAGCCCTTTGCCCACCACACTAACCAACTGCCTGTGTAATTCAGGCACAGCCATCCTGAAAAATTAACTGCAGCTTGGGATATTCTAGCGTGGAGCTACACATGACATCAGTTCTCTGAAACCTCGGTTTTCTACACAAGAATATGGCAGCATGTCCACTTCATACTTTGGATTGTTTTGTGAAGTTTTTGACTCCTTCCTAGGAACTCAGTGTGGGTTGGCAGGACATGGCAGAAGAACCCTGGAACTTTATTGCTTTAACAACATGACTAGAGTAGGTGGTGGAGGTAGAGGCAGCATGTGTGGGCAGTGTATGACTCTTGCCATCTCCTACAACAAAGCCAGAGTCATCAAACTCCTCTGCAGCAGGAGTCACAGGTGTTATTTGGAGTGAACTGTTGGCAGTAACATACTCTCTGTCAGATAAATAAGTTTACTACTTATTTTTTCTACCCTAGAGCCCTGGGAACTTTTTAGAGTGTTTCTGCTGCTGCTAGTTGCATCATCATTGGCCTGCTGATAGTGTGTCTCCCTGTCAGACCTACGGTTGTGCTTCAAGTGGGATCTCACAGGGGAGGTGCCTAGGTGTGAGCCTGCTTTCCCCCTGTTCATGTGATTTTGCACAGACAACAGATAGAAACATGTTTAGCTTTAGGATCCCGAGTGGAGTATCTCTGTACTGTGGACTTCATGGGCTGAGGGGTTCCTGAGGTGCTGCTACTACTACTACTACTGGGGCTAGATGTTGATGCAATTCTAGGTGCAGCACTTCCAGCAGCAGCAGCAGAGGCATTCATCATATCTAACAGTGTGTTGCTGTTGTTGTTGCTGCTGAGTACTCAACACAGTTGTGTGTGCGGCTGAGTGGGACTTGGACTTGGAAGAGGTGATGATGCTGATGATGACTGATAGGGTGACTGTGTAATTTTTGACATCTTTGCTTGTCCAAGGTCAGACTTTCCAATGGTTTTCTCAAACAGTTTATAGACAGGCACAGTGCTCCTTTTCAGTGGTAGAAGATTCAGCCTTTGCCTTTCTGCTAAATTTATGGACATGTCATCAGCCTCACTCTCAACTTCATCGGTATCTGAACAAGAGAAGGATGCTGGAGGAATATACTCTAGATCTGCATCATCATCAGTCATCATTAGGTCATCCTCAGCAGCATCTGCATCACCTGCCAATTCTTATATTCCTCTAAGCTTTTAGAAATCTCAAACAATTTATTTTTACTTTTACTGTAACAAAGTTCGTTACTGCTTTGAGGACAGTTGTTTCGGTGCTTGTTTGATTCACTATATGATGCAGCAGGAGATTCAGCTGCTACACCTTCCTCATCAACACTTGAATGTGACTTGTTGTCATCTTCAGTGTTCTTCTTATATGTCTTCTTATATGTTTCTTTATTTATGCTGCCACTAGTGGTGTTGGAAGTTTTGCTGGGACCTTGACAAACTGCATCCTTCCTTGGAGGAGAGGCATCATCATCATACACTGCAGCAACCATTGTTGCAGTCAGTTTTTGAACTACTACTTAATCTTTGCACTGCTCCACCCTTGCCCCTCCCCCTGCCCCTTGTGAGTTTGCTGGAGATTACTCAACTACTCTCTGTGTTTTTACTCTACACTACACAACACAACTGATGGAGTGTGATGTCTTGCCTTAGCACAGTTAGCTGTCTGTTACCTAAATATATTTCATTTTTGTTTTTTTTTTATTCTTTTTTATTTATTATTTTTATGTATTTGTTTTATTATTTTTTTTACGTTGTCCACTCTGTCTTATCACAGTCTGCCCCCCAAAAATAAATTATCACCAAAAAGCAAAATCAGCAACTTCTTTCCATAGACTTCCCCAGCACAATAATAGCAAGCAAATAGGTCCCCAGCTGCCTGTGTCTTGCCAGTCAGTTACATGGAACTTTGGGGTATTTGGGATCAACCTCCTTCCTCCCTTCTCCCCAGAGTATACCCAGACTCTCCTAATGCAGAGAACAAATTACCTACCTAAAAGATTCCCTAAACTAAACTTCAATTCCCCTATATTCTTTAGCTCAAAATGCTTGTTGATTACTCCTATCACAAACACAGAATGGCATGCTGTGAGAGCCTGACACCCTTTTATATAGATGTAGAAAAGTAGAGAAAACTTTTGTGAGGTGGGGAAAACATTTTCTTGCCATTGATTTCAATCCAATGAGCTAGGTGAAAAAAGGGTGAAAAAGTAGAAAAACAGCACTTTTTTGTGGGAAATTATTCTCCAAGCAGGAAGTGCCATTATTCTCCGATTTCAGTTTGAGGTGAATATGTTCACAAATCCCTACTCATTAGGTGCCCTGAAAAAGCTAAATTTTTTCTGAAAAAACAATATATAGTTTTCCAAACATAATTAGAAATTTACCAATGGGAATCATAGCGAAACAGATCGATAACAGAAATCTTGAAAATATGACCTGCCAGCAGGGTACAAAAAAATTCCCCAAGCATCTGGCACTGGTGATGGTGGAACTTTTTTGTCACTTTTGCAAAGATCCTCCTTGGGAGGAAAAGGATCATTACCATTTATTGCTCATGCTGTGGCAACCATGGCTATCATGGCTATCACTTTGCTAAAATGTCCACTACCCTACCCCCACTGTTTTTGTGTGATGTCTTGCCTTTTACAAAGCACAGCATCATGTCTATCCCCCTTAACTGGATAAATTGCTATACATTTGATTAATCCTTAATGCCACTTTCCCCTTCCTAGTATCAACATGTTTCTTTTTTTTACCAGGTCGCTCTTGCTACTTATATCATTGTGTGTCTATATGTATTTTTATTGTTTCCCCCCTTTTGTACAGTGTTGCTAAATATGTTGGCAATGTATAAATAAAAGTGCATTCAAGAAAGACTGGATGTTTATATAGTAACATAGTAAATTAGGATGAAAAAAGACACAAGTCCATCAAGTTCAACCTTTGCCTCATAACCCAGAGAATTCAGAATTATATAAGCTTCCCTGCTACAAAATAAGTTAGTCTGTATCTGAACTACCTGTGTTGCCTACAAATACACAGAATAACCTTGTATGTTCCCTCTTGCAACAAATATATCTAACCTTCTCTTAAATTTATCCATAGTATCTGCCATTACCACATCCTTGGGAAAAGAATTCCACAGTTTAACAGACCTTACCGTAAAAAAAAAAAAAAACGAATTTCCGCTACTCTCAGGGATGGCCTGAGAGTCTTAGTCATTTATTATTATTGCAGATTTTAATAGAAGAGTAAAAGTACAAATAATTACATGCATAAAAATTTAGCATTGATAAATTTTAGGTATAGAAAAAAACAGTTACTCTATAGTTTTGCCCATGTGTATCATAGAAAAATGCAAAGGGAAGACGGCAATCATTAAATTGTACTTAAACATGCATCTTCACTTGTGCCTGTGGAGAGAAATGTATTTATATTTTTTTTCCAGCTATATTATTAAAGAGCAATAAACTTGTTAGATGTAAATATTATATAATAGCATAGATTTCCATTATTTGATTAAAACGTACCAATTCCTTTTAGAGTTGGGTGGATGGAACTCCAGACTCCCACACTCCCTTTTCTCAGACGCTGGCCAATTGCAAATTCAAGATGTAGCAATGGGATGCCTTCAAGAACCAGTAATATAAGAAATGGGATCATAAAGGCTCCTATAGAAAAAAGTGAAACTTATGTTACAATAGATTCCACTATTTTCTATTATGTCAATTACACATGTTTCACAAATTAACAGATTATATTATTTGAAAGAGCCAATAAACATTAGCCAAGTAACCTATTTGCTACAAAATGAGAAGAAAATTACTTATGGAGAATAAGCAGATGAAACAGAACTGCATAAATCTAAAATAAAAGTACTGTTATTCTGATACTCCTTTGTGTATAAGAAAGTGACACAAAACTATAGGCTCTTAAGAATGTGATTCCTACCCCACACACCCACACACATACACACGCACACACTCCTTGAATAGAAAAACCTTCACTACCTGTAATTTTCTTAATTAAAGGGATAGAACTGTTTCACAAAAACAGCAGCTCCAGTTAATCTGCATGGAGTCCTATTTATTTAGATTTTATAGTATATTTTAATAGAAGTAAAAACAACTAATAAAGCATTAAGCAATATTGTATGCATTATGTTATTATAAAAAGAAATGCATGACAACCACTCTTCAGCCATGGATTAATGGAATATTTACAATTATTTTTATCAAATATAATTTTTCCATAGTCATAATTAATGGCATTCTATTTCTCTAGTTCAGGATAGGATGTGCATGGAGTCCTTTTTAACCAGATAATACAATCTAGGTATAAGGTCAATGAAAGACGCCTTTAACTGCTTAGCAGTGCCTTATAACTCCTCAGGTTTTTTCCAGTTTGCCTTGCAGACCACAGAGCTTGGATGGGTGATGTCAACCCCTCACTAGGCATTCAGGGGAGATTTCTCTCCTCTCTATAGAAGCCCAGAGAGGAGAGCATAGCAGATTTCCATGACCTACAAGGTAAAGTGAATAAAACTGAGGTTTCCATAGCTCTGAGGACAAGTGTTTAAAAGGGTCTTTCTTTGACCCTATATCTGTGTGCTTTATTATCCAACATACTTTCTAATGGTGGTATCTTTAATGCTGGTGATTTTGGAGGGATTGGTCATTGCTAAGAGAGAGGTTTATCTTGTGCTCTACACTTTATGTCTCTTAGGGGCACTAGCATGGCATACACTGCTGTGTTTATAGCTCACGTTTGGGACTACTGATAGAGGTAGAGCTTCACTTGGCTTTTGTTCATTTATTTTTTTATGCAATTTACAGAGTATCATTTTGCTTCTATCAAGCATACAGTTTGTTTTAGATAATGAAAGATTTTATCTTTTTGGTATCTGTTTATTTGTGAATTTTTCCCTCCAATGTTATAATGAGGGTGTTTTGGCATCTTAAGGATTTTATACTTTTTTGTCTTTTATGATATTATTTTGTATAGTGGGGTTATTTTACAAAGGCAGGTATGCCTGATTAATTTTTATTTTAATCTTTGCATCCACATCTGTGAATACGTTTTTTTTTTTCTTTTAACAAAAATTATATTATATCTTGAGATACCAAAAGTCCAAAACAGTTTATGTTAAATAAGGATATGAACAATCTTCCTATATCACCTGTCTTACTCATAGAACATACATTTAACCCATTGAGTGCCAATGTGTTGCTTACCCCCTAGCACTCAAAGGGTTAAAAAGCAGAAAAGGTAAAACAGAAAAGTCACTGTAATAGTGCCTGTATGGTCTACTTTCTAATGGAAATTGTAATCTAATGTATGTAGTTAGAACACTGAGAAAACTATTAATCAATTTTAGAGCACTGAAGGAATATTATTAATGGTAACATTAAATATTAAATATCCATGTATTGTGTGCCATTGAAGAAATGAATTCCTTTTTGTCACTGGTAAGATTTATCAAATGATGACAATAAGAGCCCAACTGGCAAATTATGCCAATATGAGCCCCCTAAGCGTTGAAATTACAAATTCAGTGTTTATACTTGTATATACAGGAGGCAAATATAGTTTTTGATATCTTTTATTGGCAAACTAAGCAGATTTAAATGCAAGCTTTCAAGACCTTAGGTCTCTTCCTCAGTCATGTTATACAGATAAATATGAAAACATCTCTCTTAAATACAAGTACACATCACATTGTTTAGCATGGAAATCAAATAACAGAATGCAGTCCAGATCCAGATATCTTTGATCAGTCAATGGTAAATTGCACTCTTCCTCTGAGGCTTCAGAGGTATTTACGATGCTCTTGGGTCTGTTGGAAAGGTCAATCAACTAAATGGTATTTTGATAGAAATTCCTTATCCCTGTTCAAACCACTACAAATTGCATTAAATTTTAACATTAATTTTACCTTTTACAAAATTTTACAAAAATGTTCTCCCATTGGTGTCTCTGTCTTTTTGTTATTAACACTGGATCTGTGGGAATTAAATCTCCTATGTAGTGCTTGTCCAGTTTCTCCCACATACAGAGCTGTTGGGCATTTTGCACACATGATAAGGTATATTACATTGGATGATTTACAGGTGAAGGTACCATTGATCTTATGGTGTAATTGGGTGTTTGGAATTGGTATGTTGTCCGTGGTGTAAATGTGTGCACAAGTTTCACATCTCTTTTGTAGGCAGGGAGATGTGCCATTTTTTGCATTTTTATTCAGGGCACTCATCACCATCAGTTGTTTCAAATTGGGAGGCTGTCTGAAGGAGAGTAAGGGACTACATGACTACATGCAAAAAGGAAAATGTAATACCTAAAGGCCTCATGCTGAAAAATCCTACACTGGACACATACAACAGCAGGTTTGCACAGCAACTATGTACCAGGACTTCCCAGAGGCTATGCAACAACCTTATTGGGATCTGCTACAACAGGAAATCAAAGATACAAGCAAAAATATCAGCTCTAAAGGAACAACTTGGACCAGACACTGCGGACATACAACAGGCCCTTAAACAGTACTACAGGAAACTACAAACACTCCTCATCAACACCAAGAGGAAGAAACTACAGAAACTGAGGTGCAAAGCAGGTTTACCAGCAGAATCTGTAAATCAACCAGAACAGAACTGCATGGCGAACCTTTCCAAATATAAGCCAAGCAGAGAGGAAATATCTGTACTTTCAAAGGGCCTGTCATTCTGTCCCACTAAACCTGTGGACAGGGTAACACTCTGCAGTGACATGGAGGAGTTTTTCAGAAAACTCAGACTCAAGGAATTCTTCCATGACAGAATGGATAATAATTATAACACCACAGAGCTACATCACAACGTCAATGCACCCACAAAAAGATCCACCTGGACTCCAAAACCAGGAAGTAACCCCACACTGGACAGATACATAGAGAGTTTCAGGAACAGAGTCACTACAGAAATACTGGAAAGACAATGTGAATCAGCACCCATCCTAACCCAAAAGGAATAAAAAGCCATACAGTCACTTAAGAATAACCAGGACATTATTATTAAGCCTGCAGACAAGGGAGGAGATGTTGTTATAATGAACACTGTGGACTACATTCAAGAAGCAAATAGACAACTCTCTGATGAAAGATATTATGCAAAATTACAAGAAGATCCCACAAAAAATTATACAAAACAACTTAACAGGATCATAAAAGAACTACCCTCCAACACTGAAGAACAGATAAGGCCCCTAATACCAGCAGATCCAAAAATAGGCTCCTTCTACATGCTGCCAAAAATACACAAAGAAGGAAACCCAGGAAGACCCATAATTTCAGGGATTGGTACACTCACAGAGAATATATCTATTTGGGTAGAAAATACCCTGAAACCCCTGGTAAAACAAACACCCAGCTTCCTTCAGGACACCACGGATCTTTTAAACAAATTAGCTGACTTGGGGCCAGTTTCCAGAGAGCACCATCCTGGCCATTATGGATGTAGAATCCCTTTACACCAACATTCCACACACGGATGGCATAGCAGCATGCCAGGGATATCTGGAACAAAATAACACACCCATGGAACCGGTAACAAAACTCATACAGTTTATTCTCACCCACAATTACTTCAAGTTTGGACAGGACCTCTACCTTCAGAAAATGGGGACTGCAATTGGTACCCGAATGGCACCACAATATGCCAACCTGTTTATGGCAAAATTGGAAGAGGACTTCCTGTCCACCAGCCAGATAAAACCCCTGGTTTATCTCCGCTACATAGATGATATTCTTATCATCTGGACCGCCAGTGAAGAGGAACTTCTCAAATTCCATGAGAATTACAATACACTCCACCCCAATATCAACCTAACAGTCACTCACGCACAAGCATTAACTTCCTTGACACAACTATCAGTATTCAGAACAACTACATCCACACATCCCTATACCGCAAACCAACAGACAGACCAACATACCTGAAAAGCAATAGCTTCCATCCAAAACACACAAAGAACTCCATCATATACAGCCAGGCCATCAGATACCACCGCATCTGTTCTGACATGATGGACCGTGACAAGCACCTACAGAAACTCAGAGGAGACTTTATAAAACACAGTTACAGCGCAACTATTATTGACAGTCAGATACAGAAGGCTACCCAAATACCAAGAAAAAATCTGTTGCACTACAAAGAACAACATAAGGGAAATCAGGTGCCACTGGTGGTCATTTATCACCCCCAGGTTGAAGTGCTACACAAAATTTCAAGAGAACTTCAAAAGAAATTACATACGGATGAAAGACTTAAGAACATATTCCCACAGCCTCCCTTACTCTCCTTCAGACAGCCTCCCAATTTGAAACAACTGATGGTGAGGAGTGCCCTGAATAAAAATACAAAAAATGGCACATCTCCCTGCCTACAAAAGAGATGTGAAACTTGTGCACACATTTACACCACGGACAACATACCAATTCCAAACACCCAATTACCCCATAAGATCAATGGTACCTTCACCTGTAAATCATCCAATGTAATATACCTTATCATGTGTGCAAAATGCCCAACAGCTCTGTATGTGGGAGAAACTGGACAAGCACTACATAGGAGATTTAATTCCCACAGATCCAGTGCTAATGACAGAAAGACAGAGACACCAGTGGGAGAACATTTTTGCCAAAATGGGCACAGTGTCAAGGATATTAAGTTAACTGTATTGATGGGACGGTTCCGCACTCAGAGGGACAGAAAGGTATGGGAGGTAAAATTAATGTTAAAATTTAATGCAATTTGTAGTGGTTTGAACAGGGATAAGGAATTTCTATCAAAATACCATTTAGTTGATTGACCTTTCCAACAGACCCAAGAGCATCGTAAATACCTCTAAAGCCTCAGAGGAAGAGTGCAATTTACCATTGACTGATCAACGATATCTGGATCTGGACTGCATTCTGTTATCTGATTTCCATGCTAAACAATGTGATGTGTACTTGTATTTAAGAGAGATGTTTTCATATTTATCTGTATAACATGACTGAGGAAGAGACCTAAGGTCTTGAAAGCTTGCATTTAAATCTGCTTAGTTAGCCAATAAAAGGTATCAAAAACTATATTTGCCTCCTGCATTTCTACGGCTAACACGGTACCAACTCTCATCTGTTATACTTGTATATATTACAGTTAAAGTGTGAAATATATGAAAGCAATAGTTGAAGTGTAGGTAAGTGACCAGTCCACGTTTTAATTGGAAGGCTCCTATTAGTGCTGGCAGGGGTGCAATTAAAATGATGGTTAAATACATCAGCTATGAACCTTTCTCAAATACAAAAGACCTATTTCTAACAAAATCTAGTATGATCAACATATCCATATTATAGTCAATTTTCCACAAAAAGTTAATTGAAACAGACTTTTGAACACAAGAACAGGTCCAGCTATATATCTCATAAAAACATATTATACTTCAATTCTTCATTCATATCTTGTGGAGAACTGATCCCAAAGTATGTATCCATTTAATTTCATGTCGTAATAACATTTTATCATAATCACCTCTTCTGGGACTCCTCTCAGAATGAGTAATTCCTATTGCTTGTAGTCCATCTACACTTCCCCTATGATATTCTAAGAAATGTCTTGCCACTGGACTATCCATATTTTTTTAATATCTTGTTTATGTTCCAATATCTTTCTCCTGAACTCTCTTGGTCATACTAGATTTTGTTAAAAATAGGTCTTCTATATATGAGAAAGGTTAATACATCAGGTGTGAACGTGCCATTTTAATTCCATCCATGTTGGAACTTGAATGATGGTATGTAACTTCAGGTATATTTGACTTAAAAGAAAATCCTGTATATGTGTCTGTAATTGCCTTGGTGAAACACTCTGTGTAAGGGAGAAATGAGTTGATATTTATGATCCACTTTGTATCCATATGACCAAGCATTACTAAGTATTGGATACACTGGATGGACGGTTCTATGGATGTGTATTCTCTGTCACTTAGAGTTGGATTAATTTCACCACAGCAGAAGAGATATTACTGCATAGGTGTCTGATACCAGGTGGAAGAAGCAACTAGTGAGTGGTGTCCCAATTCCAACCCCTGGTAGATGAATGGATAAGCATTGTAGGAATCCTCAATGGAACATGTGCAGTGAACTATATCTACCTTATGATTTATACTTATCCTTAGGGTTGAGCATGTGGATTTTGGAGAACACAAGACACAGTTGCCTTTAATTGTCGCTATTAACTCTCTGTTGTGTTCCATTTAAGTGACTAACTTACTCACGTGTATGCATACATATTTTTACTTATACTTTTATTTCTAATACCATTACATGATGGATTCATGTCTGCGTAGAACTTATATGCAACATTATTTTTCATCTCATTGCTTTACTAATATCATCACTAATTATTAACCTACTGTATGTTGAGCCTCATTCGTTGTTGTTATTTGATACTGCTGAATGGAATAATGGGATGATATTAACATATGGACATTATATATGATATGTTACTCATTCATACTGTTGGTGCACAATTATCCAGTGTTTATTTTATGTACACGCTGTGCACTTTATTTTTCACCAATATATTATTGTGCTATTCCTATTATAGGATCAGTTGATTTCTATTCTATATCTATTGGTAGGGATTGTTTTTAGTGCAACGTTGCTTTTTTATAATGGGGGGGGGGGTTTGTAGTGCTGGGGGGGCATCACACACTATCCACTGTAATTGTTTGATAATACATTTGTTTGAGATCTACTAAGTATTTTTGTAATTTCTAAGTAATTTATATATTTGGTCAATATGCCTCCGGAGGATCTTGTTTTTTTCTTTCTTATACATATTATGTACAAGGTTTGTGGCACTCCATAAGTGTACATATGGTAATTAACCATATTTGTTATATACGTGAGTTCTGCCTGCTTTTGGTAGCTTTGGTAATTTTGATAGTTTAAATAATTCCTCTCCTTTTCTCCAACAAATAGCATGTATAAGTTTGAGATGTGCAACAACTTCTTCCTATTATGCAAAAGTTGTTACTGCACAATTTTTTTCCAGCACAAATGAACATGAAACATTTAATCCAGAGTTTCTTGATACTGAATATGAAAAATCTTAAGAATATGCAGCCACAAGTACACAGTCTGCACTATCTGTAAATAGGGCTGAGGAAGATAGTGCATTTTTTTTTCAATATATATTAGATCTACTGAAGGCAAATATGTGAAACCTAAATCAAAATTCACTCCACCCATTCACATTTCCCCCCATGAGATTTTTTGGTGACCTGATACTGAAAGTCATTATGAAACGCCCATTAAATTTGACCTCTGAGCAAAATAAAGCCCTGAGAGAAATTGAAACATGGGAAGATTTTTTTTTATGCCCTTTGATAAAGGGGACAATGTTGTATTATGACTAAATAAATGGAAAACCCAGAGCTTGGGGTTCTGGACTGGAGGAAAGCGAACTGGATATAAAATAAACCAAATTAAGCTAGATGCTATAAATAAATTTAAGTCAAATATTTGAGTCTTATATAGAGGACTGTCCAAGTAATTAGTGCCTGGCACCCCAACACTTGTGATCTTGCTGAACCTGCTGTTTCCCCAAGAAGCCTCAGATCCAGTGGGCAACAAATATGTGATAATAGAACAAAAAGAGAGAAGGGAGAGAGCGCAAACAGGTAGAACCACTAAGTGTAGTATTAGATGTAGTACATATTACAAATGATAACATCATTTATTCATTAGGATAATGTGTATAAAATACACATAAATAAAATAGTCTAAAGGATCTCCAAAAGTAGTCCTATCAAAAAGGATATGAAACGAATTGCTGATCAAAAATACAATAAGATGAACTATAATTATGTCTAAGACAGTGTGATAATAAATATATCTACAAGCGCAGTCTTAATGAAAAGCGGTCAAAAAGAACTCATAATACTAATAGAGGACTAGTCCATAGTAAATCAAGTTCTTGAATATAGGACAAATTATCCATTTATAAAAGTCCACAGTTCTACAGGTGACTAGAAAATATTATAGCATAAATGTGGTTGCATTAATCAGAATGTCTAAGCACACAACATATAGCAACAATCCATGTGGCAAAGTGATAGGTGACTCCTTACCAGATCGAAGTAGGGAAAAAAATCAGGATAATAAATATACAGTCGCCTCCTTGTGCAATCCCGGCTGTAGATCACCTAAGGTGTGTCCAGTCACCACTGGTGTTCTCTGCCCTGTATACGAGTTTCCTTTCAGCAATGTTTAGTGCTCCAACTCCTATTGCACATTCCAAATCATGTATCCCATTTTTATACTCAATCCTGCTATGTATGCTGCTTTTTGACCCTTGTCAAGGTTTCCTTTTCACATAAACCAATGACATACATCTATCCTTACCGATTTTTATATATCACTTGTCCTCACTAGATGTCCTCTGTATAGATTATTATTGTTACCATCATTTAGTATTATCCTCACCCTCAATTGCCTTTAAACATATTCAGATTAGATTCTTCAACGAGAGGATACCCTTTTTAAATCCATTTAAGTAATGCCCCACTTGTTACATTTTTCACCGTCCGATCTACACAATTACGTATTTTCTCTAAATAGTATCTATCTCACCATATAACTATATTTATCTGAATCATATAAAGAATCATAGTTTATCACCATCATTTTGAATGGAGGAAAGTAACAAACTAGCTGTTTTTATTTTATTTCTAAACATCAGTAATCCGTATAAAAGGTATATGTTACTGAGACATACAAACAACTCTCTGATACTAAATGCTACAGAAACTATTCTCAGATCCAATATCTGACTACAAAATCAAAATATTCCTACATTTTATGTTACCTAAGATATGCAAAAATCCCAAATCATCACCTGATAGTGAGAAAGCCACAAAATATATGTATAATAAGCGGAGATAATATATAATGCAACTCCAGTCTACACTAAAAACACCACATATATATTTAAGAAAATTGAAGGACTATCAGTAGAACATCCCAGATGGCTATTAAAGCTGTGATGTGGAATCATTATATATATCAACTCACCACAATATGGACCTAAAACAGTGATATATTTTATGGGTCAAGACATGATGACATTTTGTAATCATCACAAGACTGATTAAATTTGCTTTGACATATAACTACTTTGTTTGGATGCTCTCAATTGCTTCCCCTACCACTCACCTACCACTAGTCCTACCAGCTGCTTCACCATCACTGTTACTAGTACTACCAATAACACCAACCACATCAATTTCAGACCCTGAGTCTTCTTCCTCACAGTCACTAGTAATATGATGATTACCCCCTACTTCACTCCTAACACTAGCAAGCTGCTGGACCTTCTTAGAAGTAGTACTAGCACTGGCGGGACTGCTTGGTGATGGCAAGTGTGACTTAGGGTCCCCCTGCTGTCACACTTGGCATCATCTTCTCTTCCTGCCTTCCCAAGAATTTCAAGACACACAGGCAGCAGGTTCAGCACTGGTGGCAGCAGGTTCAGCACTGGTGGCATCAGGTGTAGCACATCTGGCAGTAGGTACAGCAATGGTGGTTGCAGGTACAGCAATGGAGGTTGCAGGTACAGCACTAGTGGCAGCATGGGCAGCACATTTGGCAGCAGGCACAGCACTGGTGGCAGCAGGGGCAGCACATCTGGCAGCAGGCACAAGAAGTTGACCCTCTGTCTGTTCCATAATCTCCTGACCCATGTCTGGATTGGGGGTGTTTTGGCATAGTGGTAAAAATGAGGCTGTTCTGAAGTAGGAATACTTCTTGGTTTTACTCCTTGTTTATTGTACCTAGAATCTTGTATCTTCATTTGTTTCTGGTTATTACTTTTTTTGTTTTATTACAAGATGAATCCCCTTTTGTATTGGATGATATTCAGTTATAGTTGGTGTAATGTTTGAGGTGACAATCTCCTTTCATTAGTTGTATGCATAGTAGATATGAATGTATTGGTTGCCTCATTTGTTTTATGTTTTATGTATACTTGTTTGGTATTATGTGTATCTTCTTTGATAGGTGGTCTAGACTTGTGGTTATAGGTATACTTCAATGTTCTTCTTGGGTCCCTGGGGTTATTCCACTTGTTAATATTAGTTTGCTTTTTCCCCCAGTTACAGACCTGGCCTGATTGGAAATCAATTTCATCCCTCTTTAGTTTCTTCTGTTTCCTTTCTATGCTTTATTTTCAACTAGTTGAACAGCCAGTTACATGGGCCACAGTGCCACTGGCACCCGGTCGCAGGGCAGTCACGTGCAGTAGAGACTGCCCGCGCCATGGCTGATACAGAGCTGGACTCTCCTTCAGAGCACCCAGCTCTGTATCAGCCGCGGCACGGGCAGTCTCTACTGCGCATGACTGCAGCACGCGCAGCAGTGTCTACTGCTCATGTCGCGGCATTACACACGTTTTTGCAAATTATTATATAGGATATGCTCTACTCTTGAATTAGTTAGTTCATCCAATATGTTGAACTCAGCACTATCTTTATAGTTGTCCAGATTATTTTTTTAAATTTTTTTTCAATTCTGTCCATAGTGTCATTCAATTTGGTCTTCTTATTGTTAATTATTAGACTCATTAATTTAAACTAGCAATGGTCTAAAGTTTCATTACATTGTTGGTAAAATGTACTCTCATTTTTAGAAATACACAGTCTCCTAGGGTCTGTTTCTATACTATATATTTATGGCGGATTATGACCTCCAACCACTGTGACATTTCGGTTTCTAAAAGTTTTTGCAGTTCCTGAAACCGTTTCTTGATATCACCACCTTGACTGATAGTAGATTGTTCATTGTTTTTTTCCCAAAAAAATTGGGCTTTTAATCCCTTTCTCCTTATCTGTCTACTCAGACATTGAAACACAGTTAGAGGTGTATGAGGCTAAGGGTAAAATTAATCCCTATCCCTAATGACCTAAAATAGTAGGGTACCCTTTAAGACTGAAAGGTTGCCAGGCGACAGCTATCAAATTGGGACTCCCATTAGGTGGGTATATACAAAAGGTGATATAGGTAGATGATGGCGTTCACTGGGCCCTGTACAGTATTCTAATTCAGAGGTGTTTCAGAATGTGTCAAAAGATGTAGTGATAATCAAGACTATAAAAAATATTGTGTGTGGATGCCCCAAATATTAGGTGAACAGAGAGAACAATTCAGTGAAAAGTATATCCTACGATAGAACAATCTAATATATATAAACAACAGGAAACATTTTAATATTACAGTCAACAGACCTAGGATGTTGATGAACAATGATTATTAGTAAATGCTATATATTTATGCCACTGGGGATTAACATCCACTTCCTATATATACTCCTTATGCCTATCTTTGCTTTGGGAATATACAAAGCAACCAGTATACTTTAGAAGTATACCATGTTTTTATATTATCTTTTATTATAATAAATGCTACACTTAGATCTCTTGTGCATTGTCTCACCACCTGAGCGGACTCTGAGTTATATACAGCAGAACAGAGATACTACAGGCATCACATATCCAGTCCATATATTCATTGTGGGACTGCCCTGATCAACTAATATCATCAAAAACACACTCCATCTAATTAAAAAGACACAACATCCATTAATAATCCATTCATTAATAATCATACTTTATGCATCACCATCAGTCTTAATGTGTGGTATTTTTATGAACATTTGATATCACATTGTCAATTGTACTAACTGCTTCGGCTAAACATATGTGACTATTAATACAACTATTGTTGTTTTTGATGGACTGCTATCATTCACATTAATTTCATCTATTGCTATTATTAAATATGTTGAAAAAAAGACTTAAGCTCATCAAGTTCCACATTTTCCTCTTAACCTTGACAAATTAGAATTTTTTAAGCTTTCCTGCTGTCAAATGAGTATTAGTCTTTACCAGAACTTCCTGTTTTACCTAGTAAAACACCATATAACCTTGTATGTTCCCTCATAAAAGAAAATCAGTTAATCTTTTCTTAAATCTATCCATTGTATCTGCTGTTACCAGATCCTTGGACAATAAATTCCACAACTTAACAGACCTTACTGTAAAAAAAACACTTCCTCTGCTGAAGTTGACTCCTTTCCTCTAATCTTAAAGGATGGCCCTTAGTTATTTGATCTAGCCTTGGAATAAAAAGCTCACCAGAGAGATAATTGTATTGACCTCTCATATTCTTGCACATTGTGACAAGTTCTCCTCTTAGTCGTCTTTTCGCTAGAGTAAATAAACCAAGTTTGTATAGACATTCCTCATATTTCTAGTCTTCCATTCCTTTAATTAATTTTGTTGCTCTTTGCTGAACACTCTCTCTAGCATATCCATTTTCAGAATTCATGCCCAGAATTCATGTCCAAATCTTACCAACGATTTATACTAGCATAGCGGGACAGGAAACTCTCCATGTGGGGGAGAAATACATTGCTTTCAATGAAATGAAAAAAGTGAGAAAATACCACTTTTCCATTAAATTTTTCCACAAATATTTTCTGTGCATAACAGAAAGACTTACCTAGAAGTCTTCACCTGACCGCTGTATGATCATACAGCAGTCAGGTAAATCCATATAATTAATGTAGGTAACATAAAGAATTACCTAGGTAGCAGTCCTCATTACAGCAGTCAGTTATATTGAGATAATTACTGTGTATAACAACATGTGTTTCCTAGGTATACAAAATTAATCAAGGAAATGGAGGACTTGACGTATGAGGAACGACTAGACAAACTTGGTTTATTTACTCTAGAGAAAAGATAACTATGAGGAGACCTTATCACATTGTACAAGTATATGAGAGGCCAATACAAGGATCTCTGTGGTGAGTTATTTATTCCAAGGCCTGATCAGGTGACCAGGGGACACCCCTTGAGATTAGAGGAAAGGAGGTTTAGTCTTCAGCAGAGGAAGGGTTTTTTTTTACAGTAAGGTCTGTTAACTTGTGGAATTCCTTTCCCAAGGAGGTGGTTATAGCAGATACAATGGATACATTTAAGAGAAGATTAGATACATTTCTTTCAAAAGGGAACATACAGGGTTATACTGTTTTTTAGTAGGCGGATCAAGAAGGTCTGATAATGACTAACTTATTAACATTAACTCTCACCCATAGACTTGTGCATGGCCAAAAAATTCTGTAAAGTTCGATTTCGGACAATTTTTTTTTCCCATTTGGAGGATCCACATTTTGGACCGGACCTGTTCGACTCGGGTGAAATTCGGCAATAGTCCAAATTATTCAGTTGAATTTAAAATACTTCAAAATATACAATAAAAAATTAAAATTAAATAAATAAAAATAAATGGAACCATTTACAGGGTCTAAATGAAGACAGTGGAACAGGGTAAGGTGGCACTTTAGCTTTATGGTACTATGGATGAAGTAGATGATGCATGGATTTAGCTAGCTAGATAGAAGCGCAAATGAACAAATAAATGAAATTCCAAGGAAGAAGGAAGACTGAGGATGACTGGTGCAGGGCAGACTCAGGATGACAGGAACACTGTAGATGTAGTCAGTAGCAAACTGCAGAATGCTGGTGCAGGACTCAGTAGATAGATACAGCAGACTTTTTTAGAAGAGACTACAAAACTGAGGATGACTGGTGCAGGGCGGACTCAGGATGACAGGAACACTGTAGATGTAGCCAGCATCAAACTGCAGAACACTGGAGCAGGCAGGACTCAATAGATAGATACCACAGACTTTTTTACAAGATACTGCAAAACTGAGGACGACAGGTGCAGGGCGGACTCAGGATGACAGGAACACTGTAGATGTAGCCAGCAGCAAACTGCAGAACACTGGTGCAGGACTCAGTACATAGATACCGCAGACATTTTTAGAGGAGACTACAAAACTGACGATGATTGGTGCAGGGCAGACTCAGAATGACAGGAACATTGTAGATGTAGCCAGCAGCAAACTGCAGAACACTGGAGCAGGCAGGACTCCGTAGATAGATACCACATACTTTTTTAGAAGAGACTACAAAACTGAAGATAACTGGTACAGACAACAAAAATAGATGCAAGCGGTTGCAACTAAAATTCCACTTCAATACATAACCATAAAAGATAAATATTCCAAATATGAACTCACCCGTATCAGTGCAGGGCGGTGAGTCCGGAGCTGCCCCAAACAATCCCAGCAAGATTTCAACAGACGAGACTTATGTGTCTGTGTGGTCTGATGGTGCTCTGAGTCTATGATTAAGTGGGTTTCCCACGAAACATGTTAGACACATCATCATCATTGTGATTTTTTGTCTTTTTTCCTCGCTATATATTTTTCAATGATTTTAATTAGACAAAATAAATTGAATTTTTAAATATGACAGAAGTGGGTCCATGAAGTCTTGGTGAGTCCGTGTAGCGCTCCTTACCTGTGTCTTCTCGTCTGTTGATAACTGGTACAGGGCAGACTCAGGATGACAATAGATAGATACCGCAGACTTTTTTACAAGATACTGCAAAACTGAGGACGACTGGTGCAGGGAGGACTCAGGATGATAGGAACACTGTAGATGTAGCCAGCAGCAAACTGCAGAACACTGGTACAGGACTCAGTAGATAGATGCCACAGACTTTTTTTTAGAAGAAATTAAAAGCAATAGAGCAAGACTGAACAACCTGTATAGTGGGAAACAATGTAGAATTTAAATTCCCCCCTGTGTCCCACCAAGTCAGCGGGGTGTCTTCTGCCCAACCTACCATGGTTCTAGTGCTGGGTAAGCTGGAGCACTCAGTGTATTATGGTAATATGGATGATTGTAGATGAAGTCCTTTTTTTTCTAATCTGCATTGAACCGGAGAGCAGGGTAAACCAGCTTTGGCTGGTTGACTTTTAAAAAAGTAATTTGCTCCATGAGCTGGGGGTGCTGGGGGTTAAGTATATTTCCTGTTACAGAAAATACCTGCTCACTCTGGATAGTGATTGTGGAGCAAGATTGTAACTCATGGGCTACCAGGGACAAAGTAGGCCACACAGCTCTCTTGTTATCCCAGAAACTCAAGGGATCTGTAATTGGGGGCAAAGAAGGTTCCTCAAGGTAAACCTTAACCTGAAACGCAGCACTTTTTCTATTTATGGGGAGCTGTTTCTTTTGTCCGGAGCATAATCTGTCCATTGCCTCAGCATAAAAAGCAACAGCTACTCCACTGGAACAAGATGAAGTGCTTCTGGCTCTGCTACTGATAGGTCCCGGTAGGCCACCACAGTTCATCTGCAGAATCTTCTCCCTCCTCCTTTGACTGCATTCTGTTTTTTCTTTGCCTCTCACGCACCCTTGCTATCAATTGTTCCCTCCAGGCAGTGAGGGAATTGGAACTAAGTGCCATCTTGCCTTTGATCTTCCATGCGCCGAGTCAGTTCCTTTTTTAGCCTCATTAGAAGGGCAGCAACATTGGGAATTATATTACCCTCAGCACCAGGCAAGCGTTCCCTATGGACAATGAAATCGTCAATTTTCTGTACCAGGATACACTCCAGCATATCTAAGGTGGAGTTCCACCTGGTCCCAACATCTTGTTTGAGGTGGTGCTCTGGGAGGTCTGCCTTTTTCTGTTCCTCCCTGAGGAGTTGGCTATCTTTGACACTACGATGGAAGTGGCCAAAAACTTGTCGGCACAACCTTTCAGTGTTATTGCCATCCTTGAGAGCAGCCTTAGCTGCCAGATGCAGGACATGCGCTGAGCAGCTCACACCCACAATTCTGCCATCCCGGAGAGCCTTTAGTATGCTATCTGCACCATGAGTAACCACAAACCCCATTTGTGCCTGTGTGCCTGGCTGCTCCCCTAGCCACTGCACCACCATGTTCTGCAGTGCTTTACAAATGTTATCTGAGTTGTGCTGCTGATCCATTAACTCAGCATGCAGGAGGAAAGAGCGGTGCCCCTGCTTGGCTACTGCACCTGAACTTGTTGTTTTTTTATATCGGGGTGCGACAGCCTCCATAAGTTGCTGGAAGGGCTCCCTATCCACCAAATTAAAAGTAGCACCCCCAATAGCTATGAGCTGTGCGATGAGGCATGTAATTTTTGGGGACAGCTGTTTGCACATCCCCTTTGAATGAAACCCACCAAAATCTTCCAGTGTGGCCTGTATTGATTTTGGGATGGGCTGTGACTGGATGCTCTTACTAGGATCAGATGTGGCATGATCCCCCTGCTCTTTCTCTTGCCTACTGGTGGTGAGTGTAACACTGGTATATATAGTAGTGCCACTTTCTGCACTTATCAACACCGACTTTTGGTAGTTGTTCAGGTGTTGGTTCATCCCAGAGGTGGATAGATGACCCAACACCCTCCCATGGCTGACTTTTCTGCCACACAATTAACATTTTTCTATCCGGCCATCTTCAAGTATAACAAAATGCTTCCAGGCTTTGGAGCGACGGATGACTCTACCAGTTGAAATGGAAGTTGGTGGAGAAGAAGAAACTGATGTGACACTTTCTTGATCTTCACATGCTGGAGCAACCTCACTATGCTTTTTGGTTCGACATACCATTACAGGGGTACTAGTAGACCTAAAGATGGCAGCAGGGATGTTGGGACTGGGAATGGAGGAGGACAGTGGAGTAACAGTGGTGGCGGAGACACTAGTAGCTACTACCTGCTGGGAGACTCAATTGGAACTGGAGAGGCAGGTGGTGAGTTTTCAATAGAAGACACAATTGTAGCTGGAGAAACAGGAGTACTATGGGCAGCAGGGAAAAAATCAAGCTCAGGGGAAAAATCGAGCTTAGGAGGCCTTGGTCCCTCATATTCTTCTTCTATCTCTTATAGGTTTGGACAGGAAGAAAAATCATCAGCAGCAGATTTTGGTGAGACCTGCTGAACTCCCTCTTCTGCCTGGTGACTACCAGAAATGGTAAACTATCTCCCTCATTTTTTGGAGAAGATATGTTCTCAGTGGCAGTGACAGTGCTGGCAGAGGAAATTTTTTCCAAATACTGCAATAATTTCCGTTTGGGCTGCTTACACGGACGTTCGCTATAAAAATCCTGCTTTTATACTGCCTGCAGGTTCTGACCAGTAGTATTAAACACGCTAGGTGTCCCCAGGTTTATAGAACTGGCTGTAGCGGAGGTGGTGATGAAACTGGCAGTGGCACTAGTCATTGTGCAGGTGGTTCTGGGGTGATCATCACAAAACAGCTGATGAGAAATAGATGCTGGCTGCTTCGTGGTCTCAAGAGGAGTACCTGAACTTCTCTAAACCTGCTAGTAGAAGTAGAACAACCTGTAGTTCCCTTCTTATTTCTATTGTTTGGTTTGGAGTGTTGATGCTGAGTCTAACTATGACATTGACTACTAGTACTAGTACTACTGACAGTCCTCTTCTTTAGCCACCTGCTGCTGCTGCTAGCTCTGCCTGAAAGCAACAGCACTGTGATGGAGTTGGTGGTTGCTGAGTCACTGCAGCTGGTACCAGGGCGAGGAACATCAGGTTGTTCACTAGGATTCAAATCCATTACAGATAGGTAGGTAGTGTACTATATTCATTTTATCATTTTTAAACCTGGCCACACGACAACCGTTGGACTGGCTGTGTCACTCTGAAACTTATTATTAACACAAAATCCTAATATTTTATTTTCAACAAGAACAAAAATGACTTGCAGTGGCAATAAGACACTAATGCTGGCTACCTGCCTACACAACTGTCAGACTGGCTGTGTCACTCTGAAAATTATTATTAACACAAATTCCTGATATTTTTATTTTGAACAGGAACAAAAATGACTTGCAGTGGCAATAAGGCCTAGTGCTTGCTGCCTGCCTAATGCTGCCTGTCTGCCTACACAACAACTGTCAGATTGGCTGTGACACTCTGAAAAAAATTACAACTTCTGACAGTGCCAATAAGGCACTAGACTGGCACTAGTCTGGCTAATAAGGCTCTAGACTGGCACTAGACTGGCTAATAAAGCAGTAGACTGGCTAATAAATCACTTTTCTGGACACTCTCTCTCTGCTTCTTCTCTCTCTGAGCTCCAACAACAGATGAAAAGGAAATGCAGGCTGTCCGGGTATCTGCCTTTAGTCCAGCTCCCATCCAATCCCTATTATGAAACGAAGAAGCTAATTGGACTAGAGAGGGCGGGAAAGTAGCACGCGCGGGAAGCCGTCGTCCGAATTTCCCAAATTTACAATGAAATTTCGGACCAGGGCTGTTTGGATTCATTTTTTTTTTTTTTTTTTTGTTTATGAACGGTCCTTGCCTTTTAGCCAGACTGAATGACACCGAATGACCCTTATTCGTTTGAATTCCAAATTTGGCGAATCAATTTGCACAAGTCTACTCACCCAGTCAGGTCTCTCCTCTTTCTCTGACCAAGTCAAATTCCATCCTTTCATCTATAGCCCCCCATCAACTCATCTATCCCTGCTCCTCTTTCCCCCATATATTTCTCCACCCAAAGAGGTCTCTCTGGTGCTCAATCAGCTGTGTTTTCTTACCACACAAACACAGGCATGTCTATTCACAGTCTTCACAGTCCTCCACTCACAGGCCTCTCACTCCCCCTGTTAGGTCTCTTCCTCCAACAGCAAGAGTCTTTATCTCTTTAGAACCAGGTCTGCCCCATACTCTACCCACATAACAGCCTTCTCTCCCTATACACATGGGTAGGAACACAAGTAGAACTCAATGGGCCCAAGGTCAAAAACAGTCATTGCCCCCCTCCAAACACACAAACTTTAAGCTAATTTCCTGTTTTTCAAAGAGGGAAAAGGGATTGAATGGGTAATGGGGGACAATTTGGTGTGGTGTTCTGAGAGTTTTGATAGTGTTTGAAGAAGAGAGAGATATGGTGTGTTCTGTTGAGGGTGAGTTTTGGGGGAGGTTTTCTGGGGACAAAGCCTTGGGGGGTTACAGAGAGTTTTGGGTGGCTTCTGCTGGGAGATAATTTTGGGGTTATTTGGATTTAGAGGGTGTTATATATATATATGTGGATATAGAGAGTTTTCTGTGGAGAGAGAGTTATGGGTGTTATTTGAGTTCTGGGGACTTTTTTGGAAGATGGAAAGTTGTAAGGGAATTATTCCTGTCTCACCACAAAGTAATTGAATATTCCAGAAGCTTTTTTTTATGCAGAATTCACTCCTAAAATATAGACATAGCACAGGTTCAATAATTTTGTGCAGTGTTTGGCCAAGTAACAAAGAGACAACATTAGTTACTCTCTCCTGTATGCTTTCCTCACTTCATGACCCTGCTAGTCAAGCAAGGCTCTATTTAAATAATATAAGCACTCATTGTGATGAAACAACAAGTGCATTTTATTTTTGCTTGCCTACACCTCCTCTATCTCTCTTTATCTCTCTCAGATCGAGTCTATGAGAGAGCACCAGACCTTGTTGGCAGAGAAACATGGTCCCAGACACCAGCAAATAAAATATATATGTGCCACCCATAAAACACCAACATTAAAAACATTAGATACTTGTCTAATCTTGATAATACTGGAGACAGAATTTCCATGAAAATCAGAAGAATAAAAATAGCATAATACACATTTATTATCATTTGGCGAATTATGGAAGCTTTATTCTGACAGCAGCTGGAGGACCTCATGTTGCCTACCACGGCTATAGAACTATACATGTTGATTGTCCAGACTTGTTCCATTACACTGGAATCCATAGAATTACACATACTGATTCCTAGCCTTGTCCCATGGCAGCCATAGAACCCTATATACTGACCCCCAGTCCTATCCCACTGTGCTGGTAGTCAAAAGATCACACACACACAAACCTGCAAGTCCCAGCTTTGACCCACTACACTGGTAGCCATAGAACTGCACATACTACTGAGTCTGTACCCCAGAGACAGTGGCAAAGATCTTGCATGACATTTTTTGAGGTTAGCAAAAAGGTGTAACATTTAGGAGGTTTCTATGCAAAGGAATTTCTTTGGAAAAAAGTTGCTAATTGTATTTTTTCTGCACACATTCCTGCAGGGAAAAATGTACTTAGATTTCAGAAAGATAGGAACTTGCCTAAATCTGGGTTGTCATTACTGGACAGGAAATCTTATACAGGTTTTGGCTAGAAACATGAAACTCAACCTCACTGTAACGGAGCATAGTCCATTACTGGAGGCCTTGTCTGGGCCTGGAACTGTTATCCCAAGAACCCCCAGAGACTGTGGACATTTCTGGGCCCAAAGAGACTGACAACCATGGACTGCTGGCTTGCTTCCAAGGAAATGGGCAGTAAGGGTTGATTATTTGAGTTTGGGCAAAGTTACTTCCAATGTGTATTCAAGCCACTCAAGCCAGTGTATTGTGAACTGTACTGAGACCCCCTGCCGTGTGTTAATTCATTCAAACCCTCAAGTCTTTGTGTCCATTGTCTGAGTTCAGCAACCCTTTTGTGTTTGAAATGTAATCATGTCTGAGTCATTGTAATTGCTTGGACCATTTGCTGTTAGTCCTTTGTTTTGTATGTTGTGATTATATTATCCTTGTGACTCACCTATTGTATCCTGTCCGCTCATGTATTGCAATGTGGTTTCTGTGTATAAATATGTGTGGTTTGGTTGAATAAAGTCAGTCTTATTCTGAGTAAACAAGGAGTCCTGGAGTCTTGTATTGCTTATGGTCTAAAGTGTCCACTCTGATACCTATCTGCGCCAGTATCCTGAATCGTCGACTGCCTGCTGCCAGCTTCCTGTGACCCAACTTTGTATGCTGTCAGGCGGCAATGTGGGCTCCATCTTCTCTTTCCTGTGTTCCAGAGATCCTGCGACTGCAAGCTACATTCAGGTTGAAGCCGTTCGACCTTCCTCAGTTCCGGCTACATTTTCCTGTTATCCGTTCAACCGGGAGTAAAGGACTCAATTTCTACGGCCCGTGGTACCAGTTTTGCGACCCAGCTCTGGCTGTGCGTCCCTTTGAATCTTTCCCGGTTCACCTGGCTTTCCACCGACTCCGACACGAAGTCAACGCCTATCACGGCGTCCGTGATTATGCAACATTTTGACAACCTTATGTTGCTGGTGCCTTCTCATTGGCTGTGCTGTACAGCTCCTCCCAGTGACAGCCTTTTTATACCCTGGGCTGTCACTTAGCGTTTGCCCTTTCGTGGTGTACCTGATGCCTAGCGCTAGCTCTGTTCCTTTGATACCAGTGTATGACCCCGGACTGCCTGACTACGCTTTTGCTACTGTTCCTGCTTCTGTGTACTGATTCGGATTGGCTGACGTTCCTGCTTCCTGTTCTGACCCGGCCTGGCTGATGTTCTTACTCCGTGTACTGATCCGGCGAGACCGACGATCCTGCTCCGTGTATCGACCCGGCTTGGCTGACGTTCCTGTGCTGTGTACCAAATCGGCTTGGCTGTAGTTCGTGATTCCTCTGTGCCGGGTGGGCAAAGACCTGGCAGTGCCTGCTGCTATTGACTATGCACAGCTCTAATGTTATTGTGCATTCCAGTGCCACGGTACTCCGTTACCGTTAGCAGTCCAGTCCGTGGGTTTTGAGTCTCAGTGTGTCAGTGCTCCTCCACACCGTTCAATTGATCGGTTGGTCTTCCGCTTTGAGTTCAGTTGGGCGCATCCGGTAGTCTTCCGTATCTTGACCACAGCGTTCATTAACCCCTTTGGGGGTGGTGCCTTGCGCCGCTACTTGTCACACCAGTGTTGTTCACATCTCCAGTACCTTGTGCATTTGGTTTTCCACTGTAGGTACAGTTGGGCACTTCCGGTTGCCTTCCATCTTAAGATGTATTCACACATTAACCCCTTCAGGGGGTGGCACATACACAGTGGTGGATAGTCTCAGTAGGGCGTCCTTTCCTGGCACGAGCTCTGACTCACTCTATTGTAGTCTCCGGTGGGCGTCCACCGTCGCAACCCTCCGTTCAGGTGAACCTTGCCTGATCTCTGCTGCCGTCCTGTCACTGTCGCCTCCCCAGTCTATAGGCGACATTGGGCTTCCGTTTATCTGGGTTATTGAATCAGTGGCTCCACTGGCATTACTGGACTATATTACATTGTATCTATCAAAGTTACCTGACCTGTGTCAGTATTGTAGTTTGTATGTACATACTGGACCCGTGTGGGTTAACTTGCTTGTAAAATGTCCTGTGTCAGTTATTGCTGTTATATGCTGGACCCGTGTGGGTTACATTATTCCTTGTGTGCTTCAATAAAACTGTGTTTTACCAACATCTAACGTGTCTGAGTGTACTGAACCATAACAGTACGAAAGGGCCATGACCTCAGACAGTAACAGTGACGGTAATGCACAGAGTATCCATTGAAGGATGGATCTCCATGAACAGCGGTTGGATCAGTTGGCATTGGCTGTTCAAATGATTCTTGAGCGCACGGCACACTTGGATAAACCAGTACCTGCTCCGGTGGTCCCCCCCGATTCGACACCGGGAGCGCAGTCTGTTACGCAAACTAACAGTTTGCTGACAGTTACTGCTCCACTACCTCTCAGGTACGATGGCGAACCTACCCTGTGCAGAGGGTTCATTAATCAGTTGGAGATCTTTCTAGAATTAACCCCTTATGCATTTCCCAGTGATCGCAGTAAAGTGGGGTTCATGATTTCCTTGCTAACGGGCAGAGTCGTGGCATGGGCAAACCCTTTGTGGGAAGCCGCTAAACCATGTACTAGGAACTTCACTGAGTTCGTAAGGGTGTTTTGTGGAGTCTTTGAGGTTCCTGGGAGAGCTGCCTCTGCTGCAAAAAAACTTATGGAGATTCAACAGCACAGTTGCTGACTATGCTATTGAATTTCGTACCTTAGCAGCAGAGGTGGGCTGGAACAATGAAGCACTGGTGGCAGCCTTTGCACAGGGACTTTGCGAACGTTTAAAGCAGCGGTTCTCAACCTCTCTAGTGCCGCGACCCTTTGATAAAATTTCCCAAGTTGTGGAGACCCCTAACAGTAAAATTATTTTCGTTGCTCCTTCATCGTTGTAATTTTGCTACTGTTATGAATCGAAATATAAATATCTGATGGTTTTAGGCGACCCCTGACAAATCGTCATTCGACCCCCAAAGGGGTCCCGACCCACAGGTTGAGAACCACTGGTTTAAAGGATGAGACGGCAGCACAAGAACTGCCAACGGATCTTGATGAATTAATTGATTTCTTGATTTTGATGGATTCCTGTATTAGGGAACGTATGGCGGCCAAAGACCGGAAACAGAGGGCTAGAGAAATGGGATCAGCAAAATCAAGCTTCCCATCCATACCTCCCTCACCTTCCATACCTCCAGTACAAGATGGTGAGAGTGGTGAACCAATGCAATTGGGGTTTACTAGGTTGTCCAAAGAGGAGAGGGCTCATCGCCGCAGACAAGGTCTCTGCTTATATTGTGGTCAGACTGGTCATTTGCTACGTTCTTGCCCGACTCGGCCGGGAAACGAACGCACCTAGGTATCACAGTGCCTGTTATCCTCTTCTGTCACTCTCACTTGTGGTGTATGCTGATTTGCTATACTGGTTTGGCCCGCCCCTGGTGACCTTTTTATGCCTGGCCGTGACACCTGTCTGGTGCCCTTTCGCGGTGTTTCAGAGCCAGTGTTTCTGTTGCTGAGTTCCTGTGTTCTGGTTTCCCGTGTACCGAATTGGCCCGTTTTGACTACGTTCCTGTGTTCCTGCTCGTGATTGACCCGGCTTGTCTGAGAACCCGCTCCGTGATCCGACCCGGCTTGGCTGACGTTCCTGTTCGTGATTTACCTGGCTTGTCTGAGAACCCTCTCCGTGATCCGACCCGGCTTGGCTGACTTCCTGCTACGTGACCAGTATACGGACTGCTCCGGTGACCTGCTAGTTCCTGCTCTCTTCTCCGGTTGTCGCCGTAGCGACATTCTGACTTCCGCCACTGACGCTTGCCAGGCTGGCCGTGTGACATGCTTCTGTCCAGTGCTGCTTGCTCCCAGTGCTGAGTATTGCTTGATTGCAGAGCTGTGCTGCTGTCTAGAGCCTCCGTATTACTTGCAGAGCTATCGTACTTCTCTGAGCCTCCGATCCGTAAAGCTGCATTTTAACCCTAGCTGTGCCGCATTACCATTTGCTGAGCCTCCTCTCTCTGGTATGGAGCCTAGCCTCTTTGCACTACATCTGCTGAGTCAGGCACTTTCAGATTCAGTCGTATCCTTGGTTACACCCATGGGGGCTATTCTGGGTGCTGTTCTGCTGATATTAGCTCTGGTCATACAGGGCTAGCAGCATCCCCTCTCAGTACTCTAAGTGTGATTCCAGCTACACTTACTTCTCCCAATTTACACCTTGGGCGTGCCAAACTCCACAACAGAGACTGTCCATCTATGCATTTTACCCTTATCTGTGTCTCTACTATGTGCCTGTCCTGAGACAGTATATGTGATACTCTTATTCTGTATACTGGGCCTGTGGGGGCATATCTGTCATTATTTTGTGTTGCCTGTAGAGGGTGATCGTTTGCCGTATTTTTCTTTTAATAAAACTGTGTTTTATTTTACCACTGGTCTGAGTGTCTCAAAAACCGTTACAGTACGAAAGGGCCATGACCTCAGACAGTAAAGGTGAAAGTAACACACAAAACATCCACTGGAGGATGGATGTCCACGAGCAGCTCCTAGACCAGTTGGCACTGGCATTACAAACATTACTTGAGAGTACGGTACACCTTGACAAGCCGAATCAGAATCCTGTGGACCCCCCAGCTACGACACCGGATAATCTGCTTGTAGCTCCTCCTACTGTAACCAGAGGTTTAACGGTGGCGGCGCCGGTTCTCCTTGAGATATGATGGCGAACCTTCACAATGCAGGGGCTTTATTAATCAGTTGGAAATATTTTTGGAGATGACGCCCCAGGCATTTCCTAACGACCGGAGTAAGGTCGGATTTATGATATCACCTACAACCTGATCAGAATTAAGGCTGGAGATGAGTGGAAGACGGCATTTAATACCAGAACAGGGCACTACGAATATCTGGTGATGCCATTTGGCCTATGTAATGCACCTGCTGTGTTCCAGGAGTTTATTAATGACATCCTGCGAGACATGCTTCAGTCCTGTGTGGTGGTATATCTTGACGATATATTGATGCACTCTGCAATCCTCACCCAGCATGTTAAGGATGTTTCTGAAGTCTTACTCCGACTTCGCAAAAATAAACTGTACTGTAAATTAGAGAAATGCGAATTTCATACGTCTCAAGTACCATTTTTGGGGTTCGTAATCTCTAAGGATGGCATTGCGATGGACCAGGCTAAGTTGGCAGCAGTCCTGCAGTGGCCTCGCCCCAAAGGGTTAAAAGCTATTCAGCGGTTCTTGGGCTTTGCCAACTACTATAGGAAGTTCATCCAGAACTTTTCTACGATTGTGAAACCTTTGTCTGACTTGACACATAAGGGCGCTACTCCCTCTCAGTGGTCTGAGGCAGCTGAGAAAGCGTTTGAGTCCTTGAAAGCTACCTTTGCATCCGCTCCAGTGCTGTCCCACCCTAATCCCTCCTTGCCATTTACCCTGGAAGTTGACGCCTCGGAGGTTGGGGTTGGGTCAGTGCTCTCCCAGCGCCCTGTGGGAGGTGGCACCTTGAGATCCTGTGGGTTCTTCTCTAAGAAACTTTCCAGAGCACAGAGTCACTATGAGATTGGCGACAGGGAGCTTTTGGCCATTATTTTGGCACTTAAGGAGTGGCGCCACCTATTGGAAGGTACTAAGAACCCGGTATTAATCCTTACTGATCACAAGAATTTGACATACCTCTCTGAAGCTATGAGATTGTCCTCGCGACAAGCTAGGTGGGCGCTCTTTTTGTCCTGGTTTAATTTTGTAGTGTCCTACCTTCCGGGCTGTAAGAATGTTAGGGCAGACGCTCTGTCCAAACAGTTTGCTTCAGACTCTGAGAGGGAGGAAGACCCAGTACCTATCATTCAGCCAGATCGTATCCTGGCTAATATCCGTACTTGCATAACCTTGCCACTGGGGGAAGAGATGTGGGCTTCTCAATCTAGGGCTCCGCCTGAGACTCCAGTGCCACGGTACTCCGTTACCGTTAGCAGTCCAGTCCGTGGGTTTTGAGTCTCAGTGTGTCAGTGCTCCTCCACACCGTTCAATTGATCGGTTGGTCTTCCGCTTTGAGTTCAGTTGGGCGCATCCGGTAGTCTTCCGTATCTTGACCACAGCGTTCATTAACCCCTTTGGGGGTGGTGCCTTGCGCCGCTACTTGTCACACCAGTGTTGTTCACATCTCCAGTACCTTGTGCATTTGGTTTTCCACTGTAGGTACAGTTGGGCACTTCCGGTTGCCTTCCATCTTAAGATGTATTCACACATTAACCCCTTCAGGGGGTGGCACAGACACAGTGGTGGATAGTCTCAGTAGGGCGTCCTTTCCTGGCACGAGCTCTGACTCACTCTATTGTAGTCTCCGGTGGGCGTCCACCGTCGCAACCCTCCGTTCAGGTGAACCTTGCCTGATCTCTGCTGCCGTCCTGTCACTGTCGCCTCCCCAGTCTATAGGCGACATTGGGCTTCCGTTTATCTGGGTTATTGAATCAGTGGCTCCACTGGCATTACTGGACTATATTACATTGTATCTATCAAAGTTACCTGACCTGTGTCAGTATTGTAGTTTGTATGTACATACTGGACCCGTGTGGGTTAACTTGCTTGTAAAATGTCCTGTGTCAGTTATTGCTGTTATATGCTGGACCCGTGTGGGTTACATTATTCCTTGTGTGCTTCAATAAAACTGTGTTTTACCAACATCTAACGTGTCTGAGTGTACTGAACCATAACAGTACGAAAGGGCCATGACCTCAGACAGTAACAGTGACGGTAATGCACAGAGTATCCATTGAAGGATGGATCTCCATGAACAGCGGTTGGATCAGTTGGCATTGGCTGTTCAAATGATTCTTGAGCGCACGGCACACTTGGATAAACCAGTACCTGCTCCGGTGGTCCCCCCCGATTCGACACCGGGAGCGCAGTCTGTTACGCAAACTAACAGTTTGCTGACAGTTACTGCTCCACTACCTCTCAGGTACGATGGCGAACCCACCCTGTGCAGAGGGTTCATTAATCAGTTGGAGATCTTTCTAGAATTAACCCCTTATGCATTTCCCAGTGATCGCAGTAAAGTGGGGTTCATGATTTCCTTGCTAACGGGCAGAGTCGTGGCATGGGCAAACCCTTTGTGGGAAGCCGCTAAACCATGTACTAGGAACTTCACTGAGTTCGTAAGGGTGTTTTGTGGAGTCTTTGAGGTTCCTGGGAGAGCTGCCTCTGCTGCAAAAAAACTTATGGAGATTCAACAGCACAGTTGCTGACTATGCTATTGAATTTCGTACCTTAGCAGCAGAGGTGGGCTGGAACAATGAAGCACTGGTGGCAGCCTTTGCACAGGGACTTTGCGAACGTTTAAAGCAGCGGTTCTCAACCTCTCTAGTGCCGCGACCCTTTGATAAAATTTCCCAAGTTGTGGAGACCCCTAACAGTAAAATTATTTTCGTTGCTCCTTCATCGTTGTAATTTTGCTACTGTTATGAATCGAAATATAAATATCTGATGGTTTTAGGCGACCCCTGACAAATCGTCATTCGACCCCCAAAGGGGTCCCGACCCACAGGTTGAGAACCACTGGTTTAAAGGATGAGACGGCAGCACAAGAACTGCCAACGGATCTTGATGAATTAATTGATTTCTTGATTTTGATGGATTCCTGTATTAGGGAACGTATGGCGGCCAAAGACCGGAAACAGAGGGCTAGAGAAATGGGATCAGCAAAATCAAGCTTCCCATCCATACCTCCCTCACCTTCCATACCTCCAGTACAAGATGGTGAGAGTGGTGAACCAATGCAATTGGGGTTTACTAGGTTGTCCAAAGAGGAGAGGGCTCATCGCCGCAGACAAGGTCTCTGCTTATATTGTGGTCAGACTGGTCATTTGCTACGTTCTTGCCCGACTCGGCCGGGAAACGAACGCACCTAGGTATCACAGTGCCTGTTATCCTCTTCTGTCACTCTCACTTGTGGTGTATGCTGATTTGCTATACTGGTTTGGCCCGCCCCTGGTGACCTTTTTATGCCTGGCCGTGACACCTGTCTGGTGCCCTTTCGCGGTGTTTCAGAGCCAGTGTTTCTGTTGCTGAGTTCCTGTGTTCTGGTTTCCCGTGTACCGAATTGGCCCGTTTTGACTACATTCCTGTGTTCCTGCTCGTGATTGACCCGGCTTGTCTGAGAACCCGCTCCGTGATCCGACCCGGCTTGGCTGACGTTCCTGTTCGTGATTTACCTGGCTTGTCTGAGAACCCTCTCCGTGATCCGACCCGGCTTGGCTGACTTCCTGCTACGTGACCAGTATACGGACTGCTCCGGTGACCTGCTAGTTCCTGCTCTCTTCTCCGGTTGTCGCCGTAGCGACATTCTGACTTCCGCCACTGCCGCTTGCCAGGCTGGCCGTGTGACATGCTTCTGTCCAGTGCTGCTTGCTCCCAGTGCTGAGTATTGCTTGATTGCAGAGCTGTGCTGCTGTCTAGAGCCTCCGTATTACTTGCAGAGCTATCGTACTTCTCTGAGCCTCCGATCCGTAAAGCTGCATTTTAACCCTAGCTGTGCCGCATTACCATTTGCTGAGCCTCCTCTCTCTGATATGGAGCCTAGCCTCTTTGCACTACATCTGCTGAGTCAGGCACTTTCAGATTCAGTCGTATCCTTGGTTACACCCATGGGGGCTATTCTGGGTGCTGTTCTGCTGATATTAGCTCTGGTCATACAGGGCTAGCAGCATCCCCTCTCAGTACTCTAAGTGTGATTCCAGCTACACTTACTTCTCCCAATTTACACCTTGGGCGTGCCAAACTCCACAACAGAGACTGTCCATCTATGCATTTTACCCTTATCTGTGTCTCTACTATGTGCCTGTCCTGAGACAGTATATGTGATACTCTATTTCTGTATACTGGGCCTGTGGGGGCATATCTGTCATTATTTTGTGTTGCCTGTAGAGGGTGATCGTTTGCCGTATTTTTCTTTTAATAAAACTGTGTTTTATTTTACCACTGGTCTGAGTGTCTCAAAAACCGTTACAGTACGAAAGGGCCATGACCTCAGACAGTAAAGGTGAAAGTAACACACAAAACATCCACTGGAGGATGGATGTCCACGAGCAGCTCCTAGACCAGTTGGCACTGGCATTACAAACATTACTTGAGAGTACGGTACACCTTGACAAGCCGAATCAGAATCCTGTGGACCCCCCAGCTACGACACCGGATAATCTGCTTGTAGCTCCTCCTACTGTAACCAGAGGTTTAACGGTGGCGGCGCCGGTTCTCCTTGAGATATGATGGCGAACCTTCACAATGCAGGGGCTTTATTAATCAGTTGGAAATATTTTTGGAGTTGACGCCCCAGGCATTTCCTAATGACCGGAGTAAGGTCGGATTTATGATATCACCTACAACCTGATCAGAATTAAGGCTGGAGATGAGTGGAAGACGGCATTTAATACCAGAACAGGGCACTACGAATATCTGGTGATGCCATTTGGCCTATGTAATGCACCTGCTGTGTTCCAGGAGTTTATTAATGACATCCTGCGCGACATGCTTCAGTCCTGTGTGGTGGTATATCTTGACGATATATTGATGCACTCTGCAATCCTCACCCAGCATGTTAAGGATGTTTCTGAAGTCTTACTCCGACTTCGCAAAAATAAACTGTACTGTAAATTAGAGAAATGCGAATTTCATACGTCTCAAGTACCATTTTTGGGGTTCGTAATCTCTAAGGATGGCATTGCGATGGACCAGGCTAAGTTGGCAGCAGTCCTGCAGTGGCCTCGCCCCAAAGGGTTAAAAGCTATTCAGCGGTTCTTGGGCTTTGCCAACTACTATAGGAAGTTCATCCAGAACTTTTCTACGATTGTGAAACCTTTGTCTGACTTGACACATAAGGGCGCTACTCCCTCTCAGTGGTCTGAGGCAGCTGAGAAAGCGTTTGAGTCCTTGAAAGCTACCTTTGCATCCGCTCCAGTGCTGTCCCACCCTAATCCCTCCTTGCCATTTACCCTGGAAGTTGACGCCTCGGAGGTTGGGGTTGGGTCAGTGCTCTCCCAGCGCCCTGTGGGAGGTGGCACCTTGAGATTCTGTGGGTTCTTCTCTAAGAAACTTTCCAGAGCACAGAGTCACTATGAGATTGGCGACAGGGAGCTTTTGGCCATTATTTTGGCACTTAAGGAGTGGCGCCACCTATTGGAAGGTACTAAGAACCCGGTATTAATCCTTACTGATCACAAGAATTTGACATACCTCTCTGAAGCTATGAGATTGTCCTCGCGACAAGCTAGGTGGGCGCTCTTTTTGTCCTGGTTTAATTTTGTAGTGTCCTACCTTCCGGGCTGTAAGAATGTTAGGACAGACGCTCTGTCCAAACAGTTTGCTTCGGACTCTGAGAGGGAGGAAGACCCAGTACCTATCATTCAGCCAGATCGTATCCTGGCTAATATCCGTACTTGCATAACCTTGCCACTGGGGGAAGAGATGTGGGCTTCTCAATCTAGGGCTCCGCCTGAGACTCCAGTTGGCAAATGTTTTGTGGAGGAGCCATTCCGTACCCGTCTATTGGAAATGTACCACTCATCTAAGGCGGCTGTGCATATCGGGAGGGATCAACTCATATGGTCTCTTTCGCAGTTATTTTGGTAGCCTTAGAGCCGATTACTACGATTTTACTGCCGCCTGTACCACCTGTGCCCGTACCAAGACCCCCAGACATCTCCCAGTGGGCCTACTCCAACCAGTGCCTAATGGCGAATGTCCATGGTCTCACATATCCATCGACTTTTTTGGGAGAGTTGCCAGTCTCTAGGGGATATACGTTTATCCTCATGGCGGTCGATAGGTTCTCTAAAATGGCTCATTTCGTGCCTCTCAATGGTCTTCCATCGGCTCAGGAATTGGCTGTAGTCTTTGCCAGGGAGGTGTTCCGCTTGCACGGCGTACCCAGAGTGATATCCTCCAAACGTGGGATCCAGTTTGTGTCCAGGTTTTGGAGGGCATTTTGTGGTCAGATGGGCATCCAATTGTCCTTCTCCTCTGCCTACCATCCCCAGACCAACGGAGTCGCTGAGTGTGCCAATCAGGGACTAGAGCAGTTCCTGTGCTGTTTTGTTACCGATCATCATGACAATTGGGCCGACCTGTTGCCATGGGCAGAGTTTGCCAGGAATTTTGCAGTTAACTCATCGTCTGGGAGCTCTCCGTTCCTTATTAACTATGGGTTCCAGCCATGCCTGCTCCCAGACTCATTTCAGTCACAACAGATTCCTGCCCTGGATGAGCATATGGCACAACTTCGCTCCACATGGGCACAGGTTCAGAGGGCCCTTAGTCAGTCGTTCCAGCGACATCAGCGGCATGCCAATCGTAGATGACTGCCACGGTCTCATTCCAGGTTGGGGACAGAGTATGGCTCTCCTCTAGGAACCTCAATCTGCAGGTACCCTCCAATAACTTGGCTCCCCGGTTCATTGGTCCCTTTAAGATCATCCACAAGGTTAATCCGGTTTCTTATGCATTGGAACTTCCTATTCATAATGTGTTCCATGTGTCTCTTTTGAAACCATTGGTTTGCAACCGCTACACTACTACTCCAGTGATTCCTGGGCCGGTGGACATTCAGGGCCAAGAGGAGTATGAGGTTCAGAGTATCATTGATTCTAGGAGATTTAGAGGAAAGTTGCAATATTTGGTCCGCTGGAAGGGCTATGGCCCTGAGGAACGTTCTTGGGTTGACCAAAAGGACCTCCATGCTCCTAGACTTTTGCGCAACTTCCACTCTAAATATCCTCAGAAACCCAGACCTCCTGCTGGGAGAGGGGGTCTTTGAGAGGGGGTACTCTCACAGTGCCTGTGATCCTCTTCTGTCACTCTTGCTTGTGGTATATGCTGATTTGCTATACTGGTTTGGCCCGCCCCTGGTGACCTTTTTATGCCTGGCCGTGACACCTGTCTGGTGCCCTCTCATGGTGTTTCAGAGCCAGTGTTTCTGTTGCTGAGTTCCTGTGTTCCGGTTTCCCGTGTACCGAATTGGCCCGTCTTGACTACATTCCTGTGTTCCTGCTCATGATTGACCCGGCTTGTCTGAGAACCCGCTCCGTGATCCGACCCGGCTTGGCTGACGTTCCTGTTCGTGATTGACCTGGCTTGTCTGAGAACCCTCTCTGTGATCCGACCCGGCTTGGCTGACTTCCTGCTACGTGACCCGTATACGGACTGCTCCAGTGACCTGCTAGTTCCTGCTCTCTTCTCTGGTTGTCGCCGTAGCGACATTCTGACTTCCGCCACTGCCACTTGCCAGGCTGGCCGTGTGACATGCTCCTGTCCCGTGTTGCTTGCTCCCAGTGCTGAGTATTGCTTGATTGCGGAGCTGTGCTGTTGTCTAGAGCCTTCATATTACTTGCAGAGCTATCGTACTTCTCTGAGCCTCCGATCCGTAAAGCTGCATTTTAACCCTAGCTGTGCCGCATTACCATTTGCTGAGCCTCCTCTCTCTGGTATAGAGCCTAGCTTCTTTGCACTACATCTGCTGAGTTGGCCGCTTATGCTCTGGTTGGTCGGTGGCTCATTCTACCTTATTGCAGAGTAGTGTTGTTCGGTAACGATTCCGGTAGGGCCCATTTGGCTCTGGCTCATACGCTAACGCTGTTGGGGCTGTAGGTACTAGCTACTATAGCTAAGGGTGGAAGGCTATTGGCTTCTCCGTTACAGCATATGGTGGTCCGTTGTTACGCCCGTGGGGGCTACTGGCTCAAAGCTCTTGCAGGTTGACTTAGTTATATGCCCGTGGGGGCTATTGGCTCACAACCTCTGTTCCGTTGGTCTCCGTTTGTACGCCCGTGGGGGCTATTAGCAGCTCTTGCAGTTCAAGCTGTACCGTGGTGGCGCCCGTGGGGGCTAACTACTCAGGCACTTGCAGATTCACACGTATCCTTGGTTACACCCGTGGGGGCTATTCTGGGTACTGCTCTGCTGATATTGCCTCTGGTCACACAGGGCCTAGCAGCATCTCCTCTCAGTACTCTAAGTGTGATTCCAGCTACACTTAGGGCTTGATCCAAATGTTGAAGTTAAAACTAGCATGAAGCAAAAAACTGGCTTCGCGAGTTAAACAAAACTGGGTAACGAGATTCAAATCTTCCTTACCCAGAAGAGTTAACGCGCGACGGCCTACAAAACACACCAAAACTACAAAACTGGAGTCGCCTACAATTTGACCTCATCGTCGACGCCAAACACAAGATAAACGCGAGAAACGTCTCCAAAAAATAACAAGCAAAACGTCCAACGTTACCAAGTGCCCCAGCCAATCACAGCACCCCAAAGTAGCAAGTTGAGTCGAATAAACTATAAATAGACCCAAAATCACCTACGCACCTTTGTCTGTTATCGAGTTCCCAAGAGCTAGATATCAGGACCCAAGGAGCGGAGGTTAGTTTTGAGAGAAAGAGAGTTGAGGCACGCACACACACATCAGACAGGTAGAAGGAGAGTTTGACAGCACACAAAGCAACACAATACACTTTTGAACATATCAAATACACGCATCCAAACACACATACACACATACACATAGCCCATATTTTTTTTGTAAAACACACACACTTTTTATATTTTCTTTGAAAGTGTGAGTCTGTGAGTGCAAGTGAGTGACAGAGAGTGAGTGAGTGAGTGAGTGTGTGAGGGCCTGAGTGAGTGTCTGGGTGTGAGTGGGTGAGAGAGATGGAGAGGAGAGGAGAGAGGGGTGGGGAGTGTAGGAGGAGAGGAGGAGGAGATTCAGGGGGGCATCCCTGGTCAGGGTAGGGGAGGGAGAAGGAGATCTTTGGGGCGGAGGGGCAGCCACCCAAGACCAGGCACACCTAGTGCAGGGGCAGAGACAGTGGAACGAGGGGTAGTCCCCCTGCACCACACACAGCCAGGGCCAGTGCAGGCAGGGCTGGAGAGCCACAGCCAGGGCTCTCAACAAACCTCTGGGGGCGAGGAGGAGGAGAGGTCCAGAGAGCCAAAGTTCACAGAGGAGGAAAACCTGGTCCTCTGTGAGGCTGTGGTTCAAAGGCACAGGATCCTGTTTCTCAAGGGGCCTTTAGCTGGGCTGTCCCGCAAGAGGAAGGCAGCCTGGAAGGAGGTTGTGGATGCAGTGAATGCTGTGTCCAACCGCAGCCGGTCCCTGGAGTCGGTGAAAAAAAGGTGGACAGACTGCAAGGGTAAGGTAAGATAGTAACATGTTAACACAGTATTGTATGTTGAGAAAAGACTTGTGTACATCTAGTTCAACCCTTTTCCCATTTCTGTCCACCATTGTAAAGGTGAAGAAGAAGATGGGCGAGCAGGCCTTGCACGCTGCTGGCACAGGGGGTGGTGCGCCCTTGCGTGTGGAATACAGCGAGTGGGAGGAGGACGTGCGTAGGATCATCTCCTCCATCATGGTGTGTGGTGTCCCTGGATGGAGTGACACCGGGGATGAAAGTAGTCTCCAGTCCACTGGTAAGTGCATCAAGGCCCACACACATCATCACACAACTCCTGACACCCACCAGACAGAGGCCAACACGGTGACACCTGAACACATGGACAGCATTCCACACCACAATTCACCCACACAGCTTGGAGGGACGTCAAACAAGGACAGTATACATGACCAAACCAGCCTGAATGGTAATGGTCAAGTCCCTGTTGAACCCCCTTCATGCTTTCTAAAACAACATCATGCACAGCACAAAAACAATGCACACTGTCATGTGTCAGTCACAGATCTAACTGTTATGTGTATCACAATGTCATACATAGAGTGACAAAGAGGTCTGCACCCAACCCCTTGAGTGCCACAGGGATGAGTAATGCATTGGTCGACAATACATTGGCTAGTCCCTTGGCAACCAAAGGGTTAACAGAGAATAGCAAGGAGGGGAATTAGTGTGTTTCCTATTGTATTGTGACTGCATGTCAGGGCTAGGTGTTGTACATGTAGGTAGTTAGTCCAAGCGGAATAGTCAAGGTTCAGCTTTCTGCATCATATATAGCCTGCAGAGTAGGGATGGCCAGGGGGCATTCCCCGCCATCCCCACTCTGCAGGACTTATGTGATTCACAAGACTGATGGTGGGGACACTCACTAGGGTGTCAGAAAGAGGTGACAATGTAACATAGTAACATAGTAATTTAGGTTGAAAAAAGACTTGCGTCCATCTAGTTCAACCCTTTTCCTATTCCTGCTTACCATTGTTGATCCAAAAGAAGGCAAGGAAAAAAAAAACACCCTCAATATATCAATTTCCAATTCTGCCCTGAATGGGGGGGGGGATTCCTTCCTGATTCCAAATGGCAATCAGATTTCTCCTTGGATTAACAAGCCCTAAGTAAATATTAATCCCAATACTAACTTACATAGCCCTCTGTGTTATGCTCTTTTAAATAAGTATCCAGGCCCTTTTTAAAGGCATCTAATGTATTAATGTATTCGATAGCACCACCTCCTCAGGAAGTGAATTCCATACCTTTATTGCCCTTACTGTAAAGAAACCCTTCCGCTGTTGTAGATTAAATCTCCTTTCCTCAAGTCTAAGCGGGTGGCCCCTTGTCCTATGTACTGTTCTGTTAATGAACAGGTCTTTGAAGAGCTCTTTGTATGGGCCCTGAACAAATTTATATGGTGTTATCATATCCCCTCTAAGACGCTGTTTCTCCTCTGCACTTTCTCTAGTTCCATAATGTCCTTTTTCATAAAGGCCGCCCAGAATTGAACAGCATATTCTAGGTGGGGTCTTACCATGGACCTGTAAAGAGGCATAATCATATCTTCCTCCCTTGAGTCAATACCCCTTTTAATACATGACAATATCTTATTGGCTTTTGCAGCTACCAGCTGGCACTGCACGCTACAGCTAAGTCTGTTGTCTACCATTACTTCCAAATACTTTTCATTTGTAGATTTCCCCAGAGAAACACCATTTAAACTATATGTTGCATTTTTATTATTATACCCAAAATGCATAACTTTACACTTGTCTATATTGAATCTCATTTGCCATTTGCCTGCCCAGTTACTCAATTTGTCCAAATCCTCTTGTAATGAAGACACATCCAGTTCAGACTTTAGTACCTTACTTAATTTTGTGTCATCGGCAAACACTGATACATGGCTCCCTATGCCCTCTGGTAGGTCATTAATAAACAAATTTAAAAGAAGAGGACCCAGGACAGATCCCTGAGGTACTCCACTTATAACGTTTATCCAACTGGAGAACTTGCCATTTACTACCACTCTTTGCATTCTATCTTTCAGCCAATTTCCAATCCACACACAAACATTTTCCCATAGGCCAATTTCATTCAATTTGTATAGTAACCTCTTGTGTGGAACCATATCAAATGCCTTGGCAAAGTCTAAATAGATCACATCAACCGCCGCTCCCGCATCTATATCATTACTCACTTTTTCATAAAATGCGATCAAGTTGGTTTGACAAGATCTGTCTTTCACAAAGCCATGTTGACTCCTGCTAATAATATTCCTGTTCCAGCAGAATTATTGAACATATTCCCTTAGCAACTCTTCAAACAGCTTCCCTAACACAGATGTCAAGCTTACAGGTCTGTAATTTCCTGGCTGTGACTTTGATCCCTTTTTAAATATGGGCACCACATCTGCTTTACGCCAATCCATGAGCACCATACCTGAAATAAAAGAATCCCTGAAAATCAAATATAACGGTCTGGCCAGGGCCTGGCTTAGCTCTTTAAGTACCCGTGGGTGTATACCATCTGGCCCCGGAGCTTTGTCTACCTTAACACCATTCAATTGTTTTAACACTTTTTCTTGTGTTAGCCACTCCCATGTTTGCTGTGACTGTTCTGTAAAAGTAGTTTGCAGATTCTTGTCCATTGGGTCTTCTTTGGTAAAAACAGTAGAAAATAAATTATTTAAAATATCTGCCTTCCCTCTGTCCCCCTTGACCATCTCACCCATTTCAGTTAACAAGGATCCAGCATTATCAGACTTTAATTTTTTGCCATTAATGTATTTAAAGATTATTTTTGGGTTGCTCTTGCTCTCCTTAGCAATATTTTTTTCATTCACTAGTCTAGCTAATTTAATAGCCTTTTTACAGGTTTTGTTGGCATTTTTATATTCTGAAAATGCCTCTGCTGATCCCTCAGCTTTATAATGTTTAAATGCCGCTTTCTTGTTATTTATTTCATGAATTACATTATTGGTTAGCTACATTGGTTTTGGTTTTGTGTACATGACAAATGCAGTGTCATCACACCTGCAATCCCTGTGTTATTCTGTGGATACAATGCACTGAGATCTAAACAACACGTGACATACCATTGCTTAGTCTACATAGCATAACATGGGAAAAGGTAGAAGCAACCACAAATAGTACAGTCTAACCATGCACAGGTTTGCTGTGTGTTAGGATTTTAGCTGTCCAGGGTGTGTTTGTGTGTCCTCCAGCAGATTGGGTTGCTGGGTTCCACAGATCATGTTGGTTGGTGTGCTTGGTGTGTTTATTACTCTTGCCGACATCATTGGTTGGACTGTAGTCATAGGTCATTACTGGTGCATTGCTGTGTTTTAGAGGTCTAGTGTGTTTGCTGTTGAGGCCTAGGTGTAGGACATGCAGTGGCTTTGTGTGACTCAAGGTGTGATGGTTCACTTTTGCTCACCACATGGATCCTGATGAATGGGGATAGCAAGGAGATATATGCCTAGCCATACCCACTGCTCAGGATACATATGATGACCAAATCTCCACCACTGTAGGTCAGTGGAATCAATGTATGTGATGCAGTCAAGCTAAGCAATGTGTGTCAGGATGGTAACCAATGCATTGCAAAGCAATGCAATGGATACCATCTTGCCACTCAACTGTTCACATGTCAGTGTAATAGTCTTGCAACACTCCTGTCATGGCTCACATCACTGATTGCATCATGTCATTTCCCCACACAGCACACCAGTCATCCCGTGTGGAGGACTCCGGAGGCACCTCCTCTGAGGAGGCTACCACATCCAGGGCACTGCCACCACAACGCCCACTACAGCAGCAGCCTCACCATGGCACCCAGGGTCCACCCCACCATCACCAGCAGCAGCAGGGCTACCAGGCCCCACCACCTCAGGCCCACCAGGCACCACCACCTCAGGCCCACCAGGCCCCACCACATCTGGGCTACCAGGCCCCACCACATCTGGGCTACCAGGCCCCACAGCAGCAGGGCTACCAGGCCCCACCACATCTGGGCTACCAGGCCCCACAGCAGCAGGGATACCAGGCACCACCACCACCGCTGGGTAGGCATCTGATGCCCCAGATGGTGGCAGAGCCCCAGCTGTCCAGCTTTGGCCCATCCCCTAGGCCACGGGGACATATGTGGCAGGAGGACACCCAGGAGTCCACATATGAATGACCCATGGGGTATGAACATGTGGGGCTCCTGGGTGAGCCACAACGCCCCCTGCGAAGGGAGGTATTCACCCCACCACCAACACCATCACCACCACTGGTCGGACAACCTGAGGACAGAGGTTCCGAGGGGAGTGACGGGTCCAGGGAGCAGCAAGTTTTCTCCCCACAAAGCAATCATGGTGTTGCAGCTCCCCCTGAGGCACCCCATGGGAGTCCGTTCCCCCATGCCACACCACCGCCTGCACCAGCGTCTCGAGCCTCCACTCCTGTAACCCCCACTGGCACAGTGGCCCTTGACGCAACATGTGTGGCCATCCAGGGGGAGCAGCTCACAAGTGGTAGCTAACACCCTGCAGCTACAGTTCAACGCAGGGATGTTGGAGGTCTTCGGCAACATGCTTGTGGAAATGCGGGACTCCAACCGCAGGCTGAATGAGCGACAGGACATGGGCCAGCCATCACGGGAGGGGTCCAGTGATGTCTCACCGGCCAGCAGCGATCCCCGACCACCACCACCAGCCACAAGACCCCCTCGGGTAACCCGCCAAAGTAGGAGGGAATCCTCCTCTACAGACCCCCCCCCACCGACCCTCCAAAAAAGAAAAAAAGTGAGGCCAACCTTTTCAAGGTCCTTTAAATAAATTTTTACATTTCCTCATAACATCTGTGTCCATGCATGTTTCCTATTCAGGATGTGGTCTGTTCAGAGAATGAGTTGTCTCCAATGCATTGTACAGCTATGCAGTGAACACAACTCAGGCACATCTAACATGGGTGTCAGGAAATGAGTTGTCTCCAATGCATTGTACAGCTATGCAGTGAACACAACTCAGGCACGATGACTGGCGTCACAAGCTTTTACAGCAGGGTGAACACACACATCACATTCAGACATCTTTGTCCAAGTTCAACTCACAGACACTTGAAAGCCAAACAACATCAGGGTGTTGTTCCATGATGTGACTTGAACTTAAAGGGATAGTAATGTTTCATAATAAAAGCAGCTCTAATTAATCATCATAGTATTTGGACTTTGGAGAGTGTTATTTCAATTCTGTCAGAGTTGTAGTTGCAGAGTAATTCAATGACAAAGTGTCCCCCTCCCATCCCTTTACTAATGTCACACTGTTCAGCCACAGCAGAAGGGAGGTGCCCAGGTAGACTGCAGAGAGGAACAATCTTCAATTAAGATAAGGGAAAAACCTGAAAAGCTTGTCAATGGGGGCAGGGATTTCATTGTTTTCATAGGAATAAGAGTGTCCCCTGCTGTTATCTGTCTGGTCTATGGACTGGATTACATATCTGAGAAGATATTGCTTACACTAGGTAAAAGGGGCGGGAGGGGGGAACTTTGCTTGTGAATATCTCATAAACCATAAAGGTTTGAGAGATAAGACTTATATCATTCTTCATGTTTTTTTAATGCCTACAAAATAAAAGTTAAAACGAAGTATTACTATCCCTTTAAACAACATGAACACATTAGATATAGCAACAGATCAACAACATAACCACAATTAAGGGGATAGTAATGCTTAGAATGTTTGAACAAATATGTGTTAGGGTTCATCCCCTTGAGTAGAACAAGGGAATTCCCACTGCTGAAGGGTGTTTCATTCACAAGTTATGTCAGCTCACAGTTGTTTTTACATAGGCAAACCACAGTGGTCTCACATGGTCAAGTGGCACTGTTGCTACACCATCCAATGTAGATTCAAGGTGCTGTGACCAGAGCTGTCCATGGGATGGTGTAACAACAGAACCACTGTAGAAATCCAGGCCATTGTGAGATTTCATGTATGATGTTCAACTGTGAGCTGAACTAACTTTGGAATGCAAAGCAGGGGGAGTTCCCTTGTTTTACTCAGGGGGATGAACCCTACTAGTTAGGTTCATGGAACATATTCAGTATTACTATACCTTTAAACCCTGACAGGGGAGGGGGTGATCAATGACACAAGATAGTCATATGTGATCAGATTTGTAATTGACATGGACACCAAAAGGTGATCCCCATGGATGTGGATTCAACGTGTCACCGAAACAAACTTCTGGACCATGAGGGGTCATGACTAGTGATGATCGAGCACCCCGATGCTCGGGTGTTCGGGTGCTCTGGCCGAGCGCCCCCGGAGGCTCGAGTGCTCGGCCGAGCACCCGAGCCCCATTGAAGTCAATGGGAGGACTCGAGCATTACACCAGGCACCCCCTGCTCTGATGAGGGGAGGGTGCCTGGTTCATAGGAAAAGGTCAGAAAATGATGGAAACACCACAGAAATGGTTCAGGGACAGCATAGGGAGGATGTCTGGATGCATCTTGGACTCCAACGTCGCTGCTGGGAACGATGTTTCGCCCGTAGTACGCCATTTTTACAGACTGACCGTAAAACACACAAAAAGGAAGATAAAAACGACTTTAGGCGAAAAATTGTTACCAAACAGTATTTGCTGTATATGTACTTGTATATCATCTGCAAATTCTGCAAAAAATTTCATCGATTTTTCGGAACTGGGGCCATGATTAAGAGGGAAACATGTGCAGCGTAAAGCAGGTGTTCAACGTGGTTATGGCCCGGGTAAGGTACAGCATTCAGGAACGGAGGCTGCAGCTACCACAGGTTTTACAACATGTCCGTTTGCCCTTGTTAAGTCCAAAATTTATAGTCGGAACAGTGGGGTCTGATCCATTGAGTAAAAGTGACAAAGTGACTTAGTGGATGAAGCCAAGAACTACCTTCTGCTCTGTCGAACACCCCAGCCCTATTTAATTCAATGGGAGGACCTGAGGCACTCCGATACAACCTGTATATCACAAAATGGAGGGCCTCATTCACATTGTGGTACAATAGTTCAGGTAGTGGTCCAACACTCATAAAGCCTATGCACTAAGTGAAAGGGCTGCCAAAAATTAGACTGAAATGTCACTCCAATACACCCTTTATTACACATAAAGGAGGGCATCATACACACCCTTGAAAAATTAGGATTAATGGCCTGCTGGTGACCCTCTAAAACATTAGGGGCGAGGGCATGCCGCTAAGCTGACCATCTAAAACATTAGGAATGAGGGTCTGCTGCTGAGCCGACCATCTAAAACATTATGGGTGAGGGTCTGCTGCGGAGCTGACCATCCTAAACATTATATGCGAAGGCCCGCTAGTGAGCTGACGCTATAAAACATTATATGAGAGGGCCCGCTAGAGAGCTGACCCAATAAAACATTATATGAGAAGGCCCGCTGGTGAGCTGACCTATACAAAAATTGTCAAACAGGGCCCGCTGGTGAGCTGGCCCTATATAAAAATTATATCACAGGGCCCGCTGGTGAGCTGGCCCTATATAAAAATTATATCACAGGGTATATGGAAGAGGAGGAGGAGGATGAGAAGATTAAGAGTCAACCATATACCCGTTTTTTGGGTGGAAGGGGTGAATGGGAATACAGAGTATTCCCATCATTGTAAATAACATATCTAAAGTGACTTTATGTTCACCCGGGGCTTTCCTCCAGTGGAGTGGAGAAGTCAGGGGAAATCCAGGCCTTGTTCATTTTTATAAGTGTCAACCTACCAGCATTTTCGGTGGAAAGGCGGATACGCTTATCTGTTATGATGCCACCAGCAGCACTAAATACCCGCTCAGACAGAACGCTGGCGGCAGGGCAGGCCAGCACCTCCAAGGCGTAGAGTGCCAGTTCATACCACGTGTCCAGCTTGGACACCCAGTAGTTGTAAGGCACAGAGGGATCATTGAGGACGCTGACACGGTCTGCTACGTACTCCTTCACCATCTTCCAAAACTTTTCCCTCCTTGTGACACTAGGCTGCGCATCAGGGTGAGGGTGCTGGCGGGGTGTCATGAAGGTGTCCCACGCCTTGGAGAGTGTTGCCCTGCCTTTGTCGGAACTGCTGTGTGCTCCCCTTTTCTCCCCTTCTCGGTTGGCCAAGGTAGCACGTACTCTGCCACCAGCGTTGTCAGATGGAAAATTTTGGAGCAATTTTTCGACAAGAACCTTCTGGTATTGCACCATTTTGCTTGTCCTCTCCACCGGAGGAATGAGAGATAAGAAATTCTCTTTGTAGCGGGGGTCCAGAAGGGTGAACACCCAGTAATCCGTGTTGTCTAAAATGCGTATAACGCGTGGGTCACGGGAAAAGCAGCCTAACATAAAGTCAGCCATGTGTGCCAGAGTACCAACAGGCAAGATTTCGCTGTCCTCACCAGGAGGATGACTCTCAATCAACCGTGTCTTCCTCCTCCTCCTCCTCCTCCGCCTCCTCCAATTGTCGCTGAGAAGACGAAGTGAGGGTGCTCTGGCTATCACCTTGTGTAAGCTCTTCCTCCCCCATTTCCACCTCTTCCACATGCAAAGCGTCGGTTTTAATTGTGAGCAGCGAGCGTTTCAGTAGACACAGAAGTGGGATGGTTACACTGATAATAGCGTTATCGCCGCTCACCATCTGTGTCGATTCCTCAAAATTGCGTAAAACCTCACAGAGGTCTGACATTCATTCCCACTCCTCACTTCTGATTAGAGGAAGTTGAACGGAGAGGCGACGACCGTGTAACAGCTGGTACTCCACTACTGCCGTCTGCTGCTCACAAAGCCGGGCCAACATGTGGAAGGTGGAGTTCCAGCGCGTGCTCACATCACACAGCAGCCGGTGAGCTGGCAATTGTAAGCGCTGCTGCAGCTTCAACAGGCCAGCTGAAGCTGTAGATTACTTACGGAAATGTGCACACACGCGGCGCACCTTCGTCAAGAGATCATGCAAATTGGGGTAGGTTTTTAGAAATCGCTGAACCACTAAATTAAATACATGCGCTAGGCATGGTACGTGTGTGAGCTTGCCGAGCTCCAAAGCCGCCACCAAGTTACGCCCATTATCACACACAACCATGCCTGGTTGCAGGTTGAGTGGCGAGAGCCACTGCTCGGTCTGGTGACTAATCCCCTGCAACAGCTCTGAGGCCGTGTGCTGTTTGTCCCCAAGGCAGATCAGCTTCAGCACGGCCTGTTGACGCTTCCCCACTGCAGTGCTACACTGCTTCCAGCTACCGGCTGATGGGTGAGTGGCGCTGCGCGCTGAGAATTCGGAGGTGGAAACGGAGGAGGAGCCAATAATGTAGGTGCTGGCGGAAACCCTGATGGAGGTAGGGCCCGCAATCCTCGGCGTGGGTAGCACCTGTGCCATCCCAGGGTCCGAGTCGCTCCCAGCCTCCACGACATTCACCCAGTGTGCCGTCAGGGAAATGTAGCGTCCCTGGCCACAAGCACTTGTCCATGTGTCAGTCGTTAAGTGGACCTTCCCAGTAACTGCGTTGGTCAGGGCACGGGTGATGTTAAGGGACACATGGTGGTGTAAGGCGGGGACGCACATCGGGAAAAGTAGTGGCGACTGGGGACTGCGTACCGAGGGACAGCTGCTGCCATCAGGCTGCGGAAGGACTCAGTGTCCACAAGCCTAAATGGCAGCATTTCGATGGCCAGTAATTTGGAAAGGTGTGAGGTTAGTGCTATGGCCTGTGGGTGGGTGGCTGGGTATTTTCGCTTGCGCTCAAATGCCTGGGGTAATGACATTTGGACGCTGCGCTGGGACAGGGAAGTGGATGTGGTCGCTGATGGTGCTTCAGATGGTACAGGTGCAGGGCGGGAGGTATGCGGGCCTGCGCCTTCGACAGGCGATTGGCCGGCACCGAAAACAGGGGAAGAGAAGGCAGTGGTGTGGCCTGCAGACACAGATTGGCGATCCTGGCGTTCCTCCCACTTATTACGGTGCTTGGATGCCATGTGTCGGATCATGCTGGTGGTGGTGAGGTTTCTAGTGTTCATGCCTCGGCTCATTCTGGTGTGGCACAGGTTGCAAACTACAATTTTTTTGTCGTCCGCACTTTCCTTAAAAAAACGCCATACCGCGGAACACCTAGCCCTTGGCAAGGGAGATTTACGCAAGGGGGTGCTCCGTGGAACATTTGCGGGCCGGTTTGGTGCGGTCCGCCTTCTTTCTTTAGCCACACCACTGCCTCTTCCAGCCTGTTGCGGTGCTGCAGATGGCTCACCCTCAGGACTGCTGTCATCGCTCGGCTCTCCACCTTCCCAGGTGGGGTCAGTGACCTCATCGTCCACCAAGTCCTCCTCCACTTCCTCACTCTGATCATCCTCCTCATTTCTTGATCCCACCACATCCTCAGTCATTGACAACTGTGTATCATCCTCCTCATCAAGGTCTTGAGACAGTAATTGTGGTTGATTTGATGGCAACTGTGTCTCATCATCATCATCCACTTCCTTTGACCTTAAATGCCGTTCCCCTCTGTCATCTTCTTGTGATTGGGTACCCTCTAGAGGTTGTGAATCAGGGCACAAGATCTCATGTTCCTCTGCAAGCGTGCTTGGAGAGAGGTTCAAATCAAGGATTGGTGATGAGACGAGCTCCTCACTATATCCCAGTGTGGGATCACTTCTTTGGCCAGACCCTCTATGGTGGGAGGAAGGATGATCAGGGTGAGGATTATGTTGACCAGACTCTTGGCTAGTGAGAGTGGACTTGGTGGAAGACAGGGTGGTGCTTAACCGACTGGAAGCAGTATCAGCTGAAATCCAACCGACCACCTGTTCACAGTGGTCTGACCTCGAGAGTGATGTCCTGCGACGCCCTGTAAACTGAGACATGAAGCTAGGTATGGTGGATGTCTTTCTGTCTTGTGCTCTGGCACCAGGCACAGTTTCTACGCGTCCTGACCCGCGCCCTGAACTATCAGGATCACGTCCACTTCCCCGTCCCTTTTTACCCGCCTTCTTCATATTAAACGGAATATATGCCGGTAATCTGCGGCTAGGCACACTAAACAGAATGTGACGCTAATCTGCGGCTAGGCACAGTGAACGGAATATGTGACGTTAATTTGTGAATTTGCACACTAAACAATATGTGACGTTAATTTGTGAATTTGCACACTAAACAATATGTGACGCTAATCTGCGGCTAGGCACACGAAACAGAATGTGACGCTAATCTGCGGCTAGGCACACTAAACAGAATGTGACGCTAATCTGCGGCTAGGCACAGTGAACGGAATATGTGACGTTAATTTGTGAATTTGCACACTAAACAATATGTGACGTTAATTTGTGAATTTGCACACTAAACAATATGTGACGCTAATCTGCGGCTAGGCACACGAAACAGAATGTGACGCTAATCTGCGGCTAGGCACACGAAACAGAATGTGACGCTAATCTGCGGCTAGGCACAGTGAACGGAATATGTGACGTTAATTTGTGAATTTGCACACTAAACAATATGTGACGTTAATTTGTGAATTTACACACTAAACAATATGTGACGCTAATCTGCGGCTAGGCACACGAAACAGAATGTGACGCTAATCTGCGGCTAGGCACAGTGAACGGAATATGTGACGTTAATTTGTGAATTTGCACACTAAACAATATGTGACGTTAATTTGTGAATTTGCACACTAAACAATATGTGACGCTAATCTGCGGCTAGGCACACGAAACAGAATGTGACGCTAATCTGCGGGTAGGCACAGTGAACGGAATATGTGACGTTAATTTGTGAATTTGCACACTAAACAGAATGTGACAATAATCTATGGCTAGGCACACGTTTAAAATGGCCCTTTTTGTCGCTGCGTTGTACAATATTTGTCCCTGTGCACCTAGTACAATGTCACCTTACTAATATCCCACCATCAAAAAAAAAATGAAATTGTGCCCCCCCAAACAAAATATAAATGCTGCCCCCACACACAACAGTCCTAAAAAGGACTTTTGGGTCTTGAAAGAGTACCAACACTTTTATTCTCCCTACACTGACTTTCCCTGCCTGATCGCATCTCTCCCTGGCTGAGAATGAGCAGAACTCGCGCGTCGGGTGCTATACAGCACCCGATCACGGGTTCTGGCCAGCCAATCAGTGTAATGCCAGCAGCCAACATGGCTGCTGGCATTACACTGATGTCAGAGCCTCCCCGCACGTTTATTGGCTGCGCAGCAGCCGCGAAACGTGCGGGGAGGAGACCCGAACATGGCGGGCGAGCACATGCGGTACTCGTACGAGTACCGCCATGTGCCGAGCAGAGCGATGCTCGAGCCGAACCGAGCTTCGGCCGAGCATGCTCGCTCATCACTAGTCATGACATGGATGCCTGCAGAGGATGAAAAGAAGACTGGAAGGTGCACTACGAACACAACAGTCATGCTATTGCTGACCCATCATCATCCCCTTGAGTGCCAGAGGTGTACACAGCACATTGGTCATCACTGCTTTGGAGACCTTACTTGCACTCCACGAGGACAGCTTGGTTATTTGACACAGTGAACAATCCATTGCTTGTCAGGGTGTCGTCTAGCCATCATGATTTCATGGGGTTCGTATCACGGTATGGCAAGCAGACATATGTATATGTGAGTGGGCACACACATCAGTGTGTAAACCAAGACCCATGAAACAGAGGAGCTATTTTATGGATCTTGATCTACATACTGATGAGGTGTGTGCTCAGGGTCCTTGTGACACACATACATATTTCTGCTTGCCATCCCCTTGATGGACAGCTCACATGGTCCTGATGCCTAGACAAGGCATTGATAAGCAATGGAGTGGCATATTCACTGTGTTACACACACACATACGAACAAGTCAGCATAGCAGGCCTTCAGCGGGAGCATAAACAGTTGCAGCAGGTGACAGCTGTTGGACAGGGGTGCTTGGAGGGGGGGGTTTGAGCCCTAACCCTCTCACACATTCGCCTTCACTGTCGTCTTGGGTACAAGCATGTGTACATACCGGTGTTGGTCTGTCTCTCTGTCAGTGTCTCTCTCACACTACAACTAAGGAGGGTGGGCTGTCACTGTTAAACAGCAGTAAGGTGTTGTTCATGTGGTCATGGTGATGGGACCAAAACAAAGGGAAGGAATCACACCAGCTCTGTACATAACTCCTTACTCAAGATCAAACTGTGATCAGCTGAGGTGCACTCATAGGGATATACAATGATACCAAGGGGAGGGAGGAGAAGAATGAGTTAACCAACCTGGTGCCCCCCCCCAACAACACACCTAATAAGTGATGCACACTACAGGGGTATACCAGAAGCTTAATCAGGCAATATATGATTAACCAAGTGAACACATCAAATCAATTGTACACCATCCAGCACAGGGATAAAGAGTCATGAAGACATTCAAACATAGAATAATGCCTCTATGGACTGAGAGCAAGTATATGTACAGCATACGTGCTAAACCATGTATCCATTAACAAAGCACAGTGGCCCATTAGCAATATGCAATATTATCATACGTCAGGTGCAAAGTGGTGATCATGAACAAAGTATGAATACACATCATATACTCATCTCCATGACTCCAGGGGTCACATTGTTTGCCCTCCCCTTATATTCATAGAGATAGGTATAGGTGTATTCATACTTTTGGGATTATTATGATGTTGCACTTTATATGTCTGATGATATTGCACATTGCTAATGGGCCACTTTGATTTGTTTGTGTATACATGGTATTGGACTTTTGCTTTACATATATCTGCTCTCAGTCTATAGAGGCATTATTCAATGTTGGAATGTCTTCATGACTCCATATTCCTGTGCTGGATGGTTTTTGATTGATTTGATGTATTCACTTGATTAATTTTGTATTGTCTGATAAAGCTTTGGTTTGGTATACTCCTGTAGTGTGCGCCAGTTCTTCATTTTTTTGAGTGGGGCACCGCCTGGTGGTTCTCCTATGGCTGGTTAACCCCTTCCTTTCTTCCCTTTTTTCTGTATCATGTGGTCATAATGGACTAATGGTAATGCATGAGTTATCCAGGTAATTGTTTTCTGGTGTGTGTGTGGTCAGTGGAGTGATTATTTGTAATTGGTATGTACCTGTCAGGTGTGTGATTTGTCTCCATGGACTGCTGAGGTTACATAGGTGAGCTTGATTTGTTGTTGGAGTGACAGGTGTGCATGTGGTGTTGTGTGTTAACCCCTGTTGTTCAAAGGTGTGTTGGGATGGCTTATGTTGTGCTGCTTTGTGTTCCCCTTGTCCCTGTGGGGTTGCTTGATTGTTATTGTTTGTCTGTGACTTGTTTGTCTGGTGTTGGCCAGTGGTTCCCAACCAGGGTGTCATGTGATGTTGGTGCGCCATGTGCACCTGCTCAGGGTGTGTCACTTTTCCCATGTTACTATGTTCTGCATTGGTGTTTGATAACATTGACACAGTGGGACCTGATGTTGGGCATACGTTTTTTTTTATTTGGGTATTCCCTTGTGCCATCAGGGGATGCCCTGGCGTATCCAGATTGCATGTTAGGGGTGTATTAGGTGGAGGGGTTGTGAAGCACTGTTGTAGGCCTTGTTGTTGTATTTGCTAGGCATTGCAGGGATTAATATCTGATTTCTGTATGCTTGGCTTCTGTCCTTGGATGACCTGCTTCTCTGTTTTATTTCCCTTGACGATGGTTTTGTACTCTGCGTTGTGTGCTGTTCTCCAAAAAAAATAGGCGTTAGATTTCTGGAGAGAAATGTTGCAATTTAACTCGCGTTAGCCCTAACTCCAACATTTGAATAGCTTTTGGCGTCGCTTGTACATTGTCCTCTATGGGCGAGATCTTGCTGTTCTGGCGACGGGTGTTTCAGAACTGGCGTCGCTTGTTACTAGTGGAACATTTGCATTGCTCAGTTGACATTAAAACCAGTGTCGCCAGTTTTTTCTGGCGACGCCAACATTTGGATCAAGCCCTTACTTCTCCCAATTTACATCTTGGGCGTGCCAAACTCCACAACAGAGACTGTCCATCTATGCATTTTACCCTTATCTGTGTCTCTACTATGTGCCTGTCCTGAGACAGTATATGTGATACTCTTATTCTGTATACTGGGCCTGTGGGGGCATATCTGTCATTATTTTGCTATTATTTTGTGTTGCCTGTAGAGGGCGATCGTTTGCCTTATTTTTCTTTTAATAAAACTGTGTTTTATTTTACCACTGGTCTGAGTGTCTTAAAAACCATTACACTAGGGTACCTTGGGGGACAGGCCCTAGGTGGCGTTCAGCAGTCCCTGGACCCAACTAGTCAGAAGCCTACTATACAGATTATAGTCGCCTGGGCTGACTTAGCTGGGGAGGCCCTGTCACTTGTTGATTCCTGTGCGGCCGGATATTTTATGGACGAATCATTCGCTGCCTCCAATAATATTCCTCTGTTGGTGAAAGAGTCTCCTTTGACTATTGAGGCCATTGATGGTAGGCCATTGGTACCTGCCCAAATTACCATGGAGACTATTCCTTTGTCTTTGCGTATTGGGGCACTGCATTCTGAGGTTCAACGATTTCAGATTATCCGTTCCCCGCATCATGCTCTCATATTGGGGTTTCCTTGGTTACATATGCACAACCCCAGGTTTGACTGACAGACTTGCGAGTTTACAGCCTGGTCGGAGTTCTGCGATAAACACTATATATCCCACACTACTAGGATTATGTGTACCTCTCCCTCAGTGCCAGCTGAATATTACCAATTCAGCAACGTATTCAGTAAGGGAGAGGCCAGTGCACTGCCACCTCATAGGGCTTGTGACTGTGTGATTGATCTGCCTCCTGGTGCCGTTCCTCCTCGAGGTCGGGCGTACCCGTTGTCTTGCGAGGAGAATTGGGCCATGGAGGAGTATATTACTGATGCCCTGAAGAGGGGTATTATGAGAAAGTCATCCTCGCCCGTGGGGGCAGGATTCTTTTTTGTAAAAAAGAAAAGTGGTGAACTACGTCCCTGTATAGATTATCGTGGATTGAATAAACTGATGCCTAAGAATGCTTATCCGATACCACTCATCACCGAGCTGTTTCATCGATTAAAGGGTTCCTCTATCCTTACTAAACTTGATTTGTGGGCCGCCTATAATTTAGTAAGGATAAGGGCCGGTGATGAGTGGAAAATGGCATTCAATACCAGATCAGGCCACTATGAATATCTGGTAATGCCGTTCGGGCTATGTAACGCACCAGCAGTGTTTCAAGAGTTTATTAATGACATCTTACATGATATGCTACAGTCCTGCATAGTTGTATATCTTGATGATATTCTCATTCATTCGTCAAGCTTGTCGCAGCACATCAAGGATGTGACAGCCGTTTTGCTTAAACTTTGTGAGAATAAATTCTTCTGCAAAATCGAGAAATGCGAGTTCCACAAGCCTATGGTACCATTCCTGGGTTTTGTTATCTCTAAGGATGGCATCGCAATGGACAAGGAGAAGTTGGCAGCAGTTCTTCAGTGGCCACGTCCTAAGGGGCTCAAGGCTATCTAACGCTTTCTTGGTTTTGCTAATTATTTTAGGAAATTTATCAGAAACTTTTCTACTATTGTGAAACCTCTGTCTGACTTAACACACAAGGGTGCGGATCCCTCCCAGTGGTCTCAAGAAGCTGAATAAGCTTTCATGACATTAAAGTCTGCATTTGCCTCTGCTCCCATACTGTCCAACCCTAAACCCTCCCTGCCGTTTACATTGGAGGTCGACACCTCAGAATCTGGGGTAAGGGCCGTATTGTCGCAGCGCCTGGATCCTGGGAGTATGTTAAGACCCTGTGGATTCTTTTCCAAAAAATTGACTAGCGCGCAAAGTCACTATGAGATTGGGGACAGGGAGCTGTTGGCAATCATTCTGGCCCTCAAGGAATGGCGGCACCTGCTTGAGGGTACCCGAACTCCAGTATTGATCCTGCCTGATCATAAAAATTTAACGTACCTATCTGAGGCAAAGAGACTGCCCTCTCGTCAGGCTAGATGGGCCTTATTTCTGTCACGCTTTAACTTTATCGTATCCTATCTGCCTGGGTCCAAGAATATTAGGGAGGATGCCCTGTCCAGACAATTTAACCGTGACACAGAGAAGGAGGAGGTTCCGGTACCGATTATCCAGCCTGATCGCATTTTAGCTACATTGCGAACTAGTATTACTTCACCCCTGGGGGAGGAGATTCTCTCTAATCAAGCTAATGCTCCACCTGAGACCCCAGTGGGCAAATGTTTAGAAGCTGAGCCTCTCCGTACCCATCTTCTTGAGACATATCACGCTTCTAAGGCTGCTGGGAATGGTGTCAGGAATCAATTAATTTGGTCACTCTCGCAGTTATTCTGGTGGCCTTCCTTGCGTGCTGACTGCACAGCATTTACTGCAGCTTGTTCTACTTGAGCCCGTGCGAAATCCCCTAGACACCTTCCGGTGGGCCTGCTACAGCCGGTACCCAATGGAGAACGTCCTTGGTCTCATGTCTCTATCGACTTCATGGGAGAATTACCGGTGTCTAGGGGATATTCTTTTATTCTGATGATAGTCGATAGATTTTCTAAAATGGCACACTTCGTGCCTCTGCCTGGCCTTCCTTCTGCCCAGGAGTTGGCAAGGGTGTTTGCCAGGGAAGTTTTCCGATTGCATGGTGTACCCAAAGTATTGGTGTCTGACCGTGGGAGCCAATTCGTGTCTAGATTATGGAGGGCATTCTGTGCGCAGATGGGCATACAATTATCATTTTCTTCTGCATATCATCCCCAGACCAACGGAGCCGCAGAGCATGCCAATCAGGGCTTGGAACAGTTTTTGTGCTGTTTTGTGTCTGACCATCATGATAATTGGGCCGACCTGTTGCCTTGGACGGAGTTTGACAGAAATTGTGCAGTTACTTCATCGTCCGGGAGCTCCCCGTTTCTCATCAATTACGGGTTCCAACCTTGTCTGCTCCCGGACTCATTTCGGACGCAGCAAATTCCAGCTCTGGATGAGCATATGGAGCAGCTCCATTCCACTTGGGCACAGGTGCAGAGGACCCTCAGTACCTCGTTCCAGAGTTATCAGCGACAAGCTAATCGCAGAAGGCTGCCGGCGGTTTCATTTCAGATTGGGGACAGGGTATGGCTCTCCATGAGGAATCTCAATCTTCAGACCCCTTGCAATAAGTTGGCTCTCCGGTTCATTGGCACATTTGAAGTTATTCGTAAAATTAACCCTGTGTCATATGCTCTGGACCTCCCAGCATCCATGCGTATCCATGATGTGTTCCACGTATCGTTGTTAAAACCTCTGATTTGTAATCGATACACTACTACCCCTGTGGTTCCAGACCCTGTTCAAATAGAAGGACAGGAGGAGTGTGAGGTACAAAATATTATTGACTCACGCATTTTCAGAGGAAAATTACAATATTTGGTCCATTGGAAAGGCTACGGTCCAGAGGAAGGTTCATGGGTTGATTCTAAGGACCTTCATGAGCCCAGATTACAGAGCAACTTCCATGCCAAGTATCCTCTTAAGCTAGGTCCCTCTTCTCGGAGAGGGGTCTTTGAGAGGAGGGTACTATCACGGCGTCCATGATTATACGACATTTTGACAAGCTTATGTTGCTGGTGCCTTCTCATTGGCTGCGCTGTAAAGCTCCTCCCAGTGACAGCCTTTTTATACCCTGGGCTGTCACTTAGAGTTTGCCCTTTCGTGGTGTACCTGATGCCTAGCGCTAGCTCTGTTCCTTTGATGCCAGTGTATGACCCCGGACTGCCTGACTACGCTTTTGCTACTGTTCCTGCTTCTGTGTACCGATTCGGATTGACTGACGTTCCTGCTTCCTGTTCTGACCCGGCCTGGCTGACGTTCCTGTGCTGTGTACCAAATCGGCTTGGCTGTAGTTCCTGATTCCTCCGTGCCCGGGTGGGCGAAGACCTGGCAGTGCCTGCTGCTATCAACTGTGCACAGCTGTCACGTTATTGTGCATTCCAGTGCCACAGTACTCCGTTACCTTTAGCAGTCCAGTCCATGGGTTTTGAGTCTCAGTGTGTCAGTGCTCCTGCACACCGTTCAATTGATTGATTGGTCTTCCGCTTTGGGTTCAGTTGGGCGCATCCGGTAGTCTTCCGTGTCCTGACCATAGCACTCATTAACCCCTTTGGGGTTGGTGCCTTGTGCCGCTACTTGTCACACCAGTGTTGTTCACATCTCCAGTACCTTGTGCATTTGGTCTTCCACTCTAGGTACAGTTGGGCGCTTCCGGTTGCCTTCCATCTTAAGACGTATTCGCACATTAACCCCTTCGGGGGTGGCACAGGCACACGGTGGTGGATAGTCTCAGTAGGGCGTCCTTTCCTGACACGATCTCTGACTCACTCTATTGTAGACTCCGGTGGGCGTCCACCGTCGCAACCCTCCGTTCAGGTGAACCTTGCCTGATCTCTGCTGCCGTCCTTCACTGTCATCTCCCCAGTCTATAGGTGACATTGGGCCTCCGTTTATCTGGGTTATTGAGTCAGTGGCTCCACTAGATTACTGGACTCTATTACACTGTATCTATCAAAGTTACCTGACCTGTGTCAGTATTGTAGTTTGTATGTACATACCGGACCCGTGTGGGTTAACTTGCTTGTAACTTGTCCCGTGTCAGTTATTGCTGTTATATGCTGGACCCGTGAGGGTTACATTATTCCTTGTGTGCTTCAATAAAACTGTGTTTTACCAACATCTAATGTGTCTGAGTGTACTGAACCGTAACAACGCCACTACCACTTTGTCAACTTCAACACAGAGTTTGCGACACCACTGTGTTCAATCAGTCCATTCATTCGCTCGACCGGTACATCCGACAGCGCCAGTCCGGCGTCGTGAGGGAGAAACCCGGGAACGACGGCGGATGGTGACGTGGTTCCTTCTTGCATTCAGTTTTTTATCTATAGTAATTCACAGGGTTATGCATCGGTTAAAGTGGATCTATCACTTTAATTCAAGTTTGCATATTTGAAAACTGCGTTAAAAACTGCCTATATGTCATGTTATCCAAAAGTCCAGCAGATGTATAATATAGGAGATATTCACACTTTTCTTTCTGGACTAAGTGAAACTTAACACATCCTGGTACTGCACACAGCTGTATTAGCATATGAAACATAATTGAAACCTCTATTAGTATATGACACATCACTGAAAAGGCTTCATTAACATATGCAACATAAGTTATTTGCCTAATTAGCATATGAAAACATCACTCACTCTGCACTGTGCCACAATTAGCATACATTAGCATATGAAAGAAGTGTGGCCTTTTGGTTAACATGATATATGAATTGAGGTGATAGATCCAATTTAAGGTAAGGATTTGATGCACAGACTTTCATTTTTGTTTATTTTGTACATATAGCCAAGACTTAGGGCTAGATTTAAAGGCTCACATTAAACCAGCTGCTAATTAAAAAAGGCACATCGGCCGCAAATAATACATGATCTACGGCGGATTCAATAGGTACTCTACAAGAATAGCTATTGAGCGTAGGCATAACTAAAACATGTAACACAAAACCCGTTGTTGCATCTGTTAAAGCATCATCGTGCAGCCAAATCACCTGATAACACAACTAAAGGCAAATTGTAACATAACGGCTACCGTTGGCTAGCAACCCTGATTGATGCACCAACAAATTCAAACACACAGCCAATCCCAGGGTCCCAAAGTATCCAAAAAGTTCAAATACATCTATATATATATGTATATATATATATATATATATATATATATATATATATATATATATATATCCAAAAATAACCGTCACACACTGTCTGTGATTTGAGTTTTAGCGAGCTAGAGCACAGGATCCAGGAGTGAAGGATAGTGTCAAGAGCGAGGGAAAGAGGAGCATTCATTGGTGGTTGAAGGAGTTTTGGAGTTTGGAGAGAGGTGCACTATATTATACACATATCCCACTTTTGCACATATCACATGCAGACATACAAACACATACACATACACATACATACACACATAGCCTTTTTGTTTATTACACCTTGCACATATTTCAAACTTTATTTTTTCAGTGTGAATCTGTGAGTGAAAGAGTGTGATAGAGAGTGAGTGGATCAAGTGTGTCTGTGAGGGCCCGTGGGAGTGCCTGGGTGTGAGTGGGTGAATGATGGCAAGGAGAGGAGGACAGAAGGGAGGGATGGGGAGAGTAGTGGAGAAGGAGGAGGAAGGACAGGAGGGCATCCCTGACCAGAGCAGTGGTGGGAGAGGGAAATCTGCAGGGTGGAGGCAGACAAGAGCAGGCACACAAAGGAGAGGGTCAGCTGTGTCAGTGGGAGGAGGGGTACCTATCGAGGAGCATCCTACACAGTCAGAGGCAGAGCAGGCAGTACACTCTGGTTCTGAATCCTCACATGCCGGAGCTGAGGGGGACAGGATCAGGGATCTGAAATACACTGAGGAGGAAAACACAGCTCTCATGGAGGCTGCCCTTGAGAGAGATAGTGTCCTCCACCTGAGGGAAAATGTCCCTGGCCTGTCAGCGAGGAGATCTGCAGCTGGGTGAATGCGGTGGATCCATGCAGGTGGGACATGGAGTCCATGAAGAAGCAATGGGGCGACTGCCTGAGGATGGTCAAGATCAAACTATCCGACATCACCAAGCACGCCCGAGGCACCAGAGGTGGCCCACCTGTCCCGATTGTCTTCTGGTGGGAGGAGATATTGCGGCTGAATATGTCCCGTACACTCATAGAGGGGGTCCCTGGAGGATCGGACACTGGGGATGAGAGTAGCCTCCACACTACCGGTAAGTGCATCATCACATAACCACACACCACATCAACCAACACAAGCTACAAACACAGTCACACCTCAACACGTGCCCATCATTCATCCACACAACTGCAACAACACAACACCCTGAGGTTTAAAAACAGGACACAATACAAGGTCAAATGGCAAGGTTCAACCAGGCCCAAACCTGTCCAAGTCCCAGTTCAACCCCCTTGTTGCTGTGCTGATCACACACAATACACACCAACCATGCTGTTCAAATTGTTGTCTGTTAAACATCATTACTGTTCCTCCACAATGTCACCCATGTACCCACAAGGAAGTCAGCACATAACACCTTGAGTGCTAGAGGGATTATCAATGCATCGTTCAACAATGCTTTGGCAACCCCTCTGGTACTCAAAGGGTTAACAGACAACAAACAAGTCTATAGGCTAATTATCACATGCTACACAGGGGACATTCACTAAGCGGTGACAAAGAGATGGTGGAGAGAAATTAACTTTTACATACCCTCACGCCACCAATCCCAATGTTAGTCTATGGAGAATATTCAATAACATAAATCACGTTGCTAAGGTCCCATTGTATAGACTCCATAGAAAGCATTGGAAGTGGAGAAATGACATCACTGGAGTCAGCATCATGTTCAATTCATCAGGTCTCCATCACTGCTTACTGAATCACAAAAACGATGGGTCAGGTCACACTTCACAGTGCGACTGAGAATAACTGGTTGTATGTGCAACACACAGGCCTCAAACAATACCCCAGAATTAAAGGTGAAAAATTAGGCCTTGGTGTTGTGTCTGCAATCATTTACTCTAACTTGAAATGACATATCCCACATCTGATTCCCACATGGATCCACAGGGGTGCTGATGCCATGGATGGATGGTACACCAGCCACTATTTGCAGGATACACATGGGAACCAAATATCAACCATTGTACTTTGGTCACCAACAGGCCATGAATGATGTATATTTATGATTGAGTATGGTTGTCTCATTCAGAAGGATGGATGGGCTCATACAGAAAGAAAAACAGGCCTCAATCAAAGATATCCTTCACTACTGGCTTGCTTATTGCCCTTCAGGATTCAACTGGAACACACCTCATTCACAGGATCCTGTCCAGTTCAACAATCTGTTATTGCCAGGGTGGTATCCCATGCACCACAATATCATCATGACAAACAGAGAGTCACCTGTAAAATATTTCAAAATCGTACATTGTACGGGATCAACTAATAAGATAGGGTTGAATAACACTTGAATCCTACTGCAGATCTGTTCAAAAAAGATATGTATATGAAATAAATGAGTCCAAATATGTCCCAACACGATGTGAACCCAGATATCAGTTCACTATGTGTGATTGCCTTACTGGCCAGATATGTGCACCCATCAGAAACTAACTTTCATTGATACCATCAAAATACACATATCCAGTATATCCCACCGTACGTAGATGTGATATACTAGGTATGTTCATATTTATGATATCAATAAAATGTAGTTTTTGATGGGTACACATATCTAGCCAGTAAGGCAATCACACGTACTGAAATGATCTCTGGCTTCATATCATGTAAGGATTTATTTGTATCCATATGAAAGGTACAAATCCACATACATATCTGACCATTTCTCCTTCTGTGTACCTGTATTGGGATAGCAATGGTTAATTTCACCTTGATGTAATATTGTAGGCATTGTAAAAAAGATGTGGCTCGATGTTAGTCCTATCTCTCAAACCCTCATGGTTAGATAGATACTGCTCTATGTGACAGCTGGGGATTTCAGTCATTTGACCACACAGAGGCTCTTCAGCAGAGCCAAAATTGCCCCATTTAGAGATGAATACTTCATTGGAATGGTTCACAGAGTGTGCTTGCAAACCAGGCACACTTTGTAGACCATTCCAAAGAAGTATTCATACCTAACCTAAAATACAAAGGGATGAAGAAATAAGAAAATAGGGGATGAAGAAATAAAAAAATGGGACCCAGCCAGGCAGATCTATATAAGTGTAATGTTTTCCTTTAAACCTATAGGTTGCAGGACTTCCAGTTTGTAAATCCAATAACTTACTTTTTGACTTAATATTTTAAATCTATCCCCATTAGGAATATTACTTACTATTTGTTCTAAAGGCATTAATAATGTTCCTTTCATATTATTATTATGATATTTGGAATAATGATGGCTTAAAGGATATTTGTTATTGGCCAAAAGAATGGATCTTCTATGTTCTAAAAATCAATTTTTTAATTTTCTTTTAGTTCTTCTCACATATATTTTTTCACAAGGGCATTTTATGCTCTATATTACAAATTTTGCATTACAATTGATATATTGTTTAATTGTATATATATTATTGTTTTGATCTCTAACTTCTTTTGTTTCTAATAGGAATCCACAGATGAAACAGCTTGCTGAGCCACACTTATGGCTACCCTTAACACACGTGGTTTATTCTTGGTAAGTATATTCTTTAGATTTTTATTTTTAGTGAATATAATATTTGGGGTATTACCTATATATTCTTTTAAAGTAATGTCCTGCAAAAGAATAGGCCAGTGCTTTTTAAAAAATTGCCTGATTTTATTATTATTATTATTATTATCTGTACTATACCTTGTAATACAGTTTGGTTGTATATATTTATGAATTTTTTTCCTTATTCATAACTCTTGCAGGATACAAGATCTCCTGCCTCTTATTATTCTCATACTCTAGGCAAGCTGTATTTACCAAGTTTTCTGGGTACCCTTTCGCAATAAACTTAGTACTAAGATCACCCGATAATCTTTGGTAGTCTGAGTCTTTAGTGCAATTCGGTCTCAATTTGTGAAACTGGCCTTTTGGAATGTTTTGTTCCCATCATTTTGGAACTGGACTGCCCTTTTGCATGGGATTAGTCTAATACGTATGTAGAAATTTCTCCTCTGTAATGGCACTAGAGAGCTAAAAAGTGATACTTCTGAGCGGTGACTAGCCGTAGAACAGATCATTGTGCTGTTTGTTCGATCCCAGAAGCCTCTCACATTTTGTATACGTTTTCAACTTTTTGTCAGAGACTCTGCCATGGCAGTGTGTAGAGGGTTAATTTTTTTTCAGAAAACCCAGGTTTTTCTGTGAAAATTCCTTCTTAAATCCTTGAGTGTGTTTCAATTACCTCATTTTTAGAAACAATGGGATTCTTGCCTAAATGGAGGGGGAGGAAATATTTAGTGAAGTTTTATGGGAATTTATAGCTAGCTGTAGAGGAAATGTCTAGAGAAACACCTATAATCTTATGTAAAGATCTCAGACATAGTATTATAATGAAATGTTTATATGACATATAGCACTCCCTAAATTCCTTAATGGGTTATAAGTCATTACCTTCAGTGACCAATATGTGAAAATTGTAAAATGGTGTTGCTGCACCATCTTCTGGAATAACAGAATTATTGCTAGAAGTATTCCCCAAATATCAACAGAATGTTTTTTTGGTTTTGTCCACTCAGATAATAATGATGACATAATATTTTTAATGAAATGACTTATCAGCCAATCAAGAAAATGGTGGGCTGTGCTTTCTGATAAGAGAATTTTTACTTTAAAAGGTTTTGATTTTCAATAGAGCTCTATGTTTGCTGGCTCCTTGAAGTAACATCTAAGAATTTCAAGAGACACACACTTTGTATGCTAATTATATTGTTCTTTATTATAATTCTAAGAAATATATTTCCTCTCCATTTGAGGAAAACTAATTTCTTATAATTTTTCTTAAGTGGACTAACCACCCATTTTTAGAATTATTATAATAAGCCATATTGGCTGTAGTGATTTTGGGAACTAAACAGAATTAATTAATTAATTAATTAATTAGCAATTCTATCTGGATAATTGAGAAATAGTTGATAGCAGTTAGATCAATATAGCATTGTATATATATTAGTTAAATCTAATTATTGATCTCTATAGAATCATATATTTGTGTTTCTGTAAAGGTTATTGAGCTTATATTTGATTTCGGGAATTCTTTGAATTATTTTATTAACCCTTAATCTGCCATTTGTCTATCTTGGTGTGTATTTCATGGAATTTCTTTGAAGCATGTGTATTTGGGCATAACTTTTTTAAAGGGGAAGTTTCTTTAAAACTATCACCAGACAAAAGAATCCGCCATCTTGGATGGGGCAACCATATACCTTATATCTGTGGATTAACCCTAGAAGTGCTGTAGGTGTAACAAATAGGATTGCCATTGTTATTTTTATAGTAAATGTTGCATTAATGTATTTGTTTTTATGGTGCTTTCTAGACATATATTATTAGATTTATTTATAAGTATATTCTTGGTTTAATCTATTAGTTGGTTTAATCTATTAGTGACAATGTATATGTTTTATCCAGGAGGTGTGCAATATTGAATACAGTAGAAAAATAATTAAATTCTATTTATCTAAACCTGGGATTTTATTCCAGATACGTTTTTCTAAATTCTGTATCTTATATGGTACAAGGGATGTGCTTTGTTTTTTTAAACAACATAACTTAGACATTAATTAGCATAGTTTATACAGTTTCTGGGGCAGAGGTATTCATATATGCTGCTACCAACTGTATTGTAATTCATTGTAAAGATCAATTAACCCTTTCTATGCTGCTGTATTCAATTATTGTTACCTAATAACTCTATATATACCTATGCAATGTTTTAATCCTGGTTGTGCTGGTAATACTGCTTTGTGGTATTGGTTTTTGAGTTATTTTATGTCTATTTCAATTGTTGATTACACTTTATATATAGTATATTTTACTTAAATAAATTATATATATTTTTGCACAAATATGCATAATTGATTATTTCAATCAATTATTTACTGTGAAGTAGTGTGCCAATACCTAGTATTGTGTAAAGTACTCAAATTAATTTAATATTATTATTTTATCTATTTATATGAAGATATACAACCTAATTGGCTCTCCTTTTTACCCTTTCCTGTATATCCTCAACATAAATTTGGAGGCACTGCTGAGATCTATACACAGGGTTGACACATTTGTCAAATAACTTTATTGGCAGATATATAACACATTAACATGTTTGTGCATAACATGTCTCAATCAGGTTCTTCTGTGACTGATAGAGTAGAACAGATCCCAGAACATGACATGAAATGGGTTTTAGAAGGCAGGCTAATTAGTGCAATCCATTCTCGCCTAAAACTTAAAAGTGATGTGCAACAATGGAATGATGATATTGAGTTAAGGGTAGAGGCACAATTTGACCAGATTTGGCAACCCCATAGCTTTTATTATAGAGCGTTAACCAATTGTCTTGAGAAAACATCTCCAAAGGAGATGGATATTAAAGTAATGCTACTAGTACCAGTACTATTACCCCTTCTACCTTGTCACAAAAACAGACTAGATGATAGGCAAAAAGGTATAGAACCAATGAAACAAGCACTGAAAGCTAAGACCAAAAAAGTCTCTGAGTTAGAGAATGAGGTGCATGATTATCACAAAATGTTAAGAACAAATGCTGAGGAAAATCAGTCTCTCCAGTACCAGATAAATGGGCTAGAGAGCAGGTGTAAAGATACCCTGGAGAAGAAAAAGTTAAGCAACGCCAAACCCATATAGATAGGTGGGCTGATATAAAACTGCAGGAGCAAGTGTTGGATTACCTATTTATTTATAGTGCCCCTAAAGAGGACATGTCATTGGATCCGGGTATGTTTGATATCCTGTAAAGGCTGATGCAGGAATTTTCAGAGAGAATGCAGGCCTTAACTGCTTATCAAACTGGCAATCCTCATTCTGAGCAGGAACAGGGTATTAGTCCTGATAGGGAAGTACAGGCCCAACCAGTTATATCTGGCAGTAATAAGGATCACTCACTTGGGGAGGGAGAGGATATTGACCCTCATGAATCATACTTCATGCTGGGATGTGATGATGAGGGTAGCATCCCAGAACAATTCTCACACCATACACCTCAGAACATCTTAACAGGTAACATTGCTCAAACCTAACAGGTGGACTAGGTCCACACTGAGTAGGAGGAAAAGGAGGAAAATGCACCCCTAGTGTATAAAAAAGCATAAAAAAATAAAATTTATTAAGGACACTGTGCCAGTTTTTCAAAGGAAGTCTAAAGTGTCTGTAGTCAATCATTTAGAGCATTATGTTGAGATGCTGCCATCTTGTGGCCTTAAGTCTGACCATCACAAAATGTATTATGTGCCTTGGGTTTTTGATATTTCAGAGGGCTTTTTGTTCAGATCATTGAGTGATATGGACATCACCACATGGGAAGAAACTGTTGAGGAAATAATCCTAGTGTTTGGGCCCTATAAAACCCACCATGAGGCTAAATGTGCTGTCTATGCACTAAAATGTAGGCCAGATCAGGACCACAGGCAATTCTTGTCAGAACTAAAATGTGCATATTTCCTTGGTGTTAAGGATGCAGATTTTCAGTCTGATGAGTTTAGGGAAATATTCTTTAATGCTCTGCCCAGGTATATGATAAGCAATCTAGTCAGGGATTATTCACCCATGTTGCCATTAGATTGGTATTCACTCAAGCTCGTAAGCTGAGTGAGAATACCCCAGCTAAGGACAAGAAGCCTGCCCTCAATGTGTACCGGAAATATTGGTTGAGGAAAGCTTGCCATTTGAATCTGGCAAGAGAACCTATTCAGAGGTTTTAAAATATCCACAGGTTCATAACCAGGCAACAGTTAAGAAGGGGCCTGCCTTTGTTAGTTCCCGAAGGTCTAATGAATCAAATGGTAAGAAGCCATTTTTCAAAAAATACCAAGGTGATAACAAAAAACAAAATAAATCTAAGTTTCCTAAGAGGTTTCAAAAGAGTAAAGCCTCTAACAATCAGGGCTCCAAGTCCCAGCCACATCAGCAACCCAATGAGTCTGATTCTGGGAACCAAGGTCAGAAGCAGGTAAGCCTTAGGGTCCAGGTTAACAATCTTACAGAAATGATGGCCAAAATGATGGCTAATGTGGCACATCTAGGCCAAAACCCTAGTTCTAATGCACAGCAAGGATCTAACCATTTTTTAGGGACAGCTCCAGGAGTGGCGGCTGTCATTCAATAATAGAACACCAGGGTAATGGTAAGCAGGCCTTAGGGGAAATGAATACCATTGCTTTGCCCTATGTAAGTCCTACAACAGCTGATAATGTTTTAACCAACAGTAATGCTAACACCTTTTCTTTACAGATGTAAATGCTTAGCTTGATTCTAAAAATGTTTCCTTATCTCACCCACAGCTACATAGTTACATAGTTACATAGTAATTTAGGTTGAAAAAAGACTTGCGTCCATCCAGTTCAACCCTTTTCCTATTCCTGTTTACCATCGCTGACCCAAAAGAAGGCATCTGACTCCAAATGGCAATCAGATTTCTCCCTGGATCAACAAGCCCTAACTAAATATTAATCCCAATACTAACGTGCATAGCCCTCTATATTATGCTCTTTTAAATAAGTATCCAGGCCCCTTTTAAAGGCATCTAATGTATTTGATAGCACCACCTCCTCCGGAAGTGCATTCCATACCTTTATTGTCCTTACTGTAAAGAAACCCTTCCGCTGTTGTAGACTAAATCTCCTTTCCTCAAGTCTAAGCGGGTGGCCTCTTGTCCTGTGTACTGTTCTGTTAATGAACAGGTCTTTTGAAAGCCCTTTATATGGGCCTTGAACATATTTATATAGTGTTATCATATCCCCTCTAAGACACCGTTTCTCTAGTGTGTACAAGTTTAACTTTTCTAGCCTCTCTTCATAACTAAAACATTCCATTCCCCTTACTAGCTAGGTATACATAAGTCCATCACTGATGATGTCACTTATTTTCCCTGCATGTCTTCAGAACAATATGGAGAAGGAGCAGGAATGAAGGGGATGCTGCAGCTGTACAACCTGACCAAGTGGTCAGCAAGTCTTCTCCTGCAAATTCAGGTGTTAACCCTTGTAGGCAGTGGAGGGATTTTAAGACAATTTTACATTGTAATTATTTATGTGAAATGCATGAATATGAAGGGTGATAGGAAATATATTTCCTCTACATTTGAGGAAAAATAATTTCTTATAATTTTTCTTAAGTGGACTGGCCACCCATTTTTTAGAATTATTATAATAAGCCATGTTTTCTTTAGTGATTCTGGGAACTAAACATAATTAATTAATTTGCAATTTTATCTGTATAATTGAGAAATAGTTGATAGCAGTAGGATCAATATAGCATTCTATATATATTAGTTAAATCTAATTATTGATACCTATAAAATCCTATATTTGTGTTTCTGTAAAGGTTACTGAGCTTATATTTGATCTGGGGAATTCTTTGAATTCTTTTATTAACCCTTAATCTGCTATTTGTCTATCTTGGTGTGTATTTCAGGGAATTTCTTTGTTACATGTGTGTTTGGGCCTAACTTTTGTAAAGTGGAAGTTTTTTTTTAAACTCTCACTAGACAGAAGGAACTGCAATCTTGGGTGGGGCAACTACATACCTTATGTCTGTGGATTAATCCTAGGAGTGCTGTAAGTGTAACAAATAGGATTGCTATTGTCATTTTTATAGTATATGTTGCATGAATGTATTTGTTTTTATGGTGTTATCTAGACATTTATTATTAGATTTATTTCTAATATATATTCTTGGTTTGATCTATTAGTGTCACGGTTTTCAAGACACTCAGACCAGTAGGTGAAATAAAACACAGTTTTATTAAGAACAAAATGAATGACAAAATCGCCCTCTATAGCCAGCAATGCGTAGCAGCAAAGAGGCAATAGTATGACCAATATACAGGTATTGATTTAAACAGCACAGGCAAATAGCAGATACTGAGTACAGAGATACAAGGGTTAACACAGTAATCAGTCCGTCTCAGTTGTGGTGTTTGGCATGCCCAAGCTGATAATAGGCAGTAAATGGTGGAGAGGACTCAACACCAAATGTTCATAATACTGAGATAACTGTCCAGCAAAGAGGAACCTGCAACCCAGAACCTGCTGAACTTGAACAGTAGCCCCACCGGCGTGATAACGGAAGCAACTGGATTGCAAGAGCTTGAGCCAATAGCACCCACAGGCGTGATAACGGAAACAACTGGATTGCAAGAGCTTGAGCCAATAGCCCCCATGGGTGTAAATACAGAAGCCACTGGATTGCAAGAGCATGAGCAAGAGCAATAGCCCCCACGGATGTAATAACAGAGGCTTGCACAGTAGCAGCTAAAGCCGTAGCGCCTACCGGGCGCAGTAACAAACTTCACTATACTGCAAGGAGTGATATGAACCGTCGCCTACAAGGCCTACCGGACCGGCTCAGCAGTAATAGTGGTATGAGAGAAACAGCTCAGCACAATAGCAACGCTCTGTACCAGACTGGAGGCTCAGGACCGGAAGCACAGCTCTGCACGGGTTAACGGCTCGATAGTTGGAACACAGCTCTGCACGGGTAACGGCTCGATAGTTGGAACACAGCTCTGCACGGGTTAACGGCTCATAAGAGGAGTACAGCTCTGCAGGGAACAGCTCGGTAGCAGGATCTCAGCTCAGCATGGGTTAACAACTGCAGCCGTAGAAGGACAGTAGTAGGAGGAAGTCAGAATGTCGCCTCTGCAACAGCGGGAAGCTGGAACGTAGTCTGGGCAGCTGTAACCGGTGCAGGTCATAGAGCAGGAACGTCACACAAGCCGGGTCAAATCACGGAGCAGGTTCTCAGACAAGCCAGATCAGGATACAAGCAGGAACGTCAGTCAGGCCGGGTCAAATCACAGGGCAGGAACACAGGAGCGTAGTCAGAGCAAGCCAAGTCGGTACACCGGAAATCAGGAGCGCAGGAACACAGCACAGCAAAACTGGCTCAGGAACACCACGAAAGGGCACCTGACAGGTGCCAATGGCCCAGTATAAAAAGGTCACCAGGGGCGGGCCAAACAGGCTCAACCAATCGGAGCGCAGCACAAGTGAGAGCGACAGGAGGGGAATCACTGCACCGTGATAATTAGTGACGATAATAAATGCAATTTATATGTTTTATCCAGAAGGTATGCACTATTGAATACAGTAGATACATAGATAAATTCCATTTATCTAAATCTGGGATTTTATTCAAGATAAGTTTTTCTAAATTATATATTTTACATGGTACAAGGAATTGTTATGGGTCCTGCTTTGTTTTATTAAAGGTAATTCACATAACAACATACTTTAGACCTTAAAGCTTAACTAACACCCCTTAGCACCATGGTCCGAAATAATTCCCCACATAACAACATACTTTAGACCTTAAAGCTTAACTAACACCCCTTAGCACCATGGTCCGAAATAATTCCCCATCAGGCTACTAGCTGCTCAGTAGCTCTAGTAGACAGAATTTTTACCGTGTTCAAGAGATTTGTAGACTTCTCCAGAACTGACAGGCAGGACGGAGCATAGACTTCTTTCCATAGTGATGTCTGCACGCCTGCGCTGTCTGTCCCAGCTGGCTCCAAGAGGCGTTGCTAGTAGCCGTTCGGCTCTGAAAGGGACTGAGAGCGCAGGTGTGCAGACGTCACTTTGGAAAGCTGTCTGCTCTCCGTCCTGCCTGTCAGTCCCAGAGAGGTCTACAAATCTCTTGAACATGGTAAAAATTCTGGCGACTAGTGCTACTGAGCAGCTAGTCACCAGATGGGGAATTATTTCGGCCCACGGTGCTAAGGGGTTAGTAGTTACGCTTTAATTTGCATAGTTTATACAGTTTCTGGGGCAGAAGTATTCATATATGCTGCTGTCAAATATATTGTAATTAATTAAGGATCATTTAACCCTTTTTATGCTGCTGAGTTCAATTATTGTTACCTAATACCTCTGGATACACCTATGCAGTCTTTTAATCCTGGTTGTGCTGGTAATACTGTTTTGTGATATTGGTTTTTGAGTTACTGTGTCTATTTCAGTTGATGTTCACTCATTTATATCATTGTTGAATACACTTTATATATAGTATATTTTACTTAAAGGAAAGCTAACGTTCCATAAAAAAATCTACTTTTATAGAGCTTAAAAAAATAAACTATGTCCCACAAATCCTATCTCTCAAACCGCTATGTTTTGAAAGATATTCACACTGAAAGTTCCCCTCTCTCTCCCTTTCTCCTGACATCAGCGTCTAGCTGTCAGCAGGAGATCCGGGTCTGGGGACCAGCCGGTGGCTCTGCAGCAGAGCCGAAATCTCGTTATTTAAAAACAATTACTTCATTGAAAAGGTCTACAAAATGTGCATGGTTTGCAAGCACACTTTATAGACCTTTCCAATTTGTTTTAAATAACTCGATTTCGGCTCTGCTGAAGACCCTCCTTGAGTTGCACAACTCGAATCTCCTGCCGTCAGGATGGAGAGGGGAACTTTCAGTGTGAATATCTCTCAAACCATAGTAGGACATAGTTTATTATTTTAAGCTCTATAAAAGTAGAAGATTTTTTTACTGTCCCTTTAAATAAATTATATTTTTTTTTGCACAATCAATTCTTTACTGTGAAGTAACATGTCAATACCTAGTATTATGTAAAGTTCTCAAATTAATTTAATATTATTATTTTATCTATTTATGTGAATATATACAACCTAATTGGTCTCCTGTTTAACCCTTTCCTGTATTATCCTCAACATTTTTCAGTGACAACTTTCATAGTGCAAATACCCATTTACATTTGTAGGTTTTGCAAAAGTTTCAGTGATAATTTTATTATTTTTATGATATACTTTTAATTCCAAGTAATTTACACTAAATTTATCTGTTTGATATGTAAATGTTAAACCCATTTCATTTTATTTAGATTGTTGACAACATTAATTACATCAGACTCAGTACTGTCACAGATGAAAATCAGGTCATCTATGAATCTTCCGTAGAAGACCGGGGGACAAGCTCTTCACCCCACACGTGTATGGACTCCCATTGTCCCATGTAGAGGTTTGTATATCTATGGGCAAACCTGGCCCCCGTTGCAGCACCCTTAACTTGCTTATAGTAGGTCCCCTCAATTTGCAAATAATTGTGCTTTAAAATATAATTGATGCTGTTCAAGATTAGCTATTTTGTTTAGTTGGTATACTCTTATCCCTCTCAAGAAAATTTTATACTGCTTGTATACCTTTCTCATGATCAATATTAGTATTGCTACCACATCTACAGTAGTCCATATATATGTTTTTTTTTCACTCATATTCTCTAATTTTTGCGATATATGTCTCGTATCTCATATAAGATGGTAAAGTAATTACATATTTTTGTAGATATGAATCTAAATATTGCGATAAGTTAGATGTAATGCGATTTATCCCTGCTATTATGGGTCCTCCTGGGGGATTAATATGTGTTTTATGTATTTCTGGCACTATGCACAAATATGGTATGCTGGGATATCTAGTTTCTAAAAATAGTTTTTCTTTCAATGTTAATACATTATTTGTATTGCTTGTTTCAAAATGTCTTCTTCTGCTTCTTCTCTTAGATATAAATACATGAAATGCCTCTAAAACTTCTATCTGTACAGTTACTAAGGAAAACGCTGACAAAGTCTTGATCTGTTGGTACTACAGTCCTGCTAGGCTTCACTCGATTAATCCTACTTGTCTGGACATTTGTTGGAGAGGCTGTGGCAGTAGGGGTGATATGAACCATAAATGGTGGTCATGCCTGCTGATCCAGGCATTCTGGAACCAGATATTGCAACTTTGGATGGGCAAAAATTGGCGAAAAATGTCACTTTCCACTTGGTGAATAATTTTCCTCAAGAAGTGCACATTTTTCACTTTTTTCTACTTTTTTATTTCTCTCATTCCATTGAAATCAATGGGAACATTGAATTTACAAACAACACATTATTATTTTATTTCTCAATGACATAGTATAAAAGGGGCATGAGGGTACCTGTGTTGGTGGAGTGTGAGGAAAGAATCAGTTGAACAGGGGATGATTCTTGGGAGGGCTGTTTTCTTGGATTTTATGGGGCAGTTAATAAAAAATAAAACCTAATAAATAAAGAAAACAAACATAAGACGTGATATAAAAGGGGTCTGAGGAGGGTGCCTGTGTTGAATTGTGGAGTCTGGGGAATTAATCAGTTGCACAGGGAATTTGTTTTAGAGGGTTTCTTGAATGGTATTGGGGGGCAAGTTAATACAAAATTGAATAAATAAAATGAAATAAGAAATGTGTATGTAAGGTGATAGAAACAGGAATCCCCTGACATAAGCTGCCACAGGGGTGGACTGATACTTGACTTGATAGAATATTTTGTAGGTGATTTGTTAGATTTGTTGTTAGAGGCCCAAGCCCTGAGGAAACATTGAATTGTAGGACTTAGACTTGCTTGGAATAAACCCTACGGAAACACTGATTTGTACAACATAGGCTTGTTAGAAGCAACACTCCTAAAAAATTTTTTTTTTTTTTTATGACTATGTATTATTATTATTATTTTTTTTTCAAAGCACAAGCCCTGAGAAGAAATAAAAATGCCCTACTGGCCTGTTGCCAGCAGGCCATGTTGGCCAATGGTCACTGGCCATTGTTAAATGTCCTCCTCAACCCATAATTGCGGAATTTGCAACTGCTGTTCTTACTGCTGCTGCTGAGTTGTTTAAGCAGCAGGATGATTAGGCAGCTGGAAGGGAATGGGATCAACAATCAGTAACATGGTATCACGGTGCCCGTTATTCCTGTTCTGGCATTACTACTTCCTGCTTCTTCCCTGCTATCTCTTATTGGCCACTGGGTTCTGCTCCGCCCAGCGTGAGCCTTCTTAAACTCAGTCCTGTCATTCCTTTGGCGCCTTTTCGTGGTGTTCCTGTGCCTGGCGTTATTCTGCTGTTGATTCTTGATCCGTGTATGACCCGGTTTTGCCTGATGTTGCTCCTGTCTCTTGCTCCGTGTTCCGTTGCCGATTAGGACTGGCTGACTACGTGCTCCGTTGCTGACTAGGACTGGCTGACTACCGCTCTGTGTACCGATTCTGGCTGTGGCTGACTACCCGCTCCGTTGCTGACCAGGACTGGCTGACTACCACTCTGTGTACCGATTTTGGCTGTGGCTGACTACCCACTCCATTGCTGACTAGAACTGGCTGCCTTTCCGCTCCGTTGCTGACTAGGTCTGGCTGACTGCCGCTCCAAGAATTGACTCTGGCTGTGGCTGACTCCCTTTCCGTTCAGGCATAGTGCCTTGCTGTATTGCTTTCCGGAGCCTGTCATTGTTGCCACGCCAATGCCTGCCCCAGTTACCCTACGAGGGCCTGTCTGTGTTGCCTTATCGAGGTCTGTCAGTACTGCGGAGCCAGGGCCTGCCAAAGTTCTTTACGAGGGCCTGTCAGTGTTGCCATATCTGGACTTGTCAGTGTTGCCGCGTCAGTGCCTGCCCGAGTTGCCTTACGAGGGTCTGTCAGTGTTGCCTTACCAGGGCCTGTCAGAGATGCTGCACCAGTACCTGCCCAAGTTGCCTACCAGGCCTTGCCTGTGTCGCTACGACAGTGCCTGACCGAATTGCTCTAAAGGATCTGTCTGTGTTGCCCCGGTTATTCCTAGCCTGAGGCGGGTGCCTGGTACATTCTTGCCTGCTTACCTCCGGTTGCCCTAGAGTGCTAGGTAATCTGCCCTGCAGTTGCCTTCTGCCTTACTGGTGGAGTTACATCTAGGCTTGGCGCTGCTGAGGTTCTGTTCCTGGTTCCTGACACCTGTTCCTGATTTTAGTATTATTGTTTTGTTTTGCTTGTCTCATTGTACCCTGACCTGTGTCAGATTCGGAAGTACCACGGTACTGTTTGAGTCTGGACCTGTGAGGGGTGATCTTGTTAACCTTATTATCTTTAATAAAGCTTTTACCTTACCTACTTGTCTGAGAGTTCTTACTAACCGTAACAGTAGGAAAGGGCCATGACCTCAGACAAGGCTGGTGAAGGTAGCTCCCAGAATCTCCTTTGGAGAATGGACGCTCAAGAGCAACGGTTAGACCAGTTGTCCATTGCCATTCAGACTATTTTGGAGTGCACCACATTCCTTGAAAGACCTGTACTGCCTTCAGTGGCCATCCCAGTCCAGGCACCGTTGGTACAGGATCCGACTCTGAACCTACCCAGTAGAGGGCTGTATGCTACTGCTCCTCTCCCACTGAATCAACTATAAATCTTTCTGGAACTCGTACCACAGTCATTTCCAAGCAAAAGAAGTAAGGTGGGTTTCATGATCTCCTTTCTGACAGGTAGAACTTTAGCCTGGGCAAATCCGATATGGGTTCCTGGGAGCGCCACCTCTGCTGCTAAACATTTTATGAGAATCCAACAGGGCACACATACTGTTGCTGACTATGCCATTGAATTTCGTACGCTCGCAGCAGAGGTAGGATGGAACGATGAGGCACTTGTGTCAGGGTGTGCGCAAGGCCTCAAGGATAAAATAAAAGACGAAGTTGCAGCCCGAGACTTGCCAGTGGAGCTGGATAAATTTATGATTATATGACCTTGATTGATTCTCGGATAAGGGAGAGGAACATTTATAAGGACTGTAGGCAGAGATCTCTGACTGGGCCATCTACCAGTGCTGGTTTCCCACCCTTGCCTCCCTCTCCTCCCATTCCTCCTGGCTCCGCAAGCGGGAGTAGTGAACTGATGCAACTGGGCTTTACACATCTGTCTAAGGAGGAAAGCTCCTTTTGCCACAGACAGGGCCTGTGTCTGTACTGTGGAAAAGCAGGTCACCTGTTAAAGACTTGTTCGGGAAACAAACGCACCTAGGTTCCAATGGGGGAGTATCCTAGGTGGTGTATACTAGTCCCCAGAGGGCACACTACTCAAACCTGTTATCAATATAGCAGTATCATGGACTGCCTCATCTTTTACTACCCATGCTCTGATTGATTCCGGTGCGGCCGGCTAGTTCATGGACAGGGACTTTGCAATCCTGCATAATATTCCTTTGGTTGATAGAGAGTCCCCGCTGGACATTGAGGCTATAGATGGACGACCATTGGTACCTTCCCAGGTTACGCAGGAGACCTGTCCATTGTCGATTTGTATAGGAGCTCTCCACAAGGAGACTCTGCAGTTTCAGATTATTCAATCTCCTCATTTAGCGGTCATTCTGGGTTTCCCATGGCTACATATGCACAATCCCAGAACTGACTGGAAGTCCTGTGAGATTTTGGCTTGGTCCGACCACTGCATGGCTCATTGTTTAAGGCAGCCTACTAAGATTTTGTGTACCTCTCCCTCCTTACCACATGAATACCAGTCTTTCAGCGATGTCTTCGGTAAGGAAGAGGCTAGCACTTTGCTGGTGCATCGCCCCTATGATTGTGCTATTGATCTTGTGCCGAGCGCCATGCCTCCTAGGGGCAGAACGTATCCATTGTCATGTGAAGAAAATCGGGCCATAGAGGAGTATATTGCTGACAACTTGGCTCGGGGCATAATCCGCAAGTCTTCCTCGCCAGCGGGGGCTGGATTCTTTTTCATCAGAAAGAAAGACGGGGAACTCCCGCCCTTTATTGATTATAGAGGTCTCAACAAGATAATGGTGAAGAACGCATGCCCTATTCCACTCATCACCGAGTTGTTCGATCGATTAAAAGGGGCATCCATTTTCAAAAAACTAGACTTAAGGGCAGCATTTAACCTGGTACGGATTAAGGAAGGTGATGAGTGGAAATCTGCTTTCAATACTCGAACAGGGCATTACGAGTATTTGGTAATGCTATTCGGGCTTTGCAATGCCCCGGCAGTATTCCAGGAACTTATAAATGATGTCCACAGGGACTTGTTACAGTCTTGCATATATTGATATTTTGATTTACTCTCTGACTTGGAGACACATCGCACACGTCACAGCAGTTTTGCAGAAACTAAGGGAGCACAAGCTATACTGCAAACTCGAGAAGTGTGACTTTCACAAGTCCAGTGTGTCATTTCTCGGATATGTCATTTCGAAGGAGGGCTTTGCCATGGACAAGGACAAACTCGCAGCAGTATTACAGTGACCACGCCCCACAGGCCTCAAACCCTTACAGCGGTTCTTAGGGTTTGCTAATTATTATAGGAAATGTATTCGTGATTATTCCAGGATTGTGAAACCGCTCACTGATATGATCCATAAGGGTGCTAACGCTTCTGTGTGGTCTCCAGAGGCTGAGAGGGCGTTCGAAACTCTGAAATCTGCATTCTCCACTGCCCCAGTCCTGTCTCATCCCATTCCTGGTTTGCCATTTACATTGGAGGTTGACGCTTCTGAGACAGGGGTAGGGGCAGTGTTGGGCCAAAGACCGTCCGGGTCCCGATAAAACGTTAATACCATGTGGATTTTTCTAAAAAAAAAATTACCAAGGCCCAAAGTCTGTATGACATTCTTGATCGAGAACTCTTGGCTATTATTCTTGCTTTGTGTGAATGGCGCCATCTGCTAGAGGGTACCAGGGCGCCAATATTGATTCTGACGGATCACAAGAATCTAATGTACCTCTCAGAAGCTAAGAGATTGTCCCTGAGACAGGCTAGATGGGCGTTATTCCTGTCACGCTTTAACTTCATTGTCTCATACTTACCCGGTACCAAGAATGTTAGGGCCGACGCATTATAAAGACAATTTGGTTCCGATCCAGAATCCAACAGTGTACCAGTTCCTATCATACCTCTGGATCGTATACTTGCCACTTTGCGGACCAGTATCACATCCCCTTTGTGTGAGGAGATCCTGGCATCTCAGACCAATGCACCTCCAGAGAAACCCATGGGCAAGTGTTTTGTGGCTGAGCCTTTCCGGTCCAGGCTAATGGAGACGTATCATTCTTCCCAGGCGGCTGGTCATGTGGGCAGGAATCAATTGATCTGGTCTCGGTCTTGGATGTTTTGGTGGCCCGGCATGAGAGATGACTGCGCGGCATTCACTGCAGCCTGTGCCACGTGCGCTCATTCTAAGTCCCCAAGACATCTTCCGGTGGGGCTATTGCAATCGGTTCCCAATGGCGACCGTCCTTGGTCACACATTTCCATAGATTTCCTGGGGGGGCTGTCGGTTTCCAATGGCTAAACTGTGATACTCATGGTGGTTGACAGATTCTCGAAAATGTCCCACTTCGTGCCACTCCCTGGTCTGCTGTCTGCGAAAGTATTGGCCGCTGTATTTGCCAGGGAGGTATTTCGACGCCACGGAGTTCCCAAGGTTCTGGTCTCTGATCGTGGGAGCCAATTCGTGTTCAGGTTCTGGAGGGCATTCTGTCACCAGATGGGTATCCAGTTGTCCTTTTCCTCCGCTTACCAGCCCTAGACTAATGGGGCCGCTGAGCGTTCCAATCAGGGATTGGAACAGTTTCTATGTTGTTTCATCTACAACCATCACGAAAATTGGGCTGACATGTTGCCGTGGGCTGAGTTTGCCAGGAACTGTGCTTTGTGCAACTCCTCCTGGAGCTCACCCTTCCTTATCAACTATGGGTTCCAACCACGCTTGCTCCCGGACACCTTCCAAGAACAACAGATTCCGGCTGTGGACGAGCATATTAGGCAGCTCCTCTCCACTTGGGCACAGGTCCAGAATTCCCTACGTGACTCCTTTCAACGAGTTCAGCGGCATGGTAATAACAGAAGGTTGCCGGCTCCTGTATTCCAAGTGGGGGCCGGGTCTGGCTGTCCTCCAGGAACCTCAAGTTGCAAGTTCCATGCAACAGATTTGCTCCCCGATTTGTAGGTCCGGTCTGGGTCCTCCGTAGAGTCAACCCTGTTTCCTATGCCTTGGAGTTACCGGCATCTATGAGGATACATAACGTGTTCCTTGTATCCCTTCTCAAGCCTTTGGTGTGTAACCGCTATACCACCACCCCTGCAGTCCCAGGTCCGGTGCGCATACAAGATCATGACGAGTATGAAGTGCAGAGTATTTTGGATTCACATAGATTCCGTGGGCAGATCCAGTACTTTGTGCACTGGAAGGGATATGGTCCAGAGGAACGTTCATGGGTTAATCATGCTGACATCCATGCTCCACTCCTGTTGTGCAGGTTCCACACCAAGTTTCCGCTAAAGCCTGGACCTCCTCCACGGGGAGGGGGCTTTTGAAAGGGGGTTACTATCATGGTGCCTGTGATTCCTGTTCTGGCGACATTACTACTTCCTGCTTCTTCCCTGCTAGTCTCTTATTGGCCGCTGGGTTCTGCTCCGCCCAGCGTGAGCCTTCTTAAACTCAGTACTGTCATTCCTTTGGTGACCTTTTATGGTGTTCTTGTGCCTGGCGTTATTCTGATGTTAATTCCTGATCCGTGTATGACACGGTTTTGCCTGACATTGCTCCTGTCCCTTGCTCCGTGTTCCGTTGCCGATTAGGACTGGCTGACTACCCGCTCCGTTGCTGACTAGGACTGGCTGACTACCGCTCTTTGTACCGATTCTGGCTGTGGCTGACTACTCGCTCCGTTGCTGACCAGGACTGGCTGACTACCACTCTGTGTACTGATTTTGGCTGTGGCTGACTACCCACTCCGTTGCTGACTAGGACTGGCTGCCTTTCCACTCCATTGCTAAGTCTGGCTGACTGCCGCTCCAAGTACTGACTCTGGCTGTGGCTGACTCCCTTTCCGTTCAGGCCTAGTGCCTTGCCGAATTGCTCTCTGGAGCCTGTCATTGTTGCCACGCCAGTGCCTGCCCGAGTTACCCTACGAGGGCCTGTCTGTGTTGCCTTATCAAAGTCTGTCAGTAATGTGGAGCCAGGGCCTGCCAAAGTTCCTTACGAGGGACTGTCAGTGTTGCCTTATCTGGGCTTGTCAGTGTTGCCGCGTCAGTGCCTGCCCAAGTTGACTTACGAGGGTCTGTCAGTGTTGCCTTATCAGGGCCTGTCAGAGTTGCCGCACCAGTACCTGCCCGAGTTGCCCTACGAGGGTCTGTCAGTGTTGCCTTACCAGGGCCTGTCAGTGTTGCCGCACCAGTACCTGCCGAAGTTGCCTACCAGGCCTTGCCTGCGTTGCTACGACAGTGCCTGACTGAATTGCTCTAAAGGATCTGTCTGTGTTACCCCGGCTATTCCTAGCTTGAGGCGGGTGCCTGGTGCATTCTTGCCTGTTTACCTCTGGTTGCCCTAGAGCGCTAGGTAATCTGCCCTGCAGTTGCCTTCTGCCCTACTGGTGGAGTTACATCTAGGCTTGGCGCTGCTGAGATTCTGTTCCTAGTTCCTGACGCCTGTTCCTGATTTTAGGATCATTGTTTTGTTTTGCTTTTCTCATTGTACCTTGACCTGTGTCAGATTCGGAACTAGCACTGTACTGTTCGAGTCTGGACCTGTGAGGGGTGATCTTGTTAACCTTATTATCTTTAATAAATCTGGTTTTACCTTACCTACTTGTCTGAGAGTTCTTACTAATCGTGACACATGGGTGATGGATGATGAAAGTTCCACTTGCCACGACTATCTCCAGTGATTCGTCTGAGGCAGTAGCAGCACAATAAGTAGTCCCCAGTATATGTGGAGAAAAGAAGAAGTTGGCCAATAATTCTTCTACACCTGTCCCTCCTCCAAAATCATGGGTGTGTTGTTCTCTTGAGAGCAGAAACTGTGCCTCTTATCAACAACTCCAATGTGCACAGTGTGTGTGGTAAATAACATCTGGGTGCACAACTGTATCCAAACACCATGACACCAGAACCCAAACACTGCCGCTGTCACTATACCCCTTGTCCAGAACCCGCTAAGGACACATGGCAACTTGCTGACAGTTTAATAGTAATGATGAACCCTCCCTACCAGCATCCTAGCATATTCTGCAGGATGGAATAGTAATGATGAACCCTCCCTACCAGCATCCTAGCATATTCTGCGGGATGGAATTTCCTCAGATGCCGATTGATGACCTGGTATCGATTCTCCTCCACCACACTTGCATGTGTGGTCAGTGCACCACACAGTATGCAATGGGTAGAGACGAACTGCCACATCTTAACATCAACAGAGTGGCTATCATTTGGTGGGGGAGATAACGATGAATGAGGTGGACTGGCAGATGTAGTTGCTACCCTAGAGGAAGAAGGTGATGGTGATGGTGAGCTAGTTGTTTCGCTCATCATGGAACTTCCAGTTTCTGTCTGGATTTCTCTATTTTTCCTCCCCTTTGATCTCTGCCTCACCTCTTGTTGCCTATCTGGAGAGTCAGGGGCTACAGCAACAGCGGTGCTTGATTTCTGTGATGGGTGTTTGGATTTAACATGCTTGACATAAATGTTATGGTTCTGTGTTTCGTGTGTGATATCAGGGAGGTTGTGCCAAGGTGTGTTCCCTCCTTTTTCCTTCTCACTGACTTGTCACAAATTGTGCACAGAGCCACTGGTGATGACTGCACTTTGCCTGCCCAAAAAAAAAAAAACAGTTTCACACCCATGACTTCAGGGGGGAGGGAACAGATGGAGAAGAATGGCCTCTTTCTTCTTGTCCTCCACATTCACCTTCACTGTCTGTGCTGGCAACTGATGATGTTGCTGCTGCTGTTCCTGCTACTGCCTCAAAACCAGCACTGCAACTAGGACCAGGAATATCGCTGGCAATGGCAAGTGGAACCTGTCCTAGTCCCACATCACTTGTTGACCCCATTTCCACTGTGTCCACGGTGATCTGTGGCACACTAGCCTGCTGATCAGCATACTGCTGCCCTTGCAACTCAGCAGCAGCAGTGATTAGAGCAGTTGCAAATTCCACAAATTCCAAAAGCTCATTGCTACTGGTGGTGGTGGTGATGCCCATCCTCATCCCTGTCTCCCATTCCTTCTCAGTTTCTGATAAAAAGGCCATCAATGTCTCTTACACCCCAGCTTTTCTACCATCATCATCCATACCTGCTGCTGCTGCTCTATTACAAACATCTCACTGCTGCTTGGAGGAGGTCACGAGCAATGTGACAGAGGGTCCCCTAATGTCACACTTGGCATTTCCTTTTGACCTGAAGAAGAAGGCAGACTAGCAGCAGTAGCAGCTACTACTAACACCACACACATCAAGTTCAGCCCCAGAGTCTTCCTCTTCACAGTCACTAGTAATATGAGGATATTGATGACTCCCTCCTTCATTCCTAACACTAACAAGCTACTGGACCTTCTCAGTGTGTCGTTGTACTAGCACTGGCAGGACTGCTTGGGGATGGCAAGTGTGAATTAGGGTTCCCTGCTATCACACTTGGCATCATCTTCTCCTCCACCCTTCCTGATTATTACTAGACACACAAGCAGCTTCAGAACAGGTGGCAGCAGCTTCAACACTGGCAGCAGACAGTACTGGTGGCATTGGCAACAGGGGTAGCACGTCTGACAGCAGGCACAGCACTAGTGGCAGCAGGGGCAGCAATGGTAGCAGCAGAGGCAGCACATCTAGCAGCAGGCACAGGCAGCTAACCTGTCCTGCTCCCTTTTCTCCCTCCCTTCCCATTCCCTTTTCTCCCTCCCTTTGCATTCCCTTTTCTCCTTCCCTTCCTATTAAATTCCCCAAGATCCCTTGAGGTGATTTAGGGGGACTGGTCAGCATTGGTTCAGTAGTGTTCACTTCTTCCTGGACACATAAGGGTCCTTCCAGCTCCTCCACTTATTATTTTTAAACCTGCTCATAGTGATAGCAGTCACTGTGAGCCTCTCCTGCCTAAAATTTGGAAAAAGATCACAGCAGGATAGCACTGAACGTCTACCTCTCTCTGTAGCTGCTTTTATTGTGTTTGATTTTCGCAAATACATCCTGTATTTATAAAAGGAGAAAACAATGTAAATCAATGGGCGGAAACTCTCTAGCCAAAAAAATGGCGAAACATTTTGGCCAATGGGCGAAAAATGCAAAAATGTAAAAGCAGATTTTCTCACAATAAAGTGGACAACAACGGGGCTTTTGAGGAACTTCCCACGGGAACACAGCAAGAGATTTCAGCCACCCCTAATTGCAACTTTTCCGACAACTGTTTTCAGTCATGATAACCCTTGACCCTGGTGCTGCTCCTAGGAGCCTCTACCCCTGATCTGTCTCAGCCTCTCTCAGTCTTGATACCTCATATTCTCACTGCTACCAGGTGCCTAATTGCATGTGTGTGGAAGACTACAACCCTTCCATCCCTATGCCAGCTTTTGGACCGTGTATCACATATTAATGGAACACCTGATGGCTAAACTCAGGGGTACTGTGAATAAATACTTGTCAATTTGGAGCATCTGGGATCTGACTGTAGAATCCTCAGAATTGAAGTGATAATGCCTCTATCTGAAGAGAATATAGTCATAGTAACATAGTAACATAATAATTTGGGTTGAAAAAAGACTTGCATCCATTTAGTTTAACCCTTTTCCTATTCCTGTCCTTTTCTTTCTCTTAGTCCATCTCATAGCACTATGCTCTATGCTGCAGACTTAAATTTCCTTACCCGTAATGTCTGCCCTTCCTTTTTTTCTGTCTGTCTGGTCTGATCTTGTCTTCTGTGATTTGTTTGTCTGTTTAAGTGTGCCCACTGGGAAGCGTATGAGTGTGACTTGCATGGCTAAACTTACCACCAACCTTCGACTGTACCTCTTTTTATTGTAAATTGCAGAGGATGTACTGTGTATCCTATGCTATTTTTGTCAGTCTGTTTGACTGCGTCATTGTACTTGTTATAGTTGAAAATTTTAAAACTCAATAAAAATTATTTGGGAAAAAAAAATTAAATAATTTCCACAGTTGCTTTAATATTTTTTTTTGTCTAACCCTTTGAATGCCAGAGGGGTATCCAACACATTGTCTTGCAATAAGTTGTATATGTCTCTGGCATTCAAAGGGTTAAAACTGAGTTTTTACAATTTTATATTATATGTTCTTTAGGTCCTGTGGTTCACTGAGAAATTATATCTCTTTAAAAAGAGGCCCTTAATTTGTTGACCTGTAGGACATCAGGCTGAAGCCAGACATTTATATATTTCGGCAAAGTGTCTGAATTTTCTAGTATTTGCTTTATTTTATGTCTGTATTTAGTTCACACTTCTGCAGAATAAACAATAGGTTTTACCGGTCTATATGTGGTTAGCCAAGAAGATGTAGGTGTAAGAGGACACGCACACAGCCCATTAAAATAATGTAAACATTAAAAAGATAAAGATATATTATTGTCTAGCTACAACTTGCAGTATAGTTCAAATGCTATAAATATAGGACTGCTGCATGAAAGACACATACCTAGGCCAATCTTTCTTTTAAACACATTAATAGTTATTTTTTCTAAGGGAATATTTCCTTTTGGTTATAATGTACTAGGTACAAGCATCATCTGCATGACTGATACATTGTTTTATGCCTTTATGCGTTAACTACATTAACAATTATGCTTACAAAACACTTGTCAGCAGGATAATGTGCAGCCCTAAGTTTGAAAGTTGATATTTGATATAAATATTTTGCATTTATAGATACTATATATTGTACTATTATTTCATGATGCTGAAAATCCTGCTTTGACAAAACTAAATAAAAGTTTATAGCTAAATTGTAATTAATAGTATAATTTTGGATTTCCTTTGATTAACCATACTATCTGTAGTTAAAATAGGTCAAGATGACTACTAAGAGACCCAGTGCAGTGCATGAAAAAAAAGAGGACTTAACTTACACAAGCAAAAAAAAAAAAAAAAAAAAACTATGTTCACAGTAACAAATGGGGAAAACCACCTCACACCAGCATGTAAATAGTATTGTATTGTATCATACCCCAAATAATCTGGTGTCAAATGGTTGTCTGATACCAGCACACATAGAAGCAGAAACTGCTTATTTATTATAATATCACTTTACACAACTCTCTTCCTCAAGTGTAGCAGTTTTTACCTGTGGAAGAAGTCCATTCCCCGCACAATAGCAGATATTAATGACTAATTACCAGCTTATTTGAACATAGCATTTTCCTAGATCTGGCAAAATTCCAGATTTAAATTTAGAAAGTTACTCTACGTTAGAGGAAATTAAGATTTATTTTATTTTATACATTGCTTTTTATAAGACACATTTCCTTCACTCCTCACTTCTTATTGTGTCTCAGGAAATGAGAAGTGCAAAGGAAAATTGCTTCCCACAGCCAATATACAACATAATATGTAATTTTAAGTTATAGAAATGAAAGGTAAGTCACATGTATGTAAGCCCTTACATTTATGCATGTATGTCTGTATAGCCTTGTGAGTAAATGCCAGGTTATAAAATATTTTTTTCATATAAAAATAATGTATTATTTAATAATTTTTGCATTGATATATCTATCCCAGTTATGAAGAACTACTTAGAATCCCCATTAATAATGCAAACGAGTGGTGATTTTTCTACTGAATTCTATATAACACTGATTTTGATTTGTGAAATTCCTTTATATGGCTTAGTCACATTTGTATTTACGCATTTTTCATTTTAAAGCAGTGGCCAAGCTGTTATTATTATATCTGATTTGTTGTTTATCTGCAAATTATTAAATACATGCAATAGTTATTCACTGACAGGACTTAATATAGCACATACCTCCTCCATGACTTTGGCAGAGGTATGGAAACCTCCATACATTTCCAAGTCCCACACAAAAGCCTATGCAGGTCAGCATATATTGAGCTTTGTTATCCCATTGTGGTCTCTCATTTGCTTCTTCTTTTTCTAGTTTCTCAAGTTCTTCATGTGTTTGTATTCTGCTTTCTAACCCTGGATTTGGCAGCACAAGTTTCACCATAATGTACCTTTACACCTAGATGCACTTTACAGCTACAATTCACTGTGAAAAACAACAGGAGCAGCTTGATGCAGAAAGACAGTGAGAATTTTCAACATAAGCAAATGCTATTTATAGTGAACCTTTGGCACTCAACAGGAGAGTGCCCCACCTTAGAAAGCAAGAGGTGTCAGCAGAACATTTAATTTCAAAATGCAACTCTTATAATTATTAATGCCTTATCAGTGAATACTTCAGAGTGCACTGAATTAACCACCATGTAGTCACTATTTAGATAATGAAGTTCAAAGAGCCATTTGCTTTTATTACTTTTCCGAATCATTAAGAAAAATCCTTGGGGCTCTTGCTTATGGGGTTTTATATAACAACATATGTTATGAACCAAGAAGCACTAACACAAAGCAAACAATGAGGAACTATGAACTATTACAACACACGTTACAACACACTCTCATGCACATACACATTTGTAATATGGAAAGTAATATTGTAATAAAACATGGGTTGATAAGCAACCATACAAGTGAGCTATTGCCATTCTCCTTATATGAGAGAGTGATGGAGACATTATGTTAAATGGATAGTAATGTTTCAAAATAAAAGCATTTCCAATTAATCTTCATAGTATTTCGGCCAGGGAGAGTGTTATTTCAATACTGTTGAAGTTGTAGATCTAGAGTAATTGAATGATAAAGTATCCCCCTCCCACCCCTTTTACTGATGTAACACTGCTCATCTCAGAACAGAAATGTGGTGTCCAGATGGCTTTCTGAGAGGTACAGTCTTCAGTTAGCATAAAGGAAAAACCTGAAAAACCTGTCAGGTCAGGGCTTTCATTGTTCTCACAGTAAGAAGATTGTTCCTTACTGAGATCTGTCCACATCTGAGGGGAGGTGACTTACACTAGGTAAAATGGGCTGCAGGGGCATAGTTTAACATTCAATTACTCTTGAACTACAACTCTGACAGTTTTGAAATAACACTTTCCATGGCCCCAAATACTATGATGATTGATTGGAGCTGCTTTTATTTTGAAACATTACTATCCCTTTAATATTTTTTCTCTCATTTTCATGTATAGTGGTTTAAGATTTTGTAATATTTGATGGAAAAATTGCTCATGGCAGCACATGTATGTTTTGCAGGACTTTATTTGCTGTCATATGCCTTGAAGTACAGCTTTAATGTGCATGTAACCACTTTTATTCTGTGGTTACTATGTCTGATTTAGTTGTCATTCTTCCTAAATAAGGAGAAACACTCTCCCATGATCCAAATAAATATGCAGTCTATCAGTGACATTGTCCCATATCTGTACCAGACTGTATAAAGAATGTAACCAGATACCAAGAGATAGCATATGTATATATGTGCATTTTAAAATGATAATGGGAAATAGGTGACCTAAGTGAATTTGAACTTAGTGTGATAGTTGGCATCTGACATACTGGGAAATGTATTAAATATTTTGCTCCTCACTGTGATGAAGTAGAGGGGGTGATCTACAGTTGAATTACATTGGTAATATTAATTAAATATAAGGTTTATAGCCCATATATTAACTATTTATTATCCCTCCTCACTGAGATCAGGTGAGAAATGAAAAAAAAATGAAAAAAAATGCAAAGAAATATAAAAATATTAGTATGATATTGGTGAGATAACCCAATATTAATTAAGAGTTGTCTAACGCAGGATCTTCTGATCTCACTCTCTTCTCCACTGTAGAGGTCAAATATTTGAAAACACCCTCTCTACTTATCGATGAGATTTCAACTCTTTCCCAGAATGATGGGAGGCACCCTGGACAATTGCCTGCTGTAGCTTGGGGTAATGAACCATGGTAATTGAAATTCTAAGAATTCCTTTGAATGCCTGAGGGATTAGTAGTGTATTGCCATCCCAGGTGTTGGCCATTCCTCTGACACTCAAAAAGTTAGGATAGTGAAGTCCTGATGTCCAAGGTCAAATTAAAAAATGGGTCTCCTATAAATAAAATCTCCCTCAGTCCCTGATGCTATTTAAGATTAGCAAAATCAAACATGGTTACAAAAAGAAAAACTATTAGTGTTGGTGCATTACATAGTAACATAGTAATTTAGGTTGAAAAAAAGACTTGCGTCCATCTAGTTCAACCCTTTTTCTATTCCTGTTTACCATCGTTGATCCAAAAGAAGAGATTTCTCCCTGGATCAACAAGCCCTAACTAAATATTAATCCCAATACTAACGTACATAGCCCTCTATGTTATGCTCTTTTAAATAAGTATCCAGGCCCCTTTTAAAGGCATCTAATGTATTTGATAGTACCACCTCCTCAGGAAGTGAATTCCATACCTTTATTGTCCTTACTGTAAAGAAACCCTTCCGCTGTTGTAGATTAAATCTCCTTTCCTCAAGTCTAAGCGGGTGGCCCCTTGTCCTGCGTACTGTTCTGTTAATGAACAGGTCTTTGGCGAGCCCTTTATATGGACCTTGAACATACATATATAGTGTTATCATATCCCCTCTAAGACGCAGTTTCTCTAGTGTGTACAAGTTTAATTTTTCTAGCCTCTCTTCATAACTAAAACTTTCCATTCCCCTTACTAGTTTTGTAGCCCTCCTCTGCACTCTCTCTAGTTCCATAATGTCCTTTTTCAGAAAGGGCGCCCAGAATTGAACAGCATATTCTAGGTGGGGTCTTACCATGGACCTGTAAAGAGGCATAATTATATCTTCCTACCTTGAGTCAATACCCCTTTTAATACATGCCAATATCTTATTGGCCTTTGCAGTTGCCAGCTGGCACTGCACGCTACAGCTAAGTCTATTGTCTACCATTACTCCCAAATCCTTTTCATTAGTAGATTTCCCAAGGGAAACACCATTTAAACTACATGTTGCATTTTTATTATTATACCCAAAATGCATAACTTTACACTTGTCTATATTGAATCTCATTTGCCATTTGCCTGCCCAGTTACTCAATTTGTCCAAATCCTCTTGTAATGAAGACACATCCAGTTCAGACTTTATTACCTTACTTAATTTTGTGTCATCAGCAAACACTGATACATGGCTCCCTATGCCCTCTGGGAGGTCATTAATAAACAAATTAAAAAGAAGAGGACCCAGGACAGATCCCTGAGGTACTCCACTTATCACTTTTATCCAACTGGAGAACTTGACATTTACTGCCACTCTTTGCATTCTATCATTCAGCCAATTTCCGATCCACACACAAACATTTTCCCCTAGGCCTATTTCATTCAATTTGTACAGTAACCTCTTGTGCGGAACTGTATCAAATGCCTTGGCAAAGTCTAAATAGATCACGTCAACCGCCACTCCCTCATCTATATTATTACTTACTTTTTCATAAAATGCGATCAAGTTCGTTTGACAAGACCTATCTTTCACAAAGCCATGTTGGCTATTGCTAATGATATTCCTGTTCCAGCAGAATTCTTGAATATATTCCCTTAGCAACCTTTCAAACAGCTTCCCTACCACAGATGTCAAGCTTACAGGTCTGTAATTTCCTGGCTGTGACTTTGATCCCTTTTTAAATATGGGCACCACATCTGCTTTACGCCAATCCATGGGCACCATACCTGAAATAAAAGAATCCCGGAAAATCAAATATAACGGTCTGGCCAGGGTCTGGCTTAGCTCTTTAAGTACCCGTGGGTGTATACCATCTGGCCCTGGAGCTTTGTCTTCCTTAACACTATTCAATTGTTTTAACACCTTTTCTTGTGTTAGCCAGTCCCATGCTTGCTGTGACTGTTCTGTAAAAGTAGCTTGCAGATTCTTGTCCATTGGGTCCTCCTTGGTAAAAACAGAAGAAAAGAAATTATTTAAAATATCTGCCTTCTCTCTGTCCCCTTTGACCATCTCACCCGTTTCAGATAACAAGGACCCAACATTATCATACTTAAATTTTTTGCCATTAATGTATTTAAAGATTTTTATGGGGGTTGCTTTTCCTCTCCTTAGCAATATTTTTTCATTCTCCAGTCTAGCTAATTTAATAGCCTTTTTACAGTTTTTGTTGACATTTTTGTATTCTGCAAATGCCTCTGCTGATCCCTCAGCTTTGTAATGTTTAAATGCGGCTTTCTTGTTATTTATTTCATGAATTACTTTACTGGCTAGCCACACTGGTTTTAATTTGCTTCTTTTGTATTTGTTTCCTACAGGGATAAATTTATGTGTGTATTCTTGCAATGTTATTTTGAAGGCATTCCACTTACCTTCTGTGTTTTTTCCTGAAAATATCTTATCCCAGTCAACGAGACCAAGGGATGCATTAAATCTGCTAAAGTTGGTCTTTTTAAAATTCAGTGTTTTGGTGGAACCCATACCAAATTGATTTTTTGAATTAATTTCAAAAGATACCATGTTATGGTCACTATTCCCCAAGTGCTCCCTAACTTGGATGTTAGAGATAAGTTCTTCATTGTCAGTTATTACCAAATCCAGACATGCATTCCCCCTGGTTGAGGTCTGCACTAGTTGAGACAAAAAATTGTCATTCAACAAGTTCAGAAACTTGCTGCTTTTAGCAGAATAAGCTGTTCCATTTTTCCAGTCTATTTCTGGATAATTAAAATCCCTCATAATTATAGTTCTCCCTAATTGAGAAGCCTTTTCTATTTGCATTAATAGCTTTGATTCTTCAAGGTCACCAATGTTTGGTGGTTTATAACAAATACCCACTAATATTTTCTGGGCAGTTTTACCCCCAGTGACTATTTCAACCCACAGGGATTCCACATGTTCACTACTGTCATCACATATATCTTCAATACCTGCAATTGAGGCAATAATGCTGGTTTGACATACAGACAGACCCCACCACCTCTTTTGTTTGACCTATCTTTTCTAAATAACATGTAGCCCTCCAAATTGATTGACCAATCATGTGTGTCATCCCACCATGTTTCTGTTATGCCTATCAAGTCATAGTTTTCAATTTCAGCTACCAGCTCCAGTTCCCCTATTTTACCAGTTAAACTTCTGGCATTTGCAAGCATACAATTTATGCCACTGCTGTGTTCCATTTGTGATTTAGTTTTGATGTGGTTTATATGCTTCTTCCTATCATCTGTACTAACCCCGCCCCCAGATCCTCCCACCTGGTTATTAACTATAACACCTTGCCTTTCTATACTATCTTTCCCAGTATTTATTGGCCCCTCCCCCCTTCCTAGTTTAAAATCTCCTCCAACCGTCTAGTAATCCTCTCCCCAAGCAGTTGAGACCCTCTTGCATTCAGGTGCAATCCATCCCTGCTATAGAGATTGTACCCCAAAGCAAAATCAGCCCAGTGCTCTAAAAACCCAAAGCCCTCCTTCTTACACCAAGACTTCAGCCATGCATTGAGCTCCCTAATCTCCCGCTGTCTCTCTGAATCTCCCGCTGTCTCTCTGAAGTCATCATGAAAAGCCATAGCCACTGAATGACCTTTATAGGGAACATCTGAGCTCTCTGGTCATAACTCCTCTCTTAACCTAACCAACTGAATTTGGAAATGTATAGAGTGTTTGAGGTCAGAATACCCCTTTATTATTTTTTTCACCTCCCTATAGGAATGCAACAGCTATCCCTCCCTTGGGCGATTATTAATTAATAGGTGGTACGTTGACCCTTTATTAATTTCACTGTTTTCCCTGAAAGGGGAAGTAAAGTTAGAGATCAATAGATTCCTTCTTTTTCTCTATTCAGGAGTAGAATAGAGGGAGGATTGTAAGATTCCACCTTGAGCCTTTTTTAATTCATTTTTTTATGCAAATGTTATTATGTTTTTCAATATGAAACATACAACAAGGGAATATATTAATTACAAAATAAAACAGAGCAATGTGTCCCCATGAGCATAAAATAATCATGTAGGTACATGGTGAAACCATAGCAAGGGCATCATACGGACCCTAGATGGAGCATCCTATTCACTGATGTAGAAGGGCTTCAAGCAGTATGTGTGTCACCCAATAAAAGGGATAAAGGCGTGACTGACTCATAGGTAAATAATAGGAAAATTATCCTCCAGGGTACATGGAGGCTTGATGACCAAGCTGAAGATAGACTGGAGAAAGAATGCAAAAGGGGAGAGAAAGAAATGAAAAAAAGGGAGGGTAGCAAGTAGAGGGAACAGGGAAAAATAAACATATTATGAACGGACATCTCAGATGTAATTAAAAGACACACTGGAGATGAGGTTGTGAGCCCACTAACTGGAGGGGAGGGGGAAAGGAAGAGTAGAGGGGAGAGGGGGGGAGCATAGGTCTCAATCCTGCCATATATTAGTTTTTAGAGGGGGTTAGAGAGGAGGGTAGGGGTTCGCGCAACTCCCCCATCCATCCATTTTGTATAGAGGAACCATCTGTTGGTTTCCGGGTAAGGTGTTAAGGAATGGTTCCCAAATTTGTAACATTTTTCAACCAAATTATTCTCAATGTACCCTATTGACCTGGAGCACTTTGGACTTCATTTGGTTGAACAATGGGCAAGATAACAATAGCCATTGAGTGAGAATACATTTCAGTGATATCATAAAAAGGTAACAGTCTTTTGGAAACTGTTTCCTTCTCTCACAGGAACTACATCATTAAACACAACTAGTGATGAGCGAGCACCCCAATGCTCGGGTGTTCGGGTGCTCTGACCGAGCACCCCCTGAGGCTCGAGTGCTCGGCCGAACACCCGAGCCCCATTGAAGTCAATGGGAGGACTCGAGCATTACACCAGGCACCCCCTGCTCTGATGAGGGGAGGGTGCCTGGTCCATAGGAAAAGGGCAGAAAAGGATGGAAACACCACAGAAATGGTTCAGGGACAGCATAGGGAGGATGTCTGGATGCATCTTGGACTCCAACGTCGCTGCTGGGAACGATCTTTCGCCCGTAGTACGCCATTTTTACAGACTGACCGTAAAACACACAAAAAGGAAGATAAAAACGACTTTAGGCGAAAAATTGTTACCAAACAGTATTTGCTGTATATTTACTTGTATATCATCTGCAAATTCTCCCAAAAATTTCCTCGATTTTTCTGAACTGAGGCCATGATTAAGAGGGAAACGTGCGCAGAGGCAAATTCTCCCAAAAATTTCCTTGATTTTCAGAACTGAGGCCATGATTAAGAGGGAAACGTGCGCAGAGGCAAATTCTCCCAAAAATTTCCTTGATTTTCAGAACTGAGGCCATGATTAAGAGGGAAACGTGCGCAGAGGCAAATTCTCCCAAAAATTTCCTTGATTTTCAGAACTGAGGCCATGATTAAGAGGGAAACGTGCACAGAGGCAAATTCTCCCAAAAATTTCCTTGATTTTCAGAACTGAGGCCATGATTAAGAGGGAAACGTGCACAGAGGCAAATTCTCCCAAAAATTTCCTTGATTTTATTGAACTGAGGCCATGATTAAGAGGGAAACGTGCGCTGAGCTGACCATCTAAAACATTATGGGTGAGGGTCTGCTGCAGAGCTGACCATCCTAAACATTATATGCGAAGGCCCACTAGTGAGCTGACGCTATAAAACATTATATGAGAGGGCCCGCTAGAGAGCTGACCCAATAAAACATTATATGAGAAGGCCCGCTGGTGAGCTGACCTATATAAAAATTGTCAAACAGGGCCCGCTGGTGAGCTGGCCCTATATAAAAATTATATCACAGGGCCCGCTGGTTAGCTGGCCCTATATAAAAATTATAGCACAGGGCATATGGAAGAGGAGGAGGAGGATGAGAAGATTAAGAGTCAACCATATACCCGTTTTTTGGGTGGAAGGGGTGAATGGGAATACAGAGTATTCCCATCATTGTAAATAACATATATAAAGTGAGTTTATGTTCCCCCGGGGCTTTCCTCCAGTGGAGTGGAGAAGTCAGGGGAAATCCAGGCCTTGTTCATTTTTATAAGTGTCAACCTATCAGCATTGTCGGTGGAAAGGCGGATACGCTTATCTGTTATGATGCCACCAGCAGCACTAAATACCCGCTCAGACAGAACGCTGGCGGCAGGGCAGGCCAGCACCTCCAAGGCGTAGAGTGCCAGTTCATACCACGTGTCCAGCTTGGACACCCAGTAGTTGTAAGGCACAGAGGGATCATTGAGGACGCTGACACGGTCTGCTACGTACTCCTTCACCATCTTCCAAAACTTTTCCCTCCTTGTGACACTAGGCTGCGCATCAGGGTGAGGGTGCTGGCGGGGTGTCATGAAGGTGTCCCACGCCTTGGAGAGTGTTGCCCTGCCTTTGTCGGAACTGCTGTGTGCTCCCCTTTTCTCCCCTTCTCGGTTGGCCAAGGTAGCACGTACTCTGCCGCCAGCGTTGTCAGATGGAAAATTTTGGAGCAATTTTTCGACAAGAACCTTCTGGTATTGCACCATTTTGCTTGTCCTCTCCACCGGAGGAATGAGAGATGAGAAATTCTCTTTGTAGCGGGGGTCCAGAAGGGTGAACACCCAGTAATCCGTGTTGTTTAAAATGCGTATAACGCGTGGGTCACGGGAAAGGCAGCCTAACATAAAGTCAGCCATGTGTGCCAGAGTACCAACAGTCAAGATTTCGCTGTCCTCACCAGGAGGATGACTCTCAATCTCCTCATACTCTTCCTCCTCTTCTGCCCACCCACGCTGAAGAGATGGAACTAAAGTTCCATGGCTACCCTCTGTAGCGGAGGCAACCGTGTCTTCCTCCTCCTCCTCCTCCTCCGCCTCCTCCAATTGTCGCTGAGAAGACGAAGTGAGGGTGCTCTGGCTATCACCTTGTGTAAGCTCTTCCTCCCCCATTTCCACCTCTTCCACATGCAAAGCGTCGGTTTTAATTGTGAGCAGCGAGCGTTTCAGTAGACACAGAAGTGGGATGGTTACACTGATAATAGCGTTATCGCCGCTCACCATCTGTGTCGATTCCTCAAAATTGCGTAAAACCTCGCAGAGGTCTGACATCCATTCCCACTCCTCACTTCTGATTACAGGAAGTTGAACGGAGAGGCGACGACCGTGTAACAGCTGGTACTCCACTACTGCCCTCTGCTGCTCACAAAGCCGGGCCAACATGTGGAAGGTGGAGTTCCAGCGCGTGCTCACGTCACACAGCAGCCGGTGAGCTGGCAATTGTAAGCGCTGCTGCAGCTTCAACAGGCCGGCTGAAGCTGTTGATGACTTACGGAAATGTGCACACACGCGGCGCACCTTGGTCAAGAGATCATGCACATTGGGGTAGGTTTTTAGAAATCGCTGCACCACTAAATTAAATACATGCGCTAGGCATGGTACGTGTGTGAGCTTGCCGAGCTCCAAAGCCGCCACCAAGTTACGCCCATTATCACACACAACCATGCCTGGTTGCAGGTTGAGTGGCGAGAGCCACTGCTCGGTCTGGTGACTAATCCCCTGCAACAGCTCTGAGGCCGTGTGCTGTTTGTCCCCAAGGCAGATCAGCTTCAGCACGGCCTGTTGACGCTTCCCCACTGCAGTGCTACACTGCTTCCAGCTACTGGCTGATGGGGGAGTGGCGCTGTGTGTAGAGAATTCGGAGGTGGAAACGGAGGAGGAGGAGCCAATAACGTAGGTGCTGGTGGAAACCCTGATGGAGGTAGGGCCCGCAATCCTCGGCGTGGGTAGCACCCGTGCCATCCCAGGGTCCGAGTCGCTCCCAGCCTCCACGACATTCACCCAGTGTGCCGTCAGGGAAATGTAGCGTCCCTGGCCACAAGCACTTGTCCATGTGTCAGTCGTTAAGTGGACCTTCCCAGTAACTGCGTTGGTCAGGGCACGGGTGATGTTACGGGACACATGGTGGTGTAATGCGGGGATGGCACACCGGGAAAAGTAGTGGCGGCTGGGGACCGCGTACCGAGGGACAGCTGCTGCCATCAGGCTGCGGAAGGACTCAGTGTCCACAAGCCTAAATGGCAGCATTTCGATGGCCAGTAATTTTGAAAGGTGTGAGGTTAGTGCTATGGCCTGTGGGTGGGTGGCTGGGTACTTTCTCTTGCGCTCAAATGCCTGGGGTAACGACATTTGGACGCTGTGCTGGGACAGGGAAGTGGATGTGGTCGCTGATGGTGCTTCAGATGGTACAGGTGCAGGGCGGGAGGTATGCGGGCCTGCGCCTTCGACAGGCGATTGGCCGGCACCGAAAACAGGGGAAGAGGAGGCAGTGGTGTGGCCTGCAGACACAGATGGGCGATCCAGGCGTTCCTCCCACTTACTACGGTGCTTGGATGCCATGTGTCGGATCATGCTGGTGGTGGTGAGGTTTCTAGTGTTCATGCCTCGGCTCATTCTGGTGTGGCACAGGTTGCAAACTACAATTCTTTTGTCGTCCGCACTTTCCTTAAAAAAACGCCATACCGCGGAACACCTACCCCTTGGCAAGGTAGATTTACGCAAGGGGGTGCTCCGTGGAACATTTGCGGGCCGGTTTGGTGCGATCCGCCTTCTTTCTGTAGCCACACCACTGCCTCTTCCAGCCTGTTGCGGTGCTGCAGATGGCTCACCCTCAGGACTGCTGACATCGCTCGGCTCTACACCTTCCCAGGTGGGGTCAGTCACCTCATCGTCCACCAAGTCCTCCTCCACTTCCTCACTCTGATCATCCTCCTCAAGTCTTGATCCCACCACATACTCAGTCATTGACAACTGTATAACATTCTCCTCAACAAGGTCTTGAGACGGAAATAGTGGTTGATTTAATGGCAACTGTGTCTCATCATCATCATCATCATCCACTACTTCCTTTGACCTTAAATGCCGTTCACATCTGTCATCTTCTTGTGATTGGGTAGCCTCTAGAGGTTGTGAATCAGGGCACAAGATGTCATGTTCCTCTGCAAGCGTGCTTGGAGAGAGGGTCAAATGAAGGATTGGTGATGAGACGAGCTCCTCACTATATCCCAGTGTGGGATCACTTCTTTGACCAGACCGTGTATGGTGGGAGGAAGGATGATCAGAGTGAGTATTATTTTGACCAGACTCTTGGCTACTGAGAGTGGACTTGGTGGAAGACAGGGTGGTGCTTAACCGACTGGAAGCAGTATCAGCTGTCATCCAACCAACCACCTGTTCGCAGTGGTCGGACCTCGAGAGTGATGTTCTGCGACGCCCTGTAAAATTACACATGAAGCTAGGTATGGTGGATGTCTTTCTTTCTTGTGCTCTGGCACCAGGCACAGTTTCTCCGCGTCCTGACCCGCGCCCTGAACTTTCAGGATCACGTCCACTTCCCCGTCCCTTTTTACCCGCCTTCTTCATCTTACACAGAATATGTGACTTTAATATTTGAGTTTGAAAACTTAACAGTATTTCTTATTATTCTGCAACTGTACAGAGTACACAGAATAGGCTGCTAAACGGCGGTGAAACACACTGAATGGAATATGTGACTTTGATATTTGAGTTTGAAAACTTAACAGTATTTCTTATTATTCTGCAACTGTACAGAGTACACAGAATAGGCTGCTAAACGGCGGTGAAACACACTGAATGTAATATGTGACTTTAATATTTGAGTTTGAAAACTTAACAGTATTTCTTATTATTCTGCAACTGTACAGAGTACACAGAATAGGCTGCTAAACGGCGGTGAAACACACTGAATGGAATATGTGACTTTAATATTTGAGTTTGAAAACTTAACAGTATTTCTTATTATTCTGCAACTGTACAGAGTACACAGAATAGGCTGCTAAACGGCGGTGAAACACACTGAATGGAATATGTGACTTTGATATTTGAGTTTGAAAACTTAACAGTATTTCTTACTATTCTGCAACTCTGCAGAGTACACAGAATAGGCTGCTAAACGGCGGTGATACACACTGAATGGAATATGTGACTTTAATATTTGAGTTTGAAAACTTAACAGTATTTCTTATTATTCTGCAACTGTACAGAGTACACAGAATAGGCTGCTAAACGGCGGTGAAACACACTGAATGGAATATGTGACTTTGACATTTGAGTTTGAAAACTTAACAGTATTTCTTACTATTCTGCAACTCTGCAGAGTACACAGAATAGGCTGCTAAACGGCGGTGAAACACACTGAATGGAATATGTGACTTTAATATTTGAGTTTGAAAACTTAACAGTATTTCTTATTATTCTGCAACTGTACAGAGTACACAGAATAGGCTGCTAAACGGCGGTGAAACACACTGAATGGAATATGTGACTTTAATATTTGAGTTTGAAAACTTAACAGTATTTCTTATTATTCTGCAACTGTACAGAGTACACAGAATAGGCTGCTAAACGGCGGTGAAACACACTGAATGGAATATGTGACTTTGATATTTGAGTTTGAAAACTTAACAGTATTTCTTACTATTCTGCAACTCTGCAGAGTACACAGAATAGGCTGCTAAACGGCGGTGAAACACACTGAATGGAATATGTGACTTTAATATTTGAGTTTGAAAACTTAACAGTATTTCTTATTATTCTGCAACTGTACAGAGTACACAGAATAGGCTGCTAAACGGCGGTGAAACACACTGAATGGAATATGTGACTTTGATATTTGAGTTTGAAAACTTAACAGTATTTCTTACTATTCTGCAACTCTGCAGAGTACACAGAATAGGCTGCTAAACGGCGGTGATACACACTGAATGGAATATGTGACTTTAATATTTGAGTTTGAAAACTTAACAGTATTTCTTATTATTCTGCAACTGTACAGAGTACACAGAATAGGCTGCTAAACGGCGGTGAAACACACTGAATGGAATATAGTTACATAGTTACATAGTTACATAGTAATTTAGGTTGAAAAAAGACTTGCGTCCATCCAGTTCAACCCTTTTCCTATTCCTGTTTACCATCGCTGACCCAAAAGAAGGCATCCGACTCCAAATGGCAATCAGATTTCTCCCTGGATCAACAAGCCCTAACTAAATATTAATCCCAATACTAACGTGCATAGCCCTCTATATTATGCTCTTTTAAATAAGTATCCAGGCCCCTTTTAAAAGCATCTAATGTATTTGATAGCACCACCTCCTCCGGAAGTGCATTCCATACCTTTATTGTCCTTACTGTAAAGAAACCCTTCCGCTGTTGTAGACTAAATCTCCTTTCCTCAAGTCTAAGCGGGTGGCCCCTTGTCCTGTGTACTGTTCTGTTAATGAACAGGTCTTTTGAAAGCCCTTTATATGGGCCTTGAACATATTTATATAGTGTTATCATATCCCCTCTAAGACGCCGTTTCTCTAGTGTGTACAAGTTTAACTTTTCTAGCCTCTCTTCATAACTAAAACATTCCATTCCCCTTACTAGTTTTGTAGCCCTCCTCTGCACTCTCTCTAGTTCCATAATGTCCTTCTTCAGAAAGGGCGCCCAGAATTGAACAGCATATTCTAGGTGGGGTCTTACCATGGACCTGTAAAGAGGCATAATTATATCTTCCTCCCTTGAGTCAATACCCCTTTTAATACATGCCAATATCTTATTGGCCTTTGCAGCTGCCAGCTGGCACTGCATGCTACTGCAAAGTCTATTGTCTACCATTACTCCTAAATCCTTTTCATTAGTAGATTTCCCCAGAGAAACACCATTTAAACTATATGTTGCATTTTTATTATTATACCCAAAATGCATAACTTTACACTTGTCTATATTGAATCTCATTTGCCATTTGCCTGCCCAGTTACTCAATTTGTCCAAGTCCTCTTGTAATGAAGACACATCCAGTTCAGACTTTATTACCTTACTTAATTTTGTGTCATCGGCAAACACTGATACATGGCTTCCTATGCCCTCTGGGAGGTCATTAATAAACAAATTAAAAAGAAGAGGACCCAGGACAGATCCCTGAGGCACTCCACTTATCACGTTAATCCAACTGGAGAACTTGCCATTTACTACCACTCTTTGCATTCTATCTTTCAGCCAATTTCCAATCCACTCACAAACATTTTGCCCTAGTCCTATTTCATTCAATTTGTACAGTAACCTCTTGTGTGGAACCGTATCAAATGCCTTGGCAAAGTCTAAATAGATCACGTCAACCGCCTCTCCCTCATCTATATTATTACTTACTTTTTCATAAAATGCGATCAAGTTCGTTTGACAAGACCTATCTTTCACAAAGCCATGTTGGCTATTGCTAATGATATTCCTGTTCCAGCAGAATTCTTGAATATATTCCCTTAGCAACCTTTCAAACAGCTTCCCTACCACAGATGTCAAGCTTACGGGTCTGTAATTTCCTGGCTGGGACTTTGATCCCTTTTTAAATATGGGCACCACATCTGCTTTACGCCAATCCATGGGCACCATACCAGAAATAAAAGAATCCCTGAAAATCAGATATATCGGTCTGGCCAGGGTCTGGCCTAGCTCCCTAAGTACCCGTGGGTGTATACCATCTGGCCCCGGAGCCTTGTCTACCTTGACACCATTCAATTGTTTTAACACTTTTTCTTGTGTTAGCCAGTCCCATGCTTGCTGTGCCTGTTCTGTAAAAGTAGTTTGCAGATTCTTGTCCAATGGGTCTTCCTTGGTAAAAACAGAAGAAAAGAAATTATTTAAAATATCTGCCTTCTCTCTGTCACCTTTGACCATCTCACCCGTTTCAGCTAACAAGGACCCAACATTATCAGACTTTAATTTTTTGCCATTAATGTATTTAAAGAATTTTTTTGGGTTGCTTTTGCTCTCCTTAGCAATATTTTTTTCATTCTCCAGTCTAGCTAATTTAATAGCCTTTTTACAGGTTTTGTTGACATTTTTGTATTCTGCAAATGCCTCTGCTGAATATGTGACTTTAATATTTGAGTTTGAAAACTTAACAGTATTTCTTATTATTCTGCAACTGTACAGAGTACACAGAATAGGCTGCTAAACGGCGGTGAAACACACTGAATGGAATATGTGACTTTAATATTTGAGTTTGAAAACTTAACAGTATTTCTTATTATTCTGCAACTGTACAGAGTACACAGAATAGGCTGCTAAACGGCGGTGAAACACACTGAATGGAATATGTGACTTTAATATTTGAGTTTGAAAACTTAACAGTATTTCTTATTATTCTGCAACTGTACAGAGTACACAGAATAGGCTGCTAAACGGCGGTGAAACACACTGAATGGAATATGTGACTTTGATATTTGAGTTTGAAAACTTAACAGTATTTCTTACTATTCTGCAACTCTGCAGAGTACACAGAATAGGCTGCTAAACGGCGGTGATACACACTGAATGGAATATGTGACTTTAATATTTGAGTTTGAAAACTTAACAGTATTTCTTTTTATTCTGCAACTGTACAGAGTACACAGAATAGGCTGCTAAACGGCGGTGAAACACACTGAATGGAATATGTGACTTTGATATTTGAGTTTGAAAACTTAACAGTATTTCTTACTATTCTGCAACTCTGCAGAGTACACAGAATAGGCTGCTAAACGGCGGTGAAACACACTGAATGGAATATGTGACTTTAATATTTGAGTTTGAAAACTTAACAGTATTTCTTATTATTCTGCAACTGTACAGAGTACACAGAATAGGCTGCTAAACGGCGGTGAAACACACTGAATGGAATATGTGACTTTAATATTTGAGTTTGAAAACTTAACAGTATTTCTTATTATTCTGCAACTGTACAGAGTACACAGAATAGGCTGCTAAACGGCGGTGAAACACACTGAATGGAATATGTGACTTTGATATTTGAGTTTGAAAACTTAACAGTATTTCTTACTATTCTGCAACTCTGCAGAGTACACAGAATAGGCTGCTAAACGGCGGTGAAACACACTGAATGGAATATGTGACTTTAATATTTGAGTTTGAAAACTTAACAGTATTTCTTATTATTCTGCAACTGTACAGAGTACACAGAATAGGCTGCTAAACGGCGGTGAAACACACTGAATGGAATATGTGACTTTGATATTTGAGTTTGAAAACTTAACAGTATTTCTTACTATTCTGCAACTCTGCAGAGTACACAGAATAGGCTGCTAAACGGCGGTGATACACACTGAATGGAATATGTGACTTTAATATTTGAGTTTGAAAACTTAACAGTATTTCTTATTATTCTGCAACTGTACAGAGTACACAGAATAGGCTGCTAAACGGCGGTGAAACACACTGAATGGAATATGTGACTTTAATATTTGAGTTTGAAAACTTAACAGTATTTCTTATTATTCTGCAACTGTACAGAGTACACAGAATAGGCTGCTAAACGGCGGTGAAACACACTGAATGGAATATGTGACTTTAATATTTGAGTTTGAAAACTTAACAGTATTTCTTATTATTCTGCAACTGTACAGAGTACACAGAATAGGCTGCTAAACGGCGGTGAAACACACTGAATGGAATATGTGACTTTGATATTTGAGTTTGAAAACTTAACAGTATTTCTTACTATTCTGCAACTCTGCAGAGTACACAGAATAGGCTGCTAAACGGCGGTGAAACACACTGAATGGAATATGTGACTTTAATATTTGAGTTTGAAAACTTAACAGTATTTCTTATTATTCTGCAACTGTACAGAGTACACAGAATAGGCTGCTAAATGGCGGTGAAACACACTGAATGGAATATGTGACTTTAATATTTGAGTTTGAAAACTTAACAGTATTTCTTATTATTCTGCAACTGTACAGAGTACACAGAATAGGCTGCTAAACGGCGGTGAAACACACTGAATGGAATATGTGACTTTGATATTTGAGTTTGAAAACTTAACAGTATTTCTTACTATTCTGCAACTCTGCAGAGTACACAGAATAGGCTGCTAAACGGCGGTGAAACACACTGAATGGAATATGTGACTTTAATATTTGAGTTTGAAAACTTAACAGTATTTCTTATTATTCTGCAACTGTACAGAGTACACAGAATAGGCTGCTAAACGGCGGTGAAACACACTGAATGGAATATGTGACTTTAATATTTGAGTTTGAAAACTTAACAGTATTTCTTATTATTCTGCAACTGTTCAGAGTACACAGAATAGGCTGCTAAACGGCGGTGATACACACTGAATGGAATATGTGACTTTAATATTTGAGTTTGAAAACTTAACAGTATTTCTTACTATTCTGCAACTCTGCAGAGTACACAGAATAGGCTGCTAAACGGCGGTGATACACACTGAATGGAATATGTGACTTTAATATTTGAGTTTGAAAACTTAACACTATTTCTTACTATTCTGCAACTCTGCAGAGTACACAGAATAGGCTGCTAAACGGCGGTGATACACACTGAATGGAATATGTGACTTTAATATTTGAGTTTGAAAACTTAACAGTATTTCTTATTATTCTGCAACTGTACAGAGTACACAGAATGTGCTGCTAAACTGCGGCGACGCACACTGAATGGAATATGTGACTTTGATATTTTAGTTTGAAGACTTAACAGAATGTGCTCTAATCTGCAACTTTGCACACTAAACAGAATGTGCTCTAATCTGCAACTTTGCACACTAAACAGAATGTGCTCTAATCTGCAACTTTGCACACTAAACAGAATGTGCTCTAATCTGCAACTGTGCACACTAAACAGAATGTGCTCTAATCTGCAACTTTTCACACTAAACAGAATATTTTTTTTTTTTTTTTTTTTGTTTTTTTCCCCCCACACAAAATAACCTGCTGCCCCCACACACAGTAGTCCTAAAAAGGACTTTTGGTTCTTTTTTTTCACAATTTTTTTTTTTTCCTCCCTACACTGCCTTTCCCTTCCTATCCTCAGCTCTCCCTGGCTCAGACTGAGCCGAACTCGATGGTCAGGTGCTATACAGCACCCGACCACGGGTTCTGGCCAGCCAATCAGTGTAATGCCAGCAGCCAACATGGCTGCTGGCATTACACCGATGTCAGAGCCTCCCTGCACGTTTATTGGCTGCGCAGCAGCCGCAAAACGTGCGGGGAGGAGACCCGAACATGGCGGGCGAGCACATGCGGTACTCGTACGAGTACCGCCATGTGCCGAGCAGAGCGATGCTCGAGCCGATCCGAGCATCGGCCGAGCATGCTCGCTCAACACTAAACACAACACCAAACATACTGTAGCTCAACATTGTATGTTCTCTTTAAAAAAAAATTACAGACCTTACTCTTACAGGAACAGAGTATATCCCTTCCACAATGAGACTAGGAAACCATTTCCAAAGATTGACAAAACTGGATCTTCAGATTACCAACAATTGAACCTGGAGGCATAGATGAAGAATTGGATCTATGGTGCTTGTAACTGATAAAAATCTAATCCAACAGAAGTCTACCTTACTCCAATATACTTGAAGACCTGGTTTCTACAAAACCTGATTTAGAAGTCGTCATTTGCCATTTGACTGAATTTTTGTCCATTATTAGAGAGTTTGAAGTCAACTAGAATATCTATTTAATTATTTTAATTGGAATAGGATTACAGTATTGAAAAATATTCATTGTCTGATTGATGGATTTTACTCCTACCCAAGAACAAGTCTCGGGATTATCCTACATCGCAAAGCCTGGCAGATACACAGAATAATCTAATGATATAACTTTACTTCCAACTAGAAAGTCTGCTTAAAAGACTTTTGAGGGGATTAGAACTAGAACAAACTGCCACTACAAAGTTTGTATTCCCTAAATAAACACTAAGGGCCAGGACTCCACCACATTGCATTGCTTTACTACACCTAAATAGTAGTAAAAACACATCAATAACGGCTATACAGTTGCAAAAACCTATTATTCAGATGTAACAGTATAAATAAATAAAAAAACAAATATAAAATATATTCTGTTAAAACAACTCTAGACTAACAATACAACGAAAATTCTTTTATTTGATTTTAATTTGAATTAATTTTGTGCATTCATTTTACAATTATTATTTCTGTGGTTAAATATTATAAAAATATATATACAAATGTAAGTACCTTTATACTTGCAATATATTAACAATATTTATGTATAACTGTATGAATCTGTTATAACAGTAGGTAAATTGACCTTTGCATCCTTGACCTGGGAAAGGTCAAACCATCCCTTAAATAAGAGCTCCATTTTTGCAGCAAACCTCATACTATTTTTTCCTGAGGAAGGGGACTAGCTTTGTCGAAACGTGTAGAAAAAGACTGATAGTTTTTATTATAAGACTCTTCACAATAATCTCTGAGAGGAGACGGAAGGCAATGCACAACATCACGGTAGGTAAAACCCAAGGAGTAAAGCAGGAGAGTGATTCAAAGTACTGCATCAGCATCCAGTACTGTTTCGTTTATGGGCCCACAAACAAGAAACTTTCTGGTAAGCAGATACAACATAGCGTGATTTGAAGGCAAACCCTGTCAGGCTCTTCTGGATGTGTGTCATTCCTTACCACCAGAGTATTTTATGTATTAAACCATTTTATTTGTTTAATATCTTTTATTGTACATACTAGAACATCTTTGTACAATTATCTCTACCATCTTTGTTTTTATTTTCCCTGTATGATAAAATACATTTTTTTATAATTCAATTTTTATTGATTTTAAAGAATAGTTAAGGGTTACAGAACACAAAAGCAAAGGGGAGGGGGTACATGCAATACAGAAAATAAGAATAAGAGGACATAAAAATAAATAAAAAAAACTAATCCAGAGTACATCGGACTGTACATCACATGTGGTCATGAAGCTGTAGATTGCGGAAAAAAAAGGGGGGGATGAGAAAGAAGAAAGGAAAAAGGTAAGGAAAGGGAGGGGGGGAGGCAGAGCAGGATGGCCCCAAACACCAGATCCTAACTCCTCAAAGAAGAAGCAAATCTCTGTGGAAAGAAGGAGGGGCCACGGAGTCAATAGGAATAGGAAAAGGGTTGAACTGGATGGACGCAAGTCTTTTTTCAACCTAAATTACTATGTAACTATGTAACTATGTAATCCACGGGGTACATAAGCGGAGGTAAGAGGAGGACGAATTATGTAAATAAGCAGTCAATTTCTCCATACGGATCAAGCACCAAATCCTTAGGAGGTGGTCAGTTATGTATGCGATGATCTTCTTCCAGAAGGATTAAATATATGGACATGAGTAAAATAGATGGAGAAGTGATACCAGCAGGCAATAACATTTACAATAGTGGTGGGAAGATGAGACTGCAATGTGGCAGGTGGGGGCTGGGAGAAAATAGGCTCTGTGTAAGAGACGGTAGAGCAGCTTGTGGAAATAGGAAGTTAGGATTGTGTCAGAGGTGAGGTCCGATATCTCTGTTATCCATTTGTGGAAGACCACAGGCTCCGTTGAGCTATGGGGCATGGGCAATAGAAGTTTGTATAGTTGAAAGATTTTAAGAAGGCAATCTATTGGTTTATTCTCAAACTGAGGGCAAAGAGCAGGGAATAGAAATTGTGCATAGTGCCTAGCTTGTAGATAAGCGAACAGATGGTTCAAGGGAAGGGGTTATTAGGTTGTCAACTAGTTGAAAGTATACACATCCTCAGTCTGTTGATCCAAGAGGTTGCCTATAACCACTATACATTTAGTCCCTCACATTCAACATCTAGGGTCAGGGTCCCCATCCTGAAAGGTGGGGTAGTCGATGAGAGGCAGGATTGTATTACCAAGCCATTATTGTGGAGAAGATGAGGGGGTTGTTTATGCAATGGACTGGGGGCATGGGTCAGGTAGGACAAAGTGAGTTCATGGGCAGAACTTTTGGTTTCTGCAAGGGTCTCTATATATACAGACTTGTAGATTAATCCAATCTTTGGCAAGTCTTAGTAGGCTAGCCACATTGTACAATATAAGGTTCTGTAGATGGAAACCCCCTTTACCTTTCTGTTGTTGGAGTATAGCTAGACCTATTTTGAGTCTTGTACCATTCCACATGAACACATGAAATATATTAAGCAAGAGTCAAAAATCAGAGTTTAAGAGGTATATTGGTAAAGCTTGAATAACATACCACAACCATTAATTTTGTAAAGAGTGGTGATGTTCCTTGGGCAGTGTAGACCTAGGAAGTTAACAGAATAAGCAGGCCTGAAGAGTGAGCACCCTATATTGGGGAGTGAGGGGGTATGATGTCAACCACAGAGCCCCAGATTTTGCAAGATTAATTTGAAAGTCTGCTATGATTTGAAAATGTTAAAAAATTTTAAGTATTTGTGGGAAGGCAGTCTGAGGGTTGTCCAAGAACAAAAGGAGGTTGTCCGCAAAGGCTGACAGCTTAATGTCAATATCTCCCGGGAGATACCCCTAAAGGTCTGTTCTTGGTTTAGTTTTTGAGGGAGTGGATCAAGTGCAAGGTTAAAGAGCAGTGGCAACAGAGAGAAACCTTGCCTGGTGCCCTTAAATAGCTCAAAGAGTGGGGAGTTATAGTTGTTGGTTGTCAATATCACTTTTGGAGAGTTGTAGATCAGATTAATATAGGTTCGGAAAATGGTCCCAAAACCCTGGATTGACAATAATTGATGTGAAACCGGATGTCTTTGCAGAATGTCTTTTCCATGTTTAGATTGATGAGAAGGTTAGTATTGCTGGAGAAGTAAAAATATTTCTTGATGACAGTGATCAGTATCTTTTAAAAGGTTGCACTCTCTTTAACAGAGTTAACATGACGCCTGGATACAAATGTCGTCATGAGAATCTCGCACTGCATGACAGCGCAAGATTCTCGTGTCGCTTACTAAAAGGTTGCATCAAATACACGTTTTATCCTTTGCTCTGACATTAGAAAAATTGACAAGCCTCAGGCAACAAAAGAATACCCCGTGTTATTACCTGTATCTTAATTTTTCCAAGCCAGTCTCCTTTAATCCACAGTTATTTAGAAATGCATGTATTTACACAGAAGCTGTGATATGTATTTTCATTGTCAATTTGCATTGCTATAAATGTTTAACCCTATGAATGCCAGAGGAATAACTGTGGCGACTTGAAGCTTCTTGGATTCATGAGCAATATGAGAAACAGTGCATGAGCTGAAAGATGTGCTCTATCCCATCATACTGCCCCAGTACTTTAACTACCATGAAGCGGGTTGGCCTTTGCAAAGGAATTATGGAGAAATGTAAGGACCATGTCCAGTTCTGCCATGGTGATCTGGATGTTTAGGGAGTTGGCTTGATCAGCAGTAAATCTTAGTAATTATATATCCTTCCTGTCTGAAGGAGGAGGTACCTTGGTCTGGTGCATATAGCTGTTTTTAGTAGGCCACAAACAGGTGTGTTGGTTATAGCAGGAGTTTGTCGGTTTTATGGCTAAAATTGTGTTTTGATTCTCTGTGTTTTAATACATTGTGCCAGTAGTGTACTGAGCTTGTTGGCATGTTGATAAAAGTGAGTAAAACATTTTGAAAGATGGAGTTGGGCCGCGGTCTGCAGAATTGTCTCATAGTCCCCTTTTGCTTGAAGGTATTTTGACCTAGTGTCCAATTGCTTTGTGAGAACCTATTGTGCTAATGTCAGTTTAAATTAAGTTTACTTACGAAGTTTGGAAAGGAAAGATGTGATGTGTCCTGTAAGAAAACGATTATGTGTCCTGTAAGAATATTCCACTGCCAAGAATATGTTGGGATGGATTCATATGATATGTTGGTCACCTTATAAGCATCCCATGCCCCTTTAAGTCTGGAACAAAAGTCCCTAGTTTGGACGGTATTCGCCAATTGAAGGAAGATGGTATTTGCAGGTTTGAAGCAGTGTGAGAGAGAGATTGGCGCAAGGTCGGAGATGAGGATGTTATGGATCGAGCAGTCAGTGACCAATGGTAGTACTGGGGGTGACAGTAAGAAATAATAATTAAAATGAATAAAGAATAAATGTAAAAAGAAATAATCAATTCTCGTGAGGTAGCATATGGATGTGAATAGAAATTTTGTTGTTGGTCGATAGGGTAGTGCAAGTACCAAATATGGGTCAGGGATGCCTGAGAAAGGAAGCGGATGAAAGGGTTATGAGTGGGGGGAGGATCTCTATGAGGGCACCCACTAAGGTCAATAGTAGAGTCACTGGTTTTATTGAAGTCTCCTCCTAGTATAACCTCATCATGTACATTTGGGGGAAGAGGAGGGAGAAATTGCAAAAAAATAGAGAACGGGGGGGGGGCAGTTCTGGACATAAACATTGCACAAAAAGAAAGGTTTGTAATACAGCTCATTATGAGAAATCTACCCTCAGAATCAGCAACCTTGCTGGTTATAGTGAAAGGGAGGCGTTTGTGTAATGGTTTGTTTGACACACAGACACAGTAGGTTTGGATAAAACACAGTTTTATTGAACAGTTGTAATAACAATAACCCTCATGGGTCCAGTAATATATCAGCAATATCGTACAGACACAGGACAGGTTACAATGAAGTATGCCCACACGGGTCCAGTATATACAATTAATACAGCATACAATATACTGACACAGGTCAAGCAGTTTTCGTGTGATACTCAAGTTAGACAGCACTGAATGGTTTACTATTAGGCTGGGAGGACTGACAGGCCCTAATAGCGCGAGGCCCTTTAAGAAGCTCAGTCTTGAAGAGAGAGCACAATCTCGAGTAATGCCCAAGCAGTAACAGGACCAGAGCAACTTGTGGACTGCCATGGCAGTAACAGAGGCCAGAGCAACTTGTGGGCTGCCGTAGCAGTTACGGAGACTAGAGCAACTTGTAGACTGCCGTAGCAGTAACAGAGACCAGGCAACTTTTGGACTGCCGTAGCAGTATCAGAGACCAGGCAACTTGTGGACTGCCGTAGCCGTAACGGAGACCAGGCAACTTATGGACTGCCGTAGCCGTAACGGAGACCAGGTAACTCATGGACTGTCGTAGCAGTAATGGAGACTAGAGCAACTTGCCCGGAGAGGAACCCAACCAGGGACTGCACAGATGGAAGGAACACACAGCAATGTCCCCTGGGCGACACTCATACCACGGAGACTTGACTGCAGAAAGTTACTGTCCAGAGACAGTGAGGATCCTGTCACAACCCCAACCGGAGGCCAGATAAGGAGTAACAGGAGGGATACGCAACCACAGGGGCCCATCCGGGCCTGGTCGGTACACAGAGCAGGAACGTCAGCCAATCCGAAAGGTATGTCCGGTATTTGTGGTCAGTCAGGATTAATACCGGGGTCCTGGTATCCTCCATTAAGTGACGCCATTCTTTAAGAGCGAGGATAATAGCCAGGAGTTCTCTGTCCCCAATCTCATAATGGCTCTGAGCACTAGACAGATTTTTGGAGAAGAATCTACATGGTCTTAGCACACTCCCAGAGGCCGGACGTTGTGACAACACTGCCCCTACCCCAGTCTCAGAGGCATCAACCTCTAGGGTAAATGGAAGAGAAGGGTTGGGGTGGGATAGCACAGGAGCGGATGCAAAAGCGGACTTGAGTGTATTGAAAGCTTTCAGTCCCTTGGGTCGTGGTCATTGCAACACTGCTGCCAGCTTAGCCTTGTCCATAGCAATGCCATCTTTAGAAATCACAAATCCCAGGAAAGGCAGCATGGACTGATGGAACTCGCATTTTTCGATTTTACAGAATAATTTATTTTTTCATAATCTGGGCAGAACTTCGGACACATCCCTGATGTGCTGAGACAAACTAGACGAGTGAATGAGTATATAATCCAGATAAACTACTGCGCAAGACTGTAGCATATCACGGAGAATGTCATTAATAAATTCTTGGAACACTGCGGGTGCGTTACATAGTCCAAAAGGCAACACTTAAGTATTAGTAGTGCCCAGTTCTGGCATTGAAAGCCGTTTTCCACTCATCCCCGGCTCTTATTCTGATCAAGTTATATGCCGCCCGTAGGTCTAGCTTGGTGAAAATAAAGGAACCTTTCAACCAGTCAAACAGTTCAGTGATGAGTGGTATCGGATAGGCGTTCTCAGACATAAGCTTATTCAACCCACGGTAATCGATACAGGGTCTTAACTCGTCATTTTTTTTTCTTACAAAAAAGAAACCAGACCCCGCAGGTGAGGTTGACTTTCTAATAATGCCTTGCTTGAGGGCATCTGAGATATATTCCTCCATGGCCCGAGTCTCCTCGCATGACAGCGGGTATGTGCGACCTCAGGGAGGAACGGCACCAGGAGGCAGATCAATAGAGCAATCACACGCCCTATGCTGAAGCAAAACGCTAGCCTCTCCCTTACTAAACACGTTGCTGAATTGATGGTACTCAGCCGGCAAGGAGGGAGATGTACACATGATTTTAGTTGGATGAGAAACACAATGCCCCATACAATACTCAGACCATGGGAACCCCAGAATGACTGCATGGTGAGGAGACTGGATAATCTGGAACCGCTGTTGCTCAGTGTGGAGAGCCCCAACACTCATGGACAGAGGTATCATTTCCTTAGTGATCTGAGCTGGTACCAAAGGTCTGCCATCTATGGCCTCAATGGCTAAGGGAGATTCCCTCTCCACCAACGGAATCAGGTGCAGAGCAGCAAAGGAATTGTCCATAAAGTAATCGGTTGCACCGGAATCAACCAGGGCCAGAACCTCTAACGAGTGTTCTGTCCAAGAAAATGCCACCTGAATCGTGGGTTTTTGCTTAATTGGGTCTAGGGACTGCTCAACGTCACCTAGGGCCTGTCCCCCAAAGTAACCTAGGTGCGTTTGCTTCCTGGCCATACAGGACAGGTACGTTACAGGTGTCCGGGTTGGCCACAATACAGACATAGGCCCTGCCTACGGCGATTCGCCCGTTCCTCCTTGGTTAACCTGGTGAACCCTAGCTGCATAGGTTCATTTGTCTCCTGGGTATGCTCAGGAGGCATGGGAGGTATGGGTGGGAAATTTTGATTAGCTAGTCCGACACCTCTGACCCGCTGCCTACGATCTTTAGCAAGAGTCTCTCATGGATGCGGGAATCAATCAGTATAGTGAAATCAATAAACTCATCTAGATCGTTAGGCAAATCTCTGGCTGCCATTTCATCCTTAATATGGTCAGCTAGTCCCTGAGCAAATGCTGCCACCAGCGCCTCGTTGTTCCAACCTACCTCTGCTGCCAATGTACGAAATTCAATAGCGTATTCTCCCACCGTACGAGAACCTTGTTGGATTTCCATTAATCGTTTGGCAGCAGAGGCGGCTCTACCTGTGACTTCAAATACTCTGCAAAAGGCACACACAAACTCCTTGAAATTCTTAGTGCACGGTTTGGCAGATTCCCACAAGGGGTTAGCCCATGCCAGGGCTCTGCCTGTCAGTAACGATATCATAAAGCCCACCTTACTACGGTCATTAGGAAAGGCTTGGGGAGTTAATTCCAGAAAAATCTCCAATTGGTTAATAAACCCTCTGCACAGGGTAGGTTCGCCATTGTATCTTAGCGGTAACGGAGCTGTGGCGGTTAACCCTTTACTTGAGGCCACTTACGTCATGGATTGAGCTCCTGGTGTCAAAACAGGGGGGATCACCGAGGCTTGAACCGGTTTATCAAGGTGAGCAGTGCACTCAAGAATAGTTTTTACGGCCAGTGCCAACTGGTCCAAACGCTGCTCATGTAAATCCATCCTCCAATGGAAGCTTTGTGAATTAACTTCACCTGTACCTTCTGAGGTCATGGCCCTTTCGTACTGTAACGGTTTGTTTGACACACAGACACAGAAGGTTTGGATAAAACACAGTTTTATTGAACAGTTGTAATAACAATAACCCTCACGGGTCCAGTAATGTATCAGCAATATAGTACAGACACAGGACAGGTTACAATTAAATATGCCCACACGGGTCCAGTATATACAATTAATACAGCATACAATATACTGACACAGGTCAAGCAGTTTTCGTGTGATACTCAAGTTAGACAGCACTGAATGGTTTACTATTAGGCTGGGAGGACTGACAGGCCCTAATAGCGTGAGGCCCTTTAAGAAGCTCAGTCTTGAAGAGAGAGCACAATCTAGAGTAACGCCCAATCAGTAACGGGACCAGAGCAACTTGTGGACTGCCGTGGCAGTAATGGAGACCAGAGCAACTTGTAGGCTGCCGTAGCAGTTATGGAGACTAGAGCAACTTGTAGAATGCCATATCAGTAACGGAGACCAGGCAACTTGTGGACTGCCGTAGCAGTAACAGAGATCAGGCAACTTGTAGACTGTAGTAGTAGTAACGGAGACCAGGCAACTTGTGGACTGTCATAGCAGTAACGGAGACCAGGCGACTTGTGGACTGTCGTAGCAGTAACGGAGACTAGAGCGACTTGCCCGGAGAGGCACCCAACCGGGGACTGCACGGATGGAAGGAACACACAGCAATGTCGCCTGGGCGACACTGATACAACGGAGACTAGACTGTAGAAAGTGACTGTCTGGAGACAGCGAGGATCCTGTCACAACCCCAACCGAATGCCAGATAAGGCATAACAGGAGGGATACGCAACCACAGGGGCCCAGCCGGGCCGGGTCGGTACACAGAGCAGGAACGTCAGCCAATCCGAGTTGGTACACACAGCAGGAACGTCAGTCGGGCCGGGTTGATACACAGAGCAGGAATGTCAGCCAATCCGAGTCGGTACACAGAGCAGGAACGTCAGCCGGGGCGGATCCATACACTGAGCAGGAACATCAGCCAATCCGAGTCGGTACACAGGACAGGAACGAGATGCAGAATAGTCAGGCAGTCCGGGTTGGTACACAGGCAGAAACAAGATGCAGAGTCGTCTGGCAGGCCGGGTCGGTACACAGAGATCACACGAAATACAAGAACAAGCGCTGGTACGGAAACACCACGAAAGGGCACCGTATAAGTGACACAGCCCAGCATTTAAGGACAAATACTGGGTGGAGACAAGTCACTTCAACCAGTGAGTGATATCAATAGAGGAAACTGACAGAATGTCACCTGCATAGCATGGGCACCGTGATAGTTTGTGAGTAGTGTTGAGCGAGCACCCCGATGCTCGGGTGCTCGGGTGCTCTGACCGAGCACCCCCTGAGGCTCGAGTGCTCGGCCGAGCACCCGAGCCCCATTGCATTGAATGGGGAGACACGAGCATTACACCAGGCACCCCCTGCTCTGATGAGGGGAGGGTGCCTGGTCAATGCCCCCCTTCATCTCCGCAATGTCCCCCTTCATCTCCGCAATGTCCCCCTTCATCTCCGCTATGCCCCTCTTCCACAATGTCCCCCTTCATCTCCTCTATGCCCCTCTTCCACAATGTCCCCCTTCATCTCCGCTATGCCCGTCTTCCACAATGTCCCCCTTCATCTCCGCTATGCCCCTCTTCCACAATGTCCCCCTTCATCTCCGCTATGCCCGTCTTCCACAATGTCCCCCTTCATCTCCTCTATGCCCCTCTTCCACAATGTCCCCCTTCATCTCCGCTATGCCCGTCTTCCACAATGTCCCCCTTCATCTCCGCTATGCCCGTCTTCCACAATGTCCCCCTTCATCTCCTCTATGCCCCTCTTCCACAATGTCCCCCTTCATCTCCGCTATGCCCGTCTTCCACAATGTCCCCCTTCATCTCCGCTATGCCCGTCTTCCACAATGTCCCCCTTCATCTCCGCTATGCCCCTCTTCCACAATGTCCCCCTTCATCTCCGCTATGCCCCTCTTCCACAATGTCCCCCTTCATCTCCGCTATGCCCGTCTTCCACAATGTCCCCCTTCATCTCCTCTATGCCCCTCTTCCACAATGTCCCCCTTCATCTCCGCTATGCCCGTCTTCCACAATGTCCCCCTTCATCTCCGCTATGCCCGTCTTCCACAATGTCCCCCTTCATCTCCGCTATGCCCCTCTTCCACAATGTCCCCCTTCATCTCCGCTATGCCCCTCTTCCACAATGTCCCCCTTCATCTCCGCTATGCCCGTCTTCCACAATGTCCCCCTTCATCTCCGCTATGCCCCTCTTCCACAATGTCCCCCTTCATCTCCGCTATGCCCCTCTTCCACAATGTCCCCCTTCATCTCCGCTATGCCCGTCTTCCACAATGTCCCCCTTCATCTCTGCTATGCCCCCTTCATCTCCGCAATGCCCCCTTCATCTCCGCAATGCCCCCTACCTCCAGACCCTGGTGGTCCAGCGGAGCGTCTTCAGATCTGTGCCTCCTTCGGCACAGATCCCCGCCACCCGAACATGCCGGGCGAGCACATGGCGGTACTCGTACGAGTACCGCCATGTGCCGAGCAGAGCGATGCTCGAGCCGATCCGAGCATCGGCCGAGCATGCTCGCTCAACACTATTTGTGAGTGAGGATTGCAAGGTCTCATTTATTGCTAGAGTACAGTAAGTCAACACAGTGTCCCACCAAAGATCTAAAAAGTTTTTTATGCTCCTCATAGGACATATGAGTCTCCTGGACGAGAGCCACCTTTTCACAGAGGTGTCACAAGTGAGAAAGCACTTGCATACATTTGATTGTACTATGTATGCCCCCAAAATTCCAAGTGATGATTTGGAGGAAATGGGCCTGTGTGGCAGGTGAGGAAGCAGTGTAAGAAGCTATGGTGGAAACCAATTATGGAAATGTAGGAGTTGGTTACCTGTTAGTAAGTATCACAGCATCTCTTCCAGGGAGAAGATGCTTGATAGGGCTGAAGGGAAGGCAGAGGAATAATCCCAGCAGTGAGAACCATGTTTGAAAAGAGAGTAGATGTCAAAAAATATGGCCATTACCATGAATAACTTGTCTAAATGCAAAAAAAGAACATTAGTGCAATACAAAACAAGGAGAAGCAAACTGGGAGAAGTGTAGGAATTAAGGTGTAACAACACTCCAATCGATAAAGCAATAAAAGAACTGAGAAGTTCTAGGGGTCCTGTGGAGGACACACTCACACCACCAGGAGAGACAGTGGAGGGGCAGTACTGAGCTAAAAGCAGTGGCACAAAGGGAGAAGGGCATGAGATTGGGACGGTAGTTTGACCAAGAGGGCAGCATCGCCAGTCTGGTTATTTGGCAGAAATGGGAGCAGGGTTGCGGGCCCGAGGTTACCATGTGGGGGTAGGGAAGAGGATGCTCCACCTAAAAAAGTTGGTCATGGTTAAAGGACAAATAGAAGCATAAAGAAAATACAAACCTGTAGATACATGAATAACAGTAAACTCTATGCATAATAATCAGACAGAATGGAAGTAATCCCCTCCTGCCTCGATACAATTGCCAACCAAATTAAGTTGATACTAAAGTTCCTGTGGCAATATCAAAGAAGGGCCACTCCCTGGGCTAAGAATGTCAGGTGAGACACTGACAGGGCCCTGCAGTCACATCTTACAAGTGAAGGCCCCAGTTCCATCTAGTGGTCAGGATGATAAACCCCCCCAGCTACAGATAACTCCCCATCACTGTTGCACCACATATTGAGCCAAGGGATCCCTGAGTAGTTCTTTTGCAGAGGTATCAGACATATCAGAAGTGAGAGGATTTCTTTTTATCTATCTTTTGATCTCACCTCGGATCTCTGGGGGTGTTAGCAGGTCTGTCATAGTTAAGAAACATTCCATAGGTAAGTACAACCCCAGCACTGAGTAGCAAGACAGTCACTGTGGAGTGACAACAAGTAATCTGGGTGTAGAGGTAGTGGGAAGGCATTCTGGGTGTAATGCATCCTGGAGGTGGAGTGTTTTTGCAGTGGTGTGGGTCATGTGAATCAATGGAAGTATATGCCTCAGCACCCCTTCGAGGGAGAACATGTCGAGCACTGTGGCAGAACAGTCAAAGTCCCTGAGCAAAGAGATAGGGCTGTCTGTCCAGAGTGTGTGGCCAATCCACTCCGGCCACCAGTCCGAGGAATCACCAAGTTATGCTCATGATTAAGGGCTACTCGCGGCTGAAAAGGTGGTGGGTTCACCAATTCTGTGGTGGCTGGGATAGTCGAAGACTCGATGCAAGGGGTGTCTTGCAGGGTCAACCATGGCAGCTCAAAGCCTCAGGAGGTATGCACATTGGCTCAACGCTACTCTGTAGTCAAGCAACCCAGAGTAGCCTTGTGTGGCTTGAGAATCATAGCGGCCTCCTCACTGGGTGTTCTGGGGCCTCCTGCACTCACTGGAAGTGTTCTTGGCCGGAGGTGTGAGTTAGCCCACAGTGGAGAGGTAACCATTGCTCATGGCCTAAGTGTCCCAGAGCGAGAAAAGGCAGAAACAGGAGGGTGATCTGGAAACACCAAGGCTCTGGTCTCAGGGTTCAAATAGTAGTGGATCAGTGGTTTACTGCAAGAGGCCGCCCAGTAGAGGTAGACTTAGGCCCCAGGGCTGGAGAGAAATGCAAGTAGCCACGCCCCTTTAATTCAGTTTTTAACCATCTCAATCTCAACCCACTGAGTCCAAAAATGGTGGCAGTTACTAGATGCCTGGATTATTATTAGGCCATGAGACCTTAATTTCTTTTAAAATGTATTTATTTAGTTTATCAATCCCACCATTATTACAGGGACAGCAATATATGGCATATCAATTATCTTTGTCAAAGGAGGGTTTCAAGTTAAAGCATGTAGGTAAGACAAGCCCAAGAAATGTTGAAATATCATAATATATTTAGCAATTTCTATTACAATATTATTTGGTGAATACTAGGGGTTAAGGTTTAACTTTTATCATTAATACATTTTAAAAATAACAAAAATGTGTTACAAATTAGGATGGGGCAAAATGTACCATTGTTTTTCTGGGAATTTCTTCTAAATACCTACAATTTGCTACATTTTCTTAAAAAATTCCTGCATTTAAGGAACCCTAATAAATGTCCTGTGAGATCTTTGCAAATTGTCCACTATGTTTTCATGGCCCTGCTGCTTTAAGTCTCAGTATGTGCTAGGCTAGTGCTTTGATATAAGTCTGGAGGGTCAGGATGTGTCAGTATGTATGGTTCTTGTGTGTGTGTGTTCGTTCTCTCTTTCTCTCCTCCATGAGAGAATGACAATGCAGTAAACTGTTGCTGTAGTTTATTATTATCATTGATTTCATTGTGTGAAAAAAGGGTTCAAATTGGCACTTTTCACAAGAATTCCCATGGAAAGCAAAAAGAGACATTTCTGCATGTTTTTTTTTTCAGGCAAAAGTTTTCAACCATCCCTATTAAAATTGCTTTGAAAATATTATGCAAGGGTATCATCATCATATAAGGGCTTCATCCTCTTTAAACCTACACTTTATATAAATCCATGATTCCCAAACCTGTCCTCAATTCCTGCACAACAGGGCAGGCTTTCAGAATCTCATGATCTCAGGTGGATCAATATATGGCTTAGCTATTCTGACAGAGCTTACTGTGTTACTGGAAAAATCACAGGCATTGAATTGAGAATATCTTGAAATCTTCACTGATGGCAATGGAGAGACAGGTTTAGAAATACTAATGCATATCCTATATAATAATTCTCTAAATCGTGTGTAACGCCCGACATGCGCAGTTGACACTGCTGCGTGTGCGGCAGTCATGCGCAGTAGAGACTGCCTGCGCAGCGGCTGATACAGAGCTGGGCGCTCCGAAGGAGCGTCCAGCTCTGTATCAGCCATGACGCGGGCAGTCTCCACTGCGCGTGACTGCTCCGCGACCGGCTGCCAGAGGCACTGTGGCCCGTGTAACGGGCTGTTCAACTAGTATTACTATATTCTAATGAATTCACATTCATTCTCAGGCCTTAGACTGTAAACTAGAAACTAATAAAATATAGGGCTATATTCAATTAGCAGCAATTTATTCAAATTCTTGATGAATTTTGCTCAAACAAGCGATTCATATGATTCATTATATTTCAAAAATACGTTTTTCACTGACCCAGGGGATGAAGTAATGACCCAATAGCTGAGATGATGGGTCTGCCCGGAGGGTCAGTGAGGGACTTATGTATTTTAGGCAGCGTGTACAGAATTGGGTGAATTGGATATTCAGTTTTGAGAAACTGCCCAGTTTTTTCACTAATCCACCCTGATGTGACACCAATATCAATGAGCTGATCTATTTCTTTCTTAAATTTCATGGTTGGATCATAGGTCAAAGTTTCATATGTCAAAGTGTCCGCAAGCTGTGAGAGAATCTCTCTCCTATAGTCCGTGTAATTCATCAAGACTATGGCTCCGCCTTTATCAGCGGCACGAATAACAATGTTGTGGTCTTCAGTCAGAGTTTTAATAGCTTCTCTCTCAGCTTGGGACACATTATGTTGAAATCTTTGCTTATTGGGATAAGATGTTATTGTATCCTGTTCAACTAGCCTCTGAAAGGTCTTAATAGATGGATTATTGCTTGGGGGGTCAAAACTAGAGCTAGATTTGAATGGAGTAGTCTCAACATGTCCAGTAGGTTCTCTGGAAAAAAATTATTTTAATCTTAATGTCCGGTTGAATTTAAAGAGATCTACCTGCCAATCAAATCTAGAGAATTTGTTAGTAGGGACAAATGATAAACCCTTCTGTAAAAGTTTTTCTTCCCCCATAGTCAAAGTATGGGAGGAAAGGTTAAATATTAGGTTTTCGGTAGGGGGGGCTTTGTAGTGGTGTCTGTTTTTATTCTTCCCACCCCTCCTCGTCCTCTGCCTCGTGTACCTCCTCTTGCTTGTTCTTGAGCTCGTGTTGTGACCCCTAAAAAAATCTCTGATTCTCCCTTTGTTTCTGACTCAGGAGAAGATGATAGCGTGTCTTCCTTGTCTGTCAGGCCGGGAAACTTGGGTTTACGATAGGGTCTTCTTCTAGGTGGTTTCCTAAATTGTTCAGTATCCCCTATTAACCATTTGTATACCCTATGTGTTGTGTAGTCCTCTAATACTTTGTTGAACTTGTCACGTTTGTATTTAGCTAATTTATTTTTGTATGTCTCTAATTGTTCGTCAAGTTTCTTAAGCCAGTCAGTGCCCTTATCATTGGCTAGTGTATCACTGTGTTTTATGTCAAAATCACTAATGTTCTTCCTTACCTCTGTCAGTTCTCTATTAATCTCCTCCACCACAAGAACCATCAAAACCAGAGAGCACTGGTTCAACACTCCAATCCACTTCTTGCAAAAATCAGCGTTGGTCCGTCCTATTGTAGGAGTATTCTTAATCCTGAAGCCTTTAGGATTTTTTTCTCCCTGTGATATTCTGATAGAGTAATGCCATGCAACACCAGATCCACCTCCCGCTTTTTGTGCTTGAGAAGTTGATAATGAAGCTGTGTGGGAGTATATTGTCCATAAGTGGTAGAGAAATTGTCCTTAAAGAGGATCTCATCGATCTTGGATTAATGAGAAACTTTCTTTGAATTGTTTCATTTGATTCACATTGGGGGGTCCGTCGCCGGGCAGGTGAGGGGTAATATGAGAATTATTCTTGCCCCTTTACTGCCCGGCTTGCGCTATCTGGATATTGCATATCAGCGTTTTATACTGTTTACATGTGTGCAATTGGTTATCTTCCATGATTTCAGATCTACACTCTGCTTGATGTGTTTTGTTGGGATCTACTGACAATGCTGTGTTCCTTGCTCGCTACACATTTGTTGTATCATTATTCAAAGTGTAACTTTTCAATGCGACCCAGTCATTGAGTCGCAGGGGGGTATTCTGATTGATGCTCCTTAATGTGACTCTTTGTCTGTTTTAAGTGCTCATTGGAACATCGGTTCCCCTTAGTTATTCGTTAACACAATTGCAACATTGATCCACTGCAATATTGTATCTTTTAATCACGATCCACGTCAACCGTTACTAGCTACAGTATATGTTATTTGCATACTCCTCCATACTAGGTCTCCGCTATGTCTGTTTTATTAGCAGCAAGCGTAGAGCCAGGAGGTTGCTAAAGGAATCTGATGCCTGTCAACTATGTGAATTGCCGGTGCCTAATTTCACCCTCATAATCGGTCTCCGCTGTGTCTGCATAAATGGCAGCAAGCGTAGAGCCAGAGGGTTGGACAGATGGCACTCTAATAACCACTTTTTCTGCAGACAAGTCATCATTGAAGGATTAGATCCCTGTGAACTGGTGAGGACAACAGAGGTGGTAAATATAGATAATCAATCTATACCATCTCGTCTGGGAGTTGGATCTTCACTATTCATCCGTTTGACACTCGCGTAATTCATCGTTAATGCTGACCAATCCTTAGTTAACAAATGGTTGTCATCGGTTAGTCATGTACACTTTAATGAGTGATTTTTACCGATACTGTGTGGACTTTGTACGCTTTATTCATAGAATTGCACACCAGTGCTTTTGCAAGATGATATGTGTTTTTGTATGCGAAGCAGGGGGAACCGGTCTACCATACATTTGAGCACTGTACATTTGCCGTTATAAGTGTGTACTTATTACTTATTCAAGTTTTTCACACAGCATGTCAGGGACTCCACATATTGATGGGAGCGTGTGCCAGCTATGAACACGTTTTCCCATCATCCTCCGCTGTTCATGGTGGCGCCGTTTTAGCGTCAATGACGTCACCATTGAGTCAGTGGAGGTATCTTGGCGGTCTTTTTCATCTTACTGTATATAAGGTCCTTTTGATGATTATTTGTTTGTCTTGAGAAAGGCCCTTGAGGGGGCCAAAACGTCGATATTTGAATAATGAATAAATAAGCTTTTTCTTACAAAGACCTGTGAGTGCATTTCCTAGATGGTAACTTTACCATTTCTCTTTTGTAAATGTTTTTGGAGATAGCACCCAGGCATTAAACATTTGTAAACATATTGTCGAATAGGAGTGCCCAGCTTTCTTTGTATATATATATATATATATATATATATATATAGTACTGTGCAAAAGTATTAAACAGGTGTGAAAATTTGCTGTAAAGTAAGAATGCTTTCAAAATAGATATGTTTATACTTTATATTTATCAATTAACAAAATAACAGTGAGTAGACAGAAGAAAAATCTAAATCAAATCAATATTTGGTGTGACCACTCTTCAAAACAGTATAAATTTTTCTAGGTACACTTGCACAAAGTCAGGGATTTTACAGGGAAATAGTCAGGTATATGATTAAACAATTATACCAAACAGGTGTTAATGATCATCAATTTAATATGTGGGTTTCAAACACAACCATTAACCAAAACAGAAACGGCTGTGTAGGAGGAATAAAACTGGGTGAGGATCAGTCAAACTCACATTAAAAGGCGAGGTTGCGGATGACAGTTCAATGTCAAGTCATACACCATCGCAAGACTAATCATAGCAGCAAGACACAAGGTAGTTATACTGCATCAGCAAGATCTCTCCCAGGCAGAAATATCAAAGCAGACAGGGGTTTCTAGATGTGCTGTCCAAGCACTTTTGAAGAAGCACAAAGAAACCGGCAACATTGAGGACCATAGACATAGTGGCCAGCCAAGGAAACTTAATGCAGCAGATGAAAGACAGCTCATGCTTACTTCCCTACACAACTGGAAGGTGTCCAGCAGTGTCATCAGCTCAGAATTGAGAATTTGGTCAGAATTAATGGTCTCCTCAATGCTAAGAAGTATAGGCAGATACTTATCCATCATGCAATACAATCAGGGAGGCATCTGATTGGCCCCAACTTTATTCTGCGAAATGACAACCACCCCAAACATACATCCAAAGTCATTAAGAATTATCTTCAGCATAAGGAAAAACAATGAGTCCTGTAAGCTGATGGCATGGCATCCACAGAGCCCTGATCTCAATATCATTGAGTATATCTGTTATTACATGATGAAAAAGATGCAATTGATGTTTGAAACCCTTCGGTGCGCATAGAGGACCACGGTCTGAATTTTGAGCTCCCCCCTCCGTATCAGTCACAGGCAGTCTCTACTGCACATGACTGCGTCTTTACAAACTTTTAGCAAATTATTATGTAGGATTATATTTTTATTTAAATAAATTATATATGTTTTTGCACAAATATGCATAATTTATTATTCTAATCAATTCTGTCCTGTGAAGTAGCCTGTCAATACCTAGTTTGTGTGAAGATCTCAAATTTACTTAACCACCTATTTTTATTGATTTATGTGAGTTATACCAATATAATTTGGTCTCCTGTTAACCTTTCCTTGTGATTATCCTCAATATAAATTTGGAGGCACTGCTGAGATCTAAGCACACACTTCCAAGATCAAAAAAATAATTGCTAAGGAGAGCAAGAGCAACCACAAAAAAATCTTTAAATACATCAGTGGCAAAAAAATTAAAGTCTGATAATGTTGGGTCTTTGTTATCTGAAACAGGTGAGATGGTCAGTGGGGACAGAGATAAAGCAAATATTTTAAATAATTTATTTTCTTCTGTTTTTACCAAGGAAGACCTGATGGACAAGAACCTGCAAACTAATTTTACAGAACAGTCACAGCAAGCATGGGATTGGCTGACCCAAGAAAAAGTGTTAAAACAATTAAATAGTGTTAAGGTAGACAAAGTTCCGGGGCAGGATGGTACACACCCACGGGTACTTAAAGAGCTAAGCCGGACCCTGGCCAGACTGTTATTTTTGATTTTCAAGGATTCTTTTATTTCGGGTATGGTGCCCATGGATTGGCATAAAGCAGATGCGATGCCCATATTTTAAAAGGAATCAAAATCTCAGACCTGTAAGATTGTGGTGGGGAAACTGTTGGAAGGGTTGCTAAGGGAATATATTCAGGAATTCATCTTGAACAGGAATATCATAAGCAGGAGCCAACATGACTTGTTAAACTAACTTGATTGCATTTTACGAAAAAGTGAGTAAAAATATAGATTTGGGTGCGGCAGTCGATGTGATCTATTTAGACTTTGCCAAGGCATTTGATATAGTTCCACACAAAAGGTTACTGTACAAATTGAATGAACTAGACTTAGGAGCAAACATTTGTGCGTGGATTGGAAATTGGCTGAAAGATAGAATGCAAAGAGTGGTGGAAAATGGGAAGTTCTCCAATTCAACAAATGTGATAAGTGGAGTACCTCAGGAATCTGTCCTGGGTCCTCTTTTTAATTTGTTTATTAATGATCTCCCAGTGGGCATAGGGAGCCATGTATCAGTGTTTGCTGATGACACAAAATTAAGTAAGGTAATAAAGTCTGAACTGAATGTGTCTTCATTATAAGAGGATTTGGACAAATTGGGTAACTGGGCAGGCAAATGGCAAATGAGTTTCAATATAGACAAGTGTAAACTTATGCGTTTTGGGTATAATAATAAAAATGCAACATATAGTTTATATGGTGTTTCTTTGGGGAAATCTACTAAGGATTTGGGAGTAATGGTAGAAAATAGACTTAGCAGTAGCTCGCAGTGCCAGCTGGCAACTGCAAAGACCAATAAGAAATTGGCATGTATTAAACGGGGTATTGACTCACGGGAGGAAGATATTATTCTGCCTCTTTACAGGTCCATGGTAAGGCCCACCTTGTATTTGCTGTTCAATTCTGGGTGCCTTTTCTGAAAAAGGACATTATAGGACTAGAGAAAGTGCAGAGGAGGGCTACAAAACTAATATGGGGTATGGAAAGTTTTAGTTATAAAGAAAGGCTAGAAAAGTTGAATGTGTACACACTAGAGAAACTGTGGGAGGTTATGATAACATTATATAAATATGTTATGAGCCCATACAAAGGGGTCTCCAAACACCTGTTCATTAACAGAACGGTACAAAGGACGAGAGGTCACCTGCTTAGAATTGAGGAAAGGAGATTTCATCTACAACAGTGGAAGGGATTCTTTATGGAAAGGACAATAAAGGTATGGAATTAACTGCCTGAGGAGGTGGTGCTATCAAATACAGTTGATGCCTTTAAAAAGGGCCTGGATACTTTCATAAAAGAGCAGAAGATAGAGGGCTATCTATGTTAGTATTGGGATTAATATTTATTTTGTGCTTGTTGATCCAAGTAGAAATCTGATTGCCATTTGTAATAAAGAAGGAATTTTCCCCCCATTCAAAGCAGAATTTGAAATTGCTGTATTGAGGGTTTTTTTTTTTTTGCCTTTTTTTGGATCAATTACAGTAAACAGGATGGACACAAGTCTTTTTTCAACCTCAACTACTGTATATGTAACTATGTAACTACATGCTACCATGAGTGCTGACCTATATAATTTAGAATGTGAGAAACACAATTTGTTAGAAACAGGTAAGACACTCCAAACCCATACAGGTAGGTGGGCTCATGAAATGAGCAGCTACAGAAGCAAGTGTTGGAGTACCATTCTAGCTGTAGTGCCTCTAAAGGGGACGTGTCACTTGATCAGAGAATGTTTGATATCCTGTCCAAGAAGATGCAGGAACTGACAGAGAGAATGCAGACCAGTACTGTCTCTCAAACTGACAACCCTCTTTCTGAGCAGGTACAGGCTGTTAGTCCTGGCAGGAAAGTACAGGCCCATCCAGCTATTGCTGTTTGTAATCATGATCATTCAAATGGGGGAGGGGAAGCTGTTGGCCTTCATGAATCACACCTCATGTTGAAGTGTGATGATGAGGGTAGCACCTCAGAGCATCTTAACTGGTAACAGATTACCCTCATACAAAAAAAACACTACTCAAACCTAGTAGGAGGGCTAGGCCCATACTGGGGAGGTATGAGCAGAAAGAAAGGCTACCCCAAGTGTGTGACACCACAAAAATCACAAGGACACTGTGACAGCTTAAAGTGTCTGTTTTTAACCATGTAGAGCACAATGTAGAAATTCTGGAATCTATTAGCCTTACTTCTGATGACAGGATGTATTATGTGCCCTGGGTTTTTGATATGGCAGAAGGTTATTTCTATCACGTATTATGTGATATGGACATCACCATATTAGAAGAGACTGTTGAGGAAATAGTCTTAGCATTTGGGCCCTATAAAACTCACCACAAAGCTAAATGTGCTATTTATGCACTAAAATGCAAGTCAGCCCAGGACCACAGGCAATTCTTGTCAGAATTAAAATGTGCATATTTCCTAGATAAGGTGGGATCCCCGTCATATCTCAATGGGGGAGGCGCCGTAGCTGACAATCCCCTATTAGGCGTACTAGGGTTCAACGTTTGTGAAATTGGTGCCAAAACTGGGGTGACAACAGATGCCTGCACAGGTTTGTCTAGGTGAGAGGTACGCTTCAGGATGGTTTGTACTGCCAGCGACAACTGATCTAGACATTGCTCATGCAATCTCTACACGTGTTTTTTCTCGCATAGTGTCGATTAGTGATGAGCGAGCGTGCTCGGCCGATGCTCGGATCGGCTCGAGCATCGCTCTGCTCGGCACATGGCGGTACTCGTCGAGTACCGCCATGTGCTCGCCCGACATGTTCGGGTGAAGGGGATCTGTGCCGGAAGAGGCACAGATCCGAAGACGCTCCGCTGGACCACCAGGGACTGGAGGTACGGGGGCATTGCGGAGATGAAGGGGGCATTGCGGAGATGAAGGGGGACATTGTGGAAGAGGGGCATAGACTCTATGCCCCTCTTCCACAATGTCCCCCTTCATCTCCGCTATGCCCCTCTTCCACAATGTCCCCCTTCATCTCCTATGCCATAGAGGAGATGAAGGGGGACATTGTGGAAGAGGGGCATAGCGGAGATGAAGGGGGACATTGTGGAAGAGGGGCATAGAGTCTATGCCCCTCTTCCACAATGTCCCCCTTCATCTCCGCTATGCCCCTCTTCCACAATGTCCCCCTTCATCTCCTCTATGGCATAGGAGATGAAGGGGGACATTGTGGAAGAGGGGCATAGCGGAGATGAAGGGGGACATTGACCAGGCACCCTCCGCTCATCAGAGCAGGGGGTGCCTGGTTTAATGCTCGAGTGCTCCCATGCTTTTCAATGGGGCTCGGGTGCTCGGCCGAGCACTCGAGCCTCAGGGGGTGCTCGGTCAGAGCACCCGAGCACCCGAGCATCGGGGTGCTCGCTCATCACTAGTGTCGATCTATAATTAATGGATTTATTCAACATGATATTTACCTCTGATCTCGAGTAAGATCAGAAGGGGTTAATCGGCTTTAATTTTAAAGTGAAGGGGAGTATCCGCCCAATGTGACGTCACTTTGATGGCTTTCGGATTGGAGGAATGTTGTCCCTTGACTTGTTTAAATATCAGTAAAAAATGGAGTTCAGGTTTGCTTTGCCTCTTGAAGAAGCTAGATGCGAAATGCACGTCAGGCTTAGTAAAGGGAAGCTGTATCTTCCTTTTTTTAATCATGTCTTTTGTGCAATTTGTGGTTTTTAAACAATATGAAATGGATTATTTAGTTATTGGATGATTTAGTATTCTAGATAGATTCTTTGGCAAGCCGGGGTATGCCCCGGCATGGATAGAGATTAGTCTTTCTATTATCAGTTAGAGACAGATAGCCAGTTTAGGCATAAGTGAGTTAGGTGGCAAGCTGGATTATGCTCCAGTAATATCGGATAGAGGTTCGCTTATAACCTAGTTAAATAGACCTATGAATTAACCGGATTAGGTTCCGGCTTTCTAAGTAGTGAGTCCACACAGTCATCTTAAGCAGGGGAACACATAGCATATGTAAAATCAGAACAATTAGTTTTATCAGAGAAATCTGTTACAGCTTATTGATATGTTTCGATCAGAAGAATCGCGTGTAAGCTACGAGTCTTTATGTTAATTGTGATCAACACAATTGAATGAGATAGACAATCTTTTGGTGCGATGTATATCAAGCACCATCATATGAGTTTATCTTTAGAAGCCTGCTAGGACGGGGTAATAACTTAGAATATATAAATATTCAGATCCAGTCAGCAAAGCAGTATCTTTAGGTTCTGCTAGGATAGTTAGTTGTCGGTCTTACATATTTATTGAATCAACGAGAGCTCCTTCAGTTCTCTTAACATACCAATAAGACCTGTTATTCATTAGCTAAATGGAAACCATATCTCTTCCAGATCATTAAGGCAAGCCGAAATGTGCCCCGGCAGTACATCATCCATTGTGTGACAATTTTCTGTTTTTTCATGTATTTTTAAATAACATAATAAAGGTTATATTTTATATTTGTTGTACACCCATATACTTATATTTAGTTTAATTTTTTCACAATTTTGTCCTGCATACTAAGATGTGGCCTGGATTCATTCTAAATTAGTGAGTAGAGTGGTAGTACTGCAGGGTTATTTGTTTTGTTGATTTCATGTAAATTTCCCCTGTAACACCACTCCTTAGTATGAGTTTCGCTTAGGCTTTTCCTTTGGGTTGGGAAGACACTAGGAGACATCGAGTGCACCAGGTGTTTCTCTTTTTATTGTGTTTTTTACTGTACCTGCTCCACCATCAGTTCCTAAACACTTCAGAACCCTGCTAATGTATCATGGTTTGACTAATCTGGTCTTACACTCCCCTCTTGATTACTGCTGCCTTTTTCCCTTGGTCAGGCTATCAGCCAACCCCTTCCAGGGTATTTAAAGCAGCTAGGCTCACTTCCTCCTTGCCCTTGTGTCTGATTCTGGCTGCAAGTGCGTTCTCCAGGGTTGCTGATTATCTGTGCATGACCTGGCTTCCTCTGACGTCCCTTCTGGCTCCTGACTTTTTGCTTGTTCCTGGCATCGCTGATCTCCATATTCCTGACCCTGGCTTGTCTGAGTATCTGTCTTGGTTCCTGACCCCAGCTTGTCTTTTGGTTTATGCTCCTGGATCACAATTTTTGCTTTGTTTGCTTTTATTATTTTAATAATGGTGTTTTGCATTTTACATTTTGTGTCTGTCTGATTCCTGGTCCCTAACATAATGCTCATGCTCAACATTGCCAGACATAATATTCTGCAATACTGGAAATCTTCCTCTCCTCCTCCAATTGAAGTATGGTTGGCCGGGGTGAATCTGGCTTATGAGCTGGAAAAGACACACCTTTTTGACAGGTTCTTTGGAATCATTCGGGGATGCTTGGTCTCCCTGGCAGAGATACTGGGAGTCACGACCCACACAGCTGTCAGCGCATGGTGCTGGTCGACTAGATTGTTTCCCTAATGGGTCTCCCCACCACCACCAAGCTTCCTCCCCTCCTCTCCCTCCCCTTGGTGTTGTATTGACAATATACCAAATAACATTTTGCCATTGGGGTTACCAGATATTTACCTAGCGGGCTGATGAGATAAAGTGCTCTTTTCAGTTTTCTGGTAGTGGTCAGTTTGATGTCTGGCCACATGAGAGGGGGGGTGCTGGGTTGGGGCCAGGGTCTCTGTCATCCTCCTGTTCTGGTCCTATTGAGCTCTATGTTTCTTTGTTTCTTTATCTCTTTGTTTCTCTATTTCTTAATTTTTAAATCTCTTTGCAATCTTAATCTCTTTGTTTATTTTGGATATCTCTCTTCTGACGTACATCATCTCAGACCATGGTGGGTAGATCTGAGGTGTGGTGATGAGGTGTCATTGACATATCTCTGTTACTGTACCTCTGGTTTGCCTACGTTGTTTGCAACTTATATTCAGAATTTTGGATACAATGTATGATATTGCTTGTCATGTATGTGGGAATGTAAATTATATGCTAATGTTTCTTAATTGTCTGTATTGGTTTATATTTTTTAATAAAGCTTTTTTTTAAAAAAGCCCTGAAATCATGCCAACTGTTGCCATATGCAGTCAAATTAAAGTTGGCTAATGAGGTCACTATACCTGGCGGGGCAAGTCAGTTCCCCATATCATTGCAGGGTCGTAGTGGTCAGAACCTCAAGAATCCTAATACATTAATATGCCTCTCAAATAGGATTCAACACTCACCACTATGGTGAGTATTAGTAAAACACCAGTTCACATTGTGGTAAACAATATAACCCCACATAGTATTACCCTAGAGAAGGAAACTGTCATAGGTTATACACTGGATTCAGAATACTATAAGTTTGGGTTTCAGAATCAAGCAATTGGTCTACTGTCTGACAACTATCTGTCCTAACAGAAACTGGTTGAGCAAATGTTTTACTCCCTCCCAGAGGAATTTTTTACCATTCAATCTGTGAATCCATACTGTCATAATACAGGTACATGCAGGACTGTAGAATCTTCTTTGTTATTTAAATATCAGCAAGATGAGCAAGAGTCCAAAGAATACCAAGAGGCTGTCATGACCCTGGCTGATAGGTATCCGTGGGGTGCCGGCTCAGGTTATGGTGCTAGCGTGCGGAGCTGGGGTGCGAAGCTTGGGAGCGGTGACGGCGTGCCAGGTACTCCTTTGCTGCAACCGAAGCTGTCTAAAGGTGCTGGTCGCAAAACCAGATTGTTCCACCCCAGTTGAGCCGGGGTGCAACCAGGATAGGAGTACCTAGGAACCGTTGGAAAACCAGGCCAGCAGGACAGGCGAGATACCAAGCAATGAGGGCTGAGCAACAGGAATGGTCAAGCGAAGCCGAGGTTCAAGCTGGGAGTGGAGTTCAAGCGAGGTCAGAAGCGGAGCCAAAGGTCAAAACCAGGAGCGGAGATCTAGAGTGGTCAGGCGCAGAGCCAAAGGTCAAAACCAGGAGCGGAGATCTAGAGTGGTCAGGAACAGAGCCAAAGGTCAAAACCAAGAGTGGAGATCTAGAGTGGTCAGGAGCAGAGCCAAAGGTCAAAACCAGGAGTGGAGGACAAGAATGCTGATCTGTAATTGACAGGCAGAGGTCCAGAGCCCAGAACCTAGTCAGAACACTAACTTATGGAACAGGCGCCCTATGCCTGGGGCAGCCCGTTTAAATACCAGGGCTGACCAATGGCCTGGTGAGTGAGAGGGGCTCGACTGGGAGCCGCAAGAGAATAGGAGGAGGACTGGTCAATAGAGCGCCGGGCTCGGCGCATGCGCATCCGCCATGCTGAAGGCGGAGGAGATCTGCGCATGTGCGACCCGATCACTCTGAAACCCGGAAGAGCCTCCACGTGAGAGGAAGAGACGCGGCCCGGGAGCGATCGCAATGGTGACACACCCCCCTCAACGGGAGGCCCCCGCATGACCGGGCTTCAAAGGAAAGGCACGATGAAAGGCAGCTGAAGGGCCGGAGCATGTATGTCGCGAGCGGGAACCCAGGAACGTTCCTTCGGGCCATAGCCCTTCCAATCCACCAGGTATTGGAGGGAACCCCGGACTAGGCGGGAATCCAGGAGCCTTTGAACAACGTATTCTTCCTGGCCGTCGACCCGAACAGGGGGCACCGGCACCGACGGAGGGGTAAAACGGGTGCGAAGAAGCAGTTTAAGTAGGGATACGTGAAAGGAGTCAGGAATCCACATAGAGGGCGGTAGGTCAAGGGCAAAGGTCACCGGAGAGATCTGGGAGCAGATCCGAAAGGGCCCCACGTAGAGTGGACCAAACTTGGCAGAGGGTTGGTGGAGATGAAGGTTCTTGGTGGAGAGCCAAACCTCATCCCCAGGCTTAAATTGAGGACCGGCTATCCGCCGCTTATCGGCTGACCTTTTGTACCGTGCCGCGGCTGCTACCAGCTTCGAGCAGATCCGTTGCCAGTGAGCTTCCAGATTACCTACATGGGAATCCACAGCTGGGACACCAGAGGAGGATGACAGTGGCAGGGAGGTAGGATGGAACCCGTTGTGCACCGCAATGCCCAGGCGCACACAAAAGGCCCTCCAGAACCGGGAAGTGAATTGACTGCCTCTATTGGACATGATCTGGAGAGGGAGGCCATGCAAACGGAACACCTCCCGGAGGAAGATCTCGGCCAACAATTGAGAGGTAGGCAACTTGGGCAGAGGAATGAAATGCGCCTGGCGGGAGAAACGGTCCACTACAACCAGGATCACTGTGTTTTTCTTAGATGGGGGTAAATCCACCACAAAGTCCATGGTGATGTGGGTCCAAGAAGAGGATGGTATGGGAAGGGATTGCAGAAGGCCTGCCAGCCGAAAGCGAGGCCGTTTATGCCTGGCACAATGATGACAGCCTTGAACGAAGTCTTTTACATCCTGGGCCACCAAAATTGACGTTGTGCTAGGTCTAGGGTGCGGTCAACACCAGGATGATCGGAGGTAGGCGACTGATGTGCCCAAAGCAGGATCTCCGGACGGAAACGAACAGGAACAAAAAGTCGCCCCATTGGACAGGATGGGTCCAGGTCCTTTTGGGCATGTTGGATTTCAGCCCGTGTCTTCATGGAGAGTGCTGAGAGGATCTTGCAGGATGGCAAGATGAGTTCTGGTGGTGCTCTGGAGGCAGGGGCGGTGAACAACTGGGATTGGGCGTCCGCTTTCACGTTCTTAGTGCCAGGGATGTAGGTGACGGTGAAGTGGAACCGAGAAAAGAAAAGAGCCCACCGGACTTGACAGGCCGTTAGGCGCTTGGCTGTCTCCAGGTACTGCAGATTCTTGTGGTCAGTGTAGACAAGAAAAGGAATACCTGAGCCTTCCAGGAGATGATGCTATTCCTCAAGAGCGACCTTCATGGCTAATAACTCTTGGTTACCCACATCGTAATTCCTCTCCGCTGGGGTTAATTGGCGGGATAGGAAGGAACATGGGTGGAGGCGGTTGGTCGTCGGGTCTCTCTGTGATAAGACTGCCCTGATTCCTAGTTCAAATGCGTCCACTTCAAGAACAAAAGGTCAAGTGATGTCTGGGTACCGGAGAACAGGGGCCGAAGTGAAGGCGGTCTTCAGAGAGGAAAATGCGGACATGGCTTCTTCGGACCAGCTCCGCGGGTTCGCTCCTTTCTTGGTCAGGGCCATAATAGGTGCTACTAGGGAGGAGTAACCCCGGATAAATCTCCTGTAGTAATTGGCAAAGCCTAGGAAGCGTTGTACCACCTTGAGATCCGTGGGTTGAGGCCAGTCGAAGACGGCTGTGAGCTTCTTAGGATCCATCTCTAGTCCGGAGCTAGAGACAATGTACCCAAAAAAAGAGAGTCTGTTCTTCTTGAATTCGCACTTCTCAAGTTTAGCATATAGACCGTTCTCACGCAGCCTTTGGAGAATGGCTTTAACATGGAGTCGGTGTTGCTGGAGAGTGGGAGAGAAGACGAGAATGTCATCGAGGTATACCACGACATGTGAAGTCAGCATATCCCGGAAGACATCATTAACAAAAGCCTGGAAAACGGCTGGGGCGTTGCAGAGCCCAAAGGGCATCACCAAATACTCATAGTGCCCATATCTAGTGTTGAACGCTGTCTTCCATTCGTCCCCAGGCCTGATGCGAACCAGGTTGTAGGCTCCCCTTAGGTCCAACTTAGTGAACCAGTTGGTGCCTTGGAGAAGGTCAAATAGCTGGGGGATTAGCGGTAGAGGGTACTTGTTCTTGACGGTGATTCGATTGAGCCCACGATAATCGATACCTGGATGAAGGGAGCCGTCTTTCTTGCTGACGAAGAAGAATCCTGCTCCGGCGGGTGAGGTGGAAGGACGGATGAAGCCCCTGGCCAGGTTTTCCTGGATATAGGTGGCAAGGGCTTCCATCTCTGGAGGGGAAAGCAGGAACGTCCTTCCTCTGGGTGGTTGAGTTCCGGGTTGGAGATCAATTGGGCAGTTGTAAGGCCTATGCGGAGGAAGGCGTTCAGCCTGGACCGTACAGAAGACATCCCGGAATTCGTGGTAGGTAGCCGGTAAGGCGTCAAGGGAGCACAAGGCAGCAGAGACAGATGGCCGAGGGGAGACCGGGTTGGCGGGGAGACAGGTCGTAAAACAGGTCTTGGTCCACTGTGTGAGATCGCTGGTCAGCCAATTGAAGACGGGGTTATGGCACAGAAGCCAAGGGAGCCCCAGGACAACCTGAGTGAAAGGAGAGGATACCAGGTCGAAACACGCCTTTTCAGTGTGCAGTAACCCGGTAGTCAGGACCAGGCACTCAGTCTCCTGTGTGATCTTCCCTGTGCCCAAGGGTCCGCCATCCAACGGGGAGACGAGCAAAGGGGTCTTCTTGGGACGACAGGGCACGCCATGGGCCTGAGCCCAGACCTCGTCAATGAAAAGCCCGGCGGCTCCGGAGTCGACAAAGGCAGCAGCAGTGACGGTGTGGGCCGCCCATCGAATAGTCACAGGAACAAAAACCCTGGATCGTCCTTGGGGAGGCTGTTGGATTTGGTTTAGGCGACCGCCTCGGATGTCGGCTAAGCGATGTCTTTTCCCGGGCGTATGGGACTCCGCCGCAGCATGTGACCCGCCTGGCAGAGGCCCTGGGTTTGTCGTTGATTCCTTTCTTTGTCGGACAACTGAGTGACCCCCCCCGATTTCCATGGAGGTTTCGGTCACAGGACGGTCCTCCAGCGGGGAGACAACAGTGGGTACCCGCCTTCTGCTGCGGTCTCGTTCCTGTTGTCTTTCCTGCAAGCGCCTGTCCAGGTCCAGACACAAGGAAATGAGATCCTCCAACCCACCAGGGATATCCCGATAGGTCAAGGCTTCTTTAATGTGTTCACTAAGCCCACGCCAAAAAGCTGCTTTAAGAGCTCCTTGGTTCCAATCAGTTTCATAGGACAGCGTGCGGAATTCTACCGCGTACTGGCTGACAGACTGGGATCCTTGGCGCAGAGCCAAAAGGGCTGATTCAGCTGAGGCGCTTCTGCCAGGGGCATCAAAGACGGCCTTGAAGGCTGCAATAAAAGAATTAGAATTGTCGAGCAGAGGTGAATGCTGCCCCACGAGGGACGATGCCCAAGCTAACGCTTCCCCTTTAAGGAGCAAGATAATGAAGGAGACCCTGGAGGCATGTGTACAGAAGGTCTGCAGCAGGGTTCGGAAATGCAACTGACACTGGTTCAAAAACCCGTGGAAGTCAGCTGACCGGCCAGTGAATTTATCAGGAAGCGGAATGCGAGGAGGTACATATCCTGGAGGAGGAGTTGCCGTAACCCCGAAGGCAGCGGAGGTAGAGGGGGCAGACGCTGCCGAAGTCGATGCGGTTGAGGAACGCAGTAAGTCCAGGACGGCATCTAATTTGGTTTCCAGACTTTGCAGGTGCGCAGAATGATAGGCCAGAACTTGTTCCTGCTCGTCAAGTCATGCGGACAATCGGGATGCGTCGGTCGGGTCCATACCGGTGCCTGACTACGAATGTTGGCCCGTTCCAACTGTCACGACCCCGGCTGATAGGGATCCGTGGGGTGCCGGCTCAGGTTATGGTGCTAGCGTGCGGAGCTGGGGTGCGAAGCTTGGGAGCGGTGACGGCGTGCCAGGTACTCCTTTGCTGCAGCCGAAGCTGTCTAAAGGTGCTGGTCGCGAAAACAGATTGTTCCACCCCAGTTTAGCCGGGGTGCAACCAGGATAGGAGTACCCAGGAACCGTTGGAAAACCAGGCCAGCAGGACAGGCGAGATACCAAGCAAGGAGGGCTGAGCAACAGGAATGGTCAAGCGAAGCCGAGGTTCAAGCTGGGAGCGGCGTTCAAGCGAGGTCAGGAGCGGAGCCAAAGGTTAAAACCAGGAGCGGCGATCTAGAGTGGTCAGGAGCAGAGCCAAAGGTCAAAACCAGGAGCGAAAGACAAGAATGCTGGTCTGTAATTGATAGGCAGAGGTCCAGAGCCCAGAACCTAGCCAGAACACTAACTTATGGAATGGGCGCCCTATGCTTGGGGCAGCCAGTTTAAATACCAGGGCTGACCAATGGCCTGGTGAGTGAGAGGGGCTCAACTGGGAGCCGCGAGAGAATAGGAGGAGGACTGGCCAATAGAGCGCCGGGCTCAGTGAATGCGCATCCGCCATGCTGAAGGCGGAGGAGATCTGCGCATGCGCGACCCGATCACTCTGAAACTCGGAAGAGCCGCCGCGTGAGAGGAAGAGACGCGGCCCGGGAGCGATCACAATGGTGACAGAGGCTTGGGGAAGCCTATGAAATCGGTAGGCCTGAAAAACTTCCAGGGTTCAATGAATGATAAGCAAATCTCTCTTGCAGATTTGTGGTCTGATGAATCTGAATGACAACAGCTAAGGGAAATTGTTAGGGAATTTCAAGATCTGTTTGCTAAGGATTCAAACGCTTGTGGGTTAACTAACCTACATGTCGCCGGCATACAAACTGACCCTAAGTTACTCATGTGTATGTCAAACAGTACCATCTTCCACTTGCATCCTGTGACTCATTGGCAGAGATCATAAGGAACCTCAAAGAGAGGGGCATTATCCGACAGTGCACTGCTCTTATAATAACCCCATCTTTGGAATCCTTAAGCCCAATTGTGTCTGTGTGCTGACTTAAGACCACTCAACAAATGTTTATATATGTCAGGCAGGCCGGTACCATATATAGATCAATGTTTGGTTCAGATGTAAAGGTCTAAGATCTTTATGGTGATTGACTGCGCCCAAGGGTATTGCACCATTAAAGAAAGTGAAGAAGACCAATACAAACTGGCTTTTACCTTTGGAGGAGTACAATATGCCTGAATTAGAATGTCTTTTTGTTATATTAACTTAGGTCATGAATTTGCCTTTTTCATGTATAAGGCTATGCCTGATGCTATGGAAAGGGGGACAATAATTAAAAGTACTACCTTCCAAAACCATATAACAGATATTAAATATGTGCTTCCGTTAAAGGAAACAGGTGTTAAATTGTGCCTCAATGTGCCACACTAAAGTCAAATTTCTTGGTCATGAAGTGACTATAGAGGGGTTAAACCCACAGAGAAACAAAGTTGAGACAATAGTCAAATCCAAGACACCTACAAATCTCAAGGAATTGAGATCCTTCCTACATATGATGAAATATTCCCGGAAGTTCATTGATATCTATTCTGAAATAGCAAAACCATTGTTGTTGTTATTGAAGAAGGATCAACCATGGATCTGGGATGAAGCTCAGGAACAAGCTGTACATGAGCTCAAACGGAAACTCACCCAGGCTCCTTGTGTGGGCTATCCAGAGAGAGGTAAGCCATTCTACCTTGAGACAGGATTCACCAATCTTAGTCTTGGTGGAGTTTTGTATCAGAAGCAAGACAACCTTAATAAGTGTATTGCTTATGCTAGCAAATCCCTGTCTTCTGTGGAAATAAACTTCAATGACTGTGAGAAAGCTTTATTAACTACTGTCTGGACAATGCAGAACTTTCGTAGTGTCATTCAGGGTGAGAAAATCATTATTGATACTGAGCATCAGCCTTGGTAATATTTGCCAAGTGACAAGATAAAGCAAGGACACCTTTCCAATACTAGGATCCCCAAGCAGACCTTATCTCTACAGGAATGGCCACTGGAGATTAGGTATAAGCAGAACAGGAAGAGCCCTGTGGCTCAAGGATTAGCTGAACTCCATGACTGTGCCGCTCCTACTATGGAGACTGCTATAGAGGGATACGATTACCTTGAGGAACAACTGCTTTCCCGTATAAGGCATTTAATGAGACTTATTGTCCAACATTGCTAACCGCTTTCATTGACGGTTGTTCATACCATATTATAACTGGTTCCGAAATGAAACTGGTGGCAGGTATAAGGATTGCCTGGACAGGTCAGTGCCCTATTATATCCAGAGGATATAGCTTAGGACCTCAAAGTAACCAAGTGGCAGAACTCTGTACAGTTTGTAAGATGACCCAATTAGCTATTGAGCATGACATAAAGGAATTTGTTATCATAACAGATTCCAATTATGTTCGCCATAGCTTTGTAGAATACCTCCCAGATTGGAAAAAAAGCCATATGCTCCAATCCAATAATAAACCAATAAAACATGGTAAGTTGCTTTGCGAGATTGATAATCTTGTGACAGCAAATGGCCTTGCCATCTATCGGAAAAGGACCAAGGGCCTTTCCAAAGTCCTAGGCCCTGAAAAACAGGGAAATGACCTAGCAGATTTATTGGCTAAAGTAGGTGCCCTTTAATGGGAGATCTTAGACATCTCACTCCTACTGGGTCCTATCTAGGTAGAGCAGTTACCAGGAAAAGAATGAAGGCAAACCAAATAGTTAAGATCAGTCCCAAAGTGAAGAAAGTCCTTAAGGTCACTGGATTTCTTCCCTGGGATTCTTCGATCTCAGATCTGCCTGCTGCTGTGTTCTGGTTACCCGGTCATGTGATTCCTTGTAAGTCAAACAAGTATACTAGAAGAGAAGAAAATAAACACAGCGCAAAAAGTGCATCTAACTGCAATCTCTTTGAACACAATGGATCAGCTTCAGATGGATAAACAAATCCCCCATGAGTATGGGTACTCACTAGAATGAGAGGCTCCATCCTGTATCATAGTGCCCATGATTGCTCGCCCTTGGTGTCAGTCAGGTGTGTGTATTCTCCATTGGCCGCCTGTTTTACGCCCGCCTAGCACTGGCTATTTAAACCGGCCTGAGGCAACCTTTGTTTGCCCTTTCGTGGTGTCTCTGTATCTGCAGTCACCTGTCTTATGTATCCTTGGGCCTGATCATCTGCTATCAGTGTCAGCATTTCTCCACTGCCTGAGCTGCTGCTGTAGGTTCCTGTTCTCGTTCCAGATCCGAATTACTGTGTTCCTGATCCTGCTTCTGATCCGGTGCTGGCGTTGTTCCTGCTTCCGTTTCTGACCCGGTTGCCGGTTGCTGATTCCGCTGTATCGAACCGGTTGGGCTATTTCACTGTCTATACTTTACTGGTTTTCTCCACTCTCCTCTCTTGGCTGCTGCCTTACCACCTCAGCAATAGTGGAGCTGTCCTCATATTCCTAAAGGCTCCCTTGCCCGGTATATTGGCAAGGCCGGTAGAGCCTCATTCAGTGATTGTTTTACCTTCAGGCTGCCTTGCCCGGTATATTGGCAAGGCCGGTAGAACCGGTTGATATTCCGTTGTACCATCTTACTGGCTGCCTTGCTCGGTACATTCGCAAGGCTGGTAGAGCCTTGTTTACTGCTTTCATACCCTTCAGACTGCCTTGCTCGGTATATTGGCAAGGCCGGTAGAGCCGAGTTACATTCTGTTGTACCATTTTACTGGCTGCTTTGCCCGGTATATTGGCAAGGCCGGTAGAGCCGATTTACATTCTGTTGTACCATCTTACTGGCTGCCTTGCCCGGTATATTGGCAAGGCCGGTAGAGCCTATACTGCTATCTCGCTACTACTGTTTGCCCCTAATTTATGTATTGACATATGTGTATGTACTAGACCCGTGTGGGTTCCCATTAAACTTTTCAATAAAGTTTGATTTTTATCTTACTCTGTGTCTGAGAGTCATAACAAACCGTGATATCCTGCCTCTAGGTAGGTGCCTTTTATATCCTGGCTCTGGCTTTCAATCCTCACGCTCGCTGGATTCCTCAGGTATATGCCAGTGTCCGATACGTTGAAGATGATACAAAGCGACACTACCTGGGCTACTATTCAGCCTCAATTTATTGGTAGTAAACAATTTAAAATATATTTAAAACATACAGAACACCACCCTATGCTTTTCGTTACAGGTGTAACTTCATCAATGGTATATTTTTAAATGGTCACAATAATGTATTTATACTAGTGATGATCGAGCACCCCAATGCTCGGGTGTTCGGGTGCTCTGGCCGAGCGCCCCCGGAGGCTCGAGTGCTCGGCCGAGCACCCGAGCCCCATTGAAGTCAATGGGAGGACTCGAGCATTACACCAGGCACCCCCTGCTCTGATGAGGGGAGGGTGCCTGGTCCATAGGAAAAGGTCAGAAAATGATGGAAACACCACAGAAATGGTTCAGGGACAGCATAGGGAGGATGTCTGGATGCATCTTGGACTCCAACGTCGCTGCTGGGAACAATGTTTCGCCCGTAGTACGCCATTTTTACAGACTGACCGTAAAACACACAAAAAGGAAGATAAAAATGACTTTAGGCGAAAAATTGTTACCAAACAGTATTTGCTGTATATTTACTTGTATATCATCTGCAAATTCTGCAAAAAATTTCATCGATTTTTCGGAACTGGGGCCATGATTAAGAGGGAAACGTGCGCAGCGTAAAGCAGGTGTTCAACGTGGTTATGGCCCGGGTAAGGTACAGCATTCAGGAACGGAGGCCGCAGCTACCACAGGTTTTACAACATGTCCGTTTGCCCTTGTTAAGTTCAAAATTTATAGTCGGAACAGTGGGGTCTGATCCATTCAGTAAAAGTGACGAAGTGACTTAGTGGATGAAGCCAAGAACTACCTTCTGCTCTGTCGAACACCCCAGCCCTATTTAATTCAATGGGAGGACCTGAGGCACTCCGATACAACCTGTATATCACAAAATGGAGGGCCTCATTCACATTGTGGTACAATAGTTCAGGTAGTGGTCCAACACTCATAAAGCCGATGCACTAAGTGAAAGGGCTGCCAAAAATTAGACTGAAATGTCACTCCAATACACCCTTTATTACACATAAAGGAGGGCATCATACACACCCTTGAAAAATTAGGATTAATAGCCTGCTGGTGACCCTCTAAAACATTAGGGGCGAGGGCATGCCGCTAAGCTGACCATCTAAAACATTAGGAATGAGGGTCTGCAGCTGAGCCGACCATCTAAAACATTATGGGTGAGGGTCTGCTGCGGAGCTGACCATCCTAAACATTATATGCGAAGGCCCGCTAGTGAGCTGACGCTATAAAACATTATATGAGAGGGCCCGCTAGAGAGCTGACCCAATAAAACATTATATAAGAAGGCCTGCTGGTGAGCTGACCTATACAAAAAGTTGTCAAACAGGGCCCGCTGGTGAGCTGGCCCTATATAAAAATTATATCACAGGGCCCGCTGGTGAGCTGGCCCTATATAAAAATTATATCACAGGGCCCGCTGGTGAGCTGGCCCTATATAAAAATTATATCACAGGGCCCGCTGGTGAGCTGGCCCTATATAAAAATTATATCACAGGGTATATGGAAGAGAGTCAACCATATACCCGCTTTTTGGGTGGAAGGGGTGAATGGGAATACAGAGTATTCCCATCATTGTAAATAACATATCTAAAGTGACTTTATGTTCACCCGGGGCTTTCCTCCAGTGGAGTAGAGAAGTCAGGGGAAATCCAGGCCTTGTTCATTTTTATAAGTGTCAACCTATCAGCATTTTCGGTGGAAAGGCGGATACGCTTATGTGTTATGATGCCACCAGCAGCACTAAATACCCGCTCAGACAGAACGCTGGCGGCAGGGCAGGCCAGCACCTCCAAGGCGTAGAGTGCCAGTTCATACCACGTGTCCAGCTTGGACACCCAGTAGTTGTAAGGCACAGAGGGATCATTGAGGACGCTGACACGGTCTGCTACGTACTCCTTCACCATCTTCCAAAACTTTTCCCTCCTTGTGACACTAGGCTGCGCATCAGGGTGAGGGTGCTGGCGGGGTGTCATGAAGGTGTCCCACGCCTTGGAGAGTGTTGCCCTGCCTTTGTCGGAACTGCTGTGTGCTCCCCTTTTCTCCCCTTCTCGGTTGGCCAAGGTAGCACGTACTCTGCCGCCAGAGTTGTCAGATGGAAAATTTTGGAGCAATTTTTCGACAAGAACCTTCTGGTATTGCACCATTTTGCTTGTCCTCTCCACCGGAGGAATGAGAGATGAGAAATTCTCTTTGTAGCAGGGCTCCACAAGGGTGAACACCCAGTAATCCGTGTTGTCTAAAATGCGTATAACGCGTGGGTCACGGGAAAGGCAGCCTAACATAAAGTCAGCCATGTGTGCCAGAGTACCAACAGGCAAGATTTCGCTGTCCTCACCAGGAGGATGACTCTCAATCTCCTCATCCTCTTCCTCCTCTTCTGCCCACCCACGCTGAAGAGATGGAACTAAAGTTCCATGGCTACCCTCTGTAGCGGAGGCAACCGTGTCTTCCTCCTCCTCCTCCTCCTCCGCCTCCTCCAATTGTCGCTGAGAAGACGAAGTGAGGGTGCTCTGGCTATCACCTTGTGTAAGCTCTTCCTCCCCCATTTCCACCTCTTCCACATGCAAAGCGTCGATTTTAATTGTGAGCAGCGAGCGTTTCAGTAGACACAGAAGTGGGATGGTTACACTGATAATAGCGTTATCGCCGCTCACCATCTGTGTCGATTCCTCAAAATTGCGTAAAACCTCACAGAGGTCAGACATCCATTCCCACTCCTCACTTCTGATTAGAGGAAGTTGAACGGAGAGGCGACGACCGTGTAACAGCTGGTAATCCACTACTGCCCTCTGCTGCTCACAAAGCCGGGCCAACATGTGGAAGGTGGAGTTCCAGCGCGTGCTCACGTCACACAGCAGCCGGTGAGCTGGCAATTGTAAGCGCTGCTGCAGCTTCAACAGGCCGGCTGAAGCTGTTGATGACTTACGGAAATGTGCACACACGCGGCGCACCTTGGTCAAGAGATCATGCAAATTGGGGTAGGTTTTTAGAAATCGCTGAACCACTAAATTAAATACATGCGCTAGGCATGGTACGTGTGTGAGCTTGCCGAGCTCCAAAGCCGCCACCAAGTTACGCCCATTATCACACACAACCATGCCTGGTTGCAGGTTGAGTGGCTAGAGCCACTGCTCGGTCTGGTGACTAATCCCCTGCAACAGCTCTGAGGCCGTGTGCTGTTTGTCCTCAAGGCAGATCAGCTTCAGCACGGCCTGTTGACGCTTCCCCACTGCAGTGCTACACTGCTTCCAGCTACCGGCTGATGGGTGAGTGGCGCTGCGCGCTGAGAATTCGGAGGTGGAAACGGAGGAGGAGGAGCCAATAACGTAGGTGCTGGCGGAAACCCTGATGGAGGTAGGGCCCGCAATCCTCGGCGTGGGTAGCACCTGTGCCATCCCAGGGTCCGAGTCGCTCCCAGCCTCCACGACATTCACCCAGTGTGCCGTCAGGGAAATGTAGCGTCCCTGGCCACAAGCACTTGTCCATGTGTCAGTCGTTAAGTGGACCTTCCCAGTAACTGCGTTGGTCAGGGCACGGGTGATGTTACGGGGCACATGGTGGTGTAATGCGGGGACGGCACACCGGGAAAAGTAGTGGCGGCTGGGGACTGCGTACCGAGGGACAGCTGCTGCCATCAGGCTGCGGAAGGACTCAGTCTCCACAAGCCTAAATGGCAGCATTTCGATGGCCAGTAATTTGGAAAGGTGTGAGGTTAGTGCTATGGCCTGTGGGTGGGTGGCTGGGTATTTTCGCTTGCTCTCAAATGCCTGGGGTAACGACATTTGGAGGCTGCGCTGGGACAGGGAAGTGGATGTGGTCGCTGATGGTGCTTCAGATGGTACAGGTGCAGGGCGGGAGGTATGCGGGCCTGCGCCTTCGACAGGCGATTGGCCGGCACCGAAAACAGGGGAAGAGGAAGCAGTGGTGTGGCCTGCAGACACAGATTGGCGATCCGGGCGTTCCTCCCACTTATTACGGTGCTTGGATGCCATGTGTCAGATCATGCTGGTGGTGGTGAGGTTGCTAGTGTTCATGCCTCGGCTCATTCTGGTGTGGCACAGGTTGCAAACTACAATTTTTTTGTCGTCCGCACTTTCCTTAAAAAAACGCCATACCGCGGAACACCTAGCCCTTGGCAAGGGAGATTTACGCAAGGGGGTGCTCCGTGGAACATTTGCGGGCCGGTTTGGTGCGGTCCGCCTTCTTTCTTTAGCCACACCACTGCCTCTTCCAGCCTGTTGCGGTGCTGCAGATGGCTCACCCTCAGGACTGCTGTCATCGCTCGGCTCTCCACCTTCCCAGGTGGGGTCAGTCACCTCATCGTCCACCAAGTCCTCCTCCACTTCCTCACTCTGATCATCCTCCTCATTTCTTGATCCCACCACATACTCAGTCATTGACAACTGTGTATCATCCTCCTCATCAAGGTCTTGAGACAGTAATAGTGGTTGATTTGATGGCAACTGTGTCTCATCATCATCATCATCCACTTCCTTTGACCTTAAATGCCGTTCCCCTCTGTCATCTTCTTGTGATTGGGTACCCTCTAGAGGTTGTGAATCAGGGCACAAGATCTCATGTTCCTCTGCAAGCGTGTTTGGAGAGAGGTTCAAATGAAGGATTGGTGATGAGACGAGCTCCTCACTATATCCCAGTGTGGGATCACTTCTTTGGCCAGACCCTCTATGGTGGGAGGAAGGATGATCAGGGTGAGGATTATGTTGACCAGACTCTTGGCTACTGAGAGTGGACTTGGTGGAAGACAGGGTGGTGCTTAACCGACTGGAAGCAGTATCAGCTGAAATCCAACCGACCACCTGTTCGCAGTGGTCTGACCTCGAGAGTGATGTCCTGCGACGCCCTGTAAACTGAGACATGAAGCTAGGTATGGTGGATGTCTTTCTTTCTTGTGCTCTGGCACCAGGCACAGTTTCTACGCGTCCTGACCCGCGCCCTGAACTATCAGGATCACGTCCACTTCCCCGTCCCTTTTTACCCGCCTTCTTCATATTACACGGAATATGTGCTGCTAATCTGCAACTTTGCACACTAAACAGAATGTGCTGCTAATCTGCAACTTTGCACACTAAACAGAATGTGCTGCTAATCTGCAACTTTGCACATTAAACAGAATGTGCTGCTAATCTGCGGCTAGGCACAGTGAACGGAATATGTGACGTTTATTTTTTAAACTTTGCACACTAAACAGAATGTGCTGCTAATCTGCAACTTTGCACACTAAACAGAATGTGCTGCTAATCTGCAACTTTGCACACTAAACAGAATGTGCTGCTAATCTGCAACTTTGCACACTAAACAGAATGTGCTGCTAATCTGCGGCTAGGCACAGTGAACGGAATATGTGACGTTTATTTTTTACACTTTCCACACTAAACAGAATGTGCTGCTAATCTGCAACTTTGCACACTAAACAGAATGTGCTGCTAATCTGCGGCTAGGCACAGTGAAAGGAATATGTGTTGTTTATTTTTTACACTTTCCACACTAAACAGAATGTGCTGTTAATCTGCAACTTTGCACACTAAACAGAATGTGCTGCTAATCTGCGGCTAGGCACAGTGAACGGAATATGTGACGTTTATTTTTTACACTTTCCACACTAAACAGAATGTGCTGCTAATCTGCAACTTTGCACACTAAACAGAATGTGCTGCTAATTTGCGGCTAGGCACAGTGAAAGGAATATGTGACGTTTATTTTTTACACTTTCCACACTAAACAGAATGTGCTGCTAATCTGCGGCTAGGCACAGTGAACGGAATATGTGACGTTTATTTTTTACACTTTCCACACTAAACAGAATGTGCTGCTAATCTGCAACTTTGCACACTAAACAGAATGTGCTGCTAATCTGCGGCTAGGCACAGTGAAAGGAATATGTGACATTTATTTTTTACACTTTCCACACTAAACAGAATGTGCTGCTAATCTGCAACTTTGCACACTAAACAGAATGTGCTGCTAATCTGCGGCTAGGCACAGTGAACTGAATATGTGACGTTTATTTTTTACACTTTGCACACTAAACAGAATGTGCTGCTAATCTGCAACTTTGCACACTAAACAGAATGGGCTGCTAATCTGCAACTTTGCACACTAAACAGAATGTGCTGCTAATCTGCAACTTTGCACACTACACAGAATGTGCTGCTAATCTGCAACTTTGCACACTAAACAGAATGTGCTGCTAATCTGCAACTTTGCACACTAAACAGAATGTGCTGCTAATCTGCGGCTAGACACAGTGAACGGAATATGTGACGTTTTTTTTTTAAATTTGTGCCCCCCCAAACAAAAAATAACTGCTGCCCCCACACACAACAGTCCTAAAAAGGACTTTTGGGTCTTTATATGGTGTTCCAACACTTTTCTTCTCCCTACACTGACTTTCCCTTCCTATCCTCATCTCTCCCTGGCTAAGACTGAGCCGAACTCGCTGGTCAGGTGCTATACAGCACCCGATCACGGGTTCTGGCCAGCCAATCAGTGTAATGCCAGCAGCCAACATGGCTGCTGGCATTACCCTGATGTCAGAGCCTCCCCGCACGTTTATTGGCTGCGCAGCAGCCGCAAAACGTGCGGGGAGGAGACCCGAACATGGCGGGCGAGCACATGCGGTACTCGTACGAGTACCGCCATGTGCCGAGCAGAGCGATGCTCGAGCCGAACCGAGCTTCGGCCGAGCATGCTCGCTCATCACTAATTTATACCTTTTGTTCCATCCCTGACAGATCAAATACTTCAGTTCATCAGGGCTGTTTGTTCTTAGACGACCACCTAAGCCGATTCATTCACATACTTTCAGTTCCTACCTACATCCTCCTTCCTTCTTTTGGAATGCACGCCTCCATATCTCCTGGCAACTCGTGGGTGTCACGGAGTGACTAGGAAATAACAACACTGACAAGTACAGATGAACTTAAGATACAACTTTATTTAAGTACAATAGTGACAGTAATGATGACACAATAATGGAAGGAGCAAATGACACAACAGTGGCAGTAATGAGTGACACACCTTCGCGAGACAAGGGAGGAACAGTGAACTCACTTTCCTCACCTTTCACTAGGCAGGCGATCAGTAACGGAATGGCCCTGGGAACTTGCACAGGCAAGGTGGGAGGACAATGCAGAGCACTTCCGCACACACAGTATGAATGACGCACTTTCACGAGACCAGGGAGGAACAGTGAACTCACTTTCCTCACCCTTCACTAGGCAGGTGATCAGTAGCGGAATGGCTCTGGGACCTCTCACAGGCTAGGTGGGAGAACAATGCAGAGCACTTCCACACACACACAGTATGAGTGACACACCTTCACAAGACCAGGGAGGAACAATGAACTCACTTTCCTCACCCTTCACTAGGCAGGCGATCAGTAACAGAATAGCCCTGGGAACTCACACAGGCAAGGTGGGAGGACAGTGCAGAGCACTTCCGCACACACACAGTATGAATGACACACTTTCACGAGACCAGGGAGGAACAGTGAACTCACTTTCCTCACTCTTGACTAGGCAGTCGAGCAGTAACGGAAAGGCCCTGGGAACGCACACAGGCTAGGTGGGAGGACAGTGTAGAGCACTTCCACACACACAGTCAGTAGAAAATATGAAGCGCAACAATATCCAAATGCTAGGTATACACCGACAAGGTAACCGTCACTGAGGCTAGGTGAGGCAACACACAAACCGGGATGGCCACGGGAGGTCAGTACATGGACTGGCCGATAAGCGCTGCTAGCAGAAGCGAGCACTGAGAGGAAGGCACAGGCAGCAAGAATTCCTAACCGAGGCAAGGAATCACAATCGGAGCACAAAAGAGAGAGAGAGAGAAACAGAGGCAGTCAAGGGTCAGAGCCGGATCGGGTAGGCAGACGTCGCCAGGAGCCAAAGCCGGAACAGGTAGTCAGACATAGCCAGGAGTCAGAGCCGGATCGGGTAGTCAGACGTAGCAAGAGTAATACACAGGAACAGCAATGGACCAACACAGCACTAAGCTCAGGTACACCTCGAAAGGGCAAAGGTAATGAGACATGCTGAGGTTTAAAAGGCCTGGCAGGTGGGCAGAGAGATGACATCACCAGATAGTGACCTATAAGAACAGTGACTCAGCGTAGAGAGACAGCTAGGCAGTAACAATGTCGCTGAGTAGCAATATCATTTGGAGGCAATCACGGGCACCGTGATAGTACCCCCCACTCAATGATCTCCCCCCCGTGGAGGAGACCATACCTTACTGGGAAATTTCATGTGGAAACTGCGCAACAATCTAGGAGCGTGAATATCAACTGATCTACCCAGGAACGCTCCTCTGGACCATAACCTTTCCAGTGGACAAAATATTGGATGCACCCCTGGACCCTGCTGGAGTCCAAGATGCTTTGGATCTCATACTCGTCCTGATTCTGAATGCAAACTGGACCTGGGACTACAGGAGCGGAAGAGTAGCGGTTGCCGATCAGTGTTTTCAGGAGAGAGACATGAAAAACGTTGTGGATGCGCATATTCCTAGGGAGGTCTAGGGCATAGGACACAGGGTTAATTCTACGGAGAACCCGGAAGGGTCCTATGAAACGTGGAGCCATCTTATGACACCGCACTTGCATGTGCAGATTCTTGGTGGCCAACCAGACTCTATCCCCCACCTGAAAGACAGGAGCAAGATGCCTCCTGCAATCTGCGTGTCTCTGATATCACTCTGAGGACCTTTGTAAGGCATTCTGAACCTGTGCCCATGTGGAGCGCAGCTGCTCCATATGCTCATCCAGAGACGGAATTTCCTGTGCCTGAAATGCATCCAGGAGCAGAGAAGGTTGGAACCCATAGTTAATCAGGAAGGGAGAGCTCCCGGTAGAAGAGTTTATGGCACATTTCCTGGCAAACTCTGCCCACGGCAATAGGTCAACCCAATTATCATGATGGTCAGAAGCAAAGCAGTGCAAGAATTGTTCCAGTCCTTGATTGGCTCTTTCTGCAGCACCATTAGTCTGGGGGTGGTAGGCAGACGAAAATAGCAGTTTGATGCCCATCTGGTCACAAAAGGCCCTCCAAAATCTCGATACGAATTGGCTTCCACGATCAGAAACCACAACCTGGGTTACTCCGTGGAGCCTGAATACCTCCCTTGCAAATACCAGCCAATTCCTTAGAGGAGGGTAGTCCCAGAAGCGGAACAAAATGTGCCATTTTGGAGAATCAATCCACGATCATTAGTGTGACTGTGCAGCCCTTGGATCTAGGCAACTCCACCATGAAGTCTAAGGAAATGTGTGACCGCAGGCGTTCACCATTAGGAACAGTCTGGAGCAGTCCTAGAGGGAGATGCCTAGGAGCTTTGGCATGGGCGCATACAGAACAAGCTTCTACAAAGGCTGCACAATCCACCCTTAAACTAGGACACCAGAAGAGCTGTGAAATTGACCAAATTAGTTAGTCCCGGCCAATATACCCAGCTGCTTTGGATGAATGGTAGGCTTCCAGCAGCTTATTGAGGGGATTCTCAGCTACAAAACATTTTCCACTGGGTTTCTCAACTGGAGCATTACTTTGAAAGGCCAAGATCTCCTCGCCCAGAGGAGAAGTAATGCTAGTACATATAGTAGACAAAATGTGATCAGGAGGGATAATCGGAACTGGTTCATTTTCAGACTCATTCTCTGGACCAAACTGTCTAGACAAGGTGTCAGCACAAGTATTTTTGGACCCAGGGAGGTACGAAACCACAAAATTAAATCTAGACAGGAATAACGCCAATTTGGCTTGTCTAGGTAACAGTCTTCTTGTGATCCGTTAAGATCAAAATAGGAGCTTTGGTCCCCTCCAGGAGGTGATTCCATTCTCAAAGCACAAGGATAATGGCAAGCAATTCACAGTCCCCTATATCCCCTACCCCTGTCTCAGATACATCCACCTCCAGGGTAAAAGGCAATGCGGTGTTAGGATGCACCAATACTGGAGCCATCAAGATGGCAGACTTCAGGGCCTCAAAAGCATTGTTGGCCTCGGGAGACCACACCGATGGGTTAGCATCCTTATGTGTTAAATCAGTCAAGGGTTTGTCCAATATTGAGCAATTACGAATGAATTTCCTATAATAATTTTCAAATCCGAGGAATCTTTGTATGGCCTTCAGGCCCACAGAACATAGTAACATAGTAACATAGTAATTTAGGTTTAAAAAAGACTTGCGTCCATCTAGTTCAACCCTTTTCCTATTCCTGTTTACCATCGTTGATCCAAAAGAAGGCAAAAAAAAACGTCAATATAGCAATTTCAAATTCTGCCTTGAATGGGGGGAAAAAAATTCCTTCTTGATTCCAAATGGCAATCAGATTTCTCCCTGGATCAAAAAGCCCTAATTAAATATTAATCCCAATACTAACGTACATAGCCCTCTATGTTATGCTCTTTTATATAAGTATCCAGGCCCCTTTTAAAGGCATCTAATGTATTCGATAGCACCACCTCCTCAAACAGTGAATTCCATACCTTTATTGTCCTTACTGTAAAGAAACCCTTCCGCTGTTGTAGATTAAATCTCCATTCCTCAAGTCTAAGCGGGTGGCCCCTTGTCCTGTGTACTGTTCTGTTAATGAACAGGTCTTTGGAGAGCCCTTTGTATGGGCCTTGAACATATTTATATAGTGTTATCATATCCCCTCTAAGACGCCGTTTCTCTAGTGTGTACAAGTTTAACTTTTCTAGCCTTTCTTCATAACTAAAACTTTCCATTCCCCTTACTAGTTTTGTAGCCCTCCTCTGCAATCTTTCTAGTTCCATAATGTCCCTTTTCAGAAAGGGGGCCCAAAATTGAACAGCATATTCTAGGTGGGGTCTTACCATGGACCTGTAAAGAGGCATAATTATATCTTCCTCCCTTGAGTCAATACCCCTTTTAATACATGCCAATATCTTATTGGCCTTTGCAGTTGCCAGCTGGCACTGCATACTACTGCTAAGTCTATTGTCTACCATTACTCCCAAATCCATTTCATTTGTAGATTTCCCCAGAGAAACACCATTTAAACTACATGTTGCATTTTTATTATTATACCCAAAATGCATAACTTTACACTTGTCTATATTGAATCTCATTTGCCATTTGCCTGACCAGTTACTCAATTTGTCCAAATCCTCTTGTAATGAAGACACATCCAGTTCAGACTTTATTACCTTACTTAATTTTGTGTCATCGCCAAACACTGATACATGGCTCCCTATGCCCTCTGGGAGGTCATTAATAAACAAATTAAAAGAAGAGGACCCAGGACAGATCCCTGAGGTACTCCACTTATCACGTTTATCCAACTGGAGAACTTGCCATTTACTACCACTCTTTGCATTCTATCTTTCAGCCAATTTCCGATCCACACACAAACATTTTCCCCTAGGCCTATTTCATTCAATTTGTACAGTAACCTCTTGTGTGGAACTGTATCAAATGCCTTGGCAAAGTCTAAATAGATCACATCAACCGCCGCTCCCTCATCTATATTATTCCTTACTTTTTCATAAAATGCAATCAAGTTAGTTTGACAAGACCTGTCTTTCACAAAGCCATGTTGGCTATTGCTAATGATATTCCTGTTCCAGCAGAATTCTTGGATATATTCCCTTAGCAACCTTTCAAACAGCTTCCCTACCACAGATGTCAAGCTTACAGGTCTGTAATTTCCTGGCTGTGACTTTGATCCCTTTTTAAATATGGGCACCACATCTGCTTTATTCCAATCCATGGGCACCATACCTGAAATAAAAGAATCCCTGAAAATCAAATATAACGGTCTGGCCAGGGTCTGGCTTAGCTCTTTAAGTACCCATGGGTGTATACCATCTGGCCCCGGAGCTTTGTCTACCTTAACACCATTCAATTGTTTTTACACTTTTTCTTGTGTTAGTCAGTCCCATGCTTGCTGTGACTGTTCTGTAAAAGTACTTTGCAGATTCTTGTCCATTGGGTCCTCCTTGGTAAAAACAGAAGAAAATAAATTATTTAAAATATCTGCCTTCTCTCTGTCCCCCTTGACCATCTCACCCGTTTCAGATAACAAGGACCCAACATTATCAGATTTTAATTTTTTGCCATTATTGTATTTAAATAATTTTTTTGGGTTGCTCTTGCTCTCCTTAGCAATATTTTTTTAATTCTCCAGTCTAGCTAATTCAATAGCTTTTTTACAGGTTTTGTTGACATTTTTGTATTCTGCAAATGCCTCTGCTGATCCCTCAGCTTTGTAATGTTTAATTGCCACTTGTTATTTATTTCATGAATTACTTTACTGTTTAGCCACATTGGTTTTAATTTGCTTCTTTTGTATTTGTTTCTAACAGGGATAAATTTATATGTGTTTTTTTGCAATGTTATTTTGAAGGAATTCCACTTACCTTCTGTGTTTTTTCCTGAAAATATTTTATCCCAGTCAACGAGACCAAGGAATGAATTAAAACTGCTAAAGTTGGCCTTTTTAAAATTCAGTGTTTTGGTGGAACCCATACCAAATTGCTTTTTTGAATTAATCTCAAACGATACCACGTTATGGACGTGGCCATTGCAAAACTGCAGAGAGCTTTTCCGTATCTATGGCAATTCCACTGGCAGAAATAACGTAACCCAGGAAGGGCACCTGGTCTTTATGAAATTCGCACTTCTTAAGTTTGCAATATAATTTGTTGTCCTTCGGTTTTTGTAGTACAGAAATGACATCTCTCCTCTGTGTCTCAATATCAGGAGAGTGTATCAAGATATCGTCCAGGTAAACTACTAAACAGGACTGCAGTAGACTTCTCAACACATCGTTAATAAACGCCTGGAAGACCGCTGGAGCATTGCATAGCCCAAATGTCATGACCAAATACTCATAATGGCCACTCCAAGTGTTAAAAGCGGTCTTTCGCTCATCGCCCTCCTTGATTCTAATCAAGTTATATGCTGCTCGCAGATCAAGTTTCGTGAATACCAAGGAGCCCTTTAGACGGTCGAACAATTCTGTAATTAGTGGAATGGGGTAAGCGTTCTTCACTAACAGTTTGTTCAGGCCTCTATAATCGATACAGGGTCTAAGCTCCCCATTCTTCTTTTTCACAAAAAAAAATCCAGCCCCCGCGGGCGAGGAAGACTTCCTAATTATGACTCTGGATAATGCATCAGAAATGTACTCTTCCATGGCCTTGTTCTCCTCCACCAGTAGAGGATAGGTGCAGCCCTTGGGAGGTATTGAGCCTGGCGTCAAATTAATAGCACAATCATACGGTCTATGTTCCGGTAAGGTGCCAGCCTCCCCCTTACAGAACAGGTCACTGAAAGACTGGTACTCTGAGCGTAGCGAGGGGGAGGTACACAATAATTTAATAGGTTGCTGTAGACAGGCCTCTTTACAGTAGTCAGACCATGATATTATATCACACGTCTCCCAATCCACTCTGGGATTATGTCTCTGGAGCCATGGGAAACCCAAAATGACAGCATGATGTGGAGACTGGATAACCTGAAATAATAGAGTTTCCAAATGGAGAGTTCCTACCCTTAGGGACAGCAGACAGGTTTCATGTGTGATATGGGAAGGCTCAAGTGGACAACCATCAATAGCTTCTACAGCCAATGGAGACTCACGGGGTATCACTGGAATATTGTGTCTATTCACTAATACACCATCAATAAAATAACCAGCAGCACCAGAATCAATCAGGGCTGGGGTAGCCACTGAGGAGTTAGCCCAAGAAATCGCCACATGAAGAATGGGTTTGCTTAGTTCCTGATCTGGGGACCAACTGACTCCACCTAGAATCTGTCCCCTTAGAGATCCTAGGTGCATGCGTTTCCCGGACGCACCAGACAACACCAGACAACCTCATAGCATATGTCCAGCCTTTCCACAATACAGGCATAGACCCTCTTTACGGAGGAAGGACCACTCCTCCCGGGACAAAAGTGTAAAAGCCAACCTGCATAGGCTCAGCCTTACTAACCTCCACGTTAGGTGGCAAGGGAGGTGAGGGAGGCATGGGTGGGAGCTCCCTGTTTGATACCAAATGCAACTCATGCCTAGGCCTGTTGTTCTTGTATGTGGACCTTTCTCTTATGCAGGTGTCAATTAGTATGATGAACACAATTAATTGATCCAAGTCTACTGCTAGTTCACGAGCTGCTATTTCATCTTTAATAGCATCATTCAGTCCCTGTGAGAAGGCTGCCACCAGAGCCTCATTGTTCCAGCCTACCTCTGCCGCTAACGTGCGAAATTCCATAGCATACTTTGCTACCGTACGGGTGCCCTGCTGGATCTTCATCAGGTGTTTTGAGGCAGAGATTGACCGGCCAGGGACATCAAGAACCCTTCAGAAGGCCTCAACGAATTGACTGAAATTAGAGGTTATGGGTTTAGCCGTCTCCCATAACGGATTAGCCCACGCCAAAGCTTTGACGGTCAACAGGGAAATCATGAAGCCTACTTTGCTTCTCTCGAATTGAAATGCATGAGGTACCAGCTCAAAAAATAATTCTGCGCTGGTTGATGAACCCACGACACAACATGGGATCCCCATCGTACCTTAAAGGGATAGTAATACTTGGTTTTATCTTTATTTTATTTTGTAGGCATTAAAAAACATGAAGAACAATATAAGTCTTATCTCTCAAAGCTTTATGGTTTAAGAGCAAAGCAAAGTATCCCCCCCTGTTCAGCCAGATCAGAAGGGAGGTGCCCAGGTAGACTGTAGAGAGGGACAATCTTCAATTAAGATAAGGGAAAAAGCTGAAAAACTTGTCAAGGCGGGAAGGGCTTTCATACAACGAAGATTGTCCCCTGCTGTTATCTGTCTGGTCTTACAACCAGATTCACATCTGAGAAGAGATGGCTTACACTAGGAAAAAGGGGAGGGAGGGGGAAACTTTGCTTGTGAATATCTCTTAAACCATAAAGGTTTGAGAGATAAGACTTATATTGTTCTTCATGTTTTTTTCATGCCTACAAAATAAAGTAAAGATAAAACAAAGTATTACTATCCCTTTAAATGAAGTGGAGCGGTACCAGACAAGCCGTTGTAACACGTGTTTTCCACTTGAGTGGTTGTTACTGATGCTGATACCGAGGAGGCCATCAGGGGTTGCCCAGTTTTGTCCAAATGCACAGTTCGGTCTAGGAGTGTCTGCAACAATACCAACAACCAATTGAGACGTTGTTCCTGCACGTCCATCCTGGACGTGATATTCAGCGACTGCCCACCACTGGTGTCAGTACTTTCAGTGTTCATGGCCCTTTCGTACTGTCATGGAGTGACTAGGAAATAACAACACTGACAGATGAACTTAATAAAAAACTTTATTTAAGTACAATAGTGGCAGTAAAGATGACACAATAATGGAAGCAGCAAATGACACAACAGTGGCAGTAATGAGTGACACACCTTAATGAGACCAGGGAGGAACAGTGAAGTCACTTTCCTCACCCTTCACTAGGAAGGCAATCAGTAACGGAATGGCCCTGGGAACTCGCACACGCTAGGTGGGAGGACAGTGCAGAGCACTTCCACACACAAAAAGTATGAGTGACACACCTTCACGAGACAAGGGAGGAACAGTGAACTCACTTTTCTCACCCTTCACTAGGCAGGCGATCAGTAACGGAATGGCCCTGGGAACTCGCACAGGCAAGGTGGGAGGACAGTGCAGAGCACTTCCGCACACACAGTATGAATGACACACTTTCACGAGACCAGGGAGGAACAGTGAACTCACTTTCCTCACCCTTCACTAGGCAGGCGATTAATAACGGAATGGCCCTGGGACCTCTCACAGGCTAGGTGGGAGGACAGTGCAGAGCACATCCACACACACACAGTATGAGTGACACACTTTCACAAGACCAGGAAGGAACAGTGAACTCCCTTTCCTCATCCTTCACTAGGCAGGCGATCAGTAACGGAATGGCCCTGGGAACTCGCACAGGCTAGGTGGGAGGACAGTGCAGAGCACTTACAAACACACACACACACACAGTATGAGTGACACACCTTCACAAGACCAGGGAGGAACAGTGAACTCACTTTCCTCACCCTTCACTAGGCAGGCGAGCAGTAACGGAAAGGCCCTAGGACCGCACACAGGCTAAGTGGGAGGACAGTGCAGAGCACTTCCACACACACAGTCGGTAGGAAATATGGAGAGCAACAATACCCAAATACTAGGTATACACCGACAAGGTAACCGGCACTGAGGCTAGTTGAGGCAACATACAAACCGGGACGGCCACGGGAGATCAGTACACGGACTGGCCGATAAGTGCTGCTAGTGGAAGAGAGCGCTGAGAGGAAGGCACAGGCAGCAAGGATTCCAATTGGAGCGCAACAGAGAGAGAGAGAGAAACAGAGGCAGCCAAGGGTCAGAGCCAGATCGGGCAGTCAGACGTCGCCAGTGGTCGGAGCCGGATCGGGTAGTCAGACGTAGACAGGAGTCAGAGCCAGATCGGGTAGTCAGACGTAGCCAGGAGTCAGAGCCGGATCGAGTAGTCAGACGTAGCAGGAGTAATATACAGGAACAGCAATGGACCAACACAGCACTAAGCTCAGGTACACCACGAAAGGGCAAAAGTAATGAGACATGCTGAGGTTTAAAAGGCCTGGCAGGTGGGCGGAGAGATGACATCACCAGATAGTGACCTATAAAAACAGTGACTCAGCGTAGAGCGACAGCTAGGCAGTAACAATGTCGCTAAATAGCAATACCATTTGGAGGCCATCACGAGCACCATGATAGTGGGACACAAGCTGTCAAACATAATACAATATTGACAGAAAACAACACATACATAAATGAAAACCCAGTCTTGCAATGCAAGAACTAGGTATATTGGACGGTCTGCTGTGGTGAATACCTGCCCGTTTGGGTGACCAGATGTGTCCTGTCCCATATCCGAATATAATTTGCTACTATGCAAAATCTTCGGTTCTCCTGGACGGGGTTCATACCATGGCCATCCTCTCCTACCGGATCCGATCCCCCAGTGTCAAACCCTCCAAACCTAATATATATATTTTAATAAGCGTTACCATGAATAGTTGTACAGTATATACAGTATGTATCACGGTGCCCGTGCTTTGTGCTGCGGGCGGCGACATTTTGACTTCTATTTTGCATTACTGCATGCTGATTGGATGACATCTTTGTTGCCGCCCAGTGATGGCCTATATATATACCCTGTCATGTCTACGCTATGGTGCCCTTTCGTGGTGTATGAGTTCCTGATTTGTGTTCGTGCTATAGCTTATTGTGTATGACCTGGCCTGCCTGACTACGTTACTGAGTTCCTGTATGTTGCTGCTCCGTTGCTGACTGTATCTGGCTGAGAACCTGCTCCGTTGCTAACCGTACCTGGCTGAGAACCCGCTCCGTTGCTGACTGTATCTGGCTGAGAACCCGCTCCATTGCTGATCGTATCTGGCTGAGAACCCTCTTCGTTGCACACCGTTTCTGGCTGTCTACCACTCCGTGGCTGCTGCACTGACTGTGGATGCCATTCCACATTTGACCATGTCCAGTTGTGCAGCTTGGTGACCCCGTGTGGTCACCATTAGTACTGGGCCTTGCATTACGATTGTCGGTGTTCTCTGCCTGGCGCTATTACTTTGTCGACCTAAGGCTGAGCATCTGTCCTTAAGCTGTTCTATTAACCGCCCCCGGTGGTGTGCACAATCGAAGTACCGGTACAGTGTTCTATCACTGACTGTGTTACTCTGATCACTCTTGTGTCCGCCTCCCTAGCGCTCTGGGCTCACTCCCTTTGGGAGTTGCAGTTATTCTCTGGGCGTTACCTAGCGTTCTAGGGTTTGTCTATAGCAGTTGCCTTGGTCTCCTGTAACCCTTTCCTAGGGTTAGTGCTGCCAACTTCACGGTTGCCTCGTTCTGTGGCCTAGGGCCAGGGTCAGTGTTGCCTTGCTCCAGCTGGTTCTGTACCCAGGCATCTGGGTTGTGCCAGTCTTCCATTATTGGACCACCCGTGTGTGTAGTCCTGTTGTCAGCTCCCGGACTGTGTGCCTTCAGTCTCTCTGGTTCTGCCAGAACCTTCTCTGCCAGTATTGTTTCCAGTTCATCCAGATTACCTATACTGGTATCTACTCTTGTAACCTATTGTATGTATATATATATGTATGTTCGATACTGTGGGTCGAAGGGCCTATATTTGTGTATGCACTTTATTCTAATAAAGTCATTTTTACCATACCGTTCTGGTCTGAATGTTCATCCAAAAACCATGACAGTACGAAAGGGCCAATGACCTCAGACGGTTCTGGTGAAGGAAGCTCCGTGAATATCCATTGGAGAATGGATATGTACGAACAACGTCTCGATCAATTGTCAGTAGCGGTGCAAACTATTCTGGAGCGGACCGTGCACTTGGGTAAACCTGCTCCACCCCCGGTGGCCTCCCCAGTTCCGGCACCGACGGTTCAAATTCTGAATGCTAACCAGCAATTTAAAGGGCTATCAGCTACGGCACCTCTACCTTTTAGATATGACGGAGAACCTACCCTATGCAGGGGTTTTCTTAATCAGTTAGAAATTTTCTTGGAACTAGCACCTCAAGCCTTTCCTACTGAAAGAAGTAAAATTGGGTTCATGATTTCACTACTAACTGGCAGAGCCTTAGCCTGGGCAAATCCTATATGGGAGACTGAGAAACCAATTACTGCCAGTTTTAGTGAGTTCGTGAGGACCTTTCATAGCATGTTTGAGGTCCCTGGGCACAACTTCTCGGCTGCTAAACAGATTATATGCATCCGGCAGGACAGCCGTTCTGTGGCTGATTACTCAATTGAATTTCGCACATTGGCATGGAACGATGAGGACCTTGTAGTGGCATTTGCTCAAGGACTCCATGACCGTATCAAAGACGAGATAGTTGCCCGAGAGTTGCCGGTCACGTTGGACAAATTTATAGAATTTGTACACCTGATTGATATGCGAATCAGGGAGTGAACACAAAATAAAGACCATAAGCCAAGGCCGTAAGCCGTAAGGCATTGGAACAAGAATGAACTCCCACCTTTGCCTCCCTCTCCTCCCATGCCTCCTGGGCAAGACAAATTGAATGAACCTATGCAGGTCGGGTTCACAAGATTAACTAGGGAGGAATGGTCCTTCCGCTGTAAGAATGGACTGTGCCTTTACTGTGGCAAAAATGGGCACTTGCTGCGTAACTGTTCCATAAGGCTGGAAAATGCCCACACCTAGGTTTCCTAAGGGGACAGGTCCTAGGTGGCATTCAGCAGTCCCCAGGTGACGTGCCTTCCAAACCTGTGGTTGAGGTGATTATTTCCGGCGCCTGCCTCTCCTTTACCGTCTCGGCTCTGATTGATTCAGGAGCTGCTGGCTATTTTATGGATAGAGAATTTGCTGCATCCCATAACATTCCGTTGGTCAAGCTGGTCAATCCTATGCAAATAGAGGCTATTGATGGGCAACCTTTGGAGCCTCCCCAAGTCACCCATGAGACTTATCCACTCTCTGTCCAAACTGGAGTACTACATTTTGAGACTATCAATTCAAATTATTCAGTCACCCCATTATGCGGTTATTTTGGGGTTACAATGGTTGCAAACGCATAATCCTAGAATTGACTGGGGCTCTTCTGAGATTTTGGGCTGGTCTGACTATTGTATGGGCCATTGCGTGCAACAACCTACCAGGATTATGCGTACCTCTCCCTCCTTACCGCATGAATACCAGTCTTTCAGCAATGTGTTCATTGAGGGAGAGGCTAGCACTTTGCCCCCGCACAGGGCATATGATTGTGCTATCGATATTGTGCCTGGTGCGGTGCCCCCTAGGGACAGAACCTGAGGAGAACAGGGCAATGGAGGAATATATTGCTGATGCTATGGCTCAGGGCATTATTCGCAAATCATCCTCTCCTGCAGGGGCTGGATTTTTTTTTGTGAAAAAGAAGTCTGGTGAACTAAGGCAGTGTATCGTTTATAGAGAGCTAAATAAGCTGATGATCAAAAGTGCGTACCCAATTCCACTGATCACCAATCTGTTTGACAGGTTAAACCTACCCTCTCTCATGTGAGGAGAACAGGGCAGTGGAGGAATATATTGCTGACGCTATGGCTCGGGGTATTATTCGCAAATCATCCTCTCCTGCAGGGGCTGGATTTTTTTTTGTGAAAAAGAAGCCTGGTGAACTAAGACCGTGTATCGATTATAGAGGGCTAAATAAGCTGATAATCAAAAGTACGTACCCAGTTCCACTGATCACAGAGCTGTTTGACAGGTTAAAGGGCACCACCATATTCACAAAACTATATTTAAGAGCCGCTTATAATCTTATTGCCATTTGGATTATGCAATGCTCCAGCGGTTTTCCAAGATTTGATTAACGATGTGCTCCGAGACCTGCTACAGTCTTGCGTATTAGTCTATGTAGACAACATTTTAATTTATTCCCCTGACTTGGAGACACGTTGTACGCATATAGCCACAGTTCTTCATAAACTCAGGGAGAATAAAACAAAACAAACAGAGGGCGCCCAATAGTGCCTATTATCTTCAGAGATTACCATAAAACGTTATAGAATATAAATTATACTCACAAATGTATTTGATGGCAATTGGCTTATGCCAGAAACCAGCCTTTGAGCCTGTGGGGAGGATCAAATCTGCCCCCACTCAGATGCCTTGGATTTCAGGTTCTCCAATGAAAGGTATCCAATTAAACCAACTTAGAAAACTTTAAAAAACTTTAAAAAAAACTGTCTGCTAATAATCTCAAAAGTTGTCTTAGATATAATTTATTAAAATAATAATAATATAAAATTTACAAACCAATTGTAATAAATGCAACATTTCACGGTTACTGGGACCGCTTCTTCTGACTAACTGGTAATGTAATAGACAAACAGATTTAAATTTCCCTCCCTATTCATTCATTGGATGACCTTCATTTGAAAGGTCAAAATCAGTTACAATCTAATAATCTAATCATATAATAATACTATATTAAATTAAATACATTTAAAAATACATAAAATAATTGGAACTATATATATATATATATATATATATATATATATATATATATATATATACACATGTGTGTATCCATCTATATGTCTTAAACACACATATACACAAAAGTTCAAAGGTCAGAGGGCACACTACTATGCTACAATTTGATATATCATATTTAATTCAAATCATATAATAAAATCTATGACATAGAAGCCCTAAAATATAAAATGTAATGTATGAAAAGAAAAAAATATATATACCTAGGAAATATATATATATATAGAAAAAAATAAAATAAAACCAGCTTAAAAATGTTTGTTTATTGAACCCTTAATTGGGACCTTATATATTTTTTACAACTTAAAAGTGGGACTATTATAAAATATTATTCACCGCTAGATCTACTTCACCTTACCAAAGTACATTTCTTTTTCATTTTGGTTTCAATCTACCTAAATTATATTTACTCGTTTTTTTTTTGTTTTTTTTTAAATATATAAAAAAGTTCTAATATTATTTTATTTATTGTTTAATTAATCAGTGCTCAACTTGGTTTAATCATCCTTAATATTCTACACTCTTATTATAAGCATTTTTTTAAATTTACATGTAACGATTGTTTTGATCCATAATCTTTCTAAATGATATAATCGAAAGAAGTAAGGTATTCTCATCCTTCCTCAACGAGGTTCTCACTACTTAGTCTCTCACTATAGAGGATGTCCAATGATCCGCATTATAATAAAGTGGATTCTAAAGGTTTTAACCCTTGTATCGCCAGCTATCGGCAAGTGTATTTTACCCGGAAGTGACGTTTACGTGTCAACGATCCATGCGGTTCACTGATGAAATGCATGGACTGGAAAATGACATCCAACTTGTATAACCTGTAAAATCATAACTATAGCAAATTATACCACACGGAGGCAAACTAAACTACAAAGAGGCGACATACTTAGTATAAAAATAGTTCATTTTATTCCTATATTTCAATAATTATTATTACTATGGTGCTAATTTGTGCTGTATATAATGTGCTATGAATATTTCAAGTCTACTTTTATATTATATATATGTTAATTTATATTGATATTACTATCTTATTCTAAACATAAGTTATCTATTAAAAACTTTGAATTGTAATCTACTATGTGTATAATTGTGATAATCATATAGTTTGTATAGTGAATTAGTATATGATATTATTAATTATGTATTATCCTATAAAATATACATGGTGATTATTTTAACTCTATTTGATATATATGAACTCTAAAATAAATTGATTAAATAAATTAAAAATGTTATATAATATATTATTATAACTATATTACTACCAAGCTACATCATAGGCCTCATTTAGCCCCTTGGCACCATAGTATCCATAGTATCCAATCCAGTATGATTCCCTCATAGTAAGCTTTTTTTGAGGATCTTGGCCATCTTTTGCTATCACATGTTCTATAGGAAGTACCTGTAGACCGCTTGGGTCCTTATAATGATATTTTAAAAAATGTCTAGACACACTATGCAAAAGGTGTCCTCTATGCATATTGTAGCGAAGTTGTGTAATTCTTGCTTTAAAACTCTGTGTGGTCCTTCCTATATATTGTAAATTACATGGACATTTAAGGAGATAGATCATATTTTTTGTATCACAAGTTAAATGTGGTAAAACAGTACAAGTTTGACATTTTTGTGCTCTACATTTATGAACACCATTCTTCCCTTCTTGTTGAGAGATTCTTGTCACTTGTCCTCCAAAAAATGACCTCACATCTATATCTTTTTTTATTTTTATGATTTTAGGTATTTCCTTCCTATCTTCCACTTTTAATTTACTAGGGGCCAAAATATTCTTTAGGGTCTTCGAACGTTTAAAAACCACTTTCGGTCTACTGGGTATTGTTTTTTTCAATAAGGGATCTTCCTTCAAAATATCCCAATGTTTAGTTAAAATGGACCTAATATTTTTACCTTTAGAATTATATTTAGTTATAAAATTTGGAAAATTATCCAGTATATCCTCTTTCTGTTTAGGTTCTTTTTGATGATTTTCATTGTAATTCTTTGCCCTATTGAATTAATCTTCTATAAGACTTTCCGGATAACCTTTCTCTTTAAATCTTGATTTAAGAATAAGGGCTTGTGAGTCAAAATCTTCTAATTTAGTACAATTTCGTTTTAGTCTTCTAAATTGACCGTAAGGCACATTATTCAACCATGGCCTATAATGGCAGCTCTGATATTCTAGATAACTATTTGCGTCCACCTTTTTTAAAGAATGTACATGTTTTAACAATCTTTCCTCTTTCACCGGTCAGTTCGAGATCTAAAAACTGTATACACTTTCTTTCTATCGTACTGGTGAATTCAGTTCCCCAACTATTATTATTCATATATTCAACAAAATCAGGTATAAGATTCAGGTCACCTCTCCATACAACTAAAATATCATCTATGTACCTGAGGTATAGTACCAAATTCGCGCCAAACGGACAAGTGCCAAAGATTTTAAAGTGCTCCAGATAACCTAGGAACAAATTGGCATAGCTTGGCGCCAATTTGGTACCTATCTTCGTACCCTTAATTTGCAGATAAAATTGATTGTTAAAACTAAAATAGTTGTGTGTTAAAATAAATCGAATTGCTTCAATCAGAAAATTGGTTTGACTGAGGGGCATTAGTGGATCATCTGTAAGAAAAAATCTCCCAGCTTCCAAACCTCCCATATGTGGAATGTTGGAATATATAGTCACATCCAATGTTAGCCAGGTATAACCATCTTCCCATATAAAATTATCAAAAATATTAAGTAAATGACCAGTGTCTTTAAGATATGATTTAAGGCCCACCACTAATCTCTGTAAATGAAAATCTATGTATTTCGAGAGGTTACAAGTAAAAGAATCAATGCCTGAAATGATTGGTCTACCTGGGGGACTGGTACAGTTCTTATGTATCTTAGGTAAATGATAATATATTGCCATCCTAAGATGTTTAGGGATGATAAAATCTCTTTCCAGTGTCTCAAGTAGACCATCATCACATGTCCTGTTCAGTAATATCTCCAGGTCACCAAGAAACTCTACTGTAGGATCACATGAAAGGACCTTATAATACAAAGTATCTGATAATAGGCGTTCAGCTTCCTGCATGTAGTCTTTTAGGTCTTGTATAACCAGGCCTCCTCCTTTGTCAGCTTGTTTCAAAATAATATCGGGATTTTTCAATATCGTCTGAATAGCATTTCTTTCTTGTTTACTTAGATTGTCCTTCACATTTAGTTTCTTATTATTTCTTTTCCTAGTGAGTTTCCTAAAATCTTCCATGACTACTGTGGAGAATACTTCAACATGTTTACCTATTGACTCCACCAGGAAGAATTTTGATTTAGGTCTTAAAGGGGTAGGTACACTTCCTTCTTGTAGATTGATGGTGTCTATATCTACAATTGGTTGTATTTCTGATCCGACTGAATCTAACATTGGTTTATCTAGAATAATAGGAACAGCATCTTGATGTTTACTATGTGCCTTATTAGCACAATACCTTTTCAGGGAGAGCTTATGAACATAGCTATGTAGATCTACAAATAGCTCGAAGAGGTTGGGGTCTGAAGAGGGGCAAAAAGATAAACCTTTCAATAGTAAGGATTTCTCTGAGTCTGTTAAAATGTAAGAAGACAGATTAAAAATATTGTCTCTTTTAGTTGGTTCTCGTTTTTTTTCGGATTTCCTCCCTCCCCCCTTCCCTCTTCTGCCTCTAAATCTCCCCTTTTTATAGGATTCCCTTCCCATAGAGGTAAATACCGATTTTGATTTTGCCACCAATTGGGATTGTTCTCCCTGTGTATTTCCAAAAAAGATGACGATACTGGAGATGACTGAGCACCAGCGTCCATGGGTGATCCTCCCACATAGCAATGTCCATGAGAAGGTCCCTCACCTGGATCATCTAGGGTGTCCCTCTGTGTATTGTCTAAAAAAAGGGGGCTTGACCCACCCTGAGACAAATTTACAACATTGGGACCCACCGGATCAGGTGTAATGGGTATCTCCAATGGCTTGTCGCAAATATGGGTTTTCCCTACTGGTCTACTGTGCTCAGCCCTCCCAACGTCATCTCCATTAGAATGTTGTTTCTGAGTCATTATAGTATTTTTTGATAATGTATTTCTATTTCTATTGTTGTTATTAAAATGTTTGGGCCAGGTCCGAACTTGATTATTTTGATAATCCATACTATCTCTGGCTAATTTTTTCTTTTTTCTCTATGATTTCCTCTTGAAATCTGGTTACTTTCATATTGAGTTCTTCCTTATAATTTTTAAAAGATGTATTATTATTCATTTTCTCCAATTCTCTATATTTTTCCTCTATTTCACGATTAAGGTCTGCAACCTTGCTTTCCCTATATTCTATCAATATGTGCATCAAATTAAATGAACATGCATCTTATGCGTTATACCATTTTTCTAAGAAGATTCATCTGGAAAAGTAGGTTGCAGGCCTAATCTTAAACCTCTGGGTATCATTTGTAGGGTAATATAGTTTTTTAGTGACACTGTGTCCCACCAATGTCTACATTCATTTTTTAGGGAAGCTTCAAGATCCCTAAATATCTTTTTTAGATTTGTTTTAATATTTGAATTAGCATTATTGGTGTTCACAGTGTCAGTAGCCTTTGGTACATCAAAAAAGAGTTGTTCACTTAAAGCATTTCTAGCTAAAACCCTCTCTTTGTATACCTGCATGGTACAACAATATCTTTCAATGTACACAAAAAAATAATCAAAATATTCAAACAATAAATGCAATAATAATATAAAAATTAATAAACATAAATGTAAAATCTAATAGTAAATTGAAACACACAGTCCACTTTGGTGCCTCTCTCCAACTCCAAGGGAATCCAAGTACTGAAGAAAAAAACACAAAACAGGAGGCACTCCTAGTGAAGTATGTCAGGATATGTACAAGGAAAGTCTATACAAATTATACTCATAAATTGGTGTATTCAATGCAACATGTATATGTTCACTGAAATTTAGACATTAGGGATCTCTAACCGTCCCAATGGTTGGCTTCTCTCCCAAAACAAAGTGCCTCTGGGCTGCTCCTCAAAACATCCAAAGCAAGGAAGTATATAGAAGAAAACAAAACAAACAGAGGGCGCCCAATAGTACCTATTATCTTCAGAGATCACCATAAAACATTATAGAATATAAATTATACTCACAAATGTATTTGATGGCAATTGGCTTATGCCAGAAACCAGCCTTTGAGCCTGTGGGGAGGATCAAATCTGCCCCCACTCAGATGCCTTGGATTTCAGGTTCTCCAATGGAAAGTATCCAATTAAACCAACTTAAAAAACTTTAAAAAAACTTAAAAAAAAAATTAAAAAAAGAACTGGCTGCTAATAATCTCAAAAGTTGTCTTAGATATAATTTATTAAAATAATAATAATATAAAATTTACAAACCAAATGTAATAAATGCAACGTTTCGCGGTTACTGGGACCGCTTCTTCTGACCAACTGGTAATGTAATAGGCAAACAAACAGACACAGCCGCCATATAACAGATTTAAATTTCCCTCCCTATTCATTCATGCGTTGAGACGTAAATGTCACTTCTGGGTAAAATACACTTGCAGATAGCTGGCAATACAAGGGTTAAAACCTTTAGAATCCACTTTATTATAATGCGGATCATTGGACATCCTCTATAGTGAGAGACTAAGTAGTGAGGACCTCGTTGAGGAAGGATGAGTATACCTTACTTCTTTCGATTATATCATTTAGAAAGATTATGGATCAAAACAATCGTTATATGTAAATTTTAAAAAATGCTTATAATAAGAGTGTAGAATATTAAGGATGATTAAACCAAGTTGAGCGCTGATTAATTAAACAATAAATAAAATAATATTAGAACTTTTTTATATATTTAAAAAAAAAAAAAAACGAGTAAATATAATTTAGATGAATTGAAACCAAAATGAAAAAGAAATATACTTTGGTAAGATGAAGTAGATCTAGGGGTGAACAATATTTTATAATAGTCCCACTTTTAAGTTGTAAAAAATATGTAAGGTCCCAATTAAGGGTTCAATAAACAAACATTTTTAAGCTGGTTTTATTTTATTTTTCTCTCTCTCTCTCTCTCTCTATATATATATATATATATATATATATATATTTTTTTTTTTTTTTTTTTTTTTTTTTGTGTATATATATTTTTCTTTATATACATTACATTCTATATTTTAGGGCTCCTATGTCATAGATTTTATTATATGATTTGAATTAATTATGATATATCAAGTTGTAGCATAGTAGTGTGCCCTCTGACCTTTGAACTTTTGTGTATATGTGTGTTTAAGATGTATAGATGGATACACATATACACACACATATATATATATATATATATATATATATATATATATATATATATATAGTTCCAATTATTTTATGTATTTTTAAATGTATTTAATATGATTTTTTGGAATAGTATTATTATATGATTAGATTATTAGATTGTAACTGATTTTGACCTTTCAAATGAAGGTCATCCAATGAATGAATAGGGAGGGAAATTTAAATCTGTTATATGGCTGCTGTGTTTGTTTGTTTGTCTATTACATTACCAGTTGGTCAGAAGAAGCGGTCCCAGTAACCGCGAAATGTTGCATTTATTACAATTGGTTTGTAAATTTTACATTATTATTATTTTAACAAATTATATCTAAGACAACTTTTGAGATTATTAGCAGACAGGTTTTTTTAAGTTTTTTAAAGTTTTTAAGTTGGTTTAATTGGATACCTTTCATTGGAGAACCTGAAATCCAAGGCATCTGAGTGGGGGCAGATTTGATCCTCCCCACAGGCTCAAAGGCTGGTTTCTGGCATAAGCCAATTGCCATCAAATACATTTGTGAGTATAATTTATATTCTATAATGTTTTATGGTAATCTCTGAAGATAATAGGCACTATTGGGTGCCCTCTGTTTGTTTTGTTTTCTTCTATATACTTCCTTGCTTTGGATGTTTTGAGGAGCAGCCCAGGGGCACTTTGTTTTGGGAGAGAAGCCAACCATTGGAACGGTTAGAAATCCCTAATGTCTACATTTCAGTGAACATATATATGTTGCACTGAACACACCAATTTGTGAGTATAATTTGTATAGACGTTCCTTGTATATATCCTCACATACTTCACTAGGAGCACCTCCTGTTTTGTGTTTTTTTCTTCAGTTCAGGGAGAATAAGTTATTTTGGAAGATCGACAAATGTGAATTTCATAGATCCATGGTACCCTTCCTGGGTTACGTCATTTCCAAACAGGGCATTTCCATGGACAAAGAGAAATTGTCTGCAGTTCTGCATTGGCCACGTCCCAAGGGCCTCAAAGCCATTCAAAGATTTCTTGGCTTTGCCAAATATTATCGTAAGTTTATTCGTGACTTTTCTAGAAGCCTCTCACAGATCTGACACATAAAGGGGTCAAGGCATCGGAGTGGTCTAAGGAGGCTGAGGGCTTCAACATGTGGGCAGAACAAAAAGGAAGATCAAAACCAGATTTTCTGAACATCTTAGAAATATATCCTGCGGCTTGGAGTCCCACAGCCTATCAGAACATTGTAAAACTGTACATTCATGTCAACACTCAGAAGTCAAAATATTAGGTATAGAACAAGTGAAACTCTCGCATAGAGGGGGAGATCTTTTTAAGAAACTAAGACAAAGGGAATCATTCTGGATATATGAATTAAAAACCATGTATCCTCAAGGATTAAATATTGATTTTGATCTTATGGCTTTTAAATAATTCGTATCGTCCTAGATTTAGTTAAAACATACATATATGCCTATGCTGTGGGGCCCACATGTGGATTCTGCACACGTGTATGTATGCACAATGGTGGAGGTTTATGTGGGTGGGTATACGTGTGTGTACAGGGATGTATATATGTACACATTTCCTATATCGTGCATATGCGCGCACTGAGTCACTTTGTCGTGCATGGGTGCGCGCATTCATGCATACACGCGTGTGTATTCACGGATACATGTGGCTGTACATGCGTGTATGCTTCAGCTGCAGCTTCATGTGTCCTCCTTTACCACACTACACACCTCACCATTGATTTATGAGAGTCCCTATATTGGTTGAGGATGTGCGCATCACAATTTACAGTTTACTTTTTGAGATTATGCAACCTTGTACCTTTCTACATGTTTTACACAAATCAATTTACTAACAACATCCAACACGTCACAATTATTATCCAAACAGTTTTACTAAATCGCACTCTGCACAGCATTCAAGTATCACTTTTTCATTCTAATCATCCATATATTCATGTTTATATACAATACAATCACATCATCATTCCACTTTTACACCACAATCATTCGTCATTATTAGTTATCCATCAACACTCAGCCTGTGATGGTTTTAATGCTTTTTATGTGTATACATTGATTTTTATATTTCACTTGGTTGATAATAAGATTGTTTTACGATTCAGCATTTTATTCCAATCTTCCAACAATTTTTTGTTTTTATTTTAATTCACATTTTGAATTGTGAATGTATTATTCCTTTTTAATATGTATTTCAAAAATGTTTGTCTAACATGTATTTTAAATGTACGTCTCTAAATGATTGGAGACATTGTTTCTCCAAGGCTACATGTTATCACATTGTTTCAATTGAGTATAAATTCATGTAACAACCAAACATTTCCCTCGATACCCCTGATGAAGTGGAGTTGCATCTCCACGATACGCGTTGGGTACTGTTAGCACTCGGAAGGACTCGGGTCCCGCCCATGCCCCCTGTGAGAACCCACCTCCCGCTCCCGGTTCCATCATTCAGCCGACAGCGTCGGCCCGCACACGTGCACCTCGGTGCTCAACTTTGTTTGTTTGTTGCCTATGAACCTGGAGAACTTTCAACAAGGCATTATTCTGCATATACACCTTTCCAATACGCAGTAAGGATACCTTGGAAAAGGGGACATACACCATCGGGTTACCGGTGGTAGCGGGAGAACACACGGACACAGCACGCTGGCTATAGGGGCAAGGGCCCTGACACGTATCAAGCCCAAGATGGGCATCACGTGAGTGCATCTTATTACTGCTTTTATTACCTCTTTTAATAAATTTACTACGCTTAGATTTTATCGCACCCTGTTTTCTCTTTTGTGTTTCTGCGCTCAGATTTGGGGAGAATTTGATGCTCTGTCAAGGGAGCATGGGCCTGAAACAGAATCCAACATACAGCCAGTTCCTATTATTTCCCCTGATCGCATCCCGGCTACCTTGAGGACGAGCATCACCTCTCCTTTGGGCCAAGAGATCCTGGCAACTCAAGTTGACTCTCCTCCTAAAAAACCTATGGGCAAATGTTTTGTTGCTGAACCTTTTCAGACTAGACTAATGGAGACCTATCATACTTCCCGAGCAGCAGGGCATGTGGGCAGAGATCAATTGTTCTGGTCCTTGTCACGTATTTTTTGGTGGCCCACTCTTAGAAAGGATTGCGCTAAATTTACTGCTGCTTGTACAGTGCGTGCCGGTTCAAAGGCTCCTAGGCACCTGCCAATGGGTCTCCTACAGCCTGTACCCAATGGCGACCGTCCTTGGTCGCATGTTTCCATTGATTTTTTGGGAGAACTACCTGCCTCAAATGGCTATACATATATCCTAATGGTGGTAGACAGATTTTCTAAAATGGCACATTTTGTGCCTCTATCAGGTCTGCCTTTTGCGAAAGAGCTGGCGGTAATCTTCGCCAAAGATGTATTAAATCTCCATGGTGTCCCTAAGGTGCTCATTTTGGACCATGGTATTAAATTAATTTCAAGATTTTGGAGGGCATTCTGTAACCAGATGGGCATTCAATTATCGTATTCTTCTGCATACCATCCATAAACTAATGGTGCTGCAGAGCGATCTAACCAAGGGCTCGAACAATTTATACGTTGCTTTGTATCCAACCATCATGACAATTGGGCTGAGTTATTACCTTGGGCTGAATTCGCTAGAAACTGTGCTATTAACGCTTCATCCAGAAGCTCACCCTTCCTTGTCAATTACGGGTTTCATCCATCCCTGCTTCTGGATGCCTATCAGGTACAGCAGATGCCAGCCCTGGATGTACATCTAAGATAACTCCATTCCACTTGGGCACAAGTGCAGAACTCGTGTGAATCTTTTCAACGCTATCAACGACATGTCAATAACAGGAGGTTGCCGGCTCCTGTTTTCCAGGTTGGGGACCATGTGAGGCTGTCATCTAGAAATTTAAATTTGCAGACTCCTTGTCATAAATTTGCCCCACGGTTCATTGGACCATTCAAAGTTCTCTGGAGGGTTAACCCTGTCTTGTATGCCTTGGAACTCCCTGCAAACATGCGGATTCACAATGTCTTTCACGTATCACTACTCAAACCTCTGATTTGCAATCGCTATACTACTGCTCCGGTGGTCCCTGCTCCTGTTCGCATTGACAACCACAATGAGTATGAGGTTCAAAGTATTTTGGATTCACGCAGAGTCCGTGGTCAGCTCCGGTACTTGGTGCACTGGAAGGGCTACGGGCCGGAGGAACGTTCTTGGGTCTCACATTCTGATATCCATGCTCCCTTATTGTTGCTTAGATTCCATTCTAAATTTCCATCTAAGTCTGGTCCCCCTCTACGGGGAGGGGGTCATTGAGAGGGGGGTACTATCACAGTGCCAGTGCTTTGTTCTGCGGGCAGCGACATTTTGACTTCTATTTTGCATTACTGCATGCTGATTGGATGACACCTTTGTCGCTGCCCAGTGATGGCCTTTATATACCCTGTCATGTCTATGCTATGGTGTCCTTTTGTGGTGTATGAGTTCCTGATTTGTTTCCGTGCTATCACTTATTGTGTATAACCTGGCCTGCCTGACTATGTTCCTGAGTTCCTGTGTGTTGCTGCTCCATTGCTGACTGTATCTGGCTGAGAACCTGTTCCGTTGCTGACCGTACCTGGCTGAGAACCCTCTTTGTTGCTGACTGTGTCTGGCTGAGAACCTGCTCCTTTGCTGACCGTATCTGGATGAGGACCACTCCGTTGCTGACTGTATCTGGCTGAGGACCTGCTCAGTCGCTGACTGTATCTGGCTGAGAACCCGCTCCGTTGCTGATCGTATCTGGCTGAGAACCCGCTCCGTTGCTAACAATTTCTGGCTGTCTACCGCTCCATGGCTGCTGCACCGACCGTGGATGCCATTCCACATTTGACTGTGTCCGGTTGTGCTGCTTGGTGACCCCGTGTGGTCACCGTTAGTACTGGGCCTTGCATTACGATTGTCGGTGTGTGCTGCGTGGAGCTATTACTTTGTCGTCCTAAGGCTGAGCATCCATGCTTAAGCTGCTCTATTAACCGCCCCCGGCGGTGTGCACAATCGAAGTACCAGTACAGTGTTCTATCATTGACTGTGTTACTCTGATCACTCTTGTGTCCGCCTCCCTAGCGCTCTGGGCTCACTCTCTTTGGGAGTTGCAGTTATTCTCTGGGCGTTACCCATTAACCCTGTGAGTACCTAGATCGTCTAGGTAAGGGTTTACTGTTCCTACTGTAGAAGCCTTGGGCTCCAGAGCCAGAGTGGCAAGTACCATCCCTCAGGTTGAGGGGGACACTGGTTGCGTTCCATCTACTTACAGTTATTTCAGTCCACCCCTAGCGTTCTAGGGTTTGTCTATAGCAGTTGCCTTGGTCTCCTGTAACCCTTTCCTAGGGTTAGTGCTGCCAACTTCATGGTTGCCTCGTTCTGTGGCCTAGGGCCAGGGTCAGTGTTGCCTCGCTGCAGTTGGTTCTGTACCCAGGTGTCTGGGTTGTGCCAGTCTTCCATTATTGAACCACCCATGAGTGTACTTCTGTTTTCAACTCCCGGACTGTGTGCCTTCAGTCTCTCTGGTTCCTTCTCTGCCAGTATTGTTTCCAGTTCATCCAGATTACCTATACTGGTATCTACTCTTGTAACCTATTGTATATATATATATATATATATATATATATATATATATATATATATATACATGTTGGATACTGTGGGTCGAAGGGTCTATATTCCTGTATGCACTTTATTCTAATAAAGTCATTTTTTCTTTACTATTCTGGTCTGATTGTTCATCCAAAAACCGTGACAATATGGAGACTGTGTTCCTTTTAGATGATCTGGACTGCAGACAAATAGAACCTAAAAGTAAACCGCGATGATATCGGATACATGATATCTGGTCAACCACCGAACAAAAGAGTCCATTTTTTTTTAAACATCACATTTTCTAAATACACAAATCTTACCTAATGTTATCATATCACCTCTTAAAAAACTTTAAAGTATGTAATAATAATTATTAGATAAAATGCATCCACATCCACCTATGACATATCTTTAGAAACATCACCTCTTATCCTGTTTGTACATTCCTTACAGAGCTTTAAACTTTATATTATATTACTTATATCAGTGTTATCATATAACCCTTATGGTGTTAGAGATTCTAATCTGTGGATCCATTCTGCCTCTTTCTTCCACAGGGTCCTAAATCTACCGTGGGATTTTGCTGGAATTGTTTCTATGCACTTTGCTGTAAAATTAGCTATGCTTCCTTGAGGACATCTACTAAAATTTTGTATCTCTCTTAATAACATTCCTGCGGTGTTCCCCAATTCTGCTTCTATGTGGCCTAGTTGTTCTTCCCACATACTGTACCTTACACCCACATTCAATAAGATATATTACATAGCTGGTATTGTTTGGAAAGTTTTTCTTTGGAGAGGACCATATATCATCACTGATAAACTATCTCCAGTTGTCTATAAGGTTTCTATCCCTACAAATTGTGAGACTTTGGAAAAGTCAGTTCATATTAACCAATTTGCGTGCTCATCACCCTAAATCTCAGTTACAGGTCATAGTGGGAGAAACTGAAGAAGAATAAGGAACCTCAAGCATTGGATCCATAAGTATTTCACTGATTGTTCCAATTTGCAATTGACATATGTGGTTCTGTTTTCTTCCTATATGTTTCCAGGAAATATATTTTCCTTTCTTCCCTGTCTGTTGTGTGTATGTTCCCCACTAACACTTCTAACATCTCTTAACCAAGTGATTTTCTGCTCAACGATTCTCAGAAATTGTCTTTAATGCTAATTTTATTTTTCCTCCTAAGAAGTTTTTGTTTTTAGCATAAAGCTGAGGATGTTTTTCCTCTATGTAAGGGGGAAGAGCAGATATGGAGGGTGTTGCTAATCTGGCTGTATAGAACCGGTTGGGCTTCACTGTTGTCCAGTACGCGGTACTGGTTCACTCCACATTCACCGGTGGCTAATCTCACTGTATAGAACCGGTTAGGCGTCCCTGTAGTTCAGTACGTGGTACTGGTTTAATCCACATTAACCGGTTGCTGATTCCGCTTATAGAGCCGGTTGGGCATTCCTGTTGTCCTATACACCATTCTGGTTTACTCCACTTTCACCGGTTGCTAATCTCGCTGTATAGAACCGGTTGGACGTCCCTGTAGTTCAGTACGCGGTACTGGTTTATCCACATCTACCGGTTGCTGATTCCGCTTATAGAGCCAGTTGGGCATTCCTGTCCTCCAGTGGTACTGGTTTACTCCACATTCACTGGTTACTGATTCGCTAGTATAGAACCAGTTAGACGCTATTGTTGTCCAATACCCCATACTGGCTTACTCCACATTAACTGGTTGCTGATTCCACTTATAGAACCGGTTAGGCATTCCTGTCTTCCAGTACGTGGTACTGGTTTACTTCACATTCACCGGTTGCTGATTCGCTAGTATAGAACCGGTTAGATGCTATTGTTGTCCAATACACGATACTGGTTTACTCCTCCTTTACTGGTTGCTGATTCCGCTGTATGACTGAACCGGTAGGGCATTCTTGTTGTCCAATACACGATACTGGTTTACTCCACATTACCGGTTGCTGATCCATCTATATAGAACCGGTTTGCTATACTGTTGTCCAGTGCGGTACTGGTTAACCCTTCATTCACCGGTTGCTGCTGCCTCCATTATTGAACCGGTTTGGTTTCCCTGGTTGTGAGACTGGTTTGCTCCACTGTTCCATCTTATGCTGCTGTTCCATCTATTCAGCATTTGTGGAGCTGTCCTTCTGTCCTCCTGGCTGCCTTGCCCGGTATATTGGCAAGGCCGGTAGAGCCTGTCTCCATTCCACAGTGCCATCTTTCAGGCTGCCTTGCCCGGTATATTGGCAAGGCCGGTAGAGCCACATTCAGATTGTCATGTAACCCTCCAGGCTGCCTTGCCCGGTATATTGGCAAGGCCGGTAGAGCCACAGTTAGATTGTCGTGTTGCCCTCTAGGCTGCCTTGCCCGGCATATTGGCAAGGCCAGTAGAGCCTACCATGCTGTGTCTTGCAAATACTACTGTTTGAATCCATTATGTACATGTGATATATATGTATGTTCAGGACCCGTGAAGGTTCCCATTAAACTTTTCAATAAAGTTTGATTTTTATCTTACTCTGTGTCTGAGAGTCATAACAAACCGTGACACTCCAGGACTGTGAGCCTGTTATGCTGTGAGTGCGAATTATCTCAAGCCAAAACTAAAGAGATCTTTGAGCAGTACAAGTAACTGCTCATATTATATACTATGGGCTAGATTTAAAGGCAGCCGTTAAACCATCCGCTAAGTAAAAAAGGCACATCGGCCGCAAACAACACATGGTTTACGGCAGATTCAAAGGTAAGAGTACAAGAATAGCTATTGGGAGTAGGCACTACAAAAACACGTAACACAAAAACCAGCGTCGCACCTGATTTTGCATCACCGTGCGTCCCAATCACCCGTTAAAACACAACTTAAGTCAAAATGTAACATTACGGCTGCCGTTGTCTAGCAACCCTGATAGATGCACAAACAAAATTCAAACCTACAGCCAATTCCAAGGCCCCAAAGTATCAAAAATGTTCAAATACACCTATATATACCTCAAACTAACGGTCACACCCTGTCTGTGTTTCGAGTTTCAGCAAGCTAGAGCACAGGACCCAGGAGTGGAGGATAGTGTTTAGAGAGAGAGAGAGAGAGAGAGAGAGAGAAGCATACACAGGAGTAAGGTAGAGGGATCTTAGAGAGGAGAGAATTACATTTAAATAGACACATAGCACACTTTTGCACATAGCACATACATCCATACAAACACAAACACATACACATACATACACATAGTCTCTTTTTTTATCACACCTTACACATTTTAAACCTTATTTTTACAGTGTGAATCCGTGAGTGAAAGTGTGTGACAGAGAGTGAGTGGGATCGAGTGTGTCTGTGAGGGCGTGTGAGAGTGCCTGGGTGTGAGTGGGTGAATGATGGCCAGGAGAGGAGGACAGGAGAGAGGGATGGGGAGACTAGTGGAGGAGGAGGAGGAAGGTCAGGAGGGTATCCCTCAGCAGAGCAGGGGTGGGATAGGGAGATCCGCAGGGCGGAGGGGGACCAGGCCCACAAGAGCAGGCACACAAAGAAGAGGGACAGATCCTGCAGTGGGACGAGGGGTAGTTCCTGGGGACCACCACACACAGGCAGGGGCAGAGCAGGCAGGACACTCTGGGTCTGACTCCTCGCATGCCGGAGCTGAGGGGGACAGGGTCAGGGATCCCCGATATACAGAGGAAGAAAACACGGCCCTCGTGGAGGCTGTGCTGGAGAGGGAGAGTGTCCTCTTCCCGGGGGAGAGACTCCCAGGCCTGGCTGCGAGGAGGAGAGCTGTCTGGAGCCAAATCTGCAGCCGAGTTAATGCGGTGGCCACCTGCAGACGGGATGTGGACTCAATCAAGAAGAGATGGGGCGACTGCAAAAGGCAGGTGAAAAAGAAGATGGGGGATGCCTCCCTGCACGCCCGAGCAACCGGAGGTGGGCCACCTGTCCCCATCACCTTCAGCGCATGGGAGGAGAGGCTGCGGCAGACACTGTCATCTACCCTCATTGAGGGGGTCCCTGGAGGATCAGACACTGGGGATGAGAGGAGCCTCCACACCACTGGTAAGTGGATCACCCCAAAACCACACACCACCTCAAACCACACACCCATCACAAACAAGCACTCACATCCCAACATCTGCCCTTCATTCATCCACACAACTGCACCAACACAGCACCCTGAGGGTTTAAACAGGACGCAAGGCAAGGACAAATGTCAAGGTTCAACAAGGCCAAAACCTGTCCAACTCCCTGGTTAATCCTCATGTTGCTGTGCTGATCACACACAATACACACAAGCCATGCTCAGAAAAGTGTTGTATGTCAAACATCACAATTGTTGTCACACAGTGTTACCCATGTTCCCACAGGGAATCCAGCACATAACCCCATGAATGCTAGAGGGATCATCAATGCATCGATCAACAATGCTTTGGCAACCCCTCCGGTACTCAAAGGGTTAACCAGACAACAAACACATGTCGATAGGTTAACAATTACATGACACATAGGGGACATTCACTAAGCGGTGAAAAAGAGCTGATGTAGAGAATTTGACACTTACATACCCTCACTTTACCAATTACAATGTTAGTCTATGGAGAATATCCAATAACATGATTCAAGCTGCACAGGCCCCATTGTATGGACTCCATAGAAAACATTGCAGATGGGGAAATAAGGTCAGCGGAGAAGTCAGCATCATAATCAGTTCATCAGGTCCACTTAACCGCTTACTGAATCACCAACAGGATGGATCAGGTCACAAATCACAGTGCCACTGAGAATAACTGCTTGTATGTGCAACACACAGTCCAAAAACAATTACACATAACTAAAGGTGAAAAAGTTGGCCTTGGTGTTGTGTATGCAATCATTTACTCTAACTTGAATTTACATATCTCATATTTGATTCACGTATGGATCGTCAGGAGTGCTGGTGCCATGAATGGATGGTACACCAGACACTATTTGCAGGATACATATGGGAACCAAGTATGAACCATTGAGGTTTGGTCAATAACAGGCCATGAACTTTGGATATACACTATTTATGGAGCGCTTAAATAATGAAACAAAGTTTTCATATAAATAATCAAACTCTAGTCTCCTCAAAAATACATATAACATATATTATGTTCACAATCAATGTCAGTGAACAGATAGAAGAAGAATAAGGATTAGTACATAAAGTACAAATTCCAGGAAGTTTGGACAATGAGACTCCAATAAATAATAGATAATAATAATTGCTGCTCTTATCGCAGATCTCACATAAGTTCATTCAATAGGGGTCTTCTTTTTTATATCCTGTTCACACAGTTCTCATATGGTCGCTGCCCTTCCAATACACCCGTGGATGATGTACAACACAGGAAGAAACCTGTATGCAATAAACAAAAACAAACAACAGGGCGCAGACCCTCTAAGAGTTAATCTGTATGACAGTAGTATATATATATATATATGCCCCTTCAACTCCCAGCTTCTCACCAGATCCAGCAATTCAGAGCATTTTTTCTAAGTTTCATTAAGTCCACAATACTGCCAATATTCCAAGTTATTGCTTTTATTTTCAAAGTTATCCAACGCGTTTCGTGCATTAAAAACACTTCATCAGGGATACAAAATTTATATAAACATATACAGCCTTAAATACCTTTTTGACTTTCATCTTCATAATGTGGTGATCGTGTCCCGGAATGACTTCCGCGTCTGTATTCCGGGCTCGCGCATGCGTGGCATTAGGCACGTTCATGCATGCGTAACATCCGATTTCCTCTGTCATGCGCTCCACCTATGGAACGCACAACATCATGAGCTACTAATAAGCCAGTTTGTATATTCAGAGCTGTATATATAAAAACAATGGATTTCATTCAATCATATCTCTTTTCAATATACAAGGCACGTCCTAATTTTAACATAAAAAACATTTTAGGTATTAATATTAAAATCTCTTGAAAGTATATAAATCTATATCTATATTCCTCTAAAAAAAAACATGTCTTATGTACATATCATAACACAAACAAATAACCTCATTTTGTTCTCATCATTATTTCTATTATTTTGGTTAAATTATATGCATATATTTGTACACATATATGTGTATGCCTGTACGGGCACCAAAGGGTCACACCCATTGGTATAAGTGTCCCCACATTCACACACACATAGCCATACAAAAAATATCAAAAAGAAAAAAATTATCAAAAAGAAAAAAATTACAGCTTAAGAAAAAAAGAAAAAAAGGAGATAAAAACAATAAGTAACAAAGGAGGTTATAAGTATAAAATCTATAAATAGAATATATTGTAAAAAATATATATATAAAATATATATATAAATCCCTATTTACCTATATCTTAGCCACCTTTATTTGCTATACCTAAGTAGTAGTTAAACAATATGGCTGAGCTCAATTTCTTCATTCAGTCCTTTCGGACTTAATGTTCCTAACTTGTGTATCCATAAAGCTTCTTTTTTGCACAATTGGGTAAACCTATCTGGGAGAGATCTCGGTATAAAATCTATTCCCATAACTTTCAGGTTATCTACTCCTCCCTGAGGGCATATGTTTTAGTGTCTGGGTACACTATTTTCTTTGCATTTATTTATGATGTTCCTCCTGTGTTCTCCCAAGCGTTCTCTCAGAGTTCTAGTTGTGCGTCCCACATAACTCATATCACATCCACATTGAATTAAATATATAACATAAGTTGTTCCACAATTAATAAAATGTTGTACTTGAAATTCTTTTTCTTTTCCCTTTCCAGTGAATGTTAGTAGTCTATTCCTCATATATTTGCAGTTGGCACATCTAGTTAGACCACATTTAAAATTTCCCTTGCTCTTATCTAATTTTTCTACCTTTGTTTTTTTTGTCGTCTTTTTTCGGGTCTTTCTTGGGTCTACTCTTAGCTATAATTGATCGAACAGCTCTCGCTTTTCTAAATATTACTCTGCCATATTCCGGTAAATCATCTTTTAAGAGTGGATCTCCTTGGAGTATATTCCAATTTGCCTTTATTATGGAAACAATTTGGTTTGCAGAGGAATTAAATTGTGTTATAAAGGCAGTTGGTGCTTTCTTTCTTTTCTTTTTTAATTTTGGGTTCAAGAGGTTTTCCCGATTTAAGCTTCGTGCTTTCCCAATAGCTCTATCAGTACTTGATCATATCCTCTTTCTACAAATTTTCTTTTTAATACTAGACTTTGAGCCTCAAATTCCTTGATGTCACTACAATTCCTCCTCAACCTATTAAATTGTCCATATGGAATATTTTTCTTCCATTTCTCTAGGTGGCAACTATCCGCATGTAGATAACTATTACTTGAGACCGGTTTGGTGTATATCGTACTTCCTATACTCTCTCCTTCATTAAATAGTTTGAGGTCCAAAAAATTAATTGTTTTATTGTTGACTTCTGACATAAAACTAATACCTCTTGAGTTATTGTTGAAATAGGTAATCATATTTTGCAGGTTTTCAAGAGTCCCTTTCCAAATAATAAGTATGTCATCTATGAAACGGCCATAGTACACCAAGTCCGCACCCCATGGGTTGTTATCCCAAACTTGCTCAATTTCCCAATGTTCCATGAACAAGTTGGCATAACTGGGGGCGAACCTGGTTCCCATGGTTGTTCCCCTAGTTTGCAAATAAAATTTATCTTGAAAACTAAACAAAATTGTGAGTCAGTATAAAATGCACACTCTTCATGATAAATTCCTTTTGTAAACTTGGCAACTCTCCATCTTGATCCAGAAAATGTGATATTGCTTCCAGGCCTAATTTATGGTTAATGGATGTATATAAAGACATAACATCCAATGTCACCCACACATAACTATCTTCAATCCATTGGATATTATTCAATTGATGTAAAACATGTTGCGAATCCCAAATATAAGATCTCAATTGAATTACATATTTTTGAAGGAAGAAGTCCACAAAGGTCGACAGATTAGATGTCATACTATTCATCCCCAAAATAATAGGGCGACCTGGTGGATCCTCCATTCTCTTTTGTATTTTCGGGAGATGATAAAAAAATGCAACTTCAGGAAATGGTATCAATAAAAAATGGAATTCATCAGCACTAATTATTTCTTTATCTCTCGCTTCCACAAGGAGTTCTTTTAGGAGCTTGAGATAGGTGTTGCTTGGGTTATGATCTAATACCTGATATGACTCAGTATCATTTAATAATCTATAACCTTCTTTTAGATAGTCCTCTGTTTTCTGGATGACCAGAGCTCCTCCCTTGTCCGCTTCCCTAATTGTTAGTAAATCATTCTTTCTTAATTCTTGTATTGCCTCTATTTCGGCTTTGGAGAGATTTCTATACTTGATCTTCTTGTTTTTTATCCTTTTATTATAATCTCCCATTACTCTGCTGTAGAATGCTTCCACAAAGGGCCCTTTAAAATTTGAGGGGAAGAAATTAGATTTTTTTCTTAAAATTAGTTCTGACAAAAGGTATTTGCGGATCCAAAGTGACTCCTTCACCTCTCTCATTTCTTATACTCTCATCTTTTAAAGCTTCCAACATTTCCAAGACTGTTTCTGTATTTTTTATATCCGAATCCAGGAGAATATGATTTTTCTCCTGATTTTCTTTATTTTTGAAAAATCTTTGTAGTGTTAATTTTGTAATGAATTGATTTAGATCTATAAAAAATTGGAAGTCATTAGATGGTTGACTAGGCGCAAAAGAGAGTCCTTTTTTTAAGATTTTAACCTGAGCTTCAGAGATTATATGATCTGATAAATTCACTATACCATCTCTACATGTTCCTGGTTGTATGGGCTGATTTTCGCATTTTTTGGATTTGGATTTTCTACCTCCTCGGCTTCCTCTATATTTTGTTCTTCCTCTCTTTTTCTTCTCAGTTGTGTTGTTGTATTGCACTTCTCCCACATCGTTTGAATTGGGTTTTTTTGTTTTGCTGTTGTTACTATAGTTTTCCCCAAAAACGAAGATATTTCCGAGGAGGTAGAAGCTATAGGCAAAGTAATTGGATGGGGTTGTAAAGGAACTGTGTGTATTTGAATCATACTACTGTTTTCACATATTGTTCTCAAATTGTCCTTAGTTTGTACTATTTGAAGTTTTGGTATCTTTTCTTTTTCTTCTTCTCCTATTTCTTCAATTCTCGCAAGCTCCTCCCCTTCTTTATCTTCTATAGTTGCCAAAATCTCAAAAGGATTTCCAGATTCTACAATGGTTGTAGAAGAAGATGTAATGGGGGGTCTATTAATGCTAGAATCATTTGATCTATTGGATCTATCTACCCTACCTAACTTGGCCTTGTTTTTAGAAGAAATATTATAATGAATATTCTTCCATTGATTTTGTCTGTTATTTTGATTCTTTCTTTTCATATGAGTTTGGGTTTGTTGTTCTTGGCTATAATCTTCCTGATCTCTTTTAAATTTACCTTGCTTTCGTTCTTTTAATTATTTTTCCATTTTGTTCACATTGTTATTAACTAGGATATCTAAGTCCTTAAAATTCTTTTCAGAGGTATATTTATATATATTCTCATAAAGATCTTTTATTTCATTTTCCAGTTCCTTCAGCTTATTTTCCCTGTATCCTATAATATGTCTAATTAGGGCAAAGGAGCAATACAGCTCTGAATATACAAACTGGCTTATTAGTAGCTCACGATATTGTGCGTTCCATAGGTGGAGCGCATGACAGAGGAAATTGGATGTTATGCATGCGTGAACGTGCCTAATGCCACGCATGCGCGAACCCGGAATACAGACGCAGAAGTCATTCCGGGACTCGATCACCACATTATGACGATGAAAGTCAAAAAGGTATTTAAGGCTGTAAATGTTTATATAAGTTTTGTATCCCTGATGAAGTGTTTTTAATGCACGAAACGCGTTGGATAACTTTGAAAATAAAAGCAATAACTTGGAATATTGGCGGTATTGTGGACTTAATGAGACTTAGAAAAAATGCTCTGAATTGCTGGATCTGGTGAGAATCGGAGTTGAAGGGGCATATATATATATATATACTACTGTCATACAGATGAACTCTTAGAGGGTCTGCGCCCTGTTGTTTGTTTTTGTTCATGAATTATGGATATCTATGATCGGGTCTGGCTGCCTCACACAGAAGGATGTATGGGCTGATCCAGGAAAAAAAAAGGCCTCAATCAATGATATCCTTCAATACTGGCTTGATTGTTGCCCCTCAGGATTCAACTATGTAACTTGAACAGACCTCATGGACAGAATCCTGTAATGTACATCAATCCCTGACTGCCACGGTGGTATCCCATGCATCACAATGCAATGCATAGGATACCATCATGACAACCAGAGAGTGACATGTAAAATCCAGCACTGTACGGGATAAACTGATAACATAGGGATGAATACCACTTGAATCACACTGCAGATCAATTACAAAAAGATATGTACAGAAAGAAAAACAACCAGATATGTATGTGGATATGTCCCTTTCAAATGGGTACAAATATGTCCCAACAAGATGTGAACCCAGAGTTCGGTTCAGTACGTGTGATTGTCCTACTGCCCATATATGTGCACCCTTAACAAACTAACTCATATTGATATCATCATCAGAGTACACATACCTAGTATATTACACCTTCCTTGGATGGGTATCAATGGTATCAATGAAAGTTAGTTTGTGATGGCTGCACATATATAGGCAGTAAGACAATCACATGTACTGAACAGATCTCTGGGTTCATATCTATCAAGGATATGTTTGTACCCATATGAAAGGTACATATACACACATATCAGACCATATTCCTCTCTGTGTACCTTGGCATGGCAATGGTTAATTTCACCTTGATGTAACATTGCAGGCATCATTAAGAGATGTTTAGAAAGATGTTGCTGTATGTGACAGCTGGAGATGTCAGTCATTTGACCACATGGAGGCTCTTCAGCAGACCCGAAATTGAACCAATTGGAGATGGATCCATCATTGACATGGTCCACAGAGTGTGCTTACAAACCAGGAACACTTTGTAGACAATGCCAAAGATGTAGTTATTTCCAAATGGGTCAATTTTGAGTCTGCTGAAGAGCCTCTGTGTGGTCAAATGACTGACATCTCCAGCTGTCACATACAGCAACATCTTTCTAAACATCTCTTAATGATGCCTACAATGTTACATCAAGGTGAAATTAACCATTGCTATTGCGTTAAAGAGATAGTAATACCTAAAATGTGAAAGGAAAAATATATGTCATAGGATTGATCCACCGGGTAAAGCAAGGGTATTCCCACTGCTGAATTGTGTTTCATCCTAAGAGTATAACGGCTCAAAGTTGAATATTCCATGAACAATATCACTGTGGCCTGAAAATGTACTATGCCAATGTTGTAAGACCATCCTCTGGCCAGCTTTGGTCCAGGGAGCATAAATCCACAAAAGGATGATGTGGCAACAGAGCAAATGTACAATTTCAGGCCACTGGGATGTTTCACCAAAGGAATTCAACTCTGAGCTGCAATACATGTAGAATAAAACACCCTTCACCAGTAGGAGTATCGTTGTTTCACACAGGGGGATAAACCCTACAACATATATGTCCCTTTCCACATTTCAAGTATTAATATCAATTTGACACCATCATGGCTAAGTTTACTGATCACACAATCTCAATCCTCCACACAGGTTATGTGCCTCCAGCACTCCAGGAGCCCATGGAGGAGGCCACCTCACCACCCAGTGAGGAGTATACGGAGGAGGGGACCAGCCAGTGGGCACCGTACCCAACTACTTCCACACCTCTTGCCCAACTGGATGCCCCACCTCTGGCTGCACCACCTCTGCCTGCCCCACCTCTGGCTACACCACCTCTGGCTACACCACCTCTGCCTGCACCACCATATTACAGTGACTGGGTGCACCCCACCACCTCCAGGAGCTATTACCCTCTAGCATAGGATACCGTCATGACAACCAGAGAGTGACATGTAAAATCAGACAAAATCCAGCACTGTACGGGATAAACTGATAACATATGGATGAATACCACTTGAATCACACTGCAGATCAATTATAAAAAGATATATACAGTAAGAAAAACAACCAGATATGTATGTGGATATGTACCTTTCAAATGGGTACAAATATGTCCTAACAAGATGTGAACCCAGAGTTTGGTTCAGTACGTGTGATTGTCCTACTGCCCATATATGTGCACCCTTAACAAACTAACTCATATTGATATCATCATCAGAGTACACATACCTAGTATATTACACCTTCCTTGGATGGGTATCAGTGGTATCAATGAAAGTTAGTTTGTGATGGCTGCACATATATAGGCAGTAAGACAATCACATGTACTGAACAGATCTCTGGGTTCATATCTATCAAGGATATGTTTGTACCCATATGAAAGGTACATATACACACATATTCCTCTCTGTGTACCTTGGCATGACAATGGTTAATTTCACATTGATGTAACATTGCAGGCATCATTAAGAGATGTTTAGAAAGATTTTGCTGTATGTGACAGCTGGAGATCTCAGTCATTTGACCACACGGAGGCTCTTCAGCGGACCCAAAATTGAACCAAATGGAGATGGATCCATCATTGACATGGCCCACAGAGTGTGCTTACAAACCAGGAACACTTTGTAGACAATGCCAAAGATGTAGTTATCTCCAAATGGGTCAATTTTGAGTCTGCTGAAGAGCCTCCGTGTGGTCAAATGACTGACATCTCCAGCTGTCACATACAGCAACATCTTTCTAAACATCTCTTAATGATGCCTACAATGTTACATCAAGGTGAAATTAACCATTGCTATTGCGCTAAAGAGATAGTAATACCTAAAATGTGAAAGGAAAAATATATGTCATAGGATTGATCCACCGGGTAAAGCAAGGGTATTCCCACTTCTGAAAGGTGTTTCATCCCAAGAGTATAACAGCTCAAAGTTGAATATTCCATGAACAATATCACTGTGGCCTGAAAATGTACTATGCCAATGTTGCAAGACCATCCTCTGGCCAGCTTTGGTCCAGGGAGCATAAATCCACAAAGGATGATGTGGCAACAGCGCAAATGTACAATTTCAGGCCACTGGGATGTGGCACCAAAGAAATTCAACTCTGAGCTGCGATACATGTAGAATAAAACACCCTTCACCAGTTGGAGTATCATTGTTTCAAACGGGGGATAAACCCTATAACATATATGTCCCTTTCCACATTGCAAGTATTCATATCAATTTGACACCATCATGGCTAAGTTTACTGATCACACAATCTCGGAGGAGGGGACCAGCCAGTGGGCACTGTACCCAACTACATCCACACCTCTTGCCCAACTGGATGCCCCACCTCTGGCTGTACCACCTCTGCCTGCCCCACCTCTGGCTACACCACCTCTGCCTGCCCCACCTCTGGCTGCACCACCTCTGGTTGCACCACCTCTGGCTACACCACCTCTGGCTACACCACCTCTGCCTGCACCACCATATTACAGTGACTGGATGCACCCCACCACCTCCAGGAGCTATTACCCTCCAGCAGCAGCAGCAGCACCACCAACAGGGAGGCAATGGCTGCCCGGTGATGTGGCCACCACCCAATATGGGCCATACTCATCCTCAATTGACCTACCCTCCTGGATGGCTCCCCGGCATGGCCCCAGGTATGATCCCAGGTGGGGGCCAAGCACAAGGTTTGACCCTTGGCCACTCGACTACCAACACCTGGCCCTGCTTGGGGAGCCCCAACACCCTATGCGAAGGGACGTGTTTACCCCACCACCTCCACCAGCACAGACATCAGTGGGCAGCAGTGAGTCCATTGATGTGGTGGGCACATACCCATCTGCAGCACATACAGCAGCAGCTGAGGAGGACACAGCAGCAGCTGGGGGGGACACAGCAGCATCCCATTCACCAGGCACAAGTATCACCAGCAGTGAACACCCCACGGGGATGGAAGCAGAGTGTATGGCTCTGCAAAGGAAACTACTCCGGTCAAGCCTTTGCACCAATGACAACATCACCAGGAGCCGTAGGGAATCCCGGAGAAACACTAACAGGATAGAGGCAAGGATCCATGCCCTGGAGTCGGAGGTCATGAGGATCAACACTCAACTCCATCAGCTCCACACGGGGGTGATGGACATGCTTGCACGGGTACTGGTGGAGTTGAGAGAGCTGAACCGCAGGGAGAACTTACAGTTTGAGAGGGAGAACCTGCGTTCCACAGAGGGATCCACTGCCCCCACCACCCCCTCTAATGTGACCCCCGAAGCCACACCTAGGGAGCAAAGGGTGACCAGGAGATCATCCAGGTTATCCACTTCTGCCACACAGTCTAAGGCCCCCCCCCAAGAAAAAAAAATAAAATGCCCAACATGTTACATTTCCCCTGAATAAAGGAACATTGTGCTTTTGAATCCTGTCTGATCTGCTTTGTATTTGGTCATAGATTGGGTGACAGAGTTGTCTCCAATGCATTGCCAAACAATGCAGTGAACACAACTTCTGTCTAGGTAAGATGTTTGTGGGACGTTACAACATGGGTTCACACACACACACACACACACCTTTGTACAAATTCAACTGGAAATATATCCCTGGAGCCATATTACACAACTGTGTTATATGGCGATGTTGTGTGTTGATTTTGAACAACAAAACATACCCCTTAGCACAACAATTGGTACAACATTGAACATTCGTCTACATCAAATGTTGTGTTTAACCCTTTGATAGCCAGAGTGGTAGGCAACGCATTGCAAAGAAATGCGTTGGGTACCACTCTGGCACTCAGAGGGTTAAGGGGATAACCAAACAAACAGCTATGTGACTTAGCGGTGAAATAACAAGCAGGACAGATAAATGGGACCTGCATCAATGTTGTCTTGGACTCAAACACTCATTGTGCAACTGACTTACTGGGGAACCCACACATTGATATCCTGGGGTGAGCATTGGGGCCTCCATTAAGTTGAGTTGTTGTTTTTCCTAAGGGTGTAACAGACTTCACCAGTGAAAACACTTGTCCACTTGGTCTGGTTGTTCGTTGATGTAGCCCATGTACTGTGATATGCCAAAGTGGAGCAATATCACAGAACACTGATTATACTGAGCAACACAGAAACTGTGGACAGGAATTCACTGTGGAAGTATGTCCTCTGTATCACCTCTTTATCACCCCCACAACACATTAGTGTATCACTGCCTCCATCTGTTTGCATGAATACATCAGAGTCCACTAACTTGCAAACAAGTGGTGGACTCCTGTGATATGGGTGATGCCTTGTATCCATGTATCCAATATATCCTCATACAGACACAGATTGACTAGTGATGGTTCATCTTTATTGTGTCTCAAAGTACATTAGAACGTACATGTGTTTTCTGTGTGTATTGCCTATATGCATTGAACACTTGTATGAGAACACTAAATGTACTTTGAAACTAAATCGTACTACTTTAGTAACACTGCTGTCCTGCTCATGTGTTATCAACAAGGTTTGACAACTCTGTAGATGTGCATCCTAACTGTACAGGTTATTACACTTGTGAATTTGTGTTTTCTGTGTCTATATGAGAATGTTACAGTAGACGTTGCTGTGAACCTCAGGTCAAACATTGCATCACCAACAACATCACCAGAAATAGCAAGGGGGGATCTTCATGAAGGTGTTGTCAAGACATCAATCCAGTCACATGGAAGATCTTCCGTTCAAGGATGGATCATGTCATGGATGCCTGTGGGACAAAAGGACAGGATTTGGAGCAATAGACCTGAACTGATCATCAAGCAACAACAATTTCGCTACTGGGCTAGCATGGTTGCTCAGGCTATGATCATGGCAAATCAAGTTAGTTGCTGTCAATCAAGCCCTGTAAGGTGATGAACATGGGTTATGTGTTGTACCTTGTTTCTCCTGAGGGTGTGCCTGATATCCTTGGGGTCTGTATGTCAACGTGGAGAGGGGAATGGAGGATGGTTTTTGAATCCCCACACACAATATGCCACGTCCATGGTATGTTTGATGTTTGGGGCCATGCTGCTGCCAGTGCAGTGCTGTGTCAATGTTCCTGTGGGGTGAGACAGAACATCATGTGCAGTGTGGTTAGTGTGTTGGCACCAATTCACAGGACTGATGGGGGACTTGCATGGATTGTTTGCATGCCTGTGTTATACTCACATGTAGTGTTCCGTGATGAGCCTGTCTCTGATCTGCGTCCTTCTCAGGGTCTCCTCAACATGGCCGATGTCCATGGGCACTTCATGTATGGGGGGGTCCTGGATGTGATCCAGCAGCCTGGTGTCCACTGAGATGTTGTGCAGTATTGTGCACGCCGTAATTATGTCACACACCTTTCCAGGTGCATACTACAGTGCTCCCCCCGAGTGGTCCAGACATCGAAATCTTGACTTGAGGAGGCCAAAGGTCCGCTCAATGGCATTCCTCGTTCTGCCATGAGCCTGGTTGTACCTTTCCTGGGCATGTGTTCGAGGATTGGCCACAGGGGTCAGTAGCCAGGACTTGCATCCATAGCCAGCATCACCTGTGTAATGTGAGTGACATGGAGAGACAGGGAGCACACGTTGTGTGAATGATGTTTTGTGTGGTGGATGTACTGGCTGTGGGTCAGGAACATGCTGAGCAGCGTTGTGTGTACACCTGTGTATGTGGTGTGATTTTGTATTGTGAACTCACCCAAAAGCCATCCCCCTGTAGAGTTCCATTCTCGAAATCTCTGTGGACTGAGGAGTTTTGGAGAATGTATGAATCATGTGAGCTGCCAGGATACTTTGCACAGACATTCATTATCCTCATATGGCTGTCACACACCATCTGCACCTTGATGGAGTGGAAGTTCTTCCTCTTGATGAATAGTTGTGCTGGGGCTTTAATACGGACATGGGTGCAATCTATAGCACCCATGACCCTAGGCATGCCTCCCCTTGCATAAAAGGCCTGCTTGACGTGTATCCAGTCCATGTCGGTGGTGGGAAAATGTATATAGGTACTGGCCTTGCTTTTGAGGGCTGGCAGGACCTGGGCCAGCACCCTGGAGAATGTGGTCTGTGACATGCCAGATGCGTAACCCTCAGTGGACTGGAAGGCCCCACTTGCCATGAAGTGTATGGCACACATTAGTTCCTGCAGGCCAGTTAGGGCATGGTTGTGGATGTAGATGGGATCCACCTGCTTCTTGATGACCTCATACAAGGCAATGATGCTGTCAGGTCTCAACCTGTAGCGATCAATTACCTCATCATCTGTCATTCCAAAGAGGGTGACCCTTGGGCGGTATACCCTGGGCCTTGGTGGTCGTCTATACATCCTCTGCTGCTGTGGAGCATCCTGTTACTGCAGCTGTGCATCTGCAGGCAGGTGCTGCCCTTCAGGTGGGGATGGACTCCTGTGTGGCTGCTGAGCCAGAGCCTTCTCACTTGCAACAGGTGAAGGCTGTTGATCAGGCGTGCTTGGAGGTTGCTGATGTTCCCTAGCTCTCTCCCTTGCACGCCTTCTCCGCAGTCTTCGCAAAAATATGTAACCCAACATACTGATTGCTCTCTCTATCTCTCTCTATTTCGCCCTCCCTGAGTGGAAAACAAGCCACAAGTGAGTGTGTTGAGTTGTCCCTTTAAGTACTTGATAGGGCATTGTGTAGGTGTGGTGATGAGGTGAGTGCTGACCAGTGGAGAGTTGTTTTTGTCCAGGTAAGTGTTTGCAGGTGTGTGTGTGTTATAAGATGTGGTGTGTTGTGCTTGGTATGTGTCTGCCATTTGCGGGGGTGTAGTTGTGGGGTGCAGGTCGCGTGTTGATGTTGCACAGGTGAGCTTGTATTTGCAGGTGTCCGTGTCGTGTGATAACCCCCATTGTTCTGTGCCATGTTCTGTTGGTGTTTTTTTGGGTGTCATTGTGCCTGTGGTGTTGCTTGTTGTTGTGTGTGGAGTGATTTGTGTTGTGTGTCCATGTTTTTGTGTTTTGTTGGCATTGCACGGGTTAATTTTTCCATTTACATGCTTGTGCGGTAAGCATTTTGTGTATTTTCCTATGTAATGGGTGTTTTGTTTTGACCGTTAAGTGTCTAACGGCTAAGAAAAGTGGGTCTTAACTTTTTCCCGTTAGGTGTGTCTTTTTTTCAGCCGTTACCAGTACCGCAAGCCTTTGAATAGCTCTGGGGTATGTTGTTCCATGCGTCAATGCACGTAAGAGTATCGGCCATAAGGATTGTGAAACTGCCGTTAGCTGTTCTTTAGATGGATCTTTGAACTGCTACATGGAACTTAACGCACCCGTTAGTGCTTTTTTTTTTTTTACTAACGGCTGTCTTTAAATTGAGCCCTAAATGTGGTATAAAAGGTAAAAAAAGGTGTTGGTGGATATATGCTACTAGACTTGTGTACGGCCAAAATTTTCGATTTAATTCGAATTCGGACAAATTTTTTTTTCTAATTCGGATGATACTAATTTCGGACCGGACCTATTCGATTTGAACAAAATTCTGATCCGTTCCGAATTATTCGGCCGAATTTAACATGGGTTAAATTATAGCAGTGCACCTCCGTGCACGCTGCTATCATTCTTTCCAGACAGGGTGTGCATTTAGAAAAAGATCCATCCCAAAAACGGACATTGTCGTACATTGCCAGTCTGTGCATGTCACCTCTACTCCAGCATGGGATGCCAGTCACAATCCAAATTCCACGTGTTCGAACATCGATATCCCATGCCTGTCATTCAATTCACCATATGCTCGAACATCGAGAATCCATGTCTGTCATTCAATTTAGCACATGCTCGAACATCGAAAACCCATGCCTGTCACATCCTACTCAACATAAGTGGTCGACTCGAACATGGACAAACTACATGTCACATTCTATGTTATTACATGGGTTTCATTTTCTGGTACCAGCCTCCTACCCTACTGTCCCTCTTTGGTACCCAAATTCCTCTCTCTCTTTTTCCTATCCTGATTTCCCTTCATATCAGATAAGTCTATGTGTATACACATTAGTGTTTCATACTACATCAAGAATAAACATCAATATTTGTTTAAACTGCAGTATGTGTGTCTAAACTAATGTGTGTATTGAAAATACATTAACCCCACCGCGACAAGTGACTTACCAGGTACGTCCCACAAGAACTGTCACTTAGTGACAGAGGAAGTACCTGGTAAGTCCCGGAAGTCATTCGCTAGAATGACGAAAAAAAAAAAACTTTGTTAAGTGCCGCCCACGTGCACACACGGCCGGTCACTAAGGAGTTAATCTTGTGCTAAATCATCATCTCACTTACCCAAAGAGTTTTCAGTAGGTTATGAAGTTAACTACAAAGTGACCAGTCACACCACCAGCAGCACATATATATGATCTCTGTATATCCATCTCCCTTCACCTCTTTAGGCTGTAATCTTTCAAACACAAACCCCACTTTTTAGTTTTTCATTCTCCTACAATCTTCATCCTGTGTTGTACAAACCCTTAGCTGCTTTCACCCTTTGAGTGCCAGAGCGGTATCCAACACACTACTTTTCAATGCGTTGGATAACTCTCTGACACTCAAAGAGTTAATCTGGGTCTAAAAACACTCGTAGCAGCACACAAAACACAGAGAGATGAAAACGTATCTAAGTGTAGTAGTTTAATGCAACAATATATCAAAATAATGTAAAATGCACTCACAATGGCCCTACTTGGGCTTTAGGCCACTGTGGAGGAAGAGGTGGCTGCTGGTAAGTTGTTTTTAAGATTTCTCCCTCACGTACAAATGTGTTTTTAGTCATGTTAAATTGTTCCATATGTGCATTAGCAGCCCCAGCTTGCTTTAGCCATATCTAGTTTATATAACTATTGCATTGCCACAGGGGTGAGCAGCAGTGCATTGCTAAGCTATGCTTTGCTCACCCTTCTGGCACTCCAAGGCAGGGCAAGACTGGCCTACCGGGATACCGGGAAAATTCCTGGGAGGCCGCCTGCGTTGGACTTCCCTGGGGCTTCTTCAAAATCAAGACGCTATCCGCGGCCACGGTCCTGTCACCTTGCAGTGGCGTGTTGCTTCTTGATTGCAGGAGTGCTGGTGGTGGCCCTAAGGTGACAGGACAGAGTCCAGGAGATTTGAAGGGCCCCGCAACATGCTGAGGTCTGTGACTTCTTTGGCACAGACCTGTACCAGCTGAGCTCCCTCATCTGATCTTTAGTAATGTCGAACGCTGGGAGATGACATCATCTCCCAGCACTCTCCATTACTGAAGAGAAGACCATGCGGGAGCAATAGCAATAAAGAGGTCTGTGCAGTAGGAGGCACAGACCTCTCATGCCACACCGCTGGACCACACGGAAGGTTGGAAATGGACACTGGGGGCAATGTGGAGACTGAGGGGCAATGTGGACACTGAGGGCAATATGGAGGTCACCCAGTGATGTCAGATGCAGTGTGAAGAAGAGCACTGCGTCTGTACACCGGGTCGGTCGCACCGCAATGATATGGGGCTGGTAAGCAATTTTTTCCAGGGCTCGTTTTTATTCCCAGTCCGGCCCTGCTCCATGGGTTAAATATCCCACTAATGCACATATGGAGCACATGTAAGAAATGTTTGTCATGCTCCTGCCATTCACATGATGACATTGTAGGCATGATGGACACAAGCTAATGCACCATGGTGGATGTCTCAGTATGTTGAAGCCCTGCCATGCATTACAGTGATGCTTCATAGGCCAAATTTGCCTCTCTGTTGTTAAGTAAATCCTGATAACTAGGTTAACCCACCTTGGAGCAGTTGTTGTGAACCTGAATGCTTACACAGCTGAAGCATTTCATGAAGTCAGTGTTTCTCATGACATGTTAATTCCCTTAATATCCAAAATAGGTCCAGCTGACATGCCGGAGGAGGGGGAGCAGGAAGATGGTGGCGTGCAGGCCCCCGTTGGTGCATCTGGGGACCACCACGTGGAAAGGGCAGGTGAGGATAGTAAATTGTAATATGTCCTCCAGCAAAAACATGTACATCCGTTCAATGTCTAATATGTCTTTTGTTGTGTGTTGTTGGTTTATGTTCTGAGTTTTGTGTTTCTGATTGTTGTAACCATTTCAATGGCAGAGGGGTACCCAATGCAGTCTCAAAATTGTTGTGAACTCCTCTGGCACTGAAATGGGGTAAGGCTCCATACAATTATCTCACCCTTGTGAAAATGTCCTGTATCTCCTCAGGGTCATTGCGGGCTGTGTCTGGTGGGGAGGATGAGGAACCACCTCTGGAGGTGTCTGCCTCTGCTCCTGAGGCTATGGAAGGGGAAGCGCATGGTAAGTAAAATCCTAAATCTGCTATCCCACCTATATCCCCTTCCCTTACAAAGACCCCAAATTCCTTGTAGTTATCTGTGCTCTTGTCACACATACCTGTGACAGTATCATGGCATGAACAAATATCATTATGTGATTTTTGTTCATGCCATGAATTTGTCACACACGTATGCTTGGCTCCAGGCCATAGCACACACCAACAGTTCCCGTTTGCAGGCTAGCACCAATTGAGTGTTGGTGGGTCAATTACAATGACAGTGATGATCCACCTGTGTCCAATCAAGGCTAAAGGGCAAATCTGACCTGTCAGTTTGTTCATAGCAGGGGTGGTCAATCCTGTTCTCTGGCCAGAACAATGCTACATGTTTGCTGCGTCCCCTCAAATTAAAGTGGATGTGTCACCTATTTATAACATAGCCTGAATAGTTAGGCTACAGATCGAATACTTGTAAAATGTTATTAATTTTTTTTTTTTAAAGTTTAATTTGTTGTAAATTTAACTTAGAAAGTCTGTCCCCTACCTACTTCCACATAGACTGCTCTGCCTCTGCTCTCCACCCTCCTCCGATGACGGAGGCTTCAGTGTGGAAGCTGGAGTGCTCTCATTGGCTAGATATCGATCTCTGCCAATGAGACCGCTCCATCTTGCAGACAGAAGCCTCCATCATTGGCAGAGTGACGGACCGAGGTTACAGAGCAGGTAACTGCAGTTTATACAGAAGTAGGTAGGGGACAGATTTTCAAAGTTAAATTTACAACAAATAAAACTTAAAAATAAAACATGAACAACGTTTTAGAAGTATTCGATATGTAGCCTATTTAGGCTGTTATAAATAGGAGACACATCAACTTTAACACATTTTGTGTGGTGATTCTCAGCAATGGTCCTGTTGTGTAGGAAGCACAATCATGTCCTTTAACCATCACAAAAGTGCTTGTTGTCAGTTGAACACAAGTGAATGTCAATACTGCGTGTGTTTAAGTGAGCACATCCTGACAACATGCACTGTTGGTGTGGTTAGAGGACATGATTGTGCATCCTAGACAACAGAACCATTGCTGAGAATCACTTTGCTAAATGCATCAAACATCTGTGTGCCAGAGAGGTGCTCACTGCTTTCCATTTCTTCTTTCCCCACAGCTGCATCTGATGAACAACCACAGCAGCAGCCCCCTTCCAGCAAGGAGCTCGCAGAGGCCCTGGACGTCCTACATGGGTTCTCAGCTGACATGAGGGGCTTACGGCGTCAGCTGAATAATGACATACACCGTCAGGAGGCTATGCTCCATCAAATGGTGGAGCAGAACAGACTGATGCTGGGCCTCCTGACAGCGCATGTCATGCGTCCAGGGCCAGCCCCCCCCCCAGCAGTTCCTCATCAGACAGCAGCCTGGAATCATCTGATGCCCTGCCTGCTCCACGTGGTGGTAGGTGCCACCTACCCAGATGGGGGCCTCGCACAAGAGGAGGAAGGAGGCCCCCCAGTGACCCCATTTCCTCCAGAGGGGGATTTTTCTATTTTTTTTTAAGTTTATTATTATTATTATTTATATTTGTTATTACATTTTTAAACTTCAGCATTGTTGTTGTCCATTTATTTCTGATACAAACAGGGGGGAGATACACCAAAGTGTTATGAGGAGGTGATGAAGTGCAGATGACCCTTCCAGTGTGATGAACGATCCTTGCTTCTTCCATCTAGCCAGTGAACCAAGATCTAATCAACCTGTAAGTTCTTAGCACATTGGCTCCATGGGATAATCCAGGAATCGGAGAGTTTAGCACACTGGAGAAATTACTTATACCTCATCACCATTTGAAAACACCTTAGTGCATAACCCCACTGCTGACTCACTCTTCTGTCTGTGTCTCCAACCCTTGTCAGTCTCCCTTAGAGAATGGAAAAGGGAAGGAGACAGGGTGGCAGAGGGACAGAAAGGGAAGGAGACGGATAGACAGAGAGTGAAGGAGGCTGATGGACAGAGAGGGAAGGAGGCTGAACAGAGAGGGAAGGAGGCTGATGGACAGAGAGGGAAGGAGGCGGAAAGTGGGAATGAATGTAAAGGAATCAAAGGGAGATGTGTAGACTGACAGGGCTCAATTCAAATGATGGAGACGGCTGTTTTTTTCTGCCAACGCATTTTTGGGGTGCTAAAGTTAAGAGGTATTTTCATCCATAGGAACTAATGAAAACACCATAAATTACAATTCAATTGTCTGCGTTAGCTATGAAGATCCGATAATTGACTCAAGTTATTGCAGGAAAGTTAAGACCTACTTTTTTCTGACTTTAGTCCCTTATCGCATCTTCAAAAAGCTGACGCCGAAACAGAAAGGAAAACAGAGTAAAAAAAACCTAAGACCCCAGTGGGTGTATTCATATGGGGCCCTAAGCCCCACATTAATACATCAAAGCACTCCAAAACAATGTCAAATGTTAGTAGAATTAACCCGATGAGTGCCAGTGGGATGTAATCACCCTGCTGGCATTCATAGGGTTAACCCAACTAAGTAAAACAGAAAATCACATTACAAGTAATACTTACCATTAATCCTGATGTCCAGCAGAGTCCTCAGTATACCGGTCCTCTTCTATCCTTCTTTCTTCTCTTCTATCTTCTCCTCTTTCTTCTCTTCTATCTTATCCTCTTTCTTCTCTTCTGTCTTCTTTCCTCTTGCTGTAAAAAATCTACCAAAAAAGTATAAGTACAATGCATGAATATCCGGCGCACTAATACATACTTTAACCCTTCTGAGCCCCAGAGAGGTATGCAACACATTGCTTTGCAATGTGTTGTGTAACCCTCTGGCATTCAAGGGGTTAAACTATGTATTTGCCAGATATTGCATTGGACTTTTCTGGGTAGTTTTTACAGCAAGAAGACAGAAGCTACAAGACAGTAGAGAAGACAGAAGGAGACAGACAGTGGATGACAGGTAAGTGTAACACTGATTAGTTAACGATCAGTGCTTGACAGTATGTCAGGCACCGATCTTCAGCTTTTTTTCCTTTGAAGTTCCCAATACTTAAATTTTTAATATCTTAGTAACATAGTAACATAGTAAATTAGGCTGAAAAAAGACACAAGTCCATCAAGTTCAACCTTCGCCTCATACCTCAGTAACTGAGAATTTTATAGCTTTCCTGCTACCAATTAAATTAGTCTTTATCAGACCTTCCTGATCAGCCTACTGATAAACAGTATAACTCTGCATGTTCCCTTTTGAAAGGAATGTATCTAATCTACTCTTAAATGTATCCATTGTATCTGCCATACCTACCTTCCTGGGCAATGAATTCCACAATTTGACATACCTTACCGTAAAAAAAACCCTTCCTCTGCTGAAGTTTAAACCTCCTTTCCTCTAATCTCAAGGGGTGTCCCCTGGTCACCTGATCAGGCCTTGGAATAAATAGCTCACCGCAGAGATCCTTGTATTGGCCTCTCATATACTTATACAATGTGATAAGGTCTCCTCTTAGTCGTCTTTTCTCTAGAGTAAATAAACCAAGTTTGTTTAGTCGTTCCTCATATGTCAAGTCCTCCATTCCCTTGATTAATTTTGTTGCTCTCCGCTGTACCCTCTCTAGTTCTAGTATATCCTTTTTCAGAACCGGTGCCCAAAATTGCACTGCATACTCAAGGTGAGGTCTTACCAATGATTTGTATAATGGCAAAATAATGTTATCCACTCTTGCTTCGATACCTCTTTTTATGCAAGACAGGACTTTGTTTGCCTTTGCTACTGCTGTTTGACACTGCTCACTGTTTCCAAGTTTGCAGTTGACAAGGATACCCAGGTTTTTTTCTAGTAATGAGTCACCTAAAATTATTCCATTAAGTTTATAAGTAGCCTTGGGATTGTTTCCTCCCAAATGCATGACTTTACACTTCCCCACATTAAACTTCATATTCCACATGTTTGCCCAATCTGACATTGTATGCAAGTCCCTCTGTAGAGAGAAAATATCCTGTTCTGAATTAATGACTTTGTATAATTTAGTATCATCTGCAAATATAGATATTTTGCTTTCTATATCTATTTCCAGATCATTTATAAACATGTTAAAAAGCAGCGGACCCAATACTGAACCCTGAGGTACTCCACTCTCCACTTTAACTGTACTGGAGAATTTTCCATTTACAATCACACACTGTCCCCTCTCCTTCAGCCAGTTTTATATTCAATTGCAAAGGTTATCTCCTAGCCCCAATTTCCTTATTTTATACACCAGTCTTCTGTGTGGCACTGTATCAAATGCCTTTGCAAAGTCTAGATATACTACATCTACTGCCTTGCCATTGTCTAGGTTGCTGCTTACCTCCTCATAGAAGCTGAAAAGATTAGTTTGGCATGATCTATTCTTCATAAAACCATGTTGATTCGTGCTAATGATTTTATTTTTTGTGTTGTAATTGTGAATATAGTCCCTTATTATCCCTTCTAACAGTTTTCCCACTACAGAGGTCAAACTCACTGGTCTATAATTCCCAGGTTCTGTTTTAGTTCCCTTCTTAAATAGAGGCACTATGTTAGCTCTTCGCCAATCCTGTGGCACTGAGCCTGTGGTAATAGAATCTTTAAAGAGTAAATATAGGGGTTTTCCTAACACTGCACTAAGTTCCTGAAGAACCCTTGGATGTATACCATCAGGACCCGGTGCTTTGTCGGTCTTAATTTTGTTCAGTCTTTCCATGACATCTCCTTGAGTTAACCCAATATCTATTAATTGTATTGTTTTATTTGTTACTTGCGGAGGCTCTTCTACCATTCCTTGCTCCCTTGTATATACTGATGCAAAGAAAGTGTTTAAAACATCGGTCCTTTCCTTATCCTCACTAACCAACTCACCCATCTCATTTTTGAATGGTCCAATGCACTCCCTCTTAAGTTTTTTGCTAATTATATATTTGAAAAACTTTTTTGGATTAGTCTTGCTTTCCCTTGCAGTTCGAGTTTCATTATCTATTTTTGCTACCCTAATTGCCTTTTTGCAATCTTTGTTGCACTCCCTGTATTTTAAGAAAGATTGTTCAGTTCCTTCAGACTTAAATAATTTGAATGCGTTTTTTTTCCTTGCCATTTCCTTCTTTACATGTGCAGTTAACCACATTGGCTGTGACTTACTTCTTTTGCATTTGTTCCCCATTGGTATATACTGTTGGGTACATTTCTGCAACCTAAATTTGAATTCTGACCATTTTGTCCTCAGTATTTTTGCCTTTAAATAAAATATCCCAGTCAATGTGTTGCATTGAGGCCCTTAACAATTTGAAGTTCGCTTTTTTAGAATTAAGAGTTTTGGTTGAACCTATACATTTTTGCTTTGCCAGACTGATCTCAAATGTAACCATGTTGTGATCACTGTTTCCCAAATGTTCTCTTACCTTAATATTGGATACCATTTCTGTGTTATTAGTGATCACTAGGTCCAATACATTGTTATTTCTTGTCGGCGCTTCCACCATTTGTGACATGTAGCTTTCACGAAGTGTGTTCAAAAACCTTTCCTCATCTTTCAGCTTTCCTCATCTGCAATAGCAGTTGGGCCTCATTATTGTCATCGATATTTGGTGGTTTGTAGCATATGCCCACCAACAACTTTTTATTACCTTTCTTACACAGAGGCAAAGGTGACTCTCCCTTGTGGTGGCCATAAGGCACCCTGTATGCCTATACAACTGTCACACTGGCTGATGTGTCACTCTGAAAAAAATTATTCAGACAAATTATTCCAACTATTTTTATTATTGTCTGTTGCATGTGCCATTTCTGTTGCGGTGGAATACATTATAGCATGAGCATCTGTCATTTACCATCTGTAGCACAGGTAATACATTACACAATATGTAGCATGTGCTATTTACTATATGTAGCAGAGGTGTTATATACATATGGATGTAGCTAAATTAGAAGGAAGAAGGAAAAGTGAGAATGACTGGTGCGGTATCCTTTTGAAACGTCAAACAGAAAAATATTGTGCTGTTAGAAGCTGATTTAACCATGTTGCAGTGTTTAAAATAGCAACATGAAAACCTCGAGCTGCATAAAAGCTCTAGGTTGTCATGTCGCATTATTAAACATCCCTGTGTACTGGCCACAACTCCCAGCATCCTTACCTTGCATTGCCCAGTTCTCTTGAAAGCAGAACTACCACCTCTTACAAACATGTCCCCAAATAATTACCCATCTGGCAACTAGCTTCTCAGCAGCACTTGTCGACAGAATTCTTACCACAATAATGATAATTATACACTGCTCCTGGACTGACAGGCAGGAAACGGAGCAGACATCTTTCCATAGTGACATCTGCGCGCCTGCGCTGTCAGTCCCAGCCTGCTCTAGGAGGCATTGCTAGGAGCCATTCGGCTCCAAAAGGGACTGACAGCGCATGTGTGCAGACGTCATTATGGAAAGATGTCTCAGCGGTTTCCTGCCTGTCAGTACGGGAGCAGTGAATAATTTTCATGAACGCGGTAATAATTCTGGCAACTAGCTCTACTGAGCAGCTAGTCTTCCAGATGGGTAATTATTTGGGTCCATGTTTGTAATGCAATGTTTCAAAAGGGAACCAACCAGTGCTAGGCAGAATCAGGATGACAGCAGCAACACTGGAGATGTAGCCAGAACTGCAGAACACTGGACCAGGCAGGACTCAGTCCATAGATGGATACAGCAGCAACTGAGGAAGACTGGTGCGAGCCACACTCAGGATGACAGCACCAACACTGGAGATGTAGCCAGAACTGCAGAACACTGGAGCAGGCAGGACTCAGTCCGTAGATTGATACAGCAGCAACTGAGGAAGACTGGTGCAAGCCACACTCAGGATGACAGCAGCAACACTGGAGATGTAGCCAGAACTGCAGAACACTGGAGCAGGCAGGACTCAGTCCGTAGATGGATACCGCAGCAACTGAGGAAGACTGGTGCGAGCCACACTCAGGGTGACAGCAGCAACAGTGGAGATGTAGCCAGAACTGCAGAACACTGGAGCAGGCAGGACTCAGTCCATATATGGATACAGCAGCAACTGAGGAAGACCGGTGCAAGGCAGAATCAGGATGACAGCAGCAACACTGGAGATGTAGCCAGAACTGCAGAACACTGGAGCAGGCAGGACTCAGTCCATAGATGGATACCGCAGCAACTGAGGAAGACTGGTGTGAGCCACACTCAGGATGAAAGCAACATGGATGATTGTAGATGTCTGAAGTCCTCTTTGTTTTTCTAATCTGCATCAAACCTGAGAGCAGGGTAACCGAGCTTTGGCAAGTTTACTTTTAAAAAAGTAATTTGCTCCATGAGCTGGGGGGCCAGTTGAGAGCGCTAGGGGCTAAGTATATTTCCAGTAACGGAAAATACCCGCTCACTCTGGACAGTGGTTGGGGGGGCAAGAAAGCAACTTTTGGGCTACCAGGGACAATGTAAACCACACAGTCCTCTTGTTATGCCAGAAAGTCAAGGGATCTGTACTTGGGGCCAAAGAAGGTTCCGCAAGGTAACCTCAAACTCAGCACTTTTTCATTAATGGGGAGCTGTTTGTTTTCTCCACAGCATAATCTGTCCATTGCCTCAGCATAAAAAGCAGCAGCTGCTCCAACGGAACAAGATGAAGTGCTACTGGCGCTGCTACTAATAGGTCCTGGAAGACCACCACACTCCTCCAGCTCATCTTCGGAATCTCCTCCCACCTCCTGTGACTGCATTCTAGTTTTTCTTTGCCTCTCACGCACCCTTGCTATCAATTGTTCCCTCCAGGCAGTGAGGGAATTGGAATGAAGTGCCATTTTGCCTTTGATTTGAGGATAGCAAATTGTGACAAGCATTAACTCGGGACAATTGTCCATGTGCTCTTCCATGCGCCGAGTCAATTCCTTCTTCAGCCTGGTTAGAAGGGCAGCAACATCTGGAAGTATATTATCCTCAGCACCAGGTAAGCGTTCCCTATGGGAAAGAAAATCGTCCAATTTTAAGGAGAGGTGTGAAGAGTGGAATGACTTCTGCCAGGCTAGTGTTCTCTTTGCTCAAAAGTTCCGTCAAAGCACGGAAAGGTGTAAGGACTGTCACTACCTGTTCCATCAGGGCCCAGTCAGCCCTGCCTAGTGTTCAGTTCCTGCCAATGAAATGGTGACATGACATTGAATGAATGGCCTTTTTCTGCTCCAGGATACGCTCTAGCATATCTAAGGTGGAGTTCCACCTGGTCCCAACATTTTGTTTTAGGCAGTGCTCTGGGAGGTCTGCCTTCTTCTGTTCCTCCCTGAGTAGCTGGCTATCTTTGACGCTCCGATGGAAGTGGCTAGAAATTTGTCGGCACGACTCCAGAAGTGCTGACAACCTTCCAGTGTTACTGCCATTCTCAAGAGCAGCCTTCACTACTAGATGCAGAACATGTGCTGAGCAGCGCACACCCACAAATCTGCTATCCCAGAGAGCCTTGATCATGTTAGCTGCACCATCAGTAACCACAAACCCCATTTGCGCCTGTGTGCCTACCTGCTCCCCTAGCCATTGCGCCACCATGTTCTGCAGTGCTCTGCGAATGTTATCTGAGGTGTGCTGCTGATCCATTACCTCAGCATGGAGGAGGAAAGAGTGGTGCCCTGCCTGCTTGGCTACTGCACCTGAACTAGTTGTTGCTATCGGTGTGTCTTGCAACACATTGGGCTTCCACCAATGTGCTGTCAATGACAGGAAGCCATGCTGGCCACTCGGAGCACTCCATAAGTCAGTAATAAAGTGCACTGACTGGCCACCAGCCTTTCCTAGCAGTTCCTTCAAAAGACCAACGCACGACTGGTACAGTGAAGGCACTATAGTTCTACTAAATGTGGTGCGGGACGGAATTTTATATTGGGGTGCAACAGCCTCCATAAGTTGATGGAAGGGCTCCCCGTTGCACCCCCAACGACTATGAGCTGTGCAATGAGGCGTGTAATTTTCCTGGACTGCTGTCTGCACATCCCCTTGGAATGAAACCCACCAAAATCTTCCATTGTGGCCTGTATTGACTTTGGGATGGGCTGTGACTGTCTGCTGCTTTTACTAGGACCAGATGAGGCATGATCTCCCGGCCTTTTTTCCTGCCTACTGCTGGTGAGTGTTACACTGGTAAATGTAGTAGTGCCACCACATTCTGCACTCATCAACACTTGTGGTAGTGGTTCAGGTGTTGGTTCATCCCAGAGGTGGATAGATGACCCAACACCCTCCCACGGCTGACTTCCCTGCCACACAATTTACATTTCGCTAGCCGGTCATCGCCAAGTGTCACAAAATTGTCCCACGCTTTGGAGCGATGGATGAATTTGGAAGGTGGTGAACTGAGGTGACACTTTCTTCATCTTCACATGCTGGAGCAACCTCACTATGCTTTTTTTTCTATGTACCTTTACAGGGGTACTAGCAGACCCAAAGATGGCAGCAGGGATGTCAGGACTGGGATTGGAGGAGGATGGAGTAACACTTGTGGCAGAGACACTAGCAGCTACTACCGCCTGGGAGACTTGTTTTGAACTGGAGAGGCAGGTGGTGAGTTTTCATCAATAGAAGACAGAATTGTAGCTGGAGAAACAGAAGGAGTACTATGGGCAGCAGTGGAGAAATGGAGCTCAGGAGAATAATCAAGGTCAGTGGAAAAATCAAGCTTAGCAGGCCTTGGTTCCTCATATTCTTCTTCTACCTCTTGTAGGTTTGGACAGGAAAAAAAATCATCAGCAGCAGATTTTGGGAAGAGCTGATGAATTCCCTCTTCTGCCTGGTGGCTACCAGGAAATGGTAAATTATCTACCTCAATAACCTTATTTGGAGACGATATGCTCTCAGTGTAAGTGACAGTGGCGGCAGGAGAAATTTTCTCAAAATACTCTAATAATTCAAGTTTGGGCTGCTTACATGGATGTTGGCTGTAAAACTCCTGCGTTGATACTGCCTGCAGTTTCCCACCGGTAGTGTTCATGTTCAACATGCTAGGTGTCCCCAGGTTTATAGAAGTGGTTGTAGCAGAGGTGGTGACGGAACTGGCAGTGACAATAGTCATTGTGCAGGTGGTTCTGGGGGGATCATCATGAAACAGCTGACAAGAGACGGGTGACGGCCACTTTGTGGTCTTAGAGGAGGAACTGGACCTCTCTAAACCTGCTAGTAGAGGTAGAACAACCTGCAGTTCCCTTCTTCTTTCTAGTTTTTGCTTTGGACTGTTTCTGCTGAGTCTGACTAATACTACTCAAAGTACTCTTCTTTCCCCGCCTGCTGCTGCTAGCTCTGCTTGAAAGCAACTGCACTGTGGTGGTGTTGGTGGTTGCTGGGTCACTGCAGCTGGTACCAGGACGAGGAACAACAGGTTCTTCACTAGGACTCAAATCCATAGGTAGGTAGAGAATGATTAAAGTTTTACAACTTTAAAACCTGCCCACACGACAACTGTGACACTGGCAGTGTGACTCTGAAAATTATTCAAACAAATAACTTGTATTATGAATATTTTTAATAAAACCAACGCAGGTGACTCTGCCTTGCGGTGGCTTAAAGGTACCCTGCCTGTCTATACAACTGTGACACTGGCAGTGTGACGCTGAAGATTATTCAAACAAATAACTTGTATTTTTTATATTTTTAATGAAATCAAAAAGGGGCCTCTCCCTTGCGGTGGATAAAAGGCACGCTGCCTGCCTATGCAACTTTGACAATGGCAGTGTGACGCTGAAGATTATTCAAACAAATAACTTGTATATTTTATATTTTTAATAAAATCAACACAGGTGACTCTCCCTTGTGGTGGCTAAAAGGAACCCTGCCTGCCTATACAACTTTGACAATGGCAGTGTGACGCTGAAGATTATTCAAACAAATCACCTGTATTTTTTATATTTTTAATAAAACCAACACAGGTGACTCTCCCTTGCAGTGGCTTAAAACCACCCTGCCTGCCTATACAACTGTGACACTGGCAGTGTGACGCTGAAGATTATTCAAACAAATAACTTGTATTTTTTATATTTTTAATGAAATCAAAAAGGGGCCTCTCCCTTGTGGTGGCTAAAAGGAACCCTGCCCGCCTATACAGCTTTGACAATGGCAGTGTGACGCTGAAGATTATTCAAACAAATAACTGGTATTTTTTTATATTTTTAAAGAAATCAAAAAAGGGGCCTCTCCCTTGCGGTGGCTAAAAGGCACGCTGCCTGCCTATACAACTTTGACAATGGCAGTGTGACGCTGAAGAGTATTCAAACAAATCACTTGTATTTTTTATATTTTTAATAAAACCAACACAGGTGACTCTCCCTTGCGGTGGCTTAAAACCACCCTGCCTGCCTATACAACTGTGACAGTGGCAGTGTGATGCTGAATATTATTCAAACAAATAACTTGTATTATGAATAATTTTAATAAAACAAACACAGGTGACTCTCCCTTGCGGTGGCGAAAAGGCACGCTGCCTGCCTATACAACTGTGACACTGGCAGTGTGACTGATGACTCAAACAAATGACTAGTACTTTTTATATTTTTTTTAAGAAACACAGATGATTCTCCCTTGCGGTGGAGAAAGAAGAAAAATGCCTAATATTTTTCTATATTTTGCACAGGAACAAAGATGACTCGCCCTTGTAGTGGCAATAATTAGCACTAATGCTGGGTACCTACCTATGCCTAACTTAATGCTACCTGCCTGCCTACACAACAACTGGACACTCTCTAATCTCTTCTTCTCTCTCTGAGGTCCAACAACGCAATGAGGAAATACAGGCTGTCTGCCTGGGTGACTGTGTCATTAGTCCAACCCCCATCATGAAACAAAGTAGGCTATTGGAGTACAGACAAAAGAGGGAAGTAGGGCATGAAACAGAGAATGGAATTGGACTAGAGACATGGAGGGAAAATTATAGAGGGAAAGTAATTGAGCGTGCACAGGAAGTACAAAAAAGATCCGACTCCGAACAGTCCTAGTCGTAAGTAATCAAAACTTTCGGAAATTTGTTGAATTCCGAAACTTCCGAAAGTTTCAACGAATTTTGGTCTGGGGCTGTTCGGAGTCGGATCATTTTTGTGGAATGACCCTAGAGTGTCAGATTGTTCGAATGTCTCCGAATGACCCCATTTTCAATGAAATCCGAATGTCTCCGAATTAATTCGCACAAGTCTATATGCTACAAACCACCAAATATTGATGACAATATTGAGTCCCAAGTGTTATTGCAAATGAGGAAAGCTGCCCAACTTGGGCATACTATAATTCTAGGAGATTTTAAATATCCAGATATCAACTGGAAAAATTAGTCAGAGTGCTAAGGGTAGCAGGTTTGTGAGCATACTTCGTGAAAGCTGCATGTCACAAATGGTGGAAGTGGTGACAGTAATAACAATATATTAAATCTAGTGATAACGAATAACACAGAAATGGTATCCAATATTAAGGTGAGTGAACATTTGGGAAACAGTGGTCACAACATGGTTACATTTGAGATCAGTTTGGCAAAGCAAAACTGTATAGGTTCAACCAAAACTCTTAATTTTAAAAAAGCTAACTTGAAATTATTAAGGGCTTCAATGCAACACGTAGACTGGGGTACATTATTTAAAGATAAAAATACAGAGGATAAATGGTCAGAATTCAAATTTAGGTAGCCGAAATGTACCCAACAGTATATACCAATGGGAAATAAATGCAAAAGAAGTAAGTCTCAGCCAATGTGGTTAGGTGCACATGTAAAGGAGGAAATGGCAAAGAATAGCAAAAAACGTAAGAGGGAGTGCATTGGGCCATTCAAAAATGAGATGGGTGAGTTTGCATAAGTATATTCAAGGGAGCAAGGAATGGTAGAAGAGCCACAACAAGTAACTAAAACAATACAATTATCAGATATTGGGTTAACTCAAGAGGATGTCATGGGTAGACTGAACAAAATTAAGACTGACAAAGCACTGGGTCCTGATGGTATACATCCAAGGGTTCTTAAGGAACTCAGTGCAGTGTTGGCAAAACTCCTATATTTACTCTTTAAAAATTCTCTCACCACAGGCTCAGTGCAACAAGACTGGTGAAGAGCCAATGTAGTGCCTCTATTTAAGAAGGGAACGAAAACAGAACCTGGGAATTATAGACCAGTGAGTTTGACCTCTGTAGTGGGAAAACTGTTAGAATGGATAATAAGGGACTATATTCAGGATTACAACACACAAAATAAGATCATTAGCAGGAATCAACATGGTTTTATGAAGAACAGATCATGCCAAACTAACCGTTTCAGCTTCTATGAGGAAGTAAGCAGCAACCTTGATAATGGCCAGGCAGTTGATGTAGTATATCTAGACTTTGCAAAGGTATTTGATACAGTGCCACACAGAAGGCTGGTGTATGCAGATGACACTAAATTATGCAGAGTAATTAATTCAGAACAGGATATTTTCTCTTTACAGAGGGACTTGCATACAATGTCAGATTGGGCAAACATGCGGAATATGAAGTTTAATGTGGGGAAGTGTAAAGTCATGCATTTGGGAGGAAACAATCCCAAGGCTACTTATAAACTTAATGGAATCATTTTAGGGGACTCATTGCTAGAAAAAGACCTCAGTATCTTTGTCAACTACAAACTTGGAAACAGTGACCAGCAGTAGCAAAGGTAAACAAAATCCTGTCTTGCATAAAAAGAGGTATTGAAGCAAGAGTGGATAACATTATTTTGCCATTGTACAAATCATCGGTAAGACCTCACCTTGAGTATGCAGTGCAGTTTTGGGCACCAGTTCTGAAAAAAGATATACTAGAACTAGAGAGGGCACAGAGAAGAGCAACAAAATTAATTAAGGGAATGGAGGACTTGACGTATGAGGAACGACTAAGATGAGACCTTATCACATTGTACAAATATATGAGAGGTCAATACAAGGATCTCTGCAGTGAGCTATTTATTCCGAGGCCTGATCAGGGGACACCCTTAAGATTAGAGGAAAGGAGGTTTATATTTCAGAAGAGGAAGGGTTTTTTTTTACAGTGAGGTCTGTTAAATTGTGGAATTCTTTTCCCAAGGAGGTGGTTATGGCAGATACAATGGATACATTCAAGAGAAGATTAGATACATTTCTTTCCAAAGGGAACATACAGAGTTATTAGTAGGCAGATCAGGAAGGTTTGATAAAGACTAACTTATTTGGTAGCAGGAAAGCTATAAAATTACTGGTGTATGAGGAGAAGGTTGAACTTGATGGACTTGTGTCTTTATTCAACCTAATTTACTATGTTACTATGTTACTATGTTGCTATGTTACTATGTTATCTTCCTCTTCTTAAATATTCATATATTGGTAATATACAGAGTTTATATGTCCCACATTGATGGTATACACAATATATATGTCCCACTTTAATATATCTTAAAGGCAATTAGGATATTGCTATTTAATTATTATTTATCCCACAATCGTGTGTAAAGGTGACATCATGATCTGTTTCTAATCACATCCACTGGCTTTATAGACCGATCAATACAGCTTTTTCCTCTTACTGAAGCTTCTTTATCTGTTACCTTATTTCCAAGGTTGGCTTCATGCTGCACTTTTTCTTTCACAAGCCATTCTCAAACTCAGCAAAGTCAGCGTTTCTGTTAGGTCTCCGATTCCGTCCGAGATCTTGTTTACTGGGGAACTTATAATAGTGATACCATTTCTTTTAATTCTGCCTCTTTGGATATTCTTTATCTCTTCAGTGGGTCATAGTTCTCTGTGTGTTTAACATCCAGTGTGGTTTATCCTCTCTGATTTCTTCTTCAAGGATTAAACAAAACTTCATGGAGGCGAAAACCTCTACATCCAATTCTATCAGTGTCTCTTCTATTTCTTCTTTTTTATCCCATGGCAAGAAGGCCAAAGAAAAGGGAAGATATGTGGAGGGATGAAGGAGAAAAACAGAAGACACAGAAGCAGGAGGAAGTGGAAATAGAGAAGCCAAAACGAAACAAGATGGAGAATTACAATGGACACTAACCTCTCCTCCAAAGTTATATTGAGGGATCAGATATCTGTATTAGAAAAAAGGTCTTAAATTTGCTCCTATGACTCCACCTGATGAGTTTTCTATTTTTTGGGATTTAAAGAGATTTACTAGAGAATAAGCTCTACAGAGATATTTCATCAATAAAGATAAACGTGCTTTACAAGAACATATAAGGATTATGAGAGAAAAAAGTAACTTTATCCTATCTGATGAAAAAGATCTGGCAAATATTATGATCCTGGAATCTCTCTTAAATAATGATCATAGAAATTACAACCTAATGGATGACTCAGCGATGAATGAGGACACTAAGAAGATATAACACAGCTCCCTTAAGAAACCCTCACAATTTTTTGTCCATCACATCATAAGGGTCCTTACGTAGATGCTTTCTTTAAGGTACTGATGGATGAAGTGAAAGAAGGATGCAAACAAGTTAACATCCAGAAGAAGGATAACCTAACGAAAAGAGAGACAGGTACTGAAATCCCTCTCTAAGGTCAAGGATATTATCATTAGGGAGGCAGACAAAGATGGAACGATTGTCATTCAGGACATCTCCACATACCTCAATGAGGGAACAAGACTTCTTTCAGATAGCAAGTCAACTTTTAACCCCACCAGCATTTACAATGATCTTCTAAAAGAACTGTTGGAAAACAGAGTAGAACTGGAGGCTCTTAATAAACTAGAATTTGTATATCTATCAACAGTTTCCTACAGTTCCCTTCTTCTATCACATCCCTAAACTTAATAAAGATCTGTGAATCCACCAGGGAGACCCATCATCTCTGGGATTCATTCTTTCACATCTAACCTTGTAGCTTATATTGATTACTATTTACAGAAATACGTAGTAAAGCTACCTGCATTCATAAGGGTTCCCCAAGATGTCCTGAATAAGTTGGGGTCTATCATCTGACAAGAAGTATACATGTGGGCCACTCTAGATTTGGCCTCCCTGTATACCTGTATCAATCATCTGCCTGGACAACAGGTGGTACGTTACTTTCTGGAAGGAGATGTGAAACTAATGAAAGATCAGGTGGAGTTTGTTTTGGAGTGTGTAAATTTCATCCTTAATCAAAACTTCTTTGAATATCATGGAGAGTTCTTCCTCCAGACTAGAGTCACAGTCATGGAGACCAGATTTGCCCCCTCATATGGAAACCTCTTCATGGGCCTATGGGAAGAGCTATGTGTGTAGTCCAGAGAGAGAGATGTGGGGGCAGTCTGGTCTACTATGGTCGTTATATCAACGATGTGCTGATAGTCTGGGGGGGGAACTTTGTTTGAAAGAGCTGAACCTGATGATCCAACAATTTAACTATAACTCTATGGGCCTCTCCTTCACCTTTGATATTCACACAGATAAAATACATTTTTTGGACCTTAATCTCTGAGGTATAAAAGATCAACCAGCAGGAAGCTCACTGTATAGAAAGGAGGTCTGTAGGAACCAGTACCTTAAAGCAGATAGTTGCCACTATCAAAAGTGTATTAAAAATATTCAGACTCCGTAGAAACTGCAGTGTGATCAGTGACTTTCATAAAAAGGGTGAGAAGTTGAAAAAACAATTTTTGTAACGAGGATATAAAACTAGTGTAATGGATTCAGCTTACCAAAGGACATGTGAATTGGATAGAAGTAAACTTCTACAAGTAAAAACAAAAGCATTTAATATACACCTGCAATTATTACTAAATATAATGCAGCATAAGTGGAAAAGAACTAGAATATCTTGAAGCAAGATCCACTTCTCACAAATGTGATTTTGAGCAAGGCTAGAATAACATATTAAAAAGATATGAATATACACGGATATGTGGCATCCAGTAGACCCAAAATGATTAAAGAAAGAATTAAAAATTGGGAATCTTTGGGTCTAATCCACCAAAGGATAATTTTAGATGCCTACACTCAAGATGCACCAACTGTGAATTCATCTTGAATAAAGTGGACAAATTTCAAAGCCATCAGAATAACAGGGTCTTCTCTATACAAAGTCTAATTACTTGTGACACTCCTTTTGTTATCTACTTGCTCTCCTGTGGGTGTGGAATTCAGTACATAGGCCGCACAACGCGGGCACTAAGAGATCGCTCTTGAGAACACAGGAATTTGATCAAAAAGAAAAATGTAGATCACTCAGCACCAAAACACTTTAATAATTGCCCCCAAGGAGGGCTAAATAATTTTACGATTATTGGTATTGAGCACAATTTCATGTCCCAACCGTTTCTCTACTCTTTGTAGAAAGGAAGCCTACAGGATCTATCATGTACTTTATCTCCGAGGGGACAAAATCAAGAACTGGAAGTTAGTAACTTCCTAAACTAAATGGTTGATAAGATATATGTGGGATAACTTATAGAAGTTGCACGTAAATAGGAATCACATTAGGAGATGTAGAAAAGTAGAATATTAGACCTTATTATTTTTATGTTAGTCTTATAGGGGCTTTATGTCCCCTATTTATGGGAATGTGATATATTTAGTTGGAATAACAATTTTATATTTTATATTCTTCTATATATACACTTATGTACTCTGTATACTCTGTATGGTGTATCTATATATATATATATATATATATATATATATATATATATATTTATTTATGCATTGGTATGTTATCCAATATATGCAAGTTTATTTCATTTTATGTATACTTTTAGTGATTTTACGTATGTGTATATCTACTATTTATATGTATATATCCCCATATGTCTTCGAGATATTCTCTAGTATCTCTGTATATATTTATTTACTCTTTTATGTACCTCCCATTTTATTGCTGTTTTGTTGCTATTTTGATAAAGCTGCACAATTCCAAATATCTGATTGACATCATAATGAGGTTTGGATGTGTGCCTGTCCCACAAAAGAGGCTTGGTATTTGCTAACCTCATTATAGGAATGAGGCTATCCGTAGGATACTGGACGCGTCCAGACCGGATGTTTGCCGGGGATCATACCCGGTAAGGTATAAAATCTGGATAATGAATTACTAAGGTTATCCCCTGACGAAGCGAGCAAGTTCTTGTGAAATGCATAAGGAAATATAATATATTATTTATATATAATTGGAATACTCCATTTTATTTATTTACAATAAAACTTTTTTTTATTACTGTACATCTGATTGGTTTGAGATGATACTGTGTTGTGCTGATTATTCACTGATATCCAGTGAGTGCAATCCCAGAGGGTGTCTCGGTGGGGTTTCCCATTGATACAGTTTACCCTTAGAGGATTTGTTTTCTCCTTTTGTTTCACTGTCAAGGTTGTGTTCTAAAGTCTATGGGGATGTTCCTTTATTCTGAGATTCTTTACATCCAGACAGGAGAGGCAGTGGTGACGGGATATCCTGTATAAGCTGGAGACCTATTCAGGAGGTGGATTTCCTCTTATATTTGTGGATGCAATATAGTTGTTTGTGGGCAATCAAACAATAATATATCTGATAAGTGTAACTGTATCACACGATTCTGGCTGGTATCCAATAGCCGCTCTCAGATCTTCTGCGCTCTTGTCTTTTTTGTCTTCTGCGCATATAGAAAAGTGTGAGGATGTCGCTGAGGACACCATATCAAGAAGCTGCAGACTGAGGTTGGCATTTGAAAGCTTTACATATGCAAATATGGTGGGTTTGTCCTGGAGTGCTATTGAGAAAAACTTTCTTCTTCTTGCAGTACTACCTCTAATAAGATGGCAGCCAATATGTCACAAAGCAGTCCCTACCTCTTGAAAGAGGACATTGCAAATTTAATGACGAAGGAGGATTTTAAGGACCTTGTCACTGAGCTCAAAGCGACAGTCCATGCGGAAATAGGGTAGCTGCAGAAAGATACTGGCCAGCTAGGCCAACACCTCATCTTTCTAGAACAGGGTAGGGAGGCTATGTTGCAGCAGCAACATGATTTGGAACCAGTCACGGCTCAACACAGCGAGTCCATTGAGACACTGTTAAACAGAACTGATGACCTAGAAAACAGAGGGCAAGTTTGCATTCGCAGCCTTCCAGAATCAATCCAGGAGAAGGCTCTCAACTCATCTCTCCTGTCTATCTTCCAGGATGTCTTGGGCTTCGCAGGTGACACCCCTCCACAGACAGAATGGGCCCATAAGGCTCTCAGGCCAAAAAGATCCCCTTCAGACCCACCTAAAGATGTTATATGCTGCATGTCGAGCTACCTACAACAAAGAAGGGCCCTCAAGCCACTCACAACATGTTTATGAAACCTTCAAATACAATATAAATGGGGTTTCCCCTTTGCCCTCACAGCTATTCATCAAGGCTTTCAAGCTGCCCTGCAGGATCCAGAAGACATCCCTGCCTTCTGCAACATCCTTGGGATCACTAACACAATGCTTAGACGCACTCATGGAGCTGCAGCAACATGCCGATTACCTCCAGACAAAGGTTAGGAGGCAGAGATGGTCCTCAGTGCCTGTCCATAAACCCAAATGTTCCCGGGCACAGTCTGAAGCTGCAATAACAGATGCTGTGATGCCTTGCTACGCACAGTTCAGGATGGGGACTGTCATGTTGAGACTACTTGTTAGACTTTCCGGTTTCCACTTCATTTCAGTTGCCCGGACTGCTCAGCACAGCTAACCCTCAGGTTTATTTACTAGCCTTACTCATATCCTCTCTCCCTTCCCTATTGTATATCTTGATATTACACTATTAGGCGCTCTACTGGGGGTGATTTTTTGCTGGGTAGGTCGGTTGGCATAATGTGGCCTCTGTCCTCTTGTAGGCTGGCCCTGGGTCAGGACGCTTTGGGGATTGGGGCCGGGTGCGGGTGGGTTCCTTCCTAGTTTTTGCAACCCAGTCCTATATTGGTCTGAGTTGTATTAGTGGCATTTCCAGTGATGCAACTTATTCTCCTGTTCTCTGTTCATCTTCTTTAAACAAGATTTAGGCTTTCTATGTCTTACAGTTTCCAATATGTATTCCGTGTCAAGGAATCCATTAGCCTGTACCATCCCCTTCAGGCTAGGGCATGCTTGACCCCTCATGCAATGGGATCCATGGAGGATGGCTTGATGGCGGGGCTGAGGATGTCGGACGGTCTGATATTGTCACCACCTCTCCTGGGTGGGCCTTCCGGTGACCTCCCCTGCTTTAAACATTGACGAGATGGTGGGCTTCGCCAGATTTAACCAATTTACTCCATATCTCTATATATAACTCCTTTGATCTGCTAAATGTATGGTGTGCTATTCTGTCATCCTTAGGTAACCTTTAGCTTTCATGGGAGAAAAAGAGAAGGGTTCCTCTTGAACCTAGACTAGTCTCTTCCATGGGACAATCCAGTATATAATTTACTGTACTTAATAAGATTCAAGACCATTTCCGCGATCTTCACATCTTTTTCCCACTGACCTCCAATACTTCTTTACTCTCTATGTCATGTTAAATACTCAACTATCTTTTTATCGATTCATTTAAAATTTATACACTGCAGTTCGCGGACATAGAGCCAATTACCTGGTCCTACCATGCCCCAGTGTTGGATCAACTTTCTATTTCTGCATATCCTGAGGGTCCTCTTCTTGGAGGCTCAAAGAGCTTTTGCTACAGAACAAGGTTGTTACAGATCTTCTATTGGTAACTACTTTTCCTCTAACCAGGATCCAGTCGTTACTCACCCTATTTTGTGGGAGGCACATAAGTGAGTTATCTGGGGGGATTTTATTAAATGGGGTGCGAGTCAGTGGAAAGAATGTATGCAACACATCAAGCTTCCCTTGCAGAGGCGGATTTCCAGTGAATCACTCAGGTGAGATCTAAGCATTCCCAACTTCAACAAGCCTATACCTTGATAACATTTCTTTGGGATAAGTACAGTCGATACATAGCTGGTAATAAATGCGGGAAATTGTTGGTGTAGTCAAAATCAAAAGCGGAAAGCTTTCATCCATCAGATTAAAGATGATTCCAACATCCTCCATAAATAATTCCCAGCGGTGGCTGGCATCTTTCTCTACTTTTAAAACTGTGTATATAACCTGGCTGTGGATAACCCTGACTTGCAACATCCTTCCCTGGTTGACAGAATCCGTTCCTTTCTTCAATCCTCTGCTTTGCCACACTTTTCTCAGGACACCCATGACCTCCTGGAAATGCCATTTACCTTACAAGAGGTTACTACCGCTATCAGTTCTACCTCCTCGGGCAAGAGTCCTGGCCCAAATGACTTACCGGTCTCCTACTATAAACAGTATATTGATCTTCTTGCTCTTCGTCTTCTTGATTGGTGCATCTCCTTTGCTGATGGCTCTCCCTTGCCCCCCAAGGCATTGGAGGCACATATCACGGTACTCCCTAAGCCATACAAGGATCCTTCGAGCTGTGGGAACTATCATTCTATCTCACTTCTAATAGTGACATCAAGAGGTTTGTGAAAGTGATCGCCTCTTGTATACGTCCCTGTCTGTCTGCCTTTCTGCATCCCAACCAAGCAGGTTTTGGCCCTGGCTGAGAGACAAAGGACAACACGACTACTCTACTTTCGCTTATCCATACCACCTGCCGGAATAAAATTCCAATCTTGCTGGTCTCGGTTGATGCAGAAAAAGCCTTTGACAGCCTGGGATGGCCATATCTAAGGGAATTGTTAAGTTGGCTGGGACCGGGCCTGAGAGGTCTACAGAGTATACTTAGTCTTTGTACCACTCCCTCAGCCAGGGTAAAAGTGAATGGCTTTCTTTTGTACCCCTTCCCAATTTCCAATGGCAAAAGGCAGGGCTGCCCCCTGTCCCTCCTTGTATGCATTTTTTTTTACATTTTATATTTATTGAAAAACATTTTCATACAAACTGTTGGTACAAAAAAGATAAAACAGATGAAGAACATAGCAGTGACCGTACAATGTCAATGCTGCAGCAGTCACCAGCTAGACCAACAGTTTGCTTTTATGGGGGAACAGTCTCATCAATGAACGGGCACTAACACTACAGGAATGGGAATGCAAGTGATAGGAAGAAGGGAAGAATGAGGAAAAAAGGGATGGCGTATAAGGAGAAGGGGGTCCGCTGTACAAGGTAAGGAGACCGTTGTATTCATTTTGACTCTAGAACCAATTCTATGCATGGTACATCAGGATTCCTGTGTTATAGGTCTCCCCCAGTTTGGAGATGATATGGTCTTCACTATTACTAGCCCTAAGACTTCCTTGTCCCGTCTGGTTGAGATTTTGGATTTCTATGGTTTGATTTCTCAGTTTAAAATCTATTATCAGATGAGAGTTGGTACCGTGTTAGCCGTAGAAATACAGGAGGCAAATATAGTTTTTGATACCTTTTGTTGGCTAACTAAGCAGATTTAAATGCAAGCTTTCAAGACCTTAGGGGCTCGATTTAAAGGCAGCCGTTAGCCAAAAAAATCACTAACAGGTGCGTTAAGTGTCATGTTGCAATTCAAAGATCCGTCTAAACAACAGCTAACGGCAGTTGCACAATCCTAACGGCCGATACACCTACGTGCATTCAGACGCATGGAACAACATACCCCAGAGCTATTCAAAGGCTTGCGGTACTGATAACGGCTGAAAAAAAGACAAACCTAACGGCTAAAAGTTAAGACCCACTTTTCTCACACGTTAGACACTTAACGGCCAAAACAAAACACCCGTTACAGAGGAAAACACACCAAATGCTTACCGCACAACCATGTAAATGGGAAAATTAACCCGTGCAATGCCAAAACAACACAAAAACATGCACACACAACACAAATCACTACACAAACAACAACAACCAACACCACAGGGACAACGACACACAAAAACAACAACACAACATGGCACGGAACAATGAGGGTCATCACACAAAGCGGACACCTGCAAATACAAGCTCACCTGGGCAACATCAACACGCCACCTGCACCCCACAACTGCACGTCCGCAAATGGCACACACAGAACAAGCACAACACACCACATCTTATAACACACACACACCTGCTAACACTTACCTGGACAAAAACAACTCACCATTGGTCAGCACTCACCTCATCAACACACCTACACAACGCCCTAGCAAGTACTTAAAGGGACAACTCAACACACTCACTTGTGGCTTGTTTTCCACTCAGGGAGGGAGAGAGAGAGAGATAGAGAGAGATAGAGATAGAGAGAGAGAGAGAGAGAGAGAGAGAGAGATAGAGAGAGACAGATAGAGACAGATAGAGAGAGCAAACAGTATGTTGGGTTACATATTGTTGCGAAGGCTGCGGAGAAGGCGTGCAAGGGAGAGAGCTGGGGAACATCAGCAACCTCCAAGCACGCCTCATCAACAGCCTCCACCTGTTGCAAGTGAGGAGGCTCTGGCTCAGCAGCCACACAGGAGCCCATCCCCACCCGGAGGACACCTGCCTGCAGATGCACAGCTGCAGCAACAGGATGCTCCCCAGCTGCCACAGGGACCCCTGCAGCAGCCCAGGATGCATACACGACCACCAAGGCCCAGGGTATACCGTCCAAGGGTCACTCTCTTTGGAATGACCGATGACGAGGTTATTGATCGCTACAGGTTGAGGCCACACAGCATCATAGCCCTGTATGAGGTCATCAAGGAGCAGGTGGATCCCATATGCACCCATAACCATGCTCTAACTGGCCTTCAAAAACTCCTGTGTGCCATACACTTCATGGCAAGTGGCGCCTTTCAGTCGACAGAGGGTTACGCATCTGGCATGTCCCAGGCCACATTCTCCAGGGTGCTGGCCCAGGTCTTGCCAGCCCTCAAAGCCAAGGCCAGTACCTACATACGTTTCCCCATCACCGATATGGAGTGGACACATCTGAAGCAGGGCTTCTATGCAAGGGGAGGCATGCCCAGGGTCATGGGTGCAATAGATTGCACCCATGTCCGTATCAAAGCACCAGCACGTCAGGGACATATGTTCCTGAACCGCAAAAACTTCCACTCCATGAATGTGCAGATGGTGTGTGACAGCAACCTGGCCATAATGAATGTCTGTGCGAAATTTCCCGGGAGCTGTCACGATTCACATATACTCAGAAATTCATCTGTGCAGAGGGATTTCGAAAATGGGACCTATACAGGCGGATGGCTTCTGGGTGAGTTAACAGCACCAAATGACACCACATACACATGTGCTAGTATGTTCACCACAATATGTGCTCCTTGTCACACCATGTCACTCACTTTCCACAGGTGATGCTGGCTATGGATGCAAGCCATGGCTCCTCACCCCGGTCGCCAATCCCCAAAACGATGCCCAGGAACGATATAACCAGGCTCATGCCAGAACACGGAATGCCATTGAGCGGACCTTCGGCCTCCTCAAGTCCCGATTCCGATGTCTGGACCACTCGGGGGGAGCATTGCAGTATGCACCAGGCAAGGTCTGCGACATCATCGTGGCATGTGCCATCCTACATAATATCGCGGTGGACACCAGACTCATCGACGATGTCCATCCCCCACCCAGACCTGAAGACCCTGTGGATATCGTTGAGTGTGAGGAAACCCCAACAGGGATGCAGACAAGGGACAGATTGATCAGGGATCACTTCTGCTGTGAGTATAATACATGTATGCACACAATCCATGCATACACACCCACCACAACACACATGTTCTGTTTCACCCCACAGGATCAGTGACACAGCCCTGTCACTGGCTGCAGTATGGACCACCAGCATCAACTATTCCGTGGACCAGTCAGATTGGGCCTAGAGATTCCAAATACACCTGACAACCTGTCGTCCATGTTGATACTGCTACCTCAAAGATATCATGCATGCCCCCCCTGGAAACCAAGGTACAACACTTTAACCTTGTTCAGCATATCCCACAGCTCCCTAGGCACCAACTAAAGTGTTCTGCTAGGATCAGACCCATAGCAACCATGGTACCCCTGTAGCAAGGGAGTCTCATCCAAGCCAATGCATCGGATAGAACTCTGTCATATAAGGGGTTCAGGGGGCATTCGTGGGGACATGGGACCAGTAGCTTGCTACAGTTGAAGAAAGCAGCAGAGGGGTGGATCGACAGTAATAGTGTGTTACACAACATGGAGCTCATGAAATGTGGATCACATCTCCATGGACACCATGCTGCCCTGTGTGTGTGTGTGTGTGTGCAGTGATATGTGCCCCAGAAAGAAATACACACATTAACAAATATGTCCTACTAGCTCCATGAACCAAACATATTTGGCCTGTCTCTGACAGTGGCAGCCCAAATATATTGTTGTCAGGAAGCTATTAGGACATATTTGTTGATGTGTGTAACCATGTCAGGGGCAAATATCCCTAAGGATGGTTAACATCCCCTTAGTTCCCCCCATGATGGTTCATAGACCAGTACACAACACATTACAAAGCAGTGGTTTGTGTAGACTTATGTAACGGGAAAGATTAAGAGGATCATGATGTTGTAGCTGTTGCATGACGATCACTTCGAGGGTGATGTTCCAAATCCTGTCCTCTTGTCCCACAGGCATCCATAGCACGATCCATCCTTGAACAGAGGAGTTTCCATATGACTGGACTGAAGTCTGGACAACACTTCCATGAAGCTCACCCCTTGGCGTTCCAAGTGATTGTGTTGGTGATGCAATGTTTGACCTGATGTTCACAGCAACCTCTACTGGAACATTCACATATGGACACAAATTTATGTGTGTACTAACATCCAGGTATCAGACCTGTACAGTAAGACTGCTCATACACAGATGCCAAACGATGTAGACAACACATGAGCAGTTCACTAGCATTTCTAATGTATTCCTATTTAGTTCAGATGTACCTTTTTGTGCTCATACAAGTGTTTAATGCATATTGGCTAAATACACAAGAAACATCACTACTCAATCCGTGTCTGTATGAATGAATGTTGGATCAAACACCTGTCAGTGTGGAACCGTACCCAAGGCTAGAGTATCCCTCATACAAAGGAAGGCATGATTTACATCACAGGAGTCCACTAGTTGCCTGACCATGAGTGGACTTTGTGATGTATACATGCAATGACATGATGGCAGTGATACACTGATGTGTGTTGTGAGTGATTAGCTGGTGATACAGGGGACACACTTCCACTGTGATGTGATGTCCATGGTTTGTGTGTTGCTCAATATAATCAATGTCCTGAGATTGCTGTAGGTTGTCATATCTCAGTACATGGGCTACATCAACAAAAACAACCATGTGGACAAGTGTTATTACTGGTGAAGTGTGTTATAACCTTAGTTAAACAACAACACAACTTAAAGGGATAGTAAACCCTGAAAATAAGTTTATTTCACATTGTAGCCCTTTAAAAACCATGAAAAATGATATCAGTCTTATCTACCAAACATGTATGATTTGGGATATAAGACTTATATCATTTTACATGTTTTTTAAGGGCTACAATATAGAATGAACTTATTTTCAAGGTTTACTATCCCTTTAATACATAAGCCAATGCTCAGCCTAAGGTTCCAATGTGCGTGCTACACAATGAAATCTTAGGAAGATTTTTGGGTTATGCAGTAAGTTAGGCTGTGATTCAAACTCCTGTTGTGCAACTGACTTGCTGGAGAACACAATGCTCACCCTAGGATCACAATGTGTAACACACACATTGAGATCCTAGGGTGTACATTGTGTTCCCCAGTATGTCAGCTGCACAATAGAATTTTGATTTAAAGACCATATTGATGCATGTTCAATCTGTCCTGCTTGTTATTTCCCTGCTAAATCGCATAGCTGTTAGTTTGGTTTTCCCCTCAAACACAACAATTGATGCAGACGAATGTTCAGTGTTGCACCAGTTGTTGTGCTAAGGGGTATGTTCTGATCAAATCTGACACACATCATGGCCATGTAACACTGTTGTGTTATATGGCTACAGGGATGGGTTGCCAGGTGAATTTGGACAACGGTGTGGGTGTGTGTGAACCCATGTTGTAACATCACACAAACATTTCCCCCAGGCAGGAGTTGAGTTCACTGCATTGTTTGGCAATGCATTGGAGACAACCCTGCCACCCAATCTATAAGTGAATACACAGCAGATCAGACAGGATTCAAAAGCACAATTTTCATTTATTGAGGGGGCAGATGACAGGTTGGGCCTTTCATTTCTTTTTTTTGGGGGGGCCTTAGACTTGGTGCCAGAGGTGGATGCCCTGGCTGATTGCCTTGTCACCCTCTGTCCCCTAGGTGTGGCTTCTGGGGTAACACTGGAAGGGGTGGTGGGTGCAGTGGACCCCTCTGTGGAACGCAGGTTCTCCCTCTCCATCCTCAGGTTCTCCCTGCGGTTAATCTCTCGCAACTCCACGAGCACCTGTGCAAACATGTCCATCATCCCCGTATGTATCTGGTGGAGTTGTGTGTTCCCCCTGGCAACCTCTGACTCCAGAGCTTGGATTCTGGTCTCCAACCTGTTCGTGTTCCTCCGGGATTCCCTCCGGTTCCTCGTGAGGTTGTCGTTGGTGGCGTGGGTTGCCCGGAGCTGTCCTCTTTGAAGGGCCATGCACTCAGCCTCCAGATCTGGGGTGCGTTGACTGCTGGAGATGGGAGTGGCCGGTGACACATGTGCTGTTTCCCCAGCTTCAGCTGTCTCCTCAGCCTCTGTTTCCCCAGCTTCAGCTGTCTCCTCAGCCTCTGTTTCCCCAGCTTCAGCTGTCTCCTCAGCCTCTGCTTCCACAGGTTCAGCTGTCTCCTCAGCCTCTGCTTCCACAGGTTCAGCTGTCTCCTCAGCCTCTATCTCCCCAGCCTCTGCTGTCTCCTCTGCTGGTACTGGGTGTGCTGTGGCTGCTACTGCTGTCTGTGTTGGTGGAGTGGCTTGCACAGACGGTGTGTGGGTGCCCACCACATCAAGGGACCCACTGCTGCCCACTGATGTCTGTGCTGGTTGAGGTGGTGGGGTGAACAAGTCCCTTGGCTGAGGGCGCTGGGGCTCCCCAATCAGGCCCAGGTATTGGTAGTCAAGTGGCCAAGGGTCATACCTTGGCCAGTGGTAGGTGCTTGGCCCCCACCTGGGATCATACCTGGGGCCATGCTGGGGAGCCATCCAGGAGGGTAGATCCATCTCGGTGGAATATGACCCATATTGGCTGGTGGCCACATTCCCGGGCAGCCATTGCCTCCCTGGTGGTGGTGGTGCTGCTGCTGGAGGGTAATAGCTCCCGGTGCTAGTGGGATGCATCCATCTCTCCCCCTGAATCCAGCCGCTGTACATTTGTCGAGCATCCTGTGGTGGGGCAGGCAGTTGAGAGGCAGGCAGTGGTGATGCAGCCAGTTGGGGAGGAGGTGTGGTGGTTGTAGACGCTTCCCAGTGGCTAGTCCCCTCCTCTGTATCCTCCTCACTGGGTGGTGTGGTCGGCTCCTCCACGGGCTCCTGCTGCGATGGAGGCCCATAAGCTGTGTGGAGAATTGAGATTGTGTGATTAGTAAACGTAGCCATGATGGGATTAATGGGATACTAATACATGAAATGCAGAAAGGGAAATATATGTTTTGTGGTTTATCACCCTGAGTGAAACAAGGGTACTCCCACTGCTGCAGGAGGTTTTTGTTCAAAAAGTCTCCCAGCTCAGAGTAGAATTGCTTTGGTGCTATATCCCAGTGGCCTGAAGTTGTACATTGGCACTGTTGCTACATTATCCTATGAGAATTTATTGCGTCTGGACGTAAGCTGTCCATAGGATGGTCTAGCAACATCGCCATTTTAGAGTTCCAGGCCACTGTGATATTGCCGCTGGAGTAGTCAGCTATGAGCTGTGCTACATTTTGAATGAAACACCTTTCAGCAGTGGGAATACCCTTGTTTCACTCAGGGTGATAAACCACAAAATTGCTCGGGGGATGAACCCTGCAATATATTTTTCTTTTCACATGTTAGGTATTACTATCCCTTTAACGGAATAGCAATGGTTAATTTCACCATGATGTAATATTGTAGGCATTGTAAGAGATAGATGTGGATCGATGTTAGTCCTATCCCTCCAACCCACATGGTTAGACAGATATTGCTCTATTTGACAGTCATTTTGACATGTTTGACAGTCATTTCACCACACGGAGGCTCTTCAGCAGAGCCTAAATTGCCCCATTCAGAGATGTAAACCTCATTGGAATGGTGAACAGAGTGTGCTTGCAAACCTGGCACACTTTGTTGACCATCTCAAAAATGTCTCCATCTCTGAATAGGGCAATTTAGGCTCTGCTGAAGAGCCTCCGTGTGTTTTATGACTGAAATCTCCAGCTGTCAAATAGAGCGATATCTGTCTAACCATGAGGGTTGGCGGGATAGGACTAACATGGATCCACATGTTGGTGAAATTAACAATTGCTATGCCATTACAGTTACATACAAGGAGAAATGGTCATATATGCATGTGGATGTGTACCTTTCATATGGATATGAATATATCCTTTCCAGATATGAAGCCAGAGATCATTTCAGTAGGTGTGATTGCCTTACTGGCTATATATGTGCACCCATCAAAATATACATTGGATTGATATGATGGATATGAACATACCTCGTATATCCCATCTACGTAGAGTGGGATATACTAGGTATGTGTATTTGGATGGTATCAATGTAAGTTAGTTTCTGATGGATGCACATATCTGGCCAGTAGGGCAATCACAGGCAGTGAGATAATCTCTGGGTTCACATCGTGTTGGGACATATTTTGAGCCATTTGAAAGGTACATATCTGACCATTTTCCTTTGTGTGCATATCTTTGTTTGAACAGATGTGCAGTGGGAATCAAGTGTTATTCAACCCTATCTTCTTAGCTGATCCCGTCCAATTCACAATTTTTCATTACTTGACAGGTGACTCTCTGGTTGTCAGGATCATATCCTATGCATTTCATTGTAGGGCATGGAATACCACCCTGGCAATCAGAGATTGATGAACTGGACAGGATCCTGTCCATGTCGTGTGTTCCAGTTGAATCCTGAAGGGCAACAATCACGCCAGTAGTGAGGGATATCTCTGATTGAGGCCTGTTTTTCTTTGAGTATGAGCCCATCCATCCTTCTGAGTGAGGCAACCGTACTCAATCCGAGATATCTATCATTCATGGCCTGTTGGTGACCAAGGTACAATGGATGATATTTGGTTCCCATGTGTATCCTGCAAACAGTGTCTGGTGTACCATCCATCCATGGCATCAGCACCCCTGAGGATCCATGTGGGAATCAGATGTGAGATATGTCATTTGAAGTTAGGGTAAATGATTGCAGACACAACACCAAGGCCTACTTTTTCCCCCTTTAATTCTGGGGTATTGTTTGAGGCCTGTGTGTTGCACATACAAGCAGTTATTCTCAGTGCCACTGTGATGTGTGACCTGCTCCATCCTTTTTGTGATTCAGTAAGCGGTGTTGTTGACATGATGGAGTGTACATAATGCTGACTTCTCCAGTGATCTCATTTCCCCATTTCCAGTGTTTTCTATGGAGTGTATACGATGGGACCTTAGCAACTTGATTCATGTTATTGCATATTCTCCATAGGCTAACACTGGTATTGGTGAAATGAGGATGTGTGAGGGTGAATTTCTCTCCACCATGTGTTTGTCACCGCTTAGTGAATGTCCCCTGTGTAGCATGTGATCGTTGGCCTATTGACTTGATTGTTGTCTGGTTAACCCTTTGAGTTCCAGAGGGGTTGCCAAAGCATTGTTGATCGATGCATTGATGATCCCTCTAGCACTCGAGGGGTTAAGTGCTGACATCCCAGCGGGGACATGGGTGACACTGTGTGTGAACAGTGATGACAGTCGACATTTGGAACTGCATGGTTTGTGTATTGTGTGTGATGAGCACAGCTACAGGAGGGTTGAAGTAGGACTTGGACAGGTTTGTTCCAAGTTGGACCTTGATATTTGTCCTTGTGTTGTGTCCTGTTTTTAACCCTCAGGGTGCTGTGTTGGTGCAGTTGTGTGCATGAATGATGGGCATGTGTTGAGGTGTGACTGTGTGTGCAGCTGGTGTTGGTTGCTGTAGTGTGTTGTTCTGTAGTGTTGCACTTACCGGTAGTGTGGAGGGTCCTCTCATCCCCAGTGTCAGCTCCTCCAACAACCCCCTCGATCAGGGTTGGGGACATATTCTGGCGCACCATCTCCTCCCAGCCGCAGAAGGTGATAGGGACAGGTGGGCCACCTCCAGTGCCTCGGGCGTGCTTGTAGAGTTCGGAGAGCTTGTTCTTGACCACCCTCCGGCAGTCTCCCCATCGCTTTTTGATGGACTCCACGTCCCGTCTGCATGGAGCCACCGCGTTGACCCGGCTGCAGATCTGGTTCCAGGCTGCCTTCCTCCTCGCTGACAGGCCAGGGACCTTCGCTGTCGGGTGGAGAACACTCTGCCTCTCCAGGACAGCTTCCACAAGAGCCGTGTTCTCCTCCTCTGTATACTTTGGGTCTCTGATCCTGGCCTCATCAGCTCCGGCATGGGATGACTCAGAGCCGGAGTGCCCTGCCTGGTCTGACCCTGACTGTGTGGGGTGCTCCCCAGCAACTACCCCTCGTTCCACTGCAGGTTCTGTCCCTGTCCTGCGTGTTCCTGCTCTTGTGGGCCGGGTCCCCCTCCGCCCTGCGGATCTCCCTCTCCCACCCCTGCTCTGCTGAGGGATCCCCTCCTGAGCTTCCTCCTCCTCCACTACTCTCCCCATCCCTCTCTCCTGTCCTCCTCTCCTCGCCATCATTCACCCAGTCACACCCAGGCACTCCCACAGGCCCTCACAGACACACTCGATCCAGTCACTCTCTGTCACACACTTTCACTCCCAGATTCACACTGTCAAAAATAAAAGTAAAATGTGTGAGGTGTTATAAAATAAAAGGACTATGTGTATGTATGTGTATGTGTTTGTATGTGTGTATGTAATATGTGCAAAGGTGTGCTATGTGTCGTATTCTGTGCAATGCTCTCCTCTCTCCAAACTCCAAAACTCCTCTACCTCCAATGAACGCTCCTGTCTCCCTCTCTCTGATCACTATCCTCCACTCCTGGGTCCTGATATCTGGCTCTGAAGAACTCGATAACAGACAGTGTGTGGCGGTTATTTTTGGGTATATATAGGTGTATTTGAAGTTATTTGATACATTGGGGCTTTGGGATTGGCTGTGTGTTTGAATTTGTTTTGGCATCAATCATGGTTGCTTGACAACGGCAGCCGTTATATTACATGTTGTTTGGAGCTCAGTTATCGTGTGATTTGGCCGCCCGTTGTGCATTAACATGAGCGACAACGGGTTTTGTGTTACGTGTTTTTTGTGTGCCTACGCTCGATAGCTATTCTTGTAGAGTAGCTATTGAATCTGCCGTAACTCCTGTATTATTTGTGAGCGATGTGCCTTTTTCACTTAGCGGCTGGTTTAACGGTTGCCTTTAAATCTAGGCCTAGGTCTCTTCCTCAGGCATGTTATACAGATAAATATGAAAACACCTCTCTTAAATACAAGTACACATCACATTGTTTAGCATGGAAATCAGATAACAGAATGCAGTCCAGATCCAGATATCTTTGATCAGTCAATGGTAAATTGCACTCTTCCTCTGAGGCTTTAGAGGTATTTACGATGCTCTTGGATCTGTTGGAAAGGTCAATCAACTAAATTGTATTTTGATAGAAATTCCTTATCCCTATTCAAACCACTACAAATTGCATTAAATTTTAACATTAATTTTACCTCCCATACCTTTCTGTCCCTCTGAGTGCGGAACAGTCCCATCAATACAGTTAACTTAATATCCTTGACACTGTGCCCATTTTGGCAAAAATGTTCTCCCACTGGTGTCTCTGTCTTTTTGTTATTAACACTGGATCTGTGGGAATTAAATCTCCTATGTAGTGCTTGTCCAGTTTCTCCCACATACAGAGCTGTTGGGCATTTTGCACACATGATAAGGTATATTACATTGGATGATTTACAGGTGAAGGTACCATTGATCTTATGGTGTAACTGGGTGTTTGGAATTGGTATGTTGTCCGTGGTGTAAATGTGTTCACAAGTTTCACATCTCTTTTGTAGGCAGGAAGATGTGCCATTTTTTGTATTTTTATTAAGTGGTAATATTAGTGAGGAGGTATATGCTACAAACCACCAAATATTGATGAGAATGTTGAGGCCCAACTGCTATTGCAAATGAGGAAAGCTGCCCAGCTTGGGCATACTATAATTATGGAAGATTTTAATTATCCAGATATCAATTGGAATAATGAGACCTGTCAGTATGTATGACAGTGCCCGTGCTCCCTTATTTTTGTTTTTCTGTCAGTTATCCTGTGCAATGATCTCATTGGTTGCCCTGTGTTGAGCCCGCCCAGTATGGCCTTTATATACTGGGCTCCTGCACCCACACGGTGCCCTTTCGTGGTGTTCCTGTACCAGAGCTAACTAACTGCTCAGTGTTCCCAGTGTACCGACTTGGCCTGCCTGACTACTCTTCAGTTCCTGCTCCTGTGTACCGACCCAGATTGCCTGACTACTCTTCAGTTCCTGCTCCTGTGTACCGACCCGGATTGCCTGACTACTCTTCAGTATCTGCTCTTGTGTATCAACCCGGCCTGGCTGACATTCCTGTTCCTGTGCACCGACCCAGCTTGATCGACATTCCTGCTTCCTTTGTACCTTGTTGCCTCGGCGACATTCTTAGTACTCTGACTATCCGGTTACCATTGGCTCGTCCTCCGCTACTGCTCCGGCAGGTTGCCAGTGTTGTCTCAGTTACTACTCCTGCAGAGCGCCTCTGGCCTAGTCCTTCGTTACTGTCATACCGGTTGCAAGTGTGTGCCTCCGTAATTGCTCCGGTAAAGTGCCATTGGCTTGTCCTCCGCTACTGGTCTGGCAGGTTGCCAGTGTTGTCTCAGTTACTGCTCCGGCAGAGCGCCTCTGGCTTAGTCCTCCGTTACTGTCATACCGGTTGCAAGTGTGTGCCTCCGTGATTGCTCCCGTAAAGTGCTATTGGCTTGTCCTCCGCTACTGCTCCAGCAGGTTGCCAGTGTTGTCTCAGTTACTGCTCCGGCAGAGCACCTCTGGCCTAGTCCTCTGTTACTGTCATACCAGTTGCAAGTGAGTGCCTCCTTAATTGCTCCGGTAAAGTGCCATTGGCTTGTCCTCCGCTACTGCTCAGACAGGTTGCCAGTGTTGTCTCAGTTACTGCTCCGACAGAGCGCCTCTGGCTTAGTCCTTCGTTACTGTTACCAGTTGCAAGTGTGTGCCTCCGTGATTGCTCCGGTAGTGCTCATTCTACCTCAGTTGAGGTCTGGCAGTTCACGTATGTTTGCTGACCTTGGTATCACGGTCCCCGTGATTCCCTGTCAATCTTTACTGTGTTACCTTTGCATTGGAGGAGGCTGATTGGCCCACCCAGGATGTTCCTTTTTATACTGGCTCTTGGGCACTTGTCAGTTGCCCTTTCGTGGTGTTCCTGATCCTGTGCCTCGTTGCTGAGTTCCTGAGTCTCCTGTGTACTGACCCGGCTTGTCTGACTACTCTACTGATCCTGCTCCATGATTGACGCGGTTCTGGCTGACGACCCTGCTCCGTTATTGACCCGGTTCTGGCTGACGACCCTGCTCCGTGATTGACCGGTTCTGGCTGAAGACCCTGCTCTGTGATTGACCCGGTCCTGGCTGGCGACCCTGCTCTGTGTTTGACCCGTTTTCCGGCTGATGTTCCTGCTACAGTATAGTTCCGGTTGACGTTCCAGTCCTGTGTGCTGTTCCAGTGTTCCTGCGTAGCTCCGGTCACTCCGGCGACATTCTGAACTGACTGGTATCTCGCTCTAGCAGTAGCGTTCCTCCTAATCCCACGGTGGTTGTATTGGCTCAGCTCTGGGCAATAGGTGTGCTCCATTTTACTACCTTGAGAGTGATTCAGTGCAGACACTGTATTCCTTTCTCACCATCAAGAGACTGTTATCATATCCTGGGCGTTGGCCAATCTAGGACTGAGTTGCTTCAGTTGCTCCTCTTAACCCTGTGGGGTTATCCCCAGTCTATATATATATATCCATTTATGTATTGCACTAACTTTACTTGGTCTGTACTTGCCAATACTGATTATACCTGTACTGGCCCCTAGGGGCACTGTTCTATTATCATTTTGTCAATAAAACTGTGTTTTTACTTTATACCGTGGTCTGAGTGTCAGACAACCGTAACACTTGGCTTGTTAAAGTATCATTCCAGTACCTTCACACATGGGACTGTTTACCATCATTGATGAACTTTAACTCCTGCAGTATCGGAATCCTGGGAACCTACTTCTCTTGCCTGACCTGTGACAGTATGTACTGTCTGTACCTTCATGTTATACTGGACCTGTGTGGGCACTGAAAAATTTACCTGTCGTGTGTCTGTACTATACTGTTGTATACTACAGGACCTGTGATGGTTCTTACTGTATTGTGAATTCAATAAAACTGTGTTTTTATCCTAACCACTGTGTCTGTGAGTCAAACAAACCGTTACAGTACGAAAGGGCCATGACCTCAGACAATAAAGGTGAAGGTAATACACAGAACATCCACTGGAGGATGGATGTATATGAGCAGCATTTGGACCAGTTGGCATTGGCCATACAAACTATTCTTGAGCTTATGGTGCACCTTGATAAGCCTGTTCCAAATCCGGTGGTCAGCCCGTGACTTCTGTTGCCTCAGTCAAAGGGTTAACCGCTTCTGCTCCGTTGCCACTCAGATACGATGTTGAACCCAATTTATGCAGAGGGTTTATTAACCAACCTGAGATATTTTTGGAGTTAACCCCTCATGCCTTTCCCAATGACCGTAGTAAGGTTGGGTTTATGATATCTTTACTGACCGGCAGAGCCCTGGCATGGGCCAATCCCTTATGGGAAAATGCTAAACCTTGCACCAGGAATTTTGGGGAATTTGTGCAAACATTTCGGAGAGTATTTGAAGTCCCTGGTAGAACCGCCTCTGTTGCTAAACATTTGATGGAGATGCAACAGGGCAATTGTACGGTGGGCGACTATGCCATAGAATTTCGTACATTTGCAGCAGTGGTAGGTTGGAATAACGAAGCATTGGTGGCAGCATTTGCCCAAGGTCTGGCTGACCATATCAAAGATGAGACCGCAGCAAGAGAATTGCCTAGTGATTTGGATGAATATTGACTATGCTGTTCTGATTGACTCTCGGATCCGTGAGAGACTTCAACAGTCCCTAGACCCAATCATGCAGAAAACCCACGATCCAGGTGGTATTTTCTTGGGCAGAACACTCGGTGGAGGTTCTGGCTCTGATTGATTCCGGCGCAGCAGGTTATTTCATGGATAGTTCCTTTGCTGCACTACATAAAATTCCGCTGGTTAAAAGGGAATCACCCTTAGCCATTGAGGCCATTGATGGCAGACCATTAGAACCAGCTCAGATTATGATGGAAACCATTCCACTGCCTATGACGATTGGGGCCCTCCACAGAGAGGAACAGCAGTTTCAGATAATCCATTCCCCTCACCATGCGGTCATTCTGGGGTTCCCTTGTTTGTATCGGGATAACCCCCAGTTTGATTGGCAGAGTTGTGAGATTGCTTCCTGGTCTCAGTATTGCATGAAGCATTGGGTGTCTCGTCCTGTCAAGATCCTGTGTGCCTCTCCCTCCTTGCCAGCCGAATACCACCAATTCAGTGACGTTTTTAGTAAGGGAGAGGCTGGCACCTTGCCCCAGCACAGGACATACGATTGTGCCTTTGATTTGCCCCCAGGGGTGGTGCCCCCTAGAGGACACACGTACCCACTGTCATGCAAAGAGAATCGTGCTATGGAGGAATACATTGAGGATGCCCTAAAAAGAGGGTTCATTAGGAAGTCTACCTCGCCTGCTGGCGCTGGGTTCTTCTTTGTTAAAAAGAAGAGTGGTGAGTTCAGGCCGTGCATTGATTATCGTGGTCTAAATAAATTAATGCCCAAAAATACCTATCCTATACCACTCATCACCAAACTATTTGACAGGTTAAATTAGATCTACGTGCGGCCTATAACCTGATCAGGTTAAAAGCTGGGGACGAGTGGAAAACGGCATTTAATACCAGATCCGGGCATTATGAATATCTAGTTATGCCATTTGGTCTCTGTAATGCACCTGCGGTGTTTCAAGAATTTAATAATGATATCCTCCGTGATATGCTACAGTCCTGTGTGGTAGTTTACCTTGATGATATACTTGTACACTCGGCTAATATGTCCCAACACATCAAGGATAAACTATTCTGTAAAATGGAAAAGTGCGAGTTTCACAGGTCCAAATTGCCTTTTTTGGGTTTCGTGATCGCTAAGGAGGGTATTGCTATGGATGAGGAGAAACTCGCAGCCATATTACAATGGCCACGGCCCAAAGGGTTAAAGGAGATCCAGCGCTTTTTGGGGTTCGCCAGTTATTACAGAAAGTTTATCCAGAATTTCTCCACTATTGTGAAGCCACTGTCTGACCTCCCGCACAAGGGTGCTAATCCTTCCCAATGGTCTGAGACAGCCGAGCATGCCTTTGAGACACTGAAATCCGCTTTCGCATCTGCTCCTGTACCCCCCCACCCCAACCCGTCCCTTCCATTTATGCTGGAGGTCGATGCCTCTGATATTGGGGTAGGGGCAGTACTATCTCAAGCCCGGTGGCAGGGGGCTCTCTCAGACCATGTGGGTTTGTCTCAAAGAAGTTGTCTAGTGCCCAAAGTCATTATGAGATTGGTGACAGAGAACTGCTGGCTATCATTCTTGCCTTGAAGGAATGGCGTCACCTACTGGAGGGTACCAGAAATCCTGTGCTAATCCTAACTGACCACAAAAACCTGACCTATCTTTCAGAGGCTAAGAGATTGTCCTCTTGTCAGGCCAGATGGGCTCTGTTTCTATCCCGATTCAACTTCGTGGTATCATACTTGCCGGGCTCCAAGAATGTTAGGGCTGATGCCCTGTCTAGACAATTTGGGCCTGAAACTGATAGGGACGAGGTCCCGGTACCCATTATTCAGCCTGACCGCATCCTGGCTACCCTACGTACTAGAATCACTTTGCCACTGGGGGAAGAGATTCTGGCCACCCACGCTACGGCCCCCATGGAAACCCCAGTGGGCAAGTGTTTTGTTGATGAGCCATTCTACACCCGTTTACTCGAAACGTACCACTCATCTAAGGCTGCTGGGCATATTGGGAGGGATCAACTAATATGGTCTCTCTCACAAGTTTTCTGGTGGCCCTCTCTGAGGGCTGACTGTTCTGCATTTACCGCTGCCTGTGCCACCTGTGCCCGACACCTTCCAGTGGGCCTACTCCAGCCAGTGCCTAATGTTGAACTTCCCTGGTCCCACGTATCCATTGATTTCCTGGGAGAATTGCCAGTGTCTAGGGGGTACTCGTTCATCCTGATGGTGGTTGACAGGTTTTCTAAAATGGCTCATTTCGTGCCCCTCCCTGGCCTTCCCTCTACCCAGGAGTTAGCTGTTGCATGGGGTACCTAGAGTTCTGGTATCCGACCGCGGGAGCCAATTCCTATCCAGATTTTGGAGAGCATTCTGTGAACAAATGTCCTTTTCATCTGCCTACCATCCCCAGACAAATGGGGCCGCTGAGCATGCCAATCAGGGACTGAGCAGTTCCTGTGCTGTTTTGTCACAGATTATCATGATAATTGGGCAGACCTGTTGCCGTGGGCAGAGTTCGCCAGGAACTGTGTGGTCAATTCATCGTCCGGGAGCTCCCCGTTTCTCATCAACTACGGGTTCCAGCCTTGTTTGCTCCTGGACTCCTTCCAGTCACAACAGATTCCAGCTCTGGACGAGCACATAGAGCAACTCTGCTCCACTTGGTCACAGGTTCAGAGGGCCCTCAGTCAGTCATTCCAGCGTCATCAGCGCCACGCTAACCGTAGACGGGTGCCAGCGGTCTCCTTTCAGGTTGGGGACAGGGTATGGCTCTCCTCCAGAAACCTCAAGTTGCAAGTTCCGTCTAAGAAGATGGCTCCCTGGTTTATTGGTCCTTTCAGGGTGATCCGTAAAATTAACCCTGTTTCATATGCCTTAGATCTCCCAGGATCTATGTGCATTCATAATGTGCTCCATGTATCTCTATTGAAACCTTTTGTATGCAACCGCTACACTACCACTCCTGTGGTTCCCGGCCTGGTAGAGGTGGAGGGTCAGGAGGAATACGATGTTTAAAGCATTATTGATTCACGCAGACTTAGAAGAAAATTGCAGTACTTGGTCCATTGGAAAGGCTATGTGTCACGGTTTTCAAGACACTCAGACCAGTGGGTAAAAATAAAATGCAATTTTATTAAGAACAAAATAATGACAGAGAACGGCCCCTATGGGTAGCACTGCAAAATAGCAGATAGGCAAAAGTATGCACAGTATACAATAATTAGAACAGAGTACTGGCAATAGACAGGCACTGAGTACTGATATACAAAGGGTTAATAGAATAATCAGTCTGTCTCAGTTGTGTTGTTTGGCACCCACAGTCTTGTAATACTGAAGAAACTGTCCAGCAAAGAGAAACCTGCCACTCTGTCTGCTGTCTTGAATGGTAGCCTCACGGGCGTATGAGCAAAGCGAGCAGACTGCCAGAGCTAGAGCGAATAGCCCCCACGGGCGTAACGGAGACAACTGGGTTACCGGAGCTGGAACCACTAGCCCCCATGGGCATCGTGGTTGGAACTGGATTGCAAGAGCTTTGACCAATAGCCCCCACGGGCGTTACGGAGACAACTTAGTTACCAGAGCTTGAGCCTATAACCCAAATGTGCGTAATGGAAGGAGCTGGATTGCAAGAGCTAGAGCCAGTAGCCCCCACGGGCATAAAGTAGAAACTGAATTTCAAGAGCTTGGACCAATAGCCCCCACGGGCGATACCACAGAGACGTGCACAGAAGCAGCTAGAGCCGTGCGCGGTAATGAGCTACACCGGACTGCAAGGAGAGGAACGGCTCAGCACAAGCAACTCTCTGTATAGACTGAAAGCCCCGTACTGGGAGCAGCTCAGAGGCAGGAACCAGCACAGCTCGGAGCCGCACTGAACAGCAAGTGGCACAGTCACAATGTCGCCGTGGCGACAAGGCAGACAGGAACGGAGACCGGCCGCAGAAACTGGAACAGGTCACGGAGCAGGAACTTCAGCCAGGCCGGGTCAAATCACGGAGCAGGTTCTCAGACAAGCCAAATCAGGAAACGAGCAGGAACGTCAGCCAGGCCGGGTCAAATCACGGACCAGGTTCTCAGACAAGCCGGATCAGGAAAAGAGCAGGAACGTCAGCCAGGCCTGGTCAAATCATGGAGCAGGTTCTCAGACAAGCCGGATCAGGAAACGAGCAGGAACGTCAGCCAGGCCGGGTCAAATCACGGAGCAGGTACACAGGATCGTAGTCGGTACACCAGAGATCAGGAACGCAGGAACACAGCACAGCAAAACTGGCTCAGGAACACCACGAAAGTGCAAATGACAGATGCCACTAGCCCAGAATAAAAAGGTCACCAGGGGCGGGCCAAACAGGCTCAACCAATCGGAGTGCAGCACAAGTGAGAGTGACAGCATGAGAAGCTGCACCGTGATAGTACCCCATCCTCAAAGGCCCCCTCTCCCAGCAGGAGGTCTCGGCTTCTGGGGGTATTTAGAGTGGAAGTTCCGCAATAATCTAGGTGCACGGAGGTCCTTGTGATCTACCCATGAACGTTCCTCAGGACCATAGCCTTTCCAACGGACCAAATATTGCAACTTCCCCCTAAATCTCCTAGAATCAATGATACTTTGTATCTCGTATTCCTCTTGGCCCAGAACATCCACCGGCCCAGGAACCACTGGAGAGGTAGTATAGCGATTGCAAACCAAGGATTTCAGCAGAGATACATGGAACACATTATGTATACGCATAGATGCCGGAAGTTCCAAAGCGTAAGAAACAGGGTTCACTCTGCGGATAACTTTGAACGGACCAATGAATCTGGGAGCCGGCTTATTGGAGGGCACCTGCAAATTGAGATTTCTGGACGAGAGCCATACCCTGTCCCCAACCTGGAAAGCGACCGCTGACAGCTGTCTACGATTGGCATGCCGCTGTTGTCGCTGAAAAGACTGATCTAGGGTCCTCTGAACCTGTGCCCAAGTGGAGCGAAGCTGCTCGATATGCTCATCCAGAGCTGGAATCTGTTGCGCTTGAAATGAGTCCGGGAGCAGACATGGCTGGAACCCGTAGTTGATAAGAAACGGGGAGTTCCCGGACGATGAATTAACTGCACAATTCCTGGCGAACTCTGCCCACGGCAACAGGTCGGACCAATTGTCCTGATGATCGTTCACAAAGCAGCGGAGGAACTGCTCCAGTCCCTGGTTGGCACGCTCAGCGGCTCTGTTGGTCTGGGGATGGCAGGCAGAGGAAAAGGACAACTGGATGCCCATCTGAGCGCAAAATGCCCTCCAAAATCTGGACACAAACTGGCTACCACGATCTGACATCACCACTCTGGGTACCCCGTGCAAGCGAAACACCTCCTTAGCAAAAACCATAGCTAGTTCCTGGGCCGACGGGAGGCCAGAGAGGGGCACAAAATGAGCCATCTTAGAGAATCTGTCAACCACCATCAGAATAAACGAGTGCCCCTTAGAGACTGGCAGTTCCCCCAAAAAGTCAATGGAAATATGGGACCAAGGACGTTCACCATTAGGTACAGGCTGCAGTAGACCCACTGGGAGATGCCTGGGTGTCTTGGCACGAGCACAAATGGCACACGCTGCTGTAAATGCGGAACAATCGGCTCTAAGAGAGGGCCACCAAAATACTTGTGAGAGACCATATTAACTGATCCCTCACAATATGCCCAGCCGCCTTAGAGGAGTGGTAAGTCTCAAGCAGACGGGTACGGAAAGACTCATCCACAAAGCACTTGCCAACTGGGGTTTCGGGGGGTGCCCTTGCCTGAGATACCAAAATCTTCTCCCCCAAAGGCGAAGTGATGCTGGTACGCACTGTTGCCAGGATGCGATCAGGCTGAATGATAGGCACAGGTTCTTCCTCCCTTTCAATGTCCGAAGCAAATTGTCTGGACAGCGCATCTGCCTTGACATTCTTAGAACCAGGTAGATAGGACACTATAAAGTTAAACCGGGACAGGAAAAGTGCCCACCTAGCCTGCCGGGAGGACAACCTCTTAGCTTTGGAGAGATGTCAGGTTCTTATGATCGGTTAAAATCAATACTGGGTTCTGAGTGCCTTCCAGAAGGTGACGCCATTCCTTAAGTGCTAGAATAATGGCGAAGAGTTCCCTGTCACCAATCTCATAGTGGCTTTGGGCAACAGAGAGTTTCTTTGAAAAGAACCACAAAGTTTCAGTGGACCATCTTCCACCGGCCGTTGGGAAAGCACTTCCCCAAACCCAACTTCAGAGGCATCGACTTCCAATGTAAATGGTAGGGCAGGGTTGGGGTGGGATAGTACTGGAGCTGAGGCAAAAGCGGACTTAAGTGTCTCGAAAGTGTTCTCCGCAGCCTCAGACCATTGAGATGGAGTAGCACCTTTACGTGTTAAGTCAGACAATGGTTTGACAATCGTGGAGAAGTTCTGAATGAATTTTCTATAATAATTGGTGAAGCCCAGAAAGCGTTGGATCGCTTTTAACCCTTTAGGGCGCGGCCACTGTAGTACTGCAGCCAACTTCTCCTGGTCCATAGCAATGCCATTAACTGATATCACGAACCCCAGGTAAGGTACTTGGGACCTATGAAATTCGCATTTCTCAAGTTTACAAAATAGTTTGTTTTGACATAGTCGTGACAAAACCTCAGAGACATCCTTAACGTGCTGCGTGAGGTTGGCAGAGTGAATTAAGATATCATCGAGATATACTACCATGCAGGATTACAGCATATCAAGAAGGATGTCATTAATGAATTCCTGGAATACTGCCGGTGCGTTAGAGAGTAGTGTTGAGCGAGCACCCCGATGCTCGGGTGCTCGGGTGCTCTGACCGAGCACCCCCTGAGGCTCGAGTGCTCGGCCGAGCACCCGAGCCCCATTGAAATGAATGGGGCAACACCAGGCACCCCCTGCTCTGATGAGGGGAGGGTGCCTGGTCAATGCCCCCTTCATCTCCGCTATGCCCCCTTCATCTCAGAATGCCCCCTTCAGCTCCGCAATGTCCCCCTTCAGCTCCGCTATGCCCCTCTTCCACAATGTGCCCCTTCATCTCCGCTATGCCCCTCTTCCACAATGTGCCCCTTCATCTCCGCTATGCCCCTCTTCCACAATGTCCCCCTTCATCTCCTCTATGCCATAGAGGAGATGAAGGGGGACATTGTGGAAGAGGGGCATAGCGGAGATGAAGGGGCACATTGTGGAAGAGGGGCATAGCGGAGATGAAGGGGCACATTGTGGAAGACGGGCATAGCGGAGATGAAGGGGGACATTGTGGAAGAGGGGCATAGAGTCTATGCCCCTCTTCCACAATGTCCCCCTTCATCTCCGCAATGCCCCCGTACCTCCAGTCCCTGGTGGTCCAGCGGAGCGTCTTCGGATCTGTGCCTCTTCCGGCACAGATCCCCGCCACCCGAACATGGCGGGAGAGCACATGGCGGTACTCGACGAGTACCGCCATGTGCCGAGCAGAGCGATGCTCGAGCCGATCCGAGCATCGGCCGAGCACGCTCACTCATCACTATTAGAGAGCCCAAATGGCATAACCAGATATTCATAATGCCTCGATCTGGTATTGAATGCCGTCTTCCACTCATCTCCTGCTCTGATTCTGATCAGGTTGTAAGCAGCTCTGAGATCAAGTTTAGTGAAAATGGATGATCCCTTTAACCTGTCAAATAGTTCGGTTATGAGTGGAATGGGGTAGGCATTCTTAGGCATCAGCTTGTTCAACCCACGGTAATCGATACACGGCCTTAGCTCGCCATTTTTCTTTTTTTACAAAAAAGAACCCAGCACCAGCTGGAGAGGAAGACTTGCGAATAATCCCTCTCTTGAGGGCATCCTCTATGTACTCCTCCATAGCCCTGGTCTCCTCACAAGACAGTGGATACAGGCGACCCCTGGGAGGCACCACCCCCAGGGCCAGATTAATAGTGCAATCATAGGGTCTATGTGAGGGCAATGCGCTAGCCTCCCCCTTGCTGAATACGTCACAGAATTTCTGGTATTCAGCTGGCAAGGAGGGGGAGGTACAACAAATCTTGACAGGGTGGGACAGACAGTTCTTAACACAGTATTCAGACCAAGACTTAACCTCACATCTCTGCCAGTCAAACTGTGGGTTGTGTAATAGTAGCCAGGGAAACCCCAGTATAACTGCATGATGTGGAGAACAAATTATTTGGAAGCGTAATTCTTCCTTGTGAAGGGCCCCAACAGTCATAGAAATAGGGATAGTCTCCATAGTGATGAAAGCAGGTTCAAGAGGACGGCCATCGATGGCTCCAATGGCCAGTGGAGACTCCCTTTTGAGTAACGGAATCTTATGCAACTCGGCAAAGAACTGATCCATAAAATATCCTGCTGCACCGGAATCGACCAGTGCCATGACTGATACCGAAAGGTCTGCCCAAGAAAATACCACCTGGATAGTGGGTTTCTGTATGCAAGAATCAAGGGACTGCTGTACACCACCTAGGGCCTGTCCCTCAAGGTACCCTAGGTGCGTCCGTTTCCCTGTTTTACCGGACATGTACGTAATAGGTGCCCAGCTTTGCCACAGTACAAGCATAATCCCAGTCTTTTGCGGTTTGCCCGTTCCTCCTTAGTAAGTCTGGTGAACCCTAGTTGCATTGGTTCACTTGCCTCTGGGAACCGCTCAGGAGGAATGGGAGGAGAGGGTGGGTTAAAAGGATTACCCTGCCCAATATTTCTGGATCTTGCCCTTCTAGCCAACCGTCTCTCGCGAATGCGAGAATCAATGAGCATAACATACTCAATGTAGTCATCCAGGCCACTGGGTAGCTCCCTGGCAGCAATTTCATCTTTAATGGTATCGGACATGCCCTGAGCAAATGCTGCCACCAGTGCCTCGTTGTTCCAACCAACCTCTGCTGCCAAGGTCCAAAATTCAATGGCGTAATCGCCCCCAATGTACGCTCGCCCTGCTGTATTTCCATTAACCTCTTGGCAGCAGAGGCAGTTCTGCCCGGAACCTCAAACACTTTACGAATTCATCAAAGTTCAGAGTACAGGGTTTGGCATTCTCCCAGAGAGGGTTGGCCCATGCCAGTGCTCTGCCCGTCAACAAGGAGATCATAAATCCGACCTTACTACGGTCGTTAGGAAATGCCTGGGGCGTTAATTCTAGAAAGATCTCCAATTGATAAATAAAGCCCCTGCATAGGTTAGATTGGCCATCATATCTTAACGGTAACGGCGCCTGCGCCGTTAGCCCTCTGGGAGGATCCACAGACTGATTGTCTGGTGTCGTAACTGGGAGGACCATCGGATTTTGGCTTGGCTTGTCGAGGTGTACTGTTCGCTCAAGTAACGTTTGTAAGGCCAATGCCAATTGGTCTAGGCGCTGTTCGTGAACATCCATTCTCCAGTGGATGTTTTGTGCATTACTTTCACCCTTACTGTCTGAGGTCATGGCCCTTTCGTACTGTCACGGTTTTCAAGACACTCAGACCAGTGGGTAAAAATAAAATGCAATTTTATTAAGAACAAAATAATGACAGAGAATGCCCCCTATGGGTAGCACTGCGAAATAGCAGATAGGCAAAAGTATGCACAGTATACAATAATTAGAACAGAGTACTGGCAATAGACAGGCACTGAGTACTGATATACAAAGGGTTAATAGAATAATCAGTCTGTCTCAGTTGTGTTGTTTGGCACGCCCAAGGTGTTAAAGGTGGAGAATGGTGGAGAAGACTCAACACCCACAGTCTTGTAATGCTGAAGAAACTGTCCAGCAAAGAGAAACCTGCCACCCTGCCTGCTGTCTTGAATGGTAGCCCCACGGGCGTATGAGCAAAGCGAGCAGACTGCCAGAGCTAGAATGAATAGCTCCCACGGGCGTAACGGAGACAACTGGGTTACCGGAGCTGGAACCACTAGCCCCCACGGGCATCATGGTTGGAACTGGATTGCAAGAGCTTGGACCAATAGCCCCCACGGGCATTACGGAGACAACTTAGTTACCAGAGCTTGAGCCTATAACCCAAATGTGCGTAATGGAAGGAGCTGGATTGCTAGAGGCAGTAGCCCCCACGGGCGTAAAGTAGAAACTGAATTGCAAGAGCTTGGACCAATAGCCCCCACGGGCGTTACCACAGAGACGTGCACAGAAGCAGCTAGAGCCGTGCGCCACCGGGCGCGGTAATGAGCTACACCGGACTCCAAGGAGAGGAACAGCTCAGCACAAGCAACTCTCTGTATAGAGTGAAAGCCCCGTACTGGGACACAGCTCTGCACGGGTTAACGGCTCGATAGTTGGAACACAGCTCTGCACTTGATTACAGCTCGATAGTTGGAGCACAGCACTGCACGGGTTAACAGCTCGGTAGTTGGAACGCAACTCTGTATGGACAGACAGCTCAGTAGTTGGAACACAGCTCTGCACGGGTTAACAGCTCGACCCAAGAAACACAGCTCAGCAGTAAGCAGCTCAGTGGCAGGAACCAGCAGAGCTCAGAGCCGCAGTGAACAGCATGTGGCACAGTCACAATGTCGCCGTGGCGACAAGGCAGACAGGAACGGAGACCGGCCGCAGAAACTGGAACAGGTCACAGAGCAGGAACGTCAGCCAGGCCGGGTCAAATCACGGAGCAGGTTCTCAGACAAGCCGAATCAGGAAACGAGCAGGAACGTCAGCCAGGCCGGGTCAAATCACGGACCAGTGTTATGGTTTGTTAGACACTCAGACCAGTAGGTATAATAAATCAATCTTTTATTGAAAGAAATAAAATGAAAAGGATCGCCCTCTACAGTTGACTGCAACAATTGCAAGCTATTACACAGTACAGATAACTTTAATACAATATTCGAAAGGCACCCAACAAAGGTACAGAGAATAGGGAATAGGACCCTAAAGGGTGTATGAAAACAGTTAGTCAGTCTCAGGTGTGGGGTTTGGCACACCCGTGTGGTGTCTAGATAAACTGAGCAAGTGTGCACAGCACAGAGTTCATATGAAGATGATTAGAAGATGTTCAGTGACCAATATAAGTTAGAACAGCACAGTAACCCAGGATAGCCCCCACGGGCGTTCGTGAACAGACCGGAGAGCCTGCAAGTGCGAGAGTATGTAGCCCCCACGGGCGTGATCGAGACTAGCCCAAGATGCGAAGCTGGCGTGTTAGCCCCCACGGGCGTATCACTGAGGACCACTGTAAGCACTACATGAGCCAAGAGCCCCCGCGGGTGTTTACCTACAGATTGAGCAAGAGCTTGGAGCCTAACCTTGCCACCAATAGCCGCACCGGACACCTCCGTCGATAACCGTGAAACCAAGAACGCCCAAACGGCCTACCGAGATTTACTACTCTGCAAATATAATCGGGAGTCGCCGTCCAAGCAGCGGCCAACTCAGCAGCAGTAGAATTACAAGGCAACGGTTCTATATAGAGCAAGGAGGTCCGGTCAGTGAGGAGCGGCAGTGCAAGGGTTAATAGGTACGTTTGAATCTCCCAGGCTCGGTATGGTAGCTTAGCTCTGCAACGTGTAAAGGCTCGGTACGAGAGGCACAGCTTCTGCAAGTTGGCAAGGAACTCTGCACAGATGGATGGGTTACTCAGGAGGGTAATGGTCACACTAGCTTGGCACAGCAATGCAGGATTCAGAATGTTGCGGCGGCGACAACCAGCCAGGCAGCCGGGAAGGACTTGAAGCGGGACGTCAGCCAGCCGGGCCGTAGCACGTAGAGGATTCTCAGACAAGCCGGGTCGTAGCACGTAGAAGATTCTCAGACAAGCCGGATCGTAGCACGTAGAGGATTCTCAGACAAGCCGGGTCGTAGCACGTAGAAGATTCTCAGACAGGCCGGTTCGTAGCACAAAGAGGATTCTCAGACAAGCCGGGTCATACACGATCAGGAACACTGGAGAGTAGTCAGAACAGGCCAAAGTCGGTACACAGGAATCCGGATACAGGAACACAGCAACAGCAAGTCTGGCTCAGAAACACCACGAAAGGGCATCTGACAGATGTAAGCGTCAGGTATAAAAAGGTCACCAAGGGGCGGGCCAAACCAACAGAGCAAATCACAATCTGCCACAGATGAGAGTGACAGACAGATCACAGGCACTGTGATAACCAGGTTCTCAGACAAGCCGGATCAGGAAACGAGCAGGAACATCAGCCAGGACGGGTCAAATCACGGAGCAGGTTCTCAGACAAGCCGGATCAGGAAACGAGCAGGAACGTCAGCCAGGCTGAGTCAAATCATGGAGCAGGTACACAGGATCATAGTCAGAGATAGCCAAGTCGGTACACCGGAGATCAGGAACGCAGGAACACAGCACAGCAAAACTGGCTCAGGAACACCACAAAAGGGCAAAGGACAAATGCCACTAGCCCAGAATAAAAAGGTCGCCAGGGGCGGCCCAAACAGGCTCAACCAATCGGAGCGCAGCACAAGTGAGAGTGACAGCACGAGAAGTTGCACCGTGATACTATGGCCCTGAGGAACGTTCCTGGGTTGATCAGAAGGACCTTCATGCTCCTAGATTACTGCACATTTTTCACTCTAAATATCCTCGGAAGCCAGGTCCCTCTTCCAGGAGAGGGGGTCTTTGAGAGGGGGGTATTATCACGGTGCCTGTGCTTCCTTGTTTTTGTTTTTCTGTCAGTTATCCTGTGCAATGTTCTCATTGGTTGCCCTGTGTTGATCCCGCCCAGTATGGCCTTTATATACTGGGCTCCTGCATCCACACGGTGCCCTTTCGTGGTGTTCCTGTACCAGTGCTAACTAACTGCTCAGTGTTCCCAGTGTACCGACTTGGCCTGCCTGACTACTCTTCAGTTCCTGCTCCTGTGTACCGACCCAGATTCCCTGACTACTCTTCAGTTCCTGCTCCTGTGTACCGACCCGGATTGCCTGACTACTCTTCAGTATCTGCTCCTGTGTACCGACCCGGACTGGCTGACGTTCCTGCTCCTGTGTTCTGACCCGGCCTGGCTGACGTTCCTGTTCCTGTGCACCGACCCGGCTTGATTGACATTCCTGCTTCCTTTGTCCTTGTCGCCTCTGCGACATTCTTAGTCCTCTGACTATCCAGTTACCATTGGCTTGTCTTCCGCTACTACTCCGGCAGGTTGCCAGTGTTGTCTCAGTTACTTCTCCGGCAGAGCGCCTCTGGCCTAGTCCTCCGTTACTGTCATACCGGTTGCAAGTGTGGGCCTCCGTGATTGCTCCGGTAAAGTGCCATTGGCTTGTCCTCCGCTACTGGTCCGGCAGGGTGCCAGTGTTGTCTCAGTTACTGCTCCGGCAGAGTGCCTCTGGCCTAGTCCTCCATTACTGTCATACCGGTTGCAAGTGTGTGCCTCCGTGATTGCTCCAGTAGTGCTCATTCTACCTCATTTGAAGTCTGGCAGTTCATGTATGTTTGCTGACCTTGGCTTGTTAAAGTATCATTCCAGTACCTTCACACATGGGACTGTTTACCATAATTGATTAACTTTAACTCCTGCAGTACCGGGATCCTGGGAACCTATTTCTCTTGCCTGACCTGTGTCAGTATGTACTGTCTGTACCTTAATGTTATACTGGACCTGTGTGGGTATTGATTAATTTACCTGTCATGTGTCTGTACTATACTGTTGTATACTACAGGACCTGTGAGGGTTCTTACTGTATTGTTTTATTCAATAAAACTGTGTTTTTATCCTAACCACTGTGTCTGTGAGTCAAACAAACGGTTACAGTATGCTAAGGGAAGCAGGTTTGTGAGTCAGCTTCAGGAAAGCTACATGTCACAATGTATTGGATCTAGTGATAACAAATAACATAGAAATGGTATCCAATATTAAGGTAAGTGAACATTTGGGAAACAGTGAAATGAGAACAAGAAGAAGAAAAAAAACGAGGTGCTTCCTTGTGTAAATTATACGAATCACCAAACCTCCACCGAAAGAATAATACTCACATAGCAAATAGCTAGACTAACACATAAGTGTAGACTAGTAATCACAGCTCAGGGATCTTACAGCCATCCCCTATATAGCTCTCTCTGTATCCTTTAACTCCGCAAACTATCGGCTGCTCTTCTAGAAACCTCCTCCCAACAAAGGGTTAAACTATATAACAGAAAAAAACAAAAAAAAATCATAGAAGGCGCCAATAGTGCCTTATCATTTGTAGTACGTAAAACAATCCCAATAAGAGGTAATATATATACTCACATTAATTAATGGCTGTATAGATACATTTGTAAAAATACAGCTATATAAACTTTCAGGGTATAATATACCATCCCTGTATGGTAATATGCTCACGTCTCCTTCGTGCAGGTCCCAGATTTACACTCCTTGATTCCAATCTCCTCTCAGAATAGATCAATTCATATAAAAGAAGAAGAAAGCCTCTCGAACAAGGTTCTCCAAATGTTTATTTATTAAAAATATAAAATATAAAACATTAAATATGATTCCCACAATGCTACGCGTTTCGTAACGATTAAACGTTACTTTCTCAAGTTATGCAGGTTAGCTAATCCAATATTACGGTAAGTGAACATTTGGAAAACAGTGATCACAGCATGGTTACATTTGAGATCAGTTTGGCAAATCAAACTGTATAGGTTGTACCAAATCTCAGCAAAATACTGAGAAAAAATGGTCAGAATTCAAATTTAGGTTGCAGAAATGTACCCAACAGTATATAACAATGGGGAACAAATGCAAGGAAAAAAAAGCATTTAAACCATTTAAGTCTGAAGGTATGGAATATTATTTCTTAAATACAGGGAGCGCAATAAAGATTGAAAAAATGCAGTTAGGTTCACAAAAATAGATAATGAAACTTGAATTGCATGGGAGAGCAAGACTAAGCCAAAAAAGTTTTTCAAATGTATAAATAGCAAGAAATTTAAGAGGCAATACATTGGACCTTTCAAAAATGTGTGAGTTGATTAGCGAGGATAAGGAAATGCCAATGTTCTAAACACTTTCTCTGCATCAGTATAGACAAGGGAACAAGGAATGGTATAAGAGTATCACGGTTCCCGTGATTGCTGTCACTCTCTGCTGTGGTGTGTTCCTATTGGCAGTACCTGTTATGCCCGCCCAGTATGGCCTTCTTATACCGGGCCTTTGGCACCTGTCAGGTGACCTTTCGTGGTGTTCCAGTACCAGTGCTTCCGTTGCTGTGTTCCTGTGTCCCTGTGTACCAATTCGGCTTGTCTGACACTTCTCCTGGTTCCTGCTCCGTGTATGACCCGGTCTGCGATTGATCCGGCTTGTCTGACGTTCCTGCTCCGTGTATGACCCGTCCTGGCTGACGTTCCTACTCCGTGCTTGATCCGGCTTGTCTGACGCTCCTGCTCTGTGTATGACCTGGCCTGGCTGACATTCCTGCTCCGTGATTGATCCGGCTTGTCTGACGCTTCTGCTCCGTGTGTGACCCGGCTTGATCTACCTCACCACTTGGTTCCTGTTTCTGGAGATCCAGCTTCATTGGGGCTTGTCTATGTCACTTGGCGACATTTCGAACTGTCTATTCAGTGCCTCTATCGTTGACCTCCACCACGCTTGCTGAGCCTGTTGCCTCCGTTACCGAGCCTGTGCATTAACCCTTGATGTGCCTGTTGCCTCCGATTAAGGGCCGTCCGTTGCACCTGCTGAGTCTGTTGCCTCCATTACCGAGCCTGCTCGCTGACACTTGCAATACTTGTGGCCTCCGATTCTGAGTATTCCGCTACTCTTGCTGAGCTTGTTGCCTCCGTTACCGAGCCTGTCCATTAACCCATGCAGAGCTTGTTGTCTCCGATACCGAGCCTCTCCTCATACACTTGCTGAGCTCATTACTATCCGTTACCGAGCCTGTCCGTTCACTTGCATAGCCGTGGTGTTTCCGTTACTGTTCACCTAGTGCTCTTGCCATTCACTCGATTCAGTAAAGCACCAGAAGGGTGCTACCGGCTCTGGTCCTATTCAGCTTTAGCAGTGTTGGTATATCCATGTCATACTGCTCCTGACTGCTCCTCCTACCTATAATCCTATTGGCGGCTGTAGGCTTTATGTACCTGGATCTTCCATCAACCCTTGCTCGATTTTAGCGCCAAAAGTCTGAGAGAAACCTTTGTCGTGAGTTCCTGTGTTTGCTGATTCCGTGTACCGAACCCTGCCTGATTACCGACCAAGTCTTGTCTTCTGCCCGTGGATCTTGACCCCAGCTTTGCCTGACTACGTCTCTGTCTGCTCCTTTGGTTGCTGATTCGATTCCGGCCTGACCCAGTATTCCCGGACCAAGCTTTCCTTTCGGAACTTCCTGCCTCGCAACGAGAGTCCCTCCAGCTGCTCTCAAGGTTGGTTCCAGTCTTCCGTTCCTTCACCTCTGGGGCTCCGACTGGTTTGGGTTGCCATCACCGGCCGCTCCGGTGACTGCCCCGGCCAGTCGAGGGTGTAGGAACTCGTATTCCCCTTACCTGCTTCCAGTTTCCTGGGCCGCGAGTCCAAACCCAATTCTAGCAGAGAATAGAGGATTCGTAGTCCATAAACCTCGAACCTGTCTTGAACCTTATCGATACCCCAAGACCTCGAACCTGTCTCGAACCTTATCGATACCCCAAGACCTCGAACCTGTCTCGAACCTTATCAATACCCCAAGACCTCGAACCTGCCTCGAACCTTCTCTTGACCTCGAGGTCTTCGATTAAAGAGAACTCTGTCCTGCAGTCTGACTACGGTTTTGAACCTTCCCGAGCCTCCTAGTTCCAGTTGATCCAGTCTCGAACTCTGAGGAGCAGTGAACTGGTTAACCTGAGTCCTTTACCTTGCTTGATCCTACTCAGAGACTGACAGTAAAATCGAGCCAGTAAAATGGATGCTGCGGAGGCTTCCTTCATAGCCTCCAGACAGGAACAACAGGAGCAAGTTCTGTCTACCCATGCAGCACAACTACAAACCCTCAATCATAAGCTGGATGCTATGATAGAAATGTTGCAAACATTCTCTCCATCTACCCCTGCTCAAGCTCCACCACAGCCCCCTGGGGCCACAGGGTCTACAGGAGCCCCCTCAGGGTATAAGCCACCCAAGATACCCTTACCAGAGAGATACTCTGGCCGACCTGAACATTGTCGTGGATTCTTGAACCAGTGCCAGTTACATTTTCAGACCTTGCCTCATTCGTTTAACTCTCATTCTACTAGGGTGGCATTCATAATCTCTCTATTGACTGATAAGGCCCTCGCTTGGGCTTCCCCTCTGGTGGAGAACAGATCTTCTCTTCTTGATGACTCCAATGCATTTATCGCTGCCTTTAAAACCGTATTTGATCTACCTGGAAGACAGGCATCTGCTGAAGCCAGTATACTGGGCCTAAAACAGGGCACTCGCACGGTGGCTGAATATGCAGTAGAGTTCAGAACACTTTCATACGCAACCGACTGGAACAATGGAGCCTTGCGAGCCGCCTTTCGCAGGGGACTGAGCGAACGCATCAAAGACGCTCTAGTTAATCAAGACATACCAGAGGATCTGGAGGGTCTGATATCTACCTGTCTAGAATTAGATCGTCGGCAAATTGAGCGACAGCTTGAGAGAGATCGCTCCCACCGCCATAAATCTGATTTTGTTCCTCGATTATCCTCTCCCACCGAGACATTACAGACCTCTGTTGAACCTATGGATATTGGGTCTGTTACTAAACTCCCTGAGGAGGAGAAACGCCGACGAAGAAGTCAGGGACTTTGCCTGTATTGTGGCCTCAAGGGCCATCTCCTACGCCAGTGTCCAACCCGTCCGGGAAACTTCCAAAGTTTAGGGAACCATGGAGACACCTCCCTAGGCGTAATACACAAAATCTCTCCGTCTGACACAAACCGTTTGATGGTTCCTGTTCGGTTAAGCTGGGCGGAGGGCTCAGTCTCCACTAAAGCCTTCTTGGACTCAGGTGCGGCAGGGGTCTTCCTTGATGCTGGTTTCGCTTCCAGGCACTCCATACCGCTTGTCCAGAAAACCAAACCCCTGCGGGTCTCTACCGTGGGTGGGGGTCCTCTGGGAAAGGGCCTCGTTACCCATGAAACTCAACTACTACTTCTTCGGACTGGCACCCATCATTCAGAGACAATTCACCTCGACGTTATAGAGTGCCCTTCCGTTCCAGTGATTTTGGGCCTTCCTTGGCTTCGCCGCCACAATCCAGTAATTGACTGGAGCTCTGACCGGTTGACGAATTGGGGTTCTTCCTGCTACTCTAACTGCCTTTCTGAGATACCTGTACCAGGCCTTGTGGGTTGCATAACCACTCCTGAGGAATCTGTGCTTAAACCCTACAGAGACTGTCCTATTGACTTCTTACCCGGAACCGTGCCTCCTAGAGGAAAACCAATTCTTCTATCTGAACTGGGACCTAAGAATCTGAAGGTGGATGCCTTGCCTCCTCTCTTCACTCCTGAACCAGAACCTCCTTCTGAACACATAATTCCTTCTAATCATATTGTGGCCTCTCTATCATTGTCTATAGTACAAAGGATCAAGTCCCTTCAACATAATTTTCGTGGACGTTTTCAAGGAAAACCCGGTCATCTGCTATTTGTTCCCAAGAGGTTTCGGTCCTCTCTCTTAAAATGGTCGCACCACTCTACTATGGCTGGTCACCCAGACATTACCAAAAATACTGAGTTTCTTCTTAGACGCTTCTGGTGGCCTTCCTTGAAACAAGATGTGGTAGCCTACGTCAAAGCTTGCACGCTTGGTACACAAGTTAAACCATCCAATCAGAGGCCTGATGGGCTTCTTCAACCTTCGCCAATCCCTCCGACGTTGCCCAACCTTCCAGTTTCCGATGTTTCCGAAGTTGATAATAGAGTACGGAATCTTCGTCTTCAGTGGTCTTCTGTTCATCGCTCTTTGACAGCCGCTTCTTCCAGTTATAAGTCCTCGGCGGATAAGAAAAGGCAACCTGCTCCTTCATACCAGACTGGTGACCAGGTCTGGCTCTCCACCCAACACCTTCGCCTGAAGCAGCCCTCTGGTAAATTGGGTCCCAGGTTCATTGGACCTTTTCCTATCAAGACTCAGCTCACTCCTGTCACCTACTCTCTTGATTTACCATCAACCATGAAAGTGGCCAATTCCTTTCATGTCTCCCTTCTACGTCCCTTGGTTAAGAACCGTTTCTACCAACCGGCCACTCCTCCTGCTCCTGTTCTGGTGGACGGTCATCCAGAATATGAGGTCAGCAAGATTCTGGATTCTCGGCTATCTCGGGGCCGATTACACTATTTGGTCGACTGGAAGGGCTATGGTCCTGCTGATCGTTCCTGGGTGCCAGCTACTGAGGTCCATGCTCCGGTCCTTGTGCGGACCTTTCATCGCCTGCATCCTGATGCTCCAGGCCGTCCGGAGGTCGGCCGTTGAAGGGGGGGCACTGTCATACTGCTCCTGACTGCTCCTCCTACCTATAATCCTATTGGCGGCTGTAGGCTTTATGTACCTGGATCTTCCATCAACCCTTGCTCGATTTTAGCGCCAAAAGTCTGAGAGAAACCTTTGTCGTGAGTTCCTGTGTTTGCTGATTCCGTGTACCGAACCCTTCCTGATTACCGACCAAGTCTTGTCTTCTGCCCGTGGATCTTGACCCCAGATTTGCCTGACTACGTCTCTGTCTGCTCCTTTGGTTGCTGATTCGATTCCGGCCTGACCCAGTATTCCCGGACCAAGCTTTCCTTTCGGAACTTCCTGCCTCGCAACGAGAGTCCCTCCAGCTGCTCTCAAGGTTGGTTCCAGTCTTCCGTTCCTTCACCTCTGGGGCTCCGACTGGTTTGGGTTGCCATCACCGGCCGCTCCGGTGACTGCCCCAGCCAGTCGAGGGTGTAGGAACTCGTATTCCCCTTACCTGCTTCCAGTTTCCTGGGCCGCGAGTCCAAACCCGATTCTAGCAGAGAATAGAGGATTCGTAGTCCATAAACCTCGAACCTGTCTCGAACCTTATCGATACCCCAAGACCTCGAACCTGTCTCGAACCTTATCGATACCCCAAGACCTCGAACCTGTCTCGAACCTTATCGATACCCCAAGACCTCGAACCTGCCTCGAACCTTCTCTTGACCTCGAGGTCTTCGATTAAAGAGAACTCTGTCCTGCAGTCTGACTACGGTTTTGAACCTTCCCGAGCCTCCTAGTTCCAGTTGATCCAGTCTCGAACTCTGAGGAGCAGTGAACTGGTTAACCTGAGTCCTTTACCTTGCTTGATCCTACTCAGAGACTGACAATCCATTACACACCGCGTGGTGCTATTGGCTCTGGTCCCGTTCAGCTCTGGCAGTGTGGGTATCCGTTGATGCACCAAGGGGTGTTGCTGGCTTAGGTATCATTCAGCTCACACAGTGTCATTAACCCATTCTACACCGTGAGTGTCTTTGGCTCTGATTATACTCAGCTCAAGCACAACCTAGTATACCTGGCTTTTGTCTTAAGTGGCTCTAGCATAGTGGTTGGTCTTGCAAATCGCCTATCCAGTACTGCTGTGTGGACTCACTTCAAGGTGCTACCAACTGGCACCACAACCTTTGGTTGTTCTTATCCACCACTGGGCGTTGGCTACACACCACCTCAGAGACTGATTATTACATTGGACTTAACCCTTGCTACACCTATTCCTTGTTGTACAGTATTGCTCTTTACCTGTACTGTGTCTACCTTATTACCTTATCACCTGTATTACATGTCATTACCTATTTCAGCCCTTAGGGGGCAGAATTCTTTATTTTTTTTCCTTAATAAAACGGTGTTTTATTTTTACCTCTGGTCTGAGAGTCTGAATAACCGTTACAAAGAGCCTCATCAGCTAACAAATAAAATAATGCAATTATCAGATATTGGGTTAACATAAGAAAAGGTATTGGGAAGATTGAACAAAATTAAGACAAAGTACTGGGTCCGGATGTAATACATACAAGGGTTCTTCAGGAACTCAGTGCAGTGTTGGCAAGACCCCTCTTTTTATTCTTTATAGATTCTCTCACCACAGGCTCAGTGCCACAAGACTGGTATAGAGTCAATGTACTGCCTCTGTTTAGGAAGGGAACTAAAACAGAACCTGGGAATTATAGACCTGTGAGTTTGACCTCTGTAGTGGTAAAACTGCTAGAAGTGATAATAAGGGATTATATTCAGGGATTATACCACCACCACCAAAAATAAGATTATTAGCAGGAATCAACATGGTTTTATGAGGAATAGATCATGCCAAACCAATCTTTTCATCTTCTATGAAGAAGTAAGTAGCAACCTAGATAAAGGTAAGGCAGTTGATGTATATCTAGATTTTGCAAACGCATTTGATACAGTACCACACAGAAGGCTGGGGTAATAAGGTCATACAATGTTATGAGAAACAGGTGAAGAAGCTGAAACAAGAACCCGGCTGAGAGGGAGCGACAGGAGTGAAGATACTAAGGTAAGAGGAGAAATCTCCCGACCTTTAAGAAATAGTCTCCGGCTCCTAGGATACCAAGTAAAGGTACCAAAATGAAAGCGGGTGGACGGCTGTGAATCCTGTAAGGAGAAAAATGTCACGCTAATAAACAAAGTATATGAATGTATTTGTCAAATGCTTGGAAATTTGAAGAATTTAGCTGACTTTTAACTGTTTTTAAATAATAAATATACACAAAAGGAGAATACATGTGGTGGAGACTTTATATTGGATGCTCCGATTGTTACTGATCTACAGGCATTCACAATTCTGGAAATTTTGAATACAGTTAATCATATAAGTTATCAGTTGATGCGGATTTATTTTGTGCAGTCATCATAATCATTTGTCAATATTTTCTTGTGGATTAGTTACTCTTTTGGTGTTTCGATCATCACTTTATCATTTCATAAATAATTAATTCCATTTCATAATTTCATGCACATCAAACATTATTTTATTGACATTTCATCCACAAGTTTTGTATACAGCAATTGTTATATATCATTAACCAGTTTATTTGGATCAATTTGATGAAGTTATGGGATTGATTTAAAATATAGTTTTTATTTTTTGATAATATCATCAATTTTATTTTTTTTCATCACTTCATTTACCATTTTTCCATCAATATTTCTATTCATGAGAGTTTCTATTATACCTAATACTGAAGATATCTGTTGCTTTGTTGCATTTTACTATTCACTGTCTTATTTGCACTTAGTTTATATTGGGAGTATATTCTTTTGTTTTAGTGCATCATTGTATTTTTTTATATGTAATGATATAGTTATAGCATGTTTTGAGGAGACTGGTTGGTTGACGAATTATACTGGATCACTGATCCAGACAGTGTCAGCAAAATATATATGTAGTATTTTTTATGCAAATAAATATTAGATAGGTGTGTATATATTTTTTGGGGGTGATGTCTGTGTGTGTGTAGATCTTTTCAGGGATGTTGCACGCACGAGCCATATAGCACCAAAAATTTATAATCTATGAGGGTGGAAGTTTAGTCACATACGTATTAGATTTTGAGTAATATATACATTTTTTAATCCATTGATGTTACTCTCTGCTTGTACACACTGGGACCCCAGTGATACATGGCGAACTCACACCATTTAGGTGTAGGAGTAGCATGTACAGTGGGTGACAGGAGTAAAGGTGCGGGTAAGTGAGACTTTCATTCACAAATTAGGAGTTAAGTAGAGTTAGTTTTTTTGTAGTTGTGATGTATATGGGTATTCATTGGGAACAAGGATATTTATGTGAATCTTCTAGCATTCAATATTGAGATTCTGCCTTTATATACTAATTATATACAATTTCATTTCTATATATGGTGAATGTGTCATGTCATTAAACAGATATTTTCTTTTGATGATAGTTTATCAGTGATACAGATTATCAAAGATAGAGGATTGGTGACATGCTAAAAGAACTAAATTGGCTAACACTCAAATCTAGACGTGACCTTCATCTTTCTTGCTTAGTACACAATCACTTCTCTGGAAAACTACCACAATACCTAAGCAGTATGCTCACCCCAGCTCTCCATACTAACTATAATCTCCGCTCCACTACTAACAACTCACTGCGTATACCACAATACAAGAAAGAAGCAGGAAGATCTGCCTTCTCCTTCAGAGCTCCAAAAATCTGAAACAATCTGCTGGAAAAAATCACATCTGCACCCAGTCTAAAATCCTTAAAAGCAAATGTTTCTTTATATCTACAAACAGTGTGTAACTGCAAATAATCCCATTATTTAATAAGTATGTATATTTCTGTATGTTTGTATATAATGTCTCACAATTAGTGTAAATATGTAACCTTTTACTGAAAACTATCCAGGACATACTTGAAAACGAGAGAAATCTCAGTGTATTCTTCCTGGTAAAACATTTTCTAAATAAAATAATTGGTGCTGCAGACTCAATAATTTTTTGATCATTTTATGTTTGGTCTCTTACAAGTGGAGGATTGGAGTACATTCGAGACCGAAGTTGATATTTGAGAGGAGCACAGAGTATTTAGATTTTTGATGTTTATAAATTACTTGGAAATAGATATAGAGAGCAAAATATCAATATTTGCAGATGACACTAAATTATGTAGGGAAATTAATTCAGAACAAGTATTTGCTCTCTACAGAGGGATTTACATAAAATGGCAGATTGGACACCCAAATAGAATATGAAGTTTAATGTGGGAAAGTGTAAAGTCATGCATCTCAGTGCTACTTATGAACGTAATGGTATTATTTTAGGGGACTAATTGCTAGAGAAAGACCTCGGGATCCTGGTAAACTACAAACTTAGAAACAGTGGCCAGTGTCAAACAACACTGTCTTGAATAAAAAGGGGTATTGAAGCAAGAGTGAATAACATCATTTTGCCATTGTGGGAGACCTCAGCTTGAATATGCAGTGCAGTTTTGGGCACCAGTTCTGAAAAAGGATAATCTAGAACTGGAGAAAGAGCAAAGAGCAACAAAATGAATCAAAGGAATGGCGGATTTGACATATGAGGAATGACTAGACAAACATGGTTTATTTACTCTAAAGAAAAGACTACTAAGAGGAGATCCTATCACAATGTACAAGTACAAGTCCCCTGATCAGGTGACCAGGGGACACCCCTTGAGATTAGAGGAAAGGAGGATTAGACTTCAGCAGAGGAAGGGGTTTTTTACAGTAAGGTCTGTTAAATTGTGGAATTACTTGCCCCAGGAGGTGGTTATAGCAGATACAATGGATACATTTAAGAGGAGATTAGATAAATTTCTTTCAAAATGGAACATACAGGGTTATACTGTGTATTAGTAGGCAAATCAGGAAGGTCTGATAAAGACTAACTTATTTGGTAACAGGAAAGCTATATAATTTTCATTTCTCTGGGTTATGAGGCAATAGTTGAACTTGATGGTCTTGTGTCTTTTCTCAACCTAATTTACTGTGTAAATCACATAACATAAAAAGAAAAGAAAAATAAAGTTCAGCAGAGTAAAATGCTTCTCTTCTGTATGTTCATGGTGTCATAATTTTTTACTAAATGTGCATAGAAATATTATTTTACTTGGTGCTCAATGATTTCCCACGCCACCACCCAACTTGTGTATTTAAAATTGTGGTAAAATTCATGCCTTTGGCAAGAGTGGATGCATCACTGGACTATAGCCTTGCAAAATAAGGAACTTGAGAGGGAGAAATTTATCATAGGACCCCTTCCTATGATAAATTTCTCCCTCTCAAGTTCCTTATTTTGCAAGGCTATAGTCCAGTGAATACTAGTGAAATATAATAATAATTCTTCCAGTTGCTTCAGAGTGGATGTTGTGGCCCAAGCAGTAAAAACACACTTGAGGGCTAACATGAGGAGAATATCTTATTTGTAGTTTGGTAACATATGCAGCTAAGTATAGATGCCAAAGATGAAGGATGCATTGCGTGCCTGTAACTGATTATGTAGCTGATTAAGTATAAATTGAAAAGTGTTCTGACAAAAATTAGACAGACAACATTATCAAATCTGCCTGGGGTGTTTTGTATTTGAGGCAGCAGTCTGAAAGAGCCATGCCTATTGTCTTGCCTAGAATGTGGGGGGAGATAAGTTCTGTGTAGTAGCTGACATACAGACATAAACTTAGGGCCGGATTTACATCCTAGGAGCCCCTAGGCATAACACTCTCTGGTGCCCCTAGCCCCGCCTTTACCCCCACCCTAACCATGCCCCCTCACTTAGCCACACCCTCTTTTGTGGCCAAACCCTTTTTAGATTTAATTCTTCACGGTACTGTGGAGTTTTTCCAGAGATAGTTGGAAATGTTATAGATAGGGATGGGGTATATACAGCAAATATAAAAGACAGCATAAATTACCTTGACTAGATATATAGCCTGCATTTTCCCTGTGTTTAAGTCTCAAGTAATGGGAAGATGTGGGTACCAAAGATCAACCCAATATTGAAAAACCAAGCAGTGAGTATACAGTAAAGATTACTTATACACAAAAATCATATCCATATTGGACACACCTATTTTAGGGTGACAGGTCTACTTTAAAGGTGTTAATAAAATGCTGTACGATATACAAACATACTTATTTATCTCTTTATTGCCTCTAAAACCCTTTAAGGGCCAGAGGAACATGCAATGGATTGCAAAGTAATGTGTTGAAGCAAGGTATTGAAGCAAGAGTGGATAACATTATTTTGCCATTATACAAATCATTGGTAAGACCTCACCTTGAGTATGCAGTGCAATTTTGGGCACCGGTTCTGAAAAAGGATATACTAGAACTAGAGAGGGTACAGCGGAGAGCAACAAAATTAATTAAGGGAATGGAGGACTTGACATATGAGGAACGACTAAACAAACTTGGTTTATTTACTCTAGAGAAAAGACGACTAAGAGGAGACCTTATCACATTGTACAAGTATATGAGAGGTCAATACAAGGATCTCTGCGGTGAGCTATTTATTCCAAGGCCTGCTCAGGTGACCAGGGGACACCTCTTGAGATTAGAGGAAAGGAGGTTTAAACTTCAGCAGAGGAAGGGTTTTTTTACGGTAAGGTCTGTCAAATTGTGGAATTCATTGCCCAGGGAGGTAGTTATGGCAGATACAATGGACACATTTAAGAGAAGATTAGATACATTTCTTTCAAAAGGGAACATACAGAGTTATACTGTTTATCAGTAGGCAGATCAGGAAGGTCTGATAAAGACTAATTTAATTGGTAGCAGGAAAGCTATAAAATTCTTAGTTACTGAGGTATGAAGCGAAGGTTGAACTTGATGGACTTGTGTCTTTTTTCAACCTAATTTACTATGTTACTATGTTACTATGTTACTATGTTTCACACACTTCTGGTCCTTAAAGGGTTACAAAACCTCTTCTATAGTCTCCTGCGTGTGTATATAACATATATACACGCACATTCAGTATGTGGACCTCTCATGTAGTAATTCATTATGCAAAATGAACTTTAAGAACTTCTAGATTGTCCCCAAATTCTCTCTCCCCCACACTGCTAAATGGGCACACACCTGTACCCCCTCCCACAACTCACCCTGTGTGTGCAAAGACTACAGAAGAAACCAGTGCAGGAAATATAAGTTAAACACATGAATGTACCCGTACTTCTTATAAGGTTATCTGAACAAGGCAGATTGTTGCCGTTTGCACCTATCCAGAGAGTGATCAGATTGGCTAGCAATACACACACATATATGCACCCACAGACACACTGCCTCACAAGCATGCACTCTCCCTATGTCACTCAGCAGCCCCAGGATCATGAAGAAGGCAGGCAGAAGGAGCAACGAGGAGAAGAGAGGGGGGTGTGGAGAGGGGAGTTTTATAAAACAGAGCACCTACTGCCAGAGGCATCACTAGGGTTGGTGTCACCTGGTGCTGCAACTCACGGTGTCACCCCCTGGATCTCCTCTTGTACCATGCCCTGCATCCACAGACACAATACTCTGACCCAACACAGTGCCCTGCATCCACAGACACACAATACCCTGTCACCACTCAGTACCCTGCCTCCACAGACACACAATACCCTGTCACCACTCAGTATCCTGCATCCACAGACACACAATACCCTGACACCATTGTAAGTAGCATATTAAAATGGAAATATCTAGAAAACTAGTATTAAAGAGTATGACTGTCATCATTCAGACTCTTTAATGATTTACAATGCAGGAAGATAAAGTAATTTTAAATTTGCCATCTATTTCTCTTCTTTCCCTTTTGTAAGCTTAGAAGTATAAGTGGTTCTTAATTTGTTTACTAGAATTAGGAAAGTGTTCATTTTTAGGTATATCTATATGCTTTATGCAATTCAGAGTCACGTGGGCTGCATCCTAGCAGTCCCCATTGACTGCCAGTTACCAAATTTCTATGCTGACCCTAGCAGTCTATGGGGATGTACATGCAACTTGGCAACATTTGTAACATTGAAACATAAAAATCGAAATTGAGCCCAGCTCTTTGATAAATGAGGTGGTCAGTTTTTTTTTACTTTCATATGGCTGAAAGGAAGACATTTTGGTACAGCCCTGGCATTTTACTAAGTATGCTCCCATGGGAGTAGACTTAGTAAAGCATAATAATTGTCTTTTAAGAGACAATTACTTCTGTATAGCTCCCCTTTAACAGAAATTTATGTGCTGACAAGCCAGAAAACTGTGCCATGTGAAAAGTGGTTAATGTTATGCATACATGCAAAATATTATACTGAAATAACAGATTAGGTTGGAGAGGTCTCTTTGAGGTTGCTTTGATGATTGATCACTCTTGAAAGAAGACTCACAAATTAGAGAAGGTTACCTTGCATATTGATTTATATATAGACAGTTTATATTCAAACAAGCTAGAGGGATAGCCGATTCCCAAATACATAAGCTGCAGGGAACTCTGCTTGTGACTGCACCTCTCTGTGTGAACCACACGCTCAACAGTACTGTGTCCCTGTCCCTGCCATCACGTTCACTACACAACCAATGAGAGAGGAGCATGCTGACAAAACGTTCCTTTCTCATTGGCTACCGGTACATGCGGTGGAGTTGCAGAATGGCTTGGCAGAGTGGCAGACTGGCTCATTGGACAGTCTCATGCCGGTGTCTTGCTGAATTTAACTGTCAGGTGTCACCTGGTGTCACCTTGTGATGCCACTGCCTGTTTCTGCTGCCGCCGCCACTCAACTATAACTCTCCAAATCTCCTGCACGTTACTTTAACCCATCAGATATGCCGCGCACTGTGCTGCTGCTATTGCCTTTGACTTTGTGCGTCGGCAGCATCATGACATCACAGGAGGTCCCGTTCAGACAGAGAGGTGACCAATGAACATGGAGGCAGTGGCACGCAGGTGCAGCAGTGCATCACATGGGGTGGCCCAGGCGGCCCTGCCGCAGGTACAAGACAAACGGTACAGCATTATTATTATTATTATGCATCCTGGGGCCATAAAGTGGGCAGGATGGTGGGCATGACAGAACCACTGCCAGGCGCCCCTGAAAATCGGGCACCCTAGGCAAGTGCCTTGTCTGCCTATTGGTAAATCCGGGCCTGCAGGAACTATACAACAGTTTATAAAATGTGATTATGTTGAAGTTTCAGGAAGGGAAGGGATATCTTATTTTATATTTATACATTTCAAAAGCTAGAAGGGAAGCAGAGCATTAGAGAGGCATACATATAGTTACATAGTTACATAGTTACATAGTAATTTTGGTTGAAAAAAGACTTGCGTCCATCCAGTTCAACCCTTTTCCTATTCCTGTTTACCATCGCTGACCCAAAAGAAGGCATCCGACTCCAAATGGCAATCAGATTTCTCCCTGGATCAACAAGCCCTAACAGATTAGGTTGGAGAGGTTGGAGAGGTTGAATCTGATACATTACTCATTCATACCCTGGGGGCCATGACATCCAAGACATATGGAGTGATTTGCGTAAAAAACACTCCTAGGCAATTTGTTTTTAAAATTCTGTGATTTTGCTGTTAAACGGATATTGCTATAAATCTGAAATAGCAAGGTTTTAGATAGAGCAGCTATTGTCAGTAACACTATAAAAGCCTTGACCTACTATTGAAAATAGATGTTTCCTATAACATTACTCTCACAGTCATGGTTTAGATAATGTTGAGTTGCTGCTACTTACAACCCTCTAGAAATTCTTATTGTTTGAAAGGAACAGCTCCTTATAATTCATTACATTTGAAAACTAGCTTAGATTGCAATGTGATACAGACCCATGTTAGAATGATGACCGAGTAAACCTAGGTTAATATTTCACTCATTAATTTAAAGATTACTGCTGTTTGTTAATGTTCATTTATTTTTTTAAAGTTGCCTACCTAATCAAAACTAACTTAGAGGGGAAAATCCTTCCAGGATCTTTTATCTATAATACAGTTTTAAAATTGTGTAAATTACTCACTTTACAGAGACACAATCTATTACCAGGGTTGAATGATAAAAAAAGAAATCTAGATTTATGATACCATATGCGTTACTTAATAAGCAATTTGCTTAAACCACTACCCCCTACAACATTTTTTAATAAAAAGATAGCTAGCTTGCAGCATAATTAGGATGGATATTTTTTTGTTTGCTTGGTTGTTTGCTTGTTTCTTTGGAGAGGGTCAGGCCTGGTGATGTGTGGACACTAGGCATGCAAGAAAAGTTAGCACAAACACAACAATGAATATAGTAAAAATAAACATATTCACTACCAGATCAATGTTTTGCCTCAAATTAATCTTTTTTAATATCAGGCAAATGTTAGGGTGGATGTATTAAACACATGACCAGCCCAAGACATTGTGCTGTCTGGGCCAAGGATCAAATGCTGCCTCCCCCACTAAAACCATGCCAATCAAAACATGCCCACATCCATTATGTTATATCATGATAATTAAAACTGAATGAAACTTATCAGTCATGCATAAGTGGCAGGGTTGTGAGTGGAAGATGGCATCTTAAGGGTATTATGTCAGTTTACAAGTTTAATACTTCCTTAGTACTTTAAAGGGATAGTATTGCTTAAATTTAACTACTTTTAATATTGCAGAGATTAAAAATATGAACAGAATAAGGAATGTTCCACCTCTCAAACTTGTGTAGTTTGAGAGATCGAAGCATCTAAAGTTCCTTTCACAAGAAGTCTGCCATCTAGCTGAAAAAAGCAGATTTTGGTCCTGGGACTGTCCTGCGGCTCCATTGGAACACTCTACTAGTCTTTGTAGACCGTTCCAATTAAGTATTTATTTCTATATCTCTCTATTTTGACTCTGCTGAAGATAGTAACATAGTAACATAGTAAATTAGGTTGAAAAAAGACACAAGTCCATCAAGTTCAACCTTCGCCTCCTACCTCAGTAACTGAGAATTTTATAGCTTTCCTGCTAACAATTAAATTAGTCTTTATCAGACCTTCCTGATCAGCCTACTGATAAACAGTATAACTCTGTATGTTCCCTTTTGAAAGGAATGTATCTAATCTTCTCTTAAATGTATCCATTGTATCCGCCATAACTACCTCCCTGGGCAATGAATTCTACTATTTGACAGACCTTACCGTAAAAAAACCCTTCCTCTGCTGAAGTTTAAACCTCCTTTCCTCTAATCTCAAGGGGTGTCCCGCAGGACGGTCCGGGGACCAGAATCTGCTTCTCTCAGCTAGTTGGCAGACTTCTTGTGAAATGGGAAATTTAGGGAAATTTAGATGCTTTGATTTCTCAAACTTTACAAGTTTGAGAGATGGGACATACGTCATTCTATTCTCTGCAAATATTAAAATTAGTTACATTTAAGCAATACTATCCCTTTAAGGAGCAGAGGGTTGCGTGACACATTGGGAAGAAATGCAATGCATATCAGTCTGGTTTGTAAAGGGTTAACCAAAGTGTATACTTTATCATACAGGGATATTGGTACCATTTGCAAATTAACAGCTCTTTCTTAAATGTGTGTATTACAGCAACAAGAAAACATTTATCGTATAAAACCAGTCATACAAAGGGTTGACAATTCCAGTGGCAGATGGGCCTGCAACAATCCATTGCAGGGCCTTGAGTACAAAAGGGTTAAAACTATTTGGAGCCACAACCAATGTCATAAACACTCAGGGTCCTGTCATATATCCCTGTGGATACTACTCTACTATTAGCAGAATTTCCATGGAAATTAAACTGATTATTGGCTTTCAGCTTTCCACAAAAATATGTTGTGCACTCCTCATCAAAAAGCCGCTCCTCCCCTTGCTGTGTCATTGGTAGCATAATAACCCACAATGGCACCTCATCTCCCAACATAAGCACCTACACTTCTTTACCTCAAACCGTATGGTACCAGCGAAGTGCAACACAGATAGATTGTACGTTGTGTATCTGCAGCTGTTATGCCAGCTGGAGATCAGTCACAACTCTGAGCTGATGCAGCCCAACTGTTCTTTGTGGGATGGGGGGAGAAAGGATGGTTAGATCGGGGGTTGCTGGTGTCCTGGAGTGACTAGGGTGTGTTTGGGTATTTATGCAGGCTCTTCTAGAATGTCAGGGGCCAGAATAGTATTTTGAAAGATCCACCATTTTCACCTTGTCATTCTGTTCACCCTCCTCTCTCTTTCCAAGCAAGTGCCTTCCCTTTCTCTGTGACAGGTGGGGAGAAGTCCATAAGGGAGGTTCATTCCAGTCCTCAACATACTGGAAGGAGGTGGTGTCAGGACTGGCCGGTGCAGGTTGTCACCTGCAGGGGAAAGAGTGCTAGGGAGCGAGGATTAGGGTTCGGTGCTGGAGAGCGGTGACTGCCTGTGGTCAGGCCTTGCTGTGGCAAGGGCCGAGTAAAGATGCTGGCCGCAAGGCCAGATGTCTGAACCCCAGTTGAGCCAGGATCCAGACCAAGATGACCTCCCACAGACAGTACAAACTCCCCTGCAGGGGGGAGCGAAGGCTGGAGGGCGGAGGCTAGGGAGCGGAGCTGGGGTGCGTAGGCCACAAAGTAGCTGAAGCTCCCCAACGGAAACGAAAAAACCTAGACCCCAAGAGCAGGACTAAGCTAGGGATGGCTGAACCAGCAGAAGAACGATCAGGCTTGCCAGAAAACGACTGGAGATCCGGACTGGACAATAGACTAGGCTGATGAGTGGTCAGACTAGCTGGTCAGCCACTGGCGGTCAAGACTGGACAAAAGGAGCAAGGCAGAGGAGTGGTCAAACGAGCCGGTCAGCAACAGGAGGTCAAACTGGACATAGGGAGGAATCAGAAGAGTGGTCAGACGAGCCGGTCAGCAACAGGAGGTCAAACTGGACATAGGGAGTAGGCAGAAGAGTGGTCAGACGAGCCGGTCAGCAACAGGAGGTTAAACAGGACATATGGAGTAAGCAGAAGAGTGGTCAGACGAGCCTCAATTGGTACACGAAAGTTAACACAGCAAGGAACAGGACTGGAGTACAGAAAACTGCTGGAATCTAGGCAGCAGTGAACACTAGTGAAAGTGCACCAAGCAAATGAGCAGAACACCTAAGATAGTAGCCGGAAGATGACGTCAAGAGCCTAGCCACAGACAAAAAAACCGGAAGTGCAGAGCCGCCTGAGAATGAGACCTGGCAGAGACGCGAAAGAAGCACGCCGCAAGAGGCAGAAGAGAAAGGCGGAGAAAACAAGCTCCGCAAGAGGAGAGAGAGCCGCAGAATGAATACACCGCGGGAAGGTATGCTGCGGCGAGCATAGAGGACGTGACAGGTGGAAGCATTCAATAGTGAACCGGCAAATTGCAGCCTCTGTCAAAGTGCCGCCTGGGTCCCATGTAAGGCCCAGCTTGGACTAAACTTGCCACTTACACACTGGTAAGCACAGCATAATGCCTGCATGCACAATACTTTATATGCATCTATGTGCTAACCAACCAAATAGCAGGTAGTACATAAGTGGATCATGACAGTTATGACAGGTAGCTTCAAAGAAGGTAGGGGGCTCGATTTAATTACGGCTGGTAAAAAAACAGTAGTTTTGCAGGCACAGTTTGGTATTCAAATACCTGTGCTGTGAACAGCCAACGCACGGTAAAAAATTACAACTGCCAGTAGGATTTCCCCCATGTAGCTGTTACGGCTGTCAAGCAAAACCAGGAGTCAGACGGTATAGTTAATAGAACCTTTATTATGAAAATAATGACAGTAATGCAATATATAAATAAACACACAGTTGGTGATTGAAACGGCGAGCACTGTATCAGTAATAGCAGTTTGCCAATCTCTGCACCACACTGTCCGAGACTAGACCTCAGCCCACTGGAGTCTCGTGGTAAGGTAATGCCCAAGAGATACTGACTCAGCCTGCAGTCAGTAGCTAGGAGTCTGATAGAGCCCCAGGTCAGAACTAGGAAGGATGTTTGAATAACGGAACCAACAAACTGAGCGAACAGACAGAGCCTTCTAGTAAGCACCAGATAGGATAGTCAGATGAGCCAAAGTCATGCACGGAGCAGGTAGTCAGCCAGAGCCACAGGTTTGCACCAAGAAGGATATCCACTGAAGCGATGGAATGCTGGATGTGCAGTGGATAGAGCCCCAGGTCAACACCAGAGTGGGTAGTCAGACAAGCCTAGGTCATACACGGAGTGGGTAGTCAGCCAGAGCCACAGATTTGCACCAGAAAGGATATCTGAGCCAAATCGGAACGCAAAGGGGAATAGTCAGACAGAGCCACAGGTCAACACCAGAATGGATGGACAGACAAGCCAGATCATACACAGAAATCAGGAATACCAGAAAATGAACTGCTCAGAACAACAATGTAAGGGTGACTGAGTCAGGACTCAGTCTGCCCTTTAAACCCCTGCACAGGAAGTAGGTAGGAGGAGCAGCTAGAGAAAGGAAGTAGGTAGGAGGAGACTACAGGAAACAAACACACATAAAACAGAAGCCTGCAGCATGCTTGAAGCCTCTTGACTGCAGATGACACGTGGAAAGACGCCGAGCATCGCTGAAGCAGCTGCACTGGAAACAAGGTACTGTGACAGTACCCTCCCCTCAAAGACCCCTCCTCCGAGGGACCGGACCAGGTTTGTCAGGGAAATGTGCATGGAATCTGCGTACCAGGAGAGGAGAGTGAACATCAGCAGCAGGGATCCAGAAGCGCTCCTCCTGACCATATCCCTTCCAATGTAAAATACTGTAGACGTCCTCTAACCATACGGGAGTCCAGAATACTTTATACCTCATATTCCTCGTGATCTGCAACTATCTGTGGTTAATAATTCATGTATGTAGATATATAATAAATACACACACACACACAGTTCAATGGTTCTTTTTCTTATGAGCAGTATTTACTATAGAAGTAAAAACACAGATATTTACATTCAAAGTGCAATTCCTTCAGACTATACTAGGCAAACCCCTTCTTTCATCAAGTAACCACAATCAAACCCAATATTACCTGAAATTCCAAACTGTCCACCAAACAGAGGGGATGGGAAGGCAGGAAATGGGGGAGGGGAGAAGACACAGGAGGACAGACACAGCCTGGAATTCACATGATCAGAAGAGAACTTCCTTTGAGCAGCTGTGTGCTCTATCATTTAACAACTTCCTAGCCCCACCCCTTATTTCCCATTGGCTAAATGATATGATGTCAAAAAACACACCCCCATCCATTTTCACCATGTGGACAGATCACCGCATTCACCCACTTTTTCTCGTCCTATGTTGCCCAGTTCCAAAGTATCTTCCCCCAGGGCAGGGAAACCCAGCGGGTGCGAAAAACCTTTTTGAGGTGAAAATTCAGCCACCGTCCCTTCGGAGCAATTCCCTCAGCGACATGAGCTTCCCTGCAAACTTCCTCGGTTGGATACTTATTCTAACATCCGTCTATAATTGCACACTTCTGTACAAAATATACACATATTTACAAGATTCTATGTTCAGTTCTTTGCTAAAAGGTCTCTACAGGACTGTGACCATGGTCAGTTCATGTTCGTATGGACGATTGTATGCGAGTCATCTGTCTCCCATCACTCTTTGGCATCGGTATATTCCCTGCAGTCGAGGCCCAGGATATTCATTGAAATCCACATCCCAGTCATGTTGCAACTACTCCAGAAATGGTTCCTTGTATTCCCGGTTCCCTTGGTTCTGGACCGCTATTGATGTTCCAGACATCTTAAAGAAAGTGAACAAAAATTTAAATCCCACCATACTGGAATATTTGAAAAACATGTCAATACCACTCTTTGGAATGTGATTCAACTATACTTTATGGATCTCTCATCAGATCATTCCCATGCTATATGTTAAAATGCCTTCCTCCCACAAACTCCGAATACACGTATGCCAGAGCATGCCATTCGCCCCTTAATTTAAATTGATGTTGCCCACTTACTATTTGTTTTAACTGTTCCATACAAGACCACCCATTTCCAGGTCTGTCTTGATTCTGATGGTAATCTGAACATAGTCCCTCCCCCTCTATCTCTCTTATACCCTGTCTTGCTCTCTATGAACATGCATTGTATGTAACAAAATTCCCCCCCTTTCCCATTGTGATACAATGTATACTTAGTCCAGTGAGGAAGTTCCACCATTGCCCATCAATGAGTTCCATATGTATCATATATAATTAATGCTGTTAGAGAGAGAGAGAGAGAGATAGAGAGAGAGTGAGATAGAGAAATAAGAGAGCAAAGAAACCGATGATAGAAAGAGAAAAGCAATTTATAGCAAAAGAGAGAAACAAAAGCAGAGAGAGAGAGAAACAAACAAAAGAAAATGAAATCCTGAATGGAAGTCCTGTCTCTGTCTGCTTTTCAACTATTTTCAGTCCCTGCTTGTCTCCTGGAGAAATGAGACACAATACAAAGTTAGTATCCCCCCCCCGAGAACCCACACATTAACTCCCTGGGATATGTGGCCTTATTGTGAGTTAAACCGCAAAGTTTATACCCACAACAGTGTCCACCATACATCCCTGTACACACCTACACAACTTTTATGTGCCCCCCCCAATTCCTAAAAACAACACAATTTATGATACAGACAAAACAACAAACTGCAATATTACTGCACCCTCCCGTTAATAACATTATGGGAATATGCAAAAATAGAGGTTGAAAGGGAAGAATAATTATAACAAAATAATTATAATTTAAGTTGTCTCTGAGACCACTGTCAAGTCACCCTGCTTAAGGTGGACATAATTCTGCCTCAAGCCTGGTAACTTACTCTCTTAAGAGATCACGTTCAGTTTTTATTTTAGTGTAATCTCTTTCTAGATTTTCATGTTCTCTTTTCAGAGAAGAAAATGGTCTCCATGTCCCAAAATTGTCTTCCACACCTCTTTTATTATTTCCCTCAATGTGTGCTCCTTTTCCTGGCCAATGTTCCTTTCCTGTACCTCCTTCAAAAATTCCCTCATCTCTTATCCTCCAGTTTTCACTATCTCTCTTTCTGTTTGGTGCGTCCCATCTCCGCTTAAGGGGCCTTACTGATGAGACTGTGCATATCCGTTCAGTGTATGGGTGGTCAAGCCACCACTTATCTGCTCTCAGTAGTAACAGTTCTAAATTGGTGGGGGTTGGATCAAACAACCTCACAAATTCCTGACATTGCCTAGGAAGAGAGTCCAGAACTCTTGCTATGTGTGCTAATGAGCCCTGTGCCATTGGTCACTGTGGCTGACGCAGGTTGCACCAGAACAAAACCCTTTGTGCCACCCCACGAGGTCCCTCTGTTGGCATCATGGTAATCTGACTTACCTCTTTTCCTATATTGTTTATATAAAAATGAGTCACTGTTATTCTTCCTGCCTGATCAGACACACTTGTATTGAAGCCTAGTAATCTGCTAGCCATAGGACCCAGGGCCTGTTCTAACAGCTCAGTCCACTCTGCTAAGGTGAGCCCTACATTTTTGGCTCTTACCACCCCTCTCTGGAACCAGCGGGTAAAATCATTAAAGTTAGAAGTTGGCATAGCACCCCACCATTTTTGGAAGTTGTCCATGTCCCCCATGGACATGGGACATGTCTGCACGGTAAACCCTGTGGACATCTGTCTTGCGTTAAATATTTCAGACATTATGATAGGTGCTTGCTGCAAACAACATGTATCCGCTGGGATATTGTCTTGCTTAAAACCCTGTGATGGTCCCTCACCTTCTGTCCCCAATGAGTTCAAAGCTGGGTACAGCTTTGGACTGTCCTTATATACCACCTCCTGTTCTTCCGCTAATTTATTATTTATGCATTCAATTACAGTATCCTGTAGTTCATTAATTGTAATTTGATATTTATCACACTTTTCTTCCATCTGTTTCAACTCAGTTTTTAAGTTGCCAACCATAGTGGTTGTTCCCAGGGCAGCTGACTTCAGAAAATCATTACATTCATGGGTGTTAGATAACTTCTCTGTTAAATATACATTAATATCCCTTAACTCTTGGACCATATCAGCTAAGCCAGCAATAGCTATAACAAGTGCCTGTCCCACCATGGCTTTTCGCTTATTTGAATTATACTCTTTACTAGTTACCACTTGAGTCAGAACATTCATAAAACCCTAAAATTTGCCACATTTTGGGTCTGTGGGATCAGGGAGTACATATGGGCCATTATGTCTAAAGATATCATCCCTGAAATAATCACGTACTTCAGTAGAGAAATAGTTTGCTCCTGGAAAAGACATCTTAAACCCTGTGATATTTCCTACAATGTTTGTTAATAAAATAATATACTTTTAAACAAGCAACCTATTTACCAACACTCTTGAAGAGCCACAAGACAAACCCAAAATGGCCACCGATTAACAAACAATGTCTAACAAGAAACTGCCCATTCAGACTTTTCCTTTCCATTCAACAGTGTATTTTAACAAAATAACATTTGCTCCCTCAGAAGACACAGTTAAAGGCAAAAACCCCAAACAAAAAAAAATTATAATCAGTTACAAGGAATTACATATATGGGTGTGCCCCTTGGAAACTGCTTTACACATGCAAATGGACAACACTACACACAGAAGAGTCCTCCTTTAATAATAGGGTTGCTGTAACTTCCCCCACAGGTAAACACAGCTATTTATCCAGTTATAACAAAATGTCTACTTCTGAAAATAGCTTTCACCCCACAGAATTACCATACCTGGGAACTTCCAGTTGAGGGCTACCCGGAGGGTAGTCCTCTGTTCACCAGGGGGTGACAAAAATGACGCTAATCGCGTCAAAAAGGGGCGGGGCTTACCGCGAGTGAGGGGGGGCTTAACCCTTTGAGTGCCAGAGTGGTACGGAATGCATTGCAAAGCAATGCATTCCTTACCACTCTGGCACTCAGAGGGTTAAAGGTGTCACACAGAAGCCTGGGGACTGAGGATCAGCGGGAGAAAAAGCGGACGTGGCAGAGTTTCAATAGAAACTCTCCACATCCGGAGGAATCTGCCTCTGCCCCGGAGACCCGGTAAAATTCTGTCAGAACCGGAGTCTCCGGGGCAAATCCGGAGAGTTCCCAGGTATGAGAATTACCCAAGCAGACCCACAATATACCCCACAAAACAAATAAATGAATAAAACAAAGTTTGCTCTCTTTAAGATGGACCCTTCTAGTAAATAGAACAAATGATACACCCTTTCAGGGAGGATCAGCCAATAATGGGCCTATGTTATTTTAGAAACAAAAATGGCAGCAATGGAGGGAAGCCAACTCCAGACACAGCTAAGAATGTATCCAGTAGACCCTCATAGATTATAATTTTTAAATTAAACTACACACAACGGTTTGAAACTAGGCAAAAATGGCTAACAGGAAAATGTTAATACAACTTTTCCCCTTTTAAACCAAATAATAAATATGTAATAAATGAAAATACACAAAAATGGCTAAGAACCCACTGTTCTTTACGCAGTGACCTGATTCCTTGTACTTTGGTGACAAGATGAACACGTGTGTTAAACTATAACACAACACAAAACCAACTTAAATGTTGTTAAATTCAGTTTGTGTTAGTAAAAATAAATTACTTTTAAACAAGCAAACTATTTAGTACCCTTCATAGGCCACAAACAAAGCTTAAACCCAAAGTATACTTATGAGCCAACCTAATGTGTTAACATGTATTTTTTAGACCTAGTGTTAGTAAAAAAAACATTTGTAGCCACATCCAACATGGCCACTGCTTTTTTTTTTTTTTTTTTTTTTTTTTTTTTTTACAGGGACACTGGCTTAGGCCTCAGCGTGATCTCTCAATTCAGGCCTACAAACTGCTTTTAGTATGCAAATGAAAAACTATCCAAACAAAGAGAACAGGGCTACTTTAAGAAACCGTATGCTGCTGTATGCCCTCCCCCACAAGCAGACAAAAAAGTACAGATACAAAGAAACCTGAATACTTTCAACACAGTTGAACCCAGAATTCTAGGACACTGAAACACTCCCAAATCTGTAATGTATTTTAAATCTGTTTCCCCCTATGCAGCTAGGATTTAAGCCTCCAACATAATAAAAACAAAAACCAAATCAGTCCCACAATCCTATGCACTTTAACGTCAGAAAACTGTAAACAATATACCCTTATGCAAATTTTCCCTTATCTCACTCCAATTTCCCTTAAAAAGGTTTTGCAATCTAGAAATTAAAAACCTGTGCCTTCTAAAATAGCGCCCTGTAGAAGTCCACTATACGCGGTCGCCAATTATGTGGTTAATAATTCATGTATGTAGATATATAATAAATACATACACACACACAGTTCAATGGTTCTTTTTCTTATGAGCAGTATTTACTAAAGAAGTAAAAACACAGATATTTACATTCAAAGTGCAATTCCTTCAAACTATACTAGGCAAACCCCTTCTTTCATCAAGTACCCACAATCAAACCCAATATTACCTGATATTCCAAACAGTCCACCAAACAGAGGGGATGGGAAGGCAGGAAATGGGGGAGGGGAGAAGACACAGGAGGACAGACACAGCCTGGAATTCACATGATCAGAAGAGAACTTCCTTTGAGCAGCTGTGTGCTCTATCATTTAACAACTTCCTAGCCCCACCCCTTATTTCCCATTGGCTAAATGATATGATGTCACAAAACACACCCCCATCCATTTTCACCATGTGGACAGATCACCACACTATCATGGGAGCAGGACGGACAGGAGCGGAGGTATACCGGTTGCAGACCAAGGGCTTTAACAGGGAGACATGAAAGACATATTGGAAGGCAGTTCCAACACGTAAGTCACCGGGTTGATCTTGCGTAACACCTTGAAGGGACCAATAAATCGAGGAGCCAGCTTATTGTATGGGACTTGGAGGTGTAAATTACGGGATGACAACCACACTCTATCTCCAACCTGGAAGGTCGGTGCCGGCAAACGTTTGCGGTCAGCCTGTCTTTTTTGTCGCTGTACTGAACCACGTAGGGTATGCTGTACCCGAACCCACGAGTAATGGAGTGCCTGCAAATGCTCATCAAGAGCTGGAAAAGCTTTTGCTCGGAAGGTTTCTGGAAGAACTGAGGGTTGGAACCCATAGTTGATCAAGAACAGGGAACTCTGAGTGGAAGAGTTCACAGCACAATTGCTGGTAAACTCCGCCCAGGGCAACAGGGTAGCCCAATTGTCATGGTGGTCAGAGACATAGCAGCGGAGAAATTGCTCCAAGGCTTGATTTGACCTTTCTGCTGCACCATTGGATTGCAGGTGGTATGCGGAGGAGAATGCCAATTCAATTCCCATTTGCGCACAGAAACACCTCCAGAAGCAGGACACAAACTGTCACCTTCGGGATACCATGGAGTCAGAACACCTCCCTTGCGAATACCACCGCCAATTCCTGTGCAGTAAGCCCTTAAGTGGCACAAAGTGAGCCATTTTTGCTAATTTGTCCACAATGATTAATATTAAAGTAAGGCCCATGGACCTAGGAAGGTCCACCATAAAATCAATGGACAAGTGTGACCAGGGGCGTTCCCCGTTGGCCACAGGCTGGAGCAAGCCTACCAGCAGATATCGAGGAGACACGTGGTACAGGCTGCGGTAAAGGCAGCACAATCAGGGCAGAGGCTCAGCCACCAAAACAGTCTAGACAAAGACCAGATTAACTGGTCGTGCCCAATATGGCCAGCGATTTTGGAAGCATGGCATGTCTCCAGAATTTTTATACTGAACTGAGCCGGTATAAAACATCTCCCACTAGGAGTCTCGGCAGGGACAGATGCCTGAGCAGCCAGTATCTCCTCTCCCAGGGGAGAAGTAATGCAGGTACATATCGTGGCAAGAATGCGATCAGCAGGAATGATCGGACCGGGAGGAACCTCCTCCTTGGACCTACTACAAAATTGGCGTGACAGGGCGTCAACCTTCACATTTTTCGAGCCCGGAAGGTAGGAACCCACAAAATTAAATATGGATAGGAATAGTGCCCATCTGGCGTGATGGGAGGACAACCGCTTGGCCTCAGACAAGTATGTCAATTTCTTGTGGTCTGTAAAAATCAAAATGGGGCAACTGGTACGTTCCAACAGATGACACCACACCTTTAATGCCAAGACTATATCACAGTTCCCGTGATTCCGCTGTTACTCTCTGCTGTGGTGCTGTCTCATTGCAGAGCTTGATTAGCCCGCCCAGTGTGGCCGTCATATACCGGGCCTCTGGCACCTGTCAGGTGCCCTTTCCTGGTGTTCCCGTACCTGTGCATCCGTTGCTGTGTTCCTGTGTACCGATTCGGCCTGTCTGACTACTCTTGTTGTTACTGCTCCATGATTGACCCGGCTTGGCTGACGATCCTGCTCCGTGATTGACCCGGTTTGGCTGACATTCCTGCTCCGTGATTGACCCAGCTTGGCTGACGTTCCTGCTCCGTGATTGACCCGGTTTGGCTGACGTTCCTGCTCCGTGACCTGCTTCCTGTGTTCCTGCGAGATTCTGTTTATATGTCGCCTGGCGACATTCTGAACTGTGTATGCAGTGCTGTGCAGACTGATCACCCATTTAACCCTTGCAGAGCTTGTTGCCGCCGCTACTGAGCCTGTTAGTGAACACTTGCTGAGCTTGTTGCCTCCGTTACCGAGTCTGTCCATGAACACTTGCTGAGCTTGTTGCCTCCGTTACCAAGCCTGTCCGTGAACACTTGCTGAGCTTGTTGCCTCCGCTACCGAGCCTGTCCGTTAACACTTGCAAAACAATCGTGGCCTCCGTTAACTGTGCTTCCACATTACACCTTATGAGCACAGAATAGCAGTTGTTGCACCGCGTGGTGCTATTGGGCATTCCATTAGCTCTTGCAGTGTTTGTCTCTGTTACCGCACCGGAAGGGTGTCTTGGCTCTGGTCTCATTCAGCTCTCACAGTGTTGTGCCTTCATTACCGCACCGGTAGAGTGCTACTGGCTCAAGTTAGATTTAGCTCTTGCAGTGACTATGACTCCGTTACCGCACCTAAGGGGTGCTATTGACTCTGGTCCCATTTTGCTCTTGCAGTGTCTCTAACTCCGTTACCACACCTAAGGGGTGCTATTGGCTCTGGTTCCACTTAGCTCTTGCAGTGTCTCTGACGCTGTTACCGCATCTAAGGGGTGCTATTGACTCTGTTTCCATTCAGCTCTTGCAATACTGTTGGATATCTCACAGATCACCTGTTCCTGTAGTATTTCAGTTCTGTCTCACTGCTAAGGTGCTTCCCACCTCGCACCACTGCCGGGGCTGTTATTACCATCTACTGGGCGTTGGCTAATCACACCACAACAGAGACTGATTACTTATATTGGGCATTAACCCTTATACCACTACTGATTCCTGTTATATACCAGTATTGTCGCAAGCCATATTGTGCCTGTAAGACATCCATTATACTTAGCCATACATGTGCTATTACCTATTCTAGCCCTAGGGGGCAGTGTTCCTTGTTTTCACTCAATAAAACTGTGTTTTATTTTAACCTCTGGCCTGAGTGTTGTTAAAACCGTTACAGTACGAAAGGGCCATGACCTCAGATAGTAAAGGTGACGGTAATACACAGAACCTCCATTGGAGGATAGATGTGCATGAGCAACGCTTGGACCAGTTGGCACTGGCCATGCAGACATTAATGGAACGTATGGTACACCTTGATAAACCTAACCAAAATCTGGTGGTCCCCCCAGTTCCGACACCGCATAATCATTCTGGGTTGTCTGCTGCTCCTCCCAGAGGCCTATCGGCGGCGGCGCCGTTACCATTGAGATATGATGGCGAACCTACCCTATGCAGGGGGTTTATCAACCAATTAGAGATATTCTTGGAACTGACGCCTCATGCCTTCCCTAACGACCGTAGCAAGGTTGGGTTCATGATATCTCTATTAACGGGTAAAGCTCTGGCGTGGGCTAATCCCTTGTGGGAGAACGCTAAACCTTGCACTCAGAACTTAATGAGTTCATAAGGAAGTTCCAGAGAGTGTTTGAGGTACCTGGTAGAGCCGCCTCTGCTGGCAAAAGATTGATGGAAATACAAATGGGCGATCGTACAGTGGGAGATTATGCCATAGAATTTCGGACATTGGCAGCAGAGGTGGGATGGAATAACGAGGCGCTTGTGGCAGCCTTTGCTCAGGGGTTGTCTGACTCCATCAAAGATGAAATTGCTGCCAGAGATGTACCCAGTGACTTAGATGAATATATCGATTATGTCATGCTCATTGACTCTCGTATCCGTGAAAGACGCCTGGCCAGAAGGGCAAAATCCAGACGCTATGGGCACGGCAGTCTTTTAAACCCACCCTCGCCTCCCATTCCTCCTGACTGAGCATCTGAAACGGGTGAACCAATGCAACTCGGGTTCACTAAACTTACAAAGGAGGAACAGGCGCACCGTAAATGGCAGGGTTTATGCTTATATTGTGGCAAAGCTGGGCACTTACTACGCACTTGTCCAGTACGGCCGGGAAACGCACGCACCTAGGATACCTTGGGGGACAGGCTATAGGTGGCGTACAACCATCCCCAGACTCCTGTACACAGAAACCCAACATCCAGGTGATATTTTCTTTGGCCGACCAGTCTGTGGAGGTATTTGCTCTGGTAGACTCTGGGGCAGCAGGGTACTTCGTGGTTCGTTCCTTTGCCGAACTGCACAAAATTCCTTTGATTAAAAGGGACACTCCACTAGCCATTGAAGCTATTGACGGTAGACCTTTAGAACCGGCATTTATCACTATGGAAATGACTCCTATCACCATGTCTATTGGGGCTCTCCACAGGGAGAAGGTACGTTTTCAAATAATACATTCACCCCATCATGCGGTCATTCTGGGGTTCCCATGGTTACTGTTGCACAATCCCCAGTTTGATTGGCAAAGATGTGAGGTCAAATCATGGTCTGAGTATTGTACTAAACACTGTTTGTCGCACCCAGTCAAGATTTTGTGTACCTCTCCCTCCGTGCCAACTGAATATTGATAATTCAGTGACGTATTCAGTAAGGGAGAGGCTAGCGCATTGCTTCAGCACAGACCATATGATTGCGCTATTGATTTGCATCTGGAGGTGGTGCCTCCCAGGGGTCGGACATACCCTTTGTCCTGCGATGAGAACAAGGCCATGGAGGACTACAATGAGGATCCCCTCAAGAGGGGAATCATACGCAAGTCATCCTCACCGGCTGGTGCCGGTTTCTTTTTTGTGAAAAAGAAAAATGGCGAACTAAGACCATGTATTGACTACTGGGGATTGAATAAGCTCATGTCCAAGAATGCATATCCCATACCACTCATTACGGAGTTATTTGACAGGTTGAAGTGCTCTTCTATCTTTACGAAACTTGATCTGCGGGCCGCATACAACCTGATTAGAATTAAGGCTGGAGAGGAGTGGAAAACAGCATTCAATACTAGGTCAGGGCACTATGAATACTTAGTGATGCCATTTGGATTGTGTAATACACCTGCCGTATTTCAAGAGTTTATCAATGACACCCTCCGTGATATGCTTCAGTCTTGTGTGGTCGTATACCTTGATGATATATTAATACACTCTGCTAACCTAACTCTGCACATCCAGGATGTGTCTGAGGTTTTGCTCCATTTATGCAAGAATAAACTGTTCTGTAAACTAGAAAAATGTGAATTTCACAGGTCCAAAGTACCCTTCCTGGGGTTCGTGATATCTAAAGATGGCATTGTCATGGACCAAGAGAAATTGGCAGCAGTCCTACAGTGGCCACGTCCCAAAGGGTTAAAAGCTATCCAACGTTTTTTGGGCTTTGCCAATTATTATAGAAAATGTATCCAGAATTTCTCTACAATTGTGAAGCCTCTGTCTGACCTCACGCATAAGGGCACTAATCCCTCTCAATGGTCCGAGGCAGCTGAAAACGCTTTTGAGACTTTAAAATCCACTTTTGCATCTGCTCCTATACTGTCCCACCCCAATCCAGCCCTGCCATTCACATTGGAGGTGGATGCCTCCGAAGTTGGGGTAGGGGCAGTTCTTTCCCAACGCCCTGCGGGAGGTGGCAACCTGAGACCTTGTGGGTTCTTTTCCAAAAACCTCTCTAGTGCCCAAAGCCATTATGAGATTGGTGATAGGGAACTCTGGGCCATTATCCTCGCATTGAAAGAATGGCTACATTTATTGGAGGGCACGAAAACCCCGGTGTTAATCCTCACTGACCACAAAAATTTGACATATCTCTCAGAAGCAAAAAGGCAGTCCTCCCACCAGGCTAGGTGGGCACTGTTCCTGTCTTGGTTTAATTTCATAGTGTCCTACCTGCCAGGTCCTAAAAACATTAGGGCAGATGCCCTGTCCAGGCAATTTAGTCCTGACATTGAGAGGGATGAAGACCCTGTACCTATCATTCAGACAGATCGCATCTTGGCAACAGTGCGTACCAGTATCACTTTGCCACTAGGGGAGGAAATTTTGGCACCTCAGGCAAGGGCACCCCCAGAAACCCCAGTTGGCAAGTGCTTTGTGGATGAGTCTTTCCGTACCCGTCTGCTTGAGACTTACCACTCATCTAAGGCGGCTGGGCACATTGGGAGGGATCAGTTATTATGGTCTCTCTCACAAGTATTTTGATGGCCTTCCCTTAGAGCCGATTGTTCCGCATATACTGCAGCCTGTGCCACCTGTGCTCATGCCAAGACCCCCAGACATCTCCCAGTGGGCTTACTCCAACCGGTGCCTAATGGTGAACGCCCATGGTCCCACATATCTATTGATTTCCTGGGAGAATTGCCGGTGTCTAGGGGATATACATTTATCCTGATGGTGGTTGACAGGTTCTCTAAGATGGCTCACTTCGTGCCCCTCTCTGGTCTTCCTTCGGCCCAGGAATTGGCAGTAGTTTTTGCCAGAGAGGTGTTCCGCTTGCATGGGGTTCCCAGAGTGGTAGTGTCGGACCGAGGGAGTCAGTTCGTGTCTAGATTCTGGAGGGCATTCTGTAGCCAGATGGGCATACAATTGTCCTTTTCCTCTGCCTACCATCCCCAGACCAATGGGGTACTGAGCGTGCCAATCAGGGACTGGAGCAATTTCTGCGCTGCTTTGTGACTGATCATCATGACAATTGGGCTGACCTGTTGCTGTGGGCAGAGTTTGCCAGGAATTGTGCAGTTAATTCATTGTCCGGGAGCTCCCCGTTCCTTATCAATTATGGGTTCCAGCCGTGTTTGCTTCCGGACTCATTTCAGTCGCAGCAGATTCCAGCTCTGGACGAGCATATTGAGCAGCTCCACTCCACTTAGGCACAGGTTCAGAGGACCCTCAGCCAGTCTTTCCAGCGACATCAGCGGCATGCCAACCGTAGACGGCTGCCAGCGGTCTCCTTCCAGGTTGGGGACAGGGTATGGCTCTCCTCCAGAAATCTCAATCTGCAAGTGTCATCCAACAAGTTGGCTCCCCGGTTCATTGGTCCGTTCAAAGTCATCCGCAAGGTTAACCCTGTTTCGTACGCACTGGAACTTCCTGCATCTATGCGCATTCACAATGTGTTCCATGTGTCTCTATTGAAGCCCTTGGTATGCAACCGTTATACTACCACTCCGGTGGTTCCTGGGCCGGTGGATGTTCAAGGCCAAGAGGAGTACGAAGTTCAGAGCATTATTGATTCTAGGAGGTTTAGAGGGAAATTGCAGTATTTGGTCCACTGGAAAGGCTATGGCCCTGAAGAGCGTTCATGGGTCAACCAGAAGGACCTTCATGCCCCGAGGTTATTGTGCAATTTTCACTCTAAATATCCTCATAAACCTAGACCCTCTATCAGGGGAGGGGGTCTTTGAGAGGGGGGTACTATCACGGTTCCCGTGATTCCGCTGTCACTCTCTGCTGTGGTGCTTTCTCATTGGCGGAGCTTGATTAGCCCGCCCAGGGTGGCCTTCATATACCGGGCCTCTGGCACCTGTCAGGTGCCCTTTTGTGGTGTTCCCGTACCTGTGCATCCGTTGCTGTGTTCCTGCGTTCCTGTGTACCGATTTGTCCCATCTGACTACTCTTGTTGTTCCTGCTCCGTGATTGACACGGTTTGGCTGACGTTCCTGCTCCGTGATTGACCCGGCTTGGCTGACGTTCCTGCTCCGTGATTAACCCGGTTTGGCTGACGCTCCTGCTCTGTGACCTGCTTAGCCTGGCAACATTTTGAACTGTGTATGCAGTGCTGTGCAGACTGATCACCCACTTAACCCTTGCAGAGCTTGTTGCCTCCGCTACTGAGCCTGTCTGTGAACACTTGTTGAGCTTGTTGCCTCCATTACCGAGTCTGTCCGTGAACACTTGCTGAGCTTGTTGCCTCCGTTACTGAGCCTGTCCGTGAACACTTGCTGAGCTTGTTGCCTCCGTTACCGAGCCTGTCCGTTAACACTTGCTGAGCTTGTTGCCTCCGATACTGAGCCTGTCATTAACACTTGCTGAGCTTGTTGCCTCCGCTACCGAGCCTGTCCGTTAACACTTGCAGAACAATCGTGGCCTCCGTTAACTGTGCTTCCACCTTACTCCTTATGAGCACAGAATAGCAGTTGTTGCACTGCGTGGTGCTATTGGGCATTCCATTAGCTCTTGCAGTGTTTGTCTCTGTTACCGCACCGGAAGGGTTTCTTGGCTCTGGTCTCATTCAGCTCTCGCAGTGTTGTGCCTTAGTTACCGCACCGGTAGAGTGCTACTGGCTCAAGTTACATTTAGCTTTCGCAGTGTCTATGACTCCGTTACCGCACTTAAGGGGTGCTATTGGCTCTGGTCCCATTTTGCTCTTGCAGTGTCTCTAACTCCGTTACCACACCTAAGGGGTGCTATTGGCTCTGGTTCCACTTAGCTCTTGCAGTGTCTCTGACGCCGTTACCGCATCTAAGGGGTGCTATTGGCTCTGTTTCCATTCAGCTCTTGCAATACTGTTGGGTATCTCACAGATCACCTGTTCCTGTAGTGTTTCAGTTCTGTCTCACTGCTAAGGTGATTCCCACCTCGCACCACTGCCGGGGCCGTTATTACCATCTACTGGGCGTTGGCTAATCACACCACAATAGAGACTGATTACTTATATTGGGCATTAACCCTTATAACACTACTGATTCCTGTTATATACCAGTATTGTCCCAAGCCATATTGTGCCTGTAAGACATCCATTATACTTAGCCATATACGTGCTATTACCTATTCTAGCCCTAGGGGGCAGTGTTCCTTGTTTTCACTCAATAAAACTGTGTTTTATTTTAACCTCTGGTCTGAGTGTCGTTAAAACCGTTACAGACTATGGCCAGCAACTCCCTATCACCAATCAGATAAACCATCTCCACCTTAGATAGTTTTTTCTAGAAGTAGCCACAACGGCGTAAAGCCTCTCCGGGAGCTGACCGTTGAGAAAGGAGGGCGCCTACTCCAATCTCTGACACATCATCCTCCAGGGTAAAGGGCACGATTGGGATGTACCAGGATTGGAGACACAGTGAATGCTGCCTTGACATTGTAGAAGGCAGATAGTGCATTAGACGACCATTCTAACACTTTGGCTCCTTTCCGTGTCATGTCAGTGATAGGTTTTACAATGGTCAAGAAATTCCTTATAAATTTACGGTAATAGTTCGTAAAGCCCAAAAATCTTTGAATCGCCTTCAGTCCCTCCGGACGAGGCCACTGGATCACAGCTGAAAGTTTTTTGGGGTCCATCGTGAACCCAGATGAGGATATAACATACCCAAGAAAGGTAACTTGGGTTTTGTGAAATTCACACTTTTCCAACTTGCAGAACAAGTTGTTGTCTTTCAGGAGCGAAAGGACCCTGGATACATCCGCATAGTGGGTCTCCACCGTTGGAGAATGGATAAGGATGTCATCCAGATAAACGTCAACGCAGCTTTGCAAAAGTTCTCTCAGAATGTAATTTATAAATTCTTGGAAGACAGCGGGAGCATTGCACAGGCCAAAGGGCATGACCAGGTATTCATAATGCCCGCTCCGGGTGTTGAATGCTGTCTTCCATTCATGCCCTTGTTTAATCCTGACCAAATTGTAAGCCGCCCTCAAATCGAGCTTAGTAAAGATAGTAGAACCTTTGAGGTGGTCAAACAGCTCAGTAATCAATGGTATGGGATACACATTCTTACCATCAGTTTGTTTAAGCCCCGATAATCGATACAAGGGCGTAATTCTCCGTCCTTCTTTTATAAAAAAAAAATCCAGCACCCGCAGGGGATGAGGATTTCTGAATGATGCCCCTCTCCAAGGCATCAGCCACATACTCCTCCATGACCTTATTCTCTTCCACAGATAGAGGGTACGTACGATCCCGCAGAGGGGTAGTCCCAGGCAGAAGCTCAATCGTACAATCGTACGGTCTATGAGGAGGTAATTCTCCTGCCTGGACTTTGTTAAATACCTCAGAAAACTGAGAATAGACCTCCGGTAGGCCTTCAGACTCGGCATAGGCAAGTCTGATGGGACGTGAAAGACACAACTCCTCAAAGAGGGTCCCCCAGGACAATATCTCACACGTGCTCCAGTCAATTTTAGGGTTATGTTTTTGTAACCATGGGAACCCTATCACAATAGCATAGTGCGGGGAGTTTATCATCTGAAACTTCAGGGTTTCCTTATACAGGGCTCCCACGCTTAGGGTAAGTGGGGCCGTCTCGTGGGTAGTATGTGCTGGCAGCAGGGGTCTGCCATCAATAGCTTCAACCGCCAAAGGAGTGTCACTAGGCAGTAAAGGAATCCTAAAAAGCTCTGCGAATGCGGCATCCACAAAATAACCTGCTGCGCCAGAGTCTATAAGAGCAGGCACAGGGATAGACTCTTTGGCCCAAGATAGGACTATGTTAAGCAAGGGTTTAGCCTGAGAGGCTTCAGGGGACTGTGAGATGCCACCTAAGATCTTTCCCCGACAGGATCTTTGGTGTGAGTGTCTACCGGAAGTACCGGGCAAGGTTTCAAGACATGACCTTTATTACTGCAGTACAGACATAGTCCCTCCCTCTGCCTATGGGCACTCTCCACCGCAGAGAGTCAGGTAGCCCCCACCTGCATAGCTTCACTATCCATAGTGTCGGATCCAGGAGGTATGGGAGGTGAGGGAGGACAGGGTGGGCAAGAAAAGCTCTAGGACATGGTGGTAGGATGCCTCCGCAGGCGCTCCTTAAACGACAGTCTCTCCCGGACCCGTGTATCTATGAGAATGACAAAGGATATCATCTCATCCAGACTATTCGGTAGGTCATGAGCAGCAATCTCGTCCTTCATGTAATCGCAAAGCCCTTGGGAGAATACAGCTATCAGGGCCTCATTGTTCCACCCAACTTTGGCTGCTAGGGTCCGAAACTCGATTGCGTATTCCGCCACCGTGCGGTTACCCTGGCGGATGGTCATCAGATGTTTGGAAACCAAGGTCCCGCGACCTGGCACATCAAATACACTTCTAAATGAGGCCACAAATTGAGTAAAATCATATATTATGGGTTTCTCCATCTCCCATAATGGATTCACCCAAGCCAATGCCTTGCCAGCCAGAAAAGAAATCATAAGTCCAACCCTACTGTGCTCAGTAGGGAAGACATGAGGAAGCATCTCAAGGTATATGCCCAACTGATTAAGGAATCAGCGACATAACTCAGATTCCCCACTACAGCGTTGTGGGAGTGTAACGGTTTGTACGACACTCAGACACAGTAGGTTAGCATAAAACACAGTTTTATTAAAAGACACAATGAAAATACCCTTAGCGGGCTATAGCGTATCACAGTGGAATAGACAGGAAAATATAGGTCATAGATATATGCCCACACAGGCCAAGTATACAATGAGTAGGATGGTACAGATACTGTCACAGGTCAGGCATAACAAGGCAACCTCAGCACAGCATGGGTTAAAGTCCAATGATATAATCAGTCTCTGATGTGGTGTGTTTGGCAACGCCCAGTATGATGGTTTAACAGCTGTCAGGAGACTGTGGTGTGAGAATGGAGACAAGCACCTAGATCATCAAAGCAGATCTGAGACTTATACCCTCGGCTGTAGCAGTAACGGAGGCCATAATACTCTGCTAGAGCTGAACGGAATTGAGCCGCGGGCACCCGACCGGTGCAGTAATGGAGGCAACAGTACTCTGCAAGAGCTAGTGAAGTTGAGCCAATGGCACACGACCGGTGCAGTAACGGAGGCAACAGTACTCTGCAAAGAGCTAGTTAAGTTGAGCCAATGACACCTGACCGGTGCCGTCACGGAGGCAACAATACTCTGCAAGAGCTGATGGAAATGAGCCAATGGCACCAGACCGGTGCAGTAACGTAGGCAACAGTATTCTGCAAGAGCTGAACGGAAAGCAACCACGGGCACGCTGCCGGAGCAGTAACGGAGGCAACAATAGCTCTGCAGGAATTAACGGAAGGCTTACTGGTAACGGAGGCAACAGTGCTCTGCAAGAGTTAATGGAAGGCTCAGTGGTAACAGAGGCAACAGTGCTCTGCAAGAGTTAACGGAAGGCTCAGTGGTAACGGAGGCAACAGTGCTCTGCAAGAGTTAACGGAAGGCTCAGTGGTAACGGAGGCAACAAGCACTGCAAAAGTTAACGGGAGGCTCAGCAGTAACGGAGGCAACAGTGGTTCTCAGTCTGGCAGGGCCAGACTAAGCGGAAGTCAGAATGTCGCCCAGGCAACACAATGAGCAGGAACTGGATAGCTGGGCCGGATCTCAGAGCAGGAACGTCAGACAAGCCGGGTCAGGTCACGGAGCAGGAACGTCAGCCAGGCTGGGTCGAATCATGGAGCAGGAACGTCAGCCAGGCTGGGTCGAATCATGGAGCAGGAACGTCAGACAAGCCGAGTCAGGTCACGGAGCAGGAACGTCAGCCAGGCCGGGTCGACTCACGGCGCAGGAACCAATAGCGGAGTAGTCAGACGGGCCAAGTCGGTACACAGGAACACAGCAACACAGTAACACAGTAGCACTGGTACAGGAACACCACGAAAGGGCACCCGACAGGTGCCAGAGGCCCAGTATAAAAAGGCCATACTGGGCAGGCCAAACCAAGCTCAGCCAATGGGAGCGCAACACACAGAGACTGAGGGAAAAGCACGGGCACCCTGATAGTGAGTGGAGCGGATCCAGTTAACCCTCTGACCAGTCCTGCATCAGAGATGGTAGCAGCTGTAGATGCAGAAGGAGAAACTGGGGTGGCCACCTGCTGAGGGTTATAGCGTTCCCAGTGAGTGGTTCTGCCAAGCAGGGTCTGCAAGGCACCTGCCGACTGAACAATACGTTGATCCTGATCCTGCATTCTGTCAAATATTCTCTGTAAAGGAGAATCACTATCACCGTCTGTTGTCATGACCCTTACGTACTGTTACAGCTGGCAAGCAAAACCTATGGAGCTGAGATGGATACCAAGATACAGAATATCAGTCAAGAGTCACGCTGTTTGGAATGGTAGAGGCAGAGGTCAGAGACCATTACTGGTTGAAGTCCCACAGCATTATCCACCTCTATGCGGTGATCAAAGTTGACCTTGACCCCTTAGCTAACACCAATCTTGCCCTATCCAACATGGAGAAGCTGTGTGCCATCTATTTCATGACTTCTGAATCATTTCAGTCCACTGAGGGCTATGCATCTGGGGTGTCCCAGGATACATGTTCCTGGGTGTTGGGTAAGGTGTTGAACGCAGGGAGGTACATTCTCTTTCCTTACAACCAGATGGAGTGGGCAAAAGTCAAGCAGGAGTTCTGCACAAGGGGAGGCATATCCAGTGATGGGGTCCGTTGAGGATATACAAAAAGAAACAGAAGACCAGGCACTGTATATCTCACATAAAATAAATAGAATATAGATAAATACATTTGAGATCTTGCACACAATTTAGGTATGACACACTTTTTCAAAGTGAACAGAATTGATTAAAAAGAATCAATTAGTCATATTGGTTAAAACATGATATATAAAATACAAAAATAATCAGTGAATTGGGAATAAGGGTATACAAAATTGGCTCAGGTCCTAGACTAAGATATATATGGTCTAAAGAAATTATAATGTGATAAAATATATCACATAACTACACAGATAACATACCAGCACATATAGCGTTAAACCTTACATATAGGTATCCAGGGGTATAAGCCAACAATATTTGAAGACAGGAGCAAGGGTTCCTTACAATTATAAACAATACTGTAGGTGGCAGTGTAACAACACCTGCCCCACCCTGTATGTACAAAAGCAATTAAAGGGATAATAATACTTCGTTTTATATTTATTTTATTTTGTTGGCATTAAAAAACATGAAGAACGATATAAGTCTTATCTCTCAAACCTTTATGGTTTGAGAAATATTCACAAGCAAAGTTTCCCATCCCACCCCTTTTGCCCAGTTTAAGCCATCTCTTCTCAGATGTGGAATCTGGTTGTAAGACCAGACAGATAACAGAAGGGGAGAATCTTCTTCCTATGAGAACAATGAAAACCCTGCCCCCCTTGACAAGTTTGTCAGGTTTTTCCCTTATCTTAACTGAAGATTGTCCCTCTCTGCAATCGACCTGGGCACCTCCCTTCTGATCTGGCTGAACAGTGTTACATCAGTAAAAGGGGTGGGAGGGGGATACTTTGTCATTGAATTACTCTTGAACTACAACTCTGACAGAATTGAAATAACACTGTCCAAAGTCCAAATACTATGATGATTAATTAGAGCTGCTTTTATTATTAAACATTACTATCCCTTTAAGTGGCAGAAGATTTGTCACGTGAGTTGTGCTCAATAGGGGCGCAGGTCACATAACAACCCTTTTATAACAACAGTGCACAATATTGCAAGAAGTAATAACCTATCTGAAAGATATAAGGTCCCAGATCTGCTAAATATAGAATGTAACTATTTATCTGCTGTTGTCAATATGCATACTTCTGGATGTAACACAGAATAATGAAATACATTTCCCAATAAATATTTGCATTATAATCCTAAGCAAATAAAATAATGTATGAATATAGAGACACAAAGAACATATAATGGTATCAGTGTAACATATACCAGAAAGATTATAATGAGAAAATAATGTATGTACACAACAACTCAGCAGCAGGGGTTAATAGAACCATGGACAGTAGGACCAGCCAATTATTAAAGTGGCGTACGCTACTTTGCTTTGTCAGGATTTTCACAATTGTGACTATTCCAAAGGAATAGTACATGTACATGCTTGCAGTGGGACTAAAATACAGGACATGAGCCCTGTGGTGTAGGAGCTGATGAGGAGATGTTGAATGGTTGCACACTTTATCTTACAAAAATAATAATAATAAAACTAACTTTATTAAAGAAAATAATTTAAAATCCAGTGAAAATACAATAGGTAACGTGAAATTAAAATAGCACAGATCCTGAGTTGCTGAATAACTGGCTAATAGCCTAGCTACTATGTTCAATCAGGGATTTCTTAATAGGAGCCAACCGATATAAACTCTGATGGCATCGGACTCTGCACATATAGACTTCCCTCATATTTGGTGTGATAATGAATAAATCTTTGCAAGTTATATTTTTACCTATACCGTGTTCACTCAGGCTCACAAATGAAATCCCATTCCAATATGGAATAAATGAAACTCCTAAGCGGTTGTCTATATTGGGCAAATAAAAATCAACCTCTAAGTATAATGTCAACTATAGGATGTGGAGGAGATAACACAAATTGAAGTGTGCTCTGGATTAATGAACAGTTTGGACATCCCAGCATTGGAAAAGTGTTTTTGTGTTTACATCCTAACCTGCAGTAAGAAGGTTAAAGGGTTAAAGTGTAAAAGGTTGTGTTTTTTCTGGGAGTGTGTGTAATTAATTAAGGGTGGGCTTTGTGAACAATCCCCTGTGTAGGCCTGTATAAATCTAGGTACAGGACTCACAGAGCTTGCTCACAAATAGAGCGTGCTCTTTCCTAAGTGCTCTGGAATAAGTGCGCAATTTGTGAAACACAGCAATTAGTGCAAAACAGGAGTTAGAGGAACACAGGTAAATTAATTGTTTACATCTGTAAGAACTCGCATTTGCACCATACATGATGAGCAAGTTTGGAGATCTCACTTAGTGCTCATCTTGCCACATGTATGCATGCTTGGAACAGCAGTTCCAGGGTCCATACCGCTGTTGCAAATGTGAGCAAGTGGCCCTTCTAGAAGCTCAGATTGGAGATCTAGAGAGTCATATTGCAACACTGAGAGACATTGACAACCTTGAGAGGAGTGCCAGCTACTTACGCCGTACGAGTGGACACAGCTGTACCTGCTGTGCCACGCTCGTACGGCGTAAGAGTGAAATGCGGTCACTGCATGAGCCGGTATAACCGGCATGCAGTGGCTGCATTAAAAAAAAAAAAACCCTGGCACTTTTGGGGAGGCATGAGGATCACTCCTCATGCCTCCCCAGTTATTGATCTCCCAGCCGATCGTGCTGGGAGATCAATAAACAGAAAGGAGAAACAGAGTTTCTCCTTCCCCCTCTCTCCTACCCGAACTTCCGGGTAGGAGTGGGCGGGACCGGGGGAAGCCTCCCAACGTCATCGGTGACATGGTCACCGATGACGTTAGGGAAGTATCCCCGGTCCTGCTCACTCCTACCGGTGGTAGGAGAGAAGGGCAGGAGAGCTTTTGCTCTCCTGCGGTCGCCTCATTGATCTCCCAGCCTATCGGCTGGGAGATCAATGACTAAGGGGACACCAGGAGGGGTCCTGATGTCCCCCACGAGGTCTGAAGAGCTGAAAAAATAAATAATAAAAAAAAATAATAATAAAAGTAACCCTGTGAGTGCCGCAGGGGTCCCCAGCACATTGCTTTACAATGTGCTGGAGACCCCTGTGGCACTCACAGGGTCAATTCTTTGGGGGGGGATTATTTTTTTTTTTTAAAGACCTCATTGGGGGGATCAGGGGGGATCCTGATGCCCCTCAATAAGGTCTATAATTAAAAAAAAAAAAAAAAAGTAACCCTGTGTGTGTCACGGGGGGGGGGGGGTCCAATGCACCCCCCCTCTTGTGGCACGCACAGGGCTTTTATCATTATTTTGTTATCAGAGATTGTTGGGGGGCCATCAGGATTGGTCCTGATGGCCCCCCAACAAGCTCTGATTACAAAGTAATGATAAAAAAAATGAACCCTCTGAGTGCCACAAGGGTCCAATGCATTGTTTTGCAATGTGCTGGATACCCCTGTGGCACTCACAGGGACATTTATTTTGATTTCTTTTTTTTTTATTTGGTACGACCTCATTGGGGGGGATCAGGGGGGTCCTGGTACCCCTCAATGAGGTCTATAATAAAAAAAAGTAAATAAAAAAAAATAACCCTGTGTGTGCCACGGGGGGGGGCAATGCAGCCCCCCTTCTGCGGCACACACAGGGCTTTTATCATTACTTTGTTATCAGAGATTGTTGGGGGGGTCATCAGGATTGGTCCTAATGACCCCCCAACAAGCTCTGATTACAAAGTAATGATAAAAAAAAATTAACCCTCTGAGTGCCACAAGGATCCAATGCATTGCTTTGCAATGCGCTGGAGACCCCTGTGGCACTCACAGGGTCACTCCGTTTGTGGACATTAATATTTTTTTTTACTAAGACCTCATTGGGGAGGGATCAGGGGGTCCTGATGCCCCTCAATGAGGTATATAATAAAAAAAAAAATTAAATCAAAAATTAACCCTGTGTGTGCCACTGGGAGGGGGGTTCAATGCAGACCCCCTTCCTGTGGCACACACATGACTTTTTATCATTACTTTGTGATCAGAGCTTGTTTGGTGGCCATCTGAATACAAAGTAACGATAAAAAAAATTAATCCTTTGTGTGCTGGACACCCCTGAGCACTAGCAAACAAACGCAGTTGAAAATTCCATGGTTTTCAAAGAGCTCCACACATTTGAAGGGGCAGAAATGTAAAAAAATGCCTTTTTTTTTCATTAGCGCCTCTTTCTGGAAACATTTATGCACACCAGTATTGGGGTAAGAAGGCAAGTGACCCCTCATTAGATGCGGCAGGATGTCTTCTTTCCAAAATGGTATGGTTTATCTACCTTTTCTTCAATTCTGAAGGCGTTATAGCCATTTGCGTACAGGCAAGTCAGGTTTGAGAAAATGTTAGAAACATCAGAGGTTGTAGTAGGCGTAGTTTTCTACTTCTACCACCCCCTAAGGTAGGTCAACTCATACCAATGGGGTGTTGTTTGACTCCTAAGAGCACTAGCTAAGGAATCCAGTTGAAAATTCCAAGGTTTTTACAGAGCGCCATACATTTGAAGGGGCAGAAATGTAAAAAAATGCCTTTTTTTTCATTAGCGCCACCTCCTGGAAGCATTTGTGCATACCAGCCTTTGGGTAAGAAGGCAAGTGACCCCTCATTAGATGCGGCAGGTTGTTTTCTTTCCAAAATGGCATTGTTTCGCTACCTTTCCTGCATATCTATTATGGTTATAACCATTTTAGTGCAAGCAGATAATTTAAAAAACAAAAGTGTCAGGTTTACGTACATGTTCCTAGCACCCACATATTGTATGTTAACCCACACAAATGGGCTACCATTTTTCTCATGTTGGTAGCAGGTACTGACTACAGCAGGAAATGTTATGGTTTTCAAAGATTTTAGTATCTTTGAAGTGGTGGAAATGTAAAAAAAACATGTATTTATTCCCATAGCGCCACCTTTTGTAAATATTTGTGCACTTCAGCCCAGGGGGTAGAAAGGCAAGTGACCCCTCACTTGATGCGGGAGAATGTCTACTTTCCAAAATGGTATACCTTTTATACCTTTCCTTCATGTCTCTAACAGTTATGAACATTTTAGTACAAGCAGCCATTTTCAAAGAAGCAAACAGGGAGGTGTAGTTATGTGCTTCTGACACCCCTAAGGTAGGTCGACTCATTCCAATTGGGTGTCATTTTTCTCCTAAGAGCACTAGCTAATGAATACAGTTGGAAATTCCATGGTTTTCACAGATTTCCATACAGATGAAGGAGCAGAAATGTAAGAAAATGCCATTTTTTCCTAAAGTGCCACCTTCTGGAAGCATTTGGGCACAACAGGCTTGGGGTAATAAGGAAATTCACCCTTCATTAGATGCGGCAGGTTGTCTTCTTTCCAAAATGGTATAGTTTGTGTAGCCTTTCTTCACTTCTCTAGTTGTTATAACCATTTTTGTACAGACAAGTAATGTTTGAGAAAATGTTAGAAAAATTAGAGGTTGTAGTAGGTGTAGTTTTGTACTTGTAGCGCCCCCTGAGGTAGGTGAACTCATACCAATGGGGTGTCATTTTTCTCCTAAGAGCACTAGCTAATGAATACAGTTGGAAATGCCATGGTTTTCACACATTTTAGTACATTTGAAGGGGCAGAAATGTAAGAAAATGCCTTTTTTATCATTAGCGCCATCTTCTGGAGGCATTTGTGCACACCAGGCTTGGGGTAACAAGGAAAGTTACCCCTCATTAGATGCGGCAGGGTGTCTTCTTTTCAAAATGGTATGGTTTGTGTACCCTTTCTTCCCTTCTGTAGTTGTTATAACCATTTGTGTACAGGCAAGTAATGTTTGAGAAAATGTTAGAAAAATTAGAGGTTGCAATAGCTGTAGTTTTGTACTTGTAGCGCCCACTGAGGTAGGTGAACTCATACCAATGGGGTGTCATTTTTCTCCTAAGAGCACTAGCTAATGAATACAGTTGGAAATGCCATGGTTTTCACAAATTTCAGTACATTTGAAGGGGCAGAAATGTAAGAAAATGCCTTTTTTTTTCATTAGCGCCACTTTCTGGAGGCATTTGTGCACTCCAGGCTTTGGGTAACAAGGCAAGTCACCCATCATTAGATGCGGCAGGGTGTCTTCTTTTCAAAATGGTATGGTTTGTGTACCCTCTCTTCACTTCTGTAGTTGTTATAACCATTTGTGTACAGGCAAGTAATGTTTGAGAAAATGTTAGAAAAATTAGAGGTTGCAATAGGTGTAGTTTTGTACTTGTAGCGCCCACTGAGGTAGGTGAACTCATACCAATGGGGTGTCATTTTTCTCCTAAGAGCACTAGCTAATGAATACAGTTGGAAATGCCATGGTTTTCACAATTTTAGTACATTTGAAGGGGCAGAAATGTAAGAAAATGCCTTTTTTTTCATTAGCGCCATCTTCTGGAGGCATTTGTGCACACCAGGCTTGGGGTAACAAGGAAAGTTACCCCTCATTAGATGCAGTATGTTGTCTACTTTCCAGAAATATATAGTTTTATATAGTTATTCCACTGTTTTAGGGTAGATTTACCACAAAAACCCTAGAATGCGCATTTTAGTTTATGAAGTTGAAAATGTCATTTTGCGCTGCTGGTGATTAGGGCTCTACGCTAGCCATGGACGTAGGTAAAACTATACAAATTTGGTATTTTTTTACTTGAGGGACTCGGGACTTTTTCAAATAATTGAAACTTTTTCAATCAAGGTAAATGTTTTTGATACATAGTATGTGATTTTAGCAAAATGAGTAAATTTTCACTTTTTTTTGTCATTATGACATCATAGCTTTTTGCACGATGTAAAATTCTCTTCATGTAAGGTATCACAAGAAAGCTCAATTCGTTCTGAAAAAAACAATATATAGTTTTCCATATTTAACTAAAAATCCCCAGAGGAAATCAAGCCTAAACGGAAGGATAGCAAAAATGCTGAAAAAGTGTCTGGCCTGCAGGGTACAGGTAATGGCCCAAGCCTCTGGCACTGAAGGGGTTAACTGGTAAAATAGGCGAACTGGAGCTGGTAGCTGAAATTGAAAACTATGACTTGATAGGCATAACAGAAACATGGTGGGATGACACACATGATTGGTCAATCAATTTGGAGGGCTACATGTTATTTAGAAAAGATAGGTCAAACAAAAGAGATGGTGGGGTCTGTCTGTATGTCAAACCAGCATTATTGCCTCAGTTGCGGGAAGATATATGTGATGACAGTAGTGAACATGTGGAATCCCTTTGGGTTGAAATAGTCACTGGGTGTAAAACTGCCCAGAAAATATTTGTGGGTATTTGTTATAAACCACCAAACATTGGTGACCTTGAAGAATCAAAGCTATTAATGCAAATAGAAAAGGCTTCTCAAATAGGGAGAGCTATAATTATGGGGGATTTTAATTATCCAGAAATAGACTGGAAAAATGGAACATATAATTCTGCTAAAAGCAGCACGTTTCTGAACTTGTTGAATGACAATTTTTGTCACAACTAGTGCAGACCTAAACCAGAGGGAATGCATGTCTGGATTTGGTAATAACTGACAATGAAGAACTTATCTCTAACATCCAAGTTAGAGCGCACTTGGGGAATAGTGACCATAACATGGTATTGTTTGAGATTAATTAAAAAAAGCAATTTGGTATGAGTTCCACCAAAACACTGAATTTTAAAAAGGCCAACTTTAGCAGTTTTAATTCATCCCTTGGTCTCGTTGACTGGGATAAAATATTTTCAGGAAAAAACACAGAAGGTAAGTGGAATACCTTCAAAATAACATTGCAAAAATACACACATAAATTTATCCCTGTTGGAAACAAATACAAAAGAAGCAAATTAAAACCATTGTGGCTAACCAGTAAAGTAATTCATGAAATAAATAACAAGAAAGCGGCATTTAAACATTACAAAGCTGAGGGATCAGCAGAGGCATTTGCAGAATACAAAAATGTCAACAAAACCTGTAAATAGGCTATTAAATTAGCTAAAATGAGGGTGAAGAGTGGATCAGCGCAATCATAAAAAGGAAAAAGCATAAAAGAAAAAATAATGATAGACTAAGTGTAGTATTAAAATGAACCAATGGAAACAGAAAAAGGAAAAGAACACTAGAAAATAGGCTGAATGAGGCTATGTGTGATGATGAGCTGGATATATGAAATATACAAATATCAAAAAGTATATGGGGAGAATCAGAAATAAATGTGAACAGATCTAGGATGAAGGCTGTAGAGCCTGTATGAAGATGTAACAAATGTAATGAATACGAGTGAAAAATGGATGCAATACAAAGTATCAATCATCAACATATGTATTAAGTGAAGAGCAAAACAAGTGTAAATAATAGAAGCAAATACAACTGAACAGAAAAAACAAATAGTAGCTGACCATAAAATGAAACAATATAATAATGGTGTAGATGTGGTACAGATGTACCCTTACTTGATGTATACTTGATTTAAAACTCGTAGAATCTGGAAGGTCCGACTTAATTTGCAGCGTCCATACAGAGAAAGTTCTCGCGTCTTGGGCTTGATAAGTCTCGATCCTCCGTCTGTGTACCCGTCTTGTTAGTGCCGCCAAGTGTCCCAAATACAGCGGTCACAAAGATGGATAGCGTGCTGGTTCAGTCCCTCAGAGTAGTGCTTCGCAATGCACAGAAGTGCTGAGCAGGAGTGGTAGTAACGTAGGTAGAGCTGTAGTATCCGTCTCGCTCTACATAGGTTCCTGCTGCAAACGGTCAATGCTCCGCGATGTGTTGGAGTCCCGGAGCCGTGCAGAGATCACAGCGATCAGATGGTGGTGTTCAAATGCAAAAATGACTGTGCGTAATGCAGTGCAACAATAGGGACTGATGCCAAATGAAATAGAGAAATAAAAGGGGATAATAAATCTGTAAATATCCAACGCGTTTCGGCGCTATAATATCGCGCCTTTCTCAAGGATCAAACAGGGTGCTTCTCATTGAAGAGAATTTAACTACAAAGAAACCAATCACCATAAAGGGGGTGTGGTATAGTGACAAAAGACAGGTTGACTGGATGAAACTAAATAAAAAAAAGGAACAATGTATCTATCTGTATAGCTAATTAGAGAAAGCTGGAAACTAAATAATGAAGAATAGTTAAATAAATAATGTATTATGAAAAGATCTGTATACTAAAAGGGAGGAGAAATATATAAATATTGATGGGAGATGGAGGGTGCAAATAAAGGCTACATACACCAGAGGTCAAGCTCCTCATTGAGACCCATAGGGATCATAGTGTCCATCTTGTATATCCAATAGCTTTCCTTCTGAGCAAGTTTGGTATATCTGTCACCTCCTCTTACTTGTGGTTTGATATGGTCAATCACTGTAATGCACAATTTGGTACTGTCACCTTCATGTTCCTCCCAAAAATGTCTCGCCACGCTATGTTTTAAGTTTCTTCGGATAATATTTCCTCTGTGCTCAAGAAATCGCTCTTTCACTTTACTGATAGTGCGTCCAATATATTGTTTCTGGCATGGGCATTCTAGGAGGTATATTGCATAGGTGGTATTGCAATTATAAAAATCTTTAATTTGGTGGACTTCCTTAGTACTTGTTGAGCAGACGAGCAGGAATTAAGACAAAACAAAAGAAGACACCAAGATCCACAATAAATCAGGGTATATTTAACTTATCTGATCATCAACTGACACATAGTGAATTATCACTACTCAATAAAGGCTTAAAATTTGCTCCCACTAGTGCTCCAAATCAATTTGAATTATTTATGGATGTGCACAAATACATCCGTAAATTAACACTTCAAAGACATTTTAGTATCAAGGACAGAGACACTCTCACTCCACGAAACATCGATAGAAGTGAGATCACGTCAAGAGATTCAGAGATACTACAAATATTGGAAGGCTTACAGGAAGAATGTACTAGTTCAGGAATGGATGCATCCAACACTTCTATAGCGGAAGGCAACTCACCAGTACCTGTACAACATAGTAACTTTGCGCCACAGTCTGTATTTTATCCTCAACAGTCTAAAGGTCCCTTCATTGAAGCATTTAGCGAAATGCTAACGAAAGATCTACAACAAATGTTCCATAAAAACAAATTTTGGAAGAAAAATCTGACATCAGGAGAACAAAAGAGCCTGAAAGCACTGATGGAAAACAACAATTTAGTTATAAAAGAAGCAGACAAAGGCGGTGGAATCGTGATTCAATCTAGAACGGATTACCTGAAAGAGGCAGACCGAATTCTGGGAGACAGCAGATTCTACCAACAACTTAATCATAACCCTACTACCCAATTTCATGAAGAATACTCTATACTCATTAAGGAAGCCTTCAATAACAACATCCTTAATAAAGATGAATTCAATTTTCTTAATATCAAACATCCAGTTACACCTATCTATTATCATCTGCCGAAACTCCATAAGAATTCTCAACAACCACCAGGTCGACCCATAATATCAGGTATCAACTCTTTAACAAGTAACCTTTCACAGTTTATTGATTTCTTCCTTCAGCCTTTAGTCCAACAATTACCATCTTACACTAGAGACTCGACACATATCTTGCGGAAATTGCAAGACATCAACTGGAAATCCAACTACTGGTGGGTTACATGTGACGTCACCTCTTTATATACAGTAATTGAACACAATAAAGGACTCATGGCCACAAGCCATTTTCTAAAGACCAAAACCAATATGCCGGAAAAACAGCAAGCATTTATAATTCAGGCCATGAGATTCATATTGGAACATAACAACTTCATGTTCAACAACATACACTACATCCAAAAGTGCGGTACAGCGATGGGTACGAGGTTTGCACCTAGCTACGCGAACCTGTTTATGGGTTTTTGGGAGGAGAACTGTCTGGACAAGATCTGTGGGAAAAATCGTGTTCTCTACTCACGCTACATAGATGACCTCCTATTGATTTGGGAAGGTGAAGAAGACTCCCTAAGGACCCTGGAGGACCAACTCAATAAAAACATCTTTGGCCTACACTTTACAGTCAATTACAGTCAAGTATCAATCGTATTCCTGGATTTACATTTAAGCACAGAAGATAACATGATTATTAGCAAAACACACTACAAGGAAGTGGATGCAAACAGTTATATTCAGGCAACTAGTGCACACCATCCAGGATGGTTGAACAATATTCCTTATGGACAATTCCAGAGACTGAAAAGAAACTGTACCAAAGAATACACTTTTGAACAACAAGCTACCACTCTCATAGACAAATTTAAGGAAAAAGGATACCATCAAGGGACAATAGTCTCTGCACTTCAAAAGACCAGGAAGATTCCAAGAAACCAACTCTTGACACATAAAAAGATGGAAGAAAATGAGGAAAGGACAAAAAAGATCTATAAAACTCCATTTATCACACGGTATAGCTGTGCCAGCAATAAAATTCAAAACATCATTAAGAAACACTGGCCCATCTTGTTGAGTGATAGATTCCTCAAGAATTCACTTCCACAACGTCCAACTGTGATCTTCAAGAAAGCCAGGAACCTTAAACAGTATCTAGCACCAAGTTCCCTTCGATCAGTAAAAGGACCAATGAATAAGGGACATATAAATACGGTTGATGGCCGGACTGTGATTGGCAACTTTAGATGTGGTCATACAGTTTGTACCACTTGCCAACATATGATGCATCGCAGATCTGAATTCTGCTCAACAAGTACTAAGTAAGTCCACCAAATTAAAGATTTTTATAATTGCAATACCACCTATGCAATATACCTCCTAGAATGCCCATGCCAGAAACAATATATTGGACGCACTATCAGGAAAGTGAAAGAGCGATTTCTTGAGCACAGAGGAAATATTATCCGAAGAAACTTAAAACATAGCGTGGCGAGACATTTTTGGGAGGAACATGAAGGTGACGTACCAAATTGTGCATTACAGTGATTGACCATATCAAACCACAACTAAGAGGAGGTGACAGATATACCAAACTTGCTCAGAAGGAAAGCTATTGGATATACAAGATGGACACTATGATCCCTATGGGTCTCAATGAGGAGCTTGACCTCTGGTGTATGTAGCCTTTATTTGCACCCTCCATCTCCCATCAATATTTATATATTTCTCCTCCCTTTTAGTATACAGATCTTTTCATAATACATTATTTATTTAACTATTCTTCATTATTTAGTTTCCAGCTTTCTCTAATTAGCTATACAGATAGATACATTGTTCCTTTTTTTTTTATTTAGTTTCATCCAGTCAACCTGTCTTTTGTCACTATACCACACCCCCTTTATGGTGATTGGTTTCTTTGTAGTTAAATTCTCTTCAATGAGAAGCACCCTGTTTGATCCTTGAGAAAGGCGCGATATTATAGCGCCGAAACGCGTTGGATATTTACAGATTTATTATCCCCTTTTATTTCTCTATTTCATTTGGCATCAGTCCCTATTGTTGCACTGCATTACGCACAGTCATTTTTGCATTTGAACACCACCATCTGATCGCTGTGATCTCTGCACGGCTCTGGGACTCCAACACATCGCGGAGCATTGACCGTTTGCAGCAGGAACCTATGTAGAGCGAGACGGATACTACAGCTCTACCTACGTTACTACCACTCCTGCTCAGCACTTCTGTGCATTGCGAAGCACTACTCTGAGGGACTGAACCAGCACGCTATCCATCTTTGTGACCGCTGTGTTTGGGACACTTGGCGGCACTAACAAGACGGGTACACAGACGGAGGATCGAGACTTATCAAGCCCAAGACGCGAGAACTTTCTCTGTATGGACGCTGCAAATTAAGTCGGACCTTCCAGATTCTACGAGTTTTAAATCAAGTATACATCAAGTAAGGGTACATCTGTACCACATCTACACCATTATTATATTGTTTCATTTTATGGTCAGCTACTATTTGTTTTTTCTGTTCAGTTGTATTTGCTTCTATTATTTACACTTGTTTTGCTCTTCACTTAATACATATGTTGATGATTGATACTTTGTATTGCATCCATTTTTCACTCGTATTCATTACATTTGTTACATCTTCATACAGGCTCTACAGCCTTCATCCTAGATCTGTTCACATTTATTTCTGATTCTCCCCATATACTTTTTGATATTTGTATATTTCATATATCCAGCTCATCATCACACATAGCCTCATTCAGCCTATTTTCTAGTGTTCTTTTCCTTTTTCTGTTTCCATTGGTTCATTTTAATACTACACTTAGTCTATCATTATTTTTTCTTTTATGCTTTTTCCTTTTTATGATTGCGCTGATCCACTCTTCACCCTCATTTTGCCTGCATACTCATTGACGGATCTGAGTACTTGGGAGCAGCAGCAGCATTAATAGGATCCCTTTATATTTCTCTTGTTTCCTACAGGGTGCTTCCATCACCTTCCCCACATCTCACGTTTTTATATCTAGATAGTATTAGCCCTAGAGTCACTGCAGTCACTCTTTATCACAGGAGCTGTGCGCAGGCTATTCCTTTTATTTCTCCTATTAAATTAGCTAGACTGGAGAATTAAAAAAAAATATTGTTAAGGAGAGCAAAAGAAACCCCAAAAAATTATTTAAATACATTAATGGCAAAAAATTAAAGTCTGATAATGTTGGGCCCTTGTTATCTGAAACGGGTGAGATGGTCAAAGGGGACAGAGAGAAGGCAAATATATGGACAAGAATCTGCAAGCTACTTTTACAGAACAGTCACAGCATGCATGGGACTGGCTGACACAAGAAAAAGTGTTAAAACAATTGAATGGTGTTAAGGTAGACAAAGCTCCGGGGCCAGATGGTATACACCCACGGGTACTTAAAGAGCTAAGTCAGACCCTGGCCAGACCGTTATATTTGATTTTCAGGGATTCTTTTATTTCAGGTATGGTACCCATGGATTGGCGTAAAGCAGATGTGGTGCCCATATTTAAAAAGGGATCAAAGTCACAGCCAGGAAATTACAGACCTGTAAGCTTGACATCTGTGGTAGGGAAGCTGTAAGGTTGCTAAGGGAATATATTCAAGAATTCTGCTGGAAGAGGAATATCATTAGCAATAGCCAACATGGCTTTGTGAAAGACAGGTCTTGTCAAATGAACTTGATCGCATTTTATGAAAAAGTGAATAATAATATAGATGAGGGAGTGGCAGTTGATGTGATCTATTTAGACTTTGCCAAGGCATTTGATACAGTTCCGCACAAGAGATTACTGTACAAATTGAATGAAACAGGCCTAGGGGAAAATGTTTGTGTGTGGATCGGAAATAGGCTGAAAGATAGAATGCAACGAGTGGTAGTAAATGGCAAGTTCTCCAGTTCTCCAAGTGGAGTACCTCAGGGATCTGACCTGGGTCCTCTTCTTTTTAATTTGTTTATTAATGACCTCCCAGAGTGCATAGGGAGCCATGTATTAGTGTTTGCCGATGACACAAAATTAAATAAGGTAATAAAGTCTGAACTGGATGTGTCTTCATTACAAGAGGATTTGGACAAATTGAGTAACTGGGCAGGCAAAGGATTTGGGATTAATGGTAGACAATAGACTTAGCAGTAGCATGCAGTGCCAGCTGGCAGCTGCAAAGGCCAATAAGATATTCCCATATATTAAAAGGGGTATTGACTCAAGGGAGGAAGATATAATTATGCCTCTTTACAGGTCCATGGTAAGACCCCACCTAGAATATGCTGTTCAATTCTGAAAAAGGACATTATGGAACTAGAGAAAGTGCAGAGGAGGGCTACAAAACTAGTAAGGGGAATGGAAAGTTTTAGTTATGAAGAAAGGCTAGAAAAGTTAAACTTGTACACACTAGAGAAACGGCGTCTTAGAGGGGATATGATAACACTATATAAATATGTTCAAGGCTCATATAAAGGGCTCTCCAAAGACCTGTTCGTTAACAGAACAGTACACAGGACAAGGGGCCACCCGCTTAGACTTGAGGAAAGGAAATTTAATCTACAACAGCAGAAGGGTTTCTTTACAGTAAGGACAATAAAGGTATGGAATTCACTTCCTGAGGAGGTGGTGCTATCAAATACATTAGATGCCTTTAAAAGGGGCCTGGATACTTATTTAAAAGAGCATAACATAGAGGGCTATGTACGTTAGTATTGGGATTAATATTTAGTTAGGGCTTGTTGATCCAGGGAGAAATCTGATTGCCATTTGGAATCAAGAAGGAATTCCCCCCCACACACCATTCAAGGCAGAATTTTAAATTGCTATATTGAGGGGGTGTTTTTGCCTTCTTTTGGATCAACGATGGTAAACAGGAATAGGAAAAGGGTTGAACTAGATGGACGCAAGTCTTTTTTCAAACTAAATTACTATGTTACTATGTTACAACAGGCCTGGCAAGAATAATGAGAATAAGACTTTGCAGGGGGACGCTCACATGGAGTTCCCTTTAGATAGAAATAACTGGAAATTCATAATCCTGGTATCAACCATGTATCACTTGTTTCATTTTACCCCTAGGTGGCCTGAGCCGGTTGTGTATTGAATCATAGAGGAGATGGGGGCTCCCTCGCGTCTCAGTGCTTGTCAGTTAAACGTGTTTATTCTCAGATTCGGTCAATAAGTAACAAGGAGCTACTTGCACAATCCTGGAAGGGAGGGTTGTAAAAACATGCACTAAAATAGATGATTAAATAGGAGCGATGTAGGACTCCTTAGCATCACAAAGCAAGCCTAATAGTGATACTTGTTTCCAAAAACAATAGTTTATCCCTCCATACCAATAGAGGTAATAATAAACTTGAATTACATTGCCAAGTAAACTTTTAAAGACATAATTTTCAATATAAGGGATGAATGAAAATGTTCACCTCAAACCAAAAAATCAGCGAATAATGGCACTTCCCACTTGGTGAATAATTTCCAGCGAAAAGTGCTGTTCTTACTCTTTTTTTTGCCAAGCTCATTCCAGGGAAATCAGTGGGAACTTTGAATTTACACACAACACATAGTAAATGTTATTTTATTTCCCAAAGGCATAGTATAAAAGGTGCATGAGGGTGCCTGTGTAAGTGGACAGTGGGGAAAGAATCAGTTGAACAGGGAATGTTTTTTGGTGGGATTTGTTGGCTGGTATTGGGGGGTGATAGTGAATAAAAAAATAAACAAAATAAGAAATTTGTACGTAAGGTGATAGAGACAGTGACCCCCTGATGTAAGCTGCCACTGGGGTAGACTGATACTTGACGTGATAGAATATTTTGTAGAGGATGCTTGTAAGATTTGTTGTTAGAGGGCCAAGACACGAGGAAGCATTTATTTGTAGGACTTAGACTTGTTTGGCACAAGCCCTAAGGGTAAGGAATCATCGATTTGTAAGATTTGGACTTGTTTAGCACAAGCCCTAAGGAAACATTTATTTGTAGAACTTAGGCTTGTTAGAAACAAACTCCCTAAAATTGTTTATTATTTTTTTTTTATAACAAACTGGATTATCCAGTTGTCGCATGGATTCCAATTTATACATCTGTTTGGCCATATTACTATATTGCCCCCTTTATCAGAGGGCTTAATCACCACATCCGACCAGGCTTACATTTCTCTAAGAGTCTGAGATTCATTTTGACTCGTATTCCTGTGTCTAGATTTTACTTGTAACAGATCCTGGCATGCCAGTTCTGAAAAGATCTGAATATGTGAGGAAATGTTAAAGGAAGGTGTAAAACTGGATTTGGGCATCACAGTTTTTCCTCCATGAATTAATATCTGTGGATATTGCCATTCTGCTTCTCCCTTGTTATTCCCCCACTTTATCCTCACTATTGTTGGCAAAATCCTTTTTAACAAGTAATTTTCTACAAAATAAATGTCAAAATGGTCTAAATGTTTAGTCGGTATAAATGTGAGACCTCTTGAAAGTTCTTGAATGTAAGTATTACTAAGACTCTTTTGACTCAGGTATTATCCTTAAGTTTTGAACTTGATGTTTCTCTGTTTGACTGTCTGCAATGAGGAGGTTGTAGCTTTCCTGCCTCTGGTGATTATGGTTTGTGGTGTTACTGGTATGCTTGCGGGTACCACCTACTTAACTAATTCTCTTTCTATAGGTTCATGGTATGTTCTCTCTACTTCCTTAAAAAAATTAACAGTTTTATTCTGTCTATTCTTATCATTTCGAGATCTAGTTCCTTGCCTTTCACCTTCAGAGTCACTATCAGTGTAGAGTTCATATTTGTCATAGGTGTACTGTCTAGTTATCCTGCTAAAGAAACCCCTCTGTCTCCATTTGTAGATTTTATCAGTCTTATAATCTTTTTCATCACATGCAAGCTTTTTGTTGCTTGTGTAATATTAAGTTGTTCTAAAATGTATCTAATTTCTTACATTCTAAACATAACATAATACATTAGGTTGAATAAAGACACAAGTCCATCAAGTTCAACCTTTGCCTCATACCCTAGTGACATGAGAACTAAATAAATTAGTCTTCCTGATTTGCCTACTAATATACATATAACCCTGTATGTTCCCTTTTGAAAGAAATGTATCTTCTCTTAAATGTATCCATTGTATCTGCCATAACCACTTCCTTGGGAAAGGAATTCCACAATTTAACAGAACTTACTGTAAAAAACACTTTGTCTGCTGAAGTCTAAACCTCCTTTCCTCTAATCTCAAGGGGTGTCCCTTGGTCACCTCATGAGGTCTTGGAATGAATAGCTCACCACAGAGATCCATGTATTGACCTCTCATATACTTGTACAATGTGATAAGATCTAGTCTTTTCTCTATAGTAAATAAACCAAATTTGTCTAGTAATTCTTCATATCCCAAATCCTCCATTCCCTTAATTAACTTTGTTGCTCTTCCCTGTACCCTCTCTAGTTCTAGTATATCTGTTTTCAGAATTCGTGCCCAAAACTGTACTTACCAATGATTTGTACACTGGCAAAATAATATTATCCACTCTTGCTTCAATACCCCTATTTATGTAATACAGGATTTTGTTTGCTTTTTCTACTGCTATTTGACACTGGTCACTGTTTCCATTTTGTAGTTTACAAGGATACTCAAGTCTTTATCTAGAAATAAGCCCCCTAAAATGATTCAATTAAGATCATAAGTAGCCTTGGAATTATTTCCCACATTAAATTTCATATTCCATTTGTTTGCCCAATCTGCCATTTTATGTAAATATCCTGTTCTGAATTAATTATCCTGTATAATTTAGTGTATTCTGCAAATATCGATATTTTGCTTTCTATATCTATTTCCAGGTCATTTATAAACATGTTAAAAGGCAGAAGACCTAATACTGAACCCTGAGGTACTTCACTTTCCACTTTAACTGTATTGGAGAATTGTCCATTTACAATCACACACTGTTCCCTATCCTTCAACCAGTTTTGTATTCAATTGAAAAGGTTATCCCCTAGCCCCAATTTCATTATTTTATACCCCAGCCTTCTGTGTGGCACTGTATCAAATTCCTTTGCAAAATCTAGATATACTACATCAACTGCCTTACAATTATCTAAGTTGCTATTTACTTCCTCATAGAAGCTGAAAAGATTAGTTTGGCATGATCTATTCCTCATAAAACCATGTTGATTCCTGCTAATGATCTTATTTTTTTGTGTTGTAATACTGAATATAGTCCCTTATTATCCCTTCTAGAAGATTTCCCACTACAGAGGTCAAACTCGCAAATCTACAAAAAAGAATACTCTAATACTCACAAAATCCCAGAAACCTTCACTGACTAATCATATTATGATGAAACCTTGGTGCTACAGGTGATATATGACAAACTTATAAGTGGAGAAACTCAGATAACCCTGCTGAACTAGCTTTCAGGGAAAAATTCTTCTTAAATGTGAATATTCGGATAAAATTGGATATGCTAGTATCCTAAATCTAGAGATATTAAAATAATAATAATAAGTTCTCTCACTAGTGAAATATAAATTGTCCCATATTGGTTCTCAATGTTTTATCAGTAAGTGAAAAAGCCTTCTAACCTCTCTACAAACTACTTCTCTGAACATAAAAGTGTGTATTACCAGGGCATTGAAACCAGCTTGCCATTTTTGGTGTCTAAAACTATTACGTGTGGATGTTGACACTCGGTGTATTGCTGGAGCACTTAAACCGGCTTGCCTTTTTTATATATGGATGTGAAGATAGGGAGGTGTACTATCCAAACACTCAAAATAATTAACCTTTAATCAGGTTCTCAACACACTTTAAATAAATATGACAGAGAGGTGTTTTACTGGAACATTTGTACTGGGTACTTAGTTTTTAAACAGATGAGATTAGTAATACTAGAGAATTGATTATCTCTGTAAAGTCTTACATCTGATATAAATTAGAAGCAGATGTTAAGAACATGGGTGGGCAATTATATAATGATGCTTTTATAAGCGATATCCCTTATAATTTTTCAGTTCCTTCGAAGATTGAGATTAATTCCGCTGAGACAGATGACTTAATCAGTCAATTGTGGTGCTATAGTCTACAACAGCCTGTGTCTTTATGTTCATTTCTCAAACTAACATTATGATGATAGGATTGCAAACCTGTTGGCAACTAAAGGGTTAATGTTCTTTATTTTCATCCTATTATACATGGTCTGGAGGTACAGAGTGCTCTTTTATACACTTTCTTAATAAAAGTTTTACTATATCCCCTTTGGACAAAGCATTCAGTGAGTTCTGTAGCTCTCATTTTCTATATATCTACTGAACTACAATTTCTCCGTAACCGTAGATATTACATAGTAACATAGTAAATTAGGTTGAATAAAGACACAAGTCCATCAAGTTCAACCTTCTCCTCATACCCCAGTAATTTTATAGCTTTCCTGCTACCAAATAAGTTAGTCTTTATCAGACCTTCATGATCTGCCTACTAATAAACATTATAACTCTGTATGTTCCTTTTGGAAAGAAATGTATCTAATCTTCTCTTGAATTTATCCAATGTATCTGCCATAACCACCTCCTTGGGAAAAGAATTCCACAATTTAACAGACCTCACTGTAAAAAAAACCCTTCCTCTGCTGAAATCTAAACCTCCTTTCTTCTAATCTCAAGGGGTGTCCCCTGGTCATCTGATCAGGCCTTGGAATAAATAGCTCACTGCAGAGATCCTTGTATGGTGGACCTCTCATATATTTGTACAGTGTGATAAGGTGATAAGGTTCCTCATACGTCAAGTCCTCCATTCCCTTGATTAATGTTGTTGCTCTTCACTGTACCCTCTCTAGTTCTAGTATATCCTTTTTCAGAACTGGTGCCCAAAAATGCACTGTATACTCAAGGTGAGGTCTTACCAATAAATTGTATAATGGCAAAATAATGTTATCCACTCTTGCTTCAATACCTCTTTTTATGCAAGACAGGATTTTGTTTGCCTTTGCTACTGCTATTTGACACTGGTCACTGTTTCCGAATTTGTAGTTGACATGGATACCAAGGTCTTTCTCTAGCAACGATTCCCCTAAAATGATTCCATTAAGTTTATAAGTAGCCTTGGGATTATTTCCTCCCAAATTCATGACTTTACACTTCCCCACATTAAACTTCATATTCCATTTGTTTGCCCAATCTGCCATTTTATATAAATCCCTCTGTAGAGAGCAATTATCCTGTTCTGAATTAATTAACCTGCATAATTTAATGTCAACTGCAAATATTGATAATTTGCCTTGGATATCTATTTCTAGGTCATTTATAAACATGTTAAAAAGCAGCAGACCTAATACTGAACCCTGAGGTACTCCACTCTCCACTTTAACTGTATTGGAGAATTGTCCATTTACAACCACACACTGTTCCCTATCCTTCAACCAGTTTTGTATCCAATTGCAAAGGTCATCTCCTAGCCCTTATTTCCTTTTTTTACACCTCAGCCTTCTGTGTGGCACTGTACCAAATGCCTTTGTTAAGTCTAGATATACTGCATCAACTGCCTGGCCATTATCAAGGTTGCTGCTTACTCATAGAAGCTTAACAGGTTATTTTGGCATGATCTATTCTTCATAAAACCATGTTAATTCCTGCTAATGATCTTATTTTTTGTGTTGTAATCCTGAATATAATCCCTTATTATCCCTTTGTAACTGTTTGTTTGACACACAGACACAGTGGTTTAGGATAAAACACAGTTTTATTGAAATCACAGTAATATAATAACCCTCACAGGTCCTGTAGTATTTAAACAGAATAATACAGACACACGACAGGTTACATATACATATGCCTACACAGGTCCAGTATAACCATAGAGTCCAAAACAGAATATACTGACACAGGTCAGGCAGAATACAAAGAATTCCCAGGAGATAGGTACTGCATGGGTTAATGGTCTTCATAGTCCCATGTGAAGAGAGGTCTGTGATGGAGCTCACTCAAAATAGAGAGCTTAAGGATAAGTAACGCCCAGTAATAGGTTAGGAGACAAACGTGACCTGCCAGAGTAGTATCAGGAACTAAGCAACATATAACACTGCTGTAGCAGTAACGGAGACCTGGCCATTTAGTCACTGCCGTAGCAGTAATGGTGACTAGGCGACATGCACTCTGCAGGAGCGGTAACGGAGACAAGACCAATGGCACACTGCCGTAGCAGTAACAGAGACTAGATCACTTGCACTCTGCAGAAGCAGTAACGGAGACAAGATCAATGGCACACTGCCGTAGCAGTAACGGGGACTAGGCCACTTGCACTCTGCAGGAGCAGCAACGGAGACAAGGCCAATGGCACACTGCCGTAGCAGTAACAGGGACTAGGCCACTTGCACTCTGCAGGAGCATATCACAGTGCCTGTGATCTTCCTCTCACTCTCATCTGTGGCATACTCTGATTTGCTGAGTTGGTTTGGCCCGCCCCCTAGTGACCTTTTTATACCTGACTATCACATCTGTCAGAGGCCCTTTCGTGGTGTTTCTGAGCCAGTCTTGCTGTTGCTGTGTTCCAGTATCCGGATTCCTGTGTACCGACTTTGGCCTGTCCTGACTACGCTCCAGTGTTCCTGATCGTGTTTGACCCGGCTTGTCTGAGAACCTCCTACATGCTACGACCCGGCTTGTCTGAGAACCTCCTACGTGCTACGACCCGGCTTGGCTGACTTCCTGCTTCGTGATCAACCACGGCCTGTTCCAGGGACCTGTGTTTGCCTGTTGTCACCGCCGCAACATTCTGACTCCTGCTGTGCTCAGTGCTGGAGCAGTATGACCATTACACTCCGGTGTAACCCTTCTCCAGTGTAGAGTTCCTTGCTGACTTGCAGAGCTGTGCTCCTTGTACCGAGCCTTCATACGCTTGCAGAGCTTAGTTACCATACCGAGCCTGGGAGATTTAAATGTACCCTTTAACCCTTGCAGTGCCGTCTCTCTCTCTTGCCGAACCTCCATTCCAGTCACAGAGCCTTTACCTTATTGGTCTACTTCTGCTGAGTTGGCCGCTAACGTGGACTTTGACTTATATATACAACTGCAGAGTAGTCCAGTCTTGTCGGTCCGGTTGGGCGCCTTAGGCTCTTGTTATTACGTTGATTACCGGAGGTATCCATTGCAGCCATTGGTTCCGAGAGAAAGCAAGGTTAGGCTCCAAGCTCTTGCAGATTCCGAAGGTCTACGCCCGTGCGGGCTATTGGCTCGTGTTGTGCTCACTTTGGTCTCCGGTTATACTCCCGTGGGGGCTAAACGCAAGCTTTGCATTTCAGGCTATTCTCCGATTACGTCCGTGGGGGCTACATACTCTTGCACTTGCAGTATCAGTTGTCTCATTGGGTATGCCCGCGGGGGCAATGTTGGGTCACTGTTGTGCTAAGCTTATGCTGAGACGGACTGATTGTGTGAAGATGTTGATGAGAATTGCTCAGAATTGGCAACACTGGAGAGGGCTGATTCCTCTAGCAGCCAGGGGAACAGTCCTCCTTCCAGGCTAGATGGGATGCAGAGCAGGCAGAAACCAAGGCAGGTGGTGGTAATAGGGGACTCTATTATTAGGAGGGTAGATAGGGTAATCTGCCGCCAGGAATGTGAATGCCGAACAGTATGCTGTCTCCCGGGTGCTCGGGTTCAGCATGTTGCAGACAGGGCTGACAGATTATTGGGAGGGGCTGGAAGTGATCCAGCTGTCTTGGTACATCCAAGGGTTCTTCAGGAACTCAGTGCAGTGTTAGCAAAACCCCTATATTTACTCTCTAAAGATTCTATTACCACAGGCTCAGTGCCACAGGATTGGCGAAGAGCTAACATAGTGCCTCTATTTAAGAAGGGAACTAAAACAGAACCTGGGAATTATAGACCAGTGAGTTTGACCTCTGTAGTGGGAAAACTATTAGAAGGCATAATAAGGGACTATATTCAGGATTACAACACAAAAAATAAAATCATTAGCACGAATCAACATGGTTTTATGAAGAATAGATCATGCCAAACTAATCTTTTCAGCTTCTATGAGGAGGTAAGCAGCAACCTTGACAATGGCAAGGCAGTAGATGTAGTATATCTAGACTTTGCAAAGGCATTTGATATAGTGCCACACAGAAGGCTGGTGTATAAAATAAGTAAATTGGGGCTAGGAGATAACCTTTGCAATTGGATACAAAACTGGCTGAAGGATAGGGAACAGTGTGTGGTTGTAAATGGAAAATTCTCCAGTACAGTTAAAGTGGAGAGTGGAGTACCTCAGGGTTCAGTATTGGGTCCGCTGCTTTTTAACATGTTTATAAATGACCTAGAAATAGATATCAAAAGCAAATTATCAATATTTGCAGATGACACTAAATTATGCAGAGTAATTAATTCAGAACAGGATATTTTCTCTTTACAGAGGGACTTGCATACAATGCATTTGGGAGGAAACAATCCCAAGGCTACTTATAAACTTATGGAATAATTTTAGGTGACTCGTTGATAGAAAAAGACCTGGGTATCCTTGTCAACTACAAACTTGGAAACAGTGACCAGTGTCAAACAGCAGTAGCAAAGGCAAACAAAGTGCTGTCTTGCATAAAAAGAGGTATTGAAGCAAGAGTGGATAACATTATTTTGCCATTATACAAATCATTGGTAAGACCTCACTTTGAGTACGCAGTGCAATTTTGGGCACCGGTTCTGAAAAAGGATATACTAGAACTAGAGAGGGTACAGCGGAGAGCAACAAAATTAATTAAGGGAATGGAGGACTTGACATATGAGGAACGACTAAACAAACTTGGTTTATTTACTCTAGAGAAAAGACGACTAAGAGGAGACCTTAACACATTGTACAAATATATGAGAGGTCAATACAAGGATCTCTGCGGTGAGCTATTTATTCCAAGGCCTGATCAGGTGACCAGGGGACACCCCTTGAGATTAGAGGAAAGGAGGTTTAAACTTCAGCAGAGGAAGGGTTTTTTTACGGTAAGGTCTGTCAAATTGTGGAATTCATTGCCCAGGGAGGTAGTTATGGCAGATACAATGGATACATTTAAGAGAAGATTAGATACATTTCTTTCAAAAGGGAACATACAGAGTTATACTGTTTATCAGTAGGCTGATCAGGAAGGTCTGATAAAGACTAATTTAATTGGTAGCAGGAAAGCTATAAAATTCTCAGTTACTGAGGTATGAGGCGAAGGTTGAACTTGATGGACTTGTGTCTTTTTTCAACCTAATTTACTATGTTACTATGTTACTATTTACCCTTTAGTGACCAGTTCGCTATTATCTGTACCATTTTGTGTGTGCCTTCTATTCAATATAGTGAATCTCTCTGTACTATTGTATTCACTTTGCAATTGCTGCTGTCACCTGTAGAGGGCGATTATTTGCACTTACTTTCATTCAATAAACGTTGTTATATTTTACCTACTGGTCTGAGTGTCCTAAAAACCGTTACAGTACGAAAGGGCAATGACCTCAGACAGTAAGGGTGAAAGTAACACACAAAACAACCACTGGAGAATGGATGTCCATGAGCAGCGCCTAGATCAATTGGCACTGGCTTTACAGACCCTACTTGAGTGTACGGTACACCTTGATAAGCCTAGTCCGAATCCGGTGGTCCCCCCAGTCTTGACACCGGATAATCCGCCTCTAGCTCCTCCTACTTGTGCCAGAGGCTTAACGGCAGCAGCGCCGTTACCATTGAGATATGATGGAGAGCCTTCCCTATGCAGGGGCTTTATCAATCAGTTGGAGATCTATTTGGAATTGACGCCCCATGCATTTCCTAACGACCGGAGCAAGGTCGGATTCATGATATCGCTACTAACAGGAAAAGCGTTGGCTTGAGCGAACCCATTGTGGGAGAGTGCCAAACCTTGCACTCTGAACTTTAATGAGTTTGTGAAAAAGTTCCGCCGTGTTTTTGAGGTTCCTGGCAGAGCTGCCTCCGCTGCTAAGAGGCTAATGGAAATACAGCAGGGCGAACGTACACTGGGCGACTATGTGATAGAATTCCGGACCCTGGCAGCGGAGGTGGGCTGGAATAATGAGGCGTTATTGGCAGCATTTGCTAAAGGGCTCTCTGAACCAATTAAGGATGAAATAGCTGCCCGAGATGTACCTAGTGACCTGGACGAATTCATAGATTACGTCATGCTCATTGACTCTCGTATCCGGGAGAGACGGTTGGCAAAAAGGGCGAGTTCCAGAAACCATGGGCAGGGCAGTTCCTTTTACCCACCCTCTCCACCCTTTCCTACTGAGCATCCAGTAGAGGCAGCAGAGCCAATGCAGCTGGGTTTTACTAGACTCTCAAAAGAGGAGAGGTCCTTCCATAAAAGTCAAGGCCTATGTTTATATTGTGGCAAACAGGGGCATTTTTTCGCAATTGTCCGGTAAGGCCGGGAAACGCACGCACCTAGGGTACCTTGGGGGACAGGCCCTAGGTGGTGTACAACAGTCCCTAGATCTGAATACTGTTAAACCCACCATCCAAGTGGTATTCTGTTTGGCTGACAAAGTCGTAGAAACATTGGCACTGGTAGATTCGGGTGCAGCTGGGTACTTTATGGACCAATTTTTTGCTGTATTGCATAATATTCCTCTATGCAAGAAGGAGTCTCCTTTGGCAGTGGAAGCCATTGATGGCAGACCATTGGAACCCGCATTTATTACGATGGAAACCATTCCGATTTCTATGTCAGTTGGGGCTCTCCACAAGGAGGAGGTACGGTTTCAAATTATTCGTTCACCTCACCATGCAGTCATTTTGGGGTTCCCATGGTTACTTCGGCACAATCCTCAATTTGATTGGCAAAAATGTGAGGTTAGTTACTGGTCCGAATATTGTAATAAGAACTGTCTATCATTTCCTGTCAAGATTATGTGCACCTCTCCCTCTGTGCCAGCTGAATATGGGGAATTCAGTGACTTATTCAGCAAGGGGGAGGCTAGCGCATTGCCCGAACATAGACCCTATGATTGCGCTATTGATTTACCTCCAGTTGCGGTTCCCCCGAGAGGACGCACTTACCCACTCTCATGTGAGGAGAACAAGGCAATGGAGGAGTACATTAAGGACGCCCTTAGGAGGGGAATTATTCGCAAATCTACCTCCCCGGCTGGCGCCGGATTCTTCTTTGTAAAGAAAAAAAGTGGCGAACTCAGGCCATGTATTGATTACCGGGGGCTTAATAAGCTGATGCCCAAGAACGCATACCCTATTCCACTCATCACCGAGTTATTTGACAGATTGAAGGGCTCTTCTATCTTCACTAAACTTGATTTGCGGGCCGCCTACAATCTAGTTAGAATCAGGTAGGGTGATGAGTGGAAAACGGCATTTAATACCAGAACAGGGCACTACGAATATCTGGTAATGCCTTTCGGCTTATGTAACGCACCTGCGGTATTCCAGGAGCTTAATGATATCTTGCGTGACGCGCTTCAGTCCTGCGTGGTGGTATATCTGGACGATATATTAATTAATTCCGCCACCCTCTCCCAACATATTAAAGATGTCACGGAAGTCCTGCGTTGACTTAGTGAGAATAAACTGTTTTGTAAATTAGAAAAATGCGAATTCCATATGTCTCAAGTACCATTCTTGGGGTTCATAATCTCTAAAGATGGAATCGCTATGGACCAAGATAAGTTGGCAGCAGTATTACAATGGCCTCGCCCTAAAGGGTTAAAAGCGATTCAGCGCTTTCTAGGGTTTGCCAACTATTACAGAAAATTCATACGTAACTTTTCCACAATTGTGAAGCCTTTGTCGTATTTGACACATAAGGGCGCTACTCCCTCTCAGTGGTCCGATGCTGCTGAAAATGCATTTGAGACCTTAAAGTCTGCCTTTGTGTCTGCCCCAGTGCTGTCCCATCCCAATCCCTCCCTGCCATTTACCTTGGAAGTTGACGCCTCTGAGGTTGGGGTTGGGGCAGTACTCTCCCAGCGTCCTGTGGGAGGTGGTACCTTGAAACCTTGTGGGTTTTTCTCTAAGAAGTTGTCTAGCGCACAAAGCCACTATGAGATTGGCAACAGGGAGTTATTGGCCATTATTCTGGCACTGAAGGAGTGGCGCCACCTGTTGGAAGGTACCAAGAACCCAGTACTAATCCTTACCGATCACAAGAATCTGACATATCTCTCTGAGGCTAAGAGATTGTCTTCTCGACAGGCCAGATGGGCACTCTTTTTGTCCCGGTTTAACTTTCTAGTATCCTACCTCCCGGGTTCTAAGAACGTGAGGGCAGACGCCTTGTCCCGACAGTTTGCGTCGGACACTGAGAGGGAGGAAGAACCAGTACCTACCATTCAGCCCGACCGTATTATGGCTACTATTCACACTAGTATAGCTTCACCACTGGGAGAGGAGATTTTGGGGTCTCAGTCTAGGGCTCCACCTGAGACTCCAGTTGGTAAATGCTTTGTGGATGAGCCATTCCGTACCCGTCTATTAGAGACCTAGCACTCATCAAAAGTGGCTGGGCATATCGGCAGGGATCAACTTGTATGGTCTCTTTCACAATTATTCTGGTGGCCTACGCTCAGAGCCGATTGTTCTGCTTTTACTGCCGCTTGTGCCGCCTGTGCCCGTGCTAAGACCCCCAGGCATCTCCCAGTAGGCCTGCTTCAACCTGTGCCTAATGGAGAACGGCCCTTGTCTCATATTTCTATCGACTTTCTGGGACAATTGCCAGTCTCTAGGGGGTATACGTTTATCCTCATGGTGGTTGATAGGTTCTCTAAGATGGCTCATTTTGTGCCATCAAGGGGCTTCCATCGTCTCAGGAATTGGCAATAGTCTTTGCGAGAGAAGTGTTTCGCTTGCACGGGGTACCCAGAGTTGTGGTCTCCGACCGTGGGAGTCAATTCGTGTCCAGGTTCTGGAGGGCATTCTGTGGCATGATGGGCATTCAATTGTCCTTCTCTTCCGCCTACCATCCCCAGACCAACGGAGCCGCTGAGCGTGCCAATCAGGGACTGGAACAGTTCCTGCGCTGTTTTATTACTGATCATCACGACAATTGGGCCGACCTGTTGCCATAGGCGGAGTTTGCCAGGAATTGTGCAGTTAACTCATCGTCCGGGAGCTCCCTGTTCTTAATCAATTATGGGTTCCAGCCGTGTTTGCTCCCGGACTCGTTCCAGTCACAACAGATTCCTGCCTTGGATTAGCATATGGCGCAGCTCCGTTCCACTTGGGCACAGGTGCAAAGGACCCTCAGTCAGTCTTTCCAGCGTCATCAGCGGTATGCCAATCCTAGACGGCTGCCAGCGGTCTCATTCCAGGTTGGGGACAGGTTATGGCTCTCCTCCAGAAACCTCAATCTGCAGGTACCCCCTAATAAGCTGGCTCCTAGGTTCATTGGTCCCTTTAAAATCATCCGGAAAATTAATCCTGTCTCCTATGCATTGGAACTCCCACCATCTATGCATATTCATAATGTGTTCCATGTGTCTCTGTTAAAACCCCTGGTTTGCAATCGTTACACTACCAATCCGGTAATTCCTGGGCCGGTGGACGTCCAGGGCCAAGAGGAATACGAGGTTCAGAGCATTATTGATTCTAGGCGACTCAGAGGGAAATTGCAATATTTGGTTCACTGGAAGGGTTATGGCCCGGAGGAGCGCTCTTGGGTTGACCAGAAGGACCTCCATGCGCCCAGACTTGTGCGCAACTTCCACTCTAAATACCCTCAGAAACCTAAACCTCCGGCAGGGAGAGGGGGTCTTTGAGAGGGGGGTACTATCACAGTGCCTGTGATCTTCCTGTCACTCTCATCTGTGGCATACTCTGATTTGCTGAGTTGGTTTGGCCCGCCCCCTGGTGACCTTTTTATACCTGACTATCACATCTGTCAGAGGCCCTTTCGTGGTGTTTCTGAGCCAGTCTTGCTGTTGCTGTGTTCCAGTATCCGGATTCCTGTGTACCGACTTTGGCCTGTCCTGACTACGCTCCAGTGTTCCTGATCGTGTTTGACCCGGCTTGTCTGAGAACCTCCTACATGCTACGACCCGGCTTGTCTGAGAACCTCCTACGTGCTACGACCCGGCTTGTCTGAGAACCTCCTACGTGCTACGACCCGGCTTGTCTGAGAACCTCCTACGTGCTACGACCCAGCTTGGCTGACTTCCTGCTTCGTGATCGACCATGGCCTGTTCCAGCGACCTGTGTTTGCCTGTTGTCGCCGCCGCGACATTCTGACTCCTGCTGTGCTCAGTGCTGACGCAGTGTGACCATTACACTCCGGTGTAACCCTTCTCCAGTGCAGAGTTACTTGCTGACTTGCAGAGCTGTGCTCCTTGTACCGAGCCTTCATACGCTTGCAGAGCTTAGTTACCATACCGAGCCTGGGAGATTTAAACGTACCCTTTAACCCTTGCAGTGCCGTCTCTCTCTCTTGCCAAACCTCCATTCCAGTCATAGAGCCTTTACCTTATTGGTCTACTTCTGCTGAGTTGGCCGCTAACGTGGACTTCGACTTATATATACAACTGCAGAGTAGTCCAGTCTTGTCGGTCCGGTTGGGCGCCTTAGGCTCTCGTTATTACGTTGATTACCGGAGGTATCCATTGCAGCCATTGGTTCCGAGAGAAAGCAAGGTTAGGCTCCAAGCTCTTGCAGATTCCGAAGGTCTACGCCCGTGGGGGCTATTGGCTCGTGTTGTGCTCAATTTGGTCTCCGGTTATACGCCCGTGGGGGCTAAACGCAAGCTTTGCATTTCAGGCTATTCTCCGATTACGCCCATGGGGGCTACATACTCTCGCACTTGCAGTATCAGTTGTCTCATTGGGTACGCCCGCGGGGGCTATGTTGGGTCACTGTTCTGCTAAGCTTGTGCTGGTCACTGAACACCTACTATCCTCCATCGCATGAACTCTGTGTTGTGCACATATTCTCTGAACATCACTACACCATTTGGGCGTGCCAAACCCCACAGCTGAGATGGACTGATTGTTCTCATTTACCCTTTAGTGACCAGTTCGCTATTATCTGTACCATTTTGTGTGTGCCTTCTATTCAATATAGTGAATCTCTGTGTACTATTGTATTCACTTTGCAATTGCTGCTGTCACCTGTAGAGGGCGATTATTTGCACTTACTTTCATTCAATAAACGTTGTTATATTTTACCTACTGGTCTGAGTGTCCTAAAAACCGTTACAGAGCAGTAACGGAGACAAGGCCAATGGCACACTGCCGTAGCAGTAACGGAGACTAGGCCACTTGCGCTCTGCGGGAGCAGTAACGGATACAAGGCCAAAGGCACACTGCTGTAGCAGTAACGGAGACTAGGCCCCTTGCGCTCTGCAGGAGCAGTAACGGAGACAAGGCCAAAGGCACACTGCCGTAGCAGTAACGGAGACTAGGCCACTTGCGCTCTGCAGGAGCAGTAACAGAGACAAGGCCAATGGCCCACTGCCGTGACAAGACTGACTTGGCAACTGAGCAACTCGCCCTGAGGTCGCAACCAACCGGAAGCGTCACACATGCCTGATCGATAGGAATGTCGCCAAGGCGAAACAGAGGCAGCCAAAGCAGGAATGTCAGCCAAGCCGGGTTGGTACACAGGAGCAGGAACGTCAACCAAGCCGGGTCGAATCACGGAGCAGGAACGTCAGCCAAGCTGGGTCGGTATGCAGAAGCAGGCGCAGAAGAATGGTCTGGCAGTCAGGGTCGGTTTACAGGCAGGAGACGAGATGCAGAGTAGTCAGCCAGGCTGGGTCGGTACACTGGGAAACACTGAGAGCAGGAACAAGCACTGGTACAGGAACACCACGAAAGGGTACCGAAGGGGTGTCAGAGCCCAGTATATAAAGGCCATACTGGGCGGGACAAGCATAGAATAACCAGTAGGAGTAAAGCACAGTGTAGACTGACAGAAAGTCGCAAGGGGAGCACGGGAACCGTGATAGTACCCCCCTCTGAAAGACCTCCTCTCCTGGAAGAGGGACCTGGTTTCTGAGGATATTTAGAGTGAAAATTACACAGTAATCTAGGAGCATGAAGGTCATTCTGATCAACCCAGGAATGTTCCTCAGGGCTGTAGCCCTTCCAATGGACCAAATATTTAAATTTTCCTCTAAATCTGCATGAATCAATCATGCTTTAGACCTTGTACTCCCCCTGACCCTGAACCTCCGGGGACCACAGGAGTGGTAGTGTAGAGGTTGCATACCAGAGGTTTCAGCAAGGATACATGGAACACATTGTGAATGTGCATAGAAGCTGGGAGATCCAAGGCATACGAAATAGGGTTAATTTTACGGATCACCCTGAAGGGACCAATGAACCGGGGAGCCAAATTATTAGACGGAACTTGCAATTTAAGGTTTCTGGAGGAGAGAAACTAACCTGAAAGGAGACCGCTAGCAGCAGTCTATGGTTAGCCTGGCACTGATGACACTGGAACTACTGACTGAGAGCCCTCTGAACCTGTGCCCAAGTGGAGCGGAATTGCTCAATGTGCTCGTCCAGAGCTGAAATCTGTTGCGACTGGAATGAGTCCGGGAGCAAACATGGGTGGAACCCGTAGTTGATGAGAAACGGGGAGCTCCCAGACAATGAATTAACTGCACAGTTCCTGTCGAACTCTGCCGAAGGCAACAGGTCTGCCCAATTATCATGATGATCAGTAACAAAACAGCACAGGAACTGTTCCAATCCTTGATTGGCACACTCAGCGACTCCATTGGTCTTGGGATGGTAGGCAGAAGAAAAGGACAGTTGAATGTCCATCTGGTTACAGAATGCTCTCCAAAATCTGGATACAAATTGGCTCCCACGGTCGGACACCAGAACTCTAGGTACCCCATGCAACCGGAACACCTCTTAGCAAAGACAACTGCCAGCTCCTGGGCTAAGGGGAGGCTAGGAAGGGACACGAAATGAGCAATTTTAGAGAATCTATCAACCACCATAAGAATGAACGAGTAACCCCTAGACACTGGCAGTTCTCCCAAGAAATCAATGGATACGTGGGACCAAGGACGTTCGCCATTAGGTACTGGTTGGAGTAAGCCCACTGGGAGGTGTCTAGGTGTCTTGGCATGAGCACAGGTGGTACAGGCTGCAGTAAATGCGGAGTAGTTGGCCCGTAGGGAAGGCCACCAAAATACTTGTGAGAGAGACCATATTAATTGATCCCTCCCAATATGCCCAGCAGCCTTAGAAGAGTGGTATGTTTCGAGCAAACGGGTACGAAATGGCTCATCCACAAAGCACTTGCCCACTGGGGTTTCTGGGGGTGCCGTAGCCTGGGTAGCCAGAATCTCCTCCCCCAGTAGCGAAGTGATACTAGTACCTAGGGTGGCCAGGATGCGATCAGGCTGAATGATGGGTACGGGGACCTCATCCTTCTCCATCTCAGCCCTAACATTCTTGGAGCCCGGTAAGTAGGATACTACAAAGTTGAAACGAGATAGAAACAGGGCCCATCTGGCCTGACGAGAGGACAATCTTTTAGCTTCCTAGAGATAAGTCAAAATTTTGTGGTCAGTTAGAATTAATACAGGCGTTCTGGTACCTTCCAGCAGGTGACGCCACTCTTTCAAAGTGAGAATGATAGCCAGGAGTTCTCTGTCCCCAATTTCATAGTGAAACTGGGCACTAGACAGTTTTCTTTAGAAGAACCCACATGGTCTCAGAGTGCCCCCAGCCACTGGGCACTGTGACAGTACTGCCCCTACCCCAATTTCAGAGGCATCAACCTCCAACGTGAATGGAAGGGAAGGGTTGGGGTGGGACAGTACAGGAGCGGACGCGAAAGCGGATTTTAATGTCTCAAAAGCATGATCAGCTGCATCAGACCATTGGGATGGATTAGCACCCTTGTGCGTAAGGTCAGAAAGACGTTTAACAATAGTGGAAAAGTTCTGGATAAACTTCCTGTAATAATTGGCAAACCCAAGAAAACGCTGAATCGCTTTTAACCCTTTGGGTCGTGGCCATTGCAATACCACTGCGAGTTTCTCCTGGTCCATAGCAATACCATCCTTAGAGATCACGAAACCCAAAAAAGGCACTTTGGACCTGTGAAACTTGCACTTCTACATTTTACAGAATAGTTTATACTTGCGTAATCAAAGCAAGACCTCAGACACATCCTTGATGTGTTGAGACAGATTAGCCAAGTGTATGAATATGTCATCAAGATAGACTACTACACAGGACTGTAGCATTATCACAGAGGATATCATTAATGAATTCTTGAAATACAGCGGGTGCGTTACAGAGGCCAAACGGCATGACTAGTTATTCATAATTCCCAGATCTGGTATTAAATGCCATTTTCCACTCATCCCCAGCTCTTATTCTGATCAGGTTATAGGCAGCCCGTAGATCTAATTTAGTAAAAATGGAAGAACCTTGGACATAAGTTTATTTAATCCCCGGTAATCGATACAAGGCCTCAACTCGCCATTCTTCTTTTTCACAAAAAAGAAACCAGCACCAGCAGGCGAGGTAGACTTCCTAATAATCCCTCTTTTAAGGGCATCATCAATGTATTCCTCCATGGCCCGATTTTCCTCGCACGACAGCGGATACGTGCGGCCCCTAGGGGGCACGGCCCCAGGGGGCAAATCAATAGCGCAATTGTATGCCTTATGTTGGGGCAAGGTGCTAGCCTTTCCCTTACTAAAAACGTCACTGAATTGGTGGTATTCGGCTGGCACGGAGGGAGAGGTACACAAAATCTTAAATGGATGAGTCACACAATGCTCCATACAGTACTCGGACCACAACGTGATTTCACAAGTCTGCCAGTCAAACTGGGGATTATGCAAATGTAACCATGGGAACCCCAGAATGACCGCATGATGAGGAGAATGGATTATCTGAAATCTCTGTTCCTCCATGTGGAGGGCCCCAATAGTCATAGAAAGCAGAATAGTTTCCATAGTTATCTGGGCTGGTTCTAACGGTCTGCCATCAATGGCCTCAATGGCTAAGGGAGATTCCCTCCTGACCAACGGAATTTTATGTAACACAGCAAATAAACTGTCCATGAAGTATGCAGCCGCGCCGGAATCAACCAGGGCCAGAACCTCCACTGAGTGTTCTGCCCATGAAAATACCACCTGGATCGTGGGTTTCTGCATAATCGGGTCTAGGACTGCTGAACACCACCTAGGGCCTGTCCCCCAAGGTACCCTAGGTGCGTTCGTTTCCCGGACGTACAGGACAGGTACGTAACAGGTGCCCAGCTTTGCCACAGTACAGACATAACCCCTGCCTCCTGCTGTGTGCCCGTTCTTCCTTAGATAGTTTGGTGAACCCAAGTTGCATTGGTTCACAGGATTCCTGTTTACGATTAGGAGGCATGGGAGGCGAGGGAGGCATGGGTGGGATCAAAAAACTGTTTTGCCCACTGTTTCTAGGCCGTAGCCTACGGTCTTTAGCCATAAGTCTCTCACTAATACGAGAATCAATTAGAATGGCGTAATCAATGTATTTGTCCAAATCACTAGGTACTTCTCTAGCTGCTGTTTCATCCTTAATACGGTCAGCAGGTCCTTGAGCAAAAGCTACCAACGCCTCGTTGTTCCAAGCTACCTCTGCTGCCAATGTACAGAATTCTATGGCATAATCGCCCACAGTACGATTGCCCTGTTGTATCTCCATTGATCGTTTGGCAGCAGAGGCAGCTCTACCAGGAACTTCAAATACTCGCCGAAAAGTCTGTACAAACTCCCTGAAGTTCCTGGTGCAAGGTCTAGCATTCTCCCACAAGGGCTTGGCCCATGCCAGGGCTCTGCCCATCAATAGTGATATCATGAACCCAACCTTACTGCGGTTATTCGGAAAGGCGTGAGGGGTTCGTTCCAGAAATATCTCCAACTGATTAATAAACCCTCTGCACAGGGTGGGTTCACCATCGTATCTGAGTGGTAACAGAGCAGAAGCAGTTAACCCTTTACCTGAGGTAACAGCTGTCAAGGATTGACTCTCCGGTGTCGAAACTGGGGAGACCACCGGATTCTGAACTGGTTTATTGAGATGCACCGTGTGCTCAAGAACAGCTTGTATGGCCAGTGCCAACTGGTCCAAACGCTGCTCAGGTACATCCATCCTCCAATGGATGTTCTGTGCGTTTCCCTCACTTTACTATCTGAGGTCATGGCCCTTTTGTACTGTGACGGTTTGTTTGACACACAGACAGAGTGGTTTAGGATAAAACACAGTTTTATTGAAATCACAGTAATATAATAACCCTCACAGGTTCTGTAGTATTTAAACAGAATAATACAGACACATGACAGGTTACATATACATATGCTTACACAGGTCCAGTATAACCATAGAGTCCAAAACAGAATATACTGACACAGGTCAGTCAGAATACAATGAATTCCCAGGAGATAGGTACTGCATGGGTTAATGGTCTTCAACGAGTGTGAATAGTCCCATGTGAAGAGAGGTCTGTGATGGAGCTCACTCAAAATAGAGAGCTTAAGGATAACTAACGCCCAGTAATAGGTTAGCAGACAAACGTGACCTGCCAGAGTAGTATCAGGAACTGAGCAACATATAACACTGCCGTAGCAGTAACGGAGACCAGGCCACTTGCACACTGCTGTAGCAGTAACGGAGACTAGGCCACTTGCACACTGCCGTAGCAGTAACGTAGACTAGACCACTTGCACTCTGCAGGAGCAGTACCGGAGACAAGGCCAATTGCACACTGCCGTAGCAGTAATGGAGACTAGATCACTTGCACTCTGCAGAAGCAGTAAGGAAGACAAGACCAATGGCACACTGCCGTAGCAGTAACGGGGACTAGGCCACTTGCACTCTGCAGGAGTAGTAACCGAGACAAGGCCAATGGCACACTGCTATAGCAGTAATGGGGACTAGGCCACTTGCACTCTGCAGGAGCAGTAACAGAGACAAGGCCAATGGCACACTGCCGTAGCAGTAACGGAGACTAGGCCACTTGCGCTCTGCAGGAGAAGTAGCGGATACAAGGCCAAAGGCACACTGCCATGGCAGTAACGAAGACTAGTCCACTTGCGCTCTGCAGGAGCAGTAACGGAGACAAGGCCAAAGGCACACTGCCGTAGCAGTAACGGAGACTAGGCCACTTGCACTCTGCAGAAGCAGTAACAGAAACAAGGCCAAAGGCACACTGCCGTAGCAGTAACGGAGACTAGGCCACTTGCGCTCTGCAGAAGCAGTAACAGAGACAAGGCCAATGGCACACTGCCATGACAGGGCTGACTTAGCAACTGAGCAACTCGCTCTTAGGTCGCAACCAACCGGAAGTGTCACAAATGCCTGATCGATAGGAATGTCGCCAAGGCGACACAGAGGCAGACAAAGCAGGAACGTCAGCCAAGCCGGGTTGGTACACTGGAGCAGGAACGTCAGCCAAGCCGGGTCGGTACACAGGAGCAGGAACGTCAACCAAGCCAGGTCGAATCACGGAGCAGGAATGTCTGCCAAGCCGGGTCGGTACACAGAAGCAGGCGCAGAAGAATGGTCAGGCAGTCCGGGTCGGTTCACAGGCAGGAGACGAGATGCAGAGTAGTCAGGCAGGCCAGGTCGGTACACTGGGAAACACTGAGAGCAGGAACACCACGTAAGGGCACCAAAGGGGTGCCAGAGCCCAGTATATAAAGGCCATACTGGGCGGGACAAGCATAGAATAGCCAATAGGAGTAAAGCACAGTGTAGACTGACAGAAAGTTGCAAGGGGAGCACGGGCACCGTGATACCATTCTAGAACTTTTCCCATTACAGAGGTCAAACTCACAGGTCTATAGTTTCCAGGTTCTGTTTTAGTTCCCTTCTTAAATAGAGGCACTACACTGGCTCTTCGCCAATCTTGTGGCACTGAACCTGTGGTGAGAGAATCTTTAAAGAGTAACAACACTGCACTGAGTTCCTTAAGAACCCTTGGATGTATACCATCAGGACCCGGTGCTTTGTCAGTCTTAATTTTGTTCAGTCTACCCATGACATCTTGAGTTAACCCAATATCTGATAATTGTATTGTTTTATTAGTTACTTGTTGAGGCTCTTCTACCATTCCTTGCTCCCTTGTATATACTGATGCAAAGAAAGTGTTTAGAACATCGGCCTTTTCTTTATCCTCACTAATCAACTCACGGCTCACCCAGCTCATTTTTGAATAGTCCAATGCACTCCCTCCTACGTTTTTTGCTATTTATATATTTGAAAAACTTTTTTGGATTATTCTTACTTTCACTTGCAATTCGAGTTTCATTTTCTATTTTTTCCACCCTAATTGCCTTTTTGCAATCTTTGTTGCACTCCCTGTATTTTAAGAAACAATGTTCCGTTCCTGCTGACTTAAATAGTTTGATTGCGTTTTTTCCTTTGCCATTTCCTCCTTTACATGTGCATTTAACCACATTGGCTGTGACTTACTTCTTTTGCATTTGTTCCCCATTGGTATATACTGTTGGGTACATTTTGGCTACCTAAATTTGAATTCTGACCATTTATCCTCCATATTTTTGTCTTTAAATAATGTACCCCAGTCTATTTGTTGCATTGAAGCCCTTAATAATTTGAAGTTGAACCTATACAGTTTTGCTTTGCCAAACTGATCTCAAATGTAACCATGTTGTGATCACTGTTTCCCAATTGTTCAATTACCTTAATATTGGATACCATTTCTGTGTAATTCGTTATCACTAAATTCAATATATTGTTATTTCTTGTCGGAACGTCCACCATTTGTGATATGTAGCTTTCACGAAGCCCTGTCCACACGAAGCCCTGTCCGCAACATGTTTACATTTCATATTGACCGGATGGTGGCTTGTAAAGCGTAGCAAGCTATTAGTGGCTGTGTTTTTACAAACCAGGTCATTCTGCAGTGTGTTGTCACCGCCACTCTCAATTGTGATATCTAAGAAGTTGATCTTTTGAACGCTATGCTCCATGGTTAGTCTTAAAACCATGGAATTGTTGATGTAGTAATTTATTAGGTCCTTCCCATAAGATCATCTATATATCGCATCCACATCAGTACATGATCTGTAAATAAGTTGTTCTCTTCTGCAAATACAATGGTTTCCTTCTACCACCCGAGGTACAGGTTGGCATATGTGGGGGCACATGCACTCCCCATTTCTCGGGTTTGTAGGAAGAATTTGTTCTGAAAGACAAAATAATTCTTTTGGAGTACAAAGGAAAAATCGTCCACTATAAATTCTTTCTTCTGTGGACTGTGTGACTCATTTTTATCCAAGAAAAATTTAGTCTCTTGTATACCATACTGGTGTATAATTGAAGTATATAAAGATTCAACATCGCAGGTTACCAAAATAGTGTCATCACTAATTGGTAGCCTCTCGATCTTACTCAAAATATCAGTGGTGTCTCTGACATATGAATTTAAAGGTTAGTAATACTTCATTTTATCTTTATTTTATTTTGTAGTCATTAAAAAAACATGAAGAACGATGTCTTATCTCTCAAACCTTTATGGTTTGAGAGATATTCACAAGCAAAGTTTCCCCTCCCGCCCCTTTTACCTAGTGTAAGCCATCTCTTCTCAGATGTGGAATCTGGATGCTAGACCAGACAGATAACACAAAGCGACAATCTTCTTCCTATGAGAACAATGAAAGCCATGCCCCCCTTGACAGGTTTTTCAGTTTTTTTTCCTTTTCTTAATTGAAGATTGTCCCTCTCTGCAGTCTACTTGGGCACCTCCCTTCTGATCTGGCTGAACAGTGTTACATCAGTAAAAGGGGCAGGAGGGGGATACTTTGTCATTGAATTACTCTTGAACTACAACTCTGACAGAATTGAAATAACACTCTCCAAAGTCCAAATACTATGATGATTGATTAGAGCTGCTTTTATTATGAAACATTAATATCTATTTAAAGATACCACATATGGTCTCAGGATATAATCTATGTATTTGCTAGCATTCTCAGTTAGACTTCCCATTCCAGAGATGATAGGTCTACCTGGTGGTACTAAAACATTTTTCTGTACCTTGGGTATTTGATGTAGTGTGGGAATTTTGGGATGTGAAACTTGTAATCATACTTTTGTTCCCATTTTGTATGCTTCTTCAATTTTTCTAGAATATATACATAATAGGTCTTCAGGATTGCCTAAAAGTCTTTTATAGCAAGTGCTATCATTTAACTGTTTCATGGCTTCCGTAATGTACATCTCCAGTGGCCAAATAACTATATTGCCCCCCTTATCGGACAGCTTAATAATAACAACATCTTCCCACTGCTGTATTTCTTTAAGTGCATCATGTTCTCCTTTAGACAGGTTCCTGTTAGTAATTACACCTGGTAACCTAAGTATGTCATTATTAGTGTTGAGCGAGCGTGCTCGGCCGATGCTCGGATCGGCTCGAGCATCGCTCTGCTCGGCACATGGCGGTACTCGTCGAGTACCGCCATGTGCTCGCCCGCCATGTTCGGGTGGCGGGGATCTGTGCCGGAAGAGGCACAGATCTGAAGACGCTCCGCTGGACCACCAGGGACTGGAGGTACGGGGGCATTGCGGAGATGAAGGGGGCATTGCGGAGATGAAGGGGGACATTGTGGAAGAGGGGCATAGCGGAGATGAAGGGGGACATTGTGGAAGAGGGGCATAGAGTCTATGCCCCTCTTCCACAATGTCCCCCTTCATCTCCGCTATGCCCCTCTTCCACAATGTCCCCCTTCATCTCCTCTATGCCCCTCTTCCACAATGTCCCCCTTCATCTCCGCTATGCCCCTCTTCCACAATGTCCCCCTTCATCTCCGCTATGCCCCTCTTCCACAATGTCCCCCTTCATCTCCTCTATGCCATAGAGGAGATGAAGGGGGACATTGTGGAAGAGGGGCATAGCGGAGATGAAGGGGGACATTGTGGAAGAGGGGCATAGCGGAGATGAAGGGGGACATTGTGGAAGAGGGGCATAGCGGAGATGAAGGGGGCATAGCGGAGATGAAGGGGGACATTGCGGAGCTGAAGGGGGCATTCGGAGATGAAGGGGGCATAGCGGAGATGAAGGGGGGCATTGACCAGGCACCCTCCCCTCATCAGAGCAGGGGGTGCCTGGTATAATGCTCGTGTCGCCCCATTGGATTCAATAGGGCTCGGGTGCTCGGCCGAGCACTCGAGCCTCAGGGGGTGCTCGGTCAGAGCACCCGAGCATCGGGGTGCTTGCTCAACACTAGTCATTATTATTATTATTCTTTATTTATATAGCGCCAACTAATTCCGCAGCACTGTACAATTGGGGAATAGACATACAGAGGTATTAAATAGTACAATCAGATGTGTAGAACAGGAGGATCAGAGGGCCCTGCTCGTGAGAGCTTACAGTCTAGAGGAAGGTAGGTTTGATACAGAAGGAGTAAGTGCTATTGTGTTTAAGTGCCTCCTGCCACATGAACTGCCAGTCAGTGGGTGGGAGTGAGAAGTGCCATTGAGTGCAGTAGTCCGTGCAAGGGGTGAATCTTGGTGATGATGTTTATGGAGGCAGTTGATAGGCCTCCCTGAAGAGGTGAGTCTTCAGGGAGCGTCTGAAGATTTGAAGGCTGGGGGAGAGTCTAATGGGGCGGGGGAGGGAATTCCACAGCTCAGGTGCAGCACGGGAGAAGTCCTGTAGGCGGGAGTGGGAGGATGTGATAAGAGCTGTGGAGAGCAGAAGGTCATGTGCAGAGCGAAGATGGCGGGCGGGAGTATATTTGGAAATGAGAGATGAAATATAGGGGGGTGCAGTGTTAGTGAGGGCTCTATAAGTTAGCACCAGAGTTTTGAATTTTACTCTGTATGCTAACGGGAGCCAGTGTAGGGACTGACAGAGGGGTGTGGTGTTAGAGAAGCGATGAGTGAGGTAGATTAGTCTTGCAGCAGAGTTCATTATGGACTGTAGCGGGGTTAGTCGGGTGAGAGGCAGGCCAATTAGTAAAGAGTTACAGTAGTCAAGACGGGACATGATGAGTGTTTGGATTAGAATTTTGGTAGTGTCTTCTGTGAGAAAGGGTCGGATTCTAGAGATGTTGCGGAGGTGGAGGCGGCATGAGTTGGAGATTGACTGGATGTGAGGAATGAAGGATAGGGCAGAGTCAAATGTGACCCCCAGGCAGCGTGCTGTAGGGGTTGGTGTGATGGAAGTGTTGTTAACGGTGAGGGTAATGTTTGGGATAAGGCTGGTTGTAGATGGAGGGAAGAGAATTAGTTCAGTTTTGCTAAGGTTAAGTTTGAGTTGATGGGAGGACATCCAGGAAGACACAGCAGACAGACAGTCAGACACTCGGGACAGGAGGGAAGGAGAGAGGTCTGTGGAGGAAAGATATATTTGGGTGTCATCAGCATAGAGATGATGGTGAAACCCAAAGGAGTTTATTAGTTTTCCAAGGGAAGCAGTGTAGATTGAGAAGAGCAAGGGTCCCAGTACTGATCCTTGGGGCACACCAACAGACAGTGGGAGGGGTGGGGAAGTGGAGCCGGAGTATGAAACACTGAAGGAGCGGTTGCAGAGATAAGATGAAAACCAGGAGAGTGCAGTGTCGCAGAGGCCTAGGGAGTGGAGGGCTTGGAGGAGGAGTGGGTGATCGACTGTGTCAAATGCGGCTGACAGGTCCAAAAGAATGAGTAGGGAGTAGTGGCCTTTAGACTTGGCTGAGAGCAAGTCATTGGCCACTTTAGTGAGGGCAGTCTCAGTGGAGTGATGAGGGCGGAATCCGGATTGCAAGGGATCTAGCAGGGAATGGTAGCAGAGGAATTTAGTTATATGCAAGGCGCTCGAGAAGCTTGGAGGCAAACGGGAGTAGGGAAATTGGCCGGTAATTTGACAATGAGTTTGGGTCCAGGGAGGGTTTTTTTAGGATGGGAGTGATTAGTGCATGTTTGAAAGAGGATGGGAAGGTGCCGGTTGACAAAGAGAGGTTGAATAAGTGAGTAAGGATTGGAGTTAGTAGAGGGGAGAGTTCTTGGGTGAGCTGAGATGGGATTGGGTCGAGAGGGCATGTGGTTAGGTTTGAGTGAGTGAGGAGAAGGGAGACTTCATCCTCAGTGACAGGTGGGAAGGAGCTTAGTGTGTATGTGGGAGAGGCAACAGGGCTGGGCTGGCTGGGTGGGGGTGGTAGTGATGAAATGTCATGTCTGATAGATTCAGTCTTGTTCTTGAAGTGGTTGGCGAGATCTTGGGCAGAGAAGTTAGTGGAAGGTGTTTGTGTTGGTGGGTTTAGAAGAGATGTGAAGGTTGAGAAAAGGTGTTTGGGGTTGAAGGAAAGATTAGAAATTAGAGAGGAGAAGAATGACTGTTTAGCCAGGGAGAGGGCAGAGCTATACGAACGGAGAATGAATTTGTAGTGTGTGAAGTCGGCTGTGGAGCGCGATTTCCTCCAGTGCCTTTCAGCAGTGCGTGAGCACCTTTGGAGGTATCGCGTTAGTCTTGTGTGCCAGGGTTGTAGTGGGGTTGTGCGTGGGTGGCGTGGAGTTGCAGGTGCAGCGATGTCAAGGGCTGAAGTGAGAGTGCTGTTGTAGAGAGCAGTAGTTTTGTCTGGGCAAGTAAGTGTGAGGATGGGGTTGAGAAGAGGCTGCAGGGAGGTGGAAAATTGTTGCTTGTCAAGAGTATGCAGATTTCTCCGCATGCGCTTGATTGTGGCAGGGGTGATGGGTTTGCGTGGTATGATGAGGTTACCGGTGAGGAGGTGGTGGTCAGAGAGGGGAAAGGGGACATTAGAGAAGTTGGAGACCGAGCAGAGGTTAGTGAAGATCAAGTCGAGGGAGTGACCATCACTGTGTGTGTGGGAGAGCTGGTCCACTGCGATAAGCCTAAGGAGGTTGTTAAGGAGAGGAGTTTGAGGGCAGGGGGGGTGTTGTGATTATCTATAGGGATGTTGAAGTCACCCATGATGAGAGTAGGGACATCAGAGGACATGAAGTGAGGGAGCCAGGAGGTGAAGTGATCAAGGAATTGTGCAGTGGGACCAGGTGGCCTGTATATGACAGCGACACGCAGGGGGAGGGGAGAGAAGAGGCGAAGTGTGTGAGCTTCAAATGTAGGGAAGGAAAGAGAGGGAACAGTGGGGAGTACCTGAAATATATGGTTAGGGGGCAGCAGGATGCCTACTCCCCCTCCCTGCCTGTTGCCAGGCCTCGGTGTGTGTGTGAATTGAAGGCCTCCATATGAGAGTGCGGCAGTGGAGGCAGTGTCTGATGATGTGAGCCAAGTTTCAGTGATGGCAAGGAGGTTTAGGGAATGAGAAATGAACAGATCATGAACAGCTGTTAGTTTGTTACACACAGAGCGGGCATTCCAGAGACCAAAACAAAAGGGGGGGGAGGAGGTTAGGTGACGGGGTACGGTTATTAGATTGTGAGTGTTGCGTGTGTGAGTGGGTTCTGTGGTCCAAGAGAGAATGGAAGGGGGGCATGGGTTAGGTGAGATGTCACCTGCAGCAAGTAGGAGGAGAAGGGACAGGGACATAAGGTGAGAGTGAGATTTGAAGCAGTGGGGCTTTTTTGCAGGGGTAGAAGGAGATGGTGGTGATAGGGAGCGGAGGAATGAAAAAAGTTCATGGGAGCAGAGAAGTGGTGAGTGAAGAATTGAGGGTGCAATGTGAATGGCGTGACACTTAATGTGGACACAGGAGGAGGAGAGTCTTATGCAGGTGAGAATGGCGATGACAAAACAAGGAGTTAATTTGCCCATAGTTGGGTTAATGAATGGGGCAGTAGAGATGTGCAACAGTCAGTAATCCAGGAGAGTACAGATGACTTGGCAGTCAAGGGTCAATCCACGGAGCAGAGGGTATAGGTGCCAGGGATGGTGAGGAGAGTCAGTAGCAGAACTGCAAAGTACTTGGTGAGGGTAGGAATCAGTGCAGGGTTAAATGAAGTAGTCCAATGATGATCAGGAGAGGCAGAAGTTGTAATGGTTAATGGTGGCTGGAAATCCTGGTTTCTTGCATCAGGTGGTCAGTAGTTTCAGTAGAGGAAGCAAATGTCAGTGCTTGGTGAAAATGACTGTTTCTTCATTCTGAATTCAGCCTGTTTACTTGCCTCTTGTCTTTAGGTAGCTGCAGCAGCTGTCTCTCTCCTGTCCAACTCTCTTGCCTAACTCTCAGTACTTAGATAAAGATGTACTTTGAGAAAGGTGCCAACTGCTACCCCAGGCAAATGCCACCCCTAACTGGGCCTGAATATATAGTAACTGGAGTCCCTAAGAACACTGAATGACTGACTGAGGGATTTCCAAATTACAAATTGTTTTGGGATGGAAGAGCTCTGAGTGCGTTCAGGTGTGACACCATTAAATTTCTGATAAGAAACAGACACAGAGAGATATAGGAGAGGAATGGGGGAGGAAGGCAATATGGAGACTGGAACAGGGGGTCAAAATGGCTAATTTAGATTAGTACATACAACAAGGGGTTAAATGGTAGAGGGAGACTGGATGAGATTGGAGAGAGGGAGACTGGATGAGATTGGAGTTCCAGGTGAAGGGTAGATTAGTACATACCAGGAGACTGTATAGTTAATAAACAGTTGGGTTACAGCACAAGATTTTTAAGAAGACTGGATGGGAAACACATACCAGGAGACTGTATAGTTAATAAACAGTTGGGTTACAGCACAAGATTTTTAAGAAGACTGGATGGGAAACACATACCTGTAAGGAAGATGAGAAAGTTGTTAGAAGACTGTCTTCATAGAGCATACAATGCAGCATACTGGATAGATATTAACATATTATTTCTCTTGCCTAACTCTCAGTACTTAGATAAAGATGTACTTTGAGAAAGGTGCCAACAGCCACCCCAGGCAAATGCCACCCCTAACTGGGCCTGAATATATAGTAACTGGAGTCCCTAAGAACACTGAATGACTGACTGAGGGATTTCCAAATTACAAATTGTTTTGGGATGGAAGAGCTCTGAGTGCGTTCAGGTGTGACACCATTAAATCTCTGATAAGAAACAGACACAGAGAGATATAGGAGAGGAATGGGGGAGGAAGGCAATATGGAGACTGGAACAGGGGGTCAAAATGGCTAATTTAGATTAGTACATACAACAAGGGGTTAAATGGTAGAGGGAGACTGGATGAGATTGGAGAGAGGGAGACTGGATGAGATTGGAGTTCCAGGTGAAGGGTAGATTAGTACATACCAGGAGACTGTATAGTTAATAAACAGTTGGGTTACAGCACAAGATTTTTAAGAAGACTGGATGGGAAACACATACCAGGAGACTGTATAGTTAATAAACAGTTGGGTTACAGCACAAGATTTTTAAGAAGACTGGATGGGAAACACATACCAGGAGACTGTATAGTTAATAAACAGTTGGGTTACAGCACAAGATTTTTAAGAAGACTGGATGGGAAACACATACCAGGAGACTGTATAGTTAATAAACAGTTGGGTTACAGCACAAGATTTTTAAGAAGACTGGATGGGAAACACATACCTGTAAGGAAGATGAGAAAGTTGTTAGAAGACTGTCTTCATAGAGCATACAATGCAGCATACTGGATAGATATTAACATATTATTTCTCTTGCCTAACTCTCAGTACTTAGATAAAGATGTACTTTGAGAAAGGTGCCAACAGCTACCCCAGGCAAATGCCACCCCTAACTGGGCCTGAATATATAGTAACTGGAGTCCCTAAGAACACTGAATGACTGACTGAGGGATTTCCAAATTACAAATTGTTTTGGGATGGAAGAGCTCTGAGTGCGTTCAGGTGTGACACCATTAAATCTCTGATAAGAAACAGACACAGAGAGATATAGGAGAGGAATGGGGGAGGAAGGCAATATGGAGACTGGAACAGGGGGTCAAAATGGCTAATTTAGATTAGTACATACAACAAGGGGTTAAATGGTAGAGGGAGACTGGATGAGATTGGAGAGAGGGAGACTGGATGAGATTGGAGTTCCAGGTGAAGGGTAGATTAGTACATACCAGGAGACTGTATAGTTAATAAACAGTTGGGTTACAGCACAAGATTTTTAAGAAGACTGGATGGGAAACACATACCAGGAGACTGTATAGTTAATAAACAGTTGGGTTACAGCACAAGATTTTTAAGAAGACTGGATGGGAAACACATACCAGGAGACTGTATAGTTAATAAACAGTTGGGTTACAGCACAAGATTTTTAAGAAGACTGGATGGGAAACACATACCTGTAAGGAAGATGAGAAAGTTGTTAGAAGACTGTCTTCATAGAGCATACAATGCAGCATACTGGATAGATATTACCATATTATTTCTCTTGCCTAACTCTCAGTACTTAGATAAAGATGTACTTTGAGAAAGGTGCCAACTGCTACCCCTGGCAAATGCCACCCCTAACTGGGCCTGAATATATAGTAACTGGAGTCCCTAAGAACACTGAATGACTGACTGAGGGATTTCCAAATTACAAATTGTTTTGGGATGGAAGAGCTCTGAGTGCGTTCAGGTGTGACACCATTAAATCTCTGATAAGAAACAGACACAGAGAGATATAGGAGAGGAATGGGGGAGGAAGGCAATATGGAGACTGGAACAGGGGGTCAAAATGGCTAATTTAGATTAGTACATACAACAAGGGGTTAAATGGTAGAGGGAGACTGGATGAGATTGGAGAGAGGGAGACTGGATGAGATTGGAGTTCCAGGTGAAGGGTAGATTAGTACATACCAGGAGACTGTATAGTTAATAAACAGTTGGGTTACAGCACAAGATTTTTAAGAAGACTGGATGGGAAACACATACCAGGAGACTGTATAGTTAATAAACAGTTGGGTTACAGCACAAGATTTTTAAGAAGACTGGATGGGAAACACATACCAGGAGACTGTATAGTTAATAAACAGTTGGGTTACAGCACAAGATTTTTAAGAAGACTGGATGGGAAACACATACCTGTAAGGAAGATGAGAAAGTTGTTAGAAGACTGTCTTCATAGAGCATACAATGCAGCATACTGGATAGATATTAACATATTATTTCTCTTGCCTAACTCTCAGTACTTAGATAAAGATGTACTTTGAGAAAGGTGCCAACAGCTACCCCAGGCAAATGCCACCCCTAACTGGGCCTGAATATATAGTAACTGGAGTCCCTAAGAACACTGAATGACTGACTGAGGGATTTCCAAATTACAAATTGTTTTGGGATGGAAGAGCTCTGAGTGCGTTCAGGTGTGACACCATTAAATCTCTGATAAGAAACAGACACAGAGAGATATAGGAGAGGAATGGGGGAGGAAGGCAATATGGAGACTGGAACAGGGGGTCAAAATGGCTAATTTAGATTAGTACATACAACAAGGGGTTAAATGGTAGAGGGAGACTGGATGAGATTGGAAAGAGGGAGACTGGATGAGATTGGAGTTCCAGGTGAAGGGTAGATTAGTACATACCAGGAGACTGTATAGTTAATAAACAGTTGGGTTACAGCACAAGATTTTTAAGAAGACTGGATGGGAAACACATACCAGGAGACTGTATAGTTAATAAACAGTTGGGTTACAGCACAAGATTTTTAAGAAGACTGGATGGGAAACACATACCTGTAAGGAAGATGAGAAAGTTGTTAGAAGACTGCCTTCATAGAGCATACAATGCAGCATACTGGATAGATATTAACATAGTATTTCTCTTGCCTAACTCTCAGTACTTAGATAAACATGTACTTTGAGAAAGGTGCCAACTGCTACCCCTGGCAAATGCCACCCCAGGCAAATGCCACCCCTAACTGGGCCTGAATATATAGTAACTGGAGTCCCTAAGAACACTGAATGACTGGTAAATGTCATCTTTTACCAGTTTAGAAAACAATTGAACTGCAGGACATATGTCCATGGGAGGTGTAAATGTGAACTTCTTTTTGGGAGCTTCTGGCATTTTATATTTCCCCCTTTGTTTGTTCTCTTTTAATAATTCACTGAGTATGTACATATTATCCTGATCTAAAGTATCTACATCTATTTGGGATTCTTGTTCATCTATGATTTCAGTTGGCTTATTTGTGTTGAAAAATTTATGGAGAAGTAGTTTCCTTGTAAAAGCACGGAGATCTACTATAGTATTAAATTTGTTCAGTTTCGTGCTGGGGAGAAACTTAGGCCCTTGAAGTGGACTTTTTGTTGGGTCAGTGTTAGGGTATGATTTGAGAGATTGATGATTTGTGATTGATCTGACTCCCTTATCTGTTTTGGGCTCCCTTGAGCTGACTCCCTTATCTGTTCTGGGCTCGTCCTCTGCCCTGTTGTTTGTATTCCAATATTTTGCGATATCTTAACTCTCTTGCTTCCCCTTTGGGTTGGCTTCTTGTGTCTTTGTTTCTTCTTCATCTTCTCCATCCTCTTAACCCCTTCAGTGCCAGAGGCTTGGGCCATTTCCTGTACCCTGCAGGCCAGACACTTTTTCAGCATTTTTGCTATCCTTCCATTTAGGCTTGATTTACTCTTGTGATTTTTAGTTACATATGGAAAACTATATATTGTTTTTTTAGAACAAATTGAGCTTTCTTGTGGTACCTTACTTGAAGAGAATTTTACATCATGCAAAAAGCTATGATATCATAATGACAAAAAAAGTGAAAATGTACTCATTTTGCTAAAATCACATACTATGCATCAAAAACATTTACCTTGATTGAAAAAGTTTCAATTATTTGAAAAATCCCCAAGTCCCCCGAGTAAAGAAATACCAAATTTGTATAGTTTTACCTATGTCCATGGCTAGCGCATAGCCCTAATCACCAGCAGCGCAAAATGACATTTTCACCTGTATAAACTAATATGCACAGTCTAGGGTTTTTGTGGTAAAACTACCCTAAACCAGTGGAATAACTATATAAAACTATATATTTCTGAAAATTAGACAACCTGCCACATCTAATGAGGGGTAACTTGCCTTCTTGCTCCAAGCCTATTGTGCACAATTGCTTCCAGTATGTGGCACTATAAGAAAAAAATTACATTTTTCTGCCGCTTCAACTGTACTGAAATCTGTGAAAACCATGGAATTCCCAACTGTATTCATTAGCTAGTGATCTTAGGAGAAAAATGACACCTCATTGGTATGAGTTCACCTACCTTAGGGGGCGCTACAAGTACAAAACCACACCTATTGCAACCTCTAATTTTTCTAACATTTTCTCAAACATTACTTGTCTGTACAACAATGGTTATAACAATTACACAAGTGAAGAAAGGCTACACAAACCATGCCATTTTGGAAAGTAGACAACCTGCCCCATCTAATGAGGGGTGAATTGCCTTCTTACCCCAAGCCTGTTGTGCCCAAATGCTTCCAGAATTTGGCACTATAGGAAAAAAATAGCATTTTCTTACATTTCTGCCCCTTCAACTGTAATGAAATCTGTGAAAACCATGGCATTTACCAAATGTATTCATTAGCTAGTGCTCTTTGGAGGAAAATGACACCTCACTGGTATGAGTAGGTTACCTTAGGGTTGCCAGAAGCACATAACTACACCTACCTGTTTGCTTCCCCGAAAATGGCTGCTTGTACTAAAATGTTCATAACTGTTAGAGACATGAAGGAAAGGTATAAAAGGTATACCATTTTGGAAAGTAGACATTCTCCCGCATGAAATGAAGGGTCACTTGCCTTTCTATCCCTGGGCTGAAGTGCAAAATATTTCCAAAAGGTGGCGCTATAGGAATAAATACATGTTTTTTTACATTTCCACCATTTCAAAGATACTAAAATCTTTGAAAACCATAACATTTCCTGCTGTATTCAGTACCTGCTACCAACATGAGAAAAATGGTAGCCCATTTGTGTGGGTTAACGTACAATATGTGGGTGCTAGGAACATGTACGTAAACCTGACACTTTTGTTTTTTAAATTATCTGCTTGTACTAAAATGATTATAACAATAATAGATATGCAGGAAAGGTAGAGAAATAATGCCATTTTGGAAAGAAAACAACCTGCCGCATCTAATAAGGGGTCACTTGCCTTCTTACCCAAAGGCTGGTGTGCACAAATGCTTCCAGGAGGTGGTGCTAATGAAAAAAAGGCATTTTCTTACATTTCTGCCCCTTCAAATGTATGGAACTCTGTGAAAAACATGGCATTTTAAACTGCATTCATTAGCTAGTGCTCTTAGGAGTCAAATGACACCCCATTGGTATGAGTTGACCTATCTTAGTGGGTGCTAGAAGTAGAAAACTACAGCTACTACAACCTCTGATGTTTCTAACATTTTCTCAAACCTGACTTTCCTGTACGAAAAGAAGTGAAGAAAAGGTAGATAAACAATACCATTTTGGAAAGAAGATAACCTGCCACAATGAGGGGTCACTTGCCTTCTTACCCCAGTACTGGTGTGCATAAATGTTTCCAGAAGGAGGCGATATAGGAAAAAAATAGCATTTTTTTACATTTCTGTCCCTTCATATGTAGTGAAATCTGTGAAAACTATGGGATTTCTAACTGTATTTGTTAGCTAGTGCTCTTAGGAGAAGAATGGAACCCCATTGGTATGAGCTGACATACCGTAGGGGGTTCTAGAAATGAAAAACGACACCTACCACAACCTCTGATTTTTCTAACATTTTCTCAAACATTACTTGTCTGTACAAAAATAGTTATATCAACTACAGAATTGAAGAAAGGGTACAGAAACCATGCCATTTTTGAAAGAAGATAACCTGCCGCATCTAATGAGGGGTCGCTTGCCTTTCTACCCCTAAGTTTGTGTGCACAACTTTTTTCAGAATGTGGTGCTACAGAAAAAAAAAATTTGTTGTTTTTACAAATCAGTCACTTCAAAGATACGCAAATGGTTCAACACCATGGGATTTCCTAAGAGGACCTCCTGCAAGCCTACAGAAAGTGGTACCCCACTGCTGTGGGTTAACATACCATACTGGATGCCAGGCGCGTGGCCAGCGATGGAAAAGGATGGGGATGCAAACAGTGTATGTATGATTCTATTGCTACCAGTGGTCAGTCAGTGTATGTGAGAGCCTCTGACTGCCTGTGAAACCAGGTCAGGGAAGGGACGAGGGGTCAGGCAGTATAAGTGGGTATATCTACCAGTGGGCAGTGAGCAAGTGTGGCGGTGGTTGTTGGGGAGGTGAGTGCATATAGGGGATCTGTGGTTACCAGTGTGCACTGTATGTCCCCCACATACACTGTTTGATTCCCAGCCTGAATCCAGTGCGTACTCATACTTGGGTCCCCCAGTAGGCAGTGGAATCAGGCTGGGGGGGGGGGTCAGACTGTGGAAATGGGACTGCCAGTGGGCTTTTTAACTAGGATGGGGGGTAGGGTATGTGTGAGGTGGGGAGATTGGAGGCATTTTGTGTGCATGCCACAGGGGTGTCCAATGCATTGCAATGCACTGGACACCGTGTTGCACACAAAGAGGTTTTTTTTTAGCTATTTTTTATTCATACCTCATTGAAGGGGGCATCAGTACCATTTCTTATGCCCCCCAAAAATGTGTGTGTGCCATAGGGGGTCCAGTGCATTGCAAAGCTGTATTGGACCTACCTGTGACACATGCAGGTTTTTTGGTGTTTTTTTCCCCCCAAAAAATATTTTTGTGTAGACCTCATTGGAGGGCATTAGAATTGATGCCCCCCAATGAGGTCTGAATAAAAAATAATGGGGGGATAAAAAGAAAAATCCTTCGTCTACCACAGGGGTGGACAATGCATTGCAAAGCACTGGACCCCTGTGGCATACAGAGGGTTAATTTTTTTTCTTATTTTTAATTCATACCTTATGGGGGCAACAGGTCTACTCATGATAACCCTCCAACAAGGGCAGAATAAAAGATAAATAAATGTGTGTGCCACAGGGGGGTCCAACACATTGCAAAGCACTGCATTGGACCCCCTTGTGGTGCACGCATGGTTGTCCTATTTTTCTATTTTTATTTATTTATTTATTTTACACCATGTTGGGGGGGTTCATGACCCTTATGTCCCCCAGTGAGGTCTAAATAAAGTAAAATTAAACAAACAAACAAACAAACAAACAAATCCTTTGTGTTCCACAGGGGTGTCCAATGCATTGCAAAGCAATGCTTTGGACCCCCTGGGGCACACAGAGGGTTTTTTTTGTTGTTTTTTTTTTACTATTTTTTTATTCATAGCTTGTTGGGGGGCATCAGCCCCCCCCCAACAAGCTTTGAATACAAAGCAAGGCAAACCAAACTCCTGTGTGTGCCACAGGAGGAGGGGTCTGCATTGGACCCCCCCCCCCCCCGTGGCAGTCTTTTTTTTTTGTTATAGACCTCATTGGGGGGCATCAGGACCCCTGATGCCACCCCAATGAGGTCTAAATAACAAAAAATGAAAAAAAAAACACATTTCTGTGCAAATTGCAAAGCAATGCATTGGACCCCCTGTGAAACACAAAGGGTTAATTTAAAAAAAAAAAAAAAAAAATATATATATATATATATATATATATATATATATATATATATATATTATTCTTTACTCATAGCTTGTTGGGGGGCCTCAGGGCACCCCACCAAGCTATGAATGTAAATTAATAGTAAAAAAAAGTCCTGTGTGAGCCACAGGAGGGGGGATCTGGATTGAAACCCCCCCCCCCCGTGGCACATACAGGGTTGAAAAATATATATATTTTTTATTATTATAGACATCATTGGGGTGCATCCTGAGCCCCCCAATGAGGTCTTGAGTAAAGAAAAATGCCCCCCAACATTAGTAACCCTGTGAGTGTCACAGGGGTCTCCAGCGCATTGCAAAGCAATGCGCTGGACACCTCTGCGGTACTCATGTGGTTAAGTTTTGGCATTTTATTTTATTTATTTTTTTATATTCAGACCTCGTGGAGGACATCAGGACCCCTTCTGATGTCCCCCCAGTTATTGATCTCCCATCCAGTTGTGCAGGGAGATCAATAAGGCGACCGCAGTAGAACAAAAGAAGAGCTCTCCCGTCCTTTCCTACCACCAGTAGGAGTGAACGGGACTGGGGAAACTTCCCCAACGTCATCGGTGATCATGTCACTAAGTGAAAAAGGCTTCTAATCTCTCTACAAACTACTTCTCTGAACATAAAAGTGTATATATTGAAAACAGCTTGCCTTTTTTTGATGCCTAAAACTATTATGTGTGGATGTTGACACTGTGTACTGCTGAGGCACTTAAATCCAGCTTGCCTTTTTTATTTATCGATGTGAAGATAGGGAGGTGTATTATCCAAACACTCAAAATAACTACATACAAACAAACAATTCTGCGCTCCTCTACATGCTGTGAATAATGAGTGTCCGGTACTGTGCATATTTAATAATCCTTAGTAAATATAAATAAAATAAGAGAGAGTTTCGTCCGACAAATTGGCCAATCCGTGTGTAAGCTTACCAACCACGTCACGGTATCTCACTTTATGATAAGTCCTACTCTAATACACCTACATCTACTATCTAAATTAAATTAAAATTAAAAATACTGATGAAAGATGCCTTTAATCAGGTTCCCGACACATTTTAAATAAATATGACAGAGAAGTGTTTTACTGAAACATTTGTACCGACTACTTAGTTTTCAAACAGATGAGATTAGTAATACTAGAGCATTGATTATCTTGATGCTTGTGTAAGTGATATCCCTTATAATTTTTCAGTTCCTTCGAAGGATGAGATTAATTCCACAGAGACAGATGACTTAGTCAATTGTGGTTCTATAGTCTACAACACCCGTGTCTGTCCACTTATTTCTCAAACTAACATTATGATGATAGGATTGCAAACCTGTTGGCAGCCACAGGGTTAATTTTAGCAATGTCAGTAAAATTTAATACTACAAGTTGAGGAGTAGTCTCTCTCTGTGTTAATTACTCCTTTTTAGGTTATAACTTACTAGTTGAACAGCCCGTTACACAGGCCACAGTGCCACTGCCACCCGGTCGCAGGGTAGTCAAGCGCAGTGCAGACTGCCCGCACCACGACTGATACAGAGCTGGACGCTCCTTCGGAGCGCCCAGCTCTGTATCAGCCGCGGCGCGGGCAATCTCTACTGCGCATGACTGCAGCATGCGCAGCAGTGTGTGCTGCACATGTAGCGGCGTTACACACAATTTACTGAATTATTATATAGGATGTGCAGAATATTTAAGTAATATGGGAAACTTGAACAGGGAGATAAATATCAATCTCGTTTAGTTGCGTTACATTGTAATATAAACAGCACCAGATGAAGCAAATGCGTCATTGTATAATTACTAGTGATGAGCGAGCATGCTCGGCCGAAGCTCGGTTCGGCTCGAGCATCGCTCTGCTCGGCACATGGCGGTACTCGTACGAGTACCGCATGTGCTCGCCCGCCATGTTCGGGTCTCCTCCCCGCACGTTTCGCGGCTGCTGCGCAGCCAATAAACGTGCGGGGAGGCTCTGACATCAGTGTAATGCCAGCAGCCATGTTGGCTGCTGGCATTACACTGATTGGCTGGCCAGAACCCGTGATCGGGTGCTGTATAGCACCCGACTCGCGAGTTCTGCTCATTCTCAGCCAGGGAGAGATGCGATCAGGCAGGGAAAGTCAGTGTAGGGAGAATAAAAGTGTTGGTACTCTTTCAAGACCCAAAAGTCCTTTTTAGGACTGTTGTGTGTGGGGGCAGCATTTATATTTTGTTTGGGGGGGCACAATTTCATTTTTTTTTTGATGGTGGGATATTAGTAAGGTGACATTGTACTAGGTGCACAGGGACAAATATTGTACAACGCAGCGACAAAAAGGGCCATTTTAAACGTGTGCCTAGCCATAGATTATTGTCACATTCTGTTTAGTGTGCAAATTCACAAATTAACGTCACATATTCCGTTCACTGTGCCTAGCCGCAGATTAGCGTCACATTCTGTTTCGTGTGCCTAGCCGCAGATTAGCGTCACATATTGTTTAGTGTGCAAATTCACAAATTAACGTCACATATTGTTTAGTGTGCAAATTCACAAATTAACGTCACATATTCCGTTCACTGTGCCTAGCCGCAGATTAGCGTCACATTCTGTTTCGTGTGCCTAGCCGCAGATTAGCGTCACATATTGTTTAGTGTGCAAATTCACAAATTAACGTCACATATTCCGTTCACTGTGCCTAGCCGCAGATTAGCGTCACATTCTGTTTCGTGTGCCTAGCCGCAGATTAGCGTCACATTCTGTTTCGTGTGCCTAGCCGCAGATTAGCGTCACATATTGTTTAGTGTGCAAATTCACAAATTAACATCACATATTGTTTAGTGTGCAAATTCACAAATTAACGTCACATATTCCGTTCACTGTGCCTAGCCGCAGATTAGCGTCACATTCTGTTTCGTGTGCCTAGCCGCAGATTAGCGTCACATATTGTTTAGTGTGCAAATTCACAAATTAACGTCACATATTGTTTAGTGTGCAAATTCACAAATTAACGTCACATATTCCGTTCACTGTGCCTAGCCGCAGATTAGCGTCACATTCTGTTTAGTGTGCCTAGCCGCAGATTAGCGTCACATATTGTTTAGTGTGCAAATTCACAAATTAACGTCACATATTGTTTAGTGTGCAAATTCACAAATTAACGTCACATATTCCGTTCACTGTGCCTAGCCGCAGATTAGCGTCACATTCTGTTTCGTGTGCCTAGCCGCAGATTAGCGTCACATTCTGTTTCGTGTGCCTAGCCGCAGATTAGCGTCACATTCTGTTTCATGTGCCTAGCTGCAGATTAGCGTCACATATTGTTTAGTGTGCAAATTCACAAATTAACGTCACATATTCCGTTCACTGTGCCTAGCCGCAGATTAGCGTCACATTCTGTTTAGTGTGCCTAGCCGCAGATTAGCGTCACATTCTGTTTCGTGTGCCTAGCCGCAGATTAGCGTCACATATTGTTTAGTGTGCAAATTCACAAATTAACGTCACATATTGTTTAGTGTGCAAATTCACAAATTAACGTCACATATTCCGTTCACTGTGCCTAGCCGCAGATTAGCGTCACATTCTGTTTAGTGTGCCTAGCCGCAGATTACCGGCATATATTCCGTTTAATATGAAGAAGGCGGGTAAAAAGGGACGGGGAAGTGGACGTGATCCTGATAGTTCAGGGCGCGGGTCAGGACACGTAGAAACTGTGCCTGGTGCCAGAGCACAAGACAGAAAGACATCCACCATACCTAGCTTCATGTCTCAGTTTACAGGGCGTCGCAGGACATCACTCTCGAGGTCAGACCACTGCGAAAAGGTGGTCGGTTGGATTTCAGCTGATACTGCTTCCAGTCGGTTAAGCACCACCCTGTCTTCCACCAAGTCCACTCTCACTAGCCAAGAGTCTGGTCAACATAATCCTCACCCTGATCATCCTTCCTCCCACCATAGACGGTCTGGCCAAAGAAGTGATCCCACACTGGGATATAGTGAGGAGCTCGTCTCATCACCAATCCTTGATTTGAACCTCTCTCCAAGCACGCTTGCAGAGGAACATGAGATCTTGTGCCCTGATTCACAACCTCTAGAGGGTACCCAATCACAAGAAGATGACAGAGGGGAACGGCATTTAAGGTCAAAGGAAGTGGATGATGATGATGAGACACAGTTGCCATCAAATCAACCACAATTACTGTCTCAAGACCTTGATGAGGAGGATGATACACAGTTGTCAATGACTGAGGATGTGGTGGGATCAAGAAATGAGGAGGATGATCAGAGTGAGGAAGTGGAGGAGGACTTGGTGGACGATGAGGTCACTGACCCCACCTGGGAAGGTGGAGAGCCGAGCGATGACAGCAGTCCTGAGGGTGAGCCATCTGCAGCACCGCAACAGGCTGGAAGAGGCAGTGGTGTGGCTAAAGAAAGAAGGCGGACCGCACCAAACCGGCCCGCAAATGTTCCACGGAGCACCCCCTTGCGTAAATCTCCCTTGCCAAGGGCTAGGTGTTCCGCGGTATGGCGTTTTTTTAAGGAAAGTGCGGACGACAAAAAAATTGTAGTTTGCAACCTGTGCCACACCAGAATGAGCCGAGGCATGAACACTAGAAACCTCACCACCACCAGCATGATCCGACACATGGCATCCAAGCACCGTAATAAGTGGGAGGAACGCCAGGATCGCCAATCTGTGTCTGCAGGCCACACCACTGCCTCCTCTTCCCCTGTTTTCGGTGCCGGCCAATCGCCTGTCGAAGGCGCAGGCCCGCATACCTCCCGCCCTGCACCTGTACCATCTGAAGCACCATCAGCGACCACATCCACTTCCCTGTCCCAGCGCAGCGTCCAAATGTCGTTACCCCAGGCATTTGAGCGCAAGCGAAAATACCCAGCCACCCACCCACAGGCCATAGCACTAACCTCACACCTTTCCAAATTACTGGCCATCGAAATGCTGCCATTTAGGCTTGTGGACACTGAGTCCTTCCGCAGCCTGATGGCAGCAGCTGTCCCTCGGTACGCAGTCCCCAGCCGCCACTACTTTTCCCGGTGTGCCGTCCCCGCCTTACACCACCATGTGTCCCTTAACATCACCCGTGCCCTGACCAACGCAGTTACTGGGAAGGTCCACTTAACGACTGACACATGGACAAGTGCTTGTGGCCAGGGACGCTACATTTCCCTGACGGCACACTGGGTGAATGTCGTGGAGGCTGGGAGCGACTCGGACCCTGGGATGGCACAGGCACAGGTGCTACCCACGCCGAGGATTGCGGGCCCTACCTCCATCAGGGTTTCCGCCAGCACCTACGTTATTGGCTCCTCCTCCTCCTCCTCCGTTTCCACCTCCGAATTCTCAGCGCGCAGCGCCACTCACCCATCAGCCGGTAGCTGGAAGCAGTGTAGCACTGCAGTGGGGAAGCGTCAACAGGCCGTGCTGAAGCTGATCTGCCTTGGGGACAAACAGCACACGGCCTCAGTGCTGTTGCAGGGGATTAGTCACCAGACCGAGCAGTGGCTCTCGCCACTCAACCTGCAACCAGGCATGGTTGTGTGTGATAATAGGCGTAACTTGGTGGCGGCTTTGGAGCTCGGCAAGCTCACACACGTACCATGCCTAGCGCATGTATTTAATTTAGTGGTTCAGCGATTTCTAAAAACCTACCCCAATTTGCATGATCTCTTGACGAAGGTGCGCCGCGTGTGTGCACATTTCCGTAAGTCATCTACAGCTTCAGCCGGCCTGTTGAAGCTGCAGCAGCGCTTACAATTGCCAGCTCACCAGCTGCTGTGTGACGTGAGCACGCGCTGGAACTCCACCTTCCACATGTTGGCCCGGCTTTGTGAGCAGCAGAGGGCAGTAGTGGATTACCAGCTGTTACACGGTCGTCGCCTCTCCGTTCAACTTCCTCTAATCAGAAGTGAGGAGTGGGAATGGATGTCAGACCTCTGTGAGGTTTTACGCAATTTTGAGGAATCGACACAGATGGTGAGCGGCGATAACGCTATTATCAGTGTAACCATCCCACTTCTGTGTCTACTGAAACGCTCGCTGCTCACAATTAAAACCAACGCTTTGCATGTGGAAGAGGTGGAAATGGGGGAGGAAGAGCTTACACAAGGTGATAGCCAGAGCACCCTCACTTCGTCTTCTCAGCGACAATTGGAGGAGGTGGAGGAGGAGGAGGAAGACACGGTTGCCTCCGCTACAGAGGGTAGCCATGGAACTTTATTTCCATCTCTTCAGCGTGGGTGGGCAGAAGAGGAGGAAGAGGATGAGGAGATTGAGAGTCATCCTCCTGGTGAGGACAGCGAAATCTTGCCTGTTGGTACTCTGGCACACATGGCTGACTTTATGTTAGGCTGCCTTTCCCGTGACCCACGCGTTATACGCATTTTAGACAACACGGATTACTGGGTGTTCACCCTTCTGGACCCCCGCTACAAAGAGAATTTCTCATCTCTCATTCCTCCGGTGGAGAGGACAAGCAAAATGGTGCAATACCAGAAGGTTCTTGTCGAAAAATTGCTCCAAAATTTTCCATCTGACAACGCTGGCGACAGAGTACGTGCTACCTTGGCCAACCGAGAAGGGGAGAAAAGGGGAGCACACAGCAGTTCCGACAAAGGCAGGGCAACACTCTCCAAGGCGTGGGACACCTTCATGACACCCCGCCAGCACCCTCACCCTGATGCGCAGCCTAGTGTCACAAGGAGGGAAAAGTTTTGGAAGATGGTGAAGGAGTACGTAGCAGACCGTGTCAGCGTCCTCAATGATCCCTCTGTGCCTTACAACTACTGGGTGTCCAAGCTGGACACGTGGTATGAACTGGCACTCTACGCCTTGGAGGTGCTGGCCTGCCCTGCCGCCAGCGTTCTGTCTGAGCGGGTATTTAGTGCTGCTGGTGGCATCATAAAAGATAAGCGTATCCGCCTTTCCACCGAAAATGCTGATAGGTTGACACTTATAAAAATGAGGCCTGGATTTCCCCTGACTTCTCCACTCCACTGGAGGAAAGCCCCGGGTGAACATAAAGTCACTTTAGATATGTTATTTACAATGATGGGAATACTCTGTATTCCCATTCACCCCTTCCACCCAAAAAACGGGTATATGGTTGACTCTTAATCTTCTCATCCTCCTCCTCCTCTTCCATATACCCTGTGATATAATTTTTATATAGGGCCAGCTCACCAGCGGGCCCTGTGATATAATTTTTATATAGGGCCAGCTCACCAGCGGGCCCTGTTTGACAACTTTTTGTATAGGTCAGCTCACCAGCGGGCCTTCTCATATAATGTTTTATTGGGTCAGCTCTCTAGCGGGCCCTCTCATATAATGTTTTATAGCGTCAGCTCACTAGCAGGCCTTCGCATATAATGTTTAGGATGGTCAGCTCCGCAGCAGACCCTCACCCATAATGTTTTAGATGGTCGGCTCATCAGCATACCCTCATTCCTAATGTTTTAGATGGTCAGCTTAGCGGCATGCTCTCGCCCCTAATGTTTTAGAGGGTCACCAGCAGGCCATTAATCCTAATTTTTCAAGGGTGTGTATGATGCCCTCCTTTATGTGTAATAAAGGGTGTATTGGAGTGACATTTCAGTCTAATTTTTGGCAGCCCTTTCACTTAGTGCATAGGCTTTATGAGTGTTGGACCACTACCTGAACTATTGTACCACAATGTGAATGAGGCCCTCCATTTTGTGATATACAGGTTGTATCGGAGTGCCTCAGGTCCTCCCATTGAATTAAATAGGGCTGGGGTGTTCGACAGAGCAGAAGGTAGTTCTTGGCTTCATCCACTAAGTCACTTCGTCACTTTTACTCAATGGATCAGACCCCACTGTTCCGACTATAAATTTTGGACTTAACAAGGGCAAACGGACATGTTGTAAAACCTGTGGTAGCTGCGGCCTCCGTTCCTGAATGCTGTACCTTACCCGGGCCATAACCACGTTGAACACCTGCTTTACGCTGCGCACGTTTCCCTCTTAATCATGGCCCCAGTTCCGAAAAATCGATGAAATTTTTTGCAGAATTTGCAGATGATATACAAGTAAATATACAGCAAATACTGTTTGGTAACAATTTTTCGCCTAAATTCATTTTTATCTTCCTTTTTGTGTGTTTTACGGTCAGTCTGTAAAAATGGCGTACTACGGGCGAAACAACGTTCCCAGCAGCGACGTTGGAGTCCAAGATGCATCCAGACATCCTCTCTATGCTGTCCCTGAACCATTTCTGTGTTGTTTCCATCATTTTCTGACCTTTTCCTATGAACCAGGCACCCTCCCCTCATCAGAGCAGGGGGTGCCTGGTGTAATGCTCGAGTCCTCCCATTGACTTCAATGGGGCTCGGGTGCTCGGCCGAGCACTCGAGCCTCCGGGGGCGCTCGGCCAGAGCACCCGAACACCCGAGCATCGGGGTGCTCGATCATCACTAATAATTACCCACCTGTGTCCTTAACAGTTGCTTCTAATTTATATCAGATGTAAGATTTTACAGAGATAATCAATTCTCTAGTATTACTAATCTCATCTGTTTAAAAACTAAGTAGCCGGTGCAAATGTTCCAGTAAAACACTTCTCTGTCATATTTATTTAAATTGTGTCGAGAACCTGATTAAAGGCTGGTTATTTTGAGTATTTAGATAATACACTTCCCTATCTTCACATCGATATATAAAAAAGGCAAGCCGGTTTAAATGCCCCGGCAATGAACCGAGTGTCAACATCCACACATAGTAACATAGTAAATTAGGTTGAAAAAAGACACAAGTCCATCAAGTTCAACTTTCGCCTCCTACCTTAGTAACTGAGAATTTTATAGCTTTCCTGCTACCAATTAAATTAGTCTTTATCAGACCTTCCTGATCAGCCTACTGATAAACAGTATAACTCTGTATGTTCCCTTTTGAAAGAAATGTATCTAATCTTCTCTTAAATGTATCCATTGTATCTGCCATAACTACCTCCCTGGGCAATGAATTCCACAATTTGACAGACCTTACCGTAAAAAAACCCTTCCTCTGCTGAAGTTTAAACCTCCTTTCCTCTAATATCAAGGGGTGTCCCCTGGTCACCTGATCAGGCCTTGGAATAAATAGCTCACCGCAGAGATCCTTGTATTGACCTCTCATATACTAGTACAATGTGATAAGGTCTCCTCTTAGTCGTCTTTTCTCTAGAGTAAATAAACCAAGTTTGTTTAGTCGTTCCTCATATGTCAAGTCCTCCATTCCCTTAATTAATTTTGTTGCTCTCCGCTGTACCCTCTCTAGTTCTAGTATATCCTTTTTCAGAACCGGTGCCCAAAATTGCACTGCATACTCAAGGTGAGGTCTTACCAATGATATGTATAATGGCAAAATAATGTTATCCACTCTTGCTTCGATACCTCTTTTTATGCAAGACAGCACTTTGTTTGACTTTGCTACTGCTGTTTGACACTGATCACTGTTTCCAAGTTTGTAGTTGACAAGGATACCCAGGTCTTTTTCTATCAACGAGTCACCTAAAATTATTCCATTAAGTTTATAAGTAGCCTTGGGATTGTTTCCTCCCAAATGCATGACTTTACACTTCCCCACATTAAACTTCATATTCCACATGTTTGCCCAATCTGACATTGTATGTAAGTCCCTCTGTAGAGAGAAAATATCCTGTTCTGAATTAATGACTTTGCATAATTTAGTATCATCTGCAAATATTGATATTTTGCTTTCTATATCTATTTCCAGGTCATTTATAAACATGTTAAAAAGCAGCGGACCCAATACTGAACCCTGAGGTACTCCACTCTCCACTTTAACTGTACTGGAGAATTTCCCATTTACAACCACACACTGTTCCCTATCCTTCAGCCAGTTTTGTATCCAATTGCCTTATTTTATACACCAGCCTTCTGTGTGGCATTATATATCAAATGCCTTTGCAAAGTCTAGATATACTACATCTACTGCCTTGCCATTGTCAAGGTTGCTGCTTACCTCCTCATAGAAGCGGAAACGATTAGTTTGGCATGATCTATTCTTCATAAAACCATGTTGATTCGTGCTAATGATTTTATTTTTTGTGTTGTAATCCTGAATATAGTCCCTTATTATCCCTTCTAACAGTTTTCCCACTACAGAGGTCAAACTCACTGGTCTATAATTCCCAGGTTCTGTTTTCGTTCCCTTCTTAAATAGAGGCACTATGTTAGCTCTTCGCCAATCCTGTGGCACTGAGCCTGTGGTAATAGAATCTTTAAAGAGTAAATATAGGGGTTTTCCTAACACTGCACTAAGTTCCTGAAGAACCCTTGGATGTATACCATCAGAACCCGGTGCTTTGTCGGTCTTAATTTTGTTCAGTCTTCCCATGACATCTCCTTGAGTTAATCCAATATTTATTAATTGTATTGTTTTATTTGTTACTTGCGGAGACTCTTCTACCATTCCTTGCTCCCTTGTATATACTGATGCAAAGAAAGTGTTTAAAACATCAGCCTTTTCCTTATCCTCACTAACCAACTCACCCATCTCATTTTTGAATGGTCCAATGCACTCCCTCTTAAGTTTTTTGCTATTTATATATTTGAAAAACTTTTTTGGATTAGTCTTTCTTTCCCTTGCAATTCGAGTTTCATTATCTATTTTTGCTATCCTAATTGCCTTTTTGCAATCTTTGTTGCACTCCCTGTATTTTAAGATTGTTCAGTTCCTTCAGACTTAAATAATTTAAATGCGTTGTTTTTCCTTGCCATTTCCTTCTTTACATGTGCAGTTAACCACATTGGCTGTGACTTACTTCTTTTGCATTTGTTCCCCATTGGTATATACTGTTGGGTACATTTCTGCAACCTAAATTTGAATTCTGACCATTTTTCCTCAGTATTTTTGCCTTTAAATAAAATATCCCAGTCTATGTGTTGCATTGAAGCCCTTAACAATTTGAAGTTAGCTTTTTTAAAATTAAGAGTTTTGGTTGAACCTATACATTTTTGCTTTGCCAGACTGATCTCAAACGTAACCATGTTGTGATCACTGTTTCCCAAATGTTCTCTTACCTTAATATTGGATACCATTTCTGTGTTATTAGTGATCACTAGGTCCAAGAGTTTTAGGCATCAAAAAAGGCAAGTCGGTTTCATTGCCCCGGTAATACACACTTTTATGTTCAGAGAAGTAGCTTGTAGACAGATTAGAAGCCTTTTTCACTTGGTGATAAAACACTGAGAACCAGTACGGGACAATTTATATTTCACCAGTGATAGAACTTGTTGTTATTTTAATATCTCTGGCTTTAGGATACTAGCATATACAATTTTAAAATAAATTTAATAAATGTTATGTTTTAATTAACTTTGAGTTCCTACCAGGCACTATTCACGTTTAAGAAGAATTTTTCCCTGAGTGCCAGTTCAGCAGGGTTATCTGTGTTTCTCCAAACTCACAAGTCTATAATTTCCAGGTTCTGTTATAGTTCCCTTCTTAAACAGAAACTATTACGGTTTTCAGACACTCAGACAGAGGGTTAGATAAAACAAATACAATTTTATTAAAGCAAAAAATAATGACAATGTCGCCCCTAGGGCAGTACTGACATTAGCAGAATATGGGCTGAAATACCAGGTACAACAGGGAATAAATCACCAGATATAGCAGCACAAACAGGAGACAAGAGGTTAATAGTAATGGTAATCAGTCTCAAATGTGGTGTTAGGCATGCCCTTGGTGCTGTATATAGCAATATATGCTAGGTGATAGCACCTAAAGTCCATCCACTGTGTGAAGCTGTAGAATAGAGCTGCGACTAGAACTGGAGCTGCAGAGTGATAAGGTGGTAGCCCCCACGGGCGCAACGGAGCCCAACAGTACTGTGATTGATTGAGCCAATAGCCCCCACGGGCGTAACGGAGACCAACATTATCGTGATTGCTTGAGCCAATAGCCCCCACGGGCGTAACCGGAGACAACTAGTATCGTGATTGCTTGAGCCTATAGCCCCCCACGGGCATAACCGGAGACCACTAGTATCGTGATTGCTTGAGCCTATAGCCCCCACGGGTGTAACGGAGACCACTGGTTGCAGCACTGCTTGCCAATAGCCAACAGGCGTAACAGAACCACTGCTCTGTCAAGGTGGAGAGCCGCCGACTACCAAGGCCCACACGCGGCCTGCTCACAGAAACAGCGTAACAGGCTAAGGCAAATGGTGGAAGAGTGGCAGTGATAGGATGGAGGCAACACCAATGTCTAGGCACATAATAGCGACTCAGCACAGTAATGGTACAGACTCAGCACTATGTCACTCAACAATCAGACGGAAGGCTCAGCTAAACAACACGGCTCATCAATGGTAAACTGAGGCTCAATCACACACTGCAGCTATCGGAATGTCGCCGAGGCGACAACAGGAACCGGCAACCGGAACGGCAGGAACAGGAGCAAGCACAGGAGTCAGTCGTCAGCCAGGCCGGGTCAGAACACATAGGAGATTCGCAGACAAGCCGGATCAGCAACACGCAGGAAGTCAGCCAGGCCGGGTCAATCACGGAACAGGAACACAGGAACGTCATCGGCACAGGCCTAGTCGGTACACAGGAGATCAGAATACTGGAATACGGCAACAGCAACGCTGGCTCAGAAACACCACGAAAGGGCACCTGACAGTGGCCAGAATAAAACAGGTAACCAGGGGCGGGCCAACACAGCTCAACCAATCAGGGAGCAGCACAGTTAAGAGTAACATAAAGGATCACGGGACCATGATAGAAACACTATGTTGGCTCTTCGCCAATCTTGTGGCACTGAACCTGTGGAGAGAGAATCTTTAAAGAGTTAATATAGGGGTTTTGCTAACACTGCACTGATTTCCTGAAGAATCCTTGGATGTATACCATCAGGACCAGGTGCTTTGTCAGTCTTAATTTTGTTCAGTCTTCCCATGACATCTTCTTAAGTTAACCCAATATCTGATAATTGTATTGTTTTATTAGTTACTTGATGAGACTTTTCTACCATTCCATATACCATTGTATATACTGATGCAAAGAAAGTGTTTAGAACTTCGGCCTTTTCCTTATCCTCCCTAATCAACTCACCTATCTCGTTTTTGAAAGGTCCAATACACTCCTCTTAAGTTTTTTGTGATTTATATATTTGAAAAACTTTTGGATTAGTCTTGCTCCCTTTCAATTCCAGTTTCATTATCTATTTTTGCTACCCCAATTGCCTTTTCACAATCGTTGTTGCACTCCCTGTATTTTAAGAAAGAATATTTAGTTCCTTCAGACTTAAATAGTTTAAATGCTTTTTTTTTCCTTGCCATTTCCTTCTTTATATGTGCAGTTGATCACATTGGCTGTCATTTGCTTCTTTTGCATTTGTTCCCCATTCGTATACACTGTTTTGTACATTTCTGCAACCTAAATTTGAAATCTGACCATTTTCCTCAGTATTTTTGCCTTTAAGTAATTTATCACAGTCTATGTGTTGCATTGAAGCTCTTAACAATTTGAACTTAGCTTTTTTAAAATTAAGAGTTTTGTTTGAACCTATACAGTTTTGCTTTGCCAGACTGATCACAAAAGTAACTATGTTGTGATCATTTGTCACAGGGAGTTGCAAATAACGACTCAGACAGGTACATATTAAATCAGTTCCAATTTATTAAGGATCAAAGACAAGAGAACTGAATATAGACACTTCCCCAACCCTCCTGGAGTCAGGCATTGGAACAGTGCGCAGTCCACTACCAGGAGCTGACACTGAACCTAGCCAGACTGATAATCAGACTATGAACGAAACAGTAGGGTGAACAGAACCACAGAGGTAGCGACAGTGGTAAGCATGCTCTACAGCGGAGAGGATACTGGAGGCCCATAAACTAGAATGCTAGGTTACAGAAACTACCACACACCCTAGAATGCTAGGGGCCCAAGCCCCAATAGGACTAGGCACTGCTGAACTATGGACAGGAGCTACCTGACCATGGACTGAGACTGAGAGCCTGCAAGGAGGGTGCCAGGCCCCAGGGAGCGAGAGCGTAAACAGACTAGCCAATGGTCAAACCGGTTTGGGTAGTCAGACAAGACAAAGTATTATCACGGAGAGGGTAGTCAGCCAGGCCAAAGGTCATACACGGAGCGGGTAGTCGGACAAAGCCAAAGTCAGCATGGAGCAGTCAGTCATCCAGGTCAGAGGTTCAGGCACAAATCGGGTAGTAAGACGGAGCCAGGGTCATACACAGAACAGATTCAGCAGCCAGGAACGGATCACAAAGGGAGACTCAGAATGCGCTCAGGTACACCACAAAAGGGCAATGACAAGAAGCAGCATATTAGGTCTCTCTGGGAGGCGGAGTCCAGATAGATCAATCAGGGTGGAACTATAAAATAGTGAGTGCTCAGAATGACGCGTGAATAACCAGGAAGTAGTCACCCGCCATGCTGCCGACAAGCAATCACAAGAAAGAGGACAGGTAAAGAAAAACGCCAGAATCATGGGCACCATGATATCACTGTTCCCAAATGTTCACTTACCGTAATATTGGATACCATTTCTATGTTATTTGTTATCACTAGGTCCAAAACATTGTTATTTCTGTCCTTTGTGATATGTAGCTTTCCAAAAGCATGCTCACAGAGCTGCTTCCCTTAGCACTCTGACAGGTCTAATTTTTCAGCTGATATCTGGATAGTTATAATCGCTCATAATTATAGTATTCCAAAGCTGGGCAGCTGTCCTCTTTTGCAATAGCAGTTGTGCCTCAACATCGTCATCAATATTTGGTTGTTTGTAGCACATACCCAGCAACACCTTTTTTACCTTTTACACCACCTTTACTTTCAATTTCTACCCACAAGGACTCCACATCATGGCCAGTTTCCTCACTAACATCATCCCTCAAAATTGGATTTAGCTCTGGTTTCAAATATAAGCACACACCTCCCAATTTTCAATTTTCAATTAATACTGTCTCTCCTAAACAGGGAATAGCCCTCTATGTTTACAGCTCAATTATATGTATCATTCCACCATGTTTCTGTTGTACCAATTATGTACAATTGCTTATTAACCACCAGCAATTCTAGTTCTCCCATTTTATCTACCATACTTCTTGCATTTGCTAGCATACAATTAATTTTGAAGTCTTTACATATTTTACCCCCTACATGCCTTTTTTTCTACATCTTCATTTACTAAGAGTTCCTCCCTATTGACTACATTTATCCCCACTCTTTCTCCACCCCCATGATCATTTACTTGGACCCAGTTCCTATCTACTCTATCTACCCAATATTTGCTATCTATAGCCTACCTCTTTACTAGTTTAAAAGCCCCTGGCATGGAGGTTCCTTTAACATATAGGTGCAATCCATCACTTCCATATAGGTTGTACCCAAGAGCAAAGTCCCAGTGCTCTAAAAACACAAAACCCTCTTTACTACACCAATGTTTGAGCTCTGCATTAAGCTCCCTGAGCTCCCTCTGCCTACCTGCAGTGGCGCATGGTACAGGTGGTATTTCAGAAAACACTACCTTAGAGGTCCTTGCCTTGAGCTTGCACCCTAAATTCCTGAAATCATTCTTTAGGGACCTCTATCTTTCTCCTACTTTGTCATTGGTTCCAATATGTACCAAGACAGCTGGATCACTTCCAGCCCCTCACAACAATCTATCAGCCCTGTCCGCAACTTGCTGAACCCCAGCACTTGGGAGACAGCATATTGTTTGTCATTCGCTTTCCTGGCGGCAGATTACCCTATCTACCCCCCTAATAATATTGTCCCCTATTAAAACCACCTGCCTTGGTTCCTGCCTACTCTGCATCCCATCTAACCTGTAAGGAGGACTGTTCCCCTGGCTGCTAGAGAAATCAGCCCTCTCCAGTATTGCCAGTTCTAAGCTATCCTCATCAACATCTTCACGCAGTCTTGCAAATCTGTTGGACTGAGTCAAATCATAACTGGCCTTCCACTTCCCACTACCTCCCCTCCTTACGGTTACCCAGCTGCCACCCTTTTCCCCACTAACCCTGCATACTACCTGCTCTGTGAGTTCTAAACTCCTTTCCAGGTTTCCAGTGTCATGCAATATTTCTTTCCAAATCCAATATCTTAGACTCTAAAAATAAAATATGCTCACACTTGGCATAGTGGTATGACCCCTGGAACAATTGCTCCAAGTGTTCAAACATGTGACAAGAGGTGCACTGCGTGAGATTGTCTAAACTGCTATCGCTCATGCTTGGTTTTACAATTCAAATAGATTTATACTGTCATATAATGCTCACTCTAAGGTAAAGTAAACCAAATTTAAATGTGAATGCAGTAAATCCCTTGAAATTACCTTCACCACAGAGCTCTTTGGATTTCCTGCTCCTGCTTCTATTCTAACTCAGATTCTTTCAAACTCTTACTTGTCTGCAGTCCACTTATATGCAGCCTCAAAGACCAAGCTCAGATGAGCTATGACACTGAAAATCCAAATCCTTAAGTTCAGCCCTTAGCCACAGACGCTGCAGTGCTAGTATTCTATACATATTTGTATGTGCAAGTAAGGATATATAAGAACTGTATACAATTTAATTCATCCGAATCGGCATTCCAATTATGCAGTTTGTAATTATGATATGGGACAGAAGCATTACACCATGAAATTCAATGTCATACATATAACTCATTAGATTGAAAATTATGTCTTTAATTAAGGAAGGATAAACTATTGTTTTTGGAAGCAAGCATCACTATTAGGCTTGCATTGTGATGCTAAGGAGTCATGCATTGCGCCTATTATTCAACTATTTTATTGCATGTTTTTACAACCCTCCCTTCCAGGGTTGTACAAGTACCTCCTTGTTACTAATTAACTGAATTTAGGAATAAACACATTTAACTGGAAAGCATTGCGATGTTAGATAGCCCCGCATCACCTCTATGATTCAATAGACAGCTGGCTCAGGCCACCTAGGGGTAGAATGATACAAGTGATACATGGTCGATACTATGATTATGAATTATTTATATCTAAAGGGAAGCTCCGTGTGAGCGTCCCTCAGTGATGTCTTATACTCAAGATATATTCTTGCCAGGTCTGTTTCATTTTCCCCTCCAGGCCCTACAGCTGACATGCTACTTATAGGTTGATCTGAGTGAACACAGTATAGGTACAGATATAACTTGCCAAGATTTACTCATTCCCACACCAAATATGATGGAAGTCTTCATATGCAGAGTCTGATACCATCAGAATTTATATCGGTTGGCTTTTTATTTTATTGTATTTTCATTGGATTTTAATTTATTTTCTTTAATAAAGTTATTTTTATTATTATTTTTCTAAGATTAAGAGTGCTTTTTCTCAAGTCTCTAGTCTATAACCAGCACCTAAGGATATTTTTCAACCTACGTTGATCAATGAATGTGCGCAAAGGCCCCAAATATTTTTGGGGCATAGTCACCTCCTCTTTTTCAGATTAGATGGGTGAAATGTTCATCCATTCAATAATTGATCAGAGACACAATAGGCTGTGCAATTTCATTCCCTTCAGTACTTTGGAATGTCAGAGGTGTACTCACTGCATTGCTGTGTGATGTATTGTGTACCTCTTTGCCATCCCACAAGTCTACGATACTCCTCCCCTACCCTCAAGCACACCCTTGATGAACACAGAACAGATGCATACTTTCTGATGCTAAGGATATGTTTGTGTCTCAGACACTGTTTAAGACTATTGCGCACCAGATGTGTATTGTGAGAGTGGAGTTTTCCCATGTTAAGAAGGTGAGCCTTGGTGTTCATGTAGTGCTAGTGCCTCTGAGTGTTAACAATGATCCTGTGTGTGACCACATTTAGATAAAGACCTGTTTCCCATCAGCTGTTGTTGAACTTCAACATACATCATACCTAAATAGCACATTCAAGATTTGTTTTATTGCTAGGTCTGTGAGATTAAATTGAACAACAGCCGATGTGCTGTGTTTGGGTATCATTGCTCAAAGACATTCCCACATTGTAAAATGTGCAAGAGTAGTGTTCAGTTGAATTGCAGACATCTCTGGCACTGAACATGTTAAATACATGAAGGAAATAAAGACATGATGTTTGTAAAAAGTGTTTTTTTATTGTTGGAACACATGACACACATGGCATAATTTTCTCTTCTTGGAAGGGGGGTGCAGAAGTGGATGCCCTCACCAACTGTCTGGTGACTCTTGTCTGTCTTGGGGTTGTTGAGGGCGGTACACTTGAGGGGGAGGTGGTTGCTGTTGACCCCTCAGTTGACTTTTGCTCTCTCCACCAGCAACCTTGGCATGCGATTATAGTCGAAGACCTTGACGAGCAGCTGTCCAAGCACGTCACTGAGTGCAGTCCCAATATGCCATATCTCTGTGTGTAGGATAACATGCTGGGATTCCAGTCCGTTAATATTGGCAGAAGTTCTCTCCATGGTACGCAGACACCTCCTGTTGAAGCAACTGATCTCCATCAGCAGCCTTCTTTGGGTGGTGATGTACTACTCATCCATCCTGGTGGTTTCAACAGCTGCAGCAGATGATGATATTGTAGATGTTTCACATGGAGGTGCTGCTGATCCCTCGTCTCCTTGTTCTGTGTTTGCCCCTTGATTGTTGGTTCCTTCCTGTTGTAAGTGTGCCTATGTTGCGGCACCTGCTGGTGAGCCAAATTTATCCACAGGTGAGTGTTCTGCCCCCACCCAATCAGTGTTCTCCTCACTGACTGCAGCATCCTGTTCACCTGGTTCTGGCTGTGTTGCTGATGTGTACTGTGTCTGTGGTTGTGGCCTCTGTAGCTCACCTATGAGGCCGAGATGATGATAATCCAGGGGCCATTGATCATACTGTAGCCACTCTGATGTGTTCCCTTCCCACATGTGTTGTGGCTGCAGGCTGCTCTGTTGCTGTGGCGGCATCTAGCTGTGTGCTTGTGAGGGTGATGTGGGTTCCAATGCACTGTAATGATGTGTGCTTTGCATCCAGTTGGGTGCCATTAGTGGGGGTGATGGGGGGCATACATTACAGGACAGTTGGTGCCATCCATTGATCAGTGCAATGTAGTGGAATCCACTGCTGGGACTTTTGTGACATCCAATCAAGCTGTGATGTTGTAGGTGGGAGCCCGTGCTGTGGAGTTTGAGGTGGTGGTGGCAGTGGAATCCAGCTGGTACACTCTGCTGGATCCTGAGGGGCTGTGGCAGTGGTGGTCTCTGTGTTCGCCTCCTCACTTTCCTGTTGCTCTGCTCCAGGCAAGGATCCTGTGAGGGAAGAATGATAAATTGGAATTAGGAACCTGGGCAATGATAACAGGGATGCAAGATCTCTGGAAATCAGAGATTCAACAGGTTGATAATGTCCTGTACATTGATGCTAAAGACCTACTTATCACGGTTGCCACATTGACTGCTGGCATCTCCATCCATTTCCTGGTCGGCGGAGGCGTGTGCCGGTCGATTACGCATTCCTGATGCATCTCGGATGCATGCGTGTGTATACTGGGTTTAGCCAGTACATCATGCTTGCTTTTGTAGCCTTCCGTGCGATTGGCTTATTGTGTCCCGCCTCCTACCTAGACTAATTAATGACTTGGAGAATGGGCTTAGTTGCCCTTTCGTGGTGTACCAGTGCATTAGCTTCTTGTGTCTGCTCTGCATTGTGACCCTTGCTTGGCTTCAGATCCATCTCTGTGTACGTTCCTTGGCCTTGTCTGACTACCTGTATCAATTCTGACCTGTGGCTCTGGCTGAATACTCACTCCGTGTATGACCTTAGGCATTGTCTGACTACCCACATTGGTCTGACCCGGGCTTTGACGGACTACCCGCTCCGTGTATGATCCTTGGCCTTGTCTGACTACCCGTATTGGTTCTGACCTGTGGCTTTGGATGACTACCCACTCCATGTTTGTCCTTCGGCATTATCTGACTACCCACATTGGTCTGACCTGGGATCTGGCTGATTACCTTCCCTGTATGCCTCCAGGCTAGTCTATTACCTCCAAGGTATTGCCTGTGTTACTGACCTACTACCGCTTGTATGTGCCTTGGGCCCTAGTGTTCTAGGGTTTCGTGTGGTCCTCCTACCAGCTACCCTCTCTCTATCTCAGGTAGACTATGGCCTTCTATTAAAGAGAACCGTAGGCTAGGTTCTATCTCCTGAGTTACTTTTGTGTGCAGTCGTGGGTAGTGCAGGTTTTGGCTCAGTGTACAGCTCCTGGGTAGTGGACTGTAGTGCTGTCATCATTCCTGTCTCCAGGGAAGGTTGGGGAAGTGCTTTTTACCTGTATTATTCCTTAAATAAAGTGGTGTTAATCTTACTATACCTGTATCGTGTTCTCATTTACATTGGTTACCGTGACACTACTGTGGCTGACACTTTGTTATCATATGTATCCAGAACACTGGGGATGGAAAGGAGGGACACATTCATGTTGAGGGCATATTACATGACATGGACAACACATATGTTTGAACACAGGGGTAATCAACCTTGGATCACCGGATAATGACACCGCCATTCCCATCACTCACAACCATCTATAGGCTTTTTGTAGGTTTTTGTTCCCTACAGATATGGTTCCCCAGTTTGGCTATCCCTGGTTTGAATGTTTGTTCCTGCATCACATGTTGCATGTATGTTTGGGTTTGTTATTCTGCAGAGTGAAACATGTGGTTTGTACAGCTATCAGGGGTAAGATAATCCCTGTTGTTCTCTGCAAAATGACCTTGGTGTACTCTGTTCGTACACTGTTATGTGCTTACATCCCAGAAACATGAAAGCACGTGGCAACATTTTGACATTGTTCAAGAATTTTATTGATGTTTCTATTACAATGTGATAGTGATCGCTGTTTCTGTAAGGTATGTTTGAGCAATGCCACACTGAGGGGGTTAACCTGGTTATCCATGTGAGCAGGCCTGCTTGCTGCATCAGATTTTTTTTGTTGTTGTACATCATTAGCTCCTGCTATTAAACCTGCCAGTGCTGGATTGCTCATCTTGGAGGGATCACTGATGGCTATGTGTAGAGCTACTACTGTGATGTGCGATAATAGCTAACAGGATTTGTTTGGTGGATATTTATGATCATGTTGCTTACCGGGAGGATGGAAAGTACTGTCATCTCCTGTGTCTGCCTTGCATCCCATTAACTGCCATCGTGGACAGGTTTTGGTGGAGCATCACCTCCCAGCCACTGAATGTGATGTTCACTGGTTGACCACCTCTGGTGGCTCTCGCATGCAGGGACAGCTATCCCATCTTATTCTTTTCCTTCCTTAAGCAGTCTGCTCAGTGCTTGTTTATGGAGTCTGAGTTGCCTTTGTGCTTGAACATCACTTTGAGCCAAGCTACCTCCTTGCGTACACCAATCAAATTTCCAGTGCTAATAATGATGAACCCAGTCCCATGCAGCAGCTTAATCCTCCTGCTGCATAGATTACTGTAGTAGCAAATGCCAGAATGTCTCAAGTGACATTTGCCACAACACATCTAGTACTGATGGCACTAGGCCAGTATGGTATAACGTTATATTTGCAAGCCTGAAGCCAGAAAACACATTTCTCTCAGGTCTAACTTTGTTTGATGCCTGTAACGGAAGCTAGAAGGGACCTTGTCGCCTTCCGCCGTCGTTCCCGGGTCTCTCCTTCTCGACGCCTGACTGGCGCTGTCAGATGCAGCGGTCAAGCAGATGGACGGTCCGGTTGTCGGCTCGAAGAGGCGTCGAACTCTGGTGTAGTCGACTTTATGTCGAAGGATGTGGATCGAGGAGGGGTCGACAGGGCTCCAGAGCAGTCGAGTGTTGCAGGCTGGACTCCGGGCAGTTGAAAGTGAGGCCTCGACTCCCGGTCGAACAAAGAACAGGGAAAATGTCGCAGGAACCAGGTAGCTGTAGTTGAGCAGATTCGAGCATGCTGCAAGCTCGAATCGGATGATCTCCGGAACTCAAGAAGAGTCCACATCACCGTCTGACAGCTTACGAAATCCGGTCGCAGGAAGCTGGCAGCACACGGTCGATGATACAGGATACTCAGCTCAGATGGGCGTCAGAGTGACCGCATTAATCATAAGAACATAAGACACCAGAACTCCGTTGTTCACTCAGAAGACTGACACATATTTATACACGAATCTTACATTGGAATACATGGACCAAACAGATACAATAGGGACATAATTAAATCACAACACAGTAGACAAAAGGCCAACGGCAGATGGTTTAACAAATACATTGACTCAGACATGATTACATTTCAGATACAAAAGGGTTTGCTTAACTCTAGACAAAGACATAAAGAATTGAGGGCTTGAATGAATTACCACACGGCAGGGGGTCTTACTACAGTTCGCAACCATACAATGGCTTAATTAACACACAGCAGGGGGTCTTACTACAGTACAACATAGTCAATGGCTGGAGTGGCTACAATACACATCTTAGGGACAGTGGCCCAAGGTTGGAGCCTTTGTTTGACTACTTAGAATGCCCTGCTCTAACCTTGACAAATCCCTGAGCTGCCTACGGTCCCCCAGCTTAGGCTATGGAAGATATTTGCATGCCTACTGTAGGGATTCGAGTGACACAGCTTTTGCCTCTTGCCTCCCGCCGCAGAACGTTTGATCTGATGGCGACTATCGCACACTGTGCTGGCATCCTCTGACTGGTAGTCGGTGTAAGCCCTCGACCACTACAATACGTTAAACATAGACTAATCGACAGTACATTAAACACAGTCTATGAACACAGGTTTTGGTTGTAAGACCGGGCCCCATAAGGAATAAATGTCCATAGTCTTAGGTGTTTAGGGCTAAACAGTTTTATGGCCAGACAAGGGCTCCAGTAACGGACTAAGCTCCATTACAATGCCCACAATCATTTTTTTCAAGCCTAGAATAGCTGTAATTGAATGTTTAACTTTCTGTAAGCCTGTAAAACAAAATATTTTTCAGGTTTTTCTTTCTGTAAGCCTGTTGCAAAAATATGGTTACAACTGACAATGAATGTGGCAAATGTGTATTGTTGTGGTGGACTTGTGTGGTTGATGTGTATATATACCATAATTGTACAAGGAAATGGTTAGTGTAGTGGGGAAAGGGCTGGAAGACTCATATGAAGAAAAAAAAATAGTCTGACAACAGATATCTGGACAACCGGACATAGTACAATATAGGACAACAATAGCTTGCATAATCATTTCACAGCCAGTAATCTTGCCTTGGGTTCTGGCAGTAATATTGAAGGACAGCAGCAGGGTAGCCCATACCATTGGCACTCCACTTTGTGCATGTGATACAAAGCCAGAGATGTGTTAAAAGAATTAGCATGGTGATAGAGAAATGGCTTGTTCCCCGCTTCTTGAAAGCTGGTTTTACATACTTACATAGTTACATAGTAGTTTAGGTTGAAAAAAGACTTGTGTCCAAGTTCAACCTTTTTCCTATTCCTGTTTACCCCTGTTGATCCAAAACCCTCAATACAGCAATTTCAAATTTTGCTGTGAATGGGGGAAAAAATTCCTTCTTGATTCCAAGTGGCAATCAGTTTTGTGTCTGCTCATAATGACACAGCCTTAAAAGCTGCATTGATAATAGGTGATATGGTGCATACTCCTCTGCCATAGATGCTATTTTGATTTAATTAAGTATTGGCCACTCTCTAAGACATCATCCCTTTAAATATAGAGTTTGGGCATGTGGTTCCCATTGTGTTAAAACATTATTTAGTGATACCTTACAAAACTTCTTCAATTCATTGTTCTGTTTTCATGTCTCTGCAACTTCTACTGTAGCAGTAGTACACATAGCTGGCCCATTGTATCAGTTTGTGGCTTTAGGTGCAATAATCTGGCGCAAAGGGTTTCACAATAATAGCTGTGTTAAAATTAATGTAGTCACATACCATGTGATCTCTACAAAATGGCATCCTCAACCATGTGACTTGAGTACAAAGACATGAGTTGAGCCCTGGCAAGGTGGCATCAGACCATGTGGCTTGAGAACAAAAAAAAAAGGCCTAGCATAAACAGAGAGACACACTGCATGCTCACATTAACAGATTAGCACAGTCATTGGAAACAATATGCTATTGCCAACACCCCAAAAGCCAATCCATATATATTAGGATATACCCAGAAACGTTTGTTCTAATAACCAATACCACAATTATCACAATAGCACCCCAGTACTAGCAATAAGCAATAATATTTAATAACCAAAAATATTATAATAACAATACATTGTATACTATCAAACATATTCTAGCTAAACATCTGATAATACTAACTAGACAATTACTTACTGCAGTGCAAATAAGACACATAAAACAGCAATTATAGTAGAAACACTATACGTTGGTTACTAGGGTGTTTTTCCCAGAAATCCTATATAATAATTTGCTAATTCGAGTGTAACACCGCGACATGCACAGTACATGTAACGGAAGGTAGGTGAGAGGACGGGGTCGCCTTCCGTCTTAGTCCCCGGGTCTCTCCTTCTCGACGCCGGACTGGCGCCGTCGAGTGCACCGGTCAAGCAAATCAGCGTTCCGGAGGTCGACTCAATGTGGCGTCGAACCTCGGGAAGACTGATTCTGCCTCGAAAGGATGCGGCTACCGGAGGGGTCACGGCACTCGAACACCATCGAACAAGCGCAGGACTGAATCAGGCAAAATGTAGCAGGAAGCAAAGTGGATATATTCCCAGCCGTTCGAGCACTCCGGTGCTCGACTCGAAGGTTGGAGCTTAAGCAGGATACAAAGGGCAGAGTCCACGTTGCCGCCTGACAGGATACAAAGGTCGGTAGCGGGATCCTGGCAGCAGACGGACGAACGTACAGGAACCTGGTTCGAATGGGCGGCAGAGTGGCCACTTTTACCACCGGAACAAACAGACTCCAGGACTCTGGTTCACTCCAAACAGTAACACACTATATTGAACAAGACACTCAACTTTTATACAGTTTACCACATGGTACCACAATAGGGAGGGGAAGGGCCAGGCATTCTAATGCAGGCTTGGCCCGGGGACCAATCCAACACAATGGGCATAGACAACAGACCAATGGTGACAGTGAACAATGGACCAATGGCAGGGGGAACAGAGGGGCCAATGGTAGCCAAGGGAAACAAGCCAATGGGAGATGGGCAACTGAACACACTATTGACAATGGTACACTTAACATCATTAATCAACGTCTGGACAGAGACAATGGACTGATCAGAGGGAATACACATCTGATGACTGGGCCAGGGGTTGAAGCACGTACACACTAGTTTGAATATGCGGCTTCAACCCTGGCCAATCAGTGTGCGCAGTGAGTCGTACGTCGGCCAATCCGGCGTCGACTCACTGCCTCCGGTTTCCCGCGTTCGAGACGGCATGGATACCTCGAACAGAGGAACCGGGGAACCACCGGCTTCGGTGTTCGTGTATCCCTCGTACATTAAACCATACAATACATTAAACTTTCGACATTACACAATATACAAAACTTACAACATTCGACATCAATCTTTTTAACATAATGATAGGGAAACCCCTATCAGAGTTCAAATGAGGCCACAAGGCCATAGTCTTTGAGGAAATTGTTCGTGGTACAGACAAGGGCCTAAGTAACGGATAACATCCGTTACACTTCTCCCCCTTTTGGTTCCAAGCCAGCGGGTGCGGTAGTAAACGCTGGCTTGGAGCTGTAGGAGGGCATGGAGGTGGTGAGGCACTTGCCTGGACAGTGCACTAGTCCAAAGGCCTTGGTCCTAGGCCAGTTTCCACTGAGGGACCCCTTGTCCTGGGCCAGTGGTTAAAGTAGTCTTTCTGTCCTGGGCCAGGGGAAAACATGAGTCCTTTGTCTGGGCCAGGTAGCGGTGTACAAGGCCCTTGTCCTGGGCCAGTGAAGAAAATGCCAGTTCCTTTGTCCTTAAACCTGGGCCAGGGGAACTGATGCCTGTTTGTCCTGACAAACATCAAAACAGGTGGCCTCTCCTGGGCCCTTCTCCAGGCAGTGCTAACGTCAAACCTTTCTGGATCTGGGGCCAGGGGCTCAGGGTCAAGAGCCAGTCTATAAGGGGGATCTCCCTGGGGCAATTGTGCCTCTGGCTTCTGGGCACCAGAGTTTGGGGAGAGAGACACATCTCCCCCTTTTAGTTGGGCCAGGGCAACACAAATGTCTTTGGTGAGTATCGCGGTCCCACTCACCAAGGTGGGGATCTCCAGTGCAGGGGCAAAAACAGGCTCCTTAATGATGACTGTTGCCCCCCTCACTAGGCCAGGGGTCTCAGGGGGAGGCAGAACAAATGCTGGGCTGGGGATGAGGACGGCTGTCCCACTCATCCCAGCCAGGACTTCACATGACCTGGTGCTCTTGCTCTCACGCACCAAGTCAGGGGTTACAGGGGGACTGATGGGGCGCTCCTTCCCACCCATCAGGTCATGCAACATATCCAGGGGAGTTCCAGCAGCCCTACTTTCTCCCAGTCCGCTGGTGTCCTCCTCTGGTAGGCCATCACACACAGGCCTTTCTTCTGCCTGGAGGGAGACCGCAGTCCCATCCCTCAAGGCGGCATTACTTGTGATCCTGGGGAGCACGTACGGCTCCGCTCCCAGGGCAACAGAGGCACTGGTGAGGAGCGTATTCCCACTCACCAATGTGGAGTGAACAGGGCCAGCTCCATCCAAGTCCTCAGCTTCACTGAGGTCCTCCTCAGATGAGGGTCCCCCCCAACATTCTTCCTTTTCTCCTGCACACAGTTCGCGCCAGTACCGGCCACGTACAATATCCATCAGCCTATCAATCTTGGCCACTGATGGCTTGTATCCCAGAAGCGGCATAAGGTTCACCATCCTTCGATACACTGGGTCATCACTCGGTCCAATCCCGATAATGGTCCACTTTTCCTTCACTAAAAAGTCAATGTACTCCCAGTCGGACTCCTGACAGGATACAAAGGTCGGTAGCGGGATCCTGGCAGCAGACGGACGAACGTACAGGAACCTGGTTCGAATGGGCGGCAGAGTGGCCACTTTTACCACCGGAACAAACAGACTCCAGGACTCTGGTTCACTCCAAACAGTAACACACTATATTGAACAAGACACTCAACTTTTATACAGTTTACCACATGGTACCACAATAGGGAGGGGAAGGGCCAGGCATTCTAATGCAGGCTTGGCCCGGGGACCAATCCAACACAATGGGCATAGACAACAGACCAATGGTGACAGTGAACAATGGACCAATGGCAGGGGGAACAGAGGGGCCAATGGTAGCCAAGGGAAACAAGCCAATGGGAGATGGGCAACTGAACACACTATTGACAATGGTACACTTAACATCATTAATCAACGTCTGGACAGAGACAATGGACTGATCAGAGGGAATACACATCTGATGACTGGGCCATGGGTTGAAGCACGTACACACTAGTTTGAATATGCGGCTTCAACCCTGGCCAATCAGTGTGCGCAGTGAGTCGTACGTCGGCCAATCCGGCGTCGACTCACTGCCTCCGGTTTCCCGCGTTCGAGACGGCATGGATACCTCGAACAGAGGAACCGGGGAACCACCGGCTTCGGTGTTCGTGTATCCCTCGTACATTAAACCATACAATACATTAAACTTTCGACATTACACAATATACAAAACTTACAACATTCAACATCAATCTTTTTAACATAATGATAGGGAAACCCCTATCAGAGTTCAAATGAGGCCACAAGGCCATAGTCTTTGAGGAAATTGTTCGTGGTACAGACAAGGGCCTAAGTAACGGATAACATCCGTTACAGTACACACTGCTGCGCATGCTGCAGTCATGCGCAGTAGTGGCTGCCCGCGCCGTGGTGCAGGCAGTCTCTACTGCGCGTGACTGCCCCGCGACCGGGTAGCAGTGGCACTGTGGCCCGTTTAACGGGCTGTTCAACTAGTATTATATAAAAGAAAACAAGAGAGAGATACGTAGCTAGAAAATCCTGGGACAAGAGGCAGGAAAAGAAGCAGGCCAGGAGACTGGATACTGGGCTACTTCAACTGGATGTCAGGCTCTGCTCTGAAACAGATCTTGGGGCATGGCAGTCTGGCTGGACAGGTTGATGGTTGGCTGGTCACATTCTCACATCCATCTCCACTGCTCCCCTCCAAGACTGCTCCCTAAGTTCTCACTGTACACCTCTTTTATTGTTTGCAAGCCCCGCTCATCCCCAGCCCAATTTACCTGACTGAAACACCCCTCCTCCTCTCCCCCAAGAAGCAAGGGAAACAAATGGTATTGGTCCTTTCTTTGTTCTTTTCCCGTCCAAACAGACCAGTCAAAACAAACAAAGAGCAAAGGAAAATGGTGAAGGCCTGTAAAAACAAAAAATGGTTCTAAAAACTAAGTGTGACTAGGACAGGGGACCATAACCATGTAATGGACACAGTTTTCCTGCAAATTTTGTTGCAACCTATCTGTGTCCATAATACCTATTTAAGTCTCCCCCATTGCAGAACCTCATAGTCTCCTCCCTGGGTGTGGTCCTCAAGAAGGAACACTGGAAGCTCCATCTGATACAACACCAATCCTATTGTACAGCTCTGTGAAATACATTGGCACTATATTAAGAATAATAACATCCTACCCCAGCGATCAGTCAGTGAGCTACGCCATACATAGTTGTGTTTGCATGGTGCAGTACTAGTCATTTGATGAAAAGTTGCATAAGGTTCTACCAATGACTCCTGGGGTCCTTATGGCTAAAGGGAACATGGAGTCAGCTTTTAGGCATTTGTACCTGCATCCAGACAGTTTTAGATTTAGGGGTTGTTACTTTGAGGGCGCATGCTATAGGGACAAATATCTGCCTATGGGTTTCTCTATTTCATGTGCATGGTTTTAACCATTCAGTTCCCTCCTGCTTTGTATAGTAGAAAGCATAAAAGCACAATGGGGGTTGGGGAGATAGGGCACTACTTATGTTGTGGGACCATGGGAAGTTTTCAGTATGTCAGCAGCTCTTGGAACAGGCACAGATCCTTCCAATATCTGGTGGTCCCATTTGTCAGGACAAGACAGTAGACACCTCGTTGGTCCTGACCTTCCTGGGGATTGAGTTTGACTTAGTGACCAGGGAAGTCGGGTTACCACAAGACAAAGTCAGACAGACGCATGTGGGGAAGGCACTTGCAGAGAAGGTGACATTGACAGAATTGCAGTCACTTCTGGGTACTCTGAAATTTGCCTCTACAGTAATTCCATTGGGAAGGGTTTCTCAGTAGATACTTAGAAAGGGCTTCTGTTATGTTAGGATCACTAGAACACTTTCTAGGGGATTTGAAAGGTGTAAGGCTCTAGAGAACAGTACTTGCAGATAGTTATTAGTTGGGGTTTTTCACAGAAGCAGTCAGTGCAATAGGATTTGGAGCATGCTTAGGGAAGTAGTAGTGTGCGAGCCGCTAGGCAGAAGAGTGGTAGCAGTGGGGGTTCACCAAAAACCTTACCCTTCTAGAGTGGTTTTCAATAGTGGTAGCCATAGAAACCTGGCAGTAACATTTTGCCATCGCACAGTAATCCTCTGGACAGATACTTTTTCATAACAGCAGAACATAGAGGGCTATGTCTGTTATTATTGGGATTAATATTTATTTAGCGCTTGTTGATCCAAGGAGAAATCTGACTGCCATTTGGAATCAAGAAGGAATTTTTCCCCCCATTCAAGGCAGAATTTTAAATTTCTGTATTGAGGGGGTGGGGGGTTTGCCTTCTTTTGGATCAACAACACTAAACAGGAATAGGTAAAGGGTAAGAGTTGAACTTGATGGACACAAGTCTTTTTTCAGCCTAAGCTGCTGCTACCTAAACTACTATGTAACTATGTAACATGGGAATAGTGCATGCCATCAATAATCTATCATCCCAGTTTGCTGCGTCACTTGGTGTTGTTGTGTATGCCGCTTAATGTCCATTTCAAGGCCAGCCACTTTCCAGGGATGGACAACTGTGTGGCAAATGGGGAAGTGGGAAATATTCTGTATCCTAGTCCTAGGGGGAAGTGGGTAATATACTGTATCCTAGTCCCAGATGCCAATACTGTTGGTTGTCTTTCTCCAACTCAGCTATGGCAGTTCCTTGGCTCCTAAGACTTGGGCAGCATACTGTAAGACATTCAAAGCTTGGCGTAAGTTTGCACGGGAAAGGGGAGCAAATAGTGATAGTGACAGGCAGGCTGGCATACTTAGGCACAAGAGAAGGGGAGGGGAGGTACATCAGGGCTGGCATATTCTTCTTTCCTCAACTTAGAGGGATAAAGAATGTGACAGATGGGTTTGTCAGCCAACGTATAATGTAGGGGTGGTGGGATGCCAGCAGGTCCTCCCTTTGACAAGAGGAGACCCATACATGGTAAAAGGTTAACAGCTATAATAAAGGTACTCCCTAGGATTTTCAGCTCCCCTTTTGAGGCTTCCTTGTGTAAATGTGCCTTTGTGGTGTCCTTCTGTGGGGCATTCAGACTGGCAAAAGTGGTTATCAGAACATGGGGTGCACTGCCTGCTGCAGACTTCTAAAACATATCAGGAAGGTAAAGGAAGTTGGGTCCTAAAGGGATGCCCAGTGGCAGCCCCGTGGCAGCAGTTAGGGAATTTATGGAGATTAGACCACCAGGGGGGAGGGTCAATTTTAAAGCATGTCGATGGCTCCTCTCTGTCATTTTTCCAATTATAAGCAGTGCTGCTCAGAATGCTGGCTTTGATCAGTTTAGACCCAGCAGCATATGGTAGTCACTCATTTAAAATTGATGCAGCAACAGTAGCCATGGGGCAGGGTAGCTCTCCCAGTGTACTAATGGGTTTAGGCAGATGGAAATGGGGGGCCAGACACTTGACGCTCACTTGATGCTAACATGTCAAATGTTGTCTCCTTTATAACTAGCAGATCCACCTTGTAAAACATTCATCTTGGGGCACTCCTATGTGCAATGGGCTGAGAGACAAGCAGCTGCATCACAGGAAGGCAGACAGCTAGGTATCCCACAAGATCGTTTGCAGGTTTTCTGGCTGGAAATTAGGGGCTTAAAATGGGGGCAGGTGTTGGATCTGTGGCTGGAGGCAGTGAGTAAGTGGAGCCAGCTGCAGGTCACAGTTATCCATGTTGGTGGTATGATCTATCCACCTTTACTGAGGTGGCCCTAATCCACAAGATAAGTTCACATGCCAGATCTGGGGCGCCTGTCCTGGCATTGGGCTCATCTGGTCAGAAATGGTGCCCAGGCTCTTGTCCACCAACATAACTCGGTAGAAAATGAACTAGCCAATTGCCAGGTTTTGCCTTCCTGTGGGGGGGTTCACCATTATGCATAAAAAGATTCTTGGAAAGGTAGAGGGCTCGAACAGGGTAGATGGTGTGCACCTAAATAGTCTAGGGTTAGGGTTTGGAGTTGTTTTTCAGGGCACTAGGCGCAGCCCTAGGGATTAGTATGGGGTCACAGCAATAGGGTGGGGAGCAGAGGACACCTTAGAGGCCCCCCTTCGGATGGCGGCATGCGGGTCCCCCGAATTAGAGGGGGGGAGGGTCCTCCAAGGGTAAATAGGGCAATTCCATTTTAATAAAGCTGTGATCTCTTTATTCCAACCAATTACTGTGTCTGTGTGTTTCTTTGAAGTTTATATGTTATAGGGTTGGGGGGGTTGTGGTTTGTTGGTTTGGAGGAAAAAGGTGGGTAGTGCTACCTGGCCGTCTTAAAGGGATAGTAATACTTAAATTTTACTATCCCCAAATTGTCCCTTTTTGGCCATACACATGTTTGGGGCTATATCTGGAGGTTTACAGACTATTGTGTGGTTTAATAGGTTTTCACATTCAAATGATCTATTCCAGATGGTCAGATCCACAGACAGGTGTTCAACTCACTGGTCTTGTGTGCCCAGACAAAGCTGGATATAACTTTACTGCAAAAGATATCTATCAGAATGGTGTAAAGTTCTTTGCCATCATTAGCCTGGAAACATTTGGGCAAGCAACCACAAATGTTAGTAGCAGGGACGTGCACAGACATTTTGGGGGGCAGGGGCTCAAATGAAAAAAATGGCACTTCTCATAATTATTTATTCAAAATATATATTTAAAAAAAAGAAAAGAATTTACATCTCAGGAGCCTGTAGGCACAGAAATCTGAAGCGCCCCCCCCCCCACATTGGCCATCTCCACTGGACACCTCCACAATGCTCCTAATCTCCACATTGCCCCCAACATCTCCATATTGCCCTTACATTGTGCCCTGTCAGCTCCATATTGCCCCCATCAGCTCCATATTGCCACTATCAGCTCCATATTGCCCCATCAGCTCCAACGTACCCTCACATGGCCCCCATCAGCTCCATATTGCCCCACCAGCTCCAACTTACCCTCACATTGCCCCTTCATCTCCATATTACCCCCCATCAGCTCCATATTGCCATCAGCTCAAGCTTACCCTCACATACATTGCACCAACATCTCTACATTGCCATCATCTCCATCTTGCCCCCCATCAGATCCATATTGCCCCATCATTTCCACATTGCCCCCCAGTGTCCCTTTCCTACCTCTTCCCTGGTGGTCCAGCAGCAGGAGAGGTCTGTATGTGCCTCCTTTGGCACAGACCTGTAGCTGCCAGAGCTCCCGCGCTGTCTTATTTTTATTCTCTGTAATACTAAAGAGCTGACGAAGGAGCGCAGCATCTACAGGTCTGTCCTGAAGGAGGCACAGACCTAACTGGGAGGTGGGGGGTTAGTGCAGGCGGTGAGGCAACAAAAAGGGCAGGTGTTCAAGCCCCCCTTGGTGTCTATGTGTGCACATGCCTGGTTAGTAACTATAGAGAACTCAAACAAGCTGACAAAATACCATAGATTCTCAATGTTTTAGGGCCAGGCTAATGTTATTTCAGTGCCTGAATCCTTGTACGACTTAGAAGAAGCAAATTCTTCATCCCCATGATGTCCAGCCCTTGGCATTTATTTAATGGACGGGAGATGCATCAAGCTGCAATTCTATTATTGTATTGCTATTTGCTGTCTGGTCTTTTCTGTCCGTTTCCCTTGTTACAGTCCAGCATTCGAAGGAACTATCTGTCTATTTTGACTTTGAATATTAGATGAGGTTTCTCAAAGTGTTTGGGGCCCAAGGTATTTTGGATATTTGGTTAAAGTTGTTTTGACATATTGGACATTTGCATGTAACATAAGGGCCTACCATTATTAAGGTAGGATGATGTTAGGTTTTCTGACACTCAGACACCGGTAAAAGTAAACACACATTTTTATTGAAAAAATGGTTAAAGAACAGCGCCCCTGGGGGCCCGAACAGGTATAAATGGTAATGACAATGTACAGGCCCAAATATGTATAGTGAAAAGTATACCGATCAGGATAACATACATTCAGGGGTTAATGTAGAGAAACTGAACAGTCTCAGTAAAACTAATTAGCCAACGCCCAGTAGGTAATATCAGTCTCTTGATGGTGCTGAGAGAGGTGTATTGTGTGACTGAACTAAATCACTGTCAGATAGCTGTGCAATAGAATGCCCCAAATGAACAGCACAGATTGACCAGAGCTGAGCCAATACCACCTTAGTGGGATAATAAGGAGGAAAGCCACTGCAGGAGCTAACGGGACCAGAACCTGAATCGCCCTCAACACTCTCACGGAAGTAACCCTGTGTGTGCCAATGGGACCAGATCCCTAAACACCTCTATGGTGCCAGAACGGAGCAACACTGCACAAGCGATCAGCAAGCCAAAGCACTGGTAGTGCGGTAGATAGCGTAACACATTGAGCACTAGGTGACCAGAGCCAGGACACCCTTCCGGTGCTGTTACGGAGCACACACTGCAAGAGCAAACTGGAGGTACTAACGCCAACCGGCACAACCACGGTGCTGACCGAGCACCGGAACGGACAACTGCTCTGCTAGTGTGATTGGATAGGCTAGGTCTATCAGGCACAGGCTCAGTAAGTGTTAATGGCTCGAATGGGACACACTGGCTTGGCAAGTGTACGAGGACAGGCTCAAATAACGGAGGCAACCAGCACAGCAAGGGTTAATGCAGGTTCGGTAATGGAAACTACAGTTCAGCAGCGCTATGAGGACTGGCTCAGTGCACAGGAGGCAACAGCTCGGTAGTATAGAGAGATGATTAGCCAGAGCGACACAAACAGCACAGTTCAGAATGTCGCCGGAAGGCAACCGAGATCACATGGGAACACAGGATACAATCACGGAGCAGGAACGGCAGCCGGAACTGGATCAATACACGGAGCAGGAGCGTCAGCCAGAGCCGAGTCAATCACGGAGCAGGAACGTCAGCCAGAGCCGGGTCAATCACGGGGCAGGAACGTCAGCCGGAACCGGGTCAAATCACGAGCAAGATCAGCAGAATGGTCAGACGGGCCAGGTTGGTACACAGGAATGCAGGAACACAGCAACAAAGCGCAGGATCAGGAACACCACGAAAGGGCATCTGACAGGTGCCATAAACCCAGTATATAAAGGAACATCCTGGGCGGGCCAATCAGCCTCCTCCAATGCACAAGTAACAACAAGAGAGATTGACAGGGAATCACAGGGACCATGATAGTACCCCCCTCTCAAAGACCCCCTCCCCTGGCTGAGGGTCTCAGTTTCTGAGGATATCTAGAGTGAAAGTTGCGCAGTAGCCGTGGAGCATGGAGATCCCTCTGGTCGACCCAAGAGCGCTCCTCAGGCCCGTAACCTTTCCAGTGGACCAAATATTGCAACTTGCCTCTAAATCTCCTGGAGTCAATAATACTCTGTACTTCGTATTCCTCTTGGCCTTGAACATCCACCGGCCCAGGAACCACCGGAGTGGTAGTATAGCAGTTGCAAACCAAGGGCTTCAATAGTGACACATGGAACACATTGTGAATGTGCACAGAATTCAGAAGCTCCAGTGCGTATGCCACAGGGTTAACCTTGAGGATAATTTTGAACGGACCAATGAACCAGGGAGCCAATTTGTTGGAAGGCACTTGCAGATTGAGATTCCTGGAGGAAAGCCATACCCTGTCCCCAACCTGGAAGGATACCGCTGGCAGCCGTCTGCGATTGGCATGCCGCTGATGTCTCTGGAAGGACTGGCTGAGGGACCTCTGCACCTGTGCCCAAGTGGAGCGGAGCTGCTCAATGTGCTCATCCAGAGCCGGAATCTGTTGTGACTGGAACGAGTCTGGGAGCAGGCAAGGCTGGAACCCATAATTGACAAGAAATGGAGAGCTCCCAGACGATGAATTAACTGCACAGTTCCGGGCAAACTCTGACCACGGCAAAAGGTCGGCCCAATTATCATGATGATCAGTCACGAAGCAACGCAAAAACTGCTCCAGTCCTTGATTGGCACGCTCAGCGACCCCGTTGGTCTGGGGATGGTAGGCAGAGGAGAAGGACAGTTGTATGCCCATTTGGCCACAGAATACCCTCCAGAATCTCGACACAAATTGACTCCCTTGGTCCAACACTATCACTCTGGGAACCCCGTGCAAGCGAAATACTTCTCTGGCAAAAATTATAGCCAATTTCTGGGCCGAAGGAAGGCCAGAGAGGGGCACGAAATGAGCCATCTTAGAGAACCTATCTACCACCATCAGGATAAACGTATAGCCCTTAGATACCGGCAACTCTTCCAAAAAATTAATAGATATGTGGGACCAAGGGCATTCGCCATTAGGCACTGGTAGAAGCATCCCCACTGGGAGATGTCTGGGAGTTTTAGCACGGGCACAGGTGGCACAGGCAGCAGTAAATGCAGAACAGTCAGCTTTCAGAGAGGGCCACCAAAACGTTCGTGATAACGACCATGCCAGCTGATCCCTCCCAATATGCCCAGCTGCCTTAGATGAGTGATAGGTCTCGAGTAAACGGGTACGGAAAGGCTCATCCACAAAGCACTTGCCAACTGGGGTTTCAGGAGGTGCCCGAGCTTGAGATGCCAAGATTTGTTCCCCCAGTGGCGAAGTGATACTGATGCGAATCGTAGCCAGAATCCTATCTGGCTGAATTATAGGAACCGGGGCTTCATCCCTCTCAATATCCATGCAAAACTGTCTAGACAGACCATCTGCCCTAATGTTCTTAGACCCAGGCAAGTAGGACACTATGAAGTTGAACCTTGACAGGAATAGGGCCCACCTAGCCTGGCAAGATGACAGCTTTTTAGCCTCTGAAAGGTAAATCAAGTTTTTATGGTCAATAAGAATTAATACCGGGTTCTTGTGCCTTCCAATAGATGTCGCCATTCCTTTAATGCCAGGATGATAGCCAACAATTCCCTATCACCAATCTCGTAATGGCTTTAGGCACTGGATAGTTTCTTGGTAAAGAACCCACACGGTCTCAGGTTGCCACCCTCCTTAGGGCATTGGGAAAGAACTGCCCCTACCCCAACCTCAAAGGCATCGACCTCTAAAGTGAACGGCAGGGTGGGATTAGGGTGGGACAGTATAGGAGCAGAAGCAAATGCAGATTTGAGAGTTTCAAAGGCCTTTTCAGCTGCCTCAGACCATTGAGAGGGATTAGTGCCCTTGTGCGTGAGGTCAGAGAGAGGTTTTACAATGGTGGAAAAGTTCTGAATGAATTTTCGGAAGTAATTGGCAAAGCCCAAGAACCGTTGGATAGCTTTTAACCCTTTGGGTCGTGGCCATTGTAGGACTGCTGACAACTTTTCTTGATCCATGGCAATGCCATCCTTAGATATTACGAAACCCAAAAAAGGTACTTTGGAACAATGAAATTCACAGTTTTCTAATTTACAGAACAATTTGTTCTTGCGTAACCGAAGCAACGCCTCAGAGACATCCTGGATGTGCTGGGTTAAATTGGCAGAGTGAATCAATATATCATCAAGGTATACGACTACACAAGACTGTAACATATCGCGGAGGATATTATTGATGAACTCTTGAAATACGGCAGGTGCATTACAAAATCCAAAGGGCATTACTAGATATTCATAGTGACCAGACCTAGTATTGAATGCCGTTTTCCACTCATCTCCGGCCCTGATCCTTATCAGGTTGTAGGCGGCACGTAAATCGAGTTTCGTAAATATAGAAGAGCCTTTCAACCTGTCAAATAACTCCGTAATGAGTGGAATGGGGTACGCATTCTTGGACATGAGCTTATTGAGTCCACGGTAATCAATACATGGTCGTAATTCGCCACTTTTCTTTTTCACAAAAAAAACCCCTGCACCTGCCGGAGAGGGTGATTTACGAATAATCCCCCGTTCGAGGGCATCCTCAATGTACTCCTCCATGGACATATTTTCCTCACAGGACAATGAGTACGTCCTACCCCTCGGTGGCACCATCCCCGGGGGCAAATCAATAGCGCAATCATACTGCCTATGTTGCGGCAATGTGCTAGCCTCTCCTTTACTGAATACATCACTGAACTTGCTGTACTCAGCTGGCACAGAGGGAGAGGTACACATTATCTTGACTGGATGAGACAGACAGTGACCAGAGCAGTACTCAGACCAAGACCTAACCTCACATCATTGCCAGTCAAACTGGGGATTGTGCAGTAATAACCAAGGGAACCCCAGAATGACCACGTGATGGGGTGAGTGTATAATCTGGAAACGTACCTCCTCCTTGTGGAGAACCCCAATAGACATAGTAATGAGAGTAGTTTCCATAGTGATGAAAGCTGGTTCTAGAGGTCTGCCATCAATAGCCTCAATGGCTAGCGGAGTATCTCTTTTAGACAGAGGAATATTGTGCATTTCAGCAAAAGCCTGGTCCATGAAATAGCCTGCTGCACCAGAATCTACTAGAGCTAGTACCTCCACAGCTTGGTCACCTAGGAGAAAACTCACCAGGATGGTGGGTTTCTTGGAACAGGGATCTGGGGACGATTGTACACCACCTAGGGCCTGTCCCCCAAGGTACCCTAGGTGCGTGCGTTTCCCGGCCGTACCGGACATGTACGTAGTAAGTGCCCATTTTTACCACAATATAAACATAACCCCTGTTTTTTTGCGGTATGCCCACTCCTCCTTAGAAAGTCTAGTGAACCCGATTTGCATAGGCTCACCCGGTTCGGATACCCAGTCAGGAGGATTGGGAGGCGAGGCTGGGTTTAAAGAACTATCGTGCCCGTAGGTTCTGGATATTGCCCTCTTTGCCAGACGCCTCTTGCGCATGAGGGTATCAATGAGCATTACGTAGTCTATGTACTCATCCAAATCAGTAGGCACTTCTCTGGCCGCAATCTCATCTTTGATAGGGTCTGAAAACCCTTGGGCAAAGGCTGCCACCAGTGCCTCATTATTCTAACCTACCTCTGTTGCCAGTATCCGAAATTCTATCGCGTAATCGCTTACAGTACGATCGCCCATCTGTATTTCCATCAGTCTTTTGGCAGCAGAGGTGGCTCTCCCAGGTAGCTCGAATACTCTCCGAAACTTTTTGACAAATTCATTGAAGTTCAGAGTACATGGTTTGGCCTTCTCCCATAAAGGATTAGCGCACGCCAGAGCTTTACCAGTTAATAGAAATATCATGAACCCTACCTTGCTACGGTCGTTCGGGAAGGCATGAGATGTCAGTTCTAAGAATATCTCTAGTTGGTTAATAAACCCCCTGCACAGGATGGGTTCACCATTATATCTTAACGGTAACGGCTCCTCCGCCATTAAACTTCTGGAGGAAGCAACCATTTGCCCAGTAGCGTTATCCGGTGTCAGAACTGGGGGGACCACCGGATTTTGGTTAGGTTTATCAAGGTGTACCGTACGTTCTAGTAAGGTTTGCATGGCCAGTGCCAACTGGTCCAGGTGTTGCTCGTGAACATCCATCCTCCAGTGGAGGTTCTGTGTATTACCGTCACCTTTACCGTCTGAGGCCATGGCCCTTTCGTACAGTTACAGTTTTCTGACACTCAGACACCGGTAAAAGTAAAAATACAGTTTTATTGAAATAATGGTTAAAGAATAGCGCCCCTGCGGGCCAGAACAGGTATAAATGGTAATGACAATGTACAGGCCTAAATATGTATAGTGAAAAGTATACCGATCAGGATAACATACATTCAGGGGTTAATGTAGAGAAACCGAACAGTCTCAGTAAAATTAATTAGCCAACGCCCAGAAGGTAATATCAGTCTCTTGACGGTGCTGAGAGAGGTGTATTGTGTGACTGAACTAAATCACTCTCAGATAGCTGTGCAATAGAACGCCCCAAATGAACAGCACAGATTGACCAGAGCTGAGCCAATACCACCTTAGTGGGATAATAAGGAGGAAAGCCACTGCAGGAGCTAACGGGACCGGAACCTAAATCACCCTCAACACTCTCACGGAAGTAACCCTGCGTATGCCAACGGGACCAGAGCCCTAAACACCCTTTGGGTGCCAGAACGGAGCAACACTGCACAAGCGATCTGCAAGCCAAAGCACTGGTAGTGCGGTAGATAGCGTAACACATTGAGCACTAGGAGACCAGAGCCAGGACACCCTTCCAGTGCCGTTACGGAGCACACACTGCAAGAGCAAACTGGAGGTACTAACGCCAACCGGCGCAACCACGGTGCTGACCGAGCACCGGAACGGACAACTGCTCTGCTAGTGTGATTGGATAGGCTAGGTCTATCAGGCACAGGCTCAGTAAGTGTTAATGGCTCGAATGGGACACACTGGCTTGGCAAGTGTACGAGGACAGGCTCAAATAATGGAGGCAACCAGCACAGCAAGGGTTAATGCAGGTTCGGTAATGGAGACTACAGCTCAGCAGCACTATGAGGACTAGCTCAGTGCACAGGAGGCAACAGCTCGGTAGTATAGAGAGATGATTAGCCAGAGCGACACAAACAGCACAGTTCAGAATGTCTCTGGAAGGCGACCGAGATCACGCGGGAACACAGGATACAATCACAGAGCAGGAACGTCAGCCGGAACCGGATCAATACACGGAGCAGGAACGTCAGCCAGAGCCGGGTCAATCACGGAGCAGGAACGTCAGCCAGAGCCGGGTCAATCACGGGGCAGGAACGTCAGCCGGAACCGGGTCAAAAAACGAGCAAGATCAGCAGAATGGTCAGACGGGCAGGGTCTTTACACAGGAACGCAGGAACACAGCAACAAAGCGCAGGATCAGGAACACCACGAAAGGGCATCTGACAGGTGCCATAAACCCAGTATATAAAGGAACATCCTGGGCGGGCCAATCAGCCTCCTCCAATGCACAGGTAACAACAAGAGAGATTGACAGGGAATCACGGGGACCGTGATAGATGGTCTGTCTAGTAAGACCAGTAGTTTTAATTTGAGGATGCTTCACTCACATCCACAGTATATTTGACTATTTTGCTCACTACAGTGCTCCGAAGTACTACTTCTGCTTTGAAGGATTCTGAGTAAAGTGACACACTCCTGGAATTTGGCAGGTATCAGGAAAATAAAGTTCAACCCATTGTGAACGTCCCCCACCCACCTGTGCTGTTTAGAAAGTACACTGTCATGTCTCACTACGATTATCACAGGCACAGCTAAGTATGGCTTTATATATGGAATGTTGTCTTGGATGTGTTAAAAAAAAAAAAACATATCATATTGTACTTTGCAGCTCCGGTTGTTGATTGTTACATTAGATTCAAAAACTTCAGGTTCTCTGAACCCTCTTCCATACTTTTACATTAACCACACCCACTTGCAGTAGGATACTTAGGTCAGCATCCCACAAAGCCTGTTGGTTCCATCTTTCTAGATGTTTATCCCCAGGGAGTTGTCAAGGTTTCTGAGTTATGAATGAGTAGATGCCACTAAAGATAACCAATAACTATTCATAAAAACAGTCCCTTCCAAGTTGTTTGTACAAGGCGATAATATAGACGTATAATTAAATTGCATCAGAGATCACGCACTTGGTAAATAAAATATAGCAATGTATTCATACACTAATTATAGAAATAACACACAGTAATAAATTGATTGAGTTACAACACATTAAAGCACAATACTAGATTTAGCAATAATTAAGGGCTCGATTCAAATGTTGGCGTCGCCAGAAAAAACTGGTGACGCTGGTAACAACTAGTAACAAGTGACGCCAGTTCTGAAACACACTTCGCCTGTCGCCAAAACAGCAAGATCTCACCCATACAGGATAATGTACAAGCAACGCCAAAAGCTATTCAAATGTTGGAGTTAGGGCTAACTCATGTTAAATTGCAACATTTCTCTCCAGAAATCTAACGCCTATTTTTTTTGGAGAACAGCACACCACACAGAGTAAAAAAACCACCGTCGCCAGTTCTGTACAGCATTCTCTGTGCTTTTCCCTACCCAGCCAATAGGGGAACACAGAGATGGCTTTCAGCACCATGGACAGCTTTGAATGCCATAGGGATGTGCACTGCTCACCCCAGTGGCATTCAAAGGGTTACAATCAATAAAACTAGTACACCAAGCACTACACAATGCCCCCTTCCACATCCCCCCCTTAGTATGTCACATATATTGCATATATGTGACATACTAACCCCATCCACATCCACCTCATGGACTTCCATGTAGTGGACAAATCTGTCTTTTATTCCACAATTAACCCTTTGAGTACCAGAGAGGTAGGAAAGCATTGCTTAGCATGTTTCCTACCGCTCTGGTACCCAAAGGGTTAATAGGCAAGGTATGGACTACATACCTTGCCTACATATATGTGTGTGTGTGTGTGTGTGTTTTAAATTTTTTTTATTAAAAAACTATTATTACATATAGTTTAAATTATATCTCATTCATTTTTAACCCCTTCAGTGCCAGAGGCTTGGGCCATTGCCTGTACCCTGCAGGCCAGACACTTTTTCAGCATTTTTGCTATCCTTCCGTTTAGGCTTTATTTCCTCTGGGGATTTTTAGTTAAATATGGAAAACTATATATTGTTTTTTCAGAACGAATTGAGCTTTCTTGTGGTACCTTACATGAAGAGAATTTTACATCGTGCAAAAAGCTATGATGTCATAATGACAAAAAAAAGTGAAAATTTACTCATTTTGCTAAAATCACATACTATGTATCAAAAACATTTACCTTGATTGAAAAAGTTTCAATTATTTGAAAAAGCCCCAAGTCCCCCGAGTAAAAAAATACCAAATTTGTATAGTTTTACCTACGTCCATGGCTAGCGTAGAGCCCTAATCACCAGCAGCGCAAAATGACATTTTCAACTTTATAAACTAAAATGCGCATTCTAGGGTTTTTGTGGTAAATCTACCCAAAAACAGTGGAATAAATATATAAAACTATATATTTCTGGAAAGTAGACAACCTACTGCATCTAATGAGGGGTGACTTTCCTTGTTACCCCAAGCCTGGTGTGCACAAATGCCTCCAGAAGATGGCGCTAATGAAAAAAAGGCATTTTCTTACATTTCTGCCCCTTCAAATGTACTAAAATGTGTGAAAACCATGGCATTTCCAACTGTATTCATTAGCTAGAGCTCTTAGGAGAAAAATTACACCCCACTGGTATGAGTTCACCTACCTCAGGGGATGCTACAAGTATAAAACTACACCTATTGCAACCTCTAATTTTTCTAACATTTTCTCAAACATTACTTGTCTGTACAAAAATGGTTATAACAATTACACAAGTGAAGAAAGGCTACACAAACCATACCATTTTGAAAAGAAGACACCCTGCCGCATCTAATGATGGGTGATTTGTCTTGTTACCCCAAGCCTGGAGTGCACAAATGCCTCCAGAAAGTGGGGCTAATGAAAAAAAAAGGCATTTTCTTACATTTCTGCCCCTTCAAATGTACTGAAATTTGTGAAAGCCATGGCATTTCCAACTGTATTCATTAGCTAGTGCTCTTAGGAGAAAAATGACACCCCATTGGTATGAGTTCACCTACCTCAGGGGGCGCTACAAGTACAAAACTACACCTATTGCAACCTCTAATTTTTCTAACATTTTCTCAAACATTACTTGTCTGTACAAAAATGGTTATAACAATTACAGAAGTGAAGAAAGGCTACACAAACCATACCATTTTGAAAAGAAGACACCCTGCCGCATCTAATGATGGGTGACTTGCCTTGTTACCCAAAGCCTGGAGTGCACAAATGCCTCCAGAAGGTGGCACTAATGAAAAAAAAAAGGCATTTTCTTACATTTCTGCCCCTTCAAATGTACTGAAATTTGTGAAAACCATGGCATTTCCAACTGTATTCATTAGCTAGTGCTCTTAGGAGAAAAATGACACCCCATTGGTATGAGTTTAACTACCTCAGGGGGTGCTAGAAGTGCAAAACGACACCTACTACAACCTCTAATTTTTTTAACATTTTCTCAAACATTACTTGTCTGTACACAAATGGTTATAACAACTACAGAAGTGAAGAAAGGCTACACAAACCATACCATTTTGAAAAGAAGACACCCTGCCGCATCTAATGTTGGGTGACTTGCCTTGTTACCCGAAGCCTGGTGTGCACAAATGCCTCCAGAAGGTGGCGCTAATGAAAAAAAAAGGCATTTTCTTACATTTCTGCCCCTTCAAATGTACTGAAATTTGTGAAAACCATGGCATTTCCAACTGTATTCATTAGCTAGTGCTCTTAGGAGAAAAATGACATCCCATTGGTATGAGTTCACTTACCTCAGGGGGCGCTACAAGTACAAAACTACACCTATTGCAACCTCTAATTTTTCTAACATTTTCTCAAACATTACTTGTCTGTACAAAAATGGTTATAACAACTAGAGAAGTGAAGAAAGGCTACACAAACTATACCATTTTGGAAAGAAGACAACCTGCCACATCTAATGAGGGGTGAATTTCCTTATTACCCCAAGCCTGTTGTGCCCAAATGCTTCCAGAAGGTGGCACTTTAGGAAAAAATGGCATTTTCTTACATTTCTGCTCCTTCATCTGTATGGAAATCTGTGAAAACCATGGAATTTCCAACTGTATTCATTAGCTAGTGCCCTTAGGAGAAAAATGACACCCAATTGGAATGAGTCGACCTACCTTAGGGGTGCCTGAAGCACATAACTACACCTCCCTGTTTGCTTCTTAGAAAATGGCTGCTTGTACTAAAATGTTCATAACTGTTAGAGACATGAAGGAAAGGTATAAAAGGTATACCATTTTGGAAAGTAGACATTCTCCCACATCAAGTGAGGGGTCACTTGCCTTTCTACCCCCTGGGCTGAAGTGCACAAATATTTACAAAAAGTGGCGCTATGGGAATAAATACATGTTTTTTTTACATTTCCACCACTTCAAAGATACTAAAATCTTTGAAAACCATAACATTTCCTGCTGTAGTCAGTACCTGCTACCAACATGAGAAAAATGGTAGCCCATTTGTGTGGGTTAACATACAATATGTGGGTGCTAGGAACACGTACGTAAACCTGACACTTTTGTTTTTTAAATTATCTGCTTGCACTAAAATGGTTATAACCATAACAGATATGCAGGAAAGGTAGCGAAACAATGCCATTTTGGAAAGAAAACAACCTGCCGCATCTAATGAGGGGTCACTTGCCTTCTTACCCAAAGGCTGGTATGCACAAATGCTTCCAGGAGGTGGCGCTAATGAAAAAAAAGGCATTTTCTTACATTTCTGCCCCTTCAAATGTATGGCGCTCTGTAAAAACCTTGGAAATTTCAACTGCATTCCTTAGCTAGTGCTCTTAGGAGTCAAACAACACCCCATTGGTATGAGTTGAACTACCTTAGGTGGTGCTAGAAGTAGAAAACTACGCCTACTACAACCTCTGATGTTTCTAACATTTTCTCAAACCTGACTTGCCTGTACGAAAATGGCTATAACGCCTTCAGAATTGAAGAAAAGGTAGATAAACAATACCATTTTGGAAAGAAGACATCCTGACGCATCTAATAAGGGGTCACTTGCCTTCTTACCCCAATACTGGTGTGCATAAATGTTTCCAGAAAGAGGAGCTAATGAAAAACAAGGCATTTTTTTACATTTCTGCCCCTTCAAATGTATGGAGCGCTGTGAAAACCATGGAATTTTCAACTGCATTTATTTGCTAGTGCTCTTAGGAGTCAAACGACACCCCATTGGTATGAGTTGAACTACCTTAGGGGGTGCTAGAAGTAGAATACTACACCAACTACAAACTCTGATGTTTCAAACATTTTCTCAAACCTGACTTGCCTGTACGAAAATGGCTATAACACCTTCAGAATTGAAGAAAAGGTAGATAAACCATACCATTTTGGAAAGAAGACAACCTGCCGCATCTAATGAGGGGTCACTTGCCTTTTTACCCCTAAGTTAGTTGGCACAACTATTTCCAGAATATGGTGCTACAGGAAAGAAAAACAAACATTTGTTTTACACATCAGTCACTTCAAAGATACTAAAATGGTTCAATGGCGTGGGATTTCCTAGGAGGACTTCTTGCCAGCCAAAAAAAAATGGTACCCCACTGCTCTGGGTTGACATACCAATTTACGCTACAGGAGCGTAGCTACCAGTGAAACAGAAATGGGAAAGCAAACAGTGTATGTGTGATTTTATGGCTAACAGATGAAAGAAGCTAGGACGTCAGCCGGTGTACGTGTGGACCTGTGACTACAAGTCTAACAAAATGTGTGAGAGGGTGAGGGATTAGGCAGTGTGTGTGGGTATGAGCAGAGGAGCAAGGATGGTGGTGATGGTGGGGCAGTATCTGATAGTGTGTATGGGAGATCTCTAACTACCATTGTGCACTGTATGTCCCCTCATACAAAGCACTGCGTTGGACCCCCTTCCTGTTGCACATGCATTTTTTGGGGCTTTTTCCCCCAATAGTTTTGTGTAGACCTCGTTGGGGGCATCAGAACCCATACAATGAGGTCTAAATAAAAAATAAAGGGGGAAAAATCCTTTATGTGCCACAGGGGTGTCCAGCACACAAAGGGTTAATTTTTTTATTGTTATTTTGTATTCAGATGGCCACCAAACAAGCTCTGATCACAAAGTAATGATAAAAAGTCATGTGTGTACCACAGGAAGGGGGTCTGCATTGATCCCCCCTCCCAGTGGCACACACAGGGTTAATTTTTGATTTAATTTGTTTTTTTATTATATACCTCATTGAGGGGCATCAGGACCCCCTGATCCCTCCCCAATGAGGTCTTAGTAAAAAAAAATATATGTCCATAAACAGAGTGACCCTGTGAGTGCCACAGGGGTCTCTAGCGCATTGCAAAGCAATGCATTGGATCCTTGTGGCACTCAGAGGGTTAATTTTTTTTTTATCATTACTTTGTAATCAGAGCTTGTTGGGGGGCCATTAGGACCAATCCTGATGACCCCCCAACAATCTCTGATAACAAAGTAATGATAAAAGCCCTGTGTGTGCCGCAGAAGGGGGGCTACATTGGCCCCCCCTGTGGCACACATAGGGTTAACTATTTTTTTAATTTACTTTTTTTTATTATAGACCTCATTGAGGGGTATCAGGACCCTCCTGATCCCCCCAATGAGGTCTTACCAAATAAAAAAAAAGAAATCAAAATAAATGTCCCTGTGAGTGCCACAGGGGTATCCAGCGCATTGCAAAGCAATGCATTGGACCATTGAGCACTCAGAGGGTTAATTTTTTTTTTTTATCATTACTTTGTAATCAGAGCTTGTTGGGGGGCCAACAGGACCAATCCTGATGGCCCCCCAACAATCTCTGGTAACAAAGTAATGATAAAAGCCCTGTGTGTGCCACAGGAGGGGGGGGTGAATTGGACCCCCCCCCCTGTGGCACACACAGGGTTACATTTTTTTTATATTTTTTTTTAATTATAGACCTCATTGAGGGGCATCAGGACCCCCCCTGATCCCCCCAATGAGGTCTTTAGAAAAAAAAATACCCCCCAAAGGAAGTGGAATGTGCTGGGGACCCTGTGGCACTCACAGGGTTACTTTTATTATTTTTATTTATTTTTTTTAACTCTTCAGACCTCGTGGGGGACATCAGGACCCCTCCTGGTGTCCCCTCAGTCATTGATCTCCCAGCCGATAGGCTGGGAGATCAATGAGGCGACCGCAGGAGAGCAAAAGCTCTCCTGCCCTTCTCTCCTACCACCGGTAGGAGTGGGCGGGACCGGGGAAACTTCCCTAACGTCATCGGTGACCATGACGTTGGGAGGCTTCCCCCGGTCCCGCTCACTCCTACCCGGAAGTTCGGGTAGGAGAGAGGGGGAAGGAGAAACTCCGTTTCTCCTTTGTGTTTATTGATCTCCCAGCACGATCGGCTGTGAGATCAATAACTGGGGAGGCATGAGGAGTGATCCTCATGCCTCCCCACGAGTGCCACGCTTTTTTTTTTTTTTAAATGCGGCCACTGCATGCCGGTTATACCGGCTCATGCAGTGACCGCATTTCACTCTTACGCTGTACGAGCGTGGCACAGCAGGTACAGCTGTGTCCACTCATACGGCGTAAGTACCTGGCACTCTAGGGGTTAATGCCCTACCTCCTGTGTCCCATTGCTATTAGTACTTTTGCTCCACTCTCCTTCAATGCAACCACTTCTTTTCCAACACTAGATTACCCTAATCATGCATTTCAGGGTTTTGCTACTTTACTTAAAACCAATAGCATAGGTCTAAAATAGTGTCCTATCTTAACTGGTTCATTTTGTTTCTTCGCATAATATATATAGGAGGATATAAGACTAAATCAAATATTCTACAGTAGAGGAAATAATATAATTTCCAATGGTACGCTGAATCAATATTTCCTGTCTGCAGTTAGACAATCTGATACAGCTAACATCTACTCTATCCTTAAACCTCAAGGCAATGTAATTATTTGATTAGTCATATAACCCATACAGAGAAACTAAAATAAATTAGGTAAAGTTAAAGAGATATATTTACCAAGCCTTTTCCACATCTTGAAATCTGGTAGAGTCACTTCCTGGAGGTCTCTCTATCTTTTGATGGGGGTATCTCCTGGGAATGTCTGGGGATCTAGCCTCTCTTGTGGAACTCTGGACGTCTGGATTTCTGACCTCCACCTGCGATTTCTTGGGTATCCCTGGATCTCCTTGGGTCTCCTTTAGTTTCAGTTACTCCTCTGTCAGTCCATCAGTCTGTCAGTCTGTCTGTCCCCCACTGCCCTCTGGCTCCCATCTTTTATTGAGTTTTTCCCCATGCAAAGTGGAACACTCCCTTAAGATGTGGTGAATATGTGTCCTGGTCAAATTGGCTAGCTGTGATCCCACCTTTAAGGGATAGTAATACTTAAGTATTACAAATCCCTATATTAAAGCCCTAGTTAAAAAAAACATATTTCCCCCAGTGTCATCTCTCAAACCTTTATGGTTTGAGAGATGAACGCTTCTAAAGTTGCCCTCTCCCTCCCCCTTCCCCGTAGTCAGCATTCTAGCTGACTCAGGGAAATCCAGTCAGAGATCATCAGGCGGCTCTGCAGCAGAGCCGCGATCGAGTTAGCTAAAAAAAAAAAACTTTCTCTAAAACTGTCTTCTACGTGTGCTTGCAAACCAAGCACACGTAGAAGACCATTTCAGTGAAATTTTTATTTTTAGTTAACGTGATCAGGATGTGCTGGAGAGCCTCCTGAAAGTCGTACGACTCTGTTCCCTAAAGTCAGCTAAAATGCTGACTACGGGGAAGGGGGAGGGCAACTTTAGAAGCGTTCATCTCTCAAACCATAAAGGTTTGAGAGATGACACTGGGGGCAATACGTTTTTTTTTACTAGGGCTTTAATATAGGGATTTGTAATACTTAAAGGGATAGTAATACTTCGTTTTTTCTTTATTTTATTTTGTAGGCATTAAAAAAACATGAAGAACGATATAAGTCTTATCTCTCAAACCTTTATGGTTTAAGAGATATTCACAAGCAACGTATCCCCCCCTTCAGCCAGAGTAGAAGGGAGGTGCCCAGGTAGACTGCAGAGAGGGACAATCTTCAATTAAGATAAGGGAAAAAGCTGAAAAACTTGTCAAGGGGAGCAGGGCTTTCATTCTTTTCATACAAAGAAGAGTGTCCCCTGCTGTTATCTGTGTGGTCTTACAACCAGATTCACATCTGAGAAGAGATGGCTTACACTAGGAAAAAGGGGCAGGAGGGGGAAACTTTGCATGTGAATATCTCTTAAACCATAAAGGTTTGAGACATAAGACTTATATAATTATTCATGTTTTTTTAATGCCTACAAAATAAAATAAAGTTAAAACGAAGTATTACTATCCCTTTAAGTATTACTATCCCTTTAATTAATCTTTACTGATAGATGGTTACCGCTGTCATCACCTGGCCACTAGGTGGCACCCTTGGCCCATGAATGTACCATGGTTTTATTCCAGTTCATTCAACAGAGAAATAAAATGTGTAACAATAATATATAACATGTATACATGTACAGATATACCTATATATAGATACATATATACACACATCCATGTATGTCACCTAAGTCTTCCAGGATACATGTCAGTTTCCCCCATACAAGAGAAATCTAACAATGACATATATACCAAAAATTCCAGTGACACCCCATATACACCTAAATTCCTAGCAGTGTTACACATATATTTCATCTGTGATAATTTCCTTAACTGGAATCAAACCTGGTTGTCAGGCAGCACTGGTAACATAGTAAACATAGTAAATTAGGTTAAAAAAAGACACAAGTCCATCAAGTTCAACCTTCTGCTCATACCCCAGTAACTGAGAATTTTATAGCTTTCCTGCTACCAATCTATTTAGGTAAGATATCCCATGATAGATTAGGCTGTCAAGGATACCTTAAGATATGTTGATAACTCAGGCAGAATATCCCAAGCATAATAGACAGTAGCCTATATGAATCAATGGTTGTCACCATAGATGTGTATGAAGGGGATGCCTGCCCCCATATCCATACACAGCTATCTGTACAAACATACTCATATTCATGTGTATAAAGGTTGATTCATATGGTCACTTATAAAGTTAGCCTGAACTTCTCACCTGAGAGCCAGTTCTCTATTTGTTTTTCACAGCCCTAGATTACAGTGAAGCTTTGAGACATGGTTTGTGGAGTGAATAATCTTTTAATTTTGAATTTCACTGGGTCTAAACACACCTGCATCTTCAATTGTCTTAAGTGCCATTGAGATTCATCACCTATATGGATAGTTGATGAATTGTAAACCAAGACTGGTCATTGTGGATCAAAGATATACAGTCGTAAAAACCATGTTCCCTAGTGGATTAATTCTACTAAAAAAAATGCTCAGTTCCCATATCTACAAAATAAATATATAGGTCACCTTTTTAGCTCTTTTAATTTCTATATAGAGAGCTATTCTGACAGCGTCCATTATGTCACCTATGTCACAGACACAGCAGCTTCGGGGGGGGGGGGGGATTACAGCCATATATAAAGACCATTGGATGGCTGAAGCATGGCCTCTGAAAGTATTTAGAATTCCTAAATTTGCCTTAACTTCGGATCTTTTTGAGTTATTTCCCATGCTGGCAGCATCTGTCACATTGGAACAGTCATGGACAGGGCAAACTGTTAGATTCACTTCAGACAACCAGGCAACCTCAGATATTGTCAACAAGGTAGATCCTCCTCAGTCGTTATCATGCCCTTTGTATGGAAGCTTACGTGGCTGTCTTTGTATTACAAGTTCTCCATAGATTGTCAACACTTACCAGAAAGGTTTAATAGCAAAGCTGATGCCCTCCCTCGCTTAAAATTTCAGGAATTCCACAGATTCCAACCATCATCCAATGCACTTCCAACCCCGTATCTGACAGTTCAGGCCATGATGATGGATGAAATCACCACTTGCAGGGAGTTCGAATTTTGATGGGCCGAGCTCTGACGGCTAGTACCGCAGGTCATACGAAAGAGCTTGGTGGTTATTCCTTAGGATCATCAGAATTTATAGTCCTTTGATACCCTTTTCAGTTACCATTCTAGCTTTCGTTTCATATTGTCACTTTTCATTACAGTTAGATTACAATGCCACCAAGTTATATTTGGTTGGAATTCAACATTTCTGTCTACTGAAAGATTCAAAGTTCAGGTCACTTCTCTCTTGCTATCCCATCAAATTATTGTTGTGTTGCATTGAGAAATCACCACCAATTAGAACAACTACCTAACTACCTATAGATGGGGTATTGTTTAGGAAAATGTGCAAACTATTGATTTCTGCCCTGTTTGAATGCCATGTTAACAACTCTTTACTGGCAGCTATATTTTTGGCTTTTTATGGGTTCCTGAGACCTGGAGAGGTCACGGTTAAGAGGGAGTCAGATAAATCTTAGAGCATATCAGACTTGATAAGTAGGTCAGACCATTATGTTTTATTGTTACACAAGTCCAAAACCAGTCAGGTTGGTCCACCCGCTGAGGTTTGTCTTTTGCATCACACAACAAATGGCGGTCAGGTTTTTTTCTAGATTCTTACCTACAAACACTAGCAGGGAAACCCCACACTAATACACTAATTCCATATTATGAAAAGCCACTCACTATAGCTACATTTATACATTATATCAGGATTATAAACAAACGGTTAGGGCTGGACCCACAATCATTTTCAGGACATTCATTTAGGATAGGGGCCGCCATATCAGCTTCCCACAACAACATTCTGGTATACATTATCAAGAAGCTTGGCAGATGGAAGTAATCTAGCTATATGACGTACATTCCAAAACCTATCACAGAAGTTAGGCAGGCTTTTCAGGTATTGTTAAATTGATTTAAGATATTATGAATATTTCATTTTTTTTGCCCTCTCTTTAAGCCCACTCATGACATCGGACAAGAGCACACTTCTTCCGACATAACCTTAGCACTAATTACCAAGATAAGCCCGACCACAAATAAGAAGGCTATTGTCATACCTTGCGACCGCCTGTTGGAGCTGGCCGCATCAATGTCTCTTCTCTCTGTGTTCCACACAGCTCTGGTCCTCTTCCTGTCTGTTCTGGCGGGTGCGCGTCATCAGGGGAATCTTCTGGTGACTCTCACATCTCTCCTTAAAGGGACCTTGTCTCTATTGTGCGCCCCTCCTCTCCTGCTTATTATTTAAACTGCCTGGACACCTAGCTCAGTTGCCCTTGTGTTGGTTTCCAGTGCAGTAGTTCCTGAGTTCATGTAATTTCTCTGTGCTTGACCCCTGGCTTGTCTGACCATCCATTCTGGTGCTGATCTGTGGCTCTGTCTGACTACCTGCTCAGTGTATGACCCCTGGCTTAGTCTGACTATCCAATCTGGTGCAGACCTGTGGCTCTGGCTGACTACCCGCTCAGTGCTTGACCCCTAGGGCACCCTAGAGAAAGCAGACAGTAAGCCTGAGAAAATGTTTGGGCCACTGTCACGTCCATTCCAGTCACTGGTCCTTTCCACGCCCCCTGTGGGTTTCCCCACTCCGCCCCATTCTCTCCATTACATAGGGCTACCAGCATGTAAATTTGCCTTGCCACGAGACTTCTCCATCTAATCACCTGGGTAACAACATTTTTTTCCCCATCCTGTGGTACTTGCTTAGGAATCAGTTGGACATCAAGATCTTCCAGTTATAAGTCTGTTTGACTACTTACACCACAAGGAACAAGTTAAATCAAACACAAGGATAAAGGAAAAAGGAGAATTTACTTGGTTTGGCAGGAGGACAGTGAGGAAGCAGTTCATACAGGCTACAGATAACAGGACCCGTTGTTATACGCATAAAGCCCAAGAAGGGCTTTTGTAAGTGCATTACTTATGGTGTTTAATTATTATATTTCCAATAAATCACTACACTTAGATTATCCCCTTCTTTCTTTTTCTTTGTTATGTCTGCTGTCATTGAGCTACATTGAGTTTGCAAATAGTGGACAAGGCCACTATATATCTCATCCTGCAGCACTTCCTTAAGAAATAGAAGGATTGACCATCATCTTATCATCTTTATCTCTATACTCAATCCCATCTCATCTTGTTTTCATTCCATTAAATCTGGTTTAAAATACTGATAACTATACTGATTCAGGGGTTCACCCTGATTATCATTTCATCACTAACTCATTCTCTATTACTAACTTTGGACTGCCATTTTAATTTTCTAAAGTTTTTAAGGCAAATAAGTAGTTCCACTACATGGTTGCTTTTTATATTGTTTGTTTTTGTATTTTGCATCCTTTTTTTATTCACATTCTGGTATCTACTAATACTCACAGTTCTGCAGGTCTTGACCAGACCCTTTATTAGTTTTATTTACTAGTAATTCCAAAAAAGATTTATTGTCTATTGTATTGTGCACATTAAACTTATCTAGTGACTATTATTCTAGAGCGCTTACATAACAAGGGTTTTTTCCATATTGTTGAATTCCATACTTTGGCTGCGAAGGTGGGTTGGAACAATAAGGCACTGGTAGCCGCATTTTCCCAAGGGTTGTGTGACATGAATAAAAGATGAAATTTCAGCCCATGAGCTGCCTAGTGATTTGGATGAATTAATTTAATTTACTATACTGATTGATACCAGGATCAAGGAAAGACCATCCTTTAGGGAGCGCCTGCTTAGGCCTCCGTCCCGACTGGCACCTAACCTTGCTCAACCACCCATTCCTCCCTCATCTCCCATATCTCCTAGTTCTGATTCTGTTGGTGGTGAACCAATGCAGCTGGGGTTCGCTCGCCTTTCGGTGGAGAAGAGGGCCTTCCGGCGGAGGGAGGGCCTCTGTCTGTGGGAAACCTGGGCACCTGTTGATGTCCTGTCCCGTACGGCCGGGAAACGCTCGCACCTAGGGTCCTGTCGGGGACAGACCTTGGGTGGAATTTACCAGTCCCCAGAGGTTGTACAGGGTAAACCTATTCAAGTTTATCCTTTCTTTGGCCAATTCATCGGTGGTAGCCCCAGCCTTGTTAGACTCAGGTGCTGATGGTTATTTTATTGATCCTGAGTTTTCGGCCAAACCCTCCATTCCATTGCAGCTTCGCTCCTCTCCATTGGCTATTGAGGCCATAGATGGAAGACCCCTACAACCCTCACACGTTACTCATGAGACGCTTCTCTTGTCTCTGATGGTAGGGGCACTTCGTAAGGAGACTTTGCAGTTTCAGTTGATTAATTCTCCTCATTATGCCAGTGTCCTAGGGTTCCCTACGATTGACTGGTTGTTAAAGAACTTAGCATCCAGAGTAGCTGAGGGGAACCACTGTAAACTTCTTCCCTCCTTTTAAGGTGAATGGGACACCTCTTCTGCAGAAAGGCTTTAACCACTCCCCGGGGAGAGGTTTCTCCTACACCTCCAGATCTTCACCCTAGAATACAAGTCTCAAGCGCCTGGAGCAGTGTTAAATGAATTGACACCACACAAGTATCAAAGCACAAAACCCTACTAACTTTATTCAACAACCACTGAACTTTTATACTAAGAACTGGGAGGGTCTGCAAAGTGGCGTCAGGCAATAGAGCTCCCACCCTGGTCCAAGGATGGACTGAAGTCAGTAACATTCATGACATCTTTGACCAATGCTACCCAGACATTTGGGATGTCTGCCTCCTCACTGTTATTGCTAGCTTCTGACATGTCCTATCGGTATTTAGCGTGTGTGAAAATATCCAAGGGTTGTGTGGTGGTGTGCCCCATACCCCAAGTTCTGGGATATATATATATACATTAAGGTACTAAACATGATGATGGCAATATATATAACCATTATTTTGGTGATTCTGTATTATAACTTCTCATTAGGGAACTTCCCCATAGGACAAGGGGGAGGCCATGGCCTCATATAGGGGACTTTTTGACATGGCGCGTGTGAATCCATGTTGAAGACTCCTCAGTTAGCACTGCTGACCGGGTAACCCCTATCAAGGTAGAGAGTGATCCAAAAGATGAGTCAAGTGTCTTATTTTTGCACAGTGTTTTCACCAATAACTTTTCACCGGGTTGATATAGGTGTGTAGGTTCACCTATAGGAAGAGGGAGAGAGAGAAACATCACCATAGATGCCATTCAATTTATCAATCAATTGTGATACATATTTTTTATTTAGTACATTCCAAGTCACCTAAGGACTTGGGGCACCATGCGGCTTGGCTTAATGCCTTTCCTCAATTTAACTTTACCTGTTGTCCTATTGATTCTTTCTACTTGTGGTGTGTAATTGTTGCTATAAATGGTATACCTTTGTCACTATTTATTATCAGAGGGCATCCAAATCTGGGAATTATTCTTGTAAATAGTATATTTGCAACAGATTTGGCATTTTCCTTGGCCATAGGAAAAAGCTTCAACCCATTTGGAAAACTAATCACATATAACCAACCGGTATTGGATGCTTCCTGATTTATGCATGTGTGTAAAATCTATTTGTAACTGTTACATTGGTCCCTTAGGGGGTGGCAACTGGTCATGAGCACAATGCATTATTTCCTGTTCTTACAAATATGAGATATCTATACATCTGATTCTGTCAAATTCAAAATTACAAAACTGGTCTGTATAGAGTTATAAGTCTATATCTTACCAATGTGGCTAAATAAAAAGAATTGGGGCAGCTGTTTTATGGTATTCCGATTCTACCCTTCTTGGCTGACCATAGACCTTTTATCAAAACTGTAGGTCATCTTTGAGGCTAACACTTGCAACGAATATTAAATTGAGGATGGAAATGGAGGCATCATAGTCAACTGTACTATGGTCCTAGCATTTAAGTACTGCTATGGTGTATGGCAATAATATTGAAACCAACAGATCATTAACCAATTGGGCAAATTATATTCCTTTTCTGTCAGCTGTCACAAATCCTCCATTTCTCCATATAATTCCAAAATCCAGTACCACACTAAACACATACCTGGAGTCAGTCACAATAGTCACGTCACTGTTTACAAATAGGGAGCATGTGTGTGTTAGATCTATTAGTTCAGCAGCCTGGGCAAATACAAAAGGGAAGGAGTTAGTCATTAATACCATATCTAGTAATTGGACTACAGAAAATCCCATCAGGTATACCCCATTAGCTGGTCTCGAGCATGACTCATCCACATATACTGTCTCACTGTATTCAAGGGGAGCAGACTACAGGTCAGGTCTTTCTGAGGTATCCATGTGAATGGTCTGTAAGTAATCATGTGCCTCAACCTCTGATATGTCAGCGGGAGAATGTAAAATTAATGTATGTAAGGTCACAGAGTATTGAGTGTGAAAAGGTAATATTGAATGTGTAAATAGTATCATAATCAAATTCTTTCTCTGCAGTCATGTGTCTGAACCGCCCCTACCATCATAACATAGGCTTCCACTCCCCCTAAGCATGCAGGCAGGCCCTGAACCACTGATGTTAGTACATTAAAACAACAAACCACTAGTCCACAGCCAAGCCATATTCCCTTTACAAGGACACCTGAAAGAGTGGGACCTACCTCCTTACAAGACAGATGAAACTGGAGAGAGTAGTTGGGCAGTCCCAGAACAGGAACAAAACATAAGGCTGTTTTTTTTCTTTATATGCCGTGTCCATGTCCATAATCCATTGTATTACACCAGGAACATCTCTCAAGGTACCCTGTCTCAATATGTGATCATGGTAAGAACAGTCTGCAATCCTTTGCCTAGGAGCCCTCCTGTCTCAAGGCTCGGCTCCAGGGGTGGCATTGCTTCCTTGTGGATTGTTTTCTAAGAAACTCTCTAAGGCAGAGAGTCTGTATGACATCAGTGACCATGAATTACTGGACATTATTCTAGTCCTTTGGGAGTGGCGGTATCTCCTTGAGGGGACTAGCATTCTGATCCTTATTCTCACGGATCACAAAAATCTCAAGTATTTGTCTGAGGCCAAACGATTATCTTCCCGACAGGGTCTTTTTTCTTTCCAGATTCCATTATGTGGTTTATTACCTTCCGGGCTCTAAGACTATTAGGCTGATGTCTTATCACACCAGATTTGCTCGAATTCCAGGGAGGAGAGTACTCCCACGCCCATTATTCCTGCTGATCGTATACTGGATACTATCCGTACGAGCATTAGCTCTCCGCAGGTAGAGGAGATCTTGGCCTCGCAAGCCTCTGCACCAACTGGCAAAACTAGAGGGAGATGCCTTGTACTGGACCAGTTATGCACCAGACTGCTCGAAACGTACCACACTTCCAAGGCAGCTGGTCATATTGGGAGAGATCAGTTGATATGGTCCATCTCTTGGCTCTTCTGGTGGCCTAGCTTGAGAGCTGACTGTTCCGCATTTGTGGCAGCATGTCCTACCTGTGCCCAAAGTAAAACACCACGGCATCTTCCAGTAGGCCTCCTCCAACCCATTCCTAATGGGGAACGTCCCTGGTCGCATTTGTGCATTGATTTTATGGTAGAACTACCAGTATCTAAAGGCTTGTGGATTGATTTTCTTAGACGGCGCACTTTGTTCCACTCAAGGTTCTACCTTCTCCTCAGGAATTGGCCATGATTTTTGCAAAAGAGGTCTTTCGACTCCACGGAATACCTAAGGTCATAGTCTCAGATCACGGGAGCCAATTCATTTCCTGTTTTTGGAGGTCCTTTGGCGCTCAGATGGAGATCCAACTCTTCTTCTCCTCAGTGTACCATCCTCAGTCTAACAGTGCTACAGAGAGGTCTAACCAAGCCTTGGAACAATTATTTTGCTGCTGTATATATCAGACCACCACAATAATTGGGCTACCCTGTTACCTTGGGCAGAGTTTGCCCGGAATTGTGCTGTGAACTCTTCATCACAGAGTTCTCTGTTCCTGATAAATTATGGGTTCCAACCATCCACCCTTCTTGACTCTTTCGAAGCACAAGATATTCCGGCTCTTGAGGAGCATTTGAGGGCACTCCTCGTGGGTTCAGGTTCAGAATGCCCTACGTGGTTCCATGCGACGTTAAAAGAGGCACAACGACCATACCAACCTTCCAGGTGGGAGAGAGAGTTTGGTTATCTTCCCTCAACCTTAACTTCCAGGTGCCCAGTAAGGAACTGGCTCCCCATTTTGTGGGTCCATTCTATGTTCTTTGATGAGTCAGTCCAGTTGCTTATGCCCTAGACCTTCCTGCCAATATGCACATTCATAATGTATTTCATGTGTCTCTCCTGAAGACCCTGATTTGTAGTCGGTATACTACTGCTCCTTTCAGGGTGAGAGATCATGAGGAGTATGAGGTACAAACGATTTTGGACTCTCGGTTAGTCAGAGGGCAGTTGCAATATCTGGTGCACTAGAAAGGCTACGGTCCAGAAGAACATTCTTGGATTCCTTCTAGGGATGTGCATGCTCTGGTACTCACCCGTAATTTCCTTGTGCGCTTTCCTTCTAAACCACGGCCCTTTCCTCGGAGGAGGGGTCGTTGAGGGGGAGGTACTGTCATACCTTGCAATTGGCTGTTGGAGCTGGCTGCATCGATGCCTCCTCTCTCAGCATTTCACGCTGCTCTGGTCCTCTTCCTGTCTGTTCTGGTGGGAGCTCGTCATCAGGGGAATCCTCTGGTGACATACGCATCACTTGTTAAAGGGACCTTGTCCCTATTTTGTGCTCCTCCTCTTCCTCTCCTGCTTATTATTTAAACTGCCTGGACACCTAGCTCAGTTGCCCTTGTGTTGGTGTCCAGTGCACTAGTTCCTGAGTTCCTGTAGTTTCTCTGTGCGTGACCCCTGGCTTGTCTGACCATCCATTCTGGTACTGACCTGTGGCTCTGTCTGACTATCTGCTCCATGTATGACCACTGGCTCAGTCTGACTATCCAATCTGGTGCAGACCTGTGGCTCTGGCTGACTACCTGCTCCATGCTTGATCCCTGGCTTGTCTGATCATGTATTCTGGTGCTGCCTGTGGCTCCGGACTAGGTACATGCTCTACGCCTGTGGGCATTGTCACTATATAGTCTGGTGTTGCAAGTGGCTGGGTCATATCCCCGGCTCCAGACTCCTTTTGAGAGACCCGCCGGTAGCAGTCTCTTATTTCTGGTAGGAACCACTTGCTCTGGGCTAGGGTTACTCTCTCACTCCTTGTTGTGTTCTGTGGTACTTCATATTACATTGCATATTTCAATAAAGGTGGAGTTATATACAGTATTTGTCTCTTGCCTCGTCTCTGACTCCGTGGCAGCTTATGATTAGCTTGGAATTGTGGGAGGGCTGGCAAGCAGCTATAAAACCCAGTGGCAGTGCCCCTGACAGAGGTGGCTTACGTTGAGATTGGGAAGCCCCATCCAACCCATACCCCATTCTTTTCATAGGTACTCCAGTTCTTGCTTACGTGATGGGCCCTCTCTTTAAACCCACTCGTGACGTTGGATAAGAGCACACATCTTCCTACATAACCTTAGTACTAATTACTGAGGTAAGCCCAACCACAAATATTATATATGTGATAGAATAGTTGTTACCCTGCGAATGAACCCTATCAGCTTTGCATTCACTATGTGTCTCCATTCTTGCAAACATTAATGTCCTGTGTGTGTGTGTGTGTGTGTGTGTGTGTGTGGCCTTTTACCAGCACTGAAGGGGTTAATATATATGCTTGATGTACAGAGTGATGGTGCCATGGAGTCTAGCTAACACAAGAGATTCAGTGTTATATAGTAGTGATGGATTGCACCTTAGTGGAAGGGGGCCACGGTGCTGGGTGATAAGATGGTTAGAAGGCTGGAGGAGACTTTAAACTAGAAAGGGGGGGGAGGGAGCTGCAACACAGGCTGGGGAAGATAGTATAATTGAGGGAATGGGATTAGAGAAGGGTCATGGGGGTGGAGAGGGGGAATGGGCTAGTTCATCTAATAGGGAGTTGCCATTGTTACAGCCTGATAAAAGACAAATACATCTGAAAAAGAACGAAATCTTAAAGAATGGCAAAAAGATAAAATGTATGCATGCAAATGCTCGCAGTCTGGCTGGTAAGATGGGGGAACTAGAAATGATTGCTGTACATGAGCAGTATGATCTGATTGGAGTGTCTGAAACCTGGTTAGATGATACGTATGACTTGGCAGTCAATATAGAGGGTTATTCACTTTTTAGGAGGGACAGGGTTAATAAAAGGGGAGGAGGGGTATGCCTATATGTAAAGCAGGCCTTAAAACCTAGTTTAAGGGAAGATATAAATGAAGGGTCCAATGAAAAGGTAGAGGCCTTGTGGGTTGAAATACACACTGGGGGCACACATAATAAAAATATATTGGTGCGGGTTTGCTACAAGCCACCTAATGTTGGGGAGTTGGAGGAAGCCCAACTTTTACTGCAAATGGAAAAGGCTGCTAGGTCAGCAAAGGTAATTATAATGGGAGATTTCAACTACCCTGAAATTGACTGGAGCAATATGACTTCAGGCACAACAAAGGGAAATATTTTTCTAAGTATGATAAATGATAATTTTATGTCCCAACTAGTAGAGGAGCCAACTAGAAAAGAGGCCTTGCTTGACCTAGTGCTCTCAAACGATTCTGACACTGTAAACAATGTGCAGGTAAGGGAACATTTGGGCAGCAGTGACCACAATATTGTATCCTTTGAAGTTTGTTATGAGAAACCCAATAGCAAGAGTTTAACCAAAACATTCAATTTCAAAAAGGCTAATTTTACAAAGTTAAAAGAAGCTTTAAAGGATATCCAGTGGGATGTAATTTTCAAAGGTAAAAATGCACAAGAGTCATGGAATGTATTTAAAATGCTCTTGGGCAAATATACACGTCAATATATACCATTGGGGAATAAGCACAAGAGAAGTAAAGCAAAACCAATGTGGATTAATAATGTGGTTAGCAGGGAAATGAGAAATAAAAAGCAGGCTTTTAAGGTGTTTAAGTCAAATGGGTCAGATGCATCATTTAAAAAATATAAAGAATGTAATAAAATCTGCAAACAAGCAATTAAGCTAGCTAAAATAGAAAATGAGCGAAACATTGCAAATGAGAGCAAGAAAAACCCTAAACAATTCTACAAGTATATTAACAACAAAAAAGTTAAGGTTGATATTGGTCCGCTTAGGACTGAAACAGGTGAATTGATTAGTGAGGATAAAGCTATGGCTGACACCCTAAATACATTCTTTGCTTCAGTATATACAAAGGAAGCAGAAATGACAAGCTGTGGGCAAACAGACAAAACCATGGAATTTCCTCCAACATCTACATGGCTTACTGAGGACAAGGTCCAAAAGAGACTGGAAAGGGTTATAGTGAATAAAGCGCCTGGACAGGACGGTATACACCCAAGGGTACTTAAGGAACTTAGTTCAGTAATAGCAAAACCATTATACTTAATATTTATTGATTCGCTTTCATCAGGCATAGTGCCCTGTGATTGGAGGAAAGCTGATGTAGTTCCATTGTTTAAAAAGGGAGCAAGATCCAAACCAGGAAATTATAGACCTGTGAGCTTGACTTCCATAGTGGGTAAGATACTAGAAGGGTTATTAACTGACAGTATTCAGAACTATGTGAAGACAAACAATATCATTAGTAGGAATCAGCATGGTTTCATGAAGAACAGATCTTGTCAGACTAATTTACTTGCATTTTATGAAAGAGTGAGTAGTAATTTGGACAGGGGAATTGCTGTTGATGTAGTATACTTGGATTTTGCAAATTGACACAGTGCCTCACAACAGGTTACTGCATAAATTAAAAGGCTTCGGTTTGGGTGGTGTTATCTGTACATGGATTGAGAACTGGTTAAATGATAGATGGCAGAGAGTTGTTGTAAATGGAACTTTTGCAACTTGGTCTAGGGTTATAAGTGGGGTGCCACAGGGTTCAGTCCTGGGCCCAATGCTTTTTAATTTGTTTATTAATGATCTAGAAGTGGGAATTGAAAGTAGCATCTCAATCTTTGCTGATGACCCTAAGCTATGTAGGGAAATACATACAGAGCTCGATGTTTTTTCCCTACAGAAGGATTTAGATAAACTAAGTGAATGGGCAGAAAAGTGGCAGATGTCATTTAATGTAGATAAACGTAAGGTTATGCATTTGGGTTATAGAAAAAAACTTGCTACATATACTCTAAATGGGAAACAACTTGGGAAATCCTCATTAGAGAAAGATTTAGGTGTACTGATAGACAATAGTCTTCACAGCAGTGTGCAGAGTCACTCAGCTGCTGCAAGAGCAAATAGAGTACTAGCCTGCATAAAAAGAGGTGTAGAAGCAAGGGATGCTAATATTATCCTACCTCTGTATAAATCCTTGGTTAGGCCTCATCTAGAATATGGAGTACAATTTTGGGCGCCTGTTCTAAAAAAAGACATTACTGAACTGGAAAAGGTGCAGAGACGTGCAACAAAACTGATAAAGGGATTGGAGGATCTGAGTTACAAAGAGAGACTAGCCAAACTGGGTTTGTTTACATTAGAAAAGAGACGTCTAAGGGGTGATATGATTACCATTTACAAATACATTCAAGGTCAATACAAAGAACTATCCAATGAATTATTTATGCAAAGAGCTGAGCTAAGAACAAGAGGTCATCCATTAAGACTTGAGGAAAGGCGCTTTCGACTAAAACACAGGCAGGGATTCTTTACAGTAAGGGCGGTAAGGCTATGGAATTCTTTGCCTCGGGATTTTGTGCTTGCAGATAATGTAACTGCATTCAAAAAAGCAATGGATGCCTATCTAACACAGAACAATATTGACAGTTATGACAGATGGCTTCAAAGCAAATAGGATATTGAGCCGGGGAACTATTTGACACACACACACACACACACACCTACACTGGAAATTGCTCCAGAGGGCTTTTTTGTTGCCTTCCTCTGGATCAACAGGGGTGTTATTGGCATGGCCTGGACTTGATGGACGCATGTCTTTTTTCAGCCTTATCTACTATGTTACTATGTTACTATGTTATCAAATAGCCCCCTGTGGATCTTTAGTACAGCTTGAGGAAAGGAATGTAAATCCTGGGCAGATACAGGGAGTAGAGCAAATCTGTGTGAGTGGAATGTGTGTTCCTTCCCCCCATTCATCAGGCTAAGCAAAATATATCTTGTAATTGGTAGCTGTGACATCAGATCCTGAAGGGGGTGAGGTAGAAGGAAATCTAAGAGAGAAACTCAGAGACAAGTGAGAGGAGAGACTGAATGTAGAGTCAGGGCCTCTCCAGAATGGAGGGGGGCCTGGGGCCAGTCTGGAAAATGACTGGCCCATTTGTGTTCCCTCACCAGAATAGTAAGGTTGTGGGGGCACTGAAGTGTCCGGATCCCTCTTACAGATGTGCTCTGTAAGCCAAGCGGCGGCAGCTGCAGCCACCGAAAGTGCCCTGATGGTCTAATGACAAGTTTGGGAGCTGTAAAGCTAAACGTTGGTGGCTAGGACCCAAGAACAAGAAAAGTTTACTGTGGATCACGGGCTCGATTCTATTACTTTTGTTAAAACTGGCGTTGCAAGAAAAACAAGCCGGTATTCTATTGCGGTACCACAGTAAAAGAAAACTGGCATAGACAGCACATTTCAGAGTACTAACAAAATTAGTGATGTCTGCTTCTATTCAACTACAGCCTAAAAAATGTGCAAAATGTCAAAGACCAAGGAAATAGGCGTACTTTTGGCGACAGAAAAATCAAGTTTCGTATTAGATGTGTTCTCCACATTATTCTCAAAGGGGGCACCAGGACCCCTCCTGACACCCCTAGCATGGATAACCTATCCACTGCCGTTTTTTAAATAAAGCGCATATAACCTATGTGAACCATAGGTTATATGCTCTTTTATTGTAAAATATATGAACATTTCAGACCTCGAGGGGGGCACAGGACCCATTCTGGATAGATGATCCATGTGGCTACTTTTGTAATACCGGATACTAGAGACCAAGGTTTAGAGTGGCTAGACAGACATGACCAGAAACCCCCTGGACTAGTGATCTAAGCTACCTAACGCATTTCGGCATGTGGATTTGGCCCCCCTTGCTACACCTCTGAGGAAGGCAGTCAGTATGCCAAAACGCGTTAGGTAGTTTAGATCACTGGTCCAGGGGTCTGTGGTCATGACTTTGTCTGTCTAGCCACTCTTATCCTTTGGCTCTAGCATCCAGTATATGGGGCTCCCCTGACTGGCATTGTCCTTTTCAGTCAGGGGAATGATCACTTTTTTTCCCCCACCAGATCATGAATAGGGGTGTGTTTTTATTAGCAGGGAATTTTCTGTATGCTCAGATCTGTAGTTAGGTTCCTTCCAAATGATATAATATTTTGAGTTTGTAAACAGGAACCCTCTATACATATGAACACACACAAGGGTTTTGGTATTTCACCATTTTCTATATATGTGCTGGCTTGTTATCGCTGTAAAGATTATATTCCTATAGTTGGCTTGGCTTAAAAGTAATATATGTATATTTGAGAGTTTATCTGCTCAGGGACATCTACTTTTCTCTGTTGTCCAATACAGGTTACTGGTAACTCTGGGAGGCGATCCGCCCCTTAGTAGGCGGGAACAAATTCTCAAAGTATATGCAGGTGGTGGAGCCTCCCTTCCCTGCTTGGCTGCAGCTAGCCTATCAGCTCCAGAAAGATTTGTTCGTCGGGGAAGACAACACCAGACTGAGAACAGTTCTGCTATAGTTTTAGAATCTTTTTTATTTTTCTGTTACATATGGAATACCACCATTAGGTGGATTACCATGACTGACAAATGCCCTTAGATGTGGAGAGCTCAGTATCCAGGTGCTTTTTTGTGGACCGTAAGCCCTGAGGGTGAAAATCTTGATTTCAAGTGCTTCCCCAGGAGTTACCCACTGAGGTACTTCTTGCCCCATGGTAATCTGAAGACAGAAGATCTGCAGGAAAGGTGAGCTAACCTTTGAGTGCTGCAGGTCCACTTGTCCCACAGTGTCCCTCCGCACAGGGGTGTATTTCTGGAGTTCTTATTACACACTCCTGCACTCATTGGGTATATCTGTATGTCTGTTTGGGTGTTTGGAGCAGGTTTATGTGGTAACGTAACCCTTTAACTGCTGGTTTGGCAGTTTATTGGGGGTTTTCTGGCACTTATCCTGCTGGATTAGTGTTTTCTGGGTATCCTCACATGTTCTGTTGATGATTTATACATTTTTATGTTTTACTTTGATATTTGTGAAAATTGAGTACTGCGCCTTTAAGCCGCGCTTTACCGCATAGACGCCATTGCTCCATTCAGTTCTATGGAACTAGACTGTTTGGGAAGTATCTCTGCAACTGTTTAACCTAGCGACCTAGCGAGATGGCTCATTTTACTTGTCTACCCTTGCGCTATAATCCGGTTGATGTTTCTAGTATGTTGAGGGACTCAGGGGGCTTCAGGCACTGTTTTAGGGTAATTTTTGGGAAAACTACATTTCCCATGAGCACTTGCTTCACGCACTGATTGGCTCTCGCCACGGCAGCCATTTTGTGAGCGTTTCTGGGCGAGTATCCTACGCAGGGCTTGGACTCTCCTTCTCTCCTCTGCAGATTAACCCTTCACCTGCCAGATAAGTTTATTTTAGCGATTTGTGGGGTGAAACTTTAATCCTACACACTATAATTGGGTGATTTATTGTACAGTTGGGTATTTTGACACTGTGAGAATGTCTATACCGCTGGAGCTTCGGGCTAGACCTAAGACTAAGGAGGCTGGGGTCTCTGTATCCCCCATTGCGCATTGCTCTTCCTGTCACTCAGGGCTACTTAGAGAATTCTCAGGTTCTGACACCATTCCAGGGACCTCCAGCCATGCTATAGAGACAGCTTGGGTGCAAGAGTTCAAGGCTGCGACTAGAGACCTTAGGTCCACATTGCAACTCTTTCCATCCCAAATACAGGGGGCCTTTCAGGCTTGGCAGGCCCCCTTTTCAGTCAGGTCTTCCCTACCTAAACCTCAGGGAGTACCTGACGTGTCAGATTACTCTGAGGAGTAACTGCTGGTGGACTCAGATCTTGAGGAATGTTCTGTGCTGGAGTCATCTCATTTTCTTGGGGACCCCTTTGAAGCTGATCCTGAACCCTCCGCTGAGGGCCTAATCAGGGCTGTCTTAACTACTCTTAACATTCCCCTAGTTCAAGAGGTTCCTTCTGATCCCTCTGATGTATTCCAGGAGCCTGCTAAGCCCCTTACATGCTTTCCACCTAACCCCACTCTTGACCGCCTTGTGTCTGAGGAGTGGAAATCTCCTGACAAGAAAGCTTCTGTATACAGAAAATTTGCTAAACTTTATCCCTTTTTTGAGGCCGCGCTTGCTCAATGGGTTCATCCTCCTAAAGTGGATGCCCCTATTTCTAGGCTATCCAAATCTACTGCATTACCAGTCTCTGATTCATCTGCTCTGTAGGACTAGACTGATAAGAAGCTTTAGGTTTCCCTCAAGTCTAGTTTTGCCACTGCTGGTTCTGGTATGCGTCCAACATTTGCTACTGCGTGGGTGAACCGGGCCATTGTGTTCTGGACTGAGCAGCTCACCAAGGCTGTCTGTCAGGATGCACCAGTTTCGGTTAAGTTGCGTCTCCCTTTCCAACACATCTGAGGTACAACACTACGTTTTTGCTGTCTGTGGTGGCCAGGCGAGCCCTTTGGCTCAAGATTGGTCTGCTGACACGGCTTCCAAGAAAGTCTTACTTTCCCTGCCTTTTCAGGGTACCTCCTTGTTTGGGTCTGATCTTAATGATCTGATCAGTGAAGCCACTGGGGGTTCCTAAGAAGAAGTTGCCGCTTAAGCGTAACCGGCTTTTTCGTTCCTTCCAGAATGAGACATGTCCAGCAAACCACGTACCTCCCCCAAGCCCAAACAGCAGTGGAAGCCCAAGGCCTCCTCCAAGCCCAAGGCTTCCAAGACTTCTTCGGCATGACTCGCCGAACCCGGGTCCTCACTCCACTGTGGGTGGTCGTCTGCAACACTATCACAGCATTTGGGAGGATTCTGTGATGGACCCATGGGTTTTACAAGTGGTAAGGGAAGGGTACAAGATCCCTTTCATTTCTCTTCCTCCTTTTCGCTTTCGTCCTTCTCATACTCATCAGGCTACAGAGAAACTCTGTCTATACGACAGCGCTGTTCAGGCTCTTCTGGACAAGGATGTTCTAGAGCCAGTGCCTTTCCAGGACAGGGGTTCAGGGTTCTACTCAAACCTCCTTCCACAAAGGAATTGAAGGACCTCAATTCATTTGTGACCCGGACTCATTATCGACAGGAGTCTCTGCGCACAGTGATTGCTGCCATGTCCCTGGTGGAATTCCTCACTTCTCTGGATCTGCAGGAAGCGTATTTGCACATTGCCATTCATCCAGAGACCCAGCAGTACCTCCGGTTTGCCTGCAACAGGGGACATTTTCAGTTCTCAGCCATCCATTTGGGCTGACGACGGATCCTCAGGTTTTCAACAGTATCCTGGGCGCCTTGATATCTGTCCTCCACTGGAACAGCATCAGGGTTACTTCATACATGGATGATTTGCTTGTGAAAGCCCCCTCTGCGGACCTCCTTCATCAGCAAGTTCAGAACTGTATTCAGGCTCTCAACCGTCACAGGTGGATCAGCAACTTGGACAAGTCGGATCTTGTCCCATCCCAGCGTCTGGTCTTCCTGGGCCTTCTCTTTGACACTCAGAAGAACATGGTGTTCCTCACGGATGAGGTGTCTCACCATATCGCTCACAGGGTTTCAGCGATTCTGTCTCAGGATCCAGTTCAAATCCAGAAACTGTCATCTCTGGTGGGGAAATTCATTTCCACCACAGAAGCGGTTCCATTTGCATGGCGCACACCAGAGAACTCCAGAGGTTCATGATCCAGGTGTCCAAGGGTCAACAGGATCTTCGGAAGTCATTTGTTTCCCTTCCTCTTCATGTGGAGCTGAGCTTGTCATGGTGGCTCAACCTTTCCAACCTGCTGAAGGGCAAGTCTTTTCTGGCGACCTTTTGGACCAAAGTGATGACGGATGCCAGCCGCTCTATCTGGGGTGCAGTCCTGGGCTGCTTGAGCGCTCAGGGTCGGTGGTCTTCGGAAGAGTCTCTCCTTCCGATCAACATTCTGGAGCTTCAGACAATATTTAATTCCCTGAGACATTGGACTTCTCAGCTAGAAGACTGTCCATTCAGATTGGAGTCTCACCAGACTGGTCTCACCAGTCTTGATTTCCGGAGCTTGTGGACCTGTCAGTGGCGGAGCCCTTTCAGCTTCCCGACCATCCGGATCTTCTTCTACAGGGTTACCTGTGGAAGGAGAATGTGCGTCGGTTAGCTTTGACGGCTTGGAAAATGAATCCTCAATATTGAAGAAGAAGGGCTTCTCTTCTGGTGTGCTAGGTACTATGCTCAGTGCCCGCAAGCCTGTTTCTTCCAAGATCTACCATCATGTCTGGTCGACTTTTCTGTCCTGGTGTGCTGACAGGGACCTGTCTCAGGACTTTGATTCGCCTACGGTCCTGGCCTTTTTGCAGGACGGTGTGGATAAGGGCCTCAGTTTGAGTTCCCTTAAGTTTCAGACTTCTGCTCTCTCTGTTTTCTTTAAGAGGCGTATTGCCTGATGTCAAGGTATTCTTCCAGGACGTTGCTCACACTCATCCTGTTTTCAAGTCTCCCACTCCTCAGTGGGATCTTAACTTGGTTTTGGGCATCCTTCAGTGCCCTTCCTTTGAGTCTTTGGCTACTATTCCTGTCTCTGTTGACGTGGAAAATGGTTTTTCTCCTGACGATTGTGTCTGTTCACCTTGTCGCGGAGTTACATACTCTGTCCTGTAAACCTCCTTATTTGGTGTTTCACAAGGACAAGGCAGTGCTTCGTACTTATAAGGAGTTTCTACCGAAGGTGGTCTCTGAGTTCCACATCAATCAGGAGATTTCTGGTGCCCTCTTTCTGCCCTGACCCCACCTCTGACAAGGAGAGGGATCTCCACTTGTTAGACGTGGTGCTTTGTCTCACGTTTTATGTGCATCTCACTGAGTCTATCAGGAAATCTGACACTCTGTTTGTCATTCCCGAGGGTCCTAGGGCAGGAAGACCTAGATCCAAGGTGACTATCACCTCTTGGATCAAGTCCACTATTCGCAAGGCTTATGAGTTGAGGAGGAAGCCTGTCCCTTTCAGGGTCACGGCTCATTCTACTCAATCTATTGGGGCCTCTTCGGCTTACAAGAATCACGCCTCAGTTGATCAGTTGTGCAAGGCAGCCACCTCGTCATCTGTGCATACCTTTTCGAAGCATTACCGTGTGCATGTGTTGGTACTGGCTGATGCCAGCTTTGGGAGGAAAATCCTGGAGGCAGTATTGCCTATATAGGACTTTCCTTGGTTCTTAGTGCTTCCTTCTCTGTTGAACCCTGTTGGTTCTAGTTCGGTGTGCGTTACCCCTATTTTGTGTCCGTTGACACTTCAGTTCTTGTTGGGCTATCTCTGATCTGATGGTTCATATATGCTCTGGTGACTTTGGGGGCCTTACTCCTGGTCCCTGACTTCTTCCCACCTCTGGGAAAATTAATGGTTGGACATCCCAGAGTTACCAGTAACCTGTATTGGACGACAGAGAAAAGAGGATTTTAGTCTTATCTGTTAAATTCTTTTCTCTTAGTTCATACAGGTTACTGGTCTCCCACCCTGTCAAGAGACCATGCTTGGCTCTCCTGTGGCAGACCATGGGGGTCCTTCGGGTCATGCTCACAGGACTCTTCTATCCTTCTACTATCTAGTCATCTTAGTGTCTCAAATCTTTCTGGAGCTGATTGGCTAGCTGCAGCCAAGGAGGGAAGGGAGGCTCCACCCCCTGCATACACTTTGAGAATTTGTTTCTGCCTCCTAAGGTGGGCGGATCGCCTTCCAGAGTTACCAGTAACCTGTATGGACTAAGAGAAAAGGATTTAATAGGTAAGACTAAAATCCTCTTTTACTTGATATGCTCATAATTGGTAGTATTGCAATGAATGGGAGACCCGCTAGTCTCCTGGCATAGTTAATTATATTATATTATTATATTTTAGAATCCCTTGAACATTATCTTTGCATACAAGAATTAAGATCTCAATTATATTTAGTAGGCTGGACAACTTGCACACATTACAAGCACACTTTCTGTATATTCGATGTGTGCATTGCGATGTGAGGGAGACCCGCTCTAAACTTCCTTTAATAATTTATGTTCACTATTAAGGATTCTTGCAAAAGTTAATTCCAAAGTTTATTCTTTTATCAGCATCACTCACAATAGCTCTTCAATTGGGGGAAAACCCATTGATAACCCTCATTTGCAGCGGCTGTATGTGGGCTTCATCATAGCACGCTTAGATTGTAAAACACAATACAGTGTTATACTATTCCAAGTGTATTCAGGATTGCTAGGGTGTCCAATCATCATACTCTTGGTATTTTAGTTTAAAGGGATAGTAATACTTAAAATTTACTAATCCTCATATTGTAGACATAAAAAAAAGAAATTAATTGCCCCCGGTGCCATCTCTCAAACCATAAAGGTAATGCAAAGTTCCCCCCTCCCTCCCCTTTCCCTGAAGTCAGCATTCTAGCTGACTGCAGGGGAATACTGTCATACGACCATCCGGCGGCTCTGCAGCAGAGCCGAGATCATGTTAATAAAAAATAAATTCTTCACTGAAATGGTCTTTGAGATATGGCACTGGGGGCGATTGATTTCTGTTTTTTATGCCTATAATATGGGGATTAGAAAATTTTAAGTATTACTATCCCTTTAAGATTGAGACTTAATGTGCATAGTGACTCGAAGATTTTCCACAGTCATGTTTCTGCCCAAGTAATAGGACTCACTTACCTATATTATCAGCTTTGAGCTACAGTTAATACCCTGTGTTTTAAAGGGACAGTAATGGCCCATAACATTTTTATAGATTTGTAGAGGATAAAAAGAGAATCTTATTGCCACAAACCTCATCTCTCAAACTGCTATGGTTTGAGAAATATTGGCAATCAAATTTCCCCCTTCCCTCCCCTACTCTTGATGTCAGCTGTAAAGCTGACAGAAGGAGATACGTGTCGGCTGACACAATGAGGCTCTTCAGCAGAGTCAAAATCCCATTATTAGAAAAGAACTACTTCATGGGAACAATTAAAGGGATAGTAATACTTAAAATGTAAAAAAAAATATGTTGTAGGGTTTATCCCCCTGAGTAAAACAAGAGTACTCCCACTGCTGAAAGGTGTTTCATTCAAAAGTTATTAATTTTCAAAGTTGAATTTTTTAGGTGCAATATCACAGTGGCCTGAAATTGTACAGTGGCGCTGTTACTACACAATCCTATGGAGATTTATGGTCCTGGGACCAGAGCTGTCTATAGGATCGTGTAGCAACAGCGCCACTGTACAATTTCAGGCCACTGTGATATTGCACCTAAAAAAATCAACTTTGAAAATTAATAACTTTTGAATGAAACACCTTTCAGCAGTGGGAGTACTCTTGTTTTACTCAGGGGGATAAACCCTACAACATATTTTTTTTTACATTTTAAGTATTACTATCCCTTTAAGTAATTCTTTTGTAATAACAGGATTTCGTCTCTGCTGCACAGTCTCCGGCTGGTCCCCGGACTGGGATCTCCTGCTGTCAGTAGGACGCTGACGTCAGGAGAAGGGGAGGGAAGGGGGAACATTGATTGGGAATATCTCCCAAACCATACCAGTTTGAGAGATGGGGTTTGTGGCAATGAGATTATTTTTTTACCCTCTACAAATCTATAAAACTTTTTTTTATGGACATTACTGTGCCTTTAACACAGGTTTATACTAAATTATAAATAATAAAGTTTCATTTTAACAAGTGTGCACCTTCAGAACACATTTGTTCTCTTTCTTTCTTTTGCTTGCATAACCCTATGAGTATCAGAGGGGTAGCAAACACATTGCAATGTGTTGCTACCTCTCTGGTACTCATAGGGTTAATCTTGCAATACAAATATGAGGTCATGTCGGAAAAAATAGGAGAAGAACAATGTTGAATTTAAAAAGGAAGAAAGTTATGGGAGTCAAAGTTTCAAGGGGAAGGGTTACAATGTCGAATATTTGTTGAATTAATGTGGTGAAAGAAAGCATTGTAAGTCGAATTTTGAAGGTGGGCACTCTATGTCGGATTTCTATGCTGTATACTGTATTCTACACTGCTTTTGTTCCAACAACGTTGGTTTTGAAACAGTTGTTGTGGCTTCTATGCCTCAACCTCTGAGGCACAGGATTCCCAACTTAAAATGTATCAACAAAACAGGTGCTAATACTAAGCATGGGTAATAGAATGCTACTTGCACGTTGTTTTTAATTGTTTCCTATGTGCTTTTTTTTGACTGGCGGTATGTATAATTACCGCTGATTTTGTTTTCACAAGTCAAGTAATAGGATACTGTGACTGAAGCTGAGAAGGGACCGTGTCGCCTTCCGCCGTCGTTTCCGGGTCTCTCCCTCTCGATGCCAGATAAGCGCCGTTGGATG